>OX578142.1:76453818-77723818 GCA_951213105.1 Amaurobius ferox | reverse complement strand
ATTAGTTTTAATATAAATTTCTTACTGTCGTGTATAGTAAATAAACGAGGCAATTTCAACAGTTCTTAGTTTAAAATATTTTTAAAACTTATCTACAAATCGTAATGTTGATTTCAAGTACAATTTTATCAAATACACAATAAAAAACATGTACGAAAAATTAAAAATCTATATCCTAATTATAAAAAATGCCTTAGCATTTTAAAACACGAAAGTCGATAAAAAATGAACATGGAACCAATAAAAAGTTTTCATTTGTGAGGTGTTTCATTTCTCTAGAAAAATTTGAATAACTTCTTAAATAATGAAGTTACAGTTATGAAATCTCACCTACATATTTAGAAATGAAAACAGTTATAATTTGACCCCCACCCTCACCCCAAATATTGATATTTTGACCATTTTTAGGGTACCGTGACCCCTTAAAGTCTAATATTTAAGCCCTTGCAGACTTTTAATTGATACTGGAACAATTGTCTAAAAGAACTGTGATAGGCGTAATCCTAGAACAAATAAGAAGTATTTTTGACACTAAAATACTTTCCTTTAGCGTGGAAAATAAAAAAAAAAGTCCGGAAATGTAACTGGCAAAAGCCAGAGATGAGAGAGAGACCCTAGCCCCAAAAGGGGTTAATTTCATTGAACACTAGTTAAAGAAAATAAAATGAAAGAAGGCTTTTATGTACAGGTCGTATGAGAATCGCTTTTACAGCTTTACTTTTACATAGCAAGATAGTTTTAAATAAAAGATAAAAAATAATTGCGCAAATATTTAATGTACCTCGTTAATCTGTGTTCTATATGTTCCATTAATTTAGAGCTTTTTTTTGTGTGTGTGTGTGTGTGTTTAATGTCTTTAAACTAAGTCAGTTGTTGAGCATTGCTTAATGAGTAGGAATCGACATTAAATAGGTTACAGAAGTCATTTATTTAACACAATATAGTTATAGGCGATTTGATGCCATATTCAGGAATGTTACTAGAAAAAGCACTTATATGTACAGGAATCTAGTATAAACTCTTTTCAAAATGCCCTCCGTCAGCAACAATACGCATTTGAACTTTATAAAAAATATTATCACGTACTTTGCAAGTGTCAGCGTGTTGCAGTATCTGGTAACCGATGAGCAAGTATGACAGTATATATTTAGTAGCGTAGCGTATGACAGGTATATATTCAACCCATCATTGATGAAACGTCACATCCCACATCCACTCATTGATTGTTTATAAAGGGCTGAAAATAGGGAAAGGCCACACCTTTCAATAAACTAGCTTCCATGTTAGTTAATCAGCTAGGGAGGAGTTTAACAAATGGGTGGTTTTAATGCCATGCTTCTTCTCCTTATAGACCACGAAGGCTGGATGATTCCAGCTTCTAAAATATTAAAATATGCGTTTTAATGGGAAAAATATTTTGAATAGTAAAAATACTTTAAACCATTAGTGCCTAGCGTCCCATCCAGTATAATGGGACGCTAGGCACTAATGGGTTAAGCAAGTAAAATGCAACAATTTTCTAAATACGCAGAATTATTTCAAAACATTATAGTAAATAAAAGTATGTTTAAATAATTTTTTAAACTGGATTTAAATAGGGAAGGCTCAGCTTTTTAGTCTTAATGGATGCTACGCCACTGTTTATATTGCCTTCCATATACACGTTTTATAAGTTCCAGATGTCACGTTTTATTAATTAGACAATGCTCTACAACTTTGAAATTTACACTTTTCTTCTATCTCACGATGTTGCCGAGTTCCTGTTCCTAACTTCTTCAATTCTTCGCTAAGGGTGCTGCAATCACTTTTATTCGATTAAGCATAGTCGCTTTTCTATAGATAAACTAAACGTATTTTTAAGACCTTATATTTGGAAGTTATTTGGGTATTTAAGCAGTTTTCTGGGAACCCTTTATACTTCTAAAATTTCTCTAGACTTGCGTGTTAGATTTCATTTCGATAAAACATTTCACGCACTGTGCTCCCTCCTGCGGATTTATGGCGACTGACTGAAATGATAATGTTTTACTGATACTATGTGGACAATGTGGTAGTGAGGAATACACTTATTCGGTGTGTCGATACGCATCGTTTAGTGATGTATCGATAGTTTAGTAATAAATCAACTGTATCAATAGCGTTCTTCATATTAATACTGTATCATATCATGTCATCAATATATTAATAAAAAATTGCCTTTTTAAAATATTCTCCTTTTTAATTTACGACTTAGTGCTTTTTTTATTCTCTTTAAGGGGAGAAAATATTTTGGTATTATAATTTATTTTTTTCAAGCGTTAAAATGTTTAGGCTTTTTGTATGCATACTTATGTGTTCAACCTTATTTGTTGTTGTTTGTTTGTGGTATATTAAATTTTAAGTAATTAGGATAACAACTTTTTTTTTTTTTTTGTGATCATGCGGACAAACACAAAGCTTTGAAACCGAGAAAAGGGAATTTTAAGGTAGAAAATTGCAACGTATGCAGATGAATGTTTTATCGCTGTATGCTTCAATTCGCGTCCGATTTTATTGCGATTTGCTTCAAATGAATCCTGAAAATGTATATTTTTAATTACATTTGATAAATCGATTTTTTGAAAGTTCAAAACTACTATCTCTAGTACTCTTCCCTTATGTTTAAACCTTTCATATTTGAATCATTTTAGTGTGTGCTTTAAATGCAGGTGTATCTATAATTTTTAAAATATGTTCGATGAAGTTACATGCTTGATCTCCATCATCTTTTTTTCTACGTCAACGAATCTTTATTTTTTCCTTTTACATTTTTGTGTTAAGTTCTTTTAGTTAATTTATTAAGGCAGTCCTCCACGGGAAGTCGCGCTTATTAGGGGCCCCATGGGGATTTTGCTATTTTACCAGTTTATTTTTTGCTACCATTCTGCAAATTGCACGAATCCTGTTTATCTGTCTGTTCTTCTGCAGTTGTCCTTCTGCAGTTGAAAATAACTTGAGTTCGGAATAAAATTCAGGTTAAGGCTTTTAAAATAAAACAATTTCTTATTACTAAAGCCCGGAAGGTAAGGCAGCATCCCGTGAAAACTTATTTTGCCTTTTTTGTCCCATTTTGTCTTAGAAAAGGACTGTTTATGTTTTTAATGCCTTTTTTCTACTTATATTGGCTTTAATTTGTGTTTTATATTGAAATTTCTTAAATTCAATTGAACTGTGTAACAAATATTTGCAAGGGAAGTGGAATTTTTTCGAATGAGTTGCTCTTTTACATTGAGTTTAGATGAGGAAGAATCCAGCTCAAAACGAATTGCTAGTCAAACACTATCTATCAGATTCAATTCGATACGATTTAACTTTTAAACACACTTTTCAAAGTTGCCTGATATTATTACTTCTCTCGTAAAAAGGAACGAAAAGTTAGCGAATGCCGTGAAGTCATTAAATGATATAGTTAGTGAAATTGAAGCTATTCCTGGACGAAAGGACTACCCACATCGAGTGAACAACGCAAGCTAGTTCTTTTAACAAAGCATGGCATAAAATAAGAAACATCGCTAAAATATTCGAAGGTGATACTGATAATTCAGTTTTTATTAAAATGGGTCCTTACAAGTGTTATAAAAATACGTTCGTATAATCTCTGTAGAAGTCCAAAGATCATTTTCGATTCTAAAACACATTCTAAGTGACAGAAGGCAAAGTTTAACGTCCGACCATTAAAAAAAAGCGCCTCACAATTATCTGTAACCGCGAAACATCGCGTAAGTGATTTGATAAATAATTTTAATAAATAATTTGCTAAAAAACCGATTTGTATGAAAATTGCTCAATATCGTACTTAGATATAAAATAATCACAAACTAAGTCGAATAATAATAAAAAAAAAATCGCGCCGAAGGGCACTTTCCTGGACCTGAAGTACCTGTATACCATATTTCATGGCCATACGTCGCAGAGATTTTTAGCTACAGACGAGCAAATTTGGCAGTTAAGTAAATTCTTATTAGATTTTGGTATGATTAAAAAAATAATAAAACTAGCCTTTTTAATGTCCGCAAAATAATGAAAAAGTAAATAAGACGAACCCCATTACATTAGGAGACTTTGAAGAGTCGTTGTCGAGTTTTTTAAAATTTTCATGAGCTGGCGACGCGCAACTGAGAATTTTAATGATCTGGCAAAACCTAGTGATTATTACAATAGATAAAACTGTTGCTTATGAGAATATAACGTTCTAATACTTCCTTAAAGAAAGTAGTTATAGTTAAATTAGGTGACCAAAGAAAATATGAGCAAGGAAAATTATGTGACCACAGGAAAATTAGGTGTGGTTCCTATGCCTGCTTTGTTATAGGTTATAGTAGTGAATATTGTTTATTTCATTTCATTTATTTTTTGGTCGCAGTTGAATTGTGAATATTCTGTTTTTTTTTTTCTTTTATATTCTGCATTTAATTATTCAACATTGAATTTGAAATGCGATTTTATTCTGCCACATCACTCTAGGGGGGGGGGGACTAGCAAAGGTGATAGCTCTTTGATTTGATCTATTATTAATCGCAGTGGAGGTTTTAATCGTTTCACAACACAGATAATGTACAATTATCTGGAAATATTATGTACAATTCTTCGTAGTATACAATACCTTCCGCATGTACAACTTATTCTGACATATTATTCTGTACAACCATTTCTGAAATGGTTAAAGTAAACCGCAAAACAGTTTCCATATTAACACATGCTAATGTCTATTTGAATTTGTTTATTTTTGGAAACATTTATGTTTATTTGACCATCTGTAACGAAAGAACTCAACTATGCGAACAAATATATATCGAGTTTTTCCGAGTTGCTCGTTTTAACCAGTTTCCACTGTACCGTATTTCCGTTTTATGAGTGAAAATGCGTACTTGCAGAACTTGCTAAATCTGTAGAATATTGACTTTGTATGTCAAAGGTTCATACGTCACATCATTTCCCGGCCAGAAAATAATTTCTTTCTAAAATTAGATTTATATTTGATTTCTGGTATATTTATATAACCTCTATATTAGGGACCTGTGTGGGTGTTATTCTACCCAGGAATCAAAGTGCAATAATGGATTTTATACGGCTTCTCGAATATCGATCAATATTTCTAAGAAATAGGGATCTAGCTTTTCTAAATGTTCCTTTATGTTCAAAGAAAGCTGAAGCAAGAGAAAATTATTAATAACTGCTATATTTAATGAATCTGGACTTTATAGATGATTTCAAAGGTTTATGAGAGAGAAAAGGAGGAAACGTGCAAATGAACGTTTCATATTACAAAAAATCTGATGTGGACAGCACATGACTTTCACTACAGACTCAAATTCATTTTCTTTTTATTAAATTGAGTTTGATTGCACAAAGCAGCACGCATAATTATTTGAAATTGCACTGAATTTGCATTTTTAATTCAATTTTCGTTTTCATTTGGTAACGGTATGTGTTTTTCAAGGCAGCGTAGCAAAAATGCAAAAAAACTAAAATATCTCGAGAAAGGCTAGTCCTATTGTAATAAAGTTGGTCTTATTCTTTTTATTGCCAAAAATTGCGTACAAAATAAGCATTTAATTGTTACATTTGAGCATACGTAGTCTTTTATTTTAGATTTTAGTTTCACAAGAAGAGGCAGGTTCTTTTTACCCGAATCGTACAAAAATCTAACCAGCACCTTGGTAACCCACAAGTGACTTATCTACCAAATTTTGTGAAATTTTGTCCATTTGTTTTTTTAGTTAAATTGGATACATACAATTTTTGCGGGCCATTTCGCAAAAAAGGCAGGTTTTTTTAATCTCAAATCGTACCAAAATCTAATCAGCACCAGGGTAATCCACATGTGACTTATAAAATTTTATGAAAATTGGTCACTTAGTTTTTGAGGAGTGGCACAGATACACACACAGAGTGATAGAAAGATTGTTATATCTATATCATATAGCTGAAAGAGACTGACTGACTAAGTGATTAATTTACAGCTCAAACTGCTGAAGGTAGAGACTTGAAACTTTATATTTACGTGGAACTTGACCTATATAAATTGTGAGAAAAATCTAAAATTTTTGAATATCATTTGAAAAATTTATAAATACTGAAATTTATGCTCCAACTTTTTTCTTACTGGAGAACAGCTAGACACACAAAATTCGTTTCTATACCATCATACGCAGAAAAAATATCCAAAATTTTCTTTTTAATTAACTCTATTTGTGTAAAACCAACCATTCTTGTTATATTTTAATTTATAATTATAGCAGACGATATTTTATTATATTTTAAAATTCAATTTTTATACAATTTTTGGTTACGTTTGTAACCATTGTAACAGAGGCTAACAGAGGTGGGTGATTTTCAAATGATTTGCTTTTTTAGCTTCACATCACATAAAAATGTGATTTAGATTATAAATAAAATTATACTCTGTTATTAATTTTTTGTAGTTTTTTTATACTACATAAGAAGGAACAATATGGCTTCCATTAGCTTTGTTACCAACTGCAGAAATCAAAACCTATTTAAAATAATAGTAGTAACACTCTTGAGTAACAGTCATGAGATGTACAGGGGACACATATTAAATTTTAAAATATTAATAATTATATTTTAAAGGAACCACTTGCAATTTTGTTAAATTAAAATGTTAAACCATATTTTTTAATTCATATACAATAACTAATCTAGTTTGAAAGCATAAAAAGAGACTTCCTTAAGTGTGGTGTTTTGAGTTAGGACATGCAAATTTATTACTTGAAAACTAAAAATAATAGAAAATAGCTAATATTTTTAAAACATTAACACTTTAATGAGTACATTTTAAAACTAATGGTATAATTATAAACTAATGATATCAATATTCGGAGGGGAGTATTCGCATTTTATGCCCCATCCTCAAGAGGGGTGACCCAATGATAATTAAATGACCCAATGAATTAAGAGGGGAGTTCCAATTATAGGGGTATTACCCTTCTGTGCACATGTTATAAAATCCTCTCTACTATTCAGAGACTCAGGCCGTTTGCTGATTCTGTGATTGGTAGCTATCAATGTGGATTTAGGGGAGGAAAATCCACTATTGATCAAATTTTCTGTTTGCGTCAGATTTTGGAAAAATCAATTGAATATGGTATTGACACTCACCATTTGTTTATTGACTTTAGGGTTGCATTTGACAGCGTCAGCTGGAAGCATTTAATGGATGCAATGCATGAATTTAATATTCCTGCTAAACTGATTAGACTTGTGATGTGTACATTGCATGACATCAAATGTAAAATCAAATTTTTGGGCGTCCTTTCCGAGAGCCCAAGTGTCAATAATGGTGTATAACAGGGGGACTCTCTCTCGTGCATTCTCTTTAACATCGCACTGGAGAAGGCTGTACGAGATTCAAAAATTAATGTACGGGGAAACATCATACACAGGACTGTGCAGCTCCTAGCCTATGCTGATGATATCGATATAGTTGCTAGGAGTGTTCCGGCCTTAAGAGAAGCATTCTCCTCCTTGGAGGTAGCTGCAAGTCGAATGGGATTGATTGTAAATGTTTCTAAAACCAAATATATGCCAGTACAGAAAACACCAACTGGTGATACGGCCAACTTTCTGAAAATTGGCCCACATGAGTTTGAAACTGTTTCTGCTTTTAAATACCTGGGATCTTTTGTTAATGCAAAAAATGATATTATCCCTGAAGTTCAAAATCGTATTTCACTGGCCAACAAAGCATGTTTTGGACTTCGCCCTGTTTTGAGGTCTTGTTTCCTCTCTAGAAAAACAAAGCTCCTTATCTATGAAACTATCATTAGGCCGGTCCTAATGTATGGTTCGGAAACTTGGTCTTTAACAAAAAATGGAGAGGGTAGAGTTGCTGTTTTTGAGCGTAGGGTTGGTTCTCAGAGGCATCCTTGGTGGAGTAAAGGAGAATGGCCTATGGCGGAGGCGTTTTAACTCAGAGATTTATAGATATTTTAAGGAACCCGATATTATTAAATATTTTAAAATTAAGCGAATGAACTGGGCCTCTCATATTGCTAGAATGGATGAAAGGGACCCGGGGTAAAGAAGATGTTTGCTGCAAGGCCCTTTACTAGTAGAAAAAGAGGAAGACCAAAGCTGAGATGGCTTGACTCAGTTGATTCGGATTTTAGAGTGATTGGAGCAAGAGACTGGCAGACCAGATCTAGAAATAGACAGTCCTGGAGGAATCTTCAGCGGAAGGCCATGGCTCATCCTGGGCTGTCGTGCCAAATATGATAATGATGATGGTATGACGATATGATGATGATATGATGATGATGATGATAGGTTCTAAAAGTAAAAAAAAAAATAATTTTATTAGCATGAAATATGGGTTCAAAGATTGGGCATCAAACAGGCAGTCATTTTGAAAATCACCCAGGTACGTTTCAAATACCGATATCGTCTACTGGCTATTCTTGTAATTAAACTATTGAAAATATTTTTCATTGATAATTGATTTTTTGATTAAAATGTCTGAAAATTTTGAAAATAAGATAACGTACAGTGACTGGAAGAAATATTGTTTAACATACTGCAATTTCCATATTAACAGAACTATAAAATGTGCACCATTCTTACGATTAAAAACGGTTTTTTTTTATATTCAAAACTTTTATTAAGTGTGTAGGCATCACATTTACTAACCACTAGCAAATTTGCCTGCGCGAAGCGTGATGAGAATGGCTAGTAGATCACAAATACTTAGAAATGTAAAATTATTTAAAATTTAAGTATAAATAAACATTTAAAATTTGTCATTTTACAAAAAATAAATAAATTAGATTTTACTACTTTTTTAAGCAAAAGTTTAAAAAATGTGAATTATTAAAAAGTAAATAAAACTGGTCAAATTTAAAATATTTCAAAAGTGAACAAACAAAATGTTTAAAAATCTAAATATTTAAATTTTAAAAAGTTAACAAATATATTTTTTAATTTAAATTATTTAAACTAAACAAATGTTTTAAAATGTAAATTAGTTTAATTGAATAAAAACATAAAATTTAAATATTTTAATTGGGGGTATTTTAATATAGAAAATATAATTATAAATATTGGGTATAAAAATAAGGAAAACCTACAAAGTATTTTAATCTAATTAAAATTTAAAAGTGAGACGTGGAGACTTTTAGATTTTGACAAAGATACGTAGAAAGCAAAACACAAAGGTTTTCTTGTTCTTGAAAGAGTGTGTCTGACATTTTATTACTTCAAACACGGAAATGTAACGCACACGCATTGTAAGGTATGCATGCATATATGCATTGTAAAATAGATAAATTTTTGCTTCCCTTACATTTATGGCATAGTGTATAAGGAAAGTATTGTGACGGGGTCGAAAATTCTAATTTGAATTTTCGAAGAGCACGTTTAAAGTATCTCCGAACTGGAATTGAACGTTTTTGAGGTGATGTATATATATGCGTGTTTGTGAGTCTATGGATGCGAGCGATATCTTACGAACGAATGAAACATTTAAAAAATAATTGGATATTACAATTGGTAAATACTGGAATTCTTTTGATTTGAAACGCAATCGAGTTCGGAAGATACCGTCCCCTCCCCCCAATTTTCAAATGAATTTTTGAAAAAAATATTATAAAAAAAATCAGGACCTTTAACAATGATAGATAAATTATCATTTCAAACGTATTTTTTTGAAAAACGAATGATACAAACTTTAAAACGCTAGCATGAACGATCTCGATATATTGTACGTTTTATGAATGAATTATTATAAAAACATTAAAATTTCAGGACTTCAAATAAATACATCGAAATAAATAATTATTTCATATGTTACTTTTCATTATAAAACGAATGACACTAACTTTAGAACTTTAGCATGAACCGTTTTCGAGACATTGCACGTTTGTCATATAAATTTATAAAAAAATTGCATACAATTAAAAAAAAAGTAAGGATCATCCAATATGTTCACTTTCTATATGCAATATGATGCAACAAATTTGTTAGTATCATTTTCGTGGATCTAGTTCTTTCTATTCACGAGAGAAGATATTCTTTGTAATAGTTTTATATTTTGACTTCTAAGAATTCGTCAATAGCCATTTATTTGTTTCACAGGATATTAATTAAATGTCAATTGCATTTTGATGAGGATTTTGCAGGTGAATATGAATAAGTCATTATGATTGGACTAATAAATAAATTACCAAACGAGCCATATTTCAATTTACGTGGTGTTAGTTCAATACCAAAAACATTTTGCTGAGGATCGTGTACATCGTAATTTCAAATTTCGTTGCATTATGTATGACAGAAAGCAGCCTACATCATATTTTTTATATGGAACTTCTTATAAACGTTGATAGAAAGTCTTATAGAAAAGGTATTGCGAAAATTTCTTAAAGACGATGTAATGAAATTTCATTATAACTTTATATGACCAAGATACCACATAGTGAAGAAATTTTGAAGTACCGTTCATCTCTATATTACGTGTTTTGAATGTATATATATGGAAAGAGTAAAAAATTGTAAGTCTTTGACGGTACATCGCATTTACGTTTGTGCGTGTGTGCGCGCATGTTTGTTTGAATCCACTACTCTATCCTAAATTTGATTCTGAATCCATATCCGTTATCATCTAAGCTAGCCAATCCCGAGAAGGTAGTAGGTAAAAAGCTTCAGTAGGTAGAAAAGTTCCGCAGTGGTCCACTCAGTAATGGAGAAACGTTTAGTTGACATGGCTCGGTTAAAAAAAATTATGATTAATCAACGGATGGGTTTATGAAATTATTTTATTCTGGAGTAGTCTGTGATATATTTAGGAGCTGTTGTTAAATTATAAACGTTGGATGGCACGTCATTTTTTTTATATCGTAATATAAAAGTCAAAAAGGTTTAAAACGCACAAAAAGTATATATTTTTCAAAATTCACGAAAATGCGTCTATTAATAGTATGGATTTCGTTTAAAATTTATTTGAAAGAGAATTTTTCAATCTTTCCGATGGTCTCAAGATGGAAACTCTGATAATATTTTGTGTCTCGATGTGTATATATATCGGCCAAAATCGTTGTACATTAGGCTAAAACATAGAGCAACTAAAAAACTAATTCGAAATATAAAAAAATAACACTGAGGTGCACAGATTCGGGTCCTGAAGTACCTGTGTACTAAATTTCATAACCGTACAACGCCTAGATTTCCCATTACAGATTGCATACTCACTCACTATAAGTTTCGAGGAAAATGAAAATTTTTTAAATTGAAAATGTTGTGATCACAACAGAAAAAGAACAGGAAGTAAGTATAAATCTTTAATGAACATCCCTTCCTCCTTCAGAATTTGATGCTGAATGCATATCAGTCTGTAACTAAGCTCTATCTATACCAGATCTTAAGAAATAGATTCTTAAAAAAAAGAAATTCTTGCCAATTACGTTAATACCTGTCTCGTCCCTTAAATAAATAAATTAACGGCTGACTAAATCCAGAAATTTACCATACAATGAAAAATGAGTGCTAAAGAGAAACTGAAATATACAGGATGAAAAACTGATAGAATAAAAAGTTTTAACGAATTAATAATTTTCAACTGAAGAAATTGAATTTCAAGCACATTTCAGAGTAAACTTTCGTGAAGACGGGCAGTCAAAGACCAACATTTATTGTTCGTATTGGCAGGAGTCCACAAATCTGAAGTATGAAAAATAATAATGAAAGTTTGAAATTAAAAGAAAGAAAATTTTGATTAAATTTTTTTTTTCTTGAATTAAAATTCCTTAAATTAATATTTTCTTGAATAAAAATTTTCTTTCTTTTAAAATTTTCTTGAATTAAAGTTTTTAAAGTTGTATTTTTATTATAGCATAAATTTGCATAATGTTAGGAAACCAAACTGTGTGTACATAAAATTTTCTTAAATTAAAAATTTTAAAGTTGTATTTTTATTATTGCATAAATTTGCATGATGTTACGAAAACAAACTGCGTGTACCTTTAAAAATTTTAATTCAAGAAAATTTTAATTCAAAAACATTTTAAAAGAACAAAAATTTTAATTCAAGAAAATTTTAAAAGAACAAAAAATTTAATTCAAAAATCTTATTAATAAGAAACAAGAAAGATCAATCATGCTTAAAGCATTGATTATGAAACACTTTCCAACTTCAATGCAATTTTATTTAAACATGTCTAAAATGCAATACATTCCTCGGTAATATTTTAAAACTTATCACAATACTACATTAATTTATTATATTTGAAACCTTAAACCTTCATCGAAAAAAATTAACTTCATTCAAATGACGGCATTAAAGTATAAATTGCCTGGTTTAAACATCTCTAAAATGTTATACATTCCTCGGTAATAATTTTAGAATTATCATAATACTACGATAATTTATTATATTTGAAAACTTCATCGAAAACAACTGAAATCCATTCAAATGACGTCATAAAAAATAACACGCCTGGCTCTCTCTATAAAAGCAACATTTCATTCATAAATAATTCCTCCATTCATGTCTTTCATCACAATACTATAACAATTTATTTTATTTAAAAATTAAGACCATTGAGCTGCAAATAAGTAAACTCTATGCGTAAAACTTCATCGAAAAATATCGTCCTTCTCTTTCTAAAATCAATGAATTTATATCAGCTAAGCAGACTCCATGGACTAAATGATTTTGTGTTAAAGAATTACAGCCATTCTAATACAACTCATTCTACATATTTAGCTGTTTACATTTTACATAGGTGAAAAATAGGCTTAATAGTAGAAATAATCAAATTTGGAAGAGCATTTAAACTGAAATATATTGTCATTGCGTTGTTTCAGTATGTAGATATACAGAATTTAGGCAAAAATAAAGTAATTTTAGGACGGATACAACACTCAATATGAATTAAAAAGAACTTTAAAAATCACGATTTTGACACAAGATGGATGCCATATATCATTTTGAAGTGGGTCATGTGATCGTTTCATATCATGGACACGTGATCGCTTAATATAAGAGGTGTTATTATTATTTTAATTTTTATTTAAAAAACAACTGAATATATTTCGCTGAATTTTTTTTTATATATTTTATGGAACAATTTGAATATTGCCTAAAATTTTCGAAGCAATTTGTGAATTTTAAATCCGCTTAAAAAATGCTTGAAAAATTAGGTCCCATAGGGCTCAATGTATTCCATTTTTTCAACCCGGGTTCAATCCAAAACTAATTGGGTGATATTATTCATTTATATTCCCATAGGTCCTATAGACCGTCTGAACAACATACTAAAATTTCATTTTGATTAAGTCATTTTTACGGCAGTTATCGTGCTAACGGACAGACAGACAGACAGACAGACAGACAGAATGAATGAACAAAGTCATAAACACTTTTCAACTTTGTTGTAAAGTGTTAAAAATGACAAAATATTAACATTCTGTGTATAAACAAAATGTGACAGCTGTATTACTATTTAAAATATAAAATATTTTTTTTTTCTTCTGGATAACCGATCTTTCATTATTCTTTCTTTCTTCTATTGTCATTCTCAGTTTTAACCAATTCTTTAAAAATATTTCCTGGAACATCTTCTAGTGTTTAATGAAATTAAATAAATTTTTTCCATTTTAACGTATTAAGCGATGTTTTTAGTATGCAACATACATAGACCTTAGACAGGGAATCCATATCTGTACGTTATAACGAGAAACATATTTTAAACGAGTGCCGTCTTAACGAGTTCACTGTAAAATGCCCATTGTTCTTTCTTGCTCAGTGGTCTTCAAAGTGGGGTGCACATGACAGTTCTGAGGACGAGGGAAATTTACCGTAAGTTCTTGACAAGATATATCCTCTAAAACAATGCATATTCTAAGTTGAGGTTCAAGGCAGTAAAGAACGAATTGACTATAAATTTAAATATACATTAATATATATAATTGAATATAAATTGATATGCTGAATGAAGAGGAAATATCGATATCACTTTCGAATATATCTTTCCCTTTTCACTAAATTGAATGAATTGAAAGTATTTGAAATTAACATAAGTTCATTAGATGAGGAAAAACTGGGTAACTCTTTCAACAAAACAATACAATAAGTGATATTAATTTATACAATGTTATTAAGAACTTTAAAAATAATGAAAATAAAGAGCAGTAGAGAATAATAGTTAAAGTTTCAATCTAACAATTTGATAAATTTGAAAATCCACTAATACCGGAATTTTCGCATCAATACTGGTATTAAAATACCGACAAAATTTGACTAGAATACCTGGATATGGAATGCTTTACTAGAGTTTAAACTGAAAATAGTGAAGGTGAATTTCGCGCATCATTAACACTTTACAACATAGTTAAAAAGTGTTTATGACTTTGGTAATTCTGTCTGTCTGTCTGTCCGTTCGCACGATAACTGCCTTAAAAATGACTTTATCAAAATCAAATTTTAGTATGTTGTTCAGACGGTCTGTAGGACTTATGGGAATATAAATGAATAATATCACCCAATTAGTTTTGGATTGAACCCGGATTGAAAAAAATGAAATACATTGAATTCTATGGGACCTAATTTTTCAAACATATTTTAGAGGAACTTAAAATTCACAAATTGCTTCGAAAATTTTAGGAAATATTCAAATTATCCCATAAAATATATAAAAAAAAAATCAGCAAAATATGTTTGTAGTTTTTAAAATAAAAATTAAAATAATAATTACAGCCATATAATATGAAGAGATCACGTGATCCACTTCAAAATAAAATATGGCATCCATTTTCTTTTAAATTTATATTTAGGGTTGCATCTGTTCTAAAACCGCCATATTTTTGCGTATTTTCTGTGCATCTATATTCTGCGCCAACGTAATTACAATATTTTTGAATTTAAATGATCATCAAACTTTGATTATTTCTATAACGAAGCCTAATTTTAATGGATGCAGAATGATGCAAGTGATTGTAAGTTGAGTTGTATAAGAATTGCTGAATTTTTTCACAGATAATTATTTAATTCTGGAGTCTGGAATAAAAGTGTATGAATGGAATATTCACTGCTTTTACATAGAGAGCCAGACGATTTTTATTTTGATGACGTCATTTAATAAAGTTCATTTCTTTTTCGATGAAGTTTTAAGTTTTCAAGTAAAATAAATTATTGTAGTTCTGTGATAATTAAAAAAATATCACCCCTGAATATATCGTCTTTTTGAGCTGCGATACATTTAGCGGATTGCATTTCAGTTGGAAAGTGTTTCATAATCAATGCTTTATGTATGATTGATTTTTCTTGTTTTTATTTTCACGAGCTATTTAAATCACTTTTACTTTTAAAATGGGAATCCTGGGGCTGATGTCGAGTTGATGGAACTAATGTCATGATGATGATTTGCGTTTTACTTAGAATTGCAGAAAATGTTTTAGCAAAGTGAGATTTCTTTTTGCAATATGTCACCTAACACAAATAAACCTGGCTAGGACGCCTGCTTCAGTGGGGTCCCGAATGTAAGATTCATTTTCTTCATATTAAATTCACCATTGCTTAGAAATGCTGCCAGACAAAATAAATCAAAACAAATAATAATAATAAAAAAAAAAAAACCCAACTACAACGCTTTATTCTTAATTTCTAACCTAAAGTTCAGAATATGCATTGTTTTATGTGGATGTATATCTTGTCAATAACTTACGGTCTAAAAATTTCTTTTCCCCGAATTCGTCATGTGCATCCCACTTTGAAGACCACTGAGCAAGAACAATACTTTTTATCTCGGTCTTAAATTTCGTGATTCCTCTCGATTATTATATCCAAGTAATACCAGGGAAAACTTTTCGACGCCATTTACTCAGACAATGTGTGTCGTATTTGCCAGTGCTTGTAGATCCCAAGGTCCGATGAGAACAAGTTCTTGGGGAATTCACATAGAGAAAATGAAAGCGATAACATCGAATGGTGTGACGTGACTAAACTTCCAGTCTTGAATAACCGACCTTCGGGAATGAAACGGTCTCCAACTTCGAGAAAAGTTCCCGTGAACTGTGCTAAAATGTTACATGTTATTCAAACAGAGGCTAAAAAGACTCCAATTGGACGCCAACAGAGTCAAAATCCAAGTTTCAATTCAGTCGAGTTTGGTCTCATCTGCTGATGAAAAGCTTCGTTGGCAGTTCACACCTCAGTTCATGTGAATTCAGGCGAAGAATTTACTTTTCTCAAGGCTCTTGTGTTTCAGTTATGTCTTAATTGAGTTAAGTCTTTTACAGTGGGGTAGACTAAGAGAGGGACTAGGGGTCATAACCATATTCCCCATTGACTGAGCAATTGCATTGATTCTTCATAGGATCCACATTAGAGAACGGAATCCAGCACTTTTATCCTTTCAGAACCGATGTATGACCGAATTATCTGAATTTCTTTTATTTACTTATTTATATAATAAAAATATGCTATATTATAAATTTTGTAATGATTTAAATGAGATTTAAAGAAACATTTCATTTCATTTTTTGAAGGACAGTTGTTTTCATTTTACTCAGTCAGGCACGAGCGTAAGAACCTAAATTAAAAATTTTCTGTATTGTCAATAAAATAAACGTTTTTAAAGTGATTGTTGGTTTTAATTATGGCATCTTAACATTTTTACAAATTATATTGAAGGTTTTCAAATTTTAAGTTTTTCTTAGATAATATATATCTTTTTCAAAATTTTAAATTGTTGAAAACTCTTTATTAGAAAGTTAGTCGCAGTGAAATTCATGAAAACAGTTCTTCTCTTCATTGCAGCTTGCAGCACAGAAACATATTTCACATTTACAGTGTGGTCCAGATTCTATTTTGTTTTTCTTTTTTCATTGCACAAAACTCGCATCTGCCTCAAGATATTCCAAGTTCCGGTCAGTGGCAACCTTCATTTTTAAAGCGGATGTTTTTGACTCTGAAAAGTGTTTTTCTACGTTTGATACAACCTCCTGGAGCATTTGGAGAACTTGGTCTGCCTCGCATTTTTGGTGGCGCTTTGCCTAATGTAAGAAAGCCCAACGGGTCATTAAGTTCATAGAATGTATTCTTGTTATTTACTTTTTATCGATATTTTGCAAACCAAAATGGAAGCAATAAACGCTTATCGCACCTAAATGTATAAGAAAAAAAATGAACAAGCTTGACTGACCTAAACAATAAAGAGTACAAGACACAGTGAAATTTGAACTTTGCTCAAAACGAAAGCATAAGGACGATATGATTCAATCTGTACCGGCGCAATGTAATAATAAGATCGTATTATGTAATGAAAAGTTCTGCAACCTTTTATGACGAAGGATGGAAGCTGTTTAGCGATCTAAAATCTCCACAGTCTACCTAGCTCGAAAATCATTGTTATCATCATTTAAATCATTGTCATCATCATTTAAATTATTGTCATCACTTAAATAGAGTGTCCTTTACTCAGCGGTAAATAAATTAGGATTCCTATACTAAGGGACTGATATTCAGAGAGAGAGAGAGAGAGAGAAATTTAAAGTAACGTTATGGTTATGTCTTTATGTCTGAGTTAAACTTTATGAGGATAACTGCAGGCACTATACAACTGCATGTATGTGATTGTCTTCAACAGAAGATAAACTCACATAGAATTTCTAGCCGAAAGGATCTCAAAAACAAGCTTGGAGGAAAAAACGATAAGCCTTTTGTGAAAAATTTATTGAATCAATGCCTATTATACTATGACTTGAGGAAACCATAAGAAATGAAAGCGTCCCAACAAGATAGTAAGCAAACTAACAACGATCTTTATAGAAATTAATTTTAATTGGATATTCTCAGTGTTCCAATACTATTTTATGTTCTGATCAGACGATGAGGTCAATTATCACGTGTTTAATGGCTGAGATTTGATATTTGCACTTTGTAAATTTTTATCGGATGCTTCTCAACTTAAAATAAAATATTTATTTAGTTTGATTTGCGTATTATATATTTTTTCAGAACTAGAGGAATCGCATTGCTGAAATTTATAATGCTTTATATATTTTGTGTTAATTTGTATTTATATCTCGTTAAAGCATGGACTTTGATCTACCCGAAATTTTCTAAACTTAGCCCGCGCCAAGTCCAAAAGAGAAATGTAGCCCAACCCATGGGCTGGGCTAGATCCGAACCCTTACAAACCTAGTAGCAGCTATTCTATATTACTGTATGGAAGTGGCAAATGCATTAATACGTACAGCTCAAACTGCTGCTAAAGTAATGAAACTAAAACAACTTCGTTAAAAGTAGCATACATTTTATTTCAGTGTTGTGTGCTGCTTTTAAAGAATTTACTCTAGTTTTATTAAATATATTAATGTCTTCGGCGGAATTTGTCTGTGATTTAATAATAAAATCGTTCAATTCAACCCAACTTTCAGTTTCGTTTTTCGTTCAGAATATTTTTTCTGTAAAAATAGTAACTACACGTAGTCGTTCTTTTCCCTTTTAAGCTAAATATTAAACAATAATGATATCGAATATGAGTATCTAAATATCCCTCTGCTATTTTTTTTATTTCTGAAGTATTTTGCTGCTTATCCTAATAAAATTTTATCAGCACCCAAAACCCTTATAAATTAATCGATTCGTCGCAAAATTATATATGTTATGGTATTAAAATAGCATTCGATTGATAAATTACGTAAAATATTTTCCATCGTTGTTCAGTATTTGGCACGGAAACATCAGGCGAAAACAGGCTGATGTTTTTATATTCGATTGCAGCGGAAGGGGAGGGGGGCAACGAAGTGAGAGAGAGACACATAGACGTGAAATATATATGACTATGGAGAGACAAACAAGAGGGTTTTCAGAAATGAGATTTCTCCCCCCTGTTCCTATTCTCCTCGGTGATAATTACCGAACTGTTGAGAAAAAGACAAGGGTCAGTAGCCACGATCGCACTAAGAATTTGGATTGAGAATTTTTCCGCCAGAGTACTTTCTTAGTAATTTGCAGTTTGGTTGTATGCCGTCCACATGCAATATTTGGCGATTTATCACTGTTTTGTTTTCCTGATCTTTTATGTGCAGATTTCTCAAACTGTCGTGGTACCGCTTGTGTCGAAAAAATGTATTCTGATAATATCGCGTGAGTAGGATAGCAAGGTAATTTAGCATATGAGTAGAGACCTTAAAAATGTGTTTTTTAAACTGTAATCCGCCCTATAATTAAAACTGTACGAAAAGCGCCTTTTTTTATAACTTTCCCTATACGTACAGATTGATTCGAAACTCTCTGTACAAAAATTTAATTCGTCAATAACCATACTGCGTGAAATAAATGCCTTGCTTCTGTAACTGCTTTATTGTCGCCTCAGATAATGCTCTACAACCTTTCCTTACAAAGTTAGTGGGGTGCTTAAGAACTTTCCTAAGAACTCTGTGTATTTAGAATTATTATTTTTATCATATTGTTGCGAACGTGTAATATTCCCTCACTGGAGTTTTTCCTTTTGAGAACTAGATTGAGAAAACGCCCGTGCTGGCATTCCTATGACGTGCATCTAGGGTTTCTAGATGCTGAAGGCCGGGGGACGGTTTCCAGATTTGGCGATCTATCGCCAGTTTGGTGACATTTGGATACTTTTTGAAGTTTTGAGAATTACCTCGATATAACCAATATTTTATGAGATATGAGAGATTTCCAGAAGGTTCTATAGATAGTCTATAAAAGGAATCATCCCTCAGTTGGAGAGCAGTTGACGTGATACGAGCTACATTGAACTATGATTTTTGTCAATGTTTTGATAATAGTAGTGTTGCGAGGTAAATCACCTCACGTTCGATTTGAACGCTAAAAAAATACTCAAAAATGTTCGTGGAACATTAAGATATTGCCGTGCAAGATCGCAAGTGGTTAAAAACTGAAAATTAAGAAGTAATTAATAAGATTTGAAATGAGGACACGGATTAGATTTAAAATAACAAAATAATAAGTTTATTTACAAAATTAACATTTAAAATAAAAAAACATGAAGAAGTTTTGTTCAAAACACATGAGCTTGAAAGTTACTCCCTTAAAGTATGAAGACATAGCAAAGTATCAAAAACATCATAAAACCTCTTAAAATTAATTCTATTCCAAAAAAACCCCAAATACATCATAAATCTTTAACGTGTCGAAGAAAACATTAATTTCCTTAAGAAGCAATAATTGAAAGAGAGGAGAAATTCAAGATCTGAGTAAATGCATGAAATCCAATAGGCCTACCTTCGGCTCTGGGTCCGGCAAGGGTTCGGCTGTGATGACATCTTGGAGTTCGGAAGGAGCATCCTTTTGCTCCGTCAACTATAACACAAACTCACTCTACCAAAATTCACAAAAGCACTCTCGATCCCTTTTTTTTGCAGAAAACTCTCTCCAAAAACTTGTAATTTGAAGTCTCCTCCCTCTCAAATATTATTTGCTGACAGGACTTAAGCCCCCCTAAATATTACTGGTGGACACTTAGCTTCCACTCTCAGTGGCCAGTCCATGACAGCAGGGCTTGCCCACTAGCCCCTGAATTATCGATTGCAGGTGGCCAGGAGTCCCAGCTCCCGTGCGAACCTCTAGGCTTAATTGCGCCCCCAACGACCGCTTTCCCCCCGTTCTGTCTTCCTCTTGTGTAAGACCACCCAGGCAGCTCCACTGACCCTCTCCTTTGCAGGTGGCCAGAGGGGGACCCTATACATATTTGTACCAGGGCTAGGGACCGTCCTTTGCAGGTCGCCTTCTTCTCCAAAATTTCACAATGTCACATATTTTGGAAATCACCATGTGACATTTACTCCTTTTCCCCAATAAATTTTTTTTTGTTTTTGCAAAGCCAAGGGTAATAAAAAAAAAACAAATTGTAACAGTAAAAAACAACTTATACCATAAAAATCAAGTATAAAAAAAAAAAAAACATATTATCCATACAATAAAAATCAAAGTAATAATAATAATAATATTCTCAAAAATGAACTGCAATATCATGTAACAGGTTATACTATTTGTTCATGTAGAAAGTCAGAAGTTTTTTTGTTCCAAGTCCATTTCGTTAAAATCAAACTAAGTTTTTCTTGTCAAATTTTCATAGTCCACGTGTACCCTGTGGAGGATAAAGTTTACAAAAAATGACACGTTGCTGTAACACAGATGGAAAGTTCACTGCACTT
The DNA here is from genome assembly GCA_951213105.1 of Amaurobius ferox. NCBI lineage: Eukaryota > Metazoa > Arthropoda > Arachnida > Araneae > Amaurobiidae > Amaurobius > Amaurobius ferox. Next base: position 77,702,644 of record OX578142.1, on the reverse strand, counting down.
CACTATATTATACAGTGTAAATGGTCCCAAGTATGGCCTAACGCCACTGCGTCGATGGGTTGCTATCGCCCCTCAGGATCTGGCATGGGGTGTCGCTTCTCGTAAGTCAGCTGTAGATGTGTCCCTACAATGTCTCTGTCCCGAAATATCGTGTGGTGTCCTGTACATCAAGTGTGTCGTGTCTGGCACGCCACTGCGTCGGTGGGTTGCTATCGCCCCTCAGGATCTGGCATGGGATGTCGCTTCTCGTAAGTCAGCTGTAGATGTGTCGCTGCTCCTCGTTGTCCGTATCTTTCCAGACGTACTGCTGGAGATAAGTTTACACACCGGCCAAAGAACATACATACAGACACTCAAAAATTGAAAAATCTCTCTCTCAGAAAAAATTACATTACCATTAAACGATTACAAAAATTCCTATCATTAAAAATTTATTTACACCTCGTCATAACCTTATTAAAAACATTGCTTACTTCCTTAACTATCCCCGAAATACTTTTTTTTATATCTATATACATTCTCTACAAAATCATCCTAATCTTTATTTTCATTCCACCCAAACGTAAAAATTTCCTTTCCTTTAGTTTTAATATTTGTATACCTTTTCTACCAATTCATCTTAATCTTTATTTTCTTACAAACCAAACGTAAAAAATTTCTATTCTTAAAAAATTAATCTTCCCTCCGAATTGCCATGCCATGTATTATCAATTATTCATTTTCTGTACCTTATTACACCTATACAAAATTTTATCTAATATCCCCGTTAAAAAAACGAAAAGAGGAACAAAAAAAAAATTTTTTTTTTTTTTTCGAATTCCTATACACCCAAAATGAAATGTCATTCATCAAACCTTTTGCAGTATACCGAACGATTTATCAAAATTTCTTTAATCGGACACCTTTAATTTCTCTTTTTAATCCAAATTATGCCTTTCCAAACTCCCAAATCTGTAAATCCTCTCTTTTGTTAAAGCATACTCAAGCCTTCTGAGATCATAATTCTGTATACCTTTTTTAAACTTCCAAACTGCGCCCCTGCACCGGTCAGATAAAATGCTTCGAAATCCCCCGAATTATCACTGTTCCTCCGTAAAAGGAGAAAGGGAGGGAAGAAAAAAGAAAAAGTGTATGTCACGGAAAGAAAAAATAAAAAACAAAGAAGTCTCTCCTTTCTCTATCTTACCAAAAAACCGGGGTGGAAAAAGCGGGTCAACCCTTCAAACTTGCCCGAAGCAAGATGCACTTGTTAAGATTGCCGCACCCCTACAAGCTACCAGACTCGCTATCCCCATGAACCGTGGCCCCATATACCTCCCACAACGAAAGAAAGAGACCGTACGTCAAACTGACCATTTCTTGACAAGTGAAAAGTGAAAGCCCCTTGCAATAAAAGAAAGTGTTTTCTTTCTTTCCCTCTGTGAGTGTTGCTGTGGCCATAAAATTTTATGTGTTTGACACACCCCATTTATTGGATTACCCTTGTTTTCGTCCCTCTTGTCACTGGCTAACTGTGATGTAGTAAAGCTATGTGTTGTGCAAATTTTCCCCTTGTCTAAAAAAAGAATTCACTGTATTATCCTTAGGCTGTCCGCTGCTTAAGCACCCAAAAGCCGGTTGATCAGGCCCACTTTTAGATTTCAAACTGGCGTGTCCCCTATAGTCAATTACACTAAATTTTATTTATTTATTTATTTATTTTAAATTTACATTAGTTTCAAAAGAGAATTATCTTTTCTGTTTAGTAATTACCCAGTTTTTCAACATGTTACCCACTCTTATCTGCTGTACGATTTAAATTGGATTTCTTTATCTTATTTCTATTTCTTATCCTTTCTATTACTAAAAATATTATCTCATTCTCATCCCACTCAATATTTTCCCCTGTATTAAATCTAAGTGTTTGTTAATGTTGTATTACCCCTGTTCCCTGGTTCAAATCAACAAAAATGTTTATCTAAACTCTTTTTTTCTTTTCTTTTCTAAAACTTTTCTCCCTCACAGCAACAAAAAAAATTCTCTGTGTATTTCTAACCTGACTGTTCCCTACTTTATAACTTCCCTATTAATTCGATTTCTCCACTATTCTCGAAAAATTAAATTCCATATTCCATCTGTAAACCCTCTTTTTCCTTTTTCCTCTTCTTTTTCGAATTTACCGATATTAAAGTCGTTCTCTAAATTTTTCCTCAAATTGCATACCTATCTCTTCTCCCTTTAAACTAGCTCCTCATATTTCAACATACGCATATATTCTTATTTTAAACACTTTAAATTCAAATTCCATTTCTTCTCTAAATTGTTTTTCAGATTTGTATATCCATTTATCCTCAAGTATTTTCTACACATTATATACACGTACTCTCGTAAATTCACTACATATTTATCCACCAATTCTCAAATATTTTCTAAACATTATAAACCCGTATTCTCGTAAATTCACTAAATCTTTATCCACCAATTTTCACGTTTTCTCTAAGCATTATATACCCGTATTCTCGTAAATTCACTAAATCTTTATCCACCAATTCTCAAGTATTTTCTAAACATTATAAACCCGTATTCTCTAAGCATTATATACCCGTACTCTCGTAAATTCACAAAATTTCTATCCATCAAATTTCAAGCATTTTTAGTTACAATTCATATTAAATATCTCAATTTTCCATTTAAACAATTCAAATATTCAAATATATTTACCACCTTTCCCTATTCAATCGATTCCAAAATCAAATTATGCTTACATTCTTTCTCTAAATTCAATACAAATTTCAATTTTATATTTACATTCCTACACAATTCAAATTACCGTTTATATTTATACTTACACTCTATTCAATTCATATTTCAATTTCAAATTATATTTACATTCTTTTTCTAAATTCAATTCAAATATCAATTCATATTTACATTTACACACTTTTTCTATTCCGTTCCCTTTCACATTTTAAATTATATTAGCTGTCCCAAATCCCTTTTTCCAAAATTGAAACATATTCCACTTCTTATTCCTACCTAACCTTATTTTTCTTCTTACAACTTCAAAACCGAGACTAAAATATAAAAAATATTTGTATACCTATTCCTACATTTATTTTAAAATTTTATTCTCTTTTAACCAAGGATAAATCATTTTCCCGCAATTGTTTTACACTTGTCTTCGAAACCAGTTCTATCCCGTTGCACGCGTTCCTGACTGTTTAGAGGAGAAAAAAGCTCTTTCGCTAGTGTTGCTGTGTGCTGACATTTTGAGAATGCAGTGTATTTTGCTACCTATCTGTCGCAAGTGCGTTAAATAAGAAGAGCGGGAAGAGCTTGCTGTTTTTCATTATAATTTTGACCTCATAACCATGTTTTCATTTTTATAATTTATTCATTGCCGGATCATTTTCCCAAAGAATTAATTTTGATTTATTGTTATTTTTACCTCTTTCTCATTTTAAAATTTTCCAAATACCAATCATCGGACAATATTAAGATATTAAGTTCCTAAAAATATTTGGTTTCGTGAAAAAATCTGAACCAAGCTTTCTTTCATTCCGCTCTTTGATCTCTTCAATTTCATTTGTGTTACAAACTTGTATTTCATTTGCTACCTGTACATTTTGCCTAACATACTCTTTGTTTTGGTTCTAATCTATTTTTAAAAGTTTTTGAACATCATTAACCTCACTATCATTTTGATTTTTCTCTCTACTTGTATTACAATTTTCATTTTGAATATTTTTACTGGTATCATTTGAATTTTGGAAGTTAACATTTTCAATATCATTGTCCATAACATCCATTATTTTACTCTCATTTGGAATTTGGATATTTTTTCCTACCTCGTGATTCTCATTTGTATTTCGAAAGCTCTGAAGATTGTATTTTTTATTCTGTTTTCCAATTTCTTGACAAATAACCTTTTTATTCTCATTTTGGACTTCTTGGAAAATAACATTTTGATTTCTATTAACTTTCATTATTTTGCTTTCATCTGATTTCCGAATACTTTCCTTACGGTGACTTTTATTTGTATTTTGAATATTTTCAAGATCAACCCTTTCTCTGACCAAAACATCCATTACTTTGTTTTCATTTGGAATTTGAATATTTTCATTGTTATAATTTGTATTTGTGTTTTGTGTATTTTTGAAATCCACCTTTTCGCTAATCAAAACATCCGTTGTTTTATTTTCCCGTAATTTCTGAGTTTCTTCTTTAATTTTTTTGAAAACCTCGTCTGATAACACTGAAATTGAAGCGCCCGTGTCTAATAAAATGTCCGTTTCGTTCTCGTGGAATTTTGCTTGCACCGTCGGTAATTTAGTCGTGTTCTCCTTTGTGACATATGCTATTAATTCAGCCTTATCTCTGTTTTTCTCTTTATCCATTTCTATTTTTGTTTCAGGTCTTCCCCTTACCTCGTTTTGTGTTGGACCTCGCGCACCGCTCTGTGTATTAATTTGTCTATTATACTTTCCTGTATTATCCCTGAAATCATTTCCTGAATTATTTTCTCTAGGATTCCTTATTTCTCTTTCTAAATTATTTTCTCTAACATTTCTCTCTTCCAACCTATTGTATTTTTTTTCAAAATTTTGTCTACCTCTCTGCGTACCCATTTCATCTCTAAATTCATTCCTAAAATCTCTTTCCTCCGGTTTATTGTAATTTTTGTCAACATTTTGTCTATTCCAATTCTGAAAATTCCCTTGTCCTCTCATGTTAAATTCGTTTCTGGGCCGCGCTCCGAAATTTCTATATCTGTCGTTGTTTGGATTCCACTGATTTGACCTTCCGTTGTGCACATAATTAGCTTCCCCGTTCAACGGTGCAAAATTCCTATTCTCTTGCCCAGATCTGACTTGCCTCTCATTACTATTTTGACGTAAATACATTCTGCATTCCCTCATAAAATGTCCAGATCTGCCACAAAAATGACACAAAAAAGTGTTTTGTATTTTCTCTACCTCTGCGCTTTCTTTGATTTTTAAATTATTCATCTCTTTCGTTATAGTGTCTAATAATTGAGAATTAAATTGTTCTTGTTCCTTGCGCAGTTCCTGTATGTCATTTTTTTGTGATATATTATTTACCGCTACCACCATTGCCGCTAAATTAGCTGACTCTAAATTTTGTGCTATTTTTACCGCTTCCATGAATGTTTTGGGATTACCTTTAATCACTTCAATTTGGAATTCTGGTCTAATTGCTTCTATAAATTTACTAAGGCTTAATTTATCAATAATGTGTTGAGTGTCATCGTTTATCTGACCCTCTCCTATGTACTCCAACGTTAGTGTTCTAATTCTGTGTGATAATTGTTTTATAGTTTCACCTTGGTTTTGTTTAATTGAAGAAAAAATTACTTGGTTGGCGGTGATGTGGGGTTTGTCTGTGAAGAAGTCTAAAAATCTGTGCTTGAAAGCTTCAAATGAGGTTTCACTCCTCAACTCCCGAGAACTCGTATAAAATTTCCTGGCATTTTCCCGTAATCGCGATTTGATTATAACTAGTTTTTCTGCATCGTTCCAATTTCCCAGTTCTGATATAGCAGTGAAGTGTTCAAAAAACAATTTTGTCTCTTCCATGTCTTCCCCATTTAATTCCCCTAACAAATGTGTAATACCCGGAATTTTGCTGACGTGAGCTACTGAGGCATCGTTCCGTTCTTCTGCCATGACTGAAAAGCGAAAAAAAAAATTTCTGCGATTTCCTAACCAAACTTCTATATCCTAAGTGCAATTCCCCCTTCCTATTACCAAAATCCTATCACATATAATAAACACAAATTTTCATGCAACATATATACACTCCTAACATTAAAATTCTGGTACATAAAATTCTTTCACAATATAAAATACACTCCTAATATGCATACCAAATATTTCTAATTTCCTCAAATTCTCGTATTTTGTTCCCGTGTTTCCCTAAAATAATATATATATCCCCTTACCATGGCATAACAATTTGAAGCAAAGAATTGAAAAACATGATTTTTTTTTTTTTTTTTTTTTTTACTTCCTTTACAATCCTCATTTCCGAAAAAAATATACTTTATTTAAAATTTTCCTAGCACACATAACGTAAAATTTAGTCTACCCACAAAAAAAAATTTCAGTAATTCTATTAATTATTTTTTATTTCGAATCCTGGTCACGGCACCATTAATGTTGCGAGGTAAATCACCTCACGTTCGATTTGAACGCTAAAAAAATACTCAAAAATGTTCGTGGAACATTAAGATATTGCCGTGCAAGATCGCAAGTGGTTAAAAACTGAAAATTAAGAAGTAATTAATAAGATTTGAAATGAGGACACGGATTAAATTTAAAATAACAAAATAATAAGTTTATTTACAAAATTAACATTTAAAATAAAAAAACATGAAGAAGTTTTGTTCAAAACACATGAGCTTGAAAGTTACTCCCTTAAAGTATGAAGACATAGCAAAGTATCAAAAACATCATAAAACCTCTTAAAATTAATTCTATTCGAAAAAAAACCCAAATACATCATAAATCTTTAACGTGTCGAAGAAAACATAATTTCCTTAAGAAGCAATAATTGAAAGAGAGGAGAAATTCAAGATCTGAGTAAATGCATGAAATCCAATAGGCCTACCTTCGGCTCTGGGTCCGGCAAGGGTTCGGCTGTGATGACATCTTGGAGTTCGGAAGGAGCATCCTTTTGCTCCGTCAACTATAACACAAACTCACTCCACCAAAATTCACAAAAGCACTCTCGATCCCTTTTTTTTTGCTGAAAACTCTCTCCAAAAACTTGTAATTTGAAGTCTCCTCCCTCTCAAATATTATTTGCTGACAGGACTTAAGCCTCCCTAAATATTACTGGTGGACACTTAGCTTCCACTCTCAGTGGCCAGTCCATGACAGCAGGGCTTGCCCACTAGCCCCTGAATTATCGCTTGCAGGTGGCCAGGAGTCCCAGCTCCCGTGCGAACCTCGGCTTAATTGCGCCCCCAACGACCGCTTTCCCCCCGTTCTGTCTTCCTCTTGTGTAAGACCACCCAGGCAGCTCCACTGACCCTCTCCTTTGCAGGTGGCCAGAGGGGTACCCTATACATATTTGTACCAGGGCTAGGGACCGTCCTTTGCAGGTCGCCTTCTTCTCCAAAATTTCACAATGTCACATATTTTGGAAATCACCATGTGACAAGTAGCTGCAGTTTTGTGAAATGACTTTCGTTAATGTTTTGAGAATAATATCGGTTATTTTGTGAAATTAGTGGGGCATTTAAGTGCTGTTTTACGGTATATTGTTCCTGTTTACGCTGTGCTTGTGAATAAACGTGTTAGTTATCCAGAAATTCGGACTCATTCTTGTATCCTGAGCATACACTCACGATTCCAAAGAATACGTCGTAAGAATATACACTATGAAATGCGAATGTGTAACTTTGTCAGGCAAAAGACTCAAACTTTATGCATCACACGATGCTATTAACTTAAAATCATCGAGTTTTGAATTGTGTCACTTTTCTTTGTAATGTGTGATATTTGTGATTTAATAAAATATTGCAGACCAAATTATTTTTGGTTTAGAGGCTTTTATATCATAAAACTAATGAAGTACCGCACTCAATTTTTCGCTTCTCAAGAAACTTATTGATTTTGATCAAAATACGCTAAAAACTGCTGTAAAAAATAATTAAATATAAGAACTTCATATAGCTACAGCATATAGTAAAAAATATTAGAAGTCATACAATTTCGAAGGCAAGAAACAGCCTTTTGTTTCCGAACAAACAAAAAACGCAACCTCACTTATTCAAGTGAGGTTGCGTTTCTCACAGTGAAACTCCCTTGTTAACAATTATTGTCCCTTTTCCCCTTTCGCTTAGAAATCTCTGATATAATTTCCTATTCAGGGCCGGCTTAAGGCACCAGCAAAGCAAGCACTTGCTTGGGGCGGCACATTTTAAGGGCGGCATTTCAGTCAACTTAAATAAAAAATCTTAAATTAAAAAAATCTTAATAAACAACAAAATCTCTTAAATAAAAAAAAAAGTTCTAGGTCTTAAATAAAAAAAAGTTCTGAGGCGCAAGCAACCGAATTTACAAGGGCAGTTGTATGCGTTAAAAAGCAAAACAAAAACACTTAATATATCTTAAACATTTGGTCCCAGATAAAAGAGTGAAAACGGCTATCATTCATTCTCGCCTTGGAAAACGAGGACCAGAGGGCTAAATGGGATCGCTTCCAGTATGTCGCCGCAATTTGTATCTTGCAACACAAGTAACAATTAATTACTTTAGCGCACCGGACGTCCAGTACAGCCATCAAAAGTACGTCTAGGGGCGGCATATTGACCATTATCTGTAAACTACAAAAGCTTTTATGTGAAACTGGTTTTTGTTAACTATTCCATTTCCATGAAAAAATACGATGTGAGAGGGCACTTTTCTTGAAACGATGGGGTTTCACCCAGAATTGCCGTGCCAGGATACCCATCCTTTGTTAATTATTCTCCTACGCTCCAAACCCAAGGTATTTAGAAAGCTACTACGCTCCAAACCCGGATATCATATCCCCCAATCAGCCAGACACATAAATATAGGACTTCTTTCATATCTATGCCGAACACAGGTGTACGCATTGAAAGTAATTAGAAAACTGGACGAGGACAGGTCTCAAAAGACATCTTGAGACATCGGTGGACCATTGTAGAATGTATAGTCATACACACCCCATCGGCTGTGAAGCATGTGTTTATCAATCATTTTGTTCAGCTCGAGATTTGTTCTGGAGTGAATCAGTCCAGTTGTACGTATTAGTAAGAAATGTAAAACATCATTTTTCTTGCCTCAAATAATAGTTTATCGTTTTTCTTTCTAAATGTTATACAGTTGAACTTGATATTATGTAAAATATTCATATTCATCTAGCATATAAAATTTAAGGTAAGCAAGATATAATTATTTTATGATTGTTTAAAATTGTTTCTGTTAACATATAACATATAACAACCCCCCTCCCCCCTCATCAAGAGGATTTAGATTATTCTAAATTCCAGGTGTAAAATCGGTATATTCTTTAATTTAAAGATAATGATAGTTTTCGTTATAATGGCTTATATACAGCATCTGTCGAGTTACTTTTTAGCTAAAAAATATTTTAAATTTACGCACGAATCAGTGTTTGTTTGCTCCTAGGATGTTATATTAAATTTAGCTCCTTGAAAGTTCTTAGAAATTGTTTCTTGTTTTGCTCAATTTTTAGATTTCTTTTCTGTGTACGTTTTTTCTACCTAATACTGTATTTAGTTTTTCTTAAATTAAAAGTATGTATTAATATTACTTACGCTACGGGCATTTTCTACTTTTTCGAATTATTTAAATTTTTGGTTATCAGGATTTAAGCTGCGTTTAATTTGAAAAGTAACTACCAGGGGCGGCAAATGGGGGGCGCGGTCGCTCCCCCAAATTTTTCTTATTCTGGACCAAAACTGAAAAGGCGTAAAAAAATTCCAAGCAAATTCAGTGAAAAAAAAATCCCCAAGGTGAAAAAAGTCCCCATGATGATGTTAAATCATATCACAGATTCAATATGAAATTATAGATTCAGTATCTAATGAAATTGAGTCAAGATTTAATGAGAACAATATATCCGTTTTGTTTGCCCTTAGTTCAGTATTATCCGGATAAGATATCGGAAAAGTAAAAGAAAAAGTTTCAACCATATGCAAAGTATTAAACTTCCAGAAAGAGGAATTGCTATGTGAATTGCGACTGTTTTACTCGATGGTGAAAAATGTACACATAGACCATACCAATTTTAAAAGTCGCCTGAATTATTTTAAAGAGCGGAATTTAAAAAATGTGTTTCCTGTCATAACATTATTAGTTAAATTATTTTTGACTGTGTCAATCAGCTCAGCCAGTTGTGAAAGGTATTTTTCGTGTCTCAGGAGGTTGAAAAATTATTTTCGCAATACAATGGTACAAGAAAGACTTTCATCTTTAGCTACTTTAGCTATAGAATAGGATATACCCCTGGATTATGATGATATTATAACAAAATTTTCTCTTCATCTAGACTCTAAGAACCGGCGTTTAAAACTTCAATAACAGGTAAATAAATATAGATAATTGTATTTAGAAAAATTATGTTAACAACAATTATGTTACCACAATTATGTACAAAAATTATGTTAGCAACAATTATTTTTCTCAACATCAATTTACTTTTGTGATCCCTCTCCTCCCCCCCCCCCCTGTTAAAAAATATTTTATTTATTTCATATTGGGGATTTTCATACAAATCTCGCACCCCCAAATGAAATGCTGAAATGCCGCCCCTGGTAACTACTATAATTTGAATGAGGTAATTTTTAAAACGAAGGCAATATTCAACATATTCACATCTCGCCGCTTTAAAACCCCTGTTATTTTATAAATTTGAATTCTTTAAACGAATTATATCGGATCATAAAAATGTCATTTACATATATTATATTCTGCGTTTAAGTTATGGAGTAATAATTCAATAGAATAGAACATTCTTTGGCATTTGAGTATTTACAACGAAAGTTAATAGGAAAGAATTTAGTTTTTAAAATTAATTGGAAATCAATCAAAATTTATTTTCTAAACCAACTGTCTCACATGTAGAGCACCAAACTTTATTTTTTTTTTTTTTTTATTTTAAGTCATTAGAAAAAATATGATGAACCTCAAAGAATTTTTGTTCTTTCTGATAAATAAAAAGTAAAAAAAAAAAAAAAAAATACTGTAAATTTCTTAAACTTTCTGAATTATTTCAACTTTTGAGTATAATTGAAATTATGTTACTATTTAATTGGAACTTTTAAATTTTGCATTTTAAGCATAAGGAAAGTACATGTGTGGTGCACAGAAATGACCTCTTAGAATATTTTTCAAGCATATAACTAAAGCCATATTCGTACAAAATTTTATTTCAGTCGGTTGAGTAGTAGTATTGTAATGTTGCGAAAACGACATATGCTCAAATTGCGAATGACTAGTGAAAAAAAAAATAATAATAATAAATCCTGTCGTTATTCACTGGATCGAGTAACAAGAGCCTAACTATGTTCAAAATCTGAATTCATTTGGTTCAATAGTTTCGGAGAACAGTAGGGTACTTCGATTTAACGATATGACCGACAGACCGATCGACAACAAAAAACTAAAGAATATTTATTTTGTGTTAATCAGTCCCTTCAAAAACTTATCTTCAAAAAAAAAAAAAAAAAAAAATGTACGAATACTTACTTCTTCTATTTAGCGAGGGAAGTATAATAAGTATCACAACAAGAGTTACAAAAATATCCTTTTTATATCTAATCTCTTTTCCTGCAAATAGGAAAAGAAAAGTATTGTGGTGGGGATTAGAAACCGGACGCTTGGATTTTGATAAATACACCTGTGTTGAGCATCCTTGAATACTAATCAACCATATTTTCAATGATGTCTGTCCATCTGTGCAGTGTTTCTTTCAGGACCTGTTATCTGGGGAGGGGGAGAAAATGGAGCCTCAAAGGGGGCAAATTATCTAATATAATTTGAACTAACTACTATATAGAAGTAATTACTATATATATATATATATATATATATATATATATATATATATATATATATATATATATATGGAAGTAATGACTATATATATAGCAAATATTTATTCAAACATTGCGAGAAAAACTTGCTCCGGCTAAACAAGAGGATGAAAAAATTTTAAACTAATGTAAATTGAATTATAGCTACAAAATTCCATGCTGAAAATAGTCAATAGCGAAATAAAATTATAATAATAATCTAAATGCTGCCACATACGAAGTGGAAACTAGGTTAAAATTCACAAAAGTATTTTGTTGAATTCACAAAAGTATTTTGTGAGTTTCTGAATTTATTAGCATTTGGTCCGGTAACATAAAATGTATCTGGGGGTGAGGGGTGGAAGATGCTTCCGAAAGGGGCTTAGCCTCCCCCCCCCCCCCTTCCGATGTATTTCTGAAAGAAACACCGAGTCTTTGGCAATGATATCTCTATAACAAATCAATAAAATAGAATACAATTCGGTAATACTTCTTCAATCAATAAATATCAGAGACTCATTAATTTTCGGGTGAATGGGACAGAAGAAAGCCATTAATTTTTCGAAAATTTAAAAATTAAGATGAGCATGAAAAGTAAAATGTTTAAAAATGTTACAAAAATAAATATTTTAATTGAATTGTCACTTAAAAGCTAATATCATCATTTATATAGAACGCTAATATGCACCTTTTTCGAGATATTTTGCAAGTTTTATTTGAAACAGGAAAAAAAAAAAAAAAAAGAAATGCACTTAATATTATTAAGTTATTATACATTTTGCAATTACTTTTAACAGGAAATAAATGAATACCGTTGTTTAGAAGTTCTCATTGAAAATTTTACTTTCCCACATGCAGCGGTATATATATTAAACAAATTAAGCAAATCAAAATATATTTGGTGCACAATCAATAACTGCCAGCTTCTTGATTTTCTCAAAGGCCAGGATTTTCAAATTTTCTTATTTCGATAATTAAAAAAAAATTTAAATGATTATATTAAAATTTGTTACAAAAATATTAATTTTATATGTAATATTTCATTTTTTAAATTACACCATTTACAGGATGATAAAATGTGTGTTTTGAGGTATTGGACGTTTTTTTTATTTAAAATAGACTCTTTTTAACATTATATATACTACTCACTATTGTTAAAGGAGTAAATGATTTGTAGGTACTTCTAACCAGAAAGAAATGGACAACATCGTTTAGTAGTTATCACTAGTCGTTCTAGAGATATTAGAAAATTTTACTTTCCTACAGGAAGAGATACATATCTCGAAATAATGAAGTGAATTACATAATAGAAGCATACCAAATAATCGGCATTAATAAAATCCTATTGACTTTCTGCCATATCTAGTTATAAGAAAGCTTTAATTTACGTAATTGTTTTCTAAAAACGAATAAATATAGAAACTTTGATTTTTGGATAAAATATTTTATTCATAACAGCTTCAATGGAGGCAAATCATAAGAAATATCTGAAAAATGAGAATTCTAAATAAAAAAAACCATTTTAGTTCTACGGCAAAGTACAAAAAATATTGGGCAAACTTGGCAGTGTTATATATATATATATATATATATATATATATATATATTTAGCAATGCTGAATATTGCACTCTTTTAATGCAGGATAACGTCTTTGTCGCCACCTGGTATGGGGGCATGTCGGCAAATCGGGTATGACGAGAAAGCGTGAGATTTTGAAAGGTTATAGCTTTGCGTGTAATAGTCGGAAGGGGACGGCAGTGGTACCAAGTGTTAAGCCGAGGATGTTTCTAACCTATTTTCAGTTGCCAGAAGGGCTAAATCACTTAATCGTTATTGTCTGATACAATTTCTTTTGTAGTCTTTTATAGGTTTTAATTATTTAATGACACCGAGAATTTTAATCACCATCTGCGGTTTGAGATCACTTGTCATCAATGTTTTACTGTGCTCAAATTGAATGGGAAATTGTGTGGAAAGAAGGTTGGAGTATTTTTTCCGAAGGATTTAATATTTTTATAATAAATCCAAAGTATTTATTTTCAAAATTTCTCTTGGCAATTGGCGGATTTATAGTGTCTGAGGCTACTAAGCGTTGTATTTTGCTATACGTTTGTTGCTCTCCTCACCGATAGTAAAAGGGTTGGAACGGGCATCCTCATTTCAAGAAATACCCGACCCGCCCGTTTAACGCCGGCACTGCGTGGCATGTAGAATATTTTGTTTATCTGGTACTGCATGGTATGCAGAATAAATAATTTTTCTGTCTTTGTACTTATCTTTTAATTAAAAAAATGATTGTTTAGTGTTAATTTTAATGTTTCAATACTCGAGTTTTGTTCATGAATCAAACTCCCCGAAATTGCAGTCAAATATAGAGCTGAATCGTAAAGTTTAGTATTCTCTCCGAAATCCTCAGTATTTTGATTTAAGCGCATTTTGTATTTCAATGAAATGCTGGCATGCCGACTGAAAGACGCTAACTAAAGATAAAAATGAACTGGAAGTCAGCCAACAGATAGCTTCCAGCGGTGTTACGAGGAGCCGCTGCTGTAATACCGGTGTGGTGGTTATATAATGATAAACAAGGATCGCGTATTTTACTCGCTCGCTAGAGAGCGTTTATCGAAATTTCCTGATTGATTATTCTCTGACGGGATGCAATAGGAGTCGGAATTAACCATTATTCTACATTTTCGATAATGTTATTCATCCTATTGTCTTTTGGAGCGTGTTTTCCGTGCGGATTTGATATCTCCAATTGTATTTGTAATTTAATGAAGTTAAAATTCAATGAATGTTTTATGTCAGCGTAAATTATTAAAATCCACTGTACAATTTCGGATCAACTGGAGATCATTTTACCACCTGTAGACTCAAAAGCAGATTGGCCATTTTAATTCAGAAATCCCGTATTTATGTTTCAAAAACAGGGACAAATTTTTCATTTGCCGTGTCTATTATTTTACATTTTCGCTAATATTATTCATCCTGTTGTCTTTTGGAACGTTTTCTTCCTTGTGGGTTTATTGTCGCCAATTGTATTTGTAATTGTATTAACTTAAAACACAGTGAATGTCTTATGTCAGCGTAAATTGCTAATATCTATTAGTTGTAAAGCAACTGCGGAGTTGTCAGATTTACCAGGCCTTCTTATACAATAGTCATTTCGTACAGCAAACCGTTCGTAAAGCAGTTGACCCAGCCTTTGGCAGTATAGTATGAAATTTCAGTTTTAATTTGATTCTAATATTTGAAAAGATTGTGAAAATTCTGAAAGAACTAAAACACATTATCTATATTTTTAACAGTGTAGAAAATGTATTCATATCGTTGCAATCATAATTAAACAGTTGGGTATAATATATATTTGATATAATGAAATAGAATTTTCAACAATTAAATTAAATTTTTCTGGTGACGCATACCAATTATTGCAACACAATCGCCGATACATTAATACAGATGGCTTTACATATTTGTAAATTCTATTCCTGTATTTTGCTTCGTTAGATATGATTTTACATAAATTTCTCAATTATTTTATTTATAACTTAATTTAACCGTAATTTAAATCTCGCAAGAATTATTCAAGTCTGAAATTCTTGGTGTGCCAAATAACAGCGGAATTACCGTTTCTCCATCTTGGATAATGAATGTCTAGACGTTCTAATTTTACGGAATTGGTCTCATTTTCATGCTAATTAACAACTGATAAAGGATCATGCAATTGCAGTTAAAATCCATTACAGATTTTGATTTTAATATCTATGCCGTTGACATTAGAATAGAAATAACTTGCTTTTTAAAAATAACAAGCTGAGTGCTTTTATCACATTTGCTATCTACTTTTGCGAAGCCTGTTTTATTATTTAGCAATTCTAACACGACTTAAAAGAAATGATTTGTGACATGTTATGGGAGAAGAGTATTTAATGATAATGCAATTTCTAATAGCTTTAACTAATCTAGCAAATACCTTATGCTCGGCCCTCTTTACGGATCTGCAGACATGAATTTTTCAGTCTCGAATTGAAGCGAAGAGTTTTTATATCACATGTCTTGGGTCTTGCACATATTATTATGTACAGTATGCATTTAAAATTTCCTGTCTGCGCGAAACGCTGACTTTAAAAGGAGGGGGGGGGGGCGAATTCAATTTCTATTTTCAACATTTGATCGGTCTGGACTCTTTTGATCTCTATCTGGCGAATCATCATTTTACCATCTGTGGACTCTTAAGACACATATAAATGAATTTCCAGAACACACAAATATTTTTAGAGAAATGCAAGACTATATTTTATTCGGGAAATAAAAATACTCTTACTTTATATAATTTTTACGTATCTCATACAACAGAGTACATGTAAAGGTAAAGTGCTATGGTGGGGGTGACAATTTGACTATTGGATTTTGATGCAGCTATAGATTTCTATGAGAAATCTGTAACATTCCTATGTGAGGGTAATACATATTCTATACCCATATTTGCAAAAATTTTAACACCATGAAAGAATCACGCGATTGAGCTGAAACTTACAGTAAATGCAAATTAGAGTGTGCTATGTAAATGATTAGAATTTCAGAGTCACCGCGCATGTTTGGGTTGAACAACACCCTTTGAACTGCTGTTTTAGCTGTATAACTTGGAGAGCTATAGCGGGACGTTGAAAATAGTATATGGTTGTCTGCCAGTGGCAAACGCTTCATAAGAAGTCACTATGCCTTTACGACAACAAAGAGCGCCATATGAGCAAGTTACTGAGTTTGAACGGGGATGAATGATCGGTCTTCGTGAAGGGTTTTTTTTTCTTATCGTGCAATAGCAGCTAGCATAGAACGCAATGTCACTACAGTGATGCGATTGTGGAAGCAGTGGACTGAAGAGAACCGGACGATTCGCAAATCCGGCAGTGGACGACGAAATGTTACATCAGCACGGGATGATAGACACCTTATCCTCATGGTAGTGATGAACCGTACAACTTCATCTCGATAGTTGGCAAAACGATGGAGCACTGCTACAGGTGTGTCATTGTCTGGTCCAACAATTCGTCTGCGTCTGCTGCACCGTGGACTGCGTGCAAGAATTCCTTTGTACAGGATTCCCCTGACGCAAAACCGTTGACGCCTGCGACTACAATGGGCTCATCAACATAGACACTGGCGTGCCGATTGGCAACAAGTCGTCGCTTTAATTTGGGGTACAGTGATAGCCGCATCTACGTTACACGCTATGGCGGCGAACGTCACCTTCCGAAGTACCTTATGCAACGTCATACTGGACAAACGCCAAGCGTGTCGGTCTGGGGCGACATTGGATATCTTGGACGATCTTTGCTGCTAAGAATTGTGGGTAATCTTAACAGCAACCGATGCATCAGAGAAGTTCGTGAACCAGAAGTCGTACTCTTCCTTCAAAACATTCTTGGATCTGTATTTCAACAGGACAATGCCCGTCCACATGTTGCTAGGAATGTTCAAGACTTCTTTTCAGCATAACATACACAGCTTCTTCTTTGGCATGCCTATTCACGGGATATGTCGCCTATTGAACATGTCTGGGATTTTGTCGGTCGGCGTCTCTCTCATGATGCTCGTCCCATAGCTAATACAGCTGAACTTTGGGTTTGGATAGCAGCAATCTGGAATGCTCTTCCTCAGGTACAAATTCAAAATCTGTTTGATTCGATGCCATGTCGTATAGAAGCACTTATTGCAGCACTTGTGGCGTCACCAAATACTAATTTTCGACATATAATATTATGTTTTTGTTTTGTAAATTTAATCGTTTATTTGTACCAATAAAGGTCGTTTGTGGAATAAATTTCATCCAATTCTGACGATTCCTTCATTGTGTTGCAATTTTTAGACACCGGAGTTTAGTTGATTGAATTTTGTATAATCTTCATTTCAAACATTAAGTCTCACATTTTGTCATTGATTGATATAATTAGCGGACATCGTCCATTTCGCTTAATTTTTGTTCCGTTATTCTCTTTTTATTACTATTTAACTTCTAAACTCTCATCCCGTCTTGTTTAGCTGGATTTTTTTTTCTTTCGTTATAAAACTGTTTTACTTTTCCTTTGTCAATTTCAACTATTTATTTTTTCAATAGGCTTTTACCGTTATCATTTTTTAGTAATTTTATTGAATATTGTAAACTAGTATTTCATTCTTGATTAAGATTCGCAAGTTTTGGTACTAAATAAAAATATTTGGCTCAGTATGGACTATATTAAAAAATTTTGCGCCGTTAAATCTCAACCAACCAACTTATTTTGAATAAGTCACAAAAATGGTGAAACTACATTTCAACAAAGCTGATCGACTAATGTGATTGAATCTTTCTCGATTGAGAGAAAAATATTTTTCCTGTCTTGAGAATGTATAAATTTCAAATATAATTTTAATTTTCATAAATAAAAAAAATAAAGAGGAATAAATAAACAAATTATGGAATATTCAAAACAGGCCGCAGGTTACAAAAGATGGCGTCACGGATCATGGATTGTCTATAGTAGGGCACCAAATAATTTATATAGACGATTTACTGCGTTGTCTTCTGAAAATTGAGAAACACACGAACAAACATGATCAGAGAATCACTTAAAAAATCCTATTTTCCCCTAAAATCATATCTAAAGTTTACTTGGCAGCTTTATGTTTAATAATATTTGTTCAGTTTTCGTCATAAATCGATAGATCCTGTTGAAACTGATTAGATATGTAAAGTATATTTAATTGCCGCTTGAACTTAATCTCGGAACGGAACAAAGGTCTCGGGTACGACAAACTTTGAGCAATACTTACGAAAGTTTATCGGATAACACACGTTAAATGATGAAGGAATACAAAGAAAAATTCTGTCTATATGCGGGCCGGTATTCGATTACAAAATCTGTATTTGCTGAAGATTCCCTATTGTGAGCGAAGTTTAGTATCATTTTCCGATTTTTTTGTCATGAGCGTCGGAAACGCGGTTTTTCATATCAATTTTAACTAACAGGCATAGGTAGCGACATGACTAGGAATTCTAGTCCCATAAGCAAAATATGCAAAAGGCCCTCAAAATAAGAGCATTTAAGAAAATTAGATTTTTTAAATCTTATAAACGTTCAACTTTCCCCCCTAAAACCTTTGAAAATATTTCCTAGTTTAAATTTTGTGGTCACGTGATATGCAATGTCATGAAGTGTGAGGTAACCACCTGATTGAATGCTATATATGACATGACGTAATTATGATAATCATTCATAAAACTGAAAACTTTTATAACCAAAATTCATAAACAGTAACTTTTATAACCAAAATTCATAAACAGTAGAAAATTTTCCTTAGATTTGGTAGTTTCTTTTATAGATCCCTAAAAATCTCTGACCTTCCTTAGATCTAAGAAAATGTCAGATCTGGAAACACTGCCGTTGAACTGGAGGCAATTGCATCATGTACGGGCACATGTTTAACCTCGTTCTGGTTTCCGCCTCGCGCATAATAGGACCCCGCGTGTTTCAAACTTAAACATTTTTCTTTATAGAAGAAACGGAACAACTTGAGAAAACATTTTGTATTTAACAAGTGATGGATGTTTTGTGTGACAAACACAGACCGCCCGGCTCACCCTAAAAATTTAGAGTACTATCAACCCTCCTATAACGCTATTAATTCGTACCGCGTTATAAGAAACTCAGATTAGTGCAAATCAGATTAATTCGTACCGTGTTATGTGGAAACTGCATACTGTGCTGTATGGAAACCATTTGATAAGAAACTCAGAATTAGTACAAAACAGAACAATTCGTACCGCGTTATATGGAAACCTCATTAAATGAAACTCCATATAAATCAGGCTGATTCGTTCTATGCTATATGAAACTGCATTTTTAGAGCACCATGTTATGATGAATACGGTTATGAAATATAAATTTATAGATACAAAAAGCAATAAATATGTGTTTACATATTTCGAATTATTTTTATTAAGACTTCATATAAGAAAATTAAAAAAAAAACAATGTGAAATATAAACTTAATAACTTTTTTCCAACAAAAATCCAATTAACGTTCATCAGTTCTTTTTCTTTTAATGTCCTCTTCACTTTGCATATCTTCATTTTCATTTTCAAATGTAGTTTTATTTTGTAACTCTACCAAAATCTCTCTGTAAGGAGCTAAGCAATTTTGCAATTCTCTTTTAAACTTTGCACTTCGCATTGTTGAAGGATCATTTTCAATAAAGTAATTTTCTAATTGTTTACCCAAATGCAGTCCTCTTTCCACATCATTTATATTGAAATTTGCAACCCATTCTTTACCCATATTTTCGTCTACCAATGTATTTATGTATTTGAGGTGAATGTATTAATTTTTTTTACAGGGGATTTCCCTGATAACTGAAATTGAAAAATGGTGATGTACGTGGATGAAAAAACAGGGGAATTCCCCATTAATTTCAACCGTAAAAGTGTAATAGAAAAATTCATGCTATAGGGAGACTACTTAACCTAATTAAGTTGTATTATAGAGAAACCGCGTTAAAAGACTAGCGCGTAGTTATGGAAACCGATTTTTATGAGTACCTCGTTATGAGAGGGTTGTCGCAATTTTTGCTCCGCTTGATATGGAAAGGAAACCGCGTTATAGGAGGGTTGACTGTATAGATAGTTTGTGTAAAATTGTTTTCGCATTTATGATAAAAATCAGTTTAATTAGTCAAAAATGACTTAATACGTATGATTTCTATAACAATGATAAACTTTTACTTTTCAATGAAATTTTTGAGGAAAATATTGTTTTGTTCTGGGTGTCGCAAATATTTTACTGGGTGTCGCTTGTTTTGGACCCCTATGTTGAAGACCCAAGCCGTCCGACTCATCCAAGGACTTGAGCAACCAAAAAGACGGCCGGGAAAGGCTTGGACCCCTATGTGTCTTGGGCCTATAAGCTTCGCGTAATCCCGCTCAATACTAGTTGCGCCACTGGGCATAGGTGTAGTTAGGATCTCGGAGACAGTACCAGTGCTCGAACCCTGCCAAGCCAAAACCCGAAGACATTTTTTTATGTAGAATTTAAGCTTGCCTGATCGGGTCCGAAATATATGTTTTATAGCTAGGGGTCACGCTGCCGACCGCCATTGTTGCATTTTGCTAAAGAAAATTCAATTTAATGATTGTTAAAAAGATTTGGCGAAAATGTTGGCGATTATGCATTCTGCCAGTGCCAAAATCAAAAATTGTGGTCTGCTATTCGTAATGCGTACTACTATACTATTTGTTTTCCTCCTAAACAATGATATTTAGAATTTGGGAATTTATAAATCAAAACAAATTTTGCAAATGGATCGTCAAAATATAATTTGTCGAAAGAAAATTTAATTTGGCGAAAGTAATAAAAAATCCAGAGCAACCCCTGCCTATACCTATAGCACACTATAAGAACGTGACCATCGTAGTCGACGGAATGTGCTTGTCGTAACCCAGTTGCTATATACGGAACTTCAGAAAATTAACTCATAAACCGAAAGAGATAGCCCAAAAATTCCAATTGCAAAATGAAAAAGTGGTATTTAATTAGTACAAAACATTAGTACAAATTTGCCGAGTAGTCCTAGTAGTACACATTATTCAAAATATGCACCATCAGCGACGATGCACATCTGGATTCGGGACAAAACATTATCTCGAACAGCGTGCAGGAGTTACAGAATTACAGGCCATGACAAGATTACTTGAATTAAGTATCGCTTTGCACTAATTAAGCATCGCTATTTCATTTTCTAACTGGATTTTTTGCCCATCTCTCTCGATTTCTGAGTTAGTTTTTTAAGTTCCGTATTACGCAGGGGCGCTACAAGTACATTCATTCGACTGGCATAGTCACACATTACTTCCGTGGCGCTACGACACGGGGTTTGAAAGTTATAACGAGTATACCGACTTTCCTAAGAGCCGTGTATAACTCGCCACTGATCACCCACCTCGCCATGTTTACTCAACTCATCACTAATCACAATAGTTACCGTTCTGCTTCAAAAAATTTTCTGAGAAAACAGTAGTAATGGTGGAGGGCTGGATAAAGTGGCCACGGTGGGTAAAGTAGCCATGTTCTATCTTTTAATGTTCAATCTACTGTTATATATCGTAAATCTGGTAAACCCGTTTATCTGAGGTTAAGATTTAGGCTGATCCTGAACCACGTAGATACGTTTAATCACAGGCGCCGACATTCAAAAATTTCGAGGGGTGCTCAAAAATTAAAATGTCTTTAAAATTTTTTAGTCTTTCGGAAAAATGGTAGCTTATCATGAATTTAATGAAGTCCTACAAAGTTTGCAAAATTTATCGAGATGAAACCCTTGCAGAACTTATATCCCCATCAGGGGCGTCTCCAGACCGAAATCCAGAATGGGGGGCAAATGGCCTAAAAAAACGTAATAACATAAATGAGAAAAGTGTTTGCACTCTTATTTGCTAGTAATTTCTGTTATTACTTATACAAAATGTATTTAATCGGCTCTCTTTATGAACTCGTCTGAGTTTCATGTTCAATTTGGCAGCTATCTCTTTATGAACATGCAGAATAACCACGCTATTTAGTCTCTGCTGCTTCATTGTAGATCTCAAGTAAGTGTTGAATCGTCGGAGAGTAGAAAAGATCTTTCAGCTGTACAGGATGTAACCAGAACTGTTAATATTCGGTTTATTAATTTACAGAACTCTTGTGTGAGCGAGTGGAGAGAAATGTTTTCTTTTCTATATTAAAATATTCAACTATATCGGATATACTGTTAATTTCTGCAGAATTCGCCTTAACTGTGTCCCAAAACATATCCCGGTGAAGCGACAACCTTTTGCCATCAAAATCCGAGCCATAAAATATACTATTTGTTCTTCACTTTTAATTTTATTGAGGGCAAAATTTTCTATCATGGAAAAATGATTCATATCGTCTTTTTCTCAAATCTTGTTTTTAGGGAACTTATGACGTTGTCCACTAATTGAAAGTAAATTTGACGCTATCTTTCTTTAGGTGACTGAAATTGATGAGGATCACTTCCCTCGTCAAATTTTCTTGCAATTTTTCTAATCCGTGGAAGGACAGGATCTTCTAAATCCAATTCTACACCTTTTTTTTATTAATTCTTCCCATAAATTCTCAAAATTATTTTCTTCTCTCTGAGTCTAAATAGACTCTACTACTACACTTTTGATGTAATTGTGATTTTTGTAACACACATTTTTGTAACGATTTGGACTTTCTCTATAAATTAAATTTAAATAATAATAAAAAAAACCTGACTGGCATCAAGTCGGAATAGGGTTTAATTATCGTCTGCATCAGTAAAATTATTCTTTGCTTTAAAATATCGCTAGAAAATAAACAATGGGTCGAAGGCTATATTTTTGCGCTTTCCGAAGAGAAATAGTCTTATTAAATTATAATACTCTTATTCGATTATTAAAAAAGGATGTGAAAAGCATGGTTTTAATATTGCTACACGTAAATTAAGTAACATAATTAATAAAAAACGAAAGAAACGTCAAAGTTTACATTTGACTGGGAAAAAGGTAAAAAATGCATACTCAGCATAGGTTGGTTCAGAGAAAACAAGGAAAGTTTTGCTGAAGGTTTTATGGTTATTGCTGGATTCTCTTATAACGGAAAACTTAAAATAAGAAAAGTAGAAAAAAATGTCAAAATTAACTCTGATTACTATCAGAAATATGAAAACCTGATTTTAAAAACCTGTTTTCAAAAAAGACATTCCATCACTTTGCCCAAACAATCTTCACAGTGTTAATTTCCATCAGGATAAGGCTACCAGCTATACCTCTAAATCTACTGCTATATTTTTTGAAAAAAGGAGAAATGAAACCGGAATTGAGTCTATTCCATTTATATACATCCCATCAAAGTCCCCCGATCTGTCTCCTATGGATTACTGTGCATTTGGACTTTTAAAACAAGCTCTTTATAAGCTGCATCCTAAAACATTGGATGGACTCTGGAAGATTGTGGTGGAGGAGTGGAACAAAATCAACCTTGATATTTTAAGTCCTTTAAAAGTTCTTTATCTTGGAAATAAAGATGTAATATGATAGTTAAACAAAAGGGCTATCAGACTGAACACATTCGAAAATAAAATTCTTATCTTTGTTTATATACAGGGTGTCCAGTGCTATCGGTGCCCAATGGCTATTTTCTCAACCGTTAGTCACAGAGATATACTTCCAATTGCAAAAATGTTTTAAGTTTTAAAATCTATTATCTTAGAAACAGTTTAAATCAATAAATGTATTTCTAAAAGAAATACACCGAGTTATGAAGCATTAAACTTTATAACTTTTCCGCTTTATAACGGTTTTACGCGCACAAAAATGTCCCGTTTCAGGCAACCTTTAAGGGATCGTATAAATATTGAAATTACGTATTCAAAGTATTATGTTTCGATTGCATTTGGTGACATAATGTTGAGAATGAAGCAAAGCTTTTTATCGAATAGTATTTCATTTAGAAGGATATTATAATCAGGGCTCGACTAAGATCTTCTGGGGTCTTAGATCTTTATTGTAAATGAGGTAACACATTATCGCAAGAGTCGTTTAAGTCATTAAAAGCATTTCTGTAAAAATTGCGAAATTTAAATTTTTATACGGTAATAGACCAGTAATGAGACCAGTTGCAGCGTTCATGCAGACGAAAATAAAAAATTACGCACATTAAATCTAAAATAATAAAGGCATATAATAAAGGCTCAGCAGACGATAAATATTTAACATTTAATTTTCCTTCTAAAACGGCAACAGACGATAAACATTAAATTTTATACTTTACCAGAGTTGAAAAGCTGTTGTTTTGTTTATTTTGTTCCTGTTGTTCTAAAGTTTCTGATGCTGTGTTTGCTCGTAGCAAATGTGAAGTGATAAACGAAAAATGTTCAATAATAGGCAGTATACTGAAATGGTATTACTTTACGGGGAATTTCATCGGAATAAGCGAGAGGCTGTAAGGCAGTGTGCTATGAAATTCCCGAATGAAAATTATCCATTTGCTAGTACTATTTTAAAAGTTGTAAAGTGCTTAAGAGAAACGGGTAGCGTTCGAAATCGTCCTAGATCAACAAGAATCACGGACTCAACAATGCGCATACCTGTGGAGGATGTTCTCGGATATGCTCTCGCTCATCCACAATGTAGTGTAAGAAGTGTTAGCGAAGCATGTGGATATTCTAAATCTCAAGTGTGGAACATTTTATACACATATGGTGCATATCCGTATTGCCCAATACTGGGACAAGAATTAATATCAGGAGACAAAAAGCGTCGCTTTGACTTCTGCAATTACATTTGAAACAGACAAGCCGATATTCCGTCGTTTGTTAGTGAAATTCTGTGGACCGACGAGTGTCAGTTTACAAGACAGGGTATTGTAAATACTCAAAATAGTCACTATTATTGGTCTCTGCAAAACCCTCACATCATTAGACCGAACAGACACAAAGTGCGTTGGTCGGTAAATGTTTGGTGTGGCATATGGAATGAGACTTTAATTGGGCCATTCATTTTTGATGGCTCTTTAACATCGGAAAAGTATGCACAGATTTTATAGGGCCCAGTAACTGACTTCTTGGACGAATGTATTTCCTTATGAGATTTATCACAGATGTGGTTTCAGCATGACGGCGCGCCAGCACACAAATCACTTAAACCACGTACTGTTCTAGCCGCAACATTTGGAAATAATATTATTGGGTACGGAGGTCCTGTTGAGTGGCCCCTGCGATCACCAGACTGGAACCCCTTAGATTACTTTCTGTGGGGTTTCTTGAAAAAATAAAGTCTATGAAAAAGAATCAACGAGTCCGGCAGATTTGCTAAATCGTATTTTCGTAGCATGCACACGTGTAACACCGACTATGCTGCGCAAAGTACAGGAAGAATTTTCTTCACTGGTGCGTTTTCGCATTGCAGCCGAAGGAAGCCACTTCGAGCAAATATTACGATAACGCGGTTTGTAATATGATTTTCAGTCTCTGAAATTCTTATATTCGCATTTTAAAATATGTTTTATCTTCTACTTCAACGAGGCTGTTCTTTTTTCCTTATGTCATTTAAAACAAGTTCTATTTTTATTTACTTCTATTGTCAGTACAAGCTGTATTTTTGATATTTTTTTTATGTGTTACAAATAATTATAACTTTAATATTGTTTAGTGTAATGTATATTGCTGCAAAAAATAATGAAATTGCTGCGAAACATTTGTCTCTCCAATTATTTAGTGTATAACTCCCACTTCTCAGCACAAAAAGTGCTTCAACTTTAAGCAGATATAACTCTGTGAATTTTGGTTGTAATAGGATGATTTTTTTTAAGTTTGCATGAAATTATATGAGAATGATTTTCCTAAATATAACTGGTAGGACCGGGTGACCGTATAAAAATTTATATTTCGTATTTCTTTTAGAAATACATTTATTGATTTAAACTGTTTCTAAGATAATAGATTTGAAAATTTAAAACATTTTTACAATTGGAAGTATATCTCTTGTGACTAACGGTTGAGGAATTAGCCATTGGGCACTGATAGCACTGGACACCCTGTATATTTTTTTTCAAAATCGTTACAAAAATGTGTGAACACCCTCTGTATTTGCATCTTGAAAGTTCAAGGATGTTTTCTGGAGAGCAATATTTAATGTCTTCACTTTTTGAAAGACAAAAATAACAATTTTTGTCATAAAGAAAAATTCGAATTCTTGATTTTTTTTAAGAAAGCCGTTAGCTTTTGCTCCTACTTCACTAACTTCCTTGCACATACCTTCGAGGAACTTAATGACCGTTTTGTAATTTCCCTTGGCTCAATCGACAAAATCCTTGATTGCAGTCCTGAAAAATGGCGTTGACATTAGCAGCTCCATCGTAGCATTGGCCACGACAATTTTTGATATCCAGACCAAAGCGAGCTAGAGCATCTGTTATTGCACATAACAAAATTGGTTAATAATAAAATTTTGGGGGATGCTGAGCATCCCCCAAATTTCCCCGGGGGGTGCTGGAGCACCCGAGCACCCCCGCAGTCGGCGCCTATGCATTTAATATAGTTTTACATTTACAAAAGTAATTTTCACGGACTCTTATGTAAAGAAAGTGTGACTTTTGATGTTTCTTATTGATTTAACACCCAAATTTGTTAGTTTTTAATCAGTAATTATAGAAAGCTCTTTCTTTATGCTATGTAAAATCATTTTTAGTACAATGACAATGGACAATGTTCATTGGCTTGTAGTCGCAATGACACCCAGGCGGTTAAAGTGGCCAGCAATATGGATGTTAGTAGACTGACATCCATATCACTGGATGCCAGCATACTGACATCCAGCAATAAATATCTTTTTAGATCCAATTAATATCACAAATTTCATCAACGAAACAGATACCAGATAGTTTGTTGCTATTTTATTTATGCATAAATTTACGTTTTCTTTATTTAGTTATTACACAAAGCATTCTGCTATTTTTCAGTTATATTTAGAATTATAATTAGAATAGAAATATATATTTAGAATAGAAAGATTGTACTAATAATAAAAATTATTTATGCCTCAAGACACATAATCAAAAAATAACTTTAAATTCATGCAAAAACATAAATCTGCATAAATCATAATTAAACTAATTAGTATTTTTTTAAATTTATTTTATCTACCCACTTTACCCATGTCTGAAATCAGGCACCCAGTGCAGTGATCAGCATCGATAGGCCTGTTTCGCGCATTTTAGAACTATTTACTAAATAGCAGCTAACTGCACTGGCAGCAAGGAAACTTGCTACTTGCCGCAATTTTGTGGAACTCGATGGCGACCGACGAGGTTTGACTTCGAAGTACGAGGTTGGAATGGCCTAGGTCAGAAGTTTATAGGTCATTCACACAAGTTCATTTAGGTCCTTAGTCATAGAGCGAAACCGGTTCACCATATTAAGAGCGCCATTCTAAGTTATGGGTACCCTCCCGATTGTTGGGTTTATACTTGTAGTAACATATTGTTAAAGGCTTTGTTTAATATTATTCTATTTTCTTCTGCAAAGTTCGTTACTTTGTATTGAGGTTGAAATATTTGTAAGCAAAAATGTTTACTATTCAGAGGTTGAATTTTCTGCCAACTACTTTTGATGAACGCCGACAGTTTTAATTCTAACAGTGGAAACAGCTGAAGGAAAACAAAGGCGTTTTTTTTTATTATATTATTACTTTTCCCGCTTTTGATGTACCAACTGGTTTGAGCTAGTGGCAACACAAACAGGTTCGATGCACTGCCTGAACATTTGCGGAACACAATTTCATAGGTGTTAACCCCACCTCATACCTAGAAGACTGTGTTTTCTTCCATTTTTACCGTAATTACTAATACTACCTTAATTACTATTTCCCTGCCAAATATGTTTTTACTTGACCTTTCTTACTTTGTTTACAAATTTCCCATTATGCATTTTCCCACCTTTTTTATTTACCTGTGGGTTATTCTTGCAGCTGAAAACTTGTCTTTTTTTTATTTTAATTTAGCTTTTGGCCCTGCCCCTTTATTTTCCAGGTTTCAGTGAGCGGTTAGTGAGTATGCGCAATGTATCGCAATGTTTGTTTTCGTAGAGTATTTTTTCCTTCAGGGAAATCCTGTTAAATGTGGAACAAAATCCCACGAGACCTAAAAATACTTCTTGAGAAGATATCCACCTTTCTAATTAATATATATATATATATATATATATATATATATAATGCCTAATACCTTCCCCAGTTTTGAAAATATTTTAGATAAACTTTTCTTACTATTCAAAACAATATTCCGATTGGAAGTTTGTCTCCAGTACTAACGGTTGAAAAGTTATAAGCCTGATTGTTGTTTTGAAATGGCAAATTAGCAGAGCATTTTCGTAGAAACAGAACCTTCCAATCAGTTTAAGTTGCCATTGTCAGAGTTTTCACAACTGGTTCTCCACGAAATTAAAGTACCTGCACTCCGTGAAATTTAAAATCCGGTATTCCACGAAATTTAACAACCGATTTTAAGAAAAATGTCATGCCAAATTTCCAGTTGTTGGGCACTAATAAGTGCATATTGCCCGTTCAATGTGTATTTAAAAGTTTGTTAAGTATTATAATATTGAGCTGAAATAGACTTTATTTGAACTGAAATTGGTTGGAATCGTTCGCTCCGAGCCTTTTGAATTACTCCCAAATATGCTACTAGAAACACTACTCCAGGAATTCCTTTAATTTATCTTACACTCTCCCCCTTCAAAACAATGGGAAGGAGGGCAGCTACAACCATACCATATTTTAGTTTGGACGCAAATGTAAAGTAATATAATTAAATTTGAACTGAAAAGTAATTGGAGATGGAACCCGGGCCTCTTGAATTGCGTCCAAGTTACCATTGCTACCATGTTACACCACTCCAGCTATGTAATGAAATCCAGTAAATTTCCTCACGAAACATTCTATTTTTCTAATTATTTCAAGAAATCGTTAAGAATATTTTGTCAAATATTTGTTGTGATTTATTCGTATCAACTACAGATGTTTTTTGCTTTCTTACATTATACAATGTCCTAGCTCACAATGAAACAGCTTTGCACAAGTCAAAGCTAATTTTATGTAAGAGACGGCGTTTGTTTTTACTTTCCTTTGTTACTTTGTTTAACGGTTGTGATACTTTTTATTGTCTGACATTCTGGATCTGGATAAGAAGGTTGCTAACAGTTGTGTATTAGTTAGAACAGGTATAGGCAACATCTCGCATACGCAGTATGTTTTGGAGAATAAAACCGCGCATATACATTATATAAAATCTAATGTGATTAGTACATAACTATCTATGCAAACTAATTTTTTCTTTTTATCATAATGTATAATAATTTATATTATATTAGTTATATATTTATATCCATTGAAAAGATATAAATTAGAAACGCTGTAACAGTCCGCCCCGCAAAGTCGCCGTATGTCCGTAGCTGACAAGTGTATATTCTACTTGATGTGACCCCCCCCCCCCCCTTCCCCCATTTTCTTGGAGTCTGCAGTGTAGATCAGCCCTCAGAAAAGCTAGAGACTTGATTCTTTTTCCTCTGTAAAGCCGTCTCAAAATTGAGAAAAATAATTACAATTCGTGCGGTAGCACCCGAGAAAAAATAACTTTAAAAGGACACTTTTTATAATTGCTATTCCAGCCTTTTTCTTGTCTTCAGAGTTGATAGACCTACTAGCTTGACCGAACCGATTTTAATGAATGATTGTTCATTCTATGTGTTCTGATGGGATGTACATACTTCTATACTATTAAAAGCTGATTGTGTATGTATGTATGTATGCATTCATTGATGTATGTATGTATGTTTGTAAATGGAATCGCAAAGCCCCTACTCGGCTTAGAAAAACGCGGTTTTCTTTTTTTAAACATAGGTGTCGAACTGAATAGGGGCCCGAGACTTTCGATAACTCGAGATTTTTAAATATTTGTTGAAAAACCTCATTTTTAGGGGGTAAATAGAAGGGAGTGCGGAAAATATATCTCCTCATTCACAAATTAAGTTTTTTTTTTTCACGATAGACAGATAAATTTCGAAGGACCTCTAGAGTCTGGATTTTCGATAAAGTCGATTTTTTTTTTTTAATATATTTTTAAAAATCCCCAAGAACGCGAAAGAACCCATTCAGAGCTAAAAGAACGACTACCCGTTTTGTTTATCGACTCCCGGGGCTCTCGGAACTCGAAGTCGGACCAGCTGTCGGACCAGCCCGGGTAGCGGCAATAAAATTAAAAATCTCTAAAATCTAGAATTTTACAAAAAGGAATTTTAAATATGAGATTCTAACGCTATTATAAGCATTTTCTGAAAAAATCACTGTGTTCCGATGACAACTTCGTGTTTTACATTTTTTTTTTTTCACGTATTACTCAAAATTAAAATTTAAACAAAAATATACATTTTCCAGTCTTCAACATTTGTTACCTCTAGAGAGTTTCTATTCTTTTCGTTGTAACTTTATTTGCTATTTTAAAAAAACATCAATTAGCCATTTCATAATTTTGATTGCAATGTAATGCTCAAAACAAAGCGACGTAATACTCAGAATTAAAATTACGTCAGTAATTAACTCTTGGAGGTAGGGTCTTCAAATTTTGTCATCGTGAAGTGTCACGTCTTAGCTCTACAAAACTTCTTTAAAGTTACTTCAAAATTCCTTTTATTGTAACTTTATTTGTTAATTTTTTACAATTAAATTCGTCATTTCATAACTTATTATTTATATTATTATCATTAACTTTATAACTTTCATAACTTATTCGGATTAGGAAAGTCGCTGTGTCTGTAACTCTAATTTCTTCCCGCTCCTCAAAGGAGAGTGGAAGTAATGTGACACCACTTACTGCCGGGAAGTATGGGTGAGTAGTAAACAAAATCTTAAGTATGGAAAGGCACTTTTCCCTCGATTGTTGAAGAGGCCATTAAAATGCAGAAATCTAATTTTGTGAATTTAAAAGATTGAGATTTGGTTCTTATAATATAAGATTGTAACAATTTTATAAGCATTGCGTGAAAAAAAAAATCACTTTTCTACATTATTAACTTAAAAGTTATCAATTCAGATTAAAATTATACATAAGAATCAATTCATATTGAAACGGCGATTTTTAAAATCATCGTTTTTATACAGTTATTTGTTAGACGACGCTTGCTCCGATTTTGATGCAATTTACACGTTGTATTTTCGATTCTGCAATGGACTCATTCGACCTGCTCCTACTAAATTTGGACCCAATTTTGCTGTTTTGCGACTTTTTCACCCGCCTAATAAGGGGGACGGGGGGCAACAGAAGTGGACTGTCAGAGGGGCGGGGCTATTGCTCCCGAGCGCAAAATTTGCTAAAAAACTGATTGCTACAAAAAATGCTTGCTATATATTTAGTGACCGCTAGCGGACAAAGCCCACTAGTTTCTTTTAAAACTTGAAAATAAATTTGATGTAGATTTCTAAAAATTGGTAAAACAAAACATGATTGCGATTGTTTTTTTTAACCTTTTTCTTCAGTGTTGACGGAAATACTGCCTAAAGTACTAAACCAATTTTAATAAATGTTGATTCATTTCCTGTGTTCTGGAAAGGGATGTACAACCGTTAACAATAAACAAATAAATAAATAAATAAAAAGAAAAAACCACAATTTATATTTAAATTATATTTATATTTAAAATTTGCAAATTTGTATTAGGGGCCATCTTCATAGTTATTTTGGTACTAATTCCGAAATCTTCAAGGCCAATCCCCACTGATCATTACATATTCGGATTTACCGAAAACTTTCATGCAGATTAAAAGAAATGGTATGGCTGGGTGTTTGTAGTAGTTCAGAATCTATTTTAAACTAAAGGCCCTGGTCTAGTAATCACAAGATATGCCAAAAATGGCCCCGAGTATCGAATTTTGACTGCCCTTAAAATCGATATTTTTTATATAACAAACACAATATAAAATATAAAAAATATTAAAAAAAAACTGGCAAAAATTCTAGCTTCATATTTAATTCAGTTTCATTTATCTATTTATTGTTTAATATTTACGAGCAATATCTTTTGAAAATTTGGAAATGGTCCCCGGTAAACCTAATAATCATCGAATTTTGAATAAAATTTGATAGGGCACTCAATATTGCACGGATAAAACTGAAATATTGTTTACCGCTGTTTCAGACGCAGCTACATTGAATGATATCAAAATTAACTGCTGTTTTTATTCATAATTTTTAGGAATATAAATCTAATAATTAATAATATATATTTCAAAAATGTTTGAAACTCGACGATAAATTTGATGTGGAATTTCGAAAACTTAATAAATTGTGCTCGGCGGTAAAGAATAATGTGCAAGTCTGCTATATCATTGTTACATAATCATGTTGAAAATATTTCTACAAAAAGTATAGAAATCCCACAACAAGCACTATTTCATGGTTAGAAAAAAACTACTTGCCAGGAACAAGAACTGAAACCTCTTTTCAAAATTTATGAAACTTCAAAATGGTTTGCTTAAAGTCCTCGCAGGATCGAAGCTGTATTCAGATCTAGGTTCAGTGGCGAAGCATGGAGGGAATTTGGGAGGACAGTGGTTACTTAAAAAACCCACTACAAAGCAACTCTCACTTTAATTGTACATTAAAGGAAATATTTTATGTACTTATTTTGGTGGACGAAAAGAAAGAAAATAACTTAGTAGGGGGTGGTTTTTGTAGCTACTGCTTTTTAAGAATAACTCGAGAATCAGAGCAGTTGCAGAAACACAAATTTGGCATATCGTTGCATTATGTAGTTATTTTCATTCTTTGGATTTTGAAACTTACCGGTTCTTCCCACCCTGGACAAGTTTTAATTATTCATACGTTTATTTTTAAATGCACTGAAAAGTAGAAAACAAGTTAACAAAATACATGTTGGAACTACACTTGTTTTAAAATGCACTAAAATGAATAAAATGAAAAGAAATAAATTTTCTCACATTTTTATCTCATACAATAAAAGTAACTGCCTAGAAATTTTATAAAATTAATATTTTATTATAAATATATCGAAACACTCCAAAGTATCACCATTAAATGTATGGAATCATTCATTAAATTTATGAAATCAATTATTCCATACATTTAGTGGTAATATTTTGGAGTACTATATCGAATTTATAATTAATATTGGTTTTATAAAAATTTAACCACCTACTTTTATTATAGGAGATGAAAAGGGGGGGGGGGATTATTTGTTTTTCGTTTTAGTACATGTTAAAATAAAAGTGTGGATTCTAAAGATTTGCTTTTTGCTTTCTTGTTATACTTTTTAATATCAGATTACTAAGACAAAAAAACGTCATGAGCTGACATTTTGACCAAGTTAAAAAAAATATATGTTTTCACTTAGAGGATCATTCCAGATGTGTCCTAAAACAGCTGGAGCAGATGCACACAACTAAAAAATCTTACCTTTTTCACCCTCTACTATGCAAAAGGAGGAAACTCGGACTCTGAAAGCCTGAGTTGAGGGGAACTCTTCTCGAGTTCCTGTTTGGAGGAAAATAGCTGCGGAAGAACAGAGCCGGAAGCTACGGGTAATCTTCATCAACGAAAGTTGTTCCTCCCCTTCACAAACTTCACCTATTTCCTCTTAAAATAGAATATTGCAAAAAAGGAAAGGGGGGAAAATATGAAGTAAAAAATCAGTTGTTGGTTGACACATGTTTCAAAGTCCCCCGATTTGTACCGCTCTATATAATCGTTAGTTACCAAACTGCCCCTCTTCCTTTCTGTGTTTAAAGTTGCAAAATTATAATATTTTGAATCGTTTTCTCGGATCGTTACAGTTTGGAAAAAAATAAAACATCTTTTGAATTTACAATGCTTCTGGTCTCTAGATATCAGCCTGACAGATATCAATACCGTAGTTTATTTTTAAAACTTATCTTCATATTGTCAAGGGCAAGGACTCTGGAGCTACTGATTGTAAATTTAAAGACGTTTTGCATAGTATGTTTTCAAAATGATGTAATTGTGAAGCATTTTATGGGAATCGAGTTTTGTATTTTTAAAAAGGACAACAGCTCGCATAACGAACTCGTTTGTAAAAATTTTCGTTACACTCATATACTAAGTTATCTCTCGCGAGCCGAAACAGAAAAGTAGCAATGTATCTAGCTAGCAATTTCACCCACGCTTTCCGCATTCGAAATGGCTAGTGATATTAAATCTGATACCTACACACTTAATCAAAGTAGTTGTTAACTGTTCTGAATATCAAAACCCATCCAGATGTAAGCATAAAAATAGCGCACATTATAATTATGTTAACATGTAAATGGGAAAATATATCGAATCTTATTTCCACCCGCGACAAAATGATTAAATTGTTTAATTTTTCGATTGGCAGCAAAAAGATATAAAATTGTGCTTTTCTTATTTCTGGTTCGTGAATATCATTTGCCAGCGTTAATATTATTTAATTATTGTGAAACGATTTTTAACAATTAGAAGAATTATATCGCGTTATATTTAGTTATTTCTTTTTTCTAGTTTTAATTGTTGGCAGCGAAAGGATATCAAATTGAGTATTTATTACTTTTGACAGGCACAGTGATGTGAGTTCTTGAAAATTCCTTTGCATTATTATCCTTAATTCAAATTTTCGAAATTTTGCATTTTTCTGTTGACTTGAAAGCTTAGACGGATCGAATGACACCAAAATCAAGACTCTGGCTGTAGTGGAAGTGCGCGATAATCTTGAAAAATGGTTTTGAATGCTTTAATTATCTCTTCGCACCGTCACCTCTAATTCGAATTTTCGAAATTTTATATTTTCCCCTTAGTCGCGAAGCTGGGGCAGATCGAATGACACTCAAATCCTGGCTATAAGTGTGAGTGCTCAATAATTTTGATACAGCACCCCGTCAGTCAATCAGTTCAGTGCATATTATATAGATAACTCAGACGTTTATTTCACGAAAGTAATTAAAAACTCAAAATATTAAATATGAAATAATTAGTGTACGAGACCTAGTAACTTGTACAGAGCAAGTTACACCAAACAAATAGAAAATTCTGTTTGGCGCGCGAATGTTTTAATATCAATTTTTCTCCATAGACTTAACATTATTGTTGCGAATGTGTAATATTCAGTTTCTTCTGGAGTCTTTCGTCTCTTTCGAAGACCAGAAGGAGAAAACACCCGTACAGATATCCTTTCTCGTGACATTAGCCTAGGGTTGCCAAAGGTCGAAGAAGGGTTGTCAGATTTGGAGATTTACCGCCAATTTAGCGGCGTTTCGCGTTTTCCCGTAGGTTCGAGAAGGACCGCGAAATAACGATTATTCTACGTGATATGAGAAATTTCCAGAAGTTTTATGGAGAGTCTATAAAAGGAATCATGCCTCAGTTGGAGAGTTGCTTGTTGATGAGATACGAGCTACATTGAATTGTGACTTTCGTCAATGTTTTGAGAATAGTAGTAGCTGTTTTGTGAAATTACTTTCGTCAATGTTTTGAGAATAATATCAGTTATTTTGTGAAATTAGTGGAGCATTTAAGTGCTGTTTGACTGCATACTGTTCCTGTTTACGTTGTGTTTATGAATACACATGTTAGTTATCCAGAAATTTGGACTCATTCTTGTATCCTGAGCGTATACCCACGATTCCTAGGATAATTTGTAACAATATTTAACTTTTGACCTCAGATATCTCAGTACATGGAACGAAATTTGAAATTCGGACTTCGTCATGCCCTAAAACATGATTAGTTCAAGCTATGTACAAAATTTTATTCGAATCGGTTTAGTTTTGATATGTCAATGACACTTTCACACTCAATCAGAATTTAATCTGGTGTTACGGAAGCTACGCTCAGAACTAGCTTCCCATCAAATTTTGCTGCATTCTCCTTAATAATGAATGTTGGAAGGGACTGCTTATAAAACGACTTAGAGTGTTAAAACCACTTTTATAGTTTTACGGATGGCTTGATATAAATCATTTCATTAAACTAAAACTTTCCCATATTTGTATGATTTAGTCCAGGGGTCAGCAGTCTTTTACTGTTAGGAAGTACCAGCAACATATGGGATTCTTCCATAGAGCATCTATAGAGTATTAAATTCCTCCAGAGGCTAACTAGCAAAGTTTTTACAAACAAGTTTTTAAATAACTTTTTCATCTTAAAAATGCATAGGCAGAACAGCCATAATTTTGATAATCGTTTTAAGAGAATAGTATTGAATTACATCAAAAAATGGATTTTAAAATAAAGCTCTAGTACCTGAAATGCTGTAATATCAAGTTATTTAATTTTTTGTAGTAATAAATAAGACAACACACCTTAAAATTTTTATCATTTGATGAAATGGCAGGTCCATAAAATTTTGAATATTTCACTGGAAACAACAATTTTTGAGCTGGTAAGGATGGATGGGGGATTTCCCCCTTAATACAATTTTAAATATTGGAAGTTTGTGTCAATTTTAAACTTGTGTTTAGGCAATGTTGCACAGTTTTTATAGAAATTGTTCTTGTTATATGATTATAATTATTATGTTATGAGACGAATTGTAGAAGCAGTCAATGGGAAATTTTTTTATTTAATTTTTGTATTGACACTTATATAGATGCCGCGTAAGCACATAATTTTATCAAGATTATGCAGGTTTGATTTGTTGAAATATATCAAAAATTTAAGTGTCTAATTAATTTAAGTGTAATTAATGTGTTTTCTTTCACAATATCTCTCTATATTAAAAAAATAGTAGCCGACGTCAACGCCGCCGTTTGATAAATTTCGTGTCTCTCGAGTTTTTGTATCTCGTACCATAAAAATTATAGTATAAAAAATATGAAAGTTCGTATATTTGTAGAAGAATATTAGGGGAACACTCTGAAATAAACCTTTTCTCGATTTAAGAGATATTTAATATTGAAGTCAAAGGAAAATTATTTGAGCTGCAAAGTTCGCTTCCTGGACAGACTAACAATAGCATGACCACGATTTTGCATACGTGTTTACATAGTTGAATTTTTGCGCTCTTTTTAAATTTTGATTTAGTTTGAGTTATTTTATTTTTTATACAGTTCGAAATTGAAAAATGTTTCTTCAGAATGGCCAAAGATTTAATTGGTCAAACTGATTGGTAGCACGAGAGCGACCGTGTTGAAAGAGCCCGCGAAGCGAGCTTCGTATGCTAATGGGTGCCAGCGAACAAGGGGCGGACACCCAACGGACTTATTAAGCTTGCGTAACAG
The DNA here is from genome assembly GCA_951213105.1 of Amaurobius ferox. Lineage (NCBI taxonomy): Eukaryota > Metazoa > Arthropoda > Arachnida > Araneae > Amaurobiidae > Amaurobius > Amaurobius ferox. Next base: position 77,665,248 of record OX578142.1, on the reverse strand, counting down.
GCGGCACGAAAGATCTTGCCAAACGAGCGCTTGAGGTTGGCGAGTGTAGCCGTTACCTCCGGATGTTAATCAGTGCCAGCGAACAAGGGGCGAACCCTCAATGGGCGTATTGCTCCATCGTAACAGGCGGCACGAAAGATCTCGAGAAGCGAGCAAGTCGACGCTAGCGGACTCGTGGTTGGCGAGCGTATCCGTTACCTCTCTCGGTGGCAACGGCGTAGCCCACTGATTTCTTAAATTTCGCTTAATCGGTAGTTTTAAGAGTAGGGGGGCGGAGCCCATAGTGCGATAATAGAAATTGAATTTGAACACAAATGCCAGTTACTTCCCGGCCGTCCAAACAGTTACCTTACACCTTTCTGGTAGGTCGGACGGTCTGGGTCTCAACAACATCAACAAATGCCAATTATTCGCGAACCACTTCATGATTATGACTTAGAGAGCATTAAATTACTAAGTATACACTCTGGTATAGAGCCCTGCACGGGTTTGGTTTACAGCCCTGCACGGGTCTGGTCTACAGCTCTGCTCGGTCTGGTTTAGAGCTCTGCGCAGGTTTGACCCGACTCACACCCTTAACAACGAAAATTGCCGACTCGTACCTGACCTGAACCCGCAGAATGTGATCCGAATATCCGACCCGCAACGGAATTATATTTCAAAATTCTATTCAGTTGTTTTTAAATATTTAACGTATATGCCCAATTTTCTGCTGTTTATAGTTGGTAACGTCCGTTCAGGCATTTTTTCAGTTACTCTCATGTGATACGGTATAACTCTTAAAAATAATCTTAATGGGTAGTCCCTCAACCAAACCCACAGCTTGAGAAATAAAGGAAACCCGACTCGTAAAGTGGGTAACCACGGGTACCCGATCCGGTGCAGGGCTCTACTCTGGTGCTCTCGACTGACATTACTGCTTTATTTATTCAACGAGTAACACGTTGTTACCCCCAATCTTTAAGTTAAAATGCCTGAAGACGATATCCGGTCATCTTTATAATCACTCGATTGATTCTATAATTTAGATTTCCTTATACCGCGAATACATAGTCACTCCGAGAGAAAATCTCAAATAAACGTCCTCATCTTTTAAATTAAATCTTAATCACGATAAATCATCTCCATTACAGTCTTGCATTTATTTACTCCTCTGGTTTTTATACATTTGTGCCTGCTTCATCTTTTTGATTTCAGGTTTGTTGGTTTTTTTAGCACTGACTAAGGGGATCCAACGTACCCTCGAAATAACTTAATGTTGCGTTGTAACTTAATTTATGCTTAATTACGTTGTTTAATTTGCCTTTATACCCTCTTGTTTGCATTGTCCTGTTATATGCATGAAGTCCTTGGATTTGTATAGACAATCCCATTTGAACGTGTATAAGATTTGTATTTTTCATACAAATCTGTAATGCGAAATCTCAAGATCACATTTTGTCTTGGAGATTCGAGATAATATAACCAAGCATTCTCTACTTTCACCTTGTTTTCTGAGGAGAATGAATAGATAGATATCACGTCGTATCTTAATTCTTTCCTTCCGTGGCTGTACGCAATTATACTTCCTGGCGTGAATGGGTTTTAAATGGGATTCCCGGAATGGCTGTGGGCTATATAAATATATACAGCTGCCGTCAGATCTAAATTTCAGCTGCTAGCAGCTGATTTATATATATTTTCGGTGGTATGGAGCTAAAAAAGCCACCTGAAATAGCTTGGTGGAAATAGTGATTCGAATTTTATTTATGTATTCTGGAATTCCAATTTTTTTGTACTTGTGAATGCCATCATTTCAAAGATAACTGATACAGATCACCTTATTTGCATAAACGGAATAGTTTGACGGAATCCGTGATTGTAGGACTACCGGATCAAAATATCTTAAAATTATCTTTTACCCCTCTCACACCACTTAGTATTTAAAGATATATTTTGAAAATGTAATGTAGTACTCTCTCCCCCCACCCCCATCCTGCACGAAAGACCATTTATTTTACCATTTTCGGTCATCTTAAAACCTCCCCCTCTCTGCTCCATTGAACATTTTTTGACCAAACTTCCACCTCCTTAAAGCATTGTTCTTTTCTTTCTTTCTTTCTTTCTTTTTTAATCAATTTCGAGCATTTTAAAACCTTCCCCTCCCCTCTCCTGCCCCATTTGCTTGATAGAGCATTTTTTTACCAATGTCGGCACATTTTATAATTCCCCCCCCCCCCCCCCTGTATTTAGTTGAGAATGCTATACCATTTTGAGTCATTTTAGATCCTTTCTTTAATTTTTGAGTTACTACCTTGCAGTAATAATCAAAAACTTATTTTCTATTTTTCTCTATTATGCTGTTTCTTTTCTGTTGGTAAATAAGTTATCTTGTCACGAATACATACATTAAGTGCACTTAATGTACTATAAATAATGCACGTATTATTAGCCTTTTTCTCTGTATTTTTTTAGGTCACAATGCACTTTCTGTAGATAATTTTTTAGCAATAAATAAAAATCATCATAATAATGAAAGTCTGAATGATCCAACTCATAACTTTTACTACAAATTGATAAATTTTGATATTGTGAGGAAACAAAAAACCCATTTAAAGCTTTCTTATTACTCTTTCCCTCTAAAAATCAATCTTTTTTTTTTTCAAATCAATCAGTCAGTGGATTGTTACCAATAAAATTAAGCAGTCCAAATTTCATGGCAATCACTTGATTATTTCGAGAAATATCGCTTTTCCTATAGGAAAACAAAATTTATTATATCTTAAGCTTGGTTAATACTCCTAAGTAATGGTGTTGACTTATCCATGCATTTCTGACTAAAATTGCTTGCAAAGAATTTACTCATTTAATTATAGTGAGAATAATGTTTTATGACTATTTTCAATGTAGATAAAAAACGTGCAGTATTTCAAATATGGCGTGTGTTAAATCGTTGGCATCTCAATAAAAATCATATATAAAATGGTTATTTCATAAACAATTTTAACATAATTATTTTTTTAACATTTTTGTGATTGTCAAATATTGAAGACCGATATACTCTAAACTCAATAGGCCTCTGAGTCTGAGATCTCGAGAATTATGCATGTTAGCATTTTTAGGTAGTAGTATCATTAGCTCTTAAATAAAAACACAATCGTATAAAATAGCTATTTTACACAACATTGTTTCACATAATTATTTTTGAATAATATTTTTTCGATTTTCGAAAAATTAAGGGACTTTCTATTAGTGAGTTAACGTTGAAAATCAACAGACCTCTTACCGTTCATGGATTGAAATATTTGTATCAAATTTCGGTCAATTCGTTCAATTTGTTCGAGATATTGTAGCCACAGGCACAGACAGACATTGAAACACGTGACTGGTTCGTATTCAGGAATACTCTAAACGTATAAATCCATCAAAATCTGAGAGTCGGATTACTCCATCGCAATGCTTCCCCTTTACATATACTATGTATTGTCAGGAAAGTAATGAATTATTAAACAGTAAATATTTCTTTCTCAAGTAAGACTCTATTTAATGAAGGCGCCAAAAGACAAAGATGTCGACACATATTGATTTATCTCATCGTTTTTCCCGCATTTAAAACCAAATCTCCTTCTCCACTCGACGTATAGCGACGCTCTTATTTTCCTAAAATACTTATTGGAGTCCATTTGTTGTCACATGACGCTCTCGCCAAAGAGGCTTACGTAACCGGTTGCGCAACATTTCTAGCTTGAATATTAGCCCTTTTTCTCCGCTCGTAAACTTGGCAAATGAAGTAGATTGCTTTTAACCCGCTTTCAGATGTGTATGTTGTGAATTAAAGTTTTCCAGATCTTCAAATGAAGCATTTTTCTCTTTTCTTACGTAAACGGAATGTTCTGTGCTCGCATATACATTATACAGTAGAGCAAAGGTTATCTAGCTGTTTTTCTCGCTCGTTAATGTTGTGAGAATATTTGATATGTGCTTTTTGTTTGTTTTAAATTATATACTGTTTAAGGAGATAAATTATCGAACTTTGAACTAATTTATCAAATGTGTAATCATGATAATATTGCGATGTTCACCTAGCAGCCATGGAATTCGTTATGAATAAATTCGTTTTTAGTTTCGTTAATTTTTAGTTATCAGAACAAAATTAAATTTTTAGTCGTAATTTAAGCTAAAAGATTGTAGAATTTATTAAAGTTTATATATTTAGTTAATATTAAAAAAAAATGTATATATTAGTCTAACTAAGCATTCTCATTTATTACTTCCTGAAAAACATAATACTACTGCGTGTTGGTGCTCATCGAAAGAATTAAACATAGTGCTGGTGCTCTGTAAACAAGTTTAATATAATGCTGGTGCTTGCTCTCTAAACAAGTTTAATATAATGTTAGTGCTCTCTAAACAACTTTAATATAATGTTGGTGCTCCCTAGAAGAATTTGATACAGTACTGGTGCTCCCTGAAATATTTTAATATGGTGCTGGTGATCCCTAAAAATTAATATAGGACTGATGCTTCCTAAAAGAAATTAACATAGTGCTGGTGTGGTGCTTGCTCACTGATAGTAAAATGTTGAGAACCCCTGTAGTAGAGTTCCGATTATCTGAGTTAATGCAGGCCAACCTTAACTCGTTAGCTCGAAAAACTCGGTTAAAACGTAGAAAGAGGGAGAACGTTGTAAGTCAAATTAAAGAGCAAAACACGAATTTTCGCGTAAATTGTGTAGATTTATTGCGTAATAATTAAAAACTGCTGCTTACTTACAATGTACAATTTCTTACTGAAAAGTTCTTTATTGTTCTTTGATGTTATTATTATTTTTTTTACTGCAATGTTTCATTATGAGGGATAGGGACAAACCTTCTATTTGTTAGCTAAACGATTACATTAGTTCTCCATGGGGTCCATATTTTTCTTCTTCGACCTAGACCGTCCGGCCAAAGAGCTAGTATCATTACTTAGATTACTCCTTGAAGCGTCCGATCTACCAGAAGGTGTAAGGCTTAGATATTCTATAGATACCGTGCATTTTCTTCCAAAACGGTCCAAAGATCTTTCTTATATGGGTGGCCCTAAATAGAAGGTTTTTTCCCCCTGATGACCCCCTACTTCCGTTAAGTAATTAAGGCACTTATGATCCGAACGGGTGATCGACGTTCAAATCCCATTAGAGTACGAAAAGAAAGCGTGGACATGGCGTGATTATTAACAGTTGAAGAGCTGTCTGTCAAGTCAAAGTAGCCAATCGGAGAAGATTTTTGACACTTTCTCTCCGAAACCACGAGGTCAAAGTGAGAGTTCAGAGACTAGAGTGAGATGTTACCCCCGGATTTCTAGTATTGTAAAACATGCAAAGACTCCATCTATTCTTTAGAATATCTACGGTGTAAGGTTTGGACGGCTGGGAAATGCCACTCAATTTAGACCGGAACCTCGTGGGGATGGCACCCACAAGGACCGTACCCTCCTTCCCCTACCACCAACCTCTCGGAATAACTTACGAACCCACATATTTAACGTGTCCGTACTCCGCGTGAACATGGAGACAGTTTGGGCAGGCCGGGAATCGAACTCAGGTCGTCCAAGTGCAACCACTGGGCTGCCTCACCCGTATAGAGTCTATATTGGAATCCATAACCCATACTGTAACACTCCCCATTCGTTCTTTGATTGGAGATACTGTCTGGCATGTCCCTGCAATTTTGAATGCTCATATTTTGCATGTCGGTGCAGTGAAATATCCTAAAACGGAATAATTAGAATTTAAAATTACTTGCGGCTGAAGCCATAGTACAGCCACATTGACTTACTCACACAGTACTGGTCTGGGCTTGGCTGTACGTTAAGTCCCCTGTACAATAAAGGGACCCCCCCCCCCCCCAATCACGAAACTTCTAAAACTCACTTATATAACTTGATAAACAAATTCACTTATATAACTTGACAATTGAAAATATTACGAACATTTGCTAAGCAACAACTTTTATTATATTAAAATATGTTAATTATTAATTCATCAATTTGACGTCATTTTGGTAACATTATTTCAGTTTGGCACCATGTTAAAAAAGTTGCCAACTTGGTGGTATTTCACCAAGCTAGTCATAAAAGTCGCCAGATAAATCGCCAAGTGTTACATTTTTAATGATACTCATTTTTATGTAATTTTTTTAATAAATTTATCTTAAAATTGTGCAATATCTCGAGAACTGTTTAAGCTTGCGTTCTAAAGTTTGTCATTCGTTTTAGAATAAAAAAAGTTACTTATTACGTACGATATGATTATTTATTTAATATTATTGAGTGTCCTGATTTTTTCAAAAATTCATTCGAAACTTTGGGGGGGAGGGGGGTGTCTTCCGAACGTTCGATCGCGTTTTAATCGTTACAATCTTACCAAATTACGTTCGAAACGCTCCATTCGTTCGTGTGATATCGCATCCACAGACTCACAGACATCACCTCAGAAACGTTCGAATTGAGTTCAGGGATGCTTGAAACGTGTTATTCTGTCGAAAACTCAAATTCGAATTTTCGATCCCGTCACAATACTTTCTCTATACATTACTATGTATGCGGGAAAGTAACGAGCATTTTGTGTTCAATTTTTTTTTCAATGATTTTCTTTCGGTTGTAGAATTTATCAATCTGACAATTAATTACTTCAATATCGATTAACTTAATTCTCCACATGTCGCTTAAAAAAAAAAAAAAATTCCATGTTTACCAAACTGATACATTTACCGAAATTTTCTGAAAGGAGAGCTATCTACTTCCGAATCTCGAATCGTTCCTTCCTTTGCGATTTTTTTCGGGTTTTCCTTAATTTCCCAACTATCATTCTGAATGGCATATGTTATTTCCTTTGAAGTTTAAACCTTCGACACCCATTAAACAAGGAGCATCCACACCCATGTTCTTGAGGACCTTTTATGTGAAAACTCTTTATTACAGATTTTTTTCTTGTATTCCAGATTTCCTTCTACAAATTCTAGATAAAACAACACACCTTACGCTTTTAACAAAATATTTAAATACGGAAAGGGAGATATTTCTTAGACAAGGTACAGATATGGCAGTACTGCCTGCCAAAGAGGGATACCTTTATGGAGGATATTTTAAGAGGCAGTTTATGGGAAACTGCGCTATTTTTACGTTACATGCTAAGAAAATCATAAGCCTTAAAAAGAAAACAGCGTTATAGAGAATCCTCATGCTTCAAGTTGAAAAACCATTAATTTAATTAATTTAAAATTGAAGTTTCCTAAAGTCATTACGTTAGCGATATTTTCAAATTTGTCGTCAATGTCAAGCGACCTTGACCTTCAATTAGAAACACTGGCTGCCTGTAATTATTGTATTTATAGAGGTATAGCTATACGCCGTGAAGACAATTTAGGTATTCGTAACAATATGTTCGATTTTGAAGAACTTTGCCAGTCATGCTTCTTTTGCAATCTAATGATGTTACACATTTATACTCTTGATTGCGTTATAATTACCTTTTGGGCATATAAAATTTTCATATATATTTTTACAGTAAAAATTACTAGCAAAAAACTGGGCTTTGAATAGACTTGCTCGTATGAAGTATACGAACTGTGAAAGATTTCAAATGAAAACTTAATTTAACAAATAATTGTGAAATTAGAAGTATAAAAAATTAATTTCAATATATGTAAATCCCAATACAAAAGAGCATATAAGTTTTTAGAATTTTAATATTAAGTTGAACAAATTAAAATACAGGAAAACAGTGGAATCAAAGTAACACATTTACATCACCAAAACGTATTTTCATAGATTTGCGTTTTATTATTGTATGTATTATGGAGGTAATGGGTAACTCTCTAATTCTATGAAATGTATTTGTTTCGCCACGTTCTCCTAGCAGCCTTATATAAAAAAAAAATAGGATAGTGAAGCTTAATATTGGACTCTTTTTTTTTAAACTCTTGTACAATAATGGTTATTCATATCCTAAGTACTGCTAGGCCTATATTTTATTTTTACACTGTATTTGTAGGAAGCGTAGTGAGCATGCGCAGTTTGAAAATGGACATTTCCCTTGAAATTCTGCAAATCTGCGTGCTATTTCATGCAAAATTTCGTCTTCCTATTTATTGTAGTTTTTGAGTGAATGTAGTGAGCATGCATAGTTTAAAAATGGGTGTTTCGCCCTCTTACAGTTCGTTGTAGTTTTCGAGTAAAAGTGGTAACAACATTCAGGTAAATATTGATTTCGCTTCGCTTGTCCATAATAAATTAATTTTTAATTTATCTTTGTATATTACTACAAAGTTGAAAGCTTTATTCAAACGCTTAAATCCGTTCCTGTCTGAATTGCAAGCATTTCGGAAGAATGTTTACGCTTTTTCATGAAAATCAATATAAGAGAAGGGCAGATGGTAATGGTTTATTCTCGGCGAAACCGTTCAAGTGCACTAAAAGAAAGAATTGAATGTTTTGTTCCTGTGTTATGCAACTGGTGAACATAACCGGTCCGGTTACATAATCTTTCAGGCGTACAGGTTACTTTCTCTGCTGGGCATGTAGGAATCTGCAGTGCTTGCTCTCAGGGTCACTCGGGTGCGCTGGGAGGAAGCATCGAGAAGAATAAAACCACTAACCAGTGAACGCTTTAAAATTGTATAGAACATTATCATCCTTAAAGTGAATATTTAGAGGTCATAAATATTCAAACCAGTATTTATCAAATTGTGCTCGATACGAATTTCTTAAAAATTGTAAAATTTTCCTAGAATTGTTTCCACAATTTTGGGGTATATTATACATTTTTAAATGAGCGAACTTCGTTTTCTTCGAGCATTTTATCGAATTGGGAGAGAACAGGTAAAAATTCGAGTTATCAAAAGAAATTTCTTAACCTACCATTTGTTTACTTATTGAAACTGAACAAAAATTTAAGCAATTAAAATTTTGTTGAGTCAAAAGAAACTTCTCAACTTACCATATTGTTTAATTACATAAAGCAATTAAAATTGTTAAATTTTCTGATATTATAATACAACACCGGAAATTTTTTTAATCAAGTGACGTTTAAAATTTCATACAATTGCTTCAATGACTGTGTTTCGAAAGACCATCTTATGGCCAGTTGATTGACTGAATTTATTTCCATGTAGACTCAAATTCATATTATCGTTATGCATTAATTTGATTTTTTTTCCCCGCACAAAGTAACACATTAAATGGGAAATTTTTAGGAATCACATCGAATTTGATATTTAAATATAATTTATTTCTTATTTGATGACATGTTGTATTTTAAATTGACATCAAGTTGCTAAAAGTACTTAAAACTGTGTCTCAAGAATGGTTTATCGTAACATAATACAAGTGGTGAGTTTTGTTATCAAAAACTATCTATCAAACATTATTCATTAATATATTTAAGCATAATTATTAATTTATTTGTTATTGATTTTTACGAGTCATTTTGGGGGGCCATTATTATTTTAACCAGTTTTATTATTTCAGTCTATTAATAACCATTTTTATTATTTTAGTCTAGCACCAAATTGTAATTATAATAAGCACCTGTGTAACTAATGTCGTATGACTTACTAGATTATTAAACTCGATGAAAATCGATTGGGTAGTTATAGAGCTAAAGAGAATATTTTCATTGGAGAGAGACTTTGATTCATGTTCTAAGATGCCCAAAGTACCTGGGTCAAACCTTCCTAAACTGAAGAAGTTTGATCTCGCCTCTTCACAAACCTTCGCCACTTCAGGGAGGTTTTGCCCGTGCAATGCAAATGCGGTTAAATTAAAACTGAATAACAACATATTAACTTTTTCTTCACAAGTACTTATTTACAGTTGTAATTATTTACAGTTCCAACATCATATTAAATTTGGATATGTAGATACATGCTCCTCTACTCTATTTGTTGGGGGAGACAGAAAACAAAAATAACTCGTCCCATGTGATTAATTTCTCTCTTACTGTTGTATTCAGTAACTACTAGGATTTCATAATACAGTTACTACAGGATCATTATCATCAGTTACCACCGGACATCATCCAGTTTACACATAACAAAAATTATCGTCAGGAACTGTTGAAAGTTAAGATTCCCTTTTTGCTAAATGTTATAAAAAAAATCTTTTGTTCTTAGAAGAAATAAAAATTGCATGATTTCACGAAATCACAAATCAGCAGTATATTATTCAATATTTATTCTTCACAGAAATATACATTTGTAGGTACACATTTTTTTTTTTTGTTGGAAAAAGGAAAACTCATTTTTTACTGGCTAAACATGTGTAAATAAAAATAAAAAGTAACTGTAATTTAACAGAATTCTGCTATATATTTCTTTTATTTTTATTTTATACTTAAAATCAAATGAAGATGAGTAAAAGCATGATTAAAAAAATTCTGTTTTTTAATTCTTTTATTTTATAATTAAAAAAATCTATATAATAAAAGGCAATGTCTGTGTGTCTGTCTGTCTGTCTGTGTGTCTGTCTTATACACTATACGTTTCGCGACCGCGCGTCGGAGAGCTACGAAATTTGGCAATCGGAGACCCGGGGGGGGGAGGGAAGGGGACACGTGAAAACCGATTTTTAAAATTTTAATTATTTTTTTATTTATTTAATGTTTTATGCGATTTCGACCGTTTTTTGCCCTTTTTGCCCTTTTTTCTCCACGATCCAGACATCGTAGAAAAAAATAAATTACACCATCGGAAAGAGCAGAGAATTTCGAGTAAAAATATATCAATTTCAAATCTGAATTTCGATTTCTAATATTTTTTAAAGATTTTAAAACAAAACTCACTTTTGGCTCAAAAAATCAATTTTTTGTTTTTAAATTCTCGCATCGTGAAAAGTACTCATAATTTCGACTAATAATTTACATTTTTAGAAAGCTGAAATATCTGGCATTCTTACAAGTCTAATTTGGTCCAGAAATAATGAAAATTGCCTTCAGGATGGCAATTTTAAAGACGCCATGATTTTAAATTTGTCGGCTACCGGCTCAGTTCCTCAACGGCATTTTCCACCCATCCACATTAGTTTCTTCCCCGTCTCCATGGAGACCGCGCTTTCGGTTTAAGTGTTGTATACATCGGGCGAAATTATTATATTTATATGATATTTTAAATGGATTTTTTTAAATGGATATTTTAAATAATTTAAATGATTGAATTATGGTGGTTTGAATTGTGGTGATGTATTTGAAATTATTATATTTATGGATTGGTGGAACGATATGGTTGATTTTTTTTATTTTAAATGGATATTTTAATTTATGGATATTTTAATTTATAGATATTTTAAATCGATATTTTAATTTTATGGCTATTTTAAATGATGGAACGATGGAACGAGGATGGTGGAATTAAGAGCCTAGCATATGGTCGTTATAAATTTAAATTAGCGCGCGGGAAGTTAGCGCGCGAGAATTGCACTCGGTAGGCCTGGGTTCGATTCCCGCCACTGATGCGGAGTACGATCACCTTAAACATATGGGTCCATAATTCCTTCCGAGAGGTTGGTGGCAGGGAAAGGAGGGTACGGTCTCTGTGGATGCCTCCCCCACTGGGTCCTGGTCCAAATTGGGTGAATAAAAAGAAAGTTATGGAGATTGTCGCGGAGGGCGCGGTAGCCCAGTGGTTAGCGTGCGGGAATTTCACTCGGTAGGCCCGGGTTCGATTCCCTCCACTGACAAAACTGCTGCCGTGTTCACGCGGAGTACGATCACGTTAAACATGTGGGTCCGTAAGTCCTTCCGAGAGGTTGGTGGTAGAGGAAGGAGGGTACGCACCCTGTGGATGACTTTCCCACTGGGTTCCGGTCTAAATTGGGTGAATAAAAAGAAGGTTATGGAGATTGTCGCGGAGGGCGCGGTAGCCCAGTGGTTGGCGCGCGGGAATTGCACTCGGTAGGTGATTGAATTATGGTGGTTTGAATTGTGGTGATGTATTTGAAATTATTATATTTATGGATTGGTGGAACGATATGGTTGATTTTTTTATTTTAAATGGATATTTTAATTTATGGATATTTTAATTTATAGATATTTTAAATGGATATTTTAATTTTATGGCTATTTTAAATGATGGAACGATGGAACGAGGATGGTGGAATTAAGAGCCTAGCATATGGTCGTTATAAATTTAAATTAGCGCGCGAGAATTGCACTCGGTAGGCCTGGGTTCGATTCCCGCCACTGATGCGGAGTACGATCACCTTAAACATATGGGTTGATAATTCCTTCCGAGAGGTTGGTGGCAGGGAAAGGAGGGTACGGTCTCTGTGGATGCCTCCCCCACTGGGTCCTGGTCCAAATTGGGTGAATAAAAAGAAGGTTATGGAGATTGTCGCGGAGGGCGCGGTAGCCCAGTGGTTGGCGCGCGGGAATTGCAATCGGTAGGCTAGGGTTCGATTGCCGCCACTGCCAAAACTGCTGCCATTTTCACGCGGAGTACGATCACGTTAAACATGTGGATCCGTAAGTCCTTCCGAGAGGTTGTTGGTAGAGGAAGGAGGGTACGGACCCTGAGGATGCCTCCCCTACTGGGTTCCGGTCTAAATTGGGTGAATAAAAAGAAGGTTATGGAGATTGTCGCGGAGGGCGCGGTAGCCCAGTGGTTAGCGCGCGGGATTTGCACTAGGTAGGTCCGGGTTCGATTCCCGCCACTGCCAAAACTGCCGCCGTGTTCAGGCGGAGTACGATCACGTTAAACATGCGGGACCGTAAGTCCTTCCGAGAGGTTGGTGGTAGGGGAAGGAGGGTACGGTCCCTGTGGATGCCTCCCCCACTGAGTTCCTGTCTAAATTGGGTGGCACTTCCTGGTAGGTCGTTCCTTCTGGTAGGTCGCGCCAGCGAGTGTGCCACGGTTAGAATTTGCCACGGTCAGAATTTTCAAGGGTAGCGAACAGGCTGGTCGCCAAAGGCGGCTAGTAAATAAATAAGAATGTGTGAAGGTGAATAAAAGTGTGATTAAAAAAACATATATTTCTTTTATTCATATCTTATTTATTTTATCACAAATTCTCTAAATAGATTAGGATTGTTTGATAAAAGTTTGATTCCGTTTTAACGAAATTTTGTTACAACGAAATATAAATGAATGAAATATAAGCAACAAAATATAAGTTAATGAAATGCTCTTTTGAAGTTCATTTTGATCCTCATGGCAGAAACTTGGTGACATGGAGACATTTATCGCAGAACGGGAACTCCCTTTGCAGAAAAATTTTAGTGCCCCAATACTGCTGATGCATTATAGCACATCAAATATCCCACCTCCAAATGAAAATAGATGCATAAAATTTTAAAGCATCCATCCTTTAGAACACTCAAAATATTTTCAAAATGTTTATAGATGGGATCGACAAATAAGGAAAATGTTGAATATGTTACTGCTCTTTTTCTAATTGTATTATTTGTAAACTTATTGTACAACATTTTTATGATTAAAAATATAGTATTGCAGAATGATTTTAATGTTTAAGAAGTTTATTGGTGCAGAAAACAAAATAATGTACTGCCGAAGGGGTTTTCATGAACATCGTGTCTTTTTGATATTCGTATGTAATATTTACACTGACTGTTGGAATATTTTATTCACTCATGTTAATAAGTATTATTCTTTTCATTTTAGCAACTTAACGCGGATTCAAAGGAATGTTGCAGAAAAACAGCGGAGGGATAAACTGAATGGCTATATCAGTGAATTGGCGAATATTGTACCGATGGTTTCCATGTCATCTAAGCGCTTGGATAAAACAAGTATTTTGAGGTTGAGTGCTGCTCATTTACGGTTATCTAAAAGTATGTATACAATTTTTGAATTCGAAAAATAACAAAGTTGTTTTTTAAAAAGACAGAATTTACTCTTTAAAACAAAAGATCTAAAAATAATACTTTCATAAATCTCTCTCTACACACACAGATACACTGGAACACACATACACACTAACACTACCTTAAAACATAAATTTTCAGCTGACTTAATGCCAGTTCTATCAGTGCTCATTGTGAGGTTTTCAGTGTGACATTTGATTTAGAATGCATTATAGTAAAAATAAATTTAGCATTAATTTTTTTCCCATATGCTACTTGATCGATGATCAATCCTAAATAAGATAGGATTTTGAAGAAAATTTGTACAAGAAAATGGATATATTAAATAATAAAGTAATATCAATTTTTTATTTATATAAAATACTTGAATTTATTATTGATTCAGTTGCAGAAATTTACTAACTGTTTGTTTTTTTCGTCCCAAGTTCTCATATTACATAATATACAGGGTGGTCCATTTAAATTGAGACATCGAAATATCTCGCGAAATACGCATCATACAAAAAAAGTGTTTTAACAAAATCATCATATTTTCGGAGGGGGGAATTGAACCCCGCAAAATTTAGCCCACCTCCACCCCTCGGGGGGGGGGGGGGGGGAGGAGGCAACTTTGAAATTTCAAATGGGAACCCCCATTTTTTATTGCAGATTCGGATTCTACGGAAAAAAAATATGTAACTTTGTTTGAAAATTTTTCAAATCTTTGTAGATTGCTCTGAAATCACAAAAAATAAATAATTTAAATTAATTTAATAAATACCTCATTTTGACTCCAGGTATAAAAATACTACTTGAAGATGGTAAAACACGTCTAACTGACGTATGAGGAGCAAACAGAAAAATAAAAAAATAATGAAAAATACTACTTGATGAAATAAGTATTTCTAGTGCTACCCTATAAAACGTTCTTTTTCAACGATGCACCAATGTAAGTAAAACATGTGGATTCCTCTTCAAAAAACGAAACTTAACTAATCTTTTGTTGTCAGTTAGACGTGTTTTGCCATCTTCAAGTAGTATTTTTATACCTGGAGTCAAAATGAGGTATTTATTAAATTAATTTAAATTATTTACTTTTGTGATTGCAGCGCAATCTACAAAGATTCGAAAAAAATGTTTCCAACAAAAGTTACGTATTTTTATCCATAGAATCCGAATCTGCAATAAAAAATGGGGGTTCCCATTTGAAATTTCAAAGTTGCCTCCTGCCCACCCCCGGAGTGGGCTAAATTTTGCGGGGTTCAATTTCCCCCTTGAAAATATGATGACTTTGTTAAAACACTTTTTTTTGTATGATGCGTATTTCACGAGATATTTCGCTGTCTCAATTTAAATGGACCACTCTGTATATAACTATACTTATTGATTTTATAAAAAATCCATGATAGAGTAGCCACTTGCTAGTACTAAACAAAAATTTGAATTTTCAGGTCTTTTGTTATCTAAGTTTAAATGTATTTTAAGTTTTAAGTTCATATAAAAGAAAAAAATTCACACTGTGGTAATATCGTTTAATAGCAATAATATATTACATATCAAAATGCACAAAACTTCATTTTGATCTTCCCGATGCTACAGAATTTACATTTTTTGGATGTTAAAAGGAATAACATGGATATATGTTATTGGTGATCAATCAAAGATTGTTATGCGATCAATGTTATGGACACTTCTGAAGTATATCCATTAACTGCAACAATTGTTCATAATATAAAGGGAAATGTGACTATATTTTTCAGTTTCTGACTGCATTACAGTTTTTTTTAAAAAGAAAGTTAATGAATTGGCAGTTAACTAATTATTGTGGTTAGGCGCAGTGTCCTACGTGAGAACACAGTCAACTGTATTGATCTGATTTATGCAATTGTGGTGTCTTTCGCTGGTTGCAACATTTGCTGTATAACAGGCATTCATGTATTGGATAGCATTGGCCTTTGCATATGACATACTATATTAGTACAAAATATGGTTTCTAGTTGAATAATTTTCAACATATTGAAATATCATTAAAATTAATTTTTCACTTGTGCACAATTCGCAAATATTCCAAAAAATAGATTTTAATTTTTGACTTTTTAAAGCATCCTAACATTGAACAAAATTTGGTTTAGTTGAATAATTTCGGTGAAAATAGGGTTATATCAATTCACTGACTAGCACATGGATAGAATGTTTGTGTTTTTATTTATAACTAGGAGGATCCGTCCCTGCTTGCTATGCTTGCCAGACCCCGTAACTCATCTCTCGAGTTGTTAACTGACATTCACCAGCCCTAGAGCTCGCTTCACTACCTCTTTCAATATGGATGGTGCACACGACCACCTATGTGTCCCATGCTTGTTGATGATCACAGAAACTCAGGGCTCAAACCTCCTACTCACTGAGTTCACTTCGCAAGCACTTTCGCACCGCCTGCTACGTAGGTGTAATACACCTGTCGGGACTGTCCCTTGTTAACTGACATTCGCCAGCCCTTGAGCTCACTTTGCAAGTTCTTTCAATTCGGATGGTGCACATGACCACCTATTTGTCCCATGTTCACTGACGCTCACAGAACCCCAGGACTCCATCCTCCGTTCTCTGCCACTCATTTATCAGAGCTCGCTGCAGGTGTGATGAACCTATTGGGGCTTTGCCTCATTATTAGCTGATGCTCACTAGTTTCTTTAACTTTGCCAATAATTTTATCAAGCTCAGCCCCAACTGGCTATGCTCGCTGAATATCACTTTATAAATTGAGAGGCTTCATCTTCTACTTTCTGGTGCTCGCTCAGCAGTGTTGTTGTTGTTGAGACCCAGACCGTCCGACCTACCAGAAAGGTGTAAGGTAACCGTTTGGACGGCCGGGAAGTGCCACCCAATTTAGACCGGAACCCAGTGGGGGAGGCATCCACAGGGACCGTACCCTCCTTCCCCTACCACCAACCTCTCGGAAGGACTTACGGTCCCACATGTTTAACGTGATCGTACTCCGCATGAACACGACGGCAGTTGTGGCAGCTTGCAAATCCAGCGCGCAAACCACCGGGCTACCGTGCCTGAAATGTGCCAACAGCACGCGGTGTTCCCAGGTGGACACCCACCCAAGTACTAGCTGCGCCCGATGCTGCTTGACTTCGGTGATCTAACGGGAACCAGTGTTTTCAGCACGGTAGGGCCATTGGTTTCGCTCAGCAGTGTGTGACTTGGACTATTTCAGGTGACATCGGACAGACTGTCTATTCATGACCTGAGCCTAAACCCATTGACGACTGGAGTCGGGCTTGGCAGGATCATCATTGAACCTCGTCCGGTGAATGATTCTGCCAATCTTGCTGCTTTGGTTGTATCCTTGCTGATTAAGAGATTAGTACTTCTCTGCCTCACATCCCAAATGCGTAAACCCCACAGTTCATCTGGGAGAGCTGGTTTAACCTGTTTAACTTCCTGGTGCTCGATGAGCCTGTATCACAAATCCTTTTGTGCCACCTGCTATAAAGAATGATTGCTTACTGTACTATAAGAAACGACAAAATTTCATAAATGTACATTTTGTTGCTTGTTCATAATATAGTTGCATAATATCATGTTATGCTTTCAGTATAGCGATATTTACAACAATAAAACGTATTATTGTTGTGCAATATGACAATGAAATCATGATGTTCATGATAACAATAGTTATGAAACGCTCTGTTTGTTTATCAGAATAAATGATAAGGCATATGCTTGTCAACATTTCACATTTTCCGAAGTGCACCACTAACATTGTAATCATGTTTAGAAATAAATATCTATACTTTTAACGTTTTTAATGCTTCAATAACTTAGCCCTCAACCATTCTATAATGTTTCTGCCAGAAACCAATCAGAGAGAATCTAGTAGTCGTCTCGACCAATTAAATCTTCACCCATAGGGAAGGAAAATTTTCCCTTCAGAAGTGCATAAAAAATTGAATTACTCATTAACCTAATCGAAATTTAAGAAAAGGGCTCTGTCCTGTAAAAATTCAATTATGTAGGTACATTTCAACAAAAGTTGGAGGTCTTGCTATTGTTTGTCTGTCCAGGACGCAAGCTTGCAACTCAAACACTCTTCCTTTGACTTTGATATTAAATATTTACTAAACTAAATTTTAAATTGGAAAATAGTTTATATCAGTGTATTCCCCTAATATTTCTCTACAAATGTACAAAATGTCATAATTTTGTATGCTATAGATTTTGCAGTGCGTGACAGAGAAACTCAAGGAATGACCAATTTGTCAAACAGTGGCTGCTACTTTTTTTTAATACAGAGAGATAAGTACCATCCAAAATACATATTTTTTCAGTTTGGCTAAAAGAGTTCACAAGATGAAACCAATACTTCTTTTTAGCAAGGGAAGTAAGTATTTTAAATTTCTATTAAAGAATGCTATCTTTGAACTCTGTATAAAAAGAGCTGATAATGAAAAATTTTCAGCACAATGAAAATTTTTTATAGAAATAAAATTAATGATATTTACACCATGACAATTTTTAAGTCCGACAGCAAAAGAATTTTTACAGTAATGACAATTTTTATAGAAGTTTTTTTCTGCTTTTACCTAAAAGGTGAGGGGGGGGGCGTCTTCTCTTGGTTACATAATCCAATATCATGCATTGTAGCAGTCTGACTTCACTTTAACACTACAACATCCATTCCTAGAGGGGAATTTCAATCCACAAGCCTGTCAGATGAGAGAGCATGAGAAAATGCTTGCCTTAAACCTCTCACCGGCTACTGAAGTGACTTTATAGAGTAACGTTATAAAATCTTTCTCAGCAAAGGAATCAAATTAAGTGTTTTTACAAAATAAAAATTAAATGAAAATAGAAAATTATGAAAAATTGAATTACCATACATAACAAAATTTATAAATCCCAGAAATTTTTCCTGGCAAAAATGCCATGATGTGGACTACAGCTCCTGCTCCAACCTGCTAGTGTTGTCCCTGATTAAAAAGATATTATGAAGAGAAAATGTAATTGAAAAATAAGTGTAGTACAAAACTTTTGAAGTAAATGAGTTTGTTAAACTGATTAATTATCTGTGTTGCATGTAACCTCAAGATTGCAAACATTTCATTTAAATCAAAAAAGTTTATACATTTATATCCATTCATGCAGTATTTATTCATAATAAAGGGGTTCATTAAAATGAGATTCAAAGAAAATTATTGTTAAATGAGTTCTTCAGATTTAAAAATATGAAACAGTATTTTATAATGTTTGAAAAAGTACCAAGAGGAAGAAACAGTAATACAGTAGGCAGGGCTACATTTAGGAGCATGGATCCCCTAGGCACTTTTGCCATCAGCATTCCCCAACAATTCCATCCCCTCCTTCTCCACCCCTTCCTCCCTAAATTAAAAATAAAACTTTACTAAATGAAGCTTAATTAGTGAATCAACAATTTATTACAGTTAAATACTACTTACTAGATACTACAAGCTACAAGTGCGATGCAAAAAAAAACCAAATGGGACAGATGTTTTGATTTATTTTTAGATTTCTTATACTAGCGTTAAACATATTAGAATAGTAAAAGAGGATTTAGTTAATCAAATAATATATACTGTGCATATATCATAAAGCATCTGTGCATATATCATAATATATACTGTGCATATATCTGTGCATATATCAAAGTATGGTGGCGAAGCACTTATAACAATCTCAGAGACAAATTCGAAAAAATTAGATATTTTCCAAAACCGTATCCTGAGATTTATTACTGAAGATACAAGATCTGCGCCAATTGCCACTATGGAACTTCAATCTGGTTTGGAGCCTTTGTGTGACCGTAGATGGAGAATGGCCTTAAACCTTGCTGAAACAATCCTGAGAAGAAGGGACAATTTTCTGAGTCATTACTGGCCAGCTGTGGAGAGGTTGAAAACACAAAGAACTTTCCTGTCTTGTATAAGAGAATTACATAATACACTTGATTTTCCTTCTTCAGCTCGCTTTCCCTTTCCAGACCCTTGGTGTCCATTGAAAAACTTTAAACTTGCTGAGAGATACTCGGACCTTGTCTCTGCTGTTAACAAGAAATCTTCTCTTGACTCTGAATTGAAATTTACTGTTTGACTACTTACTATACATGAACGTTTCCCGGATGATTCTTGGCTCCATGGTTCAGCTGAGGGGGCCATTAAAAATGCTGGAGTTGGCGGTTACTCTATAGACCTTACATTGTCTTGCGCCATTGGAAAACACTTTGACAACTTTGATGGCGAAATAGCCGTCATTTCTTTAGCCTTAGACAAAATGGAGCAGTGTGAAAAGGAAAATAGTCTTTTTTGTTGATTCCAGGGTGGCAATTATGAACTTAACATCTTTCAATCTCTGGGAATGTGAGATTTCCAAGAATTGTATGGAAAAAATAGATAAACTGCTGAACATCAAGAACCGCATTGCCCTGCAGTGGATTCCAAGCTACTGTGGGATATATGGAAATGAGCAGGTAGATTTATTGGGTAAGAATGGATCTCAAATGATGCAACCAGATCCTCCCTTGCCTGTGCGGCATATAAAGCGATATATATCCCACTCTATTAAAGCTAACCGTTTTAGTCTATACGGGGAGAGAGCTTTCGCGGAAAAAAGTGGAACTCCTTGTTAAATAAGTTGGCAAGAATACCCAGTTCCTTGCATAGAGCAGTTGGTGTGGCTTGCTTTAGACTTGCCACTGGTCATGATTACTTACAAAGTCACCTGTATCAAATGGGACTGACAGATACAGATGTCTGCCCTCTTTGCGACCATGGCGTTCCCATGACTGAAGAGAACCTCAACATTTGCCCTGCTGTTCTTGACTGTTTTCCTTATGTGTTACTGGCAAGGCTTTTAGTGACTATTTTTACCATTCTTCTTTGTATTGGGCTGTTCGTCGACTTATGACCGAGAGGTCGGAAACGGGCATAGGATAAAAAAATATATATATCATAAAAGTCTTTTTCATCATTTTCACTTTCAAGTTGTTTACACTTTTCGACGTTGCTTGGTTTTAGAAAACTTTTCTAATACTTCTTGAAAATTGAGTGTAGATGTCAGGTTACTTTCGATTGCCAGAATAGCCAGGGCATTCAATTTGACATCTCCCATGGAGTTTCTCTGGTAGTTTTTGACATGTTTCAAAGTTGAAAATGTACGTTCCCCTGCATAATTTGTGATGGCCATACATAACACTATTCTGAGAATATGTCCACATTTGGAAAAATGCTTCACAAATTACCATCTTTAACAATGTGTAAAAGATAGGAAAAGGATCTTTTCTTTTACTTGTTTCTCTTTACTTTTGGTATCTGGCTCATGCTGAAACACTGCCATGAATGAAGTATGATGTTGCAAAAAACTCTTGAACTGGACACATTCATCTGAAAAACTATCTTGCAGATCATTTTTGTACACTCTTAGAAGATCTATACTTCTTTCAACAATTGTTTTATTTGCAGTGGTGGTAAGGTTCAAAAGAAACCCAAATCTCTGAGCGAATGCATCATAAGATTCTGATCTTTTTTGTAGCTCTACAACTAATCTGTCAACAATGACAAGAAATGTTCCCATTCTAAAAGACTCTTTAGTATCGAAATTGATGTCAGATCTTTCACATGGTTCTTTTTCCTCATCAAAAAAATGTCTTGCATTCCTGTTTTCTATCTTTGGAATTCCACTCATCTTTCCTGATAGACTTCGTCAAGGCTTCTGTAGGTACTGAATAAAGTTTACTCTGCAAGAAAGTAGGTAATGTTCTAATGACTTGAACAAAGCAGTGATGTTCCCTATCCCAGGTAGCACAAATACGCAATTCTTGCATATCAAGCAATACGTAATCTTTACATGTCAGGCCATACGTAATTATTATGCAAAAACGGTATGTTAGAATATGGTATACCAATCGTTACAAAAAGGTTATTATTACGTATCCTTATACGTTAATATTATGTATATTCACATACGTTATTATTACATATCCACATACATGTTTATTATGTATCCACATACGTTATTATTACGAATATCCACATATGTTATTATTACTTATATCCATATACGTTATTACGTATCCACATACATGTTTATTATGTATCCACATATGTTATTACATATATCCATCTACGTTATTATTATGTATCCAGATACATGTTTATTACGTAACACATACGTGTATATTACATATATCCACATGCATTATTATTATGGTGTAGTTTATTATGTATCACATATGTGTATATTATGTATATCCACATACATGTTTATAACATGTTCTCATATGTATTTATGATGTGTTCCTATACGCATTTATAATGTATTCCCATACATATTTATATTGTGTTTCTACACGTATTTATTACATAGGCCAACGACCGTACCGTGCTGAAAACACCGGTTCTCGTTAGATCACCGAAGTCAGGCAGCATCGGGCGCGGTTAGTACTTGGGTGGGTGACCACCTGGGAACACCGCGTGTTGTTGGCTCTTTTCGGGCGCGGCAGCCCAGTGGTTAGCGCGCGATTCTCGCCGCTGCCAGAACTGCCGCCGTGTTCATGCGGAGTACGATCACGTTAAACATGTGGGTCCGTAAGTCCTTCCGAGAGGTTGGTGGTAGGGGAAGGAGGGTACGGTCTCTGTGGATGCCTCCCCCACTGGGTTCCGGTCTAAATTGGGTGGCACTTCCCGGCCGTCCAAACAGTTACCTTACACCTTTCTGGTAGGTCGGACGGTCTGGGTCTCAACAACAACAACGTATTTATTACATGTTTATATTGTGTTTCTACACTTATTTATAACGTGTTTATATTGTGTTTCTACACGTATTTATTACATGGTTATATACATATTTATCGCACATTGGACAACTCTACAGTATAGTGCATGTTGCAGACATGACATTTACAAAGTTTTATGCATCTTTGTAAACAAAAATATTGAGCTAGGAAAATATCTTTTTACAATAGATGTCAAATTTTCAGCTTGTGTTGATTTCATTAATGTACATGAATTTATAAATTTTTTTTTATAAATTTAAGTACATATTAATATTGAAATCAACACAATCTGAAACAGTATCTTTAAAATTTAAAATACATTCATCTAAATCATATTTTTACAAAGATACGATATATCAAATGTGTCATGTATGCAAAATTCACAATACTATGGAATCACTCTGTTCATATGTAATATAATTTTTATTTTAATTTATATTATATATTGTTAATACAATAATTATAAAAGATCATATAATTTCAGGAGTATTATTTTAAAATTCATAAATTATTCTTAATGCAAAAATGTTTTTTTCCTTTATTTTCAGTTTATATTTAAATATATTTTTAATTCTAATTATTTCTACAAATTGCAAAAATTATAATCTACTACATTATGAATTATAATTTTAAATCTAAAAGATAAGCTATTTTAAATTGAAAATAACTTAAAAATGCAGAATAAAATTTTGGGACATATTAAAACATGCAATACTTAAAACATTTTTGCAATTTTTAAAGAGTTAATTTTTTAAAAGTAAACTTCAGTTCTAAAAATATATCAAAAAACGATATTAAAAATATTGTAATTAAGTTGATAAGCTATTTTAAATTATATTTGTGCATGCTAAAACTGCACATCTCTGATCAACGGTGGTATCATGCGACTGTGATGATTTTTAAGAGTGAACACAGTGAGTAATGGCACAAAGCCCAAGTAGATCATGTTTCTAGATGCAGAGAACAGAAACTGCTATAAAATGAATTAGCATTTTTTCGACTAATTATATTTCTTTTAAGAATATTTTTAATTCTAATTATTTCTAAAAATGGCAAAAATTATAATCTACTACATTATGAAATATAATTTTGTGTGTAGTGTTTTTAAAAAAATTCTCAGAATTATGTGTGTTTTTATTTCTTTTAAGTATCATGTTTATTTTCCTTTAAGGCTTTTTTTACTTCTTCCAAGTATCATTTTTTTTTATTTTCTTAAAGTATCAAATCTGTTTTAATTTAGTAGTGTTTTTTAACATTTCACCCTTGTATCAACTTTTTTTAATTTTTTCTAAGTAGCGTATTATTTTAAAATTTCTTTCTAGTATATTTTTTTTTATTTCTTCAAAGTATCGTATATTTAAAAAAAAATATATTGAAATATCATTTTTAAAATGCTTATAAAGACTTTTCTGTACGATTTTTTTTTTTATGAAAATTCCACTATTATTCATATTTTTTCATAAGTTGTCACATTTTTTTCAGTGTCAATTTCAAAATGTACTCTTGTTCATAATGAAATCTTTTCCTTTTTAACACTTTACAACATAGTTGAAAAGTGTTTATGACTTTATTCATTGTCTGTCCATTCATACGATAACTGCCGTAAAAATGACTTTATCAAAATGAAATTTTAGTATGCTGTTCAGAGTTCAGATGGTCTGTGGAACCTATGAGAAAATTGCTTCGAAAGTTTTAGAAAATATTCAAATAATCCCATAAAAAATATGAAAAAAATTTCAGCAAAATATATTTGGTAGTTTTTTAAATAAAAATTAAAGTAATAATTACACCCATATTATATGAAGAGATCACATGACCCACTTCAAAATAAGATATGGCATCCATCTTGTGTCAAAATCGTGATTTTTCAAGTTCTTTTTAATTTATATTTAGTGTTATATTTAGTTATCCATCAAAAACTGCTTTATTTTTGCTTAATTTGTGTGCATCTATATTCTGAAACAACACAATTACAATACATTTGAGTATAAATGATCAATGCCATCCATCTTGTGTCATAATTATAATTTTTAAAGTTCTTTTTAATTTATAGTTCTTTTTATATATATATTATATATTTCTTATTAATTTATTATTATTTTAATCTTTATTTAGTGTTGTATCCATCCTAAAACCACTTTATTTTTGCTTGATTTCTGTGCATCTACATTCTGAAACAACACAAATGCAATATATTTGAGTTTAAATGATCAAACATTGATCCATGGTTTTAAGTTTTTAAATAAAATAAATTGTTGTAGTATTGTGATAAATGAAAGGAACGGACTAAATGTGTGTGAATGATATATTTACAGCTTTTACATAGAGAGCCGAGCGATCTATATTTCAATGACATCATTTGAATAAAGTACATTTTTTTTATGAAGTTTTAAGTTTTCAAATGTAATAAATTATTTTAGTATTGTGATAATTTTAAAAATATTACCACTAAATGTATCACATTTTAGAGATGTTTAAATATAATTGCATTGCTGTTGGAAAGTGTTTCATAAATCTTTATGCACGATTGATCTTTCTTGTTGATTTTACGCACATTTGACTATTTTCTTTTACAAGTTAAATATCATTAAATTTGCAAAAAAATTGGCAGGAAATGCCTTCTTATAAGAAAGATGCATTTTATAAACACCAGATGCCATAACAGAATTTGTGTAAAAACCATCACCAAATTTGAGACCATACAAATCATGGGGGAAAAAAATGACCATTTTCGTAAGAATTAACACAATACTTTAAATTTTCACCTGTTTTTAAATCTGTACAAAACGTTCATCGCAAAAGGTAATTTATAACCAAAAAGTAAAAGCTTTAAATTTGTTTTAAAATAAAAAAACCTAAATAACAAGAAATAGTATAAACTAAAGAGTTAATATATGTTAATATATTGAAGTGCATGTTGTTCAGAATCATAAAAGCAGAAACTATATTCTGCAAATATCATTAAATTAATTATAAAAAATTTATACTTTAAATGAATAAAATAATTTTAATATTTAACACTGTCTAAGCAGGGAATAAATGAAAACATGGTCATATTGCATTTGTTGTTATGCATGCATACTTATTTCAAATTAGGGTTGCACCAAATATTCGGTTGGTATTTGGTATACTGCCTATTCGGCAGTCAAACCAAATATTCGGTTCGGCTGAATACTTTAATATTCGACAATTGGTAAAGCACTTTTTTTTATACAATGAATGAAAGTTATATTATCATATTACAAAATTAATTCAAATTGTTACTTACTAATATTATCACATTTAAAATAACTTTAATGTAAAAGAAAACACTCTGATATTAAATTTTGTTGTTTTTTCAATTTTTCTTAAATATTATCACACCTTTACCTTAACCTTACTAACTCGTTTAAATATGAAACAGTAACCAGAAAATAAAACTCATAATATTATGTGTTCAAAAATATAACTGTTAATTTTTTATAAAATATGCAGCTAAAAAAAAAATCAATTATAATTTCACCAATATTAAAAAAAGGTGAAGGTGATTAATATATAAAAAAAAAACACTTGGATGAATATTCAATTTTGCAGTATTTTTTAATTTCTTAAGTTTTACACCATATGAAATATTGTTTAAAAACATAAACTAATTATTCTTTGTAATCAAAGTTTAATAGAGGTAAGTTATGGTACAGGAACATTAGGCGTTCTGCATTTTCGGGTTGCAGCCTATTACGTTTTGGTTCATTCCCTGCTTCTTTCTGAAAATAAACATTCACTATCAACACTGTTAGCTGGTGCAGACAAGTACTTTCTTGCTATCTTTGCAAGTGTGGCATAAAATAGAAACATTTTCTATTTTAAATTGGCATAAAATAGAAATATTTCCTTTAAAAAAATTTAACCGAATATTCAGTTAGAATTTTAACCGAATACACAGTATTCGGCAAAAGATGGTATTTGGTGCAACCCTATTTCAAATCATGAATTATTCTTTTACATGTTTTTATATATTTATTTTTAGACACGTACAATTACACTAAATGAAAGTTGCTTCATTTAATATTACATGGATTAAAATTATTTTAGTCCTGAACTTCCAAGTTATGCATACACAGAATACATTCTAAGAAAGCATGATGCTGAACAACATGCTCTTTGTCAGCCTTTAATATTTAATCCTAAAAGTAATATATACATATATATATACAATAACACTAGGAAAATATATAAAATAAAATAAAAGTTAAAGCTAAATATAATTCAGTGTAAAATAAAATAAATGAATCAAACAGCATTTTGATACAAATTTAAGTTAAATATCATTAAATTTAAAAAAAAAAAAAAAAAATTGGCCGAAAATACCTCTTTATAAGTTAAAGATACATTTTATAAACATTGGATACAGAATTGGTGTAAAAAACAATCATCAAATTTGAGACCATACTAATTATAACTAAATGAACTATGGTGTAAAAAACAATCATCAAATTTGAGACCATACTAATTTTGGAAAAAAAATGCCCATTTTCGTGAATTTAAAAAAGTTTCTAAAAGGCGATAAACTTAGAAAAGTAAAAGCTTTAAACTTTTGTTGCATAAACAGTATTCTGCAAATAACATCAAATTAATTATAAAAAAATTATACTTAAATAAATAAAATAATTTTAATATTTAACACTGTCTAAGCAGAGAATGAATGAAAACGTGAACAGAGATTGCATTTGTTGTTATGCATGCATGTTTATTGCAAATCCTGTAAAATCAAATTATTCTGTTACATGTTTTTTTAACACTTTACAACAAAGTTGAAAAGTGTTTATGACTTTGTTCATGCTGTCTGTCTGTCTGTCTGTCTGTCTGTCTGTCTGTCCGTTAGCACGATAACTGCCGTAAAAATGACTTAATCAAAATGAAATTTTAGTATGTTGTTCAGACAGTCTGTAGGACCTATGGGAATATAAATGAATAATATCACACAATTAGTTTTGGATTGAACCCGGGTTGAAAAAATGAAATACATTGAGCCCTATGGGACCTAATTTTTCTAACATTTTTTAAGCGGATTTAAAATTCACAAATTGCTTCGAAAATTTTAGGTAATAGTCAAATTGTTCCATAAAATATATAAAAAAAAATTCAGCTGAATATATTCAGTAGTTTTTTAAATAAAAATTAAAATAATAATTACACATCTTATATGAAACGATCACGTGAGCATGATATGAAACGATCACATGACCCACTTCAAAATGAGATATGGCATCCATCTTGTTTCAAATTCGTGATTTTTTAAAGTTCTTTTTAATTCATATTGAGTGTTGTATCCATCCTAAAACTACTTTATTTCTGCTTAAATTCTGTGCATCTACATACTAAAACAACACAATGACAATATATTTGAGTTTAAATTCTCATTCAAATTTGATTATTTCTACAATTAAGCCTATTTTTCACCTATGTAAAATGTAAACAGCAAAATATGTAGAATGAGTTGTATTAGAATTACTGTATTTCTTTAACACAAAATAATTCAGTCCATGGAGTCTGCATGGCTGATATGAATGACATATTAATTGATTTTATAAACAGAAGGACGATATTTTTCGATGAAGTTTTAAGCATAAAGTTTATGAATTGTAGCTCCATGGTCTTAATTTTTAATTAAAATAAATTATTATAGTATTGTGATGAATGAAATGGAGAAAGTTATGAATGAAATCCTGCTTTTATAGAGAGATCCAGACGTGTTATTTTTTCTATGACGTCATTTGAATGAATTTCAGTTGTTTTCGATGAAGTTTTCAAATATAATAAATTATCGTAGTATTATGATAGATTTAAAAATATTACCGTGGAATGTATTGCATTTTAGAGATATTTAAACCACGCAATTTATATTTCAATGCCGTCTTTTGAATGAAGTTCATTTTTTTCAATGAAGGTTTAAGTTTTCAAATATAATAAATCAATGTAGTATCGTGATAAGTTTTAAAATATTACCGAGGAATGTATTGCATTTTTGACTTTTTTAAATAAAATTACATTGAAGTTGGAAAGTGTTTCATAATCAATGCTTTAAGCATGATTGATCTTTCTTGTTATATATTTTAGTTTTAGATACGTATAAAATTACACTAAATGAAAGTTGCTTCATTTACTATTATATAGATTAAAATTATTTTAATATAAACACTAACCAACACTAATAAATAAGTATTTTTACTTGCAGGTGGGTTATAAATGAAGCAACTTTCATTTAGTGTAATTATACCTGTCTAAATATATAATAGTGTAAATATATAATAGTGTAATTATACCTGTCTAATATATACAAGTCTAAATATATAAAAACATGTAAAAGAATAATTTATGATTTTACAAGATTTGAAATAAACATGCATGCATGACAACAAATGCAACCTCGGACCACATTTTCATTTTAATCTCTGCTTAGACAGCATTAAATATTAAAATTATTTTAATCATTTAAAGAATATATTTTTTATAATTAATTTTATGTTATTTGCTGAATACCGTTTTCGTTTGTACAATTTTGTTCACTTACTGGTTCTACATCTTTTCATAGTAATTTTTCCGAGCATGTATGCACATACCACGATGCTGAAAACATGCACTTTTCCCATTTGCTTTTAAAGCAATATTTAATGCTAAAAGTAATATATGCATACAATAATGCTAGGACGATATATAAAATAAAATAAAAGTTAAAGCTAAATATGATTAAATAGGTTAAAATATATAAATTAAGCAATGTGTGAACCCAACACACGAAGATACAAACCAGGCGGGAGATGGAAAGAATAACTGCACTCAGTGTTGCCAGATACGCAGAACATATGCTTCGTCCACCGTGGTAGAAATGAGTTGAGGAAATTGATACTTGCTAGAAGCTTCAAGAACTGCGTGACGTCACGTCCGATCACTGAAATAAAGTAGCATCGGATGTGGTTAGTACTCAGGAGGGTGAAGGTGACCCTGACCACCTGTGTTCGAGGACAAAGCTGATAGGGGATTAGCAAGCAGCCCCAAGGGGAGGGAGGAGGAATGGTTATTTTTATGTATGAAAAATGGTAATTTTAACTTAATATAAACAGTATTTATAACATAGCACGTGGCAGAGGAAGAGAAACGTGCTGTATCATTACTGCGTAGATTCAGGGCGATTCTATGTTAATGTACATGAGCGTTTCTTGTTTTTGTATTTATTACTGCATAGGTTCGAAGTGCACAGCGTTTCTATAAAACATAAAAGATCCTTTATTTTTTTGCGCTCTAGGCATGGACCTAGTCAGCCTGATGGGAAATACGGGCCTGACAGTAGGTATTTCCAAATTTTGAAGTAACCCCAGAATAATACCAAACATTGACAGCAATTGTCATGAAACCAAATTTCAGATCAATTTCAAAATCTTGACTGCATTGTTGATTTAAAAAATTCCAGGTAGTTAAAATCATAATGCTAACTTCACAGTGTTAAACATAGACAATGCAGAGCAGAAAAAGTGAATATTTTTCATGTTTGGTAGAACATTTGAGCATAATCTCCTCCTATTAGCTGCCTGCCAGAAGCTGAACCCTCATAGAAACCAGGGTAAACAAGATGCAAGCATAGTATAGCCAAAAATTTTAGAGAAGCATGTGTGCAGGTCTAAAACACAAACATTTTCTTTCTACTATTCAAACTCTTTTCATTATTGAATTTTCAATTTTATTCATATTTTACTTATTTCTTATAATTTTACTTTAAAAAATTATGTGAAGGATTTTAGAGAATAGATACGTGTGAATGTTATAAAAATATATATCTTTTTCTTTATACATTGGAAGAAAGTAATCGAAAATGATGATTCTGGTTCTGAATCATTTTTCAAATTGTTTTTGCATGAGATTTCACATGAAAACAATGAAGTTAACTCAATATAAAATAAATCATTGTGGGTGAACAAGAATCTCATAGAATCCTGCTTCTATTATAGGTAACAGCATGCATTGTGTTTGACTGTTTTTGCATATTTTATTTGCTTATCAGCATGGAATAGCCAGTATCTATAATGTCAGCATGCAAACGTGCTATGTGCCACAATTTAGTGAACCTCTTTGGAGACCAAAAAATTCAGTCCTACCACATAGCCAGCTACAAATTTCTTAAAGATTAAGCTTGACATTTTGAAAATTGTGATACATAGCAAATTTTCATGAAAGTGTATAGAAAGCATAGACCTGGTCTATGGTACTGTTATTTGAAATAAGCAATAGAAAATTAAAACCATATGTTAATGCCTTTGCAAGGAATTCTTCCACAAAGAATTTTAGGGAAAGGTTAATAAATTCCCTCGTAAAGAGGGGCTTTTTGTTAAAAATTTAAAACCTGGTGATTTTTACTTTTTCATTAGTAGACAGGCACTCTCGAGCTCTCTCTGTTAATTTACAATATCATATGCATCTCTCTGCAGATATTTTATCTAGTAGAAGATAGCAGACATACACACATATGCATAGATAGTTTTTAGTGCTAAGGCTGCCTATATCCCACAGTCACCAGCTAAAAGTTTTCAAAGCATAATTCACTAAATACTAGTCAACCGAGTCGAGTTGCTTAAAGTATTTTATCCCAATATCAAGTTATCATATCACAGTATACATTTTATATTTTGATACACTATATTATAATTCCAATGCACAATAATATCCTGATATTAAAATCCATTTTCTCCAGGTACAAAAACAAAATAAAGTCATTTCCTTTCCTTTCAAAATCAAGTGATCCAGTTAATTACAGTACACTTTATATCTTGATAGACTAATTTTATCCTGATACACTATTTTATTTACCCAATTATAAAACAAAATATGCTTTACCGAATAGTTAATTACCCGTAAATCTAATTTCTCAAAATCTCACGTTTTCACAATTTCGTTCTGCACAAAATATTCTGACTGCAATGCACATGATGTTTTGTTCAAAAAAACGCCTCTCTTCTGATATTAGTCAAAATCATTCCATAGATATAAAAGGAAATCTTATGGCAGTATAAGCTATCTATAAATCATTCATGATGGTTATGTATGTTCTTTCTTGAATCCAATGCTGCCAACATTGTTTTACTGCGACCTCTCTCAAACGCATTCAGTTGCTTATACTGCCAACAGGTGTGCCATGGAAGCATCTTCACAGACTATGTATGAAATGAAATGAAATGAGAGACGGGTGGCTCAAGAAGAGCCCAGCACAGCGACCAGAGGTCTATTGTATTACCCCAGACAGAACAGATCTCTACGAAAAGAGACCAGTAGCCGACTCAAAGATGAGCAGGCACTTGACAGGAATGTCATTCAGCTCCCATGGTTCAATCACATGTCGACCAATGTGTTCGAATCTGTGAGCAGAGTAAACCTCACATTCACAGAGAATGTGAGCAGCAGTTTCTTCGCTGTATTTGCAGCTCCTGTAAAGCGAATCTTTAGTGGCACCCATAATATGTTGAGGTGTCTCTTGAGGATACCGTGCCCAGTAAGGAGCCCAACAGCCCTCCTGATACGAGTTCTGCTGAACTTGAAAAGTTCCTTTTGACGTGTAGTAGGGCAATTGCAGTTGAGAATTTTCGCTTGCCTTTGACCCTTAATATTACGCCAGTTTTTACATTGAAGCTTCCTGAAGATGTCATAAACAATTCTTTTGGTAAGATCATTGGGAATACCCAAGGCCAGTTCAGGGCCAACAAAGGGAGTACTTGAGCCTTTTCTAGCTAATTCATCAGCCAACTCATTTCCAGGAATGCCCGAATGTCCGGGCACCCAGTAAAGAATGACTTCGTTATTGCTAGCAATTTCATAGAGTGCATTATAGCACTCCCAGACAAGGGAAGATGCCATAGTGGACTTCCCAAGAGCCATAAGAGCAGCCTGACTGTCGGAACAGATAAGTATTTGGTTGCTCTTATACTTCCTGTCGTAGCAAATTCTACAACACATAAGAATGGCAAAGACCTCAGCCTGAAAGACAGTAACATAACTGCCAATCGGATAAGACAGCTCTGTGCCATGATCCAAACAGCACACACCAGCACCAGTACTTGTGCCAATCTTCGAGCCATCTGTATACCATACAATACAATTCTATTTATTGTAGGTGGTAGTCCTCTTCCAGTCATCCCGCTAGGGGACCTGAATTTCGTAAGGCTTGTCAAACGTGTATTTCACATGAATGCCATCAGGTGCCAAGTGGCATACAGAAATAAGGATGGCTAGCAACATTACTGTTAAGATCACTCCAAGATAAATACATACCTTGAGTAATCTTTCCAGTGTTTCAGATATTTAAGTCTGTTCACAGTGGCGGCCCCAAGCGGCAAAAATTTTGGGGCCCTCAAACTCAAGTTCGAAATAGAAACTTGTTTTTCTTCTGCATTACAAATTTCACTTAAAGCCTCTTTTATATGGGCGAATCCAAGTTTTATAACTAATACAGCGTCTGCTCTTGCTGACCATCTTATATCAGAACCTCTTTTCAGGGAGACAGATTGTTTATCTTTATACATTTCTAGTTTACTCGTTAAAATTTTCCAGCGATGAGTTGACGCAGAGAAAAATGTGGATAACTTGTGCACAAACATAAAATATTGAACTGCAGCGCTACAACTTTCTGCAGCAAAATTTCCAATTAAATTTAAAGAATGGTTGATACACTGAATGAACCGCACTTGGACTATGTTCTTTAATGCGTGCTTGCAAACCTGAGTACTTTCCTGACATATTTGAAGCATTATCAAGAGATTGTCCTAATTTTGTTAAACTTTCCAAAATTTCTTGTTCCAAGTATGAAGAGTTGTGTTTATCTATGGGAAATTCTTTCCGTTATATTACCAGAGGATGAAACATATCACAAAAGTAAGTTGGTCGGCATATCGGGAGTGGAGTCAACAATTATACTATAATAAGTAGCACATTTCATTTCTTCAATTATTTCAGCTCTTACTTGATTGCCAATAAGGCCTACAAATTCTTCACAAATATTCTGAGATAAATAGTTCACATTTCCTCGTCCTTGGTTGGCATATTTTTGTAGATGGAATTTCAAGAACTCATCGTATTCGCTTAGGTATTCCAAGCAGGTTAAATAATTTCCTTTCCTATTGGAATCATTGTGACCTCTAAGTCCTAATCCTAAGCGACTCAATAATTTTATTATTGACACAATTCTTTTCAACACTTCTCTCCAGTAACATTGTTCTTTTTCCTTTTCCTGTAATAGTTGAGTATCAATTCTATTGAATTAGGTTGATCTTTTGTACAGAATACACATGGCTGACATATGCTCTTTTGAAACTTCGTGGTTCGATAAAATAACAGTAATGGATCTCCAATTTCGCAAACCAGTTATTAATTTAGACTTTGATTTTGAAAAGAGTTTGCAAGGGTAGCAGTAAACACTTTTGCTTGTTTGTGAAAATATCAGCCAAGTTCTCTTTTCCATAATTCCATTTGATTTCTTTCTGTAAAAATGATCATAAGAAAGTCCTCTGTAATAAACTTCATCTCTGTCTTTATACACGGATTTCAAATTCTCTATATTCCCGCTATTTTTTGGTTTGTGTTTAAGAATATCGTCAATAATAGTATTTGAAAAAATTGTTGGCCATAAAGCTATATCATTTATGACTTTGATGTCCATATTCAAGAGTATCTCTATCTTCTGCGTCTTCACACTCCCTTTTATCAGTAGCATTTTCAACCTCTTGATGCTCATGTATACATTAGTCTGTGTTCAACTTGTTCTTCTTTTTTCTCTTCTTCACTTACAGGTCTGTGTGTTTCAGAAGAAGTTTCTAACACAGACAATTTATCTGAAGTAGATGTTGATGGCAACTCTGTCTCTGAATTTACTGTTAAAAACTTATGCAATGCATTTCTTTGGCTGTCAACAATTTCCAGGTTTTTCTTAATTTTTTTCGCTTTTCTGCCCCACTTTGATGTCTTTTCATTTTTTACTGTGAAGTAAAAAGTTGTTTTAATTTTTTGTAAATAAATTAAAATCTGCGAAATTCGGGGCCCTATTGTATCCCGGGGGCCCCACGCGGCCACTTAGTCCGCTTACCATTAAACTCACCATTGTCTGTTCATGCAAATGAGTGCCTCTGCTTCAATACACATGTAAAGCGGGTGCAATTCAAGTAAAAGTTCAAGAGTTGCAGTGGGAGTAGGTTTCATGCATCCAGAGATTGCAATACAGACCATCCTTTGAAGCTTAATTAATTCTAATTTAGCAGTTTCACATCTTATTCTAGACCACCAAACAATGGAGCCATAG
This sequence comes from Amaurobius ferox, assembly GCA_951213105.1. Classification (NCBI taxonomy): domain Eukaryota; kingdom Metazoa; phylum Arthropoda; class Arachnida; order Araneae; family Amaurobiidae; genus Amaurobius; species Amaurobius ferox. The sequence goes on along the minus strand of OX578142.1, from coordinate 77,630,325 downwards.
GAAATGATAGGACAGATTACAATCGAGTAAATCCAATGGATAGCCTTGGGATTTAAACCCAGGTTTTCCCAATAGCATTCCTACAAGACCAGAAGATTCTTCTGGCTTTAGTCGTGCAGTAATCCAAGTGTTTCTTCCAGTTGAGTCCCTTGTCAAAATAAATTCCTAAGAATTTAACCTCCTTGGAGCAGGTAAGTTTCTGACCAAAGAAGCGAATGTCTCCAAGATTAAGAATGCATTTTCTGGTAAATGCAACCATAGCAGTCTTCTGCGGGTTAACAGAAAGACCTGCATTTTTGCACCATGTCTCAACCCTCCTGAGAGCAGTGGACATCATGTCAGAGACAGTGTTGCCAAATTTGCCTCTGGCAATGATAACAACATCATCTGTGTAACCAACGCAGGAAACACCAGAAACATTGATGCTCTCCAACAGAGAGTCCATAACTATACACCAAAGAATTGGAGAAAGCACACCTCCTTGCGGACAGCCTGCAAGTGCATGCACCGTCATACTATCACCAAGTAAAGATGCACATATATACCTATTAGATAACAGGTTCTTGATACAATAAGAGATCGTGATATATCAGCACCTTTTCTATCAAGAGCATCAAGGATGGTATCGATGGGTACCTTATCAAAGGCGCCTTCAATGTCGAGAAAGGTGGCAAAAGAGCAACTTTCTTAGCATTAAGGTTTCTCTCCAAAATAAAGGAGAGACTATAGAGGGCAGTGTCCGTGGATTTATCTAGTTGATAGGCATGCTGAGAGCTTGATAGGGGCTTAGCAGCCAGAATCACTTCTCTTATATACCTATCTATAAGCTTCTCAATAGTCTTTAGAAGAAAAGACTTAAGGCTAATAGGCCTGAAGGATTTGGCCTCGTAATAATTATCCTTTCCAATCTTTGGAATAAAGATTACCTTAGTATGCCTCCGGGCAGATGGTACATGACCCAAGGCAATACAGGCTCTGTAGATACTGCAGAGAATGGGAGCTAGCACATCAATTCCTTCCTGGAGAAGAATTGAAATGATGCCATCAGTCCCCGGAGTTTTATAGGGTTTATGGGAATCAATTGCCCATTTAACCCTATCCAGAGTAACCACACTCCTAGCAATGCTCCAACTTCTGTCATCACAGGTAGGCGTGGAGCAGGCATCAAGTATGTCACTATGACCGTATGGATCAGAAACCGGAAAATGAACCCTGAGCAGCTCAGCCAGGGTTTCTTCCCCAGTAACAGAGAAGTCACCATTTGACTTCTTGAAAGTATTCAAATTACAATTCTTGTCCCTTGCCATCAGCTTAACAAGTTTCGCTGTAGCAGAAGCATCATTAATGCCTTCGCAGTAAGTTCTCCATGAATTTCTCTTGGAATCTCTGACTGCCTTATTATAGGAGGTAAGAGCAGATTTATAAACCTGCCATTCTCCACCTTTTTTAGCTCAATTAAAAAGCTTCCTGCATTTCCCACGCAAACGGCTGAGCTCATTCGACCACCAAGGAACAATCTTGGGAACCACCTTGGGGACTCAGCATTTGTGGTCTTGCAGTTTTTGTGGAAGGATTGGATTATGGTGTGTTGCACAAAGTCAACAGCCAAATCCAGGTTTTCAATAGAAGAATACTCACCAGTATGACTAGCCATACTCGCCAGAATATTTTCTTTGTAGGAACCCTAATTTGTTCTTTTTGGGTTCCTACCCTTCGCTGTTATAGGTTTCACAGGACCATTAACAGAAAAAGAGATCAGTTGTTGGTCAGACAAGGATATATATCATCTGAAACCTTCCAAGTGAAAACACTTTCATATGCAATACTGTTGCTTATGGTAATATCAATAACTTCGTGACGATTAACTGTCATGAAGGTAGGAGAGTTAGAGCAAAGTGTTTGCATTTTCAAAGGATGAAACTATTTTGAAAAAAGCTACTTACTATGAATTTCAGTTCAAGTGTATTAAAATAAGAAATACTTCTTTCCAGTGGTGAGCTACAAAAACTTTCACATGCTTTCAATAAAATGTTAACAACCTTTATGCTTTAAAATATGTCATATCATTCTCAATTCATGGTATGTTGGGTACTAATAAGCAAACTTAATGCATATTGTACACTTATAAGTTTTATAGTGTTTCAGTTCAATTTATGCCATTTTATTAACACTTTACAACATAGTTAAAAAGTGTTTATGACTTTGTTCATTCTGTCTGTCCGTTCGCACGATAACTGCTGTAAAAATGACTTTATCAAAATTAAATTTTAGTATGTTGTTCAGATGGTCTGTGGGACATATGGAAGTTATTCATTTATGGAGTTTCATAAATGAATAATATCACCCAATTAGTTTTAGGATTGAACCTGGGTTGAAAAAGTGAAATAAATTGAACCCTATGGAACCTAATTTTTCAAACATTTTTTAAGCAAATTTTAAATTCACAAATTGCTTCGAAAGTTTTGGGAAATATTCAAATTATCCAATAAAAAATATGAAAAAGATTTCAACAAAATATACTCGGTAGTTCATAATAATTACACCCATAAATAATAATTACACCCATATTATATGAAGAAATCACATGATCCACTTCAAAATAAAATATGGTATCAATCTTGTGTCAAATTCTTGTGTCGTGATTTTTAAAGTTCTTTTTAATTTATATTTAGTGTTGTATCCGTCCTAAAACCGCTTTGTTTCTGCTTAATTTTTGTGCATTTATATTCTGAAACAATGCAATTACAATATATTTGAGTTTAAATGATCAATGCCATCCATCCTGGGTCAAAATCGTTATTTTTGAAGTTCTTTTTAATTTATATTTAGTGTTGTATCCATCCTAAAACCGCATTATTTTTGTTTAATTTCTGTGCATCTGTATTCTGAAACAATGCAATTATAATATATTTGAGTTTAAATGATCATCAAACTTTAATTATTTCTACAATGAAGCCTAATTTTGACTTATGGAGAATGTAAACACATCAAGCTGTAAGATGAGTTGTAAAGAATTACTGAATTTCTTTAATGTAAAATTATTTAGCTCTGGAGTCTGCAATATAGCTGCTATGAATGATACATTCATTTATTTTACATAGAGAAGCAGATGATTTTATAGCAGATTTTTTGGATGAAGTTTTAAGCATAGAGTTAAATTACTTTTACCTCCATGGCTTTAGTTTTTAAGTAAAATAAATTATTGTAGTATTGTGATGAATGAAAGGAATGGAATAAAAGTGTATAAATGAAGTATTTACTGCTTTTACATAGAGAGCTAGGCTATTTATATTTCAATGACGTCATTTGAATAAGGTTCATTTTTTTCAATGAAGTTTTAAGTTTTCAAATATAATAAATTATTGTAGTATTGTGATAATTTTTAAAATATTACCGCTGAATGTATCACGTTTTAGAGATGTTTAAATCAAATTGCATTGCAGTTGGAAAGTGTTTCATAATCAATACTTTATGCATGATTGATCTTTCTTGTTTTCTTAAACATTTCTCATAATTGATTTCCAGTCAGCTCATCTGTCTCTCTTTTAACTTAAAGAAAATCTCAATCTATTCATAACGAAGTTAAAAAATATATACCATGTAAAGTCTTGGTATATGCTTTAAATCTGTAGAAACATGTAAACAGTATTTTAGACAATAACTATCAATTATGTTTGTAATGAGATCTTGTTCTCAGAGGTAAGATAAAATGAGGTATGTCATTTTCATATTTTTAAACAGAGTTGTAATTTTCTTTCCTTCTGCACAGGCCCTCTTAGTGGAAGTAAAAATCTGAAGAGAAGTTTCAAATGGTGCCCTAGTTTCCTGACATCCGAGCAAGTGCGGGAAATTTTGGAAGTATGCTAATTTTAATTTTATCAATTAAAAAATATTTCTGTTATAGTTATTAAAAATAGACTTTTTGCCAAAAATATTTGTTTTCAGTTCAATGCTTTGTTGTTTATTTTCAAAATTGTTATTGCAGTCTCTACAAATTATATTGTTTTTATCTAGTCTGTAGATGGGTTCCTTATAGTTACTTCTTCTATTGGAAAAATACTTTTCACATCTGCTAGTGTTGAACGTTATTTAGGACATCAAAATGTAAGTATATAATCCATTTTAACATTACTAATTTTCATATATTGTATAAAACTTTAATATCTTAAAATTTTGTCTTTCTCATAGATTCATTCAGAAATTGTTTAACTTGTGTTTTGTTAGCACACTTAGTGTTTGTTTCCGCATGTTAACCTTTGTGAAAAATGTGATTTTATGGGTTGTTTTGTTTTGCAATTTTTGGTGGCAAAAATTGTGCCATATATGTTTTTATCAATAGCTTTTTAGAAGCATCTTTTTCTCAGGATCTGCTGTAGATAGAGATTAGATGATGGCATATAGATTCAGCATCAAATTCCTGTGGAGTGTTTTTAGCTGTTCACTAAGAATTTCCACTTCCAATTTAAAAATTTTCTTTAAAACATCTATTTATCAGGATTGACTATACAGGCAGTGTTTCTTTCAGGACTTTTTGGTCTGGGAGGCTGGGGGGGGGGGGGCAGATGAAACTTTAGGGGGGAAGTTTTCTATTTGCTCTATATAAATATATCTAAATGCTGCCATATATATATAGAGACTAGGTTAACATAAAATGTCTCTGGGGGGGGGGGGGGCTGGATGTATGCCTGAAAGAAACACTGTGTACAGGGTGTTTCTAAAGGATTGCTAGACTAAATATCTCGTGAACATTGGTCACAGATTCCAAGATTCCAATTTAAGAAATTCCTCATATAAAATAGACTTTCAGACTATGACAGTTTTGATCACCTGACATATTGTATTATAAATGTACAAAATTTAGCTTTTTATACATGTCCTTTACAAAAAAGTTCCAATTAGCAAATTGTTCCCTATTCATTTAAAACCATAATTAAAAATACTAGTTATCTAATTTATGCAAAAATTACAATGAAAAATTATACAATTTATAGGACTTCAATAAAAACAAACAGTGAAAACATAGATTTCAGAAGTTATAAAAAAAAATGGAGTTTTGTTAGATAAAATTTCCATTCAAAAACTTAACTGAGTACATTTTAAACAAAAATTTCACACAGTGCTTAATTATCAGTTGAAAACCTTAATGATATCTCGGGTAATTTTGATCATATGACATTGAAACTACCTTTGTTTGACTAATTGGGATATGGAAAATATTTTTATAATTGAAAATTTTTTTCTAAGGAACCCCCTATAAAAAGTTACATTTCATACTTTTGTACCAAAAGATGTCACATGATTAAATATTTGCATACTATGATACTTTAATTAAGCTTTAATTGAACCATTTCTTAAATTGCAACCATTGGTCTATGATCAATCGTTCAAAAAGTATTCAGTTGTCCAATTATTTTGCAATACCCTGTATATAAGAGATATACTGTAATAGAGCCTGTACTAGAACTTAGATAATTGCTGGTATGGAATCAGCATCAAATTCTGGAGTAGGAGGCTCATTAACTATTTCCATTTCCGGTTCTAGAGATGTCATTACACAATGTACATTTTCTTGCAAGATCTCCAGATCAGCTGTAGATAGAGCTTAAATGATAACTGTTATGAATTTAGCATCAATGTCCAGATCCAAAGGGGTTCACTAAGGATTTCCACTTCCAGTTCAAAATGTTTTCTTAAAATATCTATATATCAGGATTGACTAGAGAGAGTTAGAGCTATTAAACTGTGCTGCTCAAACCAACAATCGGTCGATCACCGCAACAAGTCGATCCTTGTTTGTTTTTGTGAAAGAATTTATTTTTGTGTATTGAATTTTTGTTATTTGCTTTTTTTTATATATCTGTCCTAAGAGTAAATGCCATTATGGTAAGCTAAATGTTCATAAATTTACTAGGTCTACAATATTTATTAAAAAATAGGTTCTTTTTAGGTAGTATTAAGAATATGCTAATTTAATATTAGAGTGAGCTTCAGTAACAGTTACATTGTTGATCTTCAGACTAGATACCAGCAGATTAATTTATGTAATTAAAGATAAATTGAGTCCAAAACAATTTAGCTTTAGGAAGTACAAAAGCACTATCGATACTTTGAAAACTATCAGGAACATAAGACTTATCCACAGAAGAAATAATGAAGTTACCTGATTGATATCACTTGATATCAGGAATGCATTTAACATCGTTCTCTGGAGCAATATCAAGAATCTACTTTTGGAATTCCAGATTCCTGAACAATTAAGTAATCTCATTTGTGATTTTCTGAGTAGATGCATGATATATATGGAAGAGAGAGATACTCAATTTGAGTACAATCTGGGAATTCCCCATGGATCTAGTTTTGTATCTATCTTTTGTTTACTAGTGGCAGATGAAGCACTTAAAATTGATTTTGAGAGTGATCATATCCAAGTGCAAGGCATTTGCAGATAATACAGCAATCATGATGAATACAACAGCTTCATATCTATTTGGAGATATGGGCACTGGTGCCATTCTTAAATTTCAAAATTGGGCAGGCAAATATGGTTTGAAATTTAGTACAGAAAAAACCAAATATATGATGTTTCCATACAGAAAACTCATTACAAGCTTATCCAATATTAAAATGCTAAATAAGCTTATCTCTTATACCAAGAGACTGAAATACTTAGGAGTTACCTTCGATTACAGGATGTATTGGACATCTCACCTAAATGATGTGAAAAATAAAGTTGTAAATTTTCATCATAAAATTATAAGATTCTCCAAAGCAACTTAAGGAACCAAACTGGAGTTCATGAAAAAAATATTATCTGAAGGCAACTAAAAATTTATCAATTATGTAGCAGAGATATGGTATCAGAAAGCAGAGATATGGTATCAAAAATATCAGAAAAACTAATGATGAATTAAAGCAAATACAAAGAATTGTCTTTCTTTCACTAAGTGTTACCGAACAACTCCAGTGGCTGCTTTATAAGTTCTAGTGGGATGCATACTTTTAAATAGAAAACTAAATAACGAAGTCTTACTGTATAGACTTAAACACTGGAAAGAACTAAAAACTAACTATTTACCCACAAAATATAAAATATATAATTTATTTTGATGGAAAGAAAAACTTGTGAAATGGCATAATTGAAGCTAACTGTATTACCTATATGGATGGATCCAAACTAAATCAAAAAGTTGGATGTGCTTTCATAGTATATATCAATAACCAGGTTTTTAAAGAAGAAAAATTTAGGTTAAATGACCTAACTACTGTATATAATGCAGAGTATGCTATCCACACAGCCATGGAATACGTTAAAGAATATAATATTTAAAATGTATATATTTGCTCAGATTCAAAATCCGCTTTAGCTATGCTGTTTGAAATACAGAATAAATTAGCGCACAGAGTGAAAAGTAATATTCTTATTTATAATAGAACTATTAATTTACATTGGGTTAAAGCCCACTTTGGCATACTAGGCAACATGTTTGTAGATAAATTAGCAAAAGGAACTTCTTCTCTTGATGATATCGATTCCTCTTTTTAATTGAGTATAATTCAAGTAAAGGATAGACTATTTAAGAATCGTATAAAAATTTAGCAAGAAGAATGGGATAGCTTAAGTGAAGGTAGACCTTTTTACTAACATCTACACCCAAAGTCTCAATTAAACATATTTATGAAAAGTTTTATTTGAACCAGGCACTTATTGAGTATGGGACATTTAAAAAGTACCAGCATAGCTTCTTCATTGAGTATAAGACTTGCTCCTATGACAAATCTAAAACCATCATTATTCATAGCATATATGAATGTTGTTGTTGAGACCCAGACCGTCCGACCTACCAGAAAGGTGTAAGGCATATATGAATGTGAACTATTATGGGATATGATGAGGAAAGTGTACTTTCCTAATTCCTAGTAATTACAAAGAAGTAAAACTTAAATCTTTGTAAAAGTGCAAAATCCAAGAAAGGGATTATTTGCATTGTTAACAACCTGCTCTCTAACGATATGGACTTGTAAATAGTTTCACTGTTACTTTATTTTGCAGTGTAAGTACTACTGTATTGTACTAAGTTGTACTTTTTGTTATTTTGACTCTTTATAAATTTTGTATTACAGGATTTTTAAACTACTTGTGGAAAAGTTAAAAGTTTGATAAGTGTATAGATACTCACTTGATTACTGATTGAGATGTTTAATCTTGATAAGTGTATAGATACTTGGCTACTGATTGAGATGTTAAGTTTTAATCTTCGAAAACTGTTTTATTGAAATTATAGTGTGAAACCTTGCATAAGTTGTGTAAAAATGCTAAGTACTGATTTTAGGCCTTGTTGTTTTTATCATTGTTAAAAATTTCTTAGTCATGAAATGGTATTTCTGAAAATTATGCATGTTTTATTTTGCTTATGTTGAAAGCCTTATGTTGTACTTATTATTAATAAATTGAATATGGTTTTACAATTGAAAATGTCAAATTATTGAAATTTTGTAAGTCTTGGAATACTGTGTGATGTAAATATTATACTTAGCACTGTATCTTGATTTTACAAAGTTTTAATCTGTGAAATTATTTTCTTAAATTTTGTACTTGATTCAAATTGACCAAATTTATCTCCACTTCAAAGTTGTAAGGGCTATTGCCACAAGTTACAAAAGGTAAATATCGATAGAACTGTCAGGGAAGACTTACCTGATGTATAGACAAAGATGGATCAACTGGACCGATCTTCAGCAGATGACCATTCAAAAGAAGAATATAGAATGGAGAGTTCACTTTATCATTGCCTTCTATGTGGGAGCTAGTTATCCTAATTTATGATATAACTTCTATTTTTTAATTGTTGTTCTATGAACACTTTGTGTAATAAAGTGGATAGGGACTCAGTTAGAGGATGACCTTCCACAGGTTTCAGGGCATTGGCTGTCGGTTTTGCACATTTGGTGTCCGCTATTACTGGATGGGTGAGGCTAGTGTTGTTGTGGCAGTTTGGAATAGAGGCATCTGGCGATGGTCCCTTGGTGTTGGTCTGTGTCATGACTGCTTGCTGGGGTGTGCTCGGGTGTCCCGGGTGCACTATTGCAGCGATGATAAATCTCTTCCCTTATATCTTCAGGTAGGTCAGCAGACTATATAGAGTTTCCATTTCTCTATATACCATTTTTTCAAAATTCAATGGGTTTGATGGATTTCTGGGAGATATGACCCCCCAAATCCCTCTCCTTGGCAGCACCACTGTAAGAATGAAAAAATTGAGCACTTCTAGGGATATTTACTAAGGGCACTTCCAATTCAAAAATTTTCATTTTCTCAAAACATTTATTTCTCAGAACCGGTTATGGATACATTCAGCTTAGATGATGACTGATATAGATTCAGTATTAAATTCTGTAAGTGTTTAGGGGCTTCAATAATGATTTTAATTCTCTGTTCCTTTTCCAGTTCTAAAATATTTCCTTGAAACAGCTATTTTTTACAGAGTCAGCGATAGAGTTTAGATAATAATTCAGCATCAAATTCAAAGGGGGGGGGCACAAAATATTTATACTTCTGGTTCTGGAGATACCACTTCTGATTAAATAATTTACATTTTCCTTGAAGCATATATTTCTCAAGATCGACTATAGATTATGGAGGGAAGAAGCCCTAATCTAGTGAACAATAGGAATTCGGGTATGCCAGAAAAAGTCCTGTATCACTATTTAAAGGGACTAAAAAACTTGGCACACAGTGTTATTTAATGGGAAATTTACTATTTTGTTTTTCATTCTTTATACCATACTTTGCATTTTTTTATCACAATTCTTTCGGTTTCTTATAATTTAGAATCGGAAATAAACATTGCAAGTTTTTGGGAAGAAATGTTTGTTATTTAATATTTTCTTCAAACAAAAAACTGCATATTTAATCTTTCATTAAAATTGTATGTGCATTATAATGGTATTTAAAGGGACAAATCCAGCACCAGTGAACTTGACCCATAGTGTTGTTATTGAACCCATAGTGTTGTTATTGAAGATGTACTACTTTGTTTTGCATTTTTTTTTCATATCTATCATTTTTTTTATCACTCTTTTGGTTTTTTATAATTTTAAAGAGTTTAAAATAAACTTAGAGGAGAAATGCTTGTTCCTATTTTCTAAAAATTTTCTGATTGTCCAAATTTGTCTAAGGGGGTCGTATAAAAATTAAAAAAGTGTAACTTTTTGAAAATTAATGGGAAGACTATTTCATTAATGTAGTCTTATTTCCTACCTTACTTTCAACATTTTTGCAATTTACATTATGCACTTATCACCAACAGGTACAGAATTAAAGAGCATTTCAATATCATTTTGTGCTGATCTTTTGCTCAATGGATAATCGCATAACAGTTGTCTGTTTTTCTTTGTTTACAGTAATTTCAATTGTAGTGTTTTATGAAGTAATTTACTTAAGAACTTTTAAATTTTGTCAACTAAAATAATGTCGGATTACTTGTTTATGCTAAATAGATTCAGTTATAAATGACTTATACTGCAATATTTCACCTGACCTGTTTATGTAAAGGTCAGAATTTTTATTGTTGTATTAGTCAGTAGTTAAATTTATGTATGTTGTTTCTTAGTATATATATATATATATATACACACACTATTTCTTTATTTGTGTAACTCCCTGCTCTTCAACTATAGAGTGTTTTTGTTCTTATGATTGATATTTTTATAGTGTCATAATACAAAACATTCAAGAATATGAGTGTTTTGATAAAATTAATGTATGCACTATTAATGACTAATAAAATTATATAATAAGTTATAATTTAAATACAAATATATGCTAAGTTGTAATTTCAGTTACTCGTTGAATGACTGTAAATTGGGAGAGTTTTTATTGATACTCAATACATTCTATACTCACAAATGCACAACCAATTATCAAACATTTATGAAATTTACTTTGAAGTAGGATGAGCTGCCAAATTTATATCAACCAGTAAGCTGTGGACTAGTTTGCTTTCAATTATTATCATTGTCCACAATTCATATTAAGGGTTTTTTTTTTTTTTTTAACTGAAAATTATTTACATTCTACACACAATTTTTTTTTCAAACTTTGTTTACTTTTAACTATTGATAATTCAGACCTTGAAAATATTTTAATCAGTACAGTGTTGTGTATTGTCATGTACAAATTATGATATGAAAATTTAAAAAGCATGTCTTGACTCATTGATAAATTTTTTTATGGATACTGAATAATTTTCATTATCTCTTGCATATATTTTGGATTCAATGTGTAAATTCATTAATTGTACCAGAAAGATTGAGTCAATCACAACTCTACTCAAAAGATAAGTTTATATTTCTGCTGTAATTCAAAACACATTAATATAAAGATATATGAAACAACACAAGCATTTAACCCTTTCGCTATGGCGGCATTCCACAGCTGCCGCGGCCCAAAAGGTGAAGCGTTTCAGTTCTGAACTGTTCCCAAAGGACGGCAAATTTTTTGTGCTAAGCCTTACTCTCGAAAAATATTCACTGAAAATCACCTATTCAACACAGAAATCTACTTTTTTCAGGAATAAAAGAAATATTTATTTTCTATTTGATGTATATTTTTCATACAAATCTGAATACAAAATACTCGTTAGTTGCTCCCATTCTTTTATCCGAAATTCCACAGACATTTAATGCCATCTAGTAGACAAATAAAAACATTCCATGTGAAGGAATGCATGCGTGCCACTCTCCGTTTATGGTAAAGTTTCCTCCGTCACAAGTGCGTGCCGTCCTTCCGTGAATGCAAGTTCACAGCCGACACGTGGGCGTGCGGATCGTCCCGAAAGGGTTGAAGTTTGTCATTCATTTTCTAATGAAATTGCTTCATTTGTTCATAAGATATTGAATCCATGGACACACACATACTAACAATTAATATACATGCATACACACACAGACATCACCTCAAAAATGGCCAATTAAATATCAAGACTTAAAACGTGCTCTTCCGCCGAAAACTCCAAGTCAAATTTTTTACCCTGCCACAATACTTTCCCTATACATATTATATAGGGAAAGCAAAAATATATGTATCAAAAAATTTGTTTTGTTTAATTATGATAGCTTAATATTAACTCATTTGCCTTTGTTTTAAAACTAATAAACACAAAAAATAATTTAACATTTATATATTTTTATTTAGGATGCCTTTACAATTGTCCTAATAAATTTATAATGTCAGACAATAACAAAATATCAGATTTTATATAAAGCATGAAACTAATTACATTTATTTACCACCAGAAGAATTTTTATAGTTAAATTAGGGGCTTGGCCCCCCCCTGCTCACTATGCTTTGCTAACCTGTGTAACTTGCTTCACTTCCTATTTGCAGAACTTGCTTTGTGAGCTATTTCAAGCCAAACTAAAGTTTAAATTGGTAAACAGTTAATTTCAGTATTACCCTATTATTTCTCTACAAATGTACCAAATTTCATATTTTTGCATGCTATAGTTTTTGCAGTAATAGACAGAGGAAATTGATGGACATGATAATACAAAAGAATTGTTTTCACTTCAGAAGTGCATTTCAATTTACAATTGCATCTATCCAATATTTTATAAATTCATGGTGATAAAAGTTCCATTTATCCTTAACTAAAATTAATAATTAGCTATATTGATAAATTTCCTGTGTTCAAAATATTCTAACATAAAATGTTAAATATCTCGAAAATAGTATGTGCTGGCTACACCGGAATGGAAATCACCCATCATAGTGAACCATTTAGCCGTCACATGATGTTGCCCTGGCACACCAGTGGGGAACTCTCTACTCCTAATAACACAACATCCATGCCCGCAGGTGGAACTCGAACCCATAATCTGGCAGCTGAGTGAGCGCAAGGAAACACTTGCCTTAGCCGCTCGGCCACAATGTTGGCCAGTGGCGTAACTATGCCAATGCTGTGCATTGGGGCCCCACCAAGGTTTAGGGACCCAGATTAGAAAGAAACATTAAAAATTGTATGTGAAGTAAAATTTAAATGGTAAATGTATAAAAGCCTATATCTGATTTCAGTCATATTTAAAAAAAGAAACTTAATAATGATCAATGGCAAATTAACGAGGGAAATAGCATCTGTCCAAATAATTTACAATCAAGTAACTATTATTTTAATTACATATATTACCTAAATTTATTTGAATACTAGATGGTGCTGAATGTCCATTCTAACATTTACAACATATTTTGTTAATACTTGGTTTTTTTTTTGGGGGGGGGGTCCCAATGAATCATCACTCCCCAATGAATCATCACTTCATCTAGAGCGGGTAATATAAACAAACAGATCATTTCTTGCAGACTTTGCTGTTACTATTGAGTATGGGTTCTCGTTTTGATTTTAGTTTAATGATTGCATTGGTGAATTATTGGATTGTAAGAGAGTATTTTCTTTCAAGTTTGAGTTTTAGGCAAATGTGCAGTACTGAATTTATTAGGTTATTTTGGATGAAAGAATGGCTGGGTCAAGACATTTTTTCTACCCATTGAAGAATATACTCATATGGTAATCGAACCAGATAATTATGAAAGTAATGAAAATTTGTGGAACTTTGGTATTTCTGAAGAGTGCAGGGACAGTTTCTATGAATGCAAAGATTTCAATGTTGGTCTGTGCGTGAATCCATGTTTTGAAATATATCATACATAAAAGGCATATTAATTAGTAACAACGCTATTTTTTTATAAAAAAAATTGTACATAATCCCAATTAACTATATGAGTTTTGAGTACATTCATTTGGATATATTTCCTGCATGACAAATAATTATTTTAATCAAGTTAATTAATAATTTTTAATTATTTAAATTTTTAATATTTAAATAAAAAATAATTTGTGTAGAACGTATACATCAAATGCAAAATAAGTATTTCCTTTGTTCCTTAAAAAAGTAGAATACTGTGGAGTGTGTGAATTTTTCTTAGGAGTTAGGCTTAGTGCAAAAAAATGTGTTGTCCTTTGGGTACAGTTCGGAAATGAAATGCTCCGCCCTTTAAGTCACAGCAGTTAAGGAATGCTGCCGTCCACAAAGGGTTCAAACCAGATTGATTGCGAATGCAATATATAACTACACATTTTTAATACGCTTGGAATTTTTTTAACAAGTGAAAAGTAAAGCTTTGTAAGTATTTATTTTCTTACATATTTTTCTTGATTTTAATATTATAATTAAAATGGCATTTTCCATATATTGTGTTTTCCTGCATGTATAAAGTTATTTAATCAGTTCCACAGAGAAACTCAAAACCAAGGTTTCACTGTAATAAAATTCCAAAATGTCATTAATTTATCTCCATTGTAATTCAGTTATTACAGTAAATTTACCAGATAAACAGTGGAGCCAGCAGTAAACAGTCACTGACAAGTAGGGGCAGAAGGATGCTTTGCATAGAGGTTAGGGAGGTTTTGGGCCCTATGTCATATAAACAGTTTACGATAAAAATGTCAATAATTTGTAAAATAGGAGGGTAGTAGGAGGGCTCATGTTGGTTGCATAGGTGCCCAAAATTTCTATGTGGCACTGTTTAGATCCATTTGGCTGTAATGACATATATCTACTATAATAGACTAAATGTTTTTATATGCAGATTTTATGTTCATTGAAGTTTACCTTGTAATCTTGAAAGTAATTTAAATGTTTTTTTACATACTGTACAACATAATTCAGCAAAAAAATATCACATTCATTGTCCATTATTTTGATTTAAATTATTTTTTTCATTTCTTATCCCCATTTTAGTTGAACATCTGATAATCTTGAATATTTATCTGATACTGAAGTTTACTGTATATTTTATTTTATTTATAACCTAACTAAAATATATAGCATGAAACTTATTTGCAAATTTTTATCTCTGGTTTTCTATCTCCCAAAAGTATTTTATCATGCTTCGCTACTAATGATAAAATAATCATATATTAAAAAAAAATCTAAATCCTGTCTTTAAATTTCACAAATTTAGAAAACTGATATTGACATATTTTTAAGCTTGCTGAGCTGGTTATCGTAAAATGCTATGATATGAATGCTAATTTTTCTGAAGGGCATTCTTCATTAGTATAATTTCTAACTATTTCTGCCACCGAGTTAACACTAAAACATTTGGTTTTGAAATTAAAATTAATAAAGAATTTTTTGAGGAATATCATGCAGCAATATCCATATGCATTAGCATTACTTGGTTTAGCTGGAAGTTGCTGAAAAAATGAAAGTCTTAAAACTAATCAATGGCTGCAAGGGATAAATCTATACAAAAACCATTCTAGAATGAAATTTGTTGACATTTGATAGATGTTTGTCTGTCATATAGATTAAACGTTTGTCCTCTTTTTTAAAAACATTAATATTTAATAAACTATTTTTAAGCACATACTTTCTATTTTTACATGGTAACTTTTTATGGAGATATGAGTTATAACAGCAGACAAGAAACCAATTTTATTCTTACTATTTAATGGATAAAACTACATAGTACTTAATATTTTTATATCATATACAATATATATACAAGTCTTTTTCCATTTTGCATTGTCCAATGCTTTTAGTCACACTACTGGCAATTTGTTTGATGACAATGCTTTTAAAACTAAACCGATTTTTCTATTTGTGTTATGTTGTGTAAATTAATGTTTTACTACTTATGAAATTGAGTTCTAGAAAAATCTTAGATCAATTTAAAAATTATTATTATTTGCATGTTGTACAAGCAAGCAAGAACAAGTTTTTTGGATGCTAGAAAACACTTCACAAAATTTTGAAATTTTAGAAAATTTACTGCCTGTTAGGACAAAAATGAACAAAATAAAAAGAACTAGAATATAATAGGTTATACAAATGCAATTATCTCTCATAAACTAACATTTCAATTTTTTTCACATTTTAAAACTACTATGTTAGAAACTACTAGATACTATGTTAGAAACATTTAATACAAATTTGGCCACCACCAGTCTTAAATTTTTGTCATTATTTCTTCTGTTTTGTTTTTTAATTTCTATAGCACTGACAGAGTTGTTTTGTTGTTCCATTTGTGAAATTAAAAACGTCAGCTATCTCTTGTCAGGCAACTGTTTTCTACAACACTCACTTTATTGGTTTTTATGTTGTCTATTATTTGAAGTTTAGAATTTACCAACTCAATTACGAGTTCCTTTTCAAATGCTGTAATTATCATTCGAGCATTCAATTCCAAAGAATGATTTCAATTCAAAAACAATCAAGAAAAAAAAATAATTAAAATTTAAAAACCTCATGCAATTTATTGAATCTGGCAGCACAGAAAAAGAAAATATTGTTAGCAGCTGCAAGCCCGAATGTACACAAATCCATGTGATGCGTCTCAGCCAATAGAATGACATCTTTTAATCTGGGACCCACCCAGCAACCAAAAATCGACTAGCTAGAGTTGATTTTCAGGTGGTGAATACGAGTTTTTAGTGAAAGTGAGACTGGTATGGACCAAGGGCTTATGAACCAATGATTTCGCAAGTGGTTTGATAGGAATGATGAATATGGGAGTAAGTTTAACTGGCCCCACAATTTTACTTATCTGTTCCTCATTGAGTGATTTTAGTTCTGCTGATGGCTATAGCCTCAGCACCATTTGTACATGTCACCTGGATATGTATATTTAACATGATAAATTCCTTAGCATAACTCTTACTTCAGTTACCACCCTCCCCCTTCAATTTTCCATCTCGCCTCCTAATTCATAGATTTTGATTTTACTGGTGGCTTTAATCTCAGAACTATATGTACATATCGGCAGAATATACATATTTTTCAAGTCAACCCCCTGGGCGTAACTTTTATTTTAACTAGCTGCCACAATTTCAATTTAATGTAAATTAGGACTATGTAATGTTTTCATCAGGAGCGGTGCATCTACATATGTCCAGGAATTTTATGAATGAGTGAGCAGAGGGAGATATGTTATTTTACTTATCTTAATACACTCATTGCTATACACAAAACACATATATGTATATGTATATACTTTATCTTATATATATATACATATATATAATATATATATATATATATATATATATATATATATGTAAACTAATACATATATAGACATAAATACATAGATGAGCACCTCCCCCCCCCCCTTTCTACATGTCGCTCACAAGCCACCACTGTATATCATCCATTTAATTTTTTTCAGTTATATTCACTCTTTAATGGATATAACTAAAAATCTTAAGTCGTCATATAACGTGCATAGTCTTGGCTTATTATTTTTTTTTTATTGGCATGAGTTTTAAAAATGAACAACATGACAACAGAAATTTCTTTTGCTTTGACTGAAGTGGCTGCATCTGTATTTATATACTGAAGAAGGAAGCTGTCTTTCTCTTTCAAAACCGGTTGATATCTGTTAACAGTTATTTTTTGTACTTACAAAATTTTATTTCTAGTGTACTTTTTGCAGCAAATGTTTTATATTGAATATAAAACTATTTAAACAAGTACTAAACATTTAAGACTTGTGAATTAAAAGTGTTTGCACCACTACAAGCAAACACCACTACTAAGTAGTTTGCACCACTACAAGCAAACACCACTACTAAGTAGTTTGTACCACTACAAAGTAAATTTTATTACATTCTATACAAAAACATCTGCATTGTAAGTCTCCAAATTCTGTATTGTTTAAGATCTACTTCTATTGACAATCAGTACCATAATACAAAACTCTGATAACATTAACCAACTCCCCCCCCCCCCCCAGTCCCCTAAAGAAATTTTTTGAAATAGCATTCCTGGATGACAGATTGATTATAGATTTTTGTTTGATGAAAATATAATTAAAGAACAAACATTTTTCCTTAAAACGTTTATTTATAACTTTTTAAATTATAGGAATTCAAAAAGGATTGTGATAAAAAGTGCTAGATATGGAAGAAAAGCGAGACAAAATTCTACATCTTCTATTCAATAACAGCATTGTGCCGAGTTCACTGGTGCTGGGTTTGTCCCTTTAAATACCAATACAATACACATACAGTTTTGATGACAGATTGAATATGCAGATTTTTGTTCGAAGAAAATATAATTAATTGATAAATATTTCTTTCAAAAACTTAAAACGTTCATTTACAACTCCTAAAATTATAAAAAACAAAAGAATTATATCAAAAAATGCAAGGTATGCACGAAAGAGTAGAAAACAAAGGGGTTTGGTAGGGTTTCTTAACTTTAGGCATCTAGAAATACCTTCTCCTTCTTTTTTCCTCCACACCATAGATCATGCATGTCATAAATACGACCCATGGGCCATGAGTGCCCCCCTTGGCATTTAAATACTGCTCGTGATCTCAATTAGTAATACTTGAATTTCATGAATAGATTTTCTATACATTGAACACATGATTACAGATACCTATTGTAGACACACTTATCTCTGTCACAAGTACATACTCTTTTTAAACCGATAATAGTATTATATTGCAATATGCCTGCTTTGATAGTTTAATTTATATATCTCGATATTGTTTAAGACTTGCAGATTAGAATTTTTAGTCAATTCTCAAAATCAATACAACCGCTTTGAAACCAAGCATCAATGAAATAATGAATCTGAAAAGGTGCCAAGTATCTGGATCTTGGAAGCAATGTGCTGTTTTTTAACCATTATGACTTAATGTTATTTTGATAGTGTTTAATTGAATTAGTGATTACATTAGTGTTTAATTGAATCCTGACCTGCTGATATACTTTGACAGAAAAATTGGCACTTGATGAGTTTGACACTCCTGCTTTAGATAGACCTTAGATGGTGACAGGTGTTGATTCAGAATTAATAAGTTTGTTAAGAAGTCCATCTCCTTTTTTCTTCTTCAGCTGACAGTTAACCAGATTTCAGTTCAATAGAAAGTGCATGAAAACTCTTCAGAAAAAATTTTGTTGAAAATGTTCTAACAAATTAGAGACAGCAAGCTGAAAGTTTTATAAATATTTAACTTTATTCATAAAATGTCAAATCAGTTGCAGAAAGTGCATAGAAGGAATTATAAGGGGGGGATAGAAGAGTCATTCAAGTGTAAGGCTTAAGGCCCTATCACACTCAAGAACATTTGGAACAACCAACTATTTCGGACAACTTTTCCCCCAATTTTTTGGCAAAAAAGTTGGCGATAGGGTTATTGACAGTTTGAAGAAGTTGTGCTAAATGACAAAACTACGGTGGGATGTTTTTCGCCTTTTGGCGACAACTATACATTTGTACATGTACTTTTCGGTAGGCAGCGCATTCTCGCTTCGACTTCGGCAGTAAAACAAGACTTTTACTTAGTACTTCCTTTTGTAACCTTTATTACTTTGTAATTATGACTAAATTGCTATCAGCTGCAGGGAAAAATCAAATATGCCTTGGCATAATTACGCTAGGATTATTCCTGCTTAAGAAGAAGAAACAAAGCAAACCGAGAAGGATGTAGACAAAATCTATTGTAAATTTTTGTTTTGATCTTTTTTATATGGATTACTTCAGATATCAGAAGCTTAAACAGATGAATGAACATTAAAATATATTTGAATTTGTCACACATCCGTATAAAAAAGCAAATAAATATTTGTTGAAAAATATTCACTCTATTTTAAGATACAAAATTAGTTTAAAAAGCGATATTGCCGATATTGACTGAAATGAAACAAAGAAAAAGAAAACATAAAAAGTATTTAAATTCAAGAATGCCGTCATTAAAATATCATGTCTTAAACAAATTTAAGTTCATTACCATTTTATACTTGATTTCAAATACGTAATGTTTTTAAATTCGTATCTATATTAAATATCCGAATATGTTCTTTGCTCATTTGTGACGTTTAAAATGTTTCTCATTAAAGTAAACTTTTAAAAATTATTTTATCTACATTTATATTTATTGAGTAATTATGTTTTAAAATAGATTTAAATGTATATTCCATCTATAGCTGGTATAAAGTATTCTTCAAGATGTTTTTCAAAGTAACTTCGAAATAAATTTTATAAGCATTCAAATTTAAAAGAGTAAACTTTTCATATTTATATATAAACTTATTTTTTTTATTAAAAGTAAATGGTTTTCAAATGTATTGTAAATTTCTAATTGTCTATGTGCATTTAAAATAATAAAAAAATTCTTCAAATATTAGCGTCAAATTATTAAAATTTCAAAGTAGTTTGATTTTTGTTTTTATTCTAATCTAAAATGTTCAAAATTACATGTCGAAAGATAACTACTACTCGTATAAGGATGTTTGATGATTTCTGTCTAATTTTACATGCACATTTTATATTTGCTATTTCTACACAAGCACTTTTTTAAATTAATATATTCCATCTATAGCTGGTATAAAGTATACTTCAAGATATTTTTCAAAGTAGCTTCAAAATAAATTTTTATAAGCATTCAAATTTAAAAATAATTTACTGATATAAGGTTATTTTGTATATAGAACTTAAAATAATTTAAAACAAAAAAATTCTGCAGATTATTTAAGAAAAACTGTATTTGAATTTTTAGCAACAGATGGTAGCACTTGTAAAATTTAAGATTCGCTTGGATTCGAACCGGAGCCCAGTCGTTTACTGAGCTGATTCTCTACCACCCAAGCCAAAACTTCACATTTGAAATGTACTAACTAATTATATCATGCAATGCATTTAGTGCTATTTTAGAATACTATTTTAATGAGTAAAAAGAATATGTTTTCAAGGTGTTTTAGTATTGCAATAGAAGGATAAAAAAAAAGTCTATGGAGAACATACATAAAAATTCACTTTCTAAATTCTGTCTGATGTTTTTTTTAACGATTCGAGAAAGAGAACATAATTGTATTCATTAAAACGAGGAAATTGCCATAGTGTAGTAAATATTCTAAAGCAATTTAAATTAGGATCCCTTGTGTTTTGTGATGGAATCACTTTAGTTTATTTTAGAAAACTGATGAAATATATATATATCGCCAAAGCAAACTCTTGTACGCTCTTGTTTAAATTCACAGAAAGGTGGATTTTCTGAAACGCGTCAATACTGTAAACTAGCGAGCCGCTAGTAAATATAAATTTGAATCAGAAGAGACCAAAGAGATTATATTAGTAATAATGTCATAATTTTTATTATACAATATTTCATGTATATAAAATCGCTTTAGAAGAGATGGTTTGTAAAGATGATATTTCCTCGTACGCATGTTTCTTCAAATTCTTTTTTAAATACAATGGGTCTTTTAGATTCCACAAAAATGATTTTTCACGTATTGATTCAATTAACTCCATTTCCATCTCGCATAACCACTATTTTTCGACTTCGAGACGACTTCCATTGACTTCCATCTTTATGACACAGAAATATTATAAATACTTAACAAAATTCTAAATCTAAACTAAAATAATATTTCGCGCTGCAAGGTTATTATATCAATATATTCTATCTGTTATTATATTCTATCTGTTCGCGCTCCACAGATTCAAACTTGCGCGACGATTTCACGCCAAGCCAGAATGTAGTAAAATCTGCGCCAACCTCTCTACACACGTGATTCCTCCGCTACTCATCTGTGATTGGCTGGTTGGTGAAAAATTGTCCCAAATGAACAACTTTTTCTATACCGGTCAGATAAACTTGTCCCAATTTTGTGACCTCATTTCACGTGAGTTTTCCCCCAACTCTACGTAAAAATTGTTCGAAAAGTTGGTTGTCCGAAAAATTGCCGGAAAAGTTGTTGAATGTGATACGACCTTTAGAAACTAAATATGGGAATCTTGACAGTAATGTTTAAAAGCACTGTTTATGAGCAATTAATGAGTAAAATGTATATATATTTTACAATTATTCTAGTAATTATTAGTGAGTAACTTCTTTGTATTGTAATAAACAATTGAAAATGAAAATACTGCTTTTCATTTTCTTTGTAATTTAGCTAAAATTCAAAGTGTTTTTAACAATTTAGTAATCAACTGTATGTTCTGCCTGCCATGTTAAACTGAATTTGCAAAAGCAGTATGCAGAAGTTGTTCACTGGTGTGTAATGTAACTCTATCCTTTATATTTTTCCTTTTAGATTGATATGATTGGCCATTCCCTTTTCCTCTTCATACATCCTGATGATGTGGACTCTGTTAAAGAGGAAATAGAAAAACTTTTCACTGCCTCTTTGAAATGTGGTTTGTATTCTAATTCAGTTTAATATTTTAAAATGATTAAAATATATAAAATATCACAAATAATAAATTCTAATTCAGTTTAATATTTTAAAATGATTAAAATATATAAAATATCACAAATAATAAATTCTAATCTTAGTTGTAAAAAAAAGTTCAAATATATAAATACTAGAAGGATAAGACCATCATAAGATGGGATAAGGTTGCAAAAGATTGTCTCAGATCCACTATTCATAAAGTTACAAAGAATTTCCTCCCATACACTCACTCCTCCAGCTATAGGCCATCAAAATGTGTTAAGTGTAGAGGTCTGCATCTTATGCATGCTTGTACTAAACTGTATGAGATGAAATACGCCTGCATGAGTTGCAGCAGCTCTCATCCAGCAAACTACAGAAATTGCTCAAAATTCTCCAAACTGAAAAATAGCATGCCACAAACCTTCAACAGTAAGTACATAAATTCCTCATGCTCATATGCGAATGCTTTCATTGCTTTCATTCCTTATCCAGATGATTTTCCTGACCTTCCTCCTAAACATTTAAATCCCAAAAACAGAAATCTAAAACCTACCGAGGAAATAGAATTTGACATAGTTAGTTTTCAATAATAATTCCTGTGCCTGAAGGACAAGTATGGCAAGATACAAGATGTTGGTGCTTAGAGCTTTCAAAAATGCCCAGAACATATTTTAGGTAGAATCTACCTGCTGCATCAAAGTGTTATCACTTTGAGTATGTAGGGATAGTTCTTCTGATTGGGCCTCAATATTAGATATCTCTCTTTGCTCCCTGGGCCACACTCTTTTTATGACTTTGGCTTGTATCAAAGTTTTAAGGTCATGTTCTGCGGAACACGCCTATATCTTTCTTTTCTCTTTCTTTCTTGTAGAGAAATTATCTCCATTTTTTTCAAATTATCTGCTTGGGGTTTCTTGAATTGGGACTTGCTCCAATTCTGCCCCATGAGTACCCTTTCCACTCCTTTTAGAGCCATTTTCGACCCTCTTCAGGAGTCACATATGCTAAACTTTTATTTAAAATCTCAGCAAACCCCTTCGTAACCCCTTCATATGGGGATTAAAGGCAGCATATAATGTTGACCTATGTACTCCATAGCAACCTTCCTAGAATCTCATATACTCTGCTCCCTACCAAAACACCCATTACTATACCATCTACTAACAATGTATATGACCCCTAACATAGAATTTATTAAGTTTGCTAATAAGTTTGTTGCTGATTCAAAAATTATTTTAAATTTATTAATTGAATTCTCCCTTAATTTATCCAGCGGTGTTGCAATAATATCCACATGTTTAAGCAACGATATTAAATCACAGTCAACAGTTTGGAGAGTTTTAGACAAAGGTAATGTGATAGAAAACACAGTCTAATATGCTCAATGCTATAACATATTGGCTTTGTGTCACAGTGCACAAAAGTTGATGAGCTTTTTGAGCCTTTCCTTGATTTTTTTTCATCTTCTATATAGTCCAATGTTGAAACTACTGTGATATAAACCTCTTGAAATAGCACCAATGATTTGTGCTATAAACCCAGTGGGATTCACACATTGGTATTAATTTGTGGTGTCTAGATGTCGGTAGCATCTTATTAAAGTCCTTAAGAGTTGCATTATATTTTCCAGATAAATGGAAAAATTTCCCAACAGCCTGAATAGTACCTATACAGTTTTAGTGAAATCTTGCGAGAATCAGCTAGAGCAAGATTCCAGGAGTGCACGTTGCAGTGCATATAAAGAACCATAGAATTTTCCTTCCAAATGTATGACTGTGCTTCTCGTAAATATCTACTCATGGCTGCTGCATCATCTTACCTTTGCTCTACAAGATACTAGCAATTGATATTGTGCTTTTTAAATTCTCGAGAATTAAGCAAGAAAGACTCCAGCTGGTTAAATATGTTGCAGGGACAAAAAACAAAAATTCTTCATGTATCTTATATTCTTCTTTGGCAATATAGCAGAGGCACAGAGACAGCTCTTCAATGCCTGAAATATCCATGGTTTTATCTCAAAGTACAGTGAAAAAATGAGCCTTGTTAACTTCACACACAATATTTTCTTGGATGTATTTACCACAAATATCAATAAGCTCATTCTAAATTATTGGACTTGTATACTGGGAATTCATAGGTCTATGACATAAATGTTTAGTTAATTGTAAATTACCAGTGTCAATACAGAAACATAACAGAGATTGAAAATTTCCAGTGTTAACACTACTGTCTGTTAAAAGAGCATTGTCTGCATCATATTTGCCATAGAGACTTATTTCTTGTCAACCACAAAGTATTACTGTTTTGATAACTGATTTTAAGACAGACAGCATTTCAGAATGTTTTCTATTTCTATCACTATCAATCTGATAAGGAATATTTTGTTGTATTCCTTTTGCAACTTTCAAAAAATTGTCCACATGCTCGCAACATGTTCGGTGATACTTTATTTTAACATGTTTGATAAAATTGTCAATGATTTTCTTCCAATTTTTATAACATTTCTTAACGAGAGAACCCAACTTGTGATGTTCTTCTTTGCCACATGTTTCAGAAGCAAATACTACATATATTTTACAGAAAGCTCCTTCTAGAAAGTTAGAATATGTCAGACAAGTAGACCGATTAAGCTATGATACCTGAAATTTAAGATATCTACTGCCTTACTGTTGTGGTTGAAAAGAGACTCAGGCGGTGATACCCAAGCAATGAGAAGTAATTTTACTTTGGAAAAATCATCCAGATCTGAAGAAATTAAATGCCCGATGCTTACCCCTACTGCTGTTAAAAGAGCATTGTCTGCATCATATTTGCCATAGAGACTTATTTCTTGTCAACCACAAAGTATTACTGTTTTAATAACTGATTTTAAGATAGACAGTATTTCAGAGACTCCAAAACACTAGTTTACTGTGCCAATTTTGCGATTTCCCTTCTCAAAAACGCTAGTTACACAGCACCAATTTTGTGATTTTTCTGCACCAAAACACAATCTGACTTCTCCAATTTAGGTATTTCTTTGCACCAAAGCTGATACAAAATGCCAAATCTGGTGCACGGTCACTGAATTTAGTTTTGAAGCAGAGTAAGGGGAATATCCTCAAAATTGTTCTTTAGATGGGAATAAATTTCTATAATCATAGAAATATATTTATAATCTCACAAAAACACCATTTCATAATAAGAAATTGCTTGCAAAGTACATAAAATAAAAATTTCTAAACATGTTAGAAAATCAAAAAATAGTTCCTGCCAAGTTCCCATGGATGACCAGAGCTGTACTTTCAGGTCTTGGATATCTTGCTACAGGATCCTAACCCTCTTTGAAATCTCAAAAAGATTGACTATGACTTTGCATGTGATTTGAAGGAGGATTAGGAACATTCAGCAAAAGCCTCTAGATCTGAAACTACATTTCTGTTTTCTGGAAGCTTAACCAACCATTTTGAGATTTCATAACTTTTTCCGAAGAATGTCTCTATTTTTATACATGGGAGTTTCCATGAAGTGGTGTTTTTGAATAATTTCAATACTTTTTGTAGAAATATTTATCAACCTGATAATGCAATAATGATTTAGCAGGCACCGCAAATTGTACTTTACCAGTAAGTACCATTTATTCATATTTTTTTAATTTTTGACATTATAAATTAAATTTATCTTCAAGTTTTAAAAGAAGCATGTATTTTCCAGCAGAACCCACAAAATGAGCCTTCCTTTATCAAAATCGGTTCCGTTGTTAAAGCTGTGTATGTCCATCAACACAGAAGGAAAATAAAATACCAGAATGATAATCATAAATGTGTCATTTTAAAGTTATTTTTGGGTGTTACTGCACCAATTTTAATTTTTTTTAGCTTTGTGAGTGTATTGTATTGCAGAGAAAAAAAATAAAATCTTTAGCTTTCTTGGGGGCTGGGTTGAGCTACAGATACCTGAAAATTAGAGTTTGTCGCATCAAGTATAATATACTCTTATCAACTATGAATTCAGACATGACAACTTGACAGGGTTGAACTTTGCAGCGTTCATTTATGGAAAATTATTTGAAAGTGAATATTAACTCAACATTTGACATCTATATCTCCTTAATGAAGCCACCAGAAAAACTGTTACAATGTTATCTACTCACTATGAGGTCTTCTACAAGTCCTAAAATTTTGTAGCAAGTTTTCTTGGATGCTATATGTGGAGAAATATTTCAATGTCTATCATTTGCTTGAATCATAACACACCTTCCTCCAAACAATATAGCAAACAGTTAGTCATAAGTGCTGGGTTTTCAAACTCTTTTTTTTTTTTTTTTTTTTTGTGTGTGTGTGTGGGGGGGGGGGGGGGCACAATTTTATAAAGTTATACAAAATATTCATAAAGTTAGATTTGATAAAGTTATAGAAAAAATATTTCTTTTAGGCCTATGTCTTACTAGTTTTTCAGTTGTGCAGCTTAAAATCTTGGACTCCTGAGTTCACTCTGTTGTTGAGGTACCAGATACCATCTCTTTCTGTATTGTATTTTTTCCCACAGAAAAGTAGGGGGGACTGCAAGGCATTACAGGAGTCTATCATGCTATTCAGCATATTGTTAATGATCCATTGTGTGTATAAAACTATAAAAGTTGCAAAACTATACAATTAAACATGGAGTTTGTATGTGTGAAAAACCCAGACCGCACTTCCAACCCTAGGGCTTATGGCAGCTTAATGTGTGGCTGGGTGGAGTTTGTATATGACAAAACTTTTATACAGATATACACGCCAAGAGCATCAGCTGTGTAAAATATGTAAAAATAAATTTCATTAAAAATTATAAATTCATAAATGAAGGTTTTGAAGCAATAACAACTTTTAACTGAACTGTGATTTTTTTATCAAATGATGCCCTCCTTAGTACTGTATTTAGATATTTACTAGCCAAATACCCTTTGAAAATCAACTGTTTCGTAATAAGCAACCCCCGAATAATGTAAATTTTTGAATAATTTGAGTTTCACATTTAATCAACAAATCGAATATTTTGGTTTGCAGAACCCCCTTAAAGAAGAAAATATTGGAAAACTTAAATTGCACACTTCTTCCTTTCGAACTCTCTACCCATACACAAAATTAAAGTCTCTATCTTATCCGGAAGCATGCTATTTTATCATTCGTCTTTCTGTGAAGCACGGCCATAAATGGACATTTAGGAAAATCTATTCGCATTGGGTTTTTTATCAGATGATTGCCCATACAACAAATATCAAGCCTCTATCACATTTGCGTGCATAACTTATTCGAAAAATCTATTTTTCTTGGGTTTCCTATTAGATGATTCACCCATATACGAAATATCAAGCCTCTGTCACATTTTAAAAGGGGCATTTCTCCTTTATTCTGAAAATTGAGCATTTTAGTGTGCGGCACCCCCTAAAGTAGAGAATATTGGAAAACTGAAATTGTACACTTTCTTCCTTCCAAATTATCTACCTGTACATCGAATTTGAAATCTCTATCTCATCCCGAAGCATGTTTTTACGATTTCATATTTCGAGCGTTTTTCTCTGGAACATTACCTTAATCGAACATTTCTGAGAAACTCTATTCGTCTTGGGTGTTTTCATCAAATAATTAACCCATATACCAAATTTCAAGCTTCTATTAAAATTTAAGGGAAGAATTTCTCATTTATTCGGAAAATCAAACAGTTGGGTTTGCGGCACCCCCTAAATTAGAAATATTGGGAAACTGGAATTGCATACACTTTTCCTTTCGAACTATCTACTCATATACCAAATGTGAAGTCTCTATCCTATTCCGAAGTATAGTTTTTCGTGATTTCACCTTTCGAATGTTTTTCTCTGGAGCACCCTCTTAAATGAACATTTTTGAAAAAATCTTTTGTCTTGGGTGTTTTCATCAAATGATTTGCCCATATACCAAATATCAAGC
Source organism: Amaurobius ferox (assembly GCA_951213105.1). Taxonomy (NCBI): domain Eukaryota; kingdom Metazoa; phylum Arthropoda; class Arachnida; order Araneae; family Amaurobiidae; genus Amaurobius; species Amaurobius ferox. The sequence continues at coordinate 77,602,165 of OX578142.1, read as the reverse complement.
CTCTATCACGTTTTAAAAGGGGTGTTTTTCCTTCATTTCGAAAATTGAACATTTTTGTGTGCGGCACCCCCTTAAGTAGAAAATATTGGAAAACTGAAATTGTATATTTTCTTCCTTCCAAACTATCTACCCGTACTCCAAATTTTAAATCTCTATCTCATTCCCAAGCATGTTTTTTTTAATCAATTCACCTTTCGAACGTTTTCTTCTGGAGCACCTCCTTAAATGAACATTTTTGAAAAACTATATTCAACTTGGGTGTTTTTATCAAATGATTAGTCCATATACCAAATTTCAAGCCTCAAATTTTAAAGGAGCCGTTTCTCATTTATTCAGAAAATTGAAGATTTTGGTGTGCGGCACCCTCTTAAGTAGAAAGTATTGGAATTCTGAAATTGCACACTTTCATCCTTTTGAATGGCCCATACACCAAATTTGAAGTCTCTATCTTATCACAAAGCATGCTTTCCTATCATTTCACTTTTTGAACGTTTTGGTGTGGAGCACCCCCCCCCCCCCCCCCCCTCTACAGAATGTTTTAAAAAATTTCGATTTTTCCAGGGTTTTTTATCAAACGAACGAACCATATACCAAATTGCAAGTTTCTATCTATTCAGAAAGTGCCTAAAAAAGTGTGACAGACAGATGGACACTTGGTAATTAGTCTATATAGACTAACCGAATACCTGTTGAAAATCAACGGTCTCACAATAAGCAATCCTTGAATAGCATAAATTTTTAAACAATTCACATTTCACATTTTTTCTTAAAATCAAAAATTTTGGTGTGCGTAACCCCTTAAAGAAGAAAATATTAGAAAACTGAAATTGCTCACTTTCTTCCTTTCGAACTATCTACCCGCACACGAAATTTGAAGTCTCTATCTCATACTGAAGCATGCAATTTTATCATTTCATCTTTCGAACGTTTTCATGTGGAGCATACTTTTAAATGAACATTTATGAAAAACTCTATTCGTCTTGGGTTTTTTATCAAATGATTAGCCTATATACTAAATTAAAAACCTCTATCAAATTTTAAATTAGGCGTTTCTCATTTATTAAGCAAATCGAACATTTTAGTGTGTGACACCCCCTAAATTAGCAAATATTGGAAATCTGAAATTGCACACTTTCCTCCTTTCAAACGATATCACCATATACCAAATTGAAAGTCTCTATCTCATCGCGAAGTATGTTTTTCTATCATTCTTTTTGAACATTTTGTTGTGTGAAACCCCTCAAAATTACAAATATCGGAAATTTTCTATTGCACACTTTCTTTCTTTTGAACTATCTACCTATATACCAAATGTGAAGTTTCTATTCCATTGCAAAGCATATTTTTACTATCATTTTACTTTTCGAATGTTTTTGTGTTTAGTAGCCACCCCCTAAAATGGAACAATTTTGAAAAACTCTATTGTTTTGTTTTTTATCAGATGATTTCCCCGTATTTCAAATTTAGCCTTTATTACATTTTTAAAGGAGGCGTTTTCCATTTATTCTGAAAATCGAACATTTTGGTTTGCAGCACCCCCTAAAGTAGAAAATATTGGAAAACTGAAATTACACATGCTCTTCCTTTCGAACTATCTACTCGTACACCAAATTTGAAATCTCTATCGCATCTCGAAGCATGGTTTCTCGTCATTTCATTTTTCGAACATTTTTCTCTGGAGCACCCCCTTAAATGAACATTTTTTAAAAACTGTTTTGTATTGGGTGTTTTCATTAAATGTTTAGCTCATATACAAATTTCAAGCCTTTATCAAATTTTAAAGCAGGCTTTTCTCATTTGTTTGGCAAATCAAACATTTCAGTTTGGGAGACCCCCTAGAGTAGCAAATAATAAAAATCTGAAATTGCACACTTTCTTCCTTTCAGACGATTTACCCATACACCAAATTTGAAGTCTCTATCTGATCACAAAGCATGCTTTCCTATCATTTCACATTTCAAACCTTTTGGTGTGGAGCACCCCCCCCCCCCCCCCTCTAGAGAATGTTTTTGAAAAATTCGATTTTTTTCAGGGGTTTTATCGAATGACCAAGCCATGTACCAAATTGTAAGTCTCTATCTATTCAGAAAGTGCCTAAATAAAGCGTGACACACAGACAGATGGACACTTGGCAATTAGTATATATAGATGGGAAATCCCATTTTTGATAAAAATGAGATATTGTCATATTGAACCAAGCCATTCAAATCCAGGATCTAATATAGTTATATTTTTCAATTCAAGAACATCTATTGATACAATTTTGCAAGGTACAATTTCGTAGAATGTGATGCACAGATCTTTCTCCAAAAATTTTCAAATCCTTGCTATTGCAAACCAAGATGACTATGGTATACATTCATTTCTTTAAGTTATCTGAAACAAATTAACAAAAGAAATATGTAAATAAACTTTAGTTAATTCAAATGTTACCTTACAGTATTTCACATGCTGATAATTATTTTTTTAGAATTTTAATACTTGATAAATTAAAAAATCTATATATGTAATTATATAAGGTAAAAAATAGCGAGAGAAAATCTGCGTATCAGAGTTCTGAAATTTATTTTTAAAATTTACCTTATAATGATGAAGATTTTTATATGGAGTGAAAATCATACCAATCAAATCAAATAATATATCATATGTATCTCAAGATATAAATTAAAGTATGAATTTTTAAATTAAAAAAATTACAAACGTTTAGTGAAAAACACTGTGCAAAGGATAAAAAAAACTTAGCGTATTTAACCCTTTGTGGATGACAAACACATCTGTGTGTTGACTGAAACTGCATTCAAAGACGATACTCACACATTCACTTCAAGGAGATGTTTACCCTAAAGGCCGTTGGACACCAATGCGCATTTTCATATGGAATGCTTTTATTTGAATTTATTTTAATACTAGATGATGCTAAATGTAGATTCTAACATTTACAACATATTTTGCTAATACTTGACATTGGTATTGGGGGTCTCAATGATTCAGCACTTCATCTAGAGTGGTTTTGTAATATAAAAAAAATCCTCACACTCTGATGTGTTATAATTAAGTATGGGTTCTTGTTTTGATTTTAGTTTAATGATTTTAATGATTGCATTGGGGAATTATTGAAATGTATAAGATAGTATATTTTTCAAGTTTGAGTTTTAGAGGAATGTACGGTAGGGAATTTATTAGGCTATTTCAGATAAAAGAATGACTGGATCAAGACGTTTCCTGTGTATGTAAAAATATACTCGCATGATAATCAAACCGAACAGTTATGAAAGTAATGCAGATAGTAAAGATTCGTGGAACTTTGGTATTTCTGATGAGCGCACAGACAGTTTTTATGAATACAAAGATTGTAATGTTGGTCTGTGCATGAATATGTATTTTGAAATATATACATAAAAGGCATATTAATTAGTGAAAATAACAACATTATTTTCTTTCTTAAAAATTGTACATAATCTTTATTAGGTATATAAAGTTTTGAATACAATAATTTGGATATTTTTTCTGCATAATAAATAACCATTTTAATCATGTTAATTAATCATTTTTAATCAATTGAATTTTTAATATTTAAATAAAAGATAATTTGTGGGGAATGTAATCATCAAATGGAAAATAAGTATTTCCTTTATTCCTGAAAAAAGTAGAATGCTGTGTTGAATGGTTGATTTTTAATGAATTTTTCTCAGGAGTTAGGCTTAGTGAAAAGAATGTGCCGCCTTTTGAGAATAGTTCAGAAGTGCTCCGTCCTTTGGGAATAGTTCGGAAGTAAAACTCTCCATTCTTTGGGCCACAGCAGTTCCGGAATACCACCGTCTGCAAAGTTGTAAGCACAAATAAAATAATAATGCAGCATACAGCTGTATCGTTTCATTTATGCTTGAATATGTTGCTCAAGTTTTCCTTATTTCAGTGTAGAAATATTTTGTCTAGTGGACATCCTGCAAATAAAATATCTGAATATGTAAAATGGAAATGTTGCTTAATCATTCTTGTTCCATTGTTGACCTCAAACAAGATTTAAAGCATCTTAATCTTGAAAAGGATCTTTTAGCTGCAGGGGTAGAAATGGGAGGGACAAATGGGACATGCCCCCCCCCCCAACTTTTTGGGCTTAGGAGACAGTCCCTCCTAAGTTTTCAGGGTTTTCAATTTCCGTTTTTACTTACAAAACTAACAACAAATGCTAAATTTTTTAATATACCAAGTAAAACGTTTTCTGAATGAACTTGTAGATGCAATGACTCAGATCATGAGAAAATATGGGGGGGAACTTGAAAGCGTGGGAAAAAGTAAACTCAATCGGATCAATTCCTGCCCAGTAGCCATCAGAAGTTAATAAATTGGCCCTTGTCTACAACCCTACCCCAAAGTCATATTTATCATAGATGTCTCAAAAGACATGGGCTATCTTTACTATTTTCTTTAGCCTATTGCTTGTTCCCCCTCATCAATGTGTACCTATAACTATCTATGTATAGTAAAAGGTATATGTCTCAGTCTATAACTGGACAAAACGGCATGACAAACACATCAAGGAGAGACTAGATAATCTCTTCTGGATAGCGAATACCCTAGGGAGACATTTAATCCCTTGAAAATATCTCCCAGCCAGCAACCCCTTAGACCTTATATACTTGTATCCCCATAGGCCTTATATGCTTATAAGATCTATGAGCGACCCCGAAGGGACTATCTTGGAATCTCATTAAGAAATTAGTGCAGTTGACGCTGTTGACAAACTAATCTGGGTAACCTACAATGGGGATTTTTAACTGGACATCAAAGGGATGGTAACCATGCTTTAGTTTGGTTTTTACCTTGGCGAATTTAGCTTTTCAATGTCTGATCACCTGTAAATTAATGATCTTTTTTGCAGTTCTGTTTTAAATCTTAACCCACCTTTAGTATTTAACATGGTTAGGAATTTAGACTGATGCATCGAGAACCGAATAATAGATACATTTTTAATAAAAACTAAAAGAAAAAGAGTAGATACTGATGCTGGCGAAAATGAAGAAACAAAATGTTCCTCGATAGAAAAAGTATATGCAAGGTAAGATTTCTGTCCTTGCATCTTTAGACTTCATTCATTCAAAAAAAATGTTTAGCGTGAACAGGTCGAGAGTATCCATTGTATAGTAGAAAATACAACGTGAAAATTGTATCAAAACCAGAGCAACAGTCGTTAAGATAAATAAAAATGAATGCTTTAAAAATTAATTCAAAATTACACAATTAGACCAATTGCACTATCTTCCGTAAACAACATCGTTTTTATATTATAATACTTTTCTGAACCAATGGGCGAATATAATACACAAAATTTTTACTAAAGTCTCAATTCAGCACTGCTTTAAGGACCTACCTCATTGACCAACTAAAGCTCCTATAATAGAGGCTTAACCAACGATAACGAAAGTCTCAAAGATAGCTTTAGTATTGGAGCTGTGAGTAATGAAATTATTTTTAATTGCTTAAATGATGTAAATATTGCTTCTTTTGAAATGACAACAGTGTTTGCAATAAGAAAATGTTAGATTTTCAAGATAAATGGTGCAGAAAATAAAATTTTAACTTCAAAATTAACTTTGAAAATTGGTAAACTTTTTCCAAAATTTTCTATGCGGGGCCCTGCGAAATATATTTAGTCGCATATTGACAAAGAATGGAGATCTTATCATGAAAATTGTATTAGATGGGTATCTATTATCTTATCTATTTGAGTATCAGTTAGATCAGAGGTTCCCAACCTTTTCTTGAGCACCGCCCCCTTTACAAAAAAAAGAATTTCAATGCCCCCCTCTCCCATAATAGTTATACCAAATATTAAAATATTGTTGCACATTATCTATCTATTATGAATCACAAAGTAGAAATTAAAAAGACCATCAAAACTAGAAAAATGTTTATTAAAAATTTAAAAATTAACACAAAAATGGTAATAAAAATATTAATGAGATGGTTGAGGCTGGTGGAGTTTTATCAATTTGTTAATGTCGGGTTCCAATTTTGTCAACATCAGTCGCAAATCGCCACACTTAGTGATTTGCAGTCTGTTCCTTTTCTTAGAAAGTAAATTTGCTACTGCACTGAACCCATGCTCAACCAAATACAATGAAGGAAATGCAATTAAAAATTTCTGTACTATTTCCCACAATCCAGGGTAAGTGCTGGTATTGATTTTTGAAGCCAGAACTCTTGGTATCCTTTTCTGAATTTTACTTTTAGTTCTTCGTTAGTTGCGAGTTCTATGAGTTCCTCTTTTAAATTTGATGAATCTGCTGTATCTGTATTTGCAAAAGGATCTAAAACCCAGCTCGGTATATCCATGCCTAAAATATCCTGGAATTGCTCCTTAAAATCAGCATGAAGAACGACCAAGTGTTGGCAATAAGTAAGTAAATCTTCCTGTTTTGCAGAGACTGCTAATAATGTGGGAAAGTGGCTGTATTCACCTCTACCTAAATTTCGTTTGAACAGAAGAAGTTTCCCCACACTGTGACGTTTTTTGTTTTAATTAAATTCAACTCATCACCTTATGATTGTAAATTTACTTCATTAAATATGTTAAACAGGTCTGTCAAATAAGCAATGTCATTCTTGGATGTAATCAGGTTTGCACACAGTTTTTCATCTCTGTTTTCAAGGAAATCTAGTACTGAGTCAAATAAATTGTAAAAACGATTCAGACATGTACCTTTTGAGAGCCAACGAACTTTTGTGTACAGCAGCAAGCGATAATAATCTTCATCATTTTTACTACAAAGTTGGCCAAACAGTCTGTCACTCAATGAATTGCTTCTAATCTTATTGACTGCTCTAATAACTTAATCAAGCGATGTCTGCAGGCGTTCATTTAGATTTTTTGCAACCAAATGCTGACGATGAATAACACAGTGTACAGCGAGTACATTTGGTACTGCTTGTTTCAAATGCACTATGAAACCCTTATGACGCCCCGTCATTGCTGAAGCACCATCAGTAGCAGCTGATAAAATATTACGAAAAGGAATTTCTTTCTCTTGAAAAAACTTGTTCATGGTATTAAATATCGATTCTCCCTTTGTATTGGTTTCCAATTTTTTGCCAAATAATAATTCTTGACAAATTTTTTCTTCTTTTATGAATTGTATGTATGATAAGAGTAGTGCTTCGTTATTTGGTAGAGTTGATTCATTGAGTTAAATGGAAAATTTGCAAGTCTTCGAGTAATCGCATAATGATGTTTTAACGTCTTTAGCCATTTCATCTATTCTTCTTTGCACTGAATTATTACTCAGAGGTATTTTCCTGATGATATCTGATTATGTCTTATGATGAAGAACAGTTTTTATTACTTCTTTGACTGCCGGCAAGATTAATTCCTCGCCAATTGTGTGTGGTTTTCCCGATTTTGTGATTAACAATGAAGTATTATATGAAGCTCGTAGTCCATTATCATCTTGTTTAGAAGATGACACAAAAAAGTTGCATATAGTTGGCTGTTTTAAATATTTCTTTTCCAGTCCTTGAAAATAGGATAATTCTTTGTCTTTTTTATCAGCATGCATTTTATTCAAATGCTCTTGTAGCCTAGAAGGCTTCATGGCTTCATTTGAAAAAACTTTTTCACAAATTAAACACATTGGTAATGATTGGTTCATAGGAGAGTGAGTAAATCCATATTTCAAATACTCAATACTGTACTGCCGGCATTTCCTCTTAGTAGCTTCAGACATGTCGTAAGTAAAAGAACATTTGCCACGGTTATAATAAAAAAACTTTTCAACAGATTTATAGATATAATAAAATGGCTAATAACTTCTATCATGTATCACTCCTTGCAAATAAGGATTATTTCATGTGAGGTGCCGCAATCTACTATTTTCTATAAAAACTAAAACGTCTTATTGGCAAATTATATTCAATAACGTTAATTTTGATCGAACACATTAAAACCTTTTTTTATACATATTAAATGTTTAAATGCTTCAAAAAATATGAATTATATCTGCAAATGAGATAAAAAATGATCAGAACTGCTTCCATAATAAAATTATTATCTAAAAGCATAATAAATGTGTTTATTTTTTTGTTAAATTTTATCTCTTATTTTTTTGTCAATAATTTATTTTTAAGCATTGACATCAGTTAAAATAAATTAAAAGTTTTAATTTCAGTTTTATTTAGATTAAATTTTATTTAGTCAATTCATTTAATTTCTGTATTGACTTACTGTTACTTTACTTGGCTAAGATTTTTTTTCAAGGAGTCTGTTTCGGAAACCCAGAGGTTGGGACAGATTGTTATGAATGCTTTTTACTAACAATTATACAATATACCATTATAAAAACTAATTTTATGCACAGTTATATGTACATAAAACATATATTGTTTCAAGTAATGTTCATTAGTCTTCATTTGTACCAGCAAATATACTTCTAATGACTAAATTATCCATTTTGCATCTAGTCATACAAAGAGCACCAACTGGATTGTTATGAATGCTATTTACTAACAATTATACAATATAAAATTTGAATCTATTCAATAATAATAATTACTTACAGGACAAATTAACGCAAAATACAAGACAACCATCAACAGATCGATATCCAGATGAAAAAGCATGTAGCGTCGATTCAGATTGTGACCAATCAGAATGCGTCTTTGAAAACACATGAATATCTAATGAAATGTCTTAAAATTTTAGGACTCTTTCACTATGGGCAGAGGCTTCTGTCACTTACCAACTTGCAAAGACTTGTTACCGATAATACTAAAACCGAATTAGGTATATGTATACCTAATGCTAATTTAATTCTTTTAATGCTTATGTACGCAATAAAAATAAGATGAAAATTTTAGAGATGGGTAAAATATTTTTTCATGAAAACAGTATTTTACCTATCTCAAAAGTATTTTACCTATCTTTAAAGTATCGAAGTATTTTATTCACGGCCTCCCCCTTGATTGCCTTAACGCCCTCCATTTGCCTCTGGGCCCGCTACCGCCCCCATGGAAGACTTCAGCACCAACTGGGAGGGGGGGGGGCAGTACCGCCCCCGTTAGGAACCTCTGAGTTAGATGGATATCTATTTAGCTTCGTTGAAGACATTTTTTCATTATTCCGGAAATAAAAAGTATGCAATAACAACAAGTAAATATGGATTTTTTAAAATTTTTTACACTTGAATAACAAAACTGAAACATTTAGCTTCAGCTTAAAAAAATGGAGAATGCAGTGCTAAAATTGAGGTGTTGAGTTAGCTTTTAAAATTGCTCTTCTTGTTGCCCTTTTCTGGAGATTTTTAAAATTTGTCTGCCTTTTAAAATGTGTGGGAAAAATAACTATTAACTTTTTGTAAATTCTGACTCCTCAACTCTCATTGAAACACCTTTACTCCTGTTTAAGAAAAAAAAAATCAAGATTGTAGATTTAAAATTAAGGAAGAAGATAAAGGTACATTTTTTGGGATGGGATCAATTTCCCCCATTTTTTAGAAGATTTTCGAAAATATTGAAAAGTCTATTGAATCTTTTGAATTTTTGAAAGCTTTCTGTAACTCTCCGGACTGAATTCCACATTTTAGAAACACTGCGAGGTGCTAGGCCAATTATTAACATCGGAATAAGGGGGACATATATACATACATGGGTTTCCATGGATTAATACACAGGCAAGTCACATTATTGTAACAACCAGCTAATATCCGGAGTAACCGCTGCGTGCAGCATGGACAGCAGCTAGACAGGCTGGGAGAGAATGGGGGTACTGGAAGGTGTTTACAGATATGTGGAGCAATGCTGCTTGCAGTGGACAACTGCTGATGGATGTGTGGGGGGAGAATCCATAGTGCGAACAACCCAATCAAAGTGGTCCCACAGATGCTCAATTGGGTTTAGGTCTGGGGAATTAGGGGGCCAGGGAAGTACTTCGACATTTTCATTGTGCTCCTCCAACCACTCTAGGTCATTTCTCACTGTGTGACACGTTGAATTGTTATGCTGATAGATACCATCCACCCCAGAGAAGACAATCAGCATATATGGGAGTATGTGGTCTACAAGGATGGGTTCATAATGAATACTGATCATAGTGCCTTCCACATGTATGAGTGGACCCAGAGAATGCCACCAAAACATTTCCCAGACCATAATGCTGCCCCTACTGCCTTGTGTTCTTCCAGCAATGGTTAATGCATGTTTGTTCTCATATCCTTCATGACTTATACGTCAACGTTCATCCGTTTAATGAAGCAGAAAACATGACTCATCAGAGAAGACAATCTTTTGCCAATCAGCGGAGGTCCAATTCCGATACTGACATTCAAATGTAAGCTTTTCCTGCCCATGCACCTTTATTAGCATAGGTGTAGTTACCATCCGTCTGCTTCGGGGAACCAATGCACAACAGGGTTCACTGAACTGTCATTTGAGACAAACTTCCTGTAGCCCCTAGTTCATTTAGCCAGTGAGTTGTTCACTGCAGCTTGGCAATTGGCCCTCACGAACCTTCGGAACCGACGTTCACCTCTCATATCAGTAGTGTGTAATGCTCATCAGTTTCCATATTGCTTATTCACAAGGGTGCCATTTCTCCATTGATGATGCACTTTAACCACAGCAGTACGCAAACGGTTCACAAACTGCTCTGTTTTTGAAATATTGCCACCCTTAGACCGAAACCCGATAATCATCCCTTTTTCCAAATTTGATAAATTGCTCCTTTTAGCCATGGAAACTATGAGTGATATGTTTTCAGAATGCCTTACATTACACCTTATCTACCCACCTCAGCTGCTCATGACACGTGCCTTCTTTCATTGGGTATGCACTGTTGATGTCAAAAGTAGGAGGTGGTGGTCACAATAATGTGACTCGACCCTGTAGTAAGATTCTCTTTCCTAGTCCTAAAGGAGCGTCCAATAGAACATTCGTAATTTCATATATTGTTTTCATTTTTTCCCTATATGTAGACCTATTTTCTATGGCAACAAAACTGTGATATTTATCTATAACTAGAACTAAATGTTAGTTCTAGTGGCTTTCGGCTATTTTTTTTAACATTTAAATTAATGCTTTGCTTAGATTGTACATATTTACTATGGTATATATCCATACATATTATTCTACTGAAAGTTGAAATTACCTATGTTTTGGGTTCAAGAGGAGCTGCTGTAATCCTACCTCCCCCCCCCCTCCCACTACAATATGTTGCTTGTCATATAAAAAATACGAAAAAAAATCTAGGGAGGGAGTCTCGAACCTGTTACCCCCTAAATACAGCACTGTGTTCCCCCAACTTTTTCTACAAATCTACACCTATCAGTTGTTCAAGTCATAGCTAGATTTGTGAGGAATATTCTGACAAATTTAGTTATTTCTAATAGTAATTGTTCATAATGGGGATTAGTTTTTTACTATAAAATAGTAATAGCTGTGGTGCATGATCCTTAAGGCTATAAGAGGTGTTCAGTATTATACATACTCTACTTTATGCTTGACATACCCAATTCACCAATAACTGGAAATGCAATAAGAAAATATCTTATTTTATTTTTCAAATTGAGCCTATGAACTAAGTATTTTACAAAGGCTATAGCCATTGCATATTTTTAAATTATTTTTTATTTCAGGGGATTCTGGACGTACACCTCGGTGTTCCTTTCAATGTCGTATGAAAGAAAAAGGACAGCCTCGATCAGAAGTAATCACATATCAAAGTGTGCATATTGCTGGTGATATGACGATTTCTAATGATGAAGATGGCACAAATAAAAATTCAAAGAGTAGTAAGTTAATTTACATTTTGCATAAAACTGCATTTAAGCATTAAATGTTAAAATTTTTTATTTGTTAATTGAGATGAGAAAATTGTATCAAATTCGAACTACTGCAATTAAGGAATAATTTCAAACAGAGCAATTTATTCAGATAAGGCAAACTGGCATCACTGATTGCAACATTGATTTTTAAACTGTTCTGTTTTCTTGTACTGATGAAATAACGTTGTTTCCAAAATATATTTATATTCATGTTTGTCGAAAGCCCAGACCGTCCGACTCGTCCTTGGACATGAGCAGCAGTTTGGTCAGCTGGATATTCATGTTTGTAAAAATTGCAATACTATGAAGGAATAGCACGATTAAGCTGAAACTTATAGCAAATGCAAATTAGGGTGTTTGTTCTATGCAAATGATTAGAATTTCAGTCACCTCACATGCTTGGGCTGAGCATTGCCCTCGGAACTGCAATTTTAGCCATATAAATGGAGAGCTGTAGCAGAACATTGAAAATAGTTTATGGTTGTCTGCCAGAGGTAAATGTTTCATGAGAAATCACTATGACTCTACGGTGACAGAGGGCATCATATGAGCAACTTACAGAGTTTGAACAGAGATGAATGATCGGCCTTCATGAAGGGGTTTTTCCATATCATGCAATAGCAGATCATATGGAGTGCAATGCTGTGACAGTGATGCAAATGTGAAAACAGTGGACTGAAGAAATTTGGACGAGTCGTACATCTGGCAGTGGACAATGAAATGTTACATCAGCATGGGATGATAGACACCTTATCCACAAGGCAGTGATGGACCGTACGGCTTCATCTCAACAGTTAGCAGAACTTTGGAGCACTGCTACAGGTGTGTCATTGTCTGCTCCAACAATTCGTCGGCATCTGCTGCACCGTGGACTGCATGCAAGAATTTCTCTGTACAGGATTCCCCTGATAGAAAACCATTGATGCCTGCAGCTACAATGGGCTCATAAATATGGATACTGGCATAACGGTTGACAACAAGTCGTCTTTTCATATGAATCCCGCTATAATTCACAGAGAAGTTCTGGAGCCCGAAGTCGTACCCTTCCTTCAACGCATTCCTAGAGTTGTATTTGAACAGGACAATGACCATCCACATGTTGCTAGGAATGTTCAGGACTTTTTTTCACCACAACAGATACACCTTCTTCCTTGGCCTGCCTATATCTCCTCCTGATATGTCGTCTATTGAACATGTCTGGGATTTTGTCGGTCGGCGTCTTGCTCATGATGCTCTTCCCATAGCTAATACAGCTGAACTTTGGGTTTGAATAGCAGCAATCTGGAATGCTCTTCCTCAGGTACAAATGCAAAATCTGTTTGATTCAATGCCACGTTGTATAGAAGCACTTATTGCAGCACGTGGTGGCTTTACCAAATACTGATTTTCGACATGTAATACAGTACAGGATCATTTATCTGGCGTCCTGATATCCGAAATGCTCTGAAAACTGGAATCGGCAGAATGATGCCAAATTTTGCACCAACAAACATATTTTCGCTAAAAATTGTTCAAAATAGCATTTTTTCTTTTAAAATCTTGCTAAATAATCAGAAGTGTTATTTTTCCCCAATTTTTTTCATAGTTTCTATGAAAAATGTTCTCATTGTATGAATTCCTATGGAAAATTGCCTTTGACTGCCGAAAATTTAACAGTCACATGTGCTGTCAATCCACTCAATGGAAATTTATGCTCATGTAATTCATTAATATCTCATTTTTCATGGACATAACATATTATATGCTTCATAAAAAATTTTCTAAATTTGGCATAAATCGCTAAACGGGCCATCAAGATTGTTACCTCCGTATAGCACCTTTTGAATTACTGAGGGCTTGCTTTTTTCTGATTAGATCCGAGAGATGTGTCCGATGATTTTTTTCGCAAAAAAATTATTATTTTCCAAAAATTTATTATGACAATTTGTGCAATGCAATTTTGGTCCAATATTTTTTTTTCTTTTATCGAGGGTTTAAAAAAGCATTTTAAAATCCTGATTTGTAAAATTTATTTGGGTTATCGTTCAAAATGCCGAGAATTGTAATTTAAAACCACTCTCCTTTTGACTTATTCAGACAGTGCCTTTTTTCCCAAGACCCTGATTTGTATTGTACATTTTCTACCAATTTTCAGGCAAATATGCAAATCTTTTGGTGTTTAAGGAGAAATCCCCCCCCCCCCATTAATAAAAAATATTTCCCCAATCTGTTTACATCGACTAAGATTTTGTTAATAATTTTATGTTTTATGTGGGTAAATTACTGGTTTGAATAATGTGCAATATTTCTAAATACTAAACATTAAAAATTTTATGAAATAGGAAATATTTTGTATGAGTTTTGTATGAATCCCTTTGAAAGTCATTTTTTCCCCTCTAAATATGTACAAAAGCATGCTGAAAGAAAATGATTTTTCTTCAGAATGACCCTGGATTAAGTGGAACTGTGTAATGGAACTTGAATAATAGAAACTCTTCTGCAGTTCTATTCCAGCTCAATATATGAATTGAGTTCTATGTCAGTTAATTATTTTTCTTTAGATTATGTTCCAGAAAATTCACATCTGAGTTCTATCCTTTCAAATATTTGTGCTGGGAAATCTAACCTGATGGCTTTCAGTTTATAAGCCATTTTATATCATCTTATTTCAATATTGGATTTAATAAATTAATTTATATGATTAATACTAGTAACAGAGGTTATCTATACCATAAGGGCACATGATCACATGCCCTCCCATTCACACATAGCAAATTAAAAATATTTTGTTTCTTAAATAAATACACAATTTTTCTTGTAAGATAGCATGATATCACTAGTGAATGTTGACAGAACTTGTTTTGCTATAAATGATTGCATATATTTATATAGACACAACAGGTTGTTGGTGGACACTACTGGTCTGTAATTAGTTTGTAACCAAACCATATATGCACTCTGGGGTACTGCAGTAGTTGTTATTACAAATCCCCGTAGTCAATGAACCACCTAGACCAAGTCCAAAAGACCATGTCACAAAAGGAGGAAAGAAATCATCTCTTGATTGTCTGAGAACTGCTTTTTTGAGGCATGAATGCAATCAAGGATGTCTGAGAACTGCTTTTTTGAGGCATGAATGCAATCAAGGATATGAGAAGGAGTTGCAGAGACAGAACACATACAAGATGGGAAGGTCTTCACTGCATGAGCATATTTCATGGATTTTGTATATCTACTCCAAAGTAAGTCTGGCCAAAGTGGTCTGAAGCTTTCTAGGGCCTTTAAACTGTAGAACCAAACTAGGATGCATTTAACTGGGTACAAAGCATGAATTGGAGGTTCAAAACAAGTTTTGTCTGTTTTTAATTTAACCAGGGAGTTGATTTCCATAGCAGTAAGATTGTTATCTCTGTTGGAATAGTCTGCTCACAATCATCTTTTGTGAGTAAATCAATAATTTTATTCAAATTCATTTCAAATATATTTCAAAATTTATTTAAAATTAAGAAAATACAAGTTATTGTAAAAATCATCTTAACAACAATATTCCTATTGATTTTCAGTGAGATCTATAATAGCATAATCTGTATTATTGTTTTTCCACCAATTCAAAATTTATATAGCTACAGGGAAAGTTCTGTGCTGAGTACTTTATTTTATAAAACTATAAATTGAGAGCAGAGGGGTGCTTGTAATAAATCTCACCTTAGGTGCCAAGTTATCTGGTCATGGGCCTATCCATGGTTGGTGCAATATGGACTAGATCATTTATAACAACCATATTACATCCATCTTGGACGATAAATAGCCCAATACTGTGTTCATCATCCAGAACATGTATTTTCTGGATGTAAAATAGATATAAATTTTGAATGATCTAGATTGTTACTTATGGATATCTATTGGATGTATCTTTTTATGTGTGCACATGTTTTGTATCGATGGAATATAATATGAATTTGATCTGGATATCTGTGCTGTGTGGGGAATTGAGATTTTACTATTCATCATAATCCAGATAAGATCCTTATCAAAAGTGATAGCTTAATTTATAGACTCTCTTAGATCTTTAAAGTTCAGATCAAAACACCGAACCATGATCTGAATTCCTAAAGTTAAGTTTAATGTCACTGTTGGATGTTTTAACAAAAATGGTGCTACCTGTTTTATCTGAGTTATACTTTTATCATCAGTATAACTTTTAAGAGCATGATCAGGAATGCTATTAATAATCTTTAGAGAAAACTGTTTAAGTAATTCAGGATGGTGTTAATTCTTTATTGGTACACAATAGCAGTTCTTCAAAGAAAGTAATATGGGTAAGAGATTTGTTAGAGCCCAGACACTTATTAGTAAAAGACAGCTCAACTTCAAAATCCATCAAACCTATTTTCTGTGTATAGCCAAGTGGACTATCTCTTTTGAGTCTTTGTTAATGACAAAGCTTGCAACTCTATTATGCAAGCCCAAACTTATGTTTATTTATATATTTGGCCATGTTTACATAACTTCTATGTGTCAAAGGCTGGAAAAGCATTATGTCATTAGGGTTGCTGTTCCAGAATACAGTAATAATTCTTGCTGCACTGAACTGTACCTTCTTTAATTTCCACAAGTTCATTGCTGAAACAATTTGGTAAATCTGATAGCCATATTCAAGAATAGGATTATTTGTAGTGATTTGATAGTGATATAGTTTTTCTTCTTTGTATACAGGCTTTCTTCTGTCAGACACGATAAAAAATTTTTCAATCAAGTAACAAAGTTTTTAAAATTAAATGAATCAACCTGCAGACTGATTGAACATACATTTAATTTCCTTAACATAAGAATTTAAACTACTTCATACTTGATTTAAATAAATTAAAGACGAAATCTTTAGATTTTAAAAATCATTTAATAAACATCCTGTACATCCAGATTAAAAGCCAGAGCACTTTCGGACATCACTATACCCTTCCTCAGTAGTGATGCCTGAAAGTGCTCTGGCTTTTAATCTGTACGTACGTCTATAGGATGTTTATTAAATGACTTTTAAAATCTAATAGTTTCATCTTTAATTTATTTAAATCAATTTACAATTTTGACGTGTTACCTCTCTAAGTACACTTCATACTTTTTGTTTTATTATATATTTTTGGGAAACTTACCTTTAGAAATGTTCTTTTATGGTTTTGAAGTAATTTTAGAATATATCTTTTATATTCATTATAAAAAAAATGTCAAATATTATATATAAGTGGCAGTGTTTTAATCATAACACTGCTACAATATTAAAAGTTTGTAGAAAACCTGATATAATTCTAAAATCAAAATGTAATTTTTTTAGCTGCAGTAGTTACTCATATATTCAAGGCATTTGTTCGAGTTGTTGATTCAAACCCATATAACCAATTGTCTCTAGAAGAAGCAACTGCAGATGAATATATTACTAGACACAGTTTGGATGGAACAATTATCTTTGCAGATCACAGGTAAGTAAGTAAAGTACTAAAACAGTTTGCTTTAAGTATTTCATCTTATTTTGCTGTGTTAACTTGATTTTGATGTGAATAACATCTATGCTTGAGATATCTATGGTAGAAATCAGAGCATTGTGAAAAATGTAAATACTTTGGATGGTTTTATCTTAAACCTAATATATAAATATGTAAATAATTTCTCGTATCTTGTCGATTTAAATTATATCTTAGGAAGCACAAACTATTTCTTGCACACATCCAAAGCGCACGGTCTCGCAGTTTAAAATGTTTTAATGAATATTTTTTTATGATTACATTGATGGAATAATTTCTTCATGAAGCTGAGCAATATCTCCTACAATATTTTTATCTTCTAAAACTTAAAGGGAGCGGAAATAATTAAAAAAATATATTTTTTCTTACAAGGATGCTTTGCCATTCATCTTCTCCCATTGAACTACAGGGTAAATGGAACGCTCTAAGCGGGAAGAATTCCTGAAGTCGCATGACAACGATTTCGGTCTTTCATTAGGGTTGCCGAGGCTTTCTCTACTTGATTACTCCTCGAAGGTTAATACTTAGTTGGGTAACCTTTAGCCTTATTTATGGCCTTACAGAACTTTCCCATGTAGTGAACCAAGTTTTTTAGTTCTGCAGCTGTTATAATGTGAAATCAAGATTGAATTATTGCTTCTGTTAATTGGGTTTTATTGCTGGGTTGCTTTTGACTAAAAAGTTGCTTTAGTCAGCTCCATAGATTTTCGATGGGGTTAAGGTCTGAGCTATTCTCAGGCCATTCCAGCAGTTGAATATGATGATCTTGAAGTCACTTTTTGCACACATGAGCAACATGATATGGAGACATTACAGAACTTTCCCATGTAGTGAACCAAGTTTTTTAGTTCTGCAGCTGTTATAATGTGAAATCAAGATTGAATTATTGCTTCTGTTAATTGGGTTTTATTGCTGGGTTGCTTTTGACTAAAAAGTTGCTTTAGTCAGCTCCATAGATTTTCGATGGGGTTAAGGTCTGGGCTATTCCCAGGCCATTCCAGCAGTTGAATATGATGATCTTGAAGTCACTTTTTGCACACATGAGCAACATGATATGGAGCTGAATCCTGTTGAAATATAAATGCTTCATTATCTTGGAAAAGATCACATGCAGAAGACTGCAGTTAGGGCTCAAGTATTTCATTTATGCATCTTTGGACATTTATATTCCCATTGATCACGCAAATTCTGCCCACACCTCTTAATGTCATACAATCCCAGATCATAACACTAACTGGGTGTTTCACAGTAGGCAGTGCTGTAGTCATAAAAGAAACAGAGGGTATACCATGGGCGTCGGCAGAATTTTTTCCAGGGGAAGTCGAAACATGTACTTACTACTTACACTTTCCCGGGGGGGGAGGGGAGGGGAGCAAAATAAATGTACACACACATACATGTATATATATATATGAAATCCATAAGCCAGGGGGCGACTGCTCTCTTGCTACCCCCACCCCCTCCGGGCGCCTATGGGGTATACTCGAAGGACCGGGGCAAATGTCCGAATTAATTGAAGTTCAAATTATCGAGAAAAAAAAAGTCTATTAATTTTATATTACAGGAAAGGAATTGTGTAACTTTGAAGAAACTTCGACCTCGTGAACACAGAAATTCGTGTTCACAAGTTTCGAGTTATTGGGAGTTTACTGTATTTATGCAAAGCAAAATATGCAGACTAGCATCGAGTGATATTCAAATTTGAAAATCTCACAATATTAATATTTAACTATGATGTAAAATAATTACAGGAAATGTTAAGAGAAAAATATTTAATCACATATAAAGTAGGATGTAATTTTGTTTTATTTTAACAAATTTTAAAGCCTACCTCTATCATTTTCATTGAAATATTTTCCAAACTGCTTGACGAGAGAAATCTGTCTCTGTGTCCTTTTTTGTAGTGCATACTCTTGATCTATTGTCAACTGAAGAGCAATGGTTGGCCAACCAAGAATTTACAAATTTTTCCGGTTGAAAGTGTTCTATATGTGGTCTATTTGCATTAATAAACATTAGATTGGAGACGTTTAAAATCAATAAAGATGATCTCAAATCTGTTACTATGTTGTTCATTAAGCAAAACGTTTTGCAAAGCGTGTACGTAGTTTTTAAAGAAAGCAGAGGGTATACGGAATTTGCTGGAAAAACCAGAGGGTATACGGCATATACCACTGTATACCCTCCACTACAGCCCTGACAGTAGGTGTAATGCATCAGGATGCAAATCTCTGATTCTTCTCCTTACGTATTTTACGCCATCACTACCAAACAGGGAGATTTTGGTCTCATCACTCCAAATTACACTGTTCCATTGTCCAGTTAACATTGGTTTTAGTGCAGTTTAATCTTTTTAACCTTTGTTTGAGAGATAGAAATGGCTTTTTTCGTGAAATTCTAGCATTTAGACTAAATTCATGCAGTCTGTGCCGAACAGTCCTTGCACTCAACTTCACATTGCATTGTGCCATTTCACCTTGTATACAATGAGATAGTTTTCTTCTATCACCTAGGCACAGTCTCTTAATTCTTCTATCATCACTTGCTGTTGTGCATTTTTTCCTGCCTTTACCAGTCTGGTTTTGTAGTGACCGAGTCTCCTTATACCTCTTCAAAAATTTAGAAATGCCGCCTTTGGTTAAGTTTCCCCCAATATTTCTTCTAATTTCTTCATAATTGTAGCCTTGTTCACTTAATAATACTATTTTACATGGCTTTCTGAGTGACCAGTCAACTCTTTGCGCCATTTCTTTAATTTTATTACATTTTACAAGCTCGCTAAATGAATGAACACACCAAAAAACCCAACCAACTTGATAGCAATCACATAACACACTGATAAATGTCATGTGACCTGTTGGCTCATTGTCAAAACAAGATGACTCCTGATTGGCTCTCTAAACACTCATGCTCATTGGCTACATTCAAATAAAGAAATGCCACTTCATATAAACCTAAGCAAGTTGTGCTTCTTTTTTCTATTTATTTGACTATAACTTTTGATAAAATACAGGTAATTGAACAAATGTTATTGCATTACAATCTTGATTAAATTATCTTTCCATTGATATACAATTTTATGGTATTGGTAAAAAAAAGTGGTTTTCTGAGCCATCAAACCTAAAAAAATACACTTTTTCCAAAAGGTTTCCATGATTTTGGCCACTACTGTAGAAGCAGTTACATTAATAGAATCAGCTCCCAACCTTCATACAATTCAGGAGCATTCAAAGTGCATGCTAGTGGTCTGAAGATCAGAATCGAAGTGGCCGAAGCTGTATTTGTTCTATATCATTATAAATGGCAATATCATATGATATGAAATCATGAGGGTGTGAATCATCAGCATTATAGGAATGAAGGAATACTTAAAATTACCATTTATGGACATGATATTTGGTTTTACAGAGACTTCGATGCATTGCCAGCTATAGTTTAATAATGTAATTATATTTGTTTAGTGGAAATTATGAATATGCAATATACAAAGTGATGAAAGAATGTATACCATTCTTTAATTAGATGTAGCCTCTGGCATGTAGCCTAGCTTGGTCATATGTCTTATAAGAAGTATAAATCTAAGTGAATTTGGAAAAAGGGGCAAATTTAAACAAAAAAGATCAATTATGCATAAAGCATTGATTATGAAACACTTTCCAACTTCAATGCAATTTTATTTAAACATCTCTAAAATGCGATACCTTTCTCGGTAATGTTTTAAAATTATCATAATACTACAATAATTTATTATATTTGAAAACTTCATCGAAAAAAAATGAACTTTCTTCAAATGACATCATTGAAATATAAATTGCCTGGCTCTCTATATAAAAGCAGCATTTCATTCATAAACTTTTTTCCATTCCTCTCATTCATTACAATGCTAGAATAATTTATTTTAGTTAAAAACTTAAAACCATGAAGGTAATTTATCTGTATGCTTAAAACTTCATCGAAAAAATCGTCTGCTTCTCTATGTAAAATCAATGAATGTTTCATTCATATCAGCTGTATTGCAGACTCCATGAGCTAAATAATTTTGCATTAAAAAAATGCAGCAATTCTTATACAACTCATTCTACATCTTTTGGTGTTTATATTCTCCATAAGAGAAAATTAGGCTTCGTTGTAGAAATAATCAAAGTTTGGTGATCATTTAACCTCAAATATATTGTAATTACGTTGTTTCAGAATGTAGATGCACAGAATCTAAGCAAAAATAAAGCAGTTTTAGGACGGATATAACACTAAATTTAAATTAAAAAGAACTTTAAAAATCATGATTTTGATACAAGATGGATGCCATATTTTATTTTGAAGTGAGTCATGTGATCTCTTCATATAATGGTCATGTGATTTTTTTTCATACAAAGGGTGTAATTATTATTTTAATTTTTATTTTAAAAACTACTGAATATATTTTGCTGAAATTTTTTTATATATTTTATGGGATAATTTGAATATTTCCTAAAACTTTTGAAGCAATTTGTGAATTTTAAATTCACTTGAAAAATGTTTGAAAAATTAGGTCCCATAAGGTTCAATGTATTTCATTTTTTTCAATCCGGGTTCAATCCAAAACTAATTGGGTGATATTATTCATTTATATTCCCATAAGTCCTACAGACCGTCTGAACAACATACTAAAATTTGATTTTGATAAAGTCATTTTTAAGGCAGTTATCATGCGAACGGACAGACAGACAGACAGAATGACCAAAGTCATAAACACTTTTTAACTATGTTGTAAAGTGTTAATGATGCGCGAAATTCACCTTCACTATTTTCAGTTTAAACTCTAGTAAAGCATTCCATATCCAGGTATTCTAGTCAAATTTTGTCGGTATTTTAATACCAGTATTGATGCGAAAATTCCGGTATTAGTAGATTTTCAAATTTATCAAATTGTTAGATTGAAACTTTAACTATTATTCTCTACTGCTCTTTATTTTCATTATTTTTAAAGTTCTTAATAACATTGTATAAATTAATATCACTTATTGTATTGTTTTGTTGAAAGAGTTACCCAGTTTTTCCTCATCTAATGAACTTATGTTAATTTCAAATACTTTCAATTCATTCAATTTAGTGAAAAGGGAAAGATATATTCGAAAGTGATATCGATATTTCCTCTTCATTCAGCATATCAATTTATATTCAATTATATATATTAATGTATATTTAAATTTATAGTCAATTCGTTCTTTACTGCCTTGAACCTCAGCTTAGAATATGCATTGTTTTAGAGGACACTTAGAGGACAACACTGGTTCAATCTAAACTAATTGGATGATATTATTAATTCATAATCCCATAGGTCTCACAGACCATCTGAATACCATACTAAAATGTCATTTTTACAGCAGTTACCATGCTAACGGACAGACAGACAGACAGAATGAACAAAGTCATAAACACTTTTCAACTATGTTGTAAAGTGTTAAAAAGGACAATTTCTAAAATTATGTTATATATATTAGCATTGCTTCATATTCTTTTGCATGGTTTTTAGATAACACACTTTCCCTTTTATCAGCTAATAATTTTCATACTGTAAGAAACTTATTATTGTGTTAGTAGATTAAACATTTATCTTCTATGAATTGTATGTCATTATCTTTGGAATACAAATTCATGTTCACTAAAGTACCTATTTAAGGTGCTTTTGTTAAATACGTATAGAAAACAATGTTTGGCAATTTCATTAATAAATTTTATTTTTTACATTCAAGTTTATCGTAGGGGTTTTCAGATCCAGAAGCCTGTAACATTATTGAGGAAAATTGAATTCTGAATCTATACTAAAATTTGTCGAATGCTTTTAATTTTAATTACTAGACTGCCTTAAATGATGGTAATATTTTTTAGATAAATGTAAACATACACTTTTTTTAGATAAATGTAAACATACACTTTTTTTAGATAAATGTAAACATACACTTTTTTTAGATAAATGTAAACATAATTCTGAAGTATCCTTGTATAACAGAAATTATTAAAAGAACTGTCATTATTGTCAGTTTATAAAAGGAAAGAGGACAAATGTATGTTTTCAAATAATTCACAAAATATATGGATATTTTTCAATACATTTAATTATCAAAATATTTTTTCTTAATTTTCTATCTCAGCATTTTTAATTTATATATTTTTAGGTTATCTACAATTACAGGACACTTGCCTCGAGAAGTTATGGGATTATCTGCATATGAATATATAGTTCCTGATGATATTTCTGTAGCTTTATTTGCACATCATTTAAGTATGTTCATATTTCTAAAAAATAATAAATATGATTTTTTTAAAAAGTATTTTCTGAAAAGGTATGCCTTTTTGAGAAAATCATTAAAGAATCAGAACCTTTAATAATGATAAATAATCATTTTAGACATAATTCTTGCTATCATGAACCATTCTTAAGATATTGCATGATTTGCAAATTCATTTTTGAAAACGCTTTAAAAAATTAGGACTTTCACTACTGTTAAACAAATAATCATTTCATACATAATTTTCATTATAATATGAATGACACAAATTTAGAATACTTACATAAACCGTTCTCGAGATATGGCATGGTTTTCAAACAAATTTAGTATGAAAATTACCTAAAATTAAAAAAGTAGTTTGTGTCATAATATATGCTTACTTTCCATAATCCACCAATAGTCATTTATACAGGATATTATTTAAATGTCATTTCTATTTCGATGAGGATTTTACACCTGAGTATGAATAAATCATTGTACTTGGACAATTTGCCTAAAGCACCCAATTTCAATTGACATGGTGTTAATTCAATGTCAGAAACATTGTGCTGTAGATCTTGTACATCACAATTTCACTGTAAAAGAAGTTAAATCATTGCATTATGTAGGGAAGGTTGTGTGCTGCCCACATCAGATTTTCAGTTATATTAGAAGTGATGACCATTCATAGGGATGCAGTAGGGCAGATTCCTGAGATTTTACCAAGTTTGGTTTCTCTAAATCTTTTACTCTTCTAATGCAGTAACCATTACTTATAATGTTAACTGGTTAATTGAATCTAATCTGTGAAACCAAACAGAAATAGTTAAATTTCATTGTAGTTGAATATCATTAACTCAAACAGTCAAAGGGATTGAAAACTTTTTGTGTTAAAAGTTTGTGTAATTAGAGTAAAAATAAAGCATATTTTAATTCGCATGGAATTTAAAAGGTTCATGTTAAAATTAATTCATGTTAGACATGTTCACATTATAAAAGTTTAATTAATCACTGCTTAATCGAATCAGTCTCCTGGTTAATTGATGTATGGTAAATGCATGAAAATCTTTAATTATAATCTTTATTCATAGGAAATATAAAAATAATCATATTAAATATAAAAATAGTAAGGTCTAACCTCAATATAAGTTTTGTCTCTTTATCCCTTGATCATAAAGGGCTGATTGATTTGGCTTAGTACCATGAAAAAAGATGGAGGTCAACTCCTATTTTACTTTATCTCCTTCAAAATGAGCAAAAGAGTAATCAACAGAGAATGGTGACTAGGCATTAAAACTTTAAAATTTCATTAGTTCTACAATCGCTAATTTGAAATGTTGGATATGTTCATCAAATTGGCATTTTTCATTTATTATTTTGTTCTGTTTATATGTAAATATGAATTATATTACGGTTATATTTTTAACTCTTTGCATGTAATGTTTTGCATATATTTTACATAATATTGTCTCTGCATTTCTTGTGGCTTTCTCTGGAAATAATACTGTCATTTCAGTTTTCTTTATGCATAAATATATACTGAGCCCAGCATGTAAAAGGGTGATTAAAAAAATATGCTAATTGACTTCAGAATATTTATTAACAAAATTCCATACATATGGTATTTTCATTTACGTAGCCTGTATTTTGAAAATAACATACATTTCAAGTGACCTCCATTGATATACAGACATTTACTTCTCTGCATCTCTAAATTCATAGAGACTGTGACAGTTTGAGCAGTAATTACATCCTATGGAAACCATATAGTCCAAGGAACTCTTAATGTTCTGTAATGACTAAATGACATAGTAGGGATAACATTGTGCATAGGCAGTTCTTTTTCTTACTACTGTACCAATACAGACAACCATTACTTAAAAATTGCCTTTTTCTTTCTTGGACTCTGTATATTAAAAATGGAAAATCATAATTGATATCTATAATATGAATCTGTACATATTTTAATCTATACTATTACATATTTTTTTCTAATATCTCTTATAACCAGTGATGTTATAGTGATTTTGGTTCATAGAGTTGCATGCGGTTTTAAAAACACCAATAAAAATATCAGTAATATATATATATATATATATGTAGTATAGTTTTGACATTTTTGCTATACTATAATATAGATAGTATAACTCATCCAGTGATGATAACATTTTCATTGAATCTCTTTGTTATACCAGGAAGCTTATTCAAAATTAGTAGTATTATTATTAGTATTGTTTTCATGAACAAAAATTCAATTTGAGATTTTAGTAAAAGTACACATTTTCTTGAGGACATTACATTAAACATAATATACAAGGTTGAATAAATGCATCAACCAGTTTCAAAGGCATCACTAGAGGGGTGAATTTAGGTACCCTTTATAACCCCTCCCAGGAACCTATCATAACCCATTGAAGTTTGGAGAAATAAGAAACAAAAAATTCATTTACCAACCCTTTACCCCCTTCCCCTCCCCCCCTAAAAAAAATTTTTTTTTTTTTTACAGGTGCTCTGTCTCATTTATCCTAAAGAAGGCCTTTTTTTTTGTTTTCTTTTTAGCTATTTTATTTATTCATTCTACTGTAATATACCAAATGTAGTTTTTATTTTGAAGATTTATTCAGACAGCAGTTTGAGTGAATTTTTGTATTTTTTTTAAGCAATATCCTAACAAATTCTTCTGCAACCATTAGTTTGAGATTAATTAATGATTGCTTTTGGAATTTGTTACTTTGAGGTAGACAGTTTGGTTTAGAAATCACTTTCTACTCATTAATGAAAGAGCTGTCAGAAATAATGCATTTATGATAAATCATATCAAAAACAAAAATGCATTAAATTTAATTGAATATAAGGTAAAAGGTGCACCATGTAAGCGATCTGCTAAAAAAAGTTTTAGCTGCACATCACTGGTTATAAGCTCTTTGCATTTTAGTTATTCTTTAGTTAGCTTATGAAAAACATTTTTTAGTGTTTTCTAGCGATAAAGGAACAGGAATGATTGTATATAGATTACGTACAAGTGATGATAAATATGTATACTTAAAAAGTGTTGGTTGTCTTCAGTTTGACCGAGCTACTTCACAAGTTGATCACTTTGTCTGTGTTAATCAACATCTTAGGTAAATATAAACCTGTCTTTAATACTGTTTTCTTGAACTTGGGAATATCTAAACATGTCTAATAATCTTCTTTAATAAAACTAAAATTACTTAGTTATAAGCAGCATACAACACAAAAATAATCTACACAAAAAATTTATAGACTGGTTTTGAAGGCTAAAAACAATTTTCTTTGTTAGGACACATAAGAAGCGCAACTTTTACTCATGAGAGCAAGATCGGTGACTGATGTAAGAACTTCAAAAGTGATTGAAGCTGGACAATATTAAGAACCATATTCAATTAAAAATAAAAAATTCATTGTGTCCTACATCTTGAGTCTTTTACCTCTTTCCTCCTCTTTTGCCATTCACAACACCTTTTCCCTGCTTCATTTAATTCAAAAGTGCTCTTATGTTCATAGCCTTTTATGTTATCCTGTTTCAGTCACTTTTGCTGTTCTTACATCAGTTGTCAATCTTGCTCTCTCGAGTGAAGGTTGTGCTTTTTGTGTGTCCTGGGGATAAAAGTTGTTTCTTGCATTCGAAACTGGTCAATACTATTATTTTTGTGTTGTATGCTGCTTTTAACAAAGTTATGAATTTTTTTTTTTTACTTTAGCAGTAGTTTGAGCTGCATATATAATTATTTAGCTCATCATGCTATATTTGGTCAAGAAAAGAAGTAGCTACCCAAGTAGCACACATATGAAATTCTTATGTATCAAGCATATGTAATCTTTTTATATCAGAACATATTATATCAGAACATTTTATATCAGAAAAGACAACTTGTTGCTAATCAGCATACCAGTGTCTATGTTGATGATCCTATTGTAGCCGCAGGTGTCGATGGTTTTGCATCAGGAGAATCCTGTACAAAGGAATTCTTGCATGCAGTCCACAGTGCAGTAGATGCAGACAAATTGTTGGGGCAGACAATGACACACCTGTAGCAGTGCTCCAATGTTCTGCCAACTGTCGAGATGAAGCTGTATGGTCCATCATTGCCATGTGGATGATCTGCCTATCATCCTGTGCTGGCATAACATTTTGTTGTCTATTGGCAGATTTGTGACTCATCCTGTTCTCTGTAGTTCACTGCTTCCACACTCGCATCACTATCATGGCATTGTGCTCTGTATGAGCTGCTATTGCACTATGAAATCCCCCTTCACAAAGGCTGATTGTTCATCCCTGTTCAAACTCTGTAACTTGCTGGTATGGCATCCTCTGTTGTAGATGGATGCTAAGAATTCTAGTTCGTGTTAAATGCAGCCAGGGGCATCATTTCACCATATTCTAAAAAGAGGGGAGGCAAAATCCAATCATAAGTTTCTGTTGTGACTTGTAGATATGACTATTTTTACTTTCCCTGTAATACATGGTAATGTATAAAGTATTGGAATTATGCCCAAATATGCAATTCGAGTTTTCGACGGATCTACATGTTTTGGGACCTCTAGAACACGAGAAAACTACTTTTAGCTTGATGTCTGTATGTATCTGTCTGTGCAATGTATGCATCCACTCTAATCAAATTGACCGAATTCCATAATATATATTTTTTTTTTGTCATCCCAGACTGGGGGGCTTGCCTAATCAGGCTTATAGCTGCTTAATAACCCCGGCCGGGAAAGGAATCCTAAATTTATTTACAATCAAATTTTTTTGTGCCGGGCCAGGGCGGTTACAAAGGCCTACAATAACATTCCACTTTTACATTCAACTTTCACAACAAAGGCCTACATTCAACTTTTACATTGTAAACCAATGATACACCAGGAAATGCTTCAACAGTCCATAGTCTATGTGTCTCTGGTATTTTCCGAGCTCCTCAATATTAACATTAAACTCTCAACCCTGCGATCGACCCAGCGATTGAAACACATTTACTTATTCTCCGGATAGACCCGGGGTTGGCTACAACCCTATTAAACCATAAAGTCCTGCAACCTTCCATTGGCCCAGAGGGATGGAAATCACGAGTTAGAGGGCAGACGAAGACATAATGGTCTGCATCCCCCTCCAACCCACAAGAACAGAGGGGGGAGTCCCTAAGATGAAATCGATGGAGATAGGCCACGAAGGGCCCATGACCCGTAAAGCAGTAGAAAAGATCCCTGGAGCAAAGGTGAAAATCAACGGAAAGGGCCAAGTGAAAGGAGCAGGTACGCGTACCACCGTCCCACAACCCACAAATGACCCCCCATCTCCTCACCACCTCTGCCTGTACAAAGCTGGACAGAAGGGAGTAAGGGGCAGAGGCCCCCAACGTGATGCCGGATGAGGCAGCCAACTTCGCTAACTCATCAGCCACCTCATTACCAATGAGGCCCACATGAGCTCTTACCCAGCTTTATGTAATAACCTCCCGAAAAGGGATAATGATTTTTCTGATACCGTTGACAAATCCGGAGCAGGTCCTGGAGGAGGCAAGCGCACTGATTGAAGATAAACTGTCTGTATAAATGTCAGCCATATGTGGCCAGTACTTCCTATCCACATCACAGCATGGGCAATCGCCAGCATTTCTGCCTGAAATACCATATTATAATCATGCAACTTGTATTGTTCAGTGTGGAAAAGGGAAAGAT
Organism: Amaurobius ferox; assembly: GCA_951213105.1. Taxonomy (NCBI): domain Eukaryota; kingdom Metazoa; phylum Arthropoda; class Arachnida; order Araneae; family Amaurobiidae; genus Amaurobius; species Amaurobius ferox. The sequence continues at coordinate 77,572,912 of OX578142.1, read as the reverse complement.
TTCTGTAGACACAAAATGCCAAACCCACCTCGCTCCCGATCTTCGAGCCATCAGTAATTCCATAATATTTGGTAGGTAAGACCCTTGTGGGTGACCCTGGTGATTAGATTTTGGTACAATTTGGATTAAAAGAGCCTGCCCTTTGTTGTGAAATGGCCCGTAAAAATTGCCTGTATCTACTTTAGCCGAAAAACTAATACACCAAATTTCACCAGATTTGGTAGATACATCACTTGTGAGTTACTCTGGTGCTAATTAGATTTTAGTATGATTCGAAAAATAATAACTTTCCTTTTCTTGCGAAATGGCCCGCATAATAATTGTCAAAGTCTAAAATAAAAGACTATGTATACTCAAATATATCAATTAAATGCGTGTTTTATACATAATTTTTGACAATGAAAAGAATTAAACCAACCCCATTACTGTAGAACTAGGCATTCTTGAGATATTTTAGTTTTTTCATATTTTCACTACACCACCTTTGAAAGCAAGTCTAGTTACCAAATGAAAACGAAAATTGAATTAAAAGTGCACATTAGTGTAAATTAAAATAATTATAGGTGTTATTTTATGCAATTAAACTCAATTTAATTAATTGTAGGAAAATTAAAGAGAATGTGAATCTGAATCTGCAGGGAAAGTCATATGCTGCCCATATCAGATTTTTACTTTCCCTGCAATACGTGGTAATGTATAGGGAAAGCATTAGAATTGTGTCAAAAATCGCAACTTGAGTTTTCGATGGATCTACATGTTTTGAGACTTTACAATATGAAGAAACTATTTTAGTGTGATGTGTGTATATGTATGTATTTGTCTGCACAATGTATGTATTCTCTCTAACTCAAAAATGAATTGAGCGAATTTCATAACATTTTATAGGTAAGTCACTTGTGGGTAACCCTGGTGCTGATTAGATTTTGGTGCAATTCGGAATAAAAGAACCAGCAGTTTTTTTTTTTCCGAAATAGCCCACAAAAATTGTCTGTATCCACTCTAACTGGAAAAATAATTGACGAAAGTTAACAAAATTTGGTAGATAAATCACTTATGGGTTACCCTTGTGCTGATTAGATGTTCATAGGATTTGGAAATTAAGAACCTGCTATTTTTGTGAAATGGTCTGCAAAAATTGTCTGTATCCACACTAACTGAAAAACTAATTGACGAAATAATCCAGTAGGTAACACATCTATTTAAACTTGAATAAACACAAGGACACAGCACAAATTAAAATATGATGGTAGTATTTTAATTTGTGAGGCTGACAGCTGAGGCTGTCTTGCAGGAGCTTGAGAATGAGATTTTGCCATTTTCAAAGATTAAACCTGGATTCTGTGGTGCCGTTACATGCAGTAGGATATGCTTGGGGGAGCCTAGGGGCCCCAGCCCCTCACTTTTCAAGGCTTTTTAATGTTATGCGTATCTCTCATTTAAAATAACACTTTGGTATAAAGCAAATGTTAAACAGTTAGGCCCCCTCCCCCCACTTTTTAGAGTCAGGATACGCCACTGGTTACGTGGACAATGTCTTTGTTATTTGGGATAATGACTTAAATGACCTCAGTAAACTTTTAGAGAAAGTTAACAATTTTTATCCCTCTATTAATTTTACTGTTGAACATGAGTCCAATGGTTCTTTGCCTTTTCTTGATGTTCTTATTATTTATTCCCCCTCTGGTTTTCAAACTTCGGTTTTCCGAAAACATATTTTTACTAATTCCTGTATTCCCACTAATTCCTTTCATCTGATTTCTTCTAAAAAAGCTTCTTTTAATGCCTATTTTAATTGTGCTTTTAATATTTACTCTTCTATCTCCATTTTAAAAGATGAAATTAATTTTATTTTTAATCTTGGCCATGAGGCTGCTTATACCTTTGAGTTTATTTATAGGATTTTTGCCCATATCTGCCTTAAATTTACCCATTTTGATACTAATCTGGTTGCTATTAAAAATCCTTTGACCTATAAATCTAGTTTTCCTTACCATCCTAAGATTTTCCTAAGATTTCCTTACCATCCTTTTCATTCAGTTTTGTCATGAATTTGGTTTTAACCCTGCTCATATTACTACTCTCTTTAATCATATTTGTTCTGATAAACTTGGGGATATTCATGATTTTAAAAGTCACACTGGGGTGTATGTTGTCCTCCTTTTGTCTCCTGATGATAATTATAATTTTTACATTGGCAATACTAAACGTACTATTGGCATCCATTTAGCGGAACACGCTTGGGATGTCAAGAACGGTAAACTTTCCACTGCTCTTGCTCAGTATGTCGCAAATGATAATTTTCTGCCTGTTTTTGAAAAAACTTTTCTTTTAATCCATTGCAATAACCCTCATAATATTCTTCTTTACGAATCCCTTTTCGTTTATATTTACCGTGCCTCAATTTGTATTTTGGTCCCATTCAAACTTTAAGTTTTGCCTTGCAACTCATTCTTGACTCTATGCAATTCAAGCCTCTTCACAATTATCTTTGACTTCCTTTTAAAATTTTTTGTATTTTCGGGCTTGCAGTTTTGTCATATTTGTATTTTGCTTGTAATTGGCTTGCTTTAAATGATTGGTGCAGGTTTGTTTATTTGGATTTTAGAGATTTATTATTAATCAATAGCCTTATACATTTCCATTTTATTTATGCAAATTTTGCCATGTTTCTGGTTGCTATATATGAACGATTGAATGTTTTACATCTTATGTTGCCACTGATGAAGGGTGTTTATACTCTTGAAAGCGCTCTGGCTTTTATAACTATTTTGTACATCTTTTAGGAAGTTCAATAAATGACCTTCATATTTTAATTTGTGTTGTGTCCTTGTGTTTTATTTATTTGACAAAAGTTCACAAAATTTTGTAAATAAGTTACTTGTGGATTACCCTGGTGCTGATTAGATAGATATTGGTATGATTTGGAAAATAAAAACCTGCTTTTTTTTTTTTTTCAAAATGGCCCTCAAACATCATCAAAATCTAAAATAAAAGACTACGTATGCTCAAATGCATCAATTAAATATTTGTTTTATATGTAATTTTTGACGATGAAATGAATAAGATCAACCCCATTACTCTTAAGACTAGCCATTCTTGAGATGCTACATCGATTTTAATAATAAGTCCAGTTACCAAATGAAATCAAAATCTGAACTAAAATTGTAAATTCAGTACAATTTCAATTAATTATATGTATTATTTAGTGCAATTAAACTCAATTTATTGAATTATTAATGAAATAAAGAGAAAATGAATTTGAGTCTGCAGGGAAAATCATGTGCTGCTCATATCAGATTTTTAACACTTGTAATATTTTTTAATGGTATTGAACTATTAAATTGTTTCAAGGAAATTGTAAAAAAATATATATTATAAATATACTGTTTTTTCCTAATTATTCAAGTGTATATAAGAATTTCTTTGATTAAAAAACATAAATAATAAACATCAGATTTATGTTTTTTTAAACTTCTTCAGGAAATTCAGGATTTATGAAGGATAAAATGAATCACATCTCTAAAAGTGTAGTGTCGGTATGTAAAAGCACCAAATGCAATGACGAAGACTGAAAAATCTCTTGCATACTAATTCAACCATACTGAATCCAAATCTGAAATCAGTTTTTTAAATTAACTCTAATTTAAATTAACAGATATGGAATAATAGCTTATCAAAATTTGGCTTTTTTTACATTTACAATCTTGGACAGAAAGCATTGCTACAATGATGAAAAGGAAAACTGTTCAGCTCATGGAGTTAGAGATAAGACCACCTCTATTATTCAGCTGAATAGGTATGTTAATATCGGGAGGTCATCCAGTTTAAAAATCCAGAATATGAATATTTAAACCATGGCTTTAAAGAGACTTATTCCCTACTTTAACTTCAAATACACATTTTAAGCAATGCAATTAATCAAATTTTGTTATAGGTAGCTTGATTGGTCGGTGCTGAATGGTATGACTTATAAAGTTATAGGGAGTCCCTTTTTTCCATGATATGACCAAAAATTGTAAACTTGAGATAAAATGTTTGAGGTGTTAAGCTTTATCAATTGGTTTGTTAGAGGGTCTAGGGGAGCTTAAATTAATTTTGCTATGTTAGGGGTTGGTATAGTATGTATGTTTCGATAAGGAGTCATATAAGAGATAGTAATATTGATTGGAAAGTTGTATGGTTTGCATGTGTCTGTGGATATTAGGAGTGGATGGGAGTGTTGATGGGAGTTGATGTCTAGTTCTTGTTTCTCATGCATGGCCGTGATGTACTTGGATGGGCATAGTGCATGGATTTTACTGATATATAAATAAAATTATAATTATTTAAGTAACTACTGAGTACCCATAAAAGATCACAGGAAAATTTTTTATTCACCAAAAGTTATTAAATGTAAAACATCTTTTAAGTTTGTTTAAGTTAATGAAATTAAGTTTTTATATCAAAGATATCTTAAAAGAATATTTTAATATACATTTTATATAGTATTTTTTACCTTGGTAAAGCAACTCAAAATTATCTCATTAGATCAGTTTTGACATCCCCTTCCTCAAATGACCAAAAAATAAAAGTGTTTAAGATTTAATTAATCAGCTGAAAGTTATAAAATAAGACAAAAATATTGTGTATAAAGTGTTGTAATTGCAAAAATGTATTTTAACATAATGTAATTTCTTACTTTATTAGTAGAAAATAATGTAAACAAACCCAAATCGCCGAACATGTACATATGCTTATTGTCATTCAGCGAACAATAATAACGTGAGTAAATTACTCATACTAAAAATTATGTTTGATTTTAATTCTCTTCCTAATTTAAATTTAATGAATGTATGAATACTAAGAGGGATGAATTACCTGTTTATTTTTGGTTAATAAATATCTAAATTTTAAATTTTGTTGATATATCTCTGGAAAATGTTTTAGGATTTTCTAGCCATTGTATTTTTTAAATAAAGAAAAAACAAAAACATGATGGTTTTTAAGTGAGCCTCCCATAAACGCAAAACTTAAAATTTTGGTACTTGGTACTTTTCCTGCCGGCTGATATTTTGATATTCAATTTGATATGTTAATAGATGTTTGAATTTCAACACCCCATTTAATTACTCTTTTCTTTTTTAATCAATTGTGTATATCAAGGATTTTTTCCTATATTTGGGTTGGGCTGATGTATCTGGGAAAATTGTTTCAGATTCTTTTCGTTTACTTTCTGCAAAACTAGAAAAATGAAAATTAAGGTTTTTTACCTCCCCAGCTGCCAATATGTGTATGCAAAAACAAAACTAACTGGTATTTGCCTTTTAGTCTTGATATGAACTTTCTTTTAATCCTCCTCACTCGATTGTTTTGAATACATTTTACTTTTTGATATTATTCCCCCTTATACCCTGCCCAGGGATTTCAAATTTGCTAACTTGTACAATTTTCCAACAATTGAGCTACTGATCTGTGTGTCTATGTCAAATTTGTAGACTCTCATATGAACAGGCAAATATTAGATGGAGTGGGATGGGGTGGGGGTATTAACAGATACATTAATAGGGTTTTGGTTATTACTGATGAAATCCTAACATCCTAGAAATCCACAAAAGGAATGGTTGTCACCTTTCTTTTACTCAGAGACTGGTGTTTAAACAAAGCCCACTTTCTCTATACCACGTAAGTATTTTGCACGAAGGCGAGAGGCAAAAATAATACAATTTCATGACAAAATGATTACCTTATGCACAGGTTGAGAAATACACATCTGAAGTTGGACCTACTATGATATTCTGAAGTAGCTAGCTGAAAGTTTTTTTTTTTTTAATTAAGCTACCATTTAATAAATCGCAACAAATGTTAGATTTTTTTGCAGTCACAAATCAAAAGAGTTTTCCAGATCTTGGGGGTGCCCCCCCTGCCCCCCCCCCCCTAAATGATGCTCCTGAATGCAGAACAAAATTGCTTAGAATTTTTATTTATTTTTCATGAAAAATAACATCTTGCAAAGAGAAAATTAAATTTGATCAGTTGCCTTTGAACTAAATGTAAAGAGTGGAAAACCGAGAAAATATTTTTAAATGTTGTATCTGGCAATTCTATTGTACTATCTAGAAGTCTATAGAATTGCCAATCAAAATTATATATAACATAAACAGTAGAGTTACTATATATATATATATATACACATACACAAGAGGTCCCAAAAACGTTACTATATATGTATATATATATATATATATATATATATATATATATATACACATACACAAGAGGTCCCAAAAACGTTACTATATATATATATATATATATATATATATATATATATACATACATACATACACAGGAGGTCCCAAAAACATTGACCTCTGCTTTTATTCCTTAAATATTGATCTTGGACATATATAATAAATTACAAAGTTGTGTAAAATAAGGTACAGAATTTTATGAAATCGCTAAAAATTTTCAGGAGATTAAATTTGAAGAAATACAAGATTTAAATTTTTATACGGCCCTCATACGAAAGCATTTTCAATGTACAAAATTTCAGCATTTTATCATAAAAAGTCCCAGAGATATGTTTAAACAAATGAGGGATTAATCACAAATTAAAATGTAAATGTTTACAGTAAGAGTGCAAATGAAGCAACACAGAAATGCATCATAGGCAAATAATAACTGCCTCTTATCTTTAATGGATCTTTGGCATGGATGGAAAACATTTTCAACAAGCTTTGTAATCTTTGTGTAAAGTTATTATTTCTACACTGTGTAGATACTTTTGTGCCAATAAATAGCAAAATTATTATTTATTTATGTAATCATTGTTTTCTTTCGTAATTTGTGTATGACCCCTGAAACGCGATCTGCTGACATGATTTTTCCCCTCTGAGAGCCTGTGTTGATGCATCGGAAAGTGGTTTAAGTCAGCATATTTGTCTTTTCATATCTCTGGGACTTTTTATGATAAAATACTGAAATTTTATGCATCACCTTATTAGTGTATGGGGCACATTTACTCATTGGAAATGTTTTTGTATGGAGGGGGGTATAAAAATTTAAATTTTGTATTTCTTAAAATTTGATTCCCTCGAAAATTTTAATCGATTTCATAAAATTCTGTAACCTTTTTAATGTAACTTTGTAGTTTATTATATATGTCTAAGATCAATATTTAAGGAATAAACGTCGAGATCAGTGTTTTGGGGACACCCTGTATATATATAATTAAAACAATATTAAACAAAATTTCTTACTTCAACATTAAACAGATCAACTCTTTATTTGGATGTTCGCAACTTTGTAAGTATTCTCTTATGGTTGGTTTTAAGACAGGTTTTCTATCGGCTTCAGTAATTGCGTTGGGATTTGCTCCATTTTCTAAAGAGTCTATAATATTCACCTGGTTACATATTTTCTCTGTAAGCGCAAAATGTTGAGCTGATCCTACAACCATTGACACAGCATTTATATCAGCTCCTGACTTAACTCTGTTGCAAAAAATTATATGCACTCATAAGAAATTGAGCTACAAGCTGCGAAACTTGGCATGTATGCATCGTTTCAAGAGATGAGCAAATGATTAGAATTTGGTAGTTGAAGACCCAGACCACACGACCAACCCAAGGGTTTACAGTAGCAATATGTGTGGCCGGAGAATTTGGTAGTAAAAAACATTTTATTAAGAAATGCTGGCAACAAGAAAATGACATTTTAGTAATTAGTGAATCCTCCCTTGGCAGCTATACAAGCGGATATTTAGTGCAACATAGAGTTAAATCAGTCACTATGTCCCTCTGCAGAAGATTCTGTCACAAATCTTGCAATTGGTCATCTACTTCAGTGGTATTCTGAGCAGAATACAGTTGCCATCCTAGCATGTCTCAGATATGTTCTCTTTGTAATAGGTCTGGGGACCTGGATGGCCATGGGAGGATATTAAATACTCAAAGACATTGTTGAGAAAGTCAAGCAGTATGTGGCCGAGCATTGCCTTTTTGGTGAATAGAACCAGGGTGGCTTGACAGCATAGGCAAAATATCATTGACGAGCAAGCAAGCCATGCATCCTTTGATACCAGATGCATGGAGGATGGCAAATGCCTTTGAATGGCTGATAGCAATGCCATTGGTATGGACTTGGCTCCTCTCAAACAGTTGTCTGTCTGGGGGCATTCTAAGCCTCTGCAACAGCTACATGTGCCTTCTCTGATCCACTGTTGCCAACACCAAGCAATTACCATAATGCTCCGGCTAAGATGGCAACCAGTTTCAATTAATCCTATGATGTTACCTCTCTCTAAATCGGACAATTGTTCATAGCACTGTTAATTACATCTCAAAGGCATCTTCGCACACAACTTGCAGTATCAAAACAGGAAATCCAGTTCCAATTACCTGTGAGTGAAAACACTGTGCGATTTAAATGCAGCATAATGCATAGTTCTCATGTGTATTACACGAGTCCTATAATATCATTGGCACTGACAGCTATATCAGTTGCATAACTCTTACTACAATATTTGCATGATGTCTGTAGCTTAATTTTTTATGGGTGAATATATATATTTTTGCAATGAGTATATATACATTAAAAAGTTGAATTAAACTTAAATCATAGTTACCCAAAGGATTCGATTTTACTTACATGCAGCAAATATAGCTTGATATTTTGCTTTGCTGTAATTGTTTTAATGTTTGTTTATAAATTATTATTCATGTTTAATCATTAAAATCTATATACATGTGATTCAGCAAATTTTATTGCAATATCTCAATACATTTAAGCATACTTTAATTTTGGGATGGTTTGAGTCATGTAAACATTTTTTTTTTCCATTTGACATGCTGACTCAAAGCATTTAAAACTTTTTGTTTGTTTTAATAAATTGATAGCGTACTTAGCAAAATCCCAAATTCTATAAGAATTTCAGAATCTTCAGTGTTTTTCCTATGTCATAGATAACAGCAGTTTTTCACTTGAAGTTACAAATTTGCTACTGGAGAAACTTCTTTATGGTCTTAAAAGAGATATTTTGGACATAGTCATTTATGACATACAAACTATTCATTATTAGGATTCTGCATATGGAGTTTTAAAAATGACTTCTGATGTTTACTTTAGGAATCAGAAAATTTTGAATTATTAAAATTTCTTCACTATATTTGAATGATCTGATGTTATTAAAATTCTACAATTTAAATGTGCAGAATATTTTTAAATTTGAATTATTTATAATTTCAAATACACACATTTGAATTAAATAAGTTTTACTCTGTGTATATTTAAATTATTATATTCAATATATTTAAACGTATTTATAAGTTTAACAATGAATTGAGTATGCAGCTCTTCATTTTGAACATTTTACTTTAATTTCATGTAAGAATCCTGTATACTTTGAAAATCTAGGAAGGGGGAAGGCAAAGTCCTTATAAAAAGTGTCTAGGGGTTCAGAAGCACCTTATATCACTAGTAAGGGTTAAGCATACACATAAGTTTTTTTGTGCATACATTTTAATGCATATAATAATATTTAACCTCATGTATTTTTATTAAGATATATAAAACCTAATATGCCTGCTAACTTCTTTATTATATTTGGATATAAAACTTGTTTGAAACAAACTCAATGAAATAGAATACTGTTTAAACAAAATTTAGTCTGTATGAAATGGTAACCTGTTCAAGTCTCAAAGTATTTTTGGTTCCCTAAAGTTTAGTTTTAGATAAATTTTACAAAAACTTTTTTACATTTTGCCAATGTTTATTACCAATTTAAATTTAATCTTAACATTAATTGTTATTAATTATTGCTTCCATTTTTCAGTGAGGCTGAAGGGGAGACACAATTAAAATATTTTGTTGACCGATTCATTCCTCACATCAAGGACAGTTCAACTAAGTCTTTGTTAGAATCAGTAAAAGCTCTACAAGCTATGGGTTTGAAAGCTCCAAGCAGTTTAGGTAGTCTGAATGAAAGTGTTACATACAATCGACTTTCTACACTGGAAAATTCTAAGCCACCGAGTTCTGCAAATACATTGGTATATAACAATGCACAGAATAGTGCAAAATTAAAATCATCTACATGCATAAGTAGAAATGTATTTTCTCAATCAGTTAACCCTGCCAAAAGTTCCAGTGGATCAAGTTCAAAGTCTGATAAATCTCTACCATCTAGTCCAAAAAAAATATATGTTGATAAGAATATTGGTACACAGACCAATTTTTCTTCAGCTCCATTAGATTCTCAAAGAAAAAGTAAAGATTTTCCTTATAATGCAGAAGAGTGTTTGAGAAGGAAAAGAAAAGCTGTTTGTAATAATCCTGTGAATACATTATTACCTAATGTTTTAAATAGTGATAATGCTAGTAATTATCCTTCAGCAGTTTCTGATAGAGCATTAGTAATAACACACTCAAAAATAGCCCAGAGCAATGATAGTTCTCAGAAAATGTACTCATCAAGTGGTCTTCATATAGCATCACTACCATCCCAAACCATCAGTATTAAGAATGATACATTGAATACAATAAATAGTGTAAAAAGTAATGCATTTAGTACTGATAATAAGAACATACAATATGGAAACCATAGTAATGATTTTCATATAGGTTATCATGAAGTATCCAAAAATTATAATCATATTACCAAAATTTCAAAATGTATTCAAATGCAACCACCAGCCATACTTGCTCCTAATCATACTAAAGATAGTTCCTTTCAAGTATTATCATTAGCAAGTAATTCTAGCCTTGATGAAAATACTTTAAATAAAACATATAATGATAAAGTTAGTATTGAGTTGGAAATGCCTAATATTGCTGGCGTATATAGTTTGAATACTGAAAATTATCCTGACATTAAAACTAATATATTACTAAGCTCAGGATCAGTTCTATATAATAATGATTTACAAATGAAAATGCAAAAAGTAGATGTTGGTAATAGAGAATCTGTAAGTTTAGAAAACAGCCCATTTGTTGCAAATAAAATTATCCATTCTGATTCAAATCATTTATCTGTTAATGTGAGTGATGTGGTTGTACAAACTGCCATATGGCCAGGGGAAACTAGTTCAGAATCAAGCACATCTAATGCTGTTAGTGATGAAGCATTTACATCTTTGATGGAGTGTCCTGATGATGTTCATAATATGTATTTTATGCCTGAAGAGGACATGAAAGCTTGCTTAGCTGCATCTGAAGATATTTCATCATTACTTGACTCAACATTGCCATTTGATGATTCTTCACTCCCTTCTGTAGATGGTTGGAGTGAATATTTAAAACCTGGAGATATTTTGAGTATGTTTAAACAATCTTATATTTATATATATAGTCATATATATTATAGATTTTTTTTTTGATATATTGTATTTCACATATTTGAGATTTTGTTTTATTCTTCATATTCAGAATGATCAACTTTTTTCACTAATTCAATAAGTTATTTAAAAACTTAATATTTTATAATTACAGCATAACATCTTAAATAAAAAAACATTGAAATAGATTCTGGCCTGTTTAAAATTTGAGTTAAACTAATTTGTTTCCTAATGTGGAGTATTATTTTACATTTAAAGTGATATTACATTTTGCTATGACATTGGTTTTATATGTCCAGTATCTTTATGCTTCTGTTGCAGATACCAGCATTCCTGAATCAGTTTCTTGCTTTTATGCACTCTTTAGCACAAAATTACAGATATACTCATGTCCTAAAGTTAAGCAACAAAGTGAAAAAGCAGATAAAAAGAAAATTATGCATCTAAATTTATTAAAACTTTCACAGATCATCGGGTATAACAAAAGACACTAGCATGGGGAAATGCAAAGAAAATTATTAATAAATAATTAAATAATAGAAATAAATAAAAACATAGGATTTTTGGGTGGCAAAAACAGTTTATTGGTGGAGGCCTGTTAATAAGAAATGTGATGATCTCTGCTACATGCCTAACAGTGTTGATTCATGCTATAAGATCATCTATGACAGTTTGGAGTATCTGTGTCCATTCATGGAGCAAACATGTTCTTAGCCCATAAAGGTTCTGGGGAGGATCATGGACAGAACTTAAACATCTCCCAAACATCCCATGCATGCTCAATGGGATTCAAGTTGGGTGATCTCAATGACCATTCCATATAAAGCAGTGTTTCCGATTCTAAGTACTGGCTGACAATGCAAGCCCATGAACTCACATGTTATCACCCGTAGAAATGGCATCAAGACCCATGGTCACAAAAACTGGATGAACATATTGAGCAAGGATGCCATCTCTATATTGCACTCCAGTCACAGTACTGTGAGTGAAGATGTAGAGATAAGTTCGGGCTCTGACAGCAATCCCTGCCCATACCATCAAACCACTGTCTCTATGTGTGCATTTCATGAATGTTACTGGTGTGATAGCAAGTTTCAGGTATTCTCCAGACCAATAACCATCCAGAATCACTGTGTGCACCAAACTGTGAATCATTCATGCAGAGCACAATTCCCCATTGTAGTGGAGTCCAGTTGAGGTGATCTCAAGCCCAGTTTAAGCAGCATCCTCTGTGCAAGGGCATCAGTGGGATGCAAACCACTGTTCATCTTTTATACTGCTGTACTTGCATGTAGCCATCTGTAAAAAGTTTGCCAAGATTCTACTGTTCCTGCTGACGCTGCAAGGTTGGAAGCAAGCTGATGCACAGTGATTGACCTGTGGCATCATGCTTGCAAACACAGAAAGCGGTCATCTTGAGTGGTTGTGACACTTGGACGTCCACATACTGGTCTTCACAAAACTGTTCCTTCACTTTAATAAAGATTTCACAGGCGGCAAATGATAGAACAATAGACATTTAAGGCTCGGTCTACTTCCAACTTACACTGGCCCCCTTTGAGGTGCCCTGTTACCTTCCATCACTTGGCGTCACACATGATATTATCTACTCATTTTTCAAAATTTGACTAATTCGAATTTTCTTTTGGAGTCTGTAATGCTTGAGATACAGTCTCTGCATAAAACAGGTAATTTTTGTACCTAGTACGTATCCTTGTTATAAAATGTTGGTATGCAAAATATTTTCTGCGGGCCAGTTTCTGCATGTGTGCATCTGTCATGTATGCAAATTTTGTGGCTACCAATTGTTTCTTTTGCCAAATATGCTAATTTTTCTTTTTGGACATGAGTATATCTGCAATGGCAGCAAGAAAATATGTTATATGCTGCCATTTTATGAACCTCTGTGAAAACATGCGAAATCACTCTTGCAGTACAGCTGACATTGATTTTTATAAAGATTGAGCTCATGCTTCAATGGCCAAGTTCCTAGTTACACAACTTGCTAGAGGGGGTATTACCAAAGATGTGGTTGTACTCCCATTGCAGATGTCATCATCTGGGGACCAGTTTTATGCTTTTTTGCACTATTTAGAACAAAATAGCTTATACCTGCAATGGGAGAAGTAAACTGCACCATAATTTTGCAACCCTCTATGAAAACCAGCAAATTCATTCTTATCATACAGCTGGTTACAGATTTTATATAGAGTAAAATGGGACTACAATGGAACTCATACTCATGGAACTTGCTCAATAGGGGTATTTTTAAAATTATGATTGTATTCTCATTGACAAGACAGTGATTAAAGAGCACCAAAAAGCAGGAAACGACTCCATAGATGCTGGCATTGCATTTTTTAAAGAAATGGCGATATTAATATTTTTAAAAACTTAAAAGCAAGAGTTTGGGATAATTTGATATATAAAAGAATCAATTGTAGTTTTTATATAATGTTTAAAAATATATAATATTTTAAAGTTTTTAAATAGTATATTAAGCATTTAATGTAAAAATATATATATTTACTTTCAAAAATTTAATCTTGCCTTTCTATTGCATTGTCTATTTTCAATGATGTTTATCTATATATTTAAAATATGTGCAGGTAATCACAACCAATTACAAGTGATGTTTCCAATTCAAACTAATTCAAATAACAGATCATATGATAGCTGCTAACCAATATCATGAAATTGGGCCAGTTATTGTGCACTTTTTCTGGTCTTATGTATTTTAATTATGTATCAGAGAATGATATAAAATATATAAAAATGATACAAAAAGATGACAAAGTCAATCCAGTTTGCTGAATACACCAGATGGATCTATGACTAGTCCATCCTTAACATATGACTAACAAATCAAAGTAAATATACATCACTTTGTTAGGCACTCTTACTCTGCACATACCCTTGCTAGTATGTATTACTAATTCTCTCTATATATATGATACAGAAATTTTAAGCTTTCCCTAATAATACGCTCTTTTCTTTCATAATTATTATTCCAAATTCCTATTTCATGTCCAACATGTATTGCAGCTATATTAAATTCTATCCCACGCCACTAATATTAACAAAGTCTGTCAGTACTTCCTCGTTTCCTCGACCATACCATATATGGTCACTAATCTTAACCTCTGCTTAAACTTTCTCATATGAAACTGCTTCCCCATCACATTTTTAAAGCATAAAGAACGCAAAGGCAGCATCTTTCCCATACCATCATATCCCCCCCCCCCCTCCGATGTAACTGTACATTGTGTGAACCAACACAGACATCATGGAGATTTCCTGAGAGCTGGTTGCCGGAGCTCGGAAAACCTATATAACTATATCTGTTTCGAGTGTCATATAATAAGTAAATTTTTGGTAACATAAAATGTCTCTTCCCTGGACTATTGTAGCCCATATTACATATATATATTTCAATATAAATTTATCTGTTATGTTTTGAATATATTTACATTTATGGTTTTCATTTTAACTTAATATATTTAATTTTATGTAGATCCTTCAAATACAGAAGTTTCTTTAAATGCTGAAGGTGAACAATCAGTAGTAAACACAATAGGTGAAAAATCATTTGATCTATGGTATGTTTTTCTCCATCCAAAAATTTTCAACTTCTCTTTGTGTTTTGTAATTTTCAAAATAATAATAAAATAAGTAAATTACTCACAAAGCACATTAAAAAAAATATATATATATATTTTATTTGTTTGCATATATATTATTGAATTTTCTTATGCATTTTTAATATTGATCTACATAATCTGCATATTGTGGCTTATATTTCAGTAAAACTAATACGTTCAGGATTAGTGTAAATTTTAGTTTTGCATTTGGTCATGTTTTTATATCGCACAAGTAGTTTACAATATCAGTTATCTTACCTAATAAAAGACTATGCCTGTGTGTATGTCTGTGTCATCTGTAATGGAAAACTGAAGCTTTAAACAGCAACAATATTTGCTGTAGATGTACTTCAGGTTCTGCATATTACAACTCAGTTTGTTTTAAAATTCAAATTAGTTCAAAAGTAATTGAACTTTTAAAGCTGAAATTCAGCCCCAAATTCTGCTTCTTTAATCATTTTATTGAGTAGACGATATTCTGCATGAATATTCAAAAGCAGGTGTTTTATCTTGCTTAAAACACAGCTGTTAAATGGATTTAATTCATCAGTTCTTTAACATTGTGAATTGAAAAGATTTTGTTCTATTATTTTTTTCTTTTAATTTCACATTAAATTATCATTATGAGTATTGTGCTAAATTTTGGCAAAAGTCCGATCAAAACTCGATGGGATAGCATTTAATATTTAGATTTTTTTCTCTGACTTCAAAATCACATTTATTGAAGCAGATGATTTTCAAATTTTGAAATTTATATCAAAATCAGGTGTTTTGATAAAATAGCAGACATTTTATTAAGAATAAATTGAGTGGTGTTATCTGTATCTGTGTTATGTATGTAGTGAATGCTTATTTAGGACCCGGAGAATGCCAAGTAATTTCTTCTAGTTTACAATAATGGTAGGAAAATTAGCTGTTCTAGTCAACTAATATCTTGGAATAATTGTAGAATTAGTTAAATGTTTGAAAACACCAAGGCTGCCAACAGGTCCTTATTTTCCTAAAAACACATTTTTTTCACTTGGATCCTAAAATTTCCTCCTTTTTAACACTTTCCAACATAGTTGAAAAGTGTTTATGACTTTGTTAATTCTGCCTGTCTGTCTGTTCATTCACATGATAACTGCCATAAAAATTACCTTCAGAATGACATTGTAGTATGTTATTGAGATGGTCTGTGGGACATATGGGAATGTAAATGAATAATATCACCCCATTAGTGTTGGGTTGAAAACGTGAAATACATTGAACCCCATGGGACATAATTTTTCAAACACTTTTTAGGTGAAGTTAAAATTCACAAATTGCTTTGAAAATTTTAGGAAATATTCAAATTATTCCATAAAATATATAAAAGAAAATTCAGCAAAATTTGTTCAGTAGTTTTTAAAATAAAAATTAAAATAATAAGTACACCCATTTTATATAGAGAGATCACATGACCCACTTCAAAATAAAATATGGCATCCATCTTTTTTTCCCAGTGTAAATATCGTGATTTTTAAAGTTCTTTTAAATTTATATTTAGTGTTGCATCCGTCCTAAAACCGCTTTATTTTTGCGTATTTTCTATGCAACTATATTCTGTTCCAATGTAATTACAATATTTTTTATTTTAAATGATCATCAAACTTTGGTTGTTTCTACAATGAAGTCTAATTTTAATGGATGCAGAATATAACCAAGTGATTGTAAGGTGAGTTGTATAAGAATTGCTGAATTTTTTCACGCAAAATTATTTAGCTCTGAAGTCTGGAATAAAAGTCATATGAATGAAACATTCATTGCTTTTACTACATAGTGAGCCAGACGATTCATCTTTCAATGACGTCATTTTAATAAAGTTCATTTTTTTTTTCGATGAAGTTTTAAGTTTTCAAATATAATAAATTATCGTAGTACTGTCATAATTAAAAATATATCAGCACTGAATGTATCGCATTTTAGAGGTGTTTAAATAAAATTTCAGTTGGAAAATGTTTCACACATATCAATGCTTTATGCATAATTGATATTTCTTGTTTAGAAAATGGTTTTTTTAATTCTTTGATAGACCCTAAAAACCATTTTTCATAAAATTAACCTTATTTTTTACTTTCACATAAAAGATTAGGTTGTGTTTCTTATTTTATCCAATAAATTACAGCATCAGACTGGAAAGATTTTGTTCCTCAGTTGTTAGAGCAAAAAAGGCAAATCATATTATACAGCTAGTGCACATGACATTGCAAACTCATCTACTGGGTGTTTGGGTATCTAAAAAAGGAATTACTTTGCATTGTAACACACTATCAAACCAGTGTTACTCTGTATTTTCCCTTCAAATGTGAAAGTTGATACCATCGATGTATAAATAGAACTAGATATTGTAATATGAAATTCTTGTAATTACATTCAAATATTAATTATTCAATGATTTTGGGAAGAAAAAATGTACAGAAGGATTTTGTTTTTTTAAATATATGCAGTTTTAAAGTTAAATATAAGATTTTTTTAATAAAATAAACTTAAATTAAGGGAGATATTTTTTCAATTATAGTTTAATTATAATACTTTCGGTATATGTGGCTAAAATGTTTGATATCTAAATATTTTTACCCATCAATGATAAATAGCTTTTATAAATCAATGATAGAATAGAAAGGTACCCAACAGGCATACAAATTATACAAATGTTTGTAAGCATACAAATTATAAAAGCATTAAAATATTTGGACTACCATTGTTAATATATTACAAAGAATCTGAAGTATTCATATTCAGTGTTAAAATGGAACAGTAGATAAGGATATCATGATTCTTGTAATTACATATTTAGCTATTCCATCCAAAAAGGCATAGTTCCAAAAATAATAAAATAATTTAAATATCATCTATGTTATTGACTAGCTTTGCATCTTTTGCTTGAAGTCTTCATGGTTTCCTGTTATGTAATGTAAATATGGTGCAATTTTCCTTAGATAGTCCTCTACTAAAAACATTCATCTTGATGGTATGGCCGCATTTGGTTCTTGTTTAATAAAATATCCCGCCATTCATTTCTTTATCTAATTACTATATTAAACGTGATATTTAGATTTAAATAATTTACACAAGAATTATCTGCCATCTTATCGTAATCACTGTTTTGTTTAAATAAAAATTAAAAATGATCTTTATCCTTTGTTTAGCATTACGATGCGATTTTACTTAAATTACTATGCAAGTAAAAATCATGTATCTAATGCGAATAAAAAAGAACTGTATTTTATTAATTTTCAGAAATTTGATATTAATAAGGAAAAGTCCAATTGGACTCCCGATACAAAAGCAAGGCAATACACTTGCTCTATAGGTGTTCTATATGATTAAGATTTCTAGTCAATCATAGATAATCTTACATTCAATACTTTTGAGCATTTAATTTAAAAATTTCTAAATATGGAATGTTATTTCTTGTTCTGTCAGTCTTTATCTAAAACAAAAGAAAATTTGTTTCTCATTTTATAAGTAAATAAAAGTTTCTTTAGCCTTGGTATAACTTAAAGATAAAGAAAACAAATTCTCTTTGATAAAATATCAATGAAGGAAAGGACTGAATATAACCGATATCTTAAAAAGTTATTATAATAACCAAACTACTCTTAAAGCTGCAACAAAAAATGACATTATTAGGAAATATTAAAGGGAATATTAGGGCATGAACAAGAGATATCAAAATAATGAAGAAAATGGAAAAGGTAAAATAAAAAGAATAAAGAAATATATTTTCAGAAAACTTTAGAGAAGTAAAATAATACAATGAAAAAAAAAAGACTTGATGATATCAAAAAGAATCTGAAAGGTATGAAAAAGATGTATGAAAGTAGGCCTCAGTTTCTGAAAAATTGCTAAATGAACCAAATGAAGGGTTGAAATTTGCATTAAAAATGGTGACATAATAGAAGCAAGACTAGCTCAGTATTTGATCATTGCTGCCATTATTTTAATATGAAGAAAATAAAGCAGATAGTTTGGAAATCAAACTTGGTAAAATGAAAAGCATAAGCATTACCAGTTTTTTCCAAAAGAAGTCAAAACCAATCATTTAATCAACATTAGTGACAGTAAACAAATCCTATTTGAAAATCTTAAAAATAAGATTTATTTATTATTTTACTTATATTATATTATTGGTCATTTAACCAAAATAACAAAAGATATATACAAGATTTTACCATGTGTGTTTTTCATTAAAAATAGGAAATTTTTAGGATCCTGAATGAAAAAAATAAAGGCCTTTTTAGGAGTCTTTAAAAATTACACATATGCACATATTGACTATAAAAAGTATTTTAAAACTAAAAGATATGAAAGCAGGATGTAACCAGGGTTGCATATTTATTTTTAAGATATGCAAGTTACAATACAAAGTTACTGTTATAAAATGATTCCTTAATTAAAAGTTATTTTTGTAATACATACATATAAATTTCTCTTTCTATGAATGGCATATACTCACACAACACATTACATCTAGATTACATCCAATATATGTAATCTGGATCATCCAAAGCAGATCCACAATTCAGTGGTTGATGTGTATTGATGTCTAATGGATATCCAGATGTTACTCCAGATACCATCTATTGATATCCAATGGATAGCCATCTATTGATATCCAATGGATAGCCATCTGGACATAAAATGGATGTACAATAGACATATACTGGATCATCCATATTACATCTACTGCTCATCCAAATTACGTCCAGGTTGGCATCTAATGAATATCTGTATGGATGCATAGTGAATGTGCAATGGACTGGATCATTCAGATTACGTTCATAGATCCATATTATTGGATTATTTATTCTATATTCATTCTAATGTGTTTTTAAAAAATAGAGCTTAAAAATTGATAAATGTTTTTAATATAGTAGATTTAGTTTGTAAAAATATGGCCTTATTTTGCTATTGCTAATTTCTTTTGATACCCTCCTGAATTCGAACCCACAATCCACTGTGTGCATTGCAGGGAATCTACTTCTTTATCCAGTATGCAACATTTAATTTATCTTTCTTGAGTCAAAATAATAATACAACTTAATCTTTTATAAATCTATTATGTTGTATTTCTAAATCAAATAAATTAAAGTTATTTTCAGTTTCTAAGATATCAGTAATTAAGGCTAATTAGAAGAAATTAATGCTCAGATAATGAATTTTTACATAATACTTTATATAAAATGTTAATACTATATTCTTTGTAATTTTCTTCTCATCAGTCTATGTTTATATATATATGAAAATATGAATTTATATTGCCCCATACTAAGACAATATAAAATATTAAAAATATTTGAAAGCTGCAATAAATTTCAGTAATAGTTTAGTAAAATTGCTAGTTTGATTGTTATTTTGATTTTAACAAGTTTAAACTTATAAAAATCAAGTATTCGATTCAACATGACAATAATAGTTATTCTGTAAATTTTAGAATACAAAATATTGAACAAACAGATTCAACTTGAAAAACAGTATACATAAATTACTCAATGTGAAATTATGTTGTTTGATAATATGCTTGTTTCGATTTCGCAAATGATAGTAACATGCATAAATTACTCACACTCGAAATTATGCTGTTTTATAATATACTTGTTGTCATTCAGCAAATGATAATAAAGTGAGTAAATTACTCACACTCAAAATTATGTTGTTTGATAATATGCTTGCCGCCATTTGATAAACAATAATAACATATATAAATTACTCACACTGGAAATTATGTTGTTTGATAGTATGCTTGTTGCCATTCGGCAAACAATAATAGCATGTGTAAATTTCTCATCCTCTAAATTACATTGTTTGATTATAATAATGTTTCTTTGCAAACCTTATCTTTGATTTTTAATACATCATTGTTAGAAATTAGTTTGTCTTTTGTTAAAAATTAGTAAATCAACTAGAATAAAAAGACATAAAAATTGAGTTACATTTAGCAAGTTTATCAGCTGAGATATTGTTGAATGTACTTTAAAGTACAATTGATAGTTAAAACATTGATTATCAATTGATAATTAAAAGAAATATACAAGAGAAAGAGATATTAATTTAATTAAAATTCATATAGTTCCTACTAAACTATGGTAGACACCCCATTTCAGGTATCAGCATCCATGGGCCTGTTTCATGCTTAATATGCATTCGTCAGCATGGAATAGCTGATATTTGCAACGGCAGCAAGAAACTATCTATAGGCCTCAAGTTTTGCAAGCTTCTATGAAAACTGACAATTTTAGTCCTTTCACATGGCTGGCATAAAATTCATTTACAATTTAGCTCAGGTCACACCTAACTGCAAAAACAGAAATTGCAGCTCAAAGCAAATGTATTGTTGCCATTGCTGATATCAGCTATTCCATGCTGATGAGTACATAAGTGTGAAACTGGTTCATAAATGCTGGTGTCTGTAATCAGAGTGCCTTTCATGTTTTTGGGAATGCTCCTTATAGATAGGTTTTGTGTTTTATTTACCTACTAAACTATTTAACTGGATAAAGTCTTATCTACTTTAAACATCATATGGACATTACTCTTTTATTTTGGTACAAAACAGTTGGGATATTTTAAAGACATTTGGTTCTTAAGTCCGTATTTTTTCCCATCTTGAGTTGTTGGCAGCCATGGTAAACACATATTTTGATTTCACATGGATTTGATTTATTTCAATAACAATAATTAAACATGTTTTAATCGTATAATATCAATTTACCTTCAAAACTGAAAATTTAGCTGTTCTATGAGTTCTAAAAAATGTTTAATGTGCTGGATAGTAATTGATCATAAGACTTTTATAGTAGCTTATTCAAACAAATTGTTTTTGTTAATCACATGCATATAATTTGAAAATTTTCATTTATTAAACTTGAACAATGAAATGAAAAATATGATATTGTGTGTAAGTTTAATGTATATGATATGATGACTTTTGATAACTGATGACTTGTGTGTAATTTTAATGTACATGATGACTTTGCTAGGTTATTTAATTTTTTGTTTTTATTCTTTTACAGGTGAATGATGATATGATGCTTCAACAGATCTTAATAATGAGTAGATCTGATTGAGCTATGGTATGAAAGTTATGCATAACTGTAAACTTTGTGTTTTAATTTGAATAAATGTGGCATGATTTGGATATTAAGTAAGGTATGCTTTAAAAGCATATGTTTTGGCCCGGTGGAAAGAAAATTTATTTAATGTTTTAGTATATGACAATGCTAAGGCATTCTGCTCATTCACTTTATTTTGAACTTTATTGTAGTCATTCATAGTAACTAATGTTAGTTAATCATAATCACTAGTTTTGTGTTCCTGAGGAATACCCCTATCCTAAAATCACAAAATTTGCATTAAATGTTCATGAATGTCTGCAAAATTAATATGTTTTGTTATTGCTATAAAATGGTCTAACATTGTATTAAAATATCTATGATGACAGTAATAGTTTGACTTTCATAACAGTACAAATATATGTAATTTTATATTCCATCTGTGTTCCATTGAGAACTGTGAAATCATTAATGAATTTATTTTATTTAGGATTTTTTTAATTTTGAAAAGATCTCCTTCATATCGTATTTCACAACTTTACTCATTAAAATGATTATTTGTTTATTCATTTATTGTTGGGTCCATTGATGATTTTATTATAATGTATCATCATTCTCAGGAAGTAGTAAATATATACACACATACATATATATACATACATACATACATATAAGGTGTTTCATTATTCATGTTCAGGGATTTATCTCATCAGGCCCATACTTCCAATTAGAAAAATCGCCAGGAAGAACAGTAGCATTATGTCATGGCATTTTGCTACAAGAGGGTGGTATTAGTAAAAAATAAGGGATCTAACTTTTTATACAGCCCGTTCAATACAATTAAAAAAACAAAAAACATTGTGCCTCGAACTCATTAGTACAACGAAACTGACCCTATGTGTCTAGCTTAAAAATTGACTAAGATATTAGGTGATAATTTTTTTAATTTTGAGCATTTCATGCTTACTGAAAGTTTGTTTTACAACCAATCAGTTTCTGTCAATTAGGAGTTAACTGTAAATTGGAATATTTGCATGGACATATCTTGATTTTCTACTATTATAAATTACTTTGAAAGATCAACATTTCTGTACATGGATTAGTTCTTATACAATTATCTGGATAATTTGTTGATTTGGTTATCCAGATTACCCAGTAGGCACATTAAGCACATGCTTAGGGCATCATCAAATTAGGGGCACGAATCAAAATTATTTTTTTTTAAATTTTTATTTCACAGAGAATAAAATGAATCTCTGCTTCCTCTAAAATAAAGCAAAACATTATTTTTCATTATTCTGTAGCATGATTTTTGTCTTCAGTAACAATATTATTCCTAAACATTTGCTGTTACATAGTTCGTTAGTACAATCAACCATTCCTAAACAGAACATGGTCCTTTGCACAAGTCCATGTTGGCAGGCTCTGACATACAGTAAATGGGTCCCAGGGCCTAATTGCATTTGAGGGTACCTTCTGAACATTTAAATATTTACTTACCATCAAAAGTAAATAAATATATAGACAAATGGAATAATGAGATTCAGTATCATGCAAGATTAACTTTGCTATGATATTACATAATGTTGCTGAAATTTCACTGACATGCTCATCATAAATTTTCATTGACATGCTCATCACTAATATTGTCACTGACATGCTCATTTATTTTTGAAACTTTTAGAAGTTTCAGGCTATTATGGCAAACTTAAGAGACCATAGAACTATGGTCTCTATGGACCATGCATAAATCAGGTCCTGCATGTTAGTCCATGGGCATATATTTTTATTCTATATTCCTGGAATTATTTATGCTTATTATCTCTTTATGACATACTACACTGTCCTCTCCTTCTATTACCATATAAAATAATAAAAAGGAACAGAGAATTGAAGAATTCGTTGTGAACAGTGTAGAGAGGTCTTCTTTTCTGACGATGGTGAGTCTTCTAGGTTGGACTAGAGTCCTGGCAGAGATGAGACTATCAACTAGAGTAGAACCCTTGAAAATTTCAAGATCTAAGACGAAATGTTTAAAATAGCACGTAGGGCAGTGAATGTTTTTCAACACTGGCTGCATTGCAGTTTACGGGACAAGGGCAGTCTTTAAAAATGTTATATAGCTAGTGCTAAATTTCAGGGACATGATTAATGCCAACTAAAGAATTTGGGGCTCTCAACATTCAACTGGTCTTTTTTTAGTTGAATGTTCTAATTTTTTAATGATTTCTTAAAAAATGCTCTATTCGTTAGTGAGATATCATATCCACAGACTCAAGGACACACACAAACATCACTTCCAAAACATTCGATTTGAGTTGAGGAATGCTTAAAATGTGTCTTCTTGTCGAAACCTCAAATTTGAATTTTTGCCCCCATCGCAATACTCTCTTCATAGATCATACTATGTATGCAGGGAAAGTAATATATTATACTTCATACACAGAGAAAGAAAAATGTTTTATTACATACAAAAATCATAATTTTCAATATACTTTTATTCTAATAAAACTTAAACTACACTGGCATCCAAAAGTTAAGCACGGACGATAAAATTAACAAAAATGAGGAAGTAAAGCTTTGATTAACTCAAAATTGTACATGAAGGTAACAAATGTGTTTATGCATTAAAAAAAACAAGAATTATGTACAAAGATGAAAAAATATTTACTTTTCATAAGTTATATGATGACATCATGTGTGGGCCATTAACAACATGTCTTCTTGTCGAAACCTCAAATTTGAATTTTCACCCCCATAGCAATACTCTTTTCATAGATCATATTATGTATGCAGGGAATGTAATATATTATACTTTATACATAGAGAAAGAAACAATATTTTATTACATACCAAAATCATAATTTTCAATATATTTATATTCTAATAAAACTTAAACTACACTGGCATCCAAAAGTTAAGCACGGATGGTAAAATCAACAAAAATGGAAAAGTAAAACTTTGATTAACTCAAAATTGTACACGAAGGTAGTAAATGTGTTTATGCATTAAAGAAAACAAGAATTATGTACAAAGATGAAAAAGTATTTACTTTACGTAAGTTATATGATGATGTCACATGTGGGTCATTAACAAAATGATGTTTAAAGGCAAACAAACAAAACAAAACTTACATTAATATGGTATGTGACCACCCTGGACCTTCACCCAAACTTTTCAATGATTTTCCATGCTTTCAATGAGGTGATCAACTATCACAGATGCGAGCAATGGCCATTCCTCCAATAGGGCAGTTTTCAACTCTCTGAGACTGGCTGGAGGAGATAAACGATGATTTTTCTGATTTTTCTTTGATGATTTTTCTAATTGGAAGCATATGTCTGCAGGCAACCACCAATGAGAAAAATCACTGATTGTGAACCCCATATATGTACACACACACATATATATATATATACATAATTTAATTTTTAATGTTGATATTTTTGTTGTAATTTTTAGTATTATATCATTTGTTGTATATATGACATATTATTTATTCAAATATTACAGGATATGAATATTTAATTTTATAACTATCACTTTAATATTTTGCTTAATTATGCTTTCATAAAGTCTCCCAATTTTATTGTTTTTAGCATTTTAAATACCTTAAAACTGAGCATCTTCATTCTGGTATTTTATATGTATATATAAATTATTTTTTGTCTATTATCATGATTCAATTTGTAGAGAGTTTACTAAAATGTGCAATCAATTTTTTTTTAATTTTTAGGTATTTATTAAATCATTTCTAATTCAAGGAATACATCATATTGAAATAAACAAATGTATTCAGTATAACCTAATTTTAAAAAGTCAGTCATATTTTATTATTATTTATTGTTCTTCATTTGGTTCTAACTCTGGCTGAAATAAAAAAAATGTGTTAAGGCAGTATCATCTTGTATGTTATTAGCATTTAAAGCATTTTGCATTTTTACTTTCTGAAGTCATGATAAAATTATATATAAATACAGACATTTTTATACCATAAAAGTAATTCATTGAAGTCGGCATTCTAACCAATGAGTATTATTACTATGTAATTTAGTAATAATACTCATTGGTTATTCTCACTGTTATATAGGGTAGACCGGGGTAATGAGGGGATCCCTTGAGGGGGAAAATCATTTCATCACATTCAGAACCAGCTGTAAAGTGATTATTAATGATCAATTATATTTCACTTTACATCTGGTTCTAAATGCAGAGTTCATGCGCACTCTGGATATCGGGAAAACCGGAAATTTACAGGGAATTTGGAAGTGGACTAAAATGTCAGGGAAATTGCAGGGAAAATCATTTTTTTTTTAAATGCTGGAAAAATCAGGGAATTTTCAACTTAACGACCTGCTCTTGTCGATGCCGATTACTACGGATTCTCCATAGTTTCTACGGGAAACTTCCTCATACTACAGATTATGGAATTTGCATAGTTTCCTATGGAAAATTGTCTTCTGTGAAGACCAATGTAAATTTATGGCTATGTGCATGGTAATGTTAATCAAATCAACGTAACATTGGGGATTTGTAGCCGCATGTTCGTTAATGCCAATCAAATTAACAACTTCATATTTTACTAAATACCAAAAAATGAAATTTTTTAAACATAAAAATAATTGAAAGAAAATCCTATCAACGTAAATGTCACATTTCAGTTCAGTCTTGTTCACATCTTCCTTACCATAGCTCCCTAAACTATCTCACATGCAAACCAAGCTCATCTTTACTCTCAGGAAACATGTTTACACTAATGACAAAAACACCTGGTTACCAGAACTTTTTTGACTGACCACCTAATTAAAAGAGAAATGAAATATTTACAGCCATGTTATTGGCATTTTCAAAAAATAGCTGTTTCCCTCCAATAATAACTATAAATGATTACCACGAAGTAGAGATGACTTATTTTGTGTACCTAAAGAGATCTTATCTGTAATTACTCCTGGATTCTGCATACCAGTGCTGTCTTTACAGATGGCATCCATTCTGTTTGAAACTGCAAACCCCACTGATGGTATCCATTCCGTTTGAAGTTGCAAACCCTGCTGGTAGCTTTATTCCTAGTGAGCACCGGACGTTTGGTACAGCACCATAGTTAGGTAAGGGCCAGAGAACTAAGCCCCCCCCCCCACACACACGCTTGGTATACTCAACCCCCCTCCTCCCTCCCGATAAAAATATTAAAGTTTTAGTTGTGATGAGAAATGTCAACCAACATGTCATCCAAATTTTGCATAAAAATATTATTTATGAGATTTTTTTATACATTGCTTTGTTTTAAAGATTTTTTAATTTAGCTGTGTGTGATTATAGCTGTGATGATCAATTTATTTACATATTTAATTTAAAAATATTTAAATATAGACAATAGTATTTGGATACTTTTGTATTATTGCTGGGTTCATTGTTTTAATTTATTGTGTCAAAATCAACTGATAGGTAGTTAAGAGTTGATATTAAGCGTTAACGTGTATTAACTTTCAGAATTTTTTTTATTAATTAACAGCTTTGCTACTAGTTAATTCTACCCCCACTGGGTTCCGGTCTAAATTGGGTGGCACTTCCCGACCGTCCAAACAGTTACCTTACACCTTTCTGGTAGGTCGGACGGTCTGGGTTTCAACAACAACAACTAGTTAATTCTTATATTGAAATCTATTGTAATTATTATATATTATAATATTGATGCATAGTAACTATATGGATTTTCCTAATCAACTCTTAGCTTACAAATATAAATAGGCTTAAAAAGATTAAAAATATTTATCATACAATAAATAAAACTGCTGATATCTTTCTGTCGGCCCAGCCCATCTGACCTACCTGAAGATGTAAGATACCTGTTTAGACCGCCGAGACAATGCCATCTAATTTAGACTTGAACCCAGTGGGGGTGAAATACACAGAGACCAACCCTCCTTCCTTTGCTACCAACCGTTCAGAAGGACTCTCAAACCCAGAAATTTAACATGCTCATACACGGGGACAGTTTAGGCAAAGCTGGAAATTGAACTCGGGTCCTCCAAGTACAATCCCCATGACTTAACCACTCAGTTATCTCACTCCAAAACTGCTGCTTGTGAGACAATAACTTACAAAACTTCCTTGAGGAAAGCATATATATGTCAGTTAAGTGACTACAGTTGCTTCGATGACATTATAATCCCCCCCTTTTTCAGGCCAAAGTAACAGTATGCACTCTTAACAACCATTAATGCCATTCGTTGGGCAGTTCGTTCTTAACAGTTGTTAAGGGTGCATACTGTTCTTTTGGCCTGAAGTAGGGGCTTAAAATGATCTCAAACCAATTGTAGTCACCTAACTTGACATATGCTTGCTTTCTTCAAGGCAGCCTTATAAGTTTTTATATCTTTATCGACTTTATGAATCTTTTATATAACTTTATCGGATTGTGCCCCCCTGATATTTTGAAAACTCAGCGCCTATAAACATGGCAATGGGGATTTATAGCCGTATGGGCGTTAATGCCAATCAAATTAAGGTGACAACAGGGATTTATAACTGCTTGCGTGTTAATGCCAATCAAATTAGCTTTACAACGGGGATTTACTGCTGCGTGCATGATAAGGCTAATTAAATCACCTTGACAATGATTATTTACCGCTGCTTGGAATGTAAAAGATTGATTTTTTTCATGGAAGTAATAAATGTATGTTAATTTTCACGTAAATCGCTGAATGGTTAATTTTATAATTATTTATGCATAAACAGTGTAATTGCACAATTCAGTTTATGTTCTCGTGAATCGATCTCGAGAGTCGATTAGTATCTTTTTCCATCTATCTCCATCTTTCAAATATTGCATATTGAATGAATGAAAGATATGAAGGGGGGTGGCTCCAGAAGAGCCCAGCACGTCGACCAGAGGTCTATTGTACTACCCCAAAAGAGAAAGATCTCTAAGAAAAGAGACCAGTAGCCGATGCGAAAATAAGCAGGCACTTGACAGGTATGTCGTTCAGCTCCCAGGGTTCAATCACATGACAACCAATGTGTTCGAATCTGTGAGCAGAGTAAACCTCACATTCACAGAGAATGTGAGCAGCAGTTTCTTTGCTGTAATTGCAGCCTCTGCAAAGCGAATCTTTAGTGACACCCATAATGTTAAGGTGTCTCTTCAGGGTGCAGCGCCCAGTAAGGAGCCCAACAGCCCTCCTGATGCCAGTTCTGCTGAGCTTGAAAAGTTCTTTTTGACATGTACTAGGGCAATTGCAGTTGAGAATTTTCACTTTACTTTGTCCCTTAGTATTACGTCAGTTCTTACATTGAAGCTTCCTGAAGATGTCATAGACAGTTCTTCTAACAAGGTCATTGGGGATACCCAAGGCCGACTCAGGGCCCACAAAAGGAGTACTTGAGCCTTTCCTAGCAAGTTCATCTGCCAACTCATTGCCAGGAATGCCCGAATGGCCAGGCACCCAGTAAAGAATGACATTGTTATTGCTAGCAATTTCACAGAGCATTGTAGCATTCTCAAACAAGGGAAGAAGTCATAGTGAACTTCCCAAGAGCCATAAGAGCAGCCTGACTGTCAGAACAGATGAAAATCTGGTTATTCTTATACTTCCTGTCATAGCAAATTCTACAACACATAAGGATGGCAAAGACTTCGGCTTGAAAGACAGTAGCAAAATTGCCAAGCAGATAAGATAACTCAGTACCATCATCGGGGCAGCACACACCAGCACCAATGCTTGTGCCAATCTTCGAGCCATCCGTGTACCATACAATACAGTTCCGTTTATTGTAGGTGGGAGTGCTCTTCCAGTCATCCCGCGAGGGGACCTGAATTTCATAAGGCTTGTCAAACGTGTATTTGATATGAATGCCATCAATATTGCGTATTAGATTGACTAAACTAGCTTATTTTTATATTCTGATTGATTATTAAGATGAATTTTTTAATTATTTTCCCATAAATAGCACAATTGCGCAATTCACTTTATGTTCCTGTGAATCGCTAAAAGTACATTAGTATCTTTTCCATCCATCCCCATTTTCCCTTCTTTTCTGTTTCTTATTTCTCTTCTTTTTGACTTCTTGGAGGATGTCCAATCTTCTCTAGCCATTTTGTTCACCTTATTAAAATTGTGTTTGATTCCATTCTCTTAAACTAATTGAAAAGCTATCCAGCTTAACTGTAACATGGTAGCACCTTAAAATATTTTTGATAGCAGTAATAAGTGTGATTTGTTTTTCTGTTCAGAAGTAAACAATGCTTTTCAGCTTTGCTTTTTAGTAAACATTGCTATGAAGTTTTTCCATAAGCACAAGCTATCTAGATCTATCATGTAAAGTTGTTCAAGAAACATTAAAATTCTTTGAAACAGATTTCGCTGACTTACCATTTTTGATAGTTTTTAGAGCTACCTATAGATTTTCTGGGCTCCTCTTAACCCTGTCAGTTATTCTTTATCAAGGTTGCATCATTTGAAAAAAAAATGAATATATTTTAATAACAAAATAAACTCATAAAAAGTTCTAGGTGTGATAATATAGCCCTAACAAGAATGGTGATATTACCTTGGAAGGACTAAATGATATGCATATATGCTGTTATTCATATCTAAATAGTGTCAACGTAACTTCATAGTGAGGAAGGTAAATATGCATACTTCATAACTATAAATAGAGCTTCATGTAACCAATGATTAAAGTAAATTTACCTCAGAATAATGGGATTTCCAAAATTAGATGTAAATTATTAAATCATACAATTTTGTCACTGAAAAAAAAATACAGCATGTTGTATGGATTAACGTCATTGTGGTATGTTTCTTTTTAAAGCTGTTATATGTTACTATTCTCCATGTATTTCTGATGTACAAGGAGAGGAGGAAAGTAGGGGTGGTAGTATTACTCCAGTTTCTCCTAATAGTTTCAACTAATTTATGATGCTAGAATATCGTGAAAATTATAATTAAACTCATGAGTCTGCCTGTTTAGAAATACCAGTAATGAAGATGCCATTAATAACTGGATCTCCAAAATTAGGTGAAAATGGTGAAATCATGCAATTTGTCACTTAACCCCCCCCCCCCCCCCCACACACACACACACACACACACCCACAGTATGCTATATGAATTAACACAATTGTGGTATGTTTCTTTTTAAGACTGTTATATGTTACCATTCTCTGTATATTTTTAATGTACAAGGAGAAAAGGAAATTAGGCGTGGTGATATTACCCCGGTTTGTTTCTTCTAATAATGTTAACTTATTTATAATGCTAGAATATCATGAAATTTCTAACAATTAAAATTCATGATTCTGCCTGTTTAGAAATACCAGTAAAGAAGATGCCATTTCAATTCTGTACAGATTTTTTTTATAGTATGCCTATATTTGTCTGTTGCTTTTAATGATTGTATTATTCCTTATTGTCTTTCAAAATATAATGTTGATATTAAAAATGCTTATTTATAAAGAATTTATATAAACTGTTAATAAAATCTATAACTTTTGTTAATTTGAAAGTACAATTCATATCTGTTGAGTACAAGAAATAGATATTTCATTTACCATATTTGTTATGTACAATACCATGTAGTTTAACATTAATAAAAAGTTATGTGTAGCTCCTCTGCAATCAGAAGTTTCCCAATTGTTTTAATGCACCTTATTGTAAAAATTTCCTTTAACATAACTTTTTTATGCTTCAAATTTTATAGCAGCTGTTTATTTTATTGTAAATTTCTCAAATACTATATGATGTTATATCTGCATTTTTATATGTTTAGCACATACTCGCAGCAATTTTCTTCATGAATTTCTAGTCACTGTAAACTCCTGCATCCATTTGACCATCCATATTAATACTTTTACATATATATTTATGTATTTATACAAGAAACCAGAATTAAGAATGAAATTAAATTGTGTAATTGTGCATAAAAAAACAATTTAGAAATATTTTTATGTGTATATGCTTACATTCCTGGAATGTTTATTCTGGAAATAGTGATAGTTATGATTATGCTGAAACAGGTACCCCAATTTAGGAACAAGTTAGATTTCTAAGATGCATTAAAGTAAATCTATTATATTTAATCTGAAATGAAAACTTTTTTGTTTACAAAACTAAAATATGCAGTCTATTATATTATAATGTAGTACTTGTTCTCAGTTTATTGAAAAAAATTGACAAAAAGGGTTAAGTTTTGTACCAACTAAGATCTGGATAATTTTTTTTTAATTTGTAGAAATAGTATGCATTACACATAAAAATAAGCAAATGTGCTGAAACAAAGTTATGCATACTCATTAATAATCCAAGAAAGTGTCGAGAGATCATATATTGCCTTCTAAACTTAATACATTACATGTAAAAGATTAAAAAAATAAGACTTGTCAGAAGTGTTGGATGAAAAAAAATGAATCATTCTAATGAATTTTATCATGAAGCCTTATTAAAATTTTGATTAAAAAAATAAAATTGAAGAATCATTCTAATGAATTTTATACATGGAATGTTTCTAAATTCTGTAGGATTTTATTTTATTTGAGTGAGCCTAAAAAACGTTTGTATAGAGGGGGGGGGGATGGCCTATAGGGACTATTTAGCACAATAAAAGAGAAATATGTGTTATAATTATTTGATGTTTTAATTCAAAACATGTAAAATGTTTCTTCATCTCAGTTCTATCAGGCTCACCTAATCAACAGAAGTATTTCATCATCTTAACTTCACAGACCAGTAGACATAAAAAAAAATGATCATTGTGGCAACTATTTGCTTTCAACAATTAAAACAACTGTAAAACCACTTGAAGTGTATCTATTTTTAGGTGTTATTATATATATATATATATATATATATATATATGCATTTAACTAATATTGGTTATATATATATATATATATATATATATATATATATATATATATATATATATATGCATTTAACTAATATTGGTTATATATATATATATATATATATATATATATATATATATGCATTTAACTAATATTGGTTAACCATATGTAGGATTTTTATATGAAGTATGTAGGTGGGTTTAATAAGAAAATAAATTTATGCAAGAGTAATTGGCTTTCACTGTTCTGAGTTAGTATTGTCATGAGTTAGTATTGCCATGTTCTGAGTTAGTATTACCATGAATTTCTGGGACAATTTGGTACACCATATATGAAAAGTGGCTCAATTATATGAAGGAAAGAATATGTTTTTGTCATAAAGCAGGGAATTTTTTGTTATTCTTTATTATATGTCTCAAAATTTACAATTAGAAAGTATCCATAAAATAAAATACACTAGTTTATAATTAGAACTTATTATCAGTTTATTAAAATTTTCAAACATGCTTCATTGGATGTATATATTAAATGACATACAAAATTATAATTTTTCAATTAAATAATTTTAAATAAATGTTTTATATCATAACTGAACAGACAATATTTTAAAACTAAAGAAAAAATGAACAATTTAAAAATATATACTAAATGTCAGTAAAAAGAAGATTGCAGTTTAGGTTGTTATATGATTATATTGATCATATGATTATATATCGATTCTTATATACTCACATATAACACCTTAAAGAGGCATCTTACTACTTTATACTTGTTCATCTTATATGTACTACATTGGTGTCCAAAATTGTCTTTGCATGAACAAAAGCACTAATTTATCAACAACTGTTTAATATGATTAAATGAATTTTTGGGTGATATATAGCTTCATAACACATAAATACAGACTGAAGAATCAAATATGAGTGCATATGATACAAAACGAATTATGAAACAATTTGTCACTTTCATCAATGTCCGCCTACCTTCTAAATGGCTAACAGCTTGCCACCTCAAAGATTCTTACCAATTGATACTTCAGAGCCATAAAGAACTGTTTTGAGTTGATAAACACTGAAATAAAATCCTGAATTGCAGAAGTTCGCAGGGAAACATACTTCATGCACAGCACTTGTGCCGCTTATTTTTACATATATTAAGATAATTTTTTTCACCAGTATATATTAATTGCAGTCAAAATATTTTGATTTTAAATTCAGTATAAAATTTTAGGTAAAAATGTTATATTTTATGTATAAATTAATAACGTCAGTTCTCTCCTGAATCTTTTCTATGTCATTTTCTTCTTAAATACTCAAATTGACAATATGCATGTGATGTCACAATCATATAATTTTGATAAAACAATGGCATGTACAATGTTCTAGTCAACAGAGATTTGATGTGAACATGCTGTAGCATTTTCATTCAAAAGTCCATTTATTTTGAAGAAAACATAACTACCCCTTACAATTTAGCATTTAGAAGTCATATTGTGCCGAATTTTAAAAGAATAATGCCAATTAATGACTTCATAAAACTCTTGACTTCATAAACAGCTTTTAATTGGTATGTTGACGTATTTACTTGAACTTAATTTTTCAGATAAAAGTGATATATTTTTACGTTTCACTGAGATATTTGCAATTTCTGGACATGATTAGTTATAATTCTATCATTGGAAATTACTTTTGTTGAGATATTTTGTATTTTCTATGACATTAAATCAGTTTTGATATTATTCTTTTACTTAAGAAACTGAAGAATAATGGCAGATGCCATAGTTGCTTTTTAGGCTTATGTGATATACTTTTAAGGATCCATTGGTGGAGTGTATGGTACTTCTATTTTGTTTTAAATTTTAATTAATCAGCTAAAGTCTATAAAATAGAATAAAAATATTATATTTAAAGTTCCATTATTACAAATAGCTATTTTTAATGATGTAAAAATCTAAATATTAATGTCACACTTATAATGTCAGGATATCAAACATTTTCCCCCTAGGAACACAAAAGTTCATTTTTATAAATATATTATAAAATATTTATTTTTATTAATCTATCACAATTCAAACTAAAATATAAATAATATATACAATCAAAGGTAAGAAATTCAACACAGAACATAAAAATGGAAGTTAAGAGCCAAAAAACTTTAAACTAAAAAATTTATTTAGACAATGTATTAATAAGAGTAAATCTAATTTTATTTTGAAGTATTAGATATACCATAATGAGTTCATGAAGATTCACAAGTTTTAAATTAATATTAAAAGAAAAAGTTTAAATATCTTATTATCTTTTCATAATACAGTTCTATACACAAATGTATGTATCAAACAGAACACACATTGCCAGTGTTTTTCCAGCTCAGCTTTTTTCTCCCCAATCCTGAACCCGAATAATGCATATTGTCTTATGCCTTAAAAGAGAAATTTCAGTTTTTCATCTTGATTCATTAGTTGTTCTTTGTTTTGTTTTTTTATTAATTTCATCTTTTTATATGTTGCATTTAGCACAATAAATAGATGTATTTTTAATTTACAATTACTACGCATTTGTTATCTATAAAAATGATACTATATTAGTATTTCTCTTTAAAATTATAAAGTCTCTTAAGTACTTTCAATGTCGTGTTTTATATACAGAGTGTCTGGATGAAAGATATCCAAATATTTAAAAGCATATCTTGAAAATTATTTATTACTAGTAAATATACCCTGTGTTGCCAAGGGGTCTTGACGTAGCATGCCCATGCAACAGTTTATTTATTTATGTATTTATTTTTTCTATTAGCAAGTATATTAATAAAGTATGCCTTGGTTTTTGAGAATTTGCTGCACGTTCTGGTGAACAATATTTAAAAAATGCTTTAATGATATGCCTGCTTATAACAATCACAATGACAATAAAAAAAATCTTGTCTCTGGTCTTGAAGTACCCATATACCAAATTTCATAACTGAATGATACTTAGATTTCATGCTACAGACTGCATGTACACACAGACAGGCATCTTCTTTTAATATGTGAGGCTGTTCCCATGCAGAGCATCTACACTCTAGATATCTATGAAATTTTTAATGATAGTACTCTAAAAATAGCAATTTAATTGGCTCTAAGTTTGCATTTTTTCTTTGGCTGAGACTTATATCAATATTTTCTTCAAACCATTAAAATCTATCAGCTTCATTTCTCATTCTATAGCTTTATAAACTGCTTCAGTATATATACAGTATCATTCATAATTATATATAGAAGTGAATATGGATATTGGAATCTTTTTTAACATCTAACAACAGTGATTATTATAATACCTCCATTTGCATTGTTA
Source organism: Amaurobius ferox (assembly GCA_951213105.1). NCBI lineage: Eukaryota > Metazoa > Arthropoda > Arachnida > Araneae > Amaurobiidae > Amaurobius > Amaurobius ferox. The sequence goes on along the minus strand of OX578142.1, from coordinate 77,536,705 downwards.
CATGTTCAAAATTTCTCTTTTATATATAGATTATGGCTGCACTCACTTATGAGTACACTTTTTTGCAAACTTCCATAATTTGAATCATGATACTTTGCAGCATGTAATGATTATTATTTAGTGGGCGTAAGGATTATTATTTAGTAGAATAAATTTAAATTTAGTATTACACAAAAAATTTATATTATGAAAAATTAGCTGCTTTCATGATAAATACATGACATCAAATTTTGCAAATCGCAACTTTAGTTTCAATTACAATAAGATAAAAGAATCCGTTTAACAGTTTGAATTTTTCAAGATGACAAAAACAATGGTATATTCCAAGCTAAAATAGAAATTTCCCTTGTTTTTAATGAAAAATTACTATTTTCATGAGTTTCCCCTGAGATTTTTAGCTAAATTTTAATTCCCCGAGAATTCTAGGGTTTGCCTGTTCTCCCCAAGGTATATGAACCCTGTATATAAATTTTGAGCTTCCCTACAAATATTTAACACCCCTCCATATTTTATTCCCCTCCTCCTTGTGAATCTTTTGTCTTGCCCTCCCTAAAAAAACATCACTTGAGTGGTGTCAATCCCTCTCTACCGATGTCTTTACCAATACCCCATACCTAAAAGTTTGTATAATAGTCACTGTGGCTAATGTCACACTGATGCAAACCTATGGTGCAAGCCAGAAAGGTCTGTAATAAATAATTTCTGAAATATAATTTTATTATATTAGACACCTTTCATCCAGACATTCTGAATACACACATATATATATACAGACAGTAATCTCTCATTAAGATGGACATGTATAAAAATTTATATTTCATATTTCATCTAGAAATACATTTATTGATTTAAACTGTTTCTAGGATAATAGATTTTAAAATTTAAAACATTTATGCAATTGGAATATCTCTGTGACTAACGGTTCAGGAAATAGCCATTGGGCACCGATAGCACTGGACTTGGACACCCTGTATATAATTGCCTCAAACTAAAATTGAATTATTTTATTTTGGCAAATATTATGTAACGACAAGGTTTAATATCTTTTTTATTTTATATTAGTGAGATAACTTAGGTAGAATAAAAATTAGAAACTAGGGAGCAAATTCTGTTTTATAGCTCTTATTTACTTCATTTCAGTTACCTTAGTCTATTAATTTATCGATATATTTATCTTTTCTGCTAATACAAAATTTTGATGCATTGGCATATTATTATTACTATTTTGCTGCATTATACTTTTAAAATATTATTTATGTATAAGTTTATACTTATTCTTAAATTGACATTATAAGTTTATACTTATTCTTAAATTAACATAATCTATGTCTATCTAAATTGCTATTAGCTTAAAATTTGTTTGAAATGTATAGGTTTAGGAATCATAAACTAAAATGCTTACAAGGACCGAGCAAGTTCAGTTAGTAAATGAAGCTGTTTGGATGTAAGAAATATTGACTGTGAGATACATAATCAAATCCATAGTATGAAATTGAAATACTTTGTAACAGAAAAAAAAAGTTGATTAAAAGCATAAATTGGTTTTAAAGGCAAATAGGCACCTTCTTCAGGATAAAAAATGTCTTTTTATGTTAATATTTAGATGATAAGAAGCATGTTTTTAAATATATCTATATATATATTTAAATTTTCATACTTATTTAATTTTCATACTTATTTAATTTTCATACTAATTTTACATCAAAAAATGTACAAGCAAGATGCAACCCTTTTATTTTGTATTCAGTATGGTACTTGTAAACACAAAAGTGTTGCCGTAAGCATTTTCGTAATATTGGTGTTGCCAGATATAATAAGATATTATTTAAATAACAATTCTATTTTAACAAAAAAGATTACAAATATACCAGCAATGGTAAGAAAGCATCTATCTAAACCACAGATGACCAACCCATGATATGAGGAGGTGTTTTTGTGTGGCACATGGACACCTAATATTTTTTTAGAAAGTGTGTTTATTATGTGGGCATAAGAAATTCGATATCATACTAGTTCAATTTTGAATGAGTAATATAAACAACAAATGTTTTCAAGTAATTTAACCTTGCCTGTTGGTTCAAAAGTAAACCCAAACATACATAAATTTGTAAAAAATGTAACTGAAGATAAATGTGTTTTTATTTAAACCAGATATAGGTCTAATTAGTTAGGAGAAAGGAAGGCTTGAGAGTGACACACTGAAGATACAATAGCCTAAAGGTGGTATGTGCCATCAAATGGTTGACCACCACTGATCTAGGCACACACGTTCTTGCTGTTGCTGGTGTAGTTGCCTTATCTTTTTACTCTGAAGGAGGAAACTGTTTTTTTGCTTCTGAAATAAATTGATATTTTTTATTAACTGTTTAGACTATTATTGATGAAGTAATTTTAATTCATATTATTTTATACAGCAGTTTGAGAGCATTTTTATATTTATTCAAATCTTTAATGATTTTATTTAGACCAGTGTTTTTCAAGCTTTTTGGGTCATGGAACCAAAATTGGATTTCAAATTCAATTTGATGGCTGAACCCATAAAATGGTTTATATTAAATGATACAAATTTAATGATAATGAAAGCCATTTCTTTCATTTCTTGATAAAAAGACACATGTTAGGTTAATTGCTAATTAAATTTTTCTATCATGTTATAATTTTTAATTTATTATTTATTTAATTGCTGAGACATGGTAGGAATTGCATAGTTTTCTGTTTAATATTTTTTGTTATAAACATTTGGCAATCCAAAAATTGTCATGCCATGCCAAATACATCTTTTGTGGGCTACCAGGTTTTATCAATTAAACATGTATATATAATTTTTAATTTTTTCTTTTTTGTGATGTTGCTTTTTTACATAAATATTAACTTATTTTATTCATGTTTTAGATAAGGATTCATTATTAAATAATAAGAACATATACTGCATATTTTCAGATATTTTTTGTATGAAAATTTTAAAATATATAAAAAATCTCAGAATAATTTAAAATATTATAAAAATAACATTGATAGAAAATGTTTAGTAAACAAAAGAATTTAATGCATTTTACAACTTTTTATATTAAAATCTGTTGTAAAGTATGTTTCACCTTTTATATATAGAATATAATGCTAGTGTTTGTTGAGATGATGATTTTATTTGTATTAAATTATTTATATGTGTAATGGGGTATTTTGCAATTATTATGTTTTCACTAAATTTTTATTGATATATAAAAGTCATGGAAATATATTTTATAGAACATTATTTATGTACTTCATTTATATTTTAGAATATTGTTTCCTATAGTGTACAGCCAGAAAAGAGAAAATGTAATTTTTCTCATTGCAGTATTATGTCAATAACATAACTTTGATTTTACTGCTATATTTATCTATAAATATACACAAATTATTCATAGTTATGTCAAGAATATATGCATGTTTCTCTTTTACAAGAAAGAGAGAGAGTGTGAGAGCACCTGAAACTTTGTTGCATGTATCAGTCTTTCATGGAATTGTATCATGTTTATATTTTGCAATTTTTCTACTTTTCGTATTTATTTCAAATTAACTTTAATCTAAGAATGCAATTTTAAATAACTTTTCATAATATTTGCATCAAATAACTTGTTTTTCTAGAGTAACTTTTTATCACTCACCTTCAAAATTATATAAATATTTCAAAAATTATTAATGAAGATTTATCCAGAAAAATATTGAGTTAGATTATACTAACAATTGTCTCTTGAAGGTTATATTAAACTTAAAAAATAATAGCATGTTGAAGTTGTAAAAATGATTTTGTTTCAGTAATATCCTTTGATAAACCAATGTTTGATTTATTAATTGATTGTTTTTTTTAATGACAAGTTGATTATTGCTTGATTATATGAAGATATAATCAGCAATCATTATGAATATATATAACAAACATCCATGCACGTAAGCTGTAAGTTTTACCCTTCATGATAAGCTTACTAATTGGATATAAGCAGAGATGTGCTAGCAAAATTTGAAGTAGCTCTTTTATAAACCTGGGTGTACAGCAGGGTTTATTATACAGATAAAATGCAAGAGAAGAAATCAATGTAAATGTCATAATAATATATATGCATGAGTATTTCAAGAATGCAGACTCATAAAGCTTGGCATAAATGATACTATCGTGATAACTATTTTACTTAAATTATCTAGTAGACTAGAAAATGTATACTATAAAGAAGCATCAAGTTTTATGTATTGGTTCAATCATTGCAAGTTGGACCTAAATATTGTGAAATGTCTCCTGCATGAAAGGATACATATCTTTAAAATTTCCAGCTACTTGAACCCATAACAGGTGCCAGATGTTAAATGCAAGGAACTTATGTGTAAGAACTCTTGATGTCTAATGGTACCCCTACTTTAACATGTGCCCATCTGAAAACATTAATATTTTTCTGTTTTTAACCTCTCCCTTTCTTTTTTGCTTATTCTGAAATTATTATAATTTCTACTTACAATTCCTATCATATACTTAAAATTGGAAGAAAATTCAAAATACTCAAACTATTCTTTCTTGCCAAATATCAATAGATTTTATTACAAAAAGAGGGTTATTTTCTAAAGTACTTTTTACAAAATTAATTATATTAAATCCCAATATAAATGTCCAGTTGTATCTTGAGTTCAGGAAGCAATTGTGCTTATTCATTTTAATATTTTCTAATGTATATATATAAATATTTACTTCAAGGAGAAGAAAACATTTAAGAAATACTGTGTTCATTTATTGTTGAAATAAAATTATTTATGTTCTCTTAATAAGTTGTAAACAGTTGTACCCCTATTTAATGAATCAGAAATATTAAGTTTCCTTTTAAAATGGGAAAAATATTAATTTAAGATAAATTTATAGTTGTATAAAATTAATTTGAATCTGCTACCCTTATATTAAATTAATATATTACATTATTAAATTGGGGTTCAGCTGTATGTATTATATATAAACACTACTTATCTGATATGTGTAGTAATAAGTCTTGAGTATAATGATGGAAAGGAATTATAAGGTGTAACTCATATAGCAGGGTACATAACATATTTATCAAGAATTTAAAGGATGCCTTATGAGAAAGCTGATGCCAGCCATGTGAAAGGGTCCATATATTTTGGCATACCAAAAGTAGTTGTAATTTTTCAAAGGAATTTTATACATTTTATAAAGTTGAAGATGTTCACAGATATTTTAAATGTACTTGATATAACCGTATGATTAATTTTAGTAGTCTATATAAAATAAGGAATTCATTCTTTTCAATTAAATATATGACTTTTAATTACAAATTAAGCATTCAATTTTAGTGTAGAATATTACTCCAGATTATTTTTATCAGAAGAATATAACAGTGATTTTTTGACACCTTTTTATTGACATTACACATAATCAAATGGAATTACATTTGAATTAAATTAATTTCTGAAATAATTATAAACTTGCCTAGATTTTATGTATAGTATGATTTTATAAATTTATAATGAAACTGTTATTCTCCAGCTGTATAATAGCGCATTTATGAAATTTTGTTTTATGCTTTTTTAAAAATTTTCTAATTAAGTAATTTATAAATGTATGAAAAGTATTTTAATCAACTTAATTTTCTAACTTCGGATATTTAGAGTTAAACATAAACAATCAAGTAAATCAAAATTAAAGTGTTATAATACACAATATAAATTTTAATATTTTTCATCTACATCCTTTTCAATTTTGAAATTCTGCTATTTTTATTATTATAGGAGATTATATGATTATTTTCCAAGTTTGTGATATGATTGCTTGGGAGTTATGGCTTCAGCTTTATATGCATTACCATAATAGCAGGAAGCATCATCGATTGCCAAGTTTTAGCGGGAGGATATGAATAGTCCAGAATTCCTTATGAAGTTGCGTATATTCTTTATTAAGATATTGTTTTTCTATGTAGCTATGGGATGTCACATCTTTTCATTGATCTCTTTTTGTAACTTAATGAAATTTTGTCAGCTTTGGTCTAAATATTTGCAAGTTGAGCTTACATCTTATTTAATGCCAACACTTTTTGGTGAAATTATAAGAGGATTATAAATATCTCAGTTAAAGCCAATTGTGTTTTTATTAAAATGAAAAATGATCAAGAAGGAATGCATATTAGTTATAATTTTCTTCTGAGTAAAAGTAGTCTAGGAAAAAAATATAGATTTATCCAGTTGTTTTGGCTTAGTGGTTGATATACAGAATTATGGTTGTGTCAGATGGTTTTAACAGCATTTCTAGACTAGATGCTTTGTTTTCAGTTTTTATTTTTGAATGTTAATAAAACTAAAATCTGTCTTTGGAACAAATACTTGAGTGTCCCTCATTAAGTTCAAATCGAAAAGCTATAATGTGGTAAAACATGCATCTTTTATCTATTTTTCATGTTAATGTTTTACCACCTATTTTGATGATAGTTGTATTTATATTTTACAAAAGTGTTGTTGAACTAGTTGGCATCTACATATTTCACCTGCCTTGCTATTTCTGCTACTCGATTTCTGAAACATATGTATGCTTATGTTTCAGTTATTTGTATGAGAATTGAATTACGAAAATCTGTCTTGATGTTACTTTATGTTTGTGTAACAGTCCTGAGATAGTTGTTTGTTATGTAATTCCTTAATGTTTCTTGGAGAAAATAGTACCTTGAAATGCGACTTTTCCTAAGACAAAAGGATATATTGTTTTCGTATTTCTTGCCTATGGTTTGTCAATTGTTCTATTATTTGATCATTGTTGTGATTTTGATGCAAACAACTTAATAAAGTCTATGTCCTGTTTTTAATTGTAGTTTTGTATTGTATTTATTAAATTTCCTTTGTCCTTAGGTTTACCTTTCAGGTCAAGGCTTGTATCTGACTTGTGATTTGTAATGTATTAATACTGAGAAGGCTACCCTTAAGTTGCAGTGTGTAAATCATTCAAGATTAGAGTTTCAATGTAAGATGTACCCAGCATTGGTGGGGGTACCAGATATTTCCTCCAAAATAGATAGTTTCTTAGCTGACAGCAAACCTTTATATTTTTACCAGAAGAACATACATTTTTTCCACAGATGTGATAACTGAAAATGTCACCCATTCCTTTGAAATACATATCTTTTGAGACCTGTCCCTCAGTGCCAAGATCACACTAAATCTTTCCAAGTGCCAGGGTCACACCAAACCCTCCCTTGATAATGAGTGTCTCCAAAAAAATCCACTGGAGACAATAAGTATCCATCTCTCTTTTCAGAAATAATTGTGAAAAAGCTGTATGTAAGCTAAGAATCAATTTCAACTGTTCATTTCCATCAGAGGTGGTCCCAGTATACATGATGTCCCAAGCAAAAGCCAAAACAGCACCCTCCGATCCACTCCTCCATCATAGTGTTTCTTTCAGGACTTTTTAACCAGGGGGGGGGGAGGAGGGGCGAGTTTTCTATTTGCACTATATATAAATATATATCTAAATGCTGTCACATAAATAGAAACTAGATTAATATAAAATGTCTCCAGGAAGAGGGGGTTGAATAATGGTGTCTGGGAGGCTTTGCCCCTCCCCAGAGGTATGCCTGAAAGAAACACTGCCCCATCATCCCTCAAAAGGTAATACATTAAAAAATGTAATAAAATAGTTTTATTACAAATACCTAATATGAGTATAATACATAAATAAAAATAATTAAAAGCCTTGTTTATCGTGCTTTAATACTTACAAATTTATCTATAATTCCACTAATGTCTAGTTTGTTGCAAATGCCTTTTCTCGAGTAATTTTCGATCTTCGGTGCTTTCATTAATTTTAATCATAAATATGCTCACTCTCAACTAGCTACCAATATATGCAATGTAAATTAAGATTCATAAAGCAATGCATAAATTACATTAATTCATTTATATCATTTTTATAAATATATTTCACTCTACTCAAATGTTCTTGAAATTTTTCAGAATCTATAAATAGATTTCTGAAAGATAATGATTCATTGAACAATTCCAGAGAACTGATATCTTTTTTCTACATCCTTTAAATGATTTTCTAAATCATCACAATATTTTTTTCAAAAATTGATTATCAATACCTTTTAAATTTTGAAGGTTATCCAGAAATACAAAATGATCATTATGTATTTTCAATTGATCATATCTTTATTAATTAGTAACAATGTCTAAAATTACAAAGAATAATTTTAAATAATTCTTTTGAATCCTGTGGTGTTTTATCTCATGTTCATATTAAAAATGTTGTTTCCTTTTCTGATTTTCACTATTCCAAATTTAGCTGACACTTATATTATGTTGGCTAATTCTTTTGAAGCTTGTAGCAATTTCTTGAATCGAAATCCCCACATAAGGATGCCCCATCGGACAAACCACCAGCATGAGGTGTTTACTTTGCTTATTGCATCAGACCACCCCTGATCTCCATAGAGTTTTATGAAAGTACATTTAAAATGTGTTCATAGAGCAAAAACAACAAACAAAAAATTATAAACAATTTTAAATCACACCAATCGTTTTCTCAATCTGAGTTATCCATAGAACACCTCTCCTTTGTCTTTTTAGTCTAGACATCCCTCCCTTGATTTCAACAGAGGACAAACAGTCATTCAATTTTATATAAATAAAAATATATGGAAAATGATCAACTTGAGACTGAGAGAAGTCAGACTAAAGCTCCTAGGTAGTGATATTAGAGTAGTAAAGAGTTTAGACTCACCTTAATTTTGCAATACAAGAAAGTAAACATAATAAGCCAAGCCTGGATTCTCGCCAAGTAATGGAAATTCTGTAAAGGCCGCTGTACACAATGCAAAAAGTTGAATCAATAAATTGACCATTCAACTTCTGCCCATATAACTTTTAATTTACACAAGGAAATTTATTGAACAAACTGTTCTGTACTCCCAAGAAGTTGGTCTGTTTACACGGTTCAACTTATTGAATATGTAACTTTCGTGTTATTCGTCTGCAGTTAGCTTGCACTCAGACTATCTTCTTGTTTCAATATTTTTTATTACTTCAGTATTATTTGTAAATGTGTTTCTTTTTTATTTTTGTAAATATGTTGCTTCTGTTTTTTCTTTATGTGTTAAGTGCTATATGTTTAATTTATAAATATATTTTCTCGAATGTTTACGATGTCGTGCATCAGTAAGAAATTTCTGCCATTAGTGGCTTTGAAATTGTTTTGAAAAATATTAAGGAAAATCATATGAAAATAAGGGTCTGTTAAATAAAATGTAATAAACTTTGCATAAATTTTTATAAAAAAGTTTCTCATTTTAAAATTCATTCACAATAAAATACAAGTGCCTCTGGCGCTATCTATGTATAAGTATTGTAAACAAAACATATTGAACATTTATTCTAAATAGTTTAAGTTTTTAATAATAAGTACTTTATTATCTTATGACACTAACTGCCATTGATACTAATTGGACATTAAATTTCAATGAAAAATATTTGAAAAATTTAATTTTGATATCTTCCCGTAAAATTAGATAGAAACAGTCGTTAAAGAAAATAGGCGTGGCTTTAGATGTTTAATGCAGTAATGAAGAGCATTTATTTCTCTCTAACTCTTACTTTCTAAAATCTCTATATCTAATATTTCTAATTTCTAAATCTCTGTCTCTTTTTAATCTCCGCAGGAGATTAAAGCTGGATCTTCCCAACTCAGGGACTCCAGAAATCCTTGATCATCTTATTTATTGAAATGTTCTTATACATTATGAATAAAAAAACATTCCAGAAATTATATAATTTGTTTATTAATCTGTAGGTATCAAGCTTTACATAATAATTAAAATATTACATGTTTATGACTTATTTTCCTTTCATAATCTCTGAATGATTATATTTCCTAAAGATGGAGTGAATTGTAAGACACTAACAATCTCAACAATTCTTCATTTCAATAAATCTTTCGCTGCTAGTTGAGATCCACCATTAAATTATTTTCCACATATTCTGTTTTACTTATTATTTTCAAAGTCCTTTCTAGTAAAAGTTACAAATGTTTATAATACAAAGAATGAAATGAAATTTTCATTTAAACTTTTCCTTTCTACTTTTCCTTTCTCTTAATAACTGGCGAATTGCAAATTTTTAGTTCTGCATCTTCATGTCTTTGAACTGCTTGTCACATCTTTCTTCTAATGAATATCAAAATTCTAAAAACATGATGATTTGTCTTATATTTTCATTTCATGGGGCTGTTCTCCTGGAAGAATGTTTCAAGGATGTTATCAAATGTAACATTTCAGTGAATTTGGCGAAAGCATTTCTCTCATAGAGTCGATGTTTTTGAGCTTCGGAAACTGATATCTGAAAAATAAATATATACAAACGTTATATGTGAGGTTAGATAAGATGTGCATGTATAAATAATTTGGGGTAGTGATTTTCTTACAAGCGATTTATTATAAATACGAGAATGAATATCGATATTTTTGAAATACTAAATATTGTTAAACATTCATAAGAAATTGTGTTTCTTCTGATTTTTGAAGTTGAAAGTAGCAAATGCAGTAGAAATACATAAATGTTTCAGAAGTCTTATTAGTTTTGTTTGCTTTTAGCACTTTACCTTTGTTTACACACGCATACACACACACACACACATATATATATATATACACACACATACAGGGTGTCCCAAAAAGAATGAAACACGCTTTAATTCTTTACCTGTTGGAGATAAGTGGGCAATGTAAATTGCAAAAATGTTGAAAGTAAGGCAGAAAATAAGACTACGTTAATGAAATAGTCCAGCAGCGTATGCTTGGGGGGGGGGGGCTAGGGGGCTCCAGCCCCCCCCCCCCCCCCCACTTTTCAAGGCTTTTTAATGTTATGCGTATCTTTCATTTCAAATAACCCTTTGGTATAAGCAAATGTTAAACAGTTAGCCCCCCCCCCCACACACACACACACGTTTTAGAGTCAGGATACGCCACTGAAATAGTCCTCCCATTAATTTTCAAAACGTTACACTCTTTAAATTTTTATACGACCCCCTCAGACAAATTTGGTCAATGAGAAAATTTTTATTTTTAAATCAACAAGATCATTAAAAAAACTGCATATCTGTATCTTTGAAATCAACTGAATTATGATAAAGGAAAAATTTTGACTTATGCCACTTTTCCGTACCATGTGAAAGGCTGTTTCATCAGTGAAAATAGGGATCATAAACAAATTGACGATGGAAATTATTTAGATCAAAAATACGTTAATATGTGTCGAAATTTTTTATAACAAATGCATCTAAATAAAACATTACACAGATCATATAAAGCTGTGGTACTCACTACGCAGTTGGGTATCCTCTGTATTATCATCCAGTTTTATCTTTTTTGTGATATGTCACAAATTTACATTTCTAATTTGACATATGGTCCCCATTCACAATATTCCATTTTCAATTAAATATAACTCACTCAATTTTAAAGATACAGATAAGCGGGGGGTTTTTTTTTTTTAATGATCTTGTTGCATTAAAAATAAAAATTTTCTGATTCACCAAATTTGTCTAATGGGGCTGTATAAAAATTTAAAAAGTGTAATTTTTTGAAAATTAATGGGAGGACTATTTCATTAACGTAGTCTTGTTTCCTACCTTACTTTCAACATTTTTGCAATCAATCTTTTTGGGACACCCTGTATATATGTTTTTGTAAATTTACTTCATTGCCAATAAAGATTTATATGGACTGATAAATTTACCATTGATGTAAAGTTAACTGATCATCTTGAATCTTTCTATATCAATTTGACACCAACTAACCAAGTTACTAAATAAACTCCGACTAAACAAACTTGACTAAACCTAAATGTAGACCACTCCATATGGATCAGTAAATGTCAAAGGATGAAATCAAAGAACAATACAGGAGATTACAGAATCATGACAGAGCACCAAGCGGTGCATACTACTTGGTGCTCTTTTATGATTCAACATCAAACTTTCTTTGAAATTTCATTAATGCGGCACTCGCTTTTAATAGGACGTTGCATACAAAGAGATTTAAATTCATTTAAACATTCTTGGTTTAAGTAGTGTAGATAATTGATAGACAAATAAAGTAAATTTCTATTTCTAATAAAAAGAAATCCCAACAAAACTAATTACATCCAATAACATAACAATAATTGGCCAGTGGTCTTTTTTCCCATTTCTTTGCTGTTATAGCCAAAATGTTTAAGATATAAACTCATGTTTGTAAAAATTGCAACACCATGAAGGAGTCACGCGATTGAGCTGAAACTTGCAGCAAATGCAAATTAGGGTGTGTAAATCATTAGGTGTAAATCATTAGAATTTCAGCGTCACCGCGTATGCGTGGGCTGAGCAGCGCCCTCTGAACTGCTGTTTTAGTCGCATAGTGAGCTGTAGTTGCACGTTGAAAATAGTCTACGGTTGTCTGCCAGCGGTAAACGTTTCATGAGAAGTTATGCCTCTACGATGACAGAGGGCGACATATGAGCAAGTTACGGAGATGAATGATCGGCTTTCGAGAACGGGGATTTTTTTATCGTGCAATAGCAGTTCGTATGGAGTACAATGCCACGACAGTGATGCGAATGTGGAAGCAGTGGACTGAAGAGAACCGGACGGGTCGCAAAACCGGTAGTGGACAGCGAAATGTTTCGTCAGCACGGGATGATAGACACCTCATCCACTTGGCAGTAATGGACCGCACACTCCGGAATTCTTACACTCAGTCCACGGTCCGGCCATCCAATCAGCTGCTCTAAGTCCTCGGACGAGTCGGGTGGTCTGGGCTTTCGACTCAGTCCACGGTGTGGCCACTCATCCTGCTGCTCATACCCTATGGTGAGTTGGGTAGCCTGGGTCTTCCACTCAGTCCACGGTGCAGCATACGCCGATGAATTGTTGGAGCAGACAATGACACTTGTAGCAGTGCTCTAACGTTCTGCCAACTGTCGAGTTGAAGCTGCGCGGTCCATTACTGCCAAGTGGATGAGGTGTCTATCATCCCGTGCTGACGAAACATTTCGTTGTCCACTACCGGTTTTGTGACCCGTCCGGTTCTCTTCAGTCCACTGCTTCCACATTCGCATCACTGTCGTGGCATTGTACTCCATACGAACTGCTATTGCACGATAAGAAAATCCCCGTTCTCGAAAGCCGATCATTCATCTCCGTTCAAACTCCGTAACTTGCTCATATGTCGCCCTCTGTCATCGTAGAGGCATAACTTCTCATGAAACGTTTACCGCTGGCAGACGGTGTAAGAATTCTTTGTACAGGATTCCCCTGATGCAAAACCATCGACGCCTGCGGCTAGAATGGCTCATCAACATAGACACTGGCATGCCGATTAGCAACACTTCGTCTTTTCTGATGAATCCGCTTTAATTTGGGGTATAGTGATGGCCGCATCGTCACCATCGTGACTAAATATTAACGATGGTGACGGCCGCATCCACGTTAAACGTTATAGCGGTGAACGTCACCTTAGAAGGCTCCTATATCTCCGGAATAAGGCTCCTATATATATAGGAGCATATATAGGAGCCTTATTCCGGAGTATGCTATCCAACGTCATACTGGACGAAGGCCAATCATGATGGTCTGGGGCGCCATTGGGTATCTTGGACGATCTCAACTGCTAAGAGTTTGGGGTAATTTCAACAGCAACCTACATTCCACAACTCTACCAAACACTCCCATATTCTATCACTAGCCAAATAAATCTCAGAAACCGCGCTCGCCAACACTGGCAACACACAAGAAATTCTATCCATAGAACCAGATACAACCACCTGACGGCACAAATAAAACTTTCAATCTCTAACTATAAACAAGCCAAATGGAAGCAATACGTTGAATCTCTCTCCCCCACCAATCATTCACTATGGAACTTCTTAAAACGTATTCGTAAACAACACAAAAATATTCCCTTACTCACTCACAACAATACCACTGCTTATACAGAACAAGACAAGGCTAATCTGCTCTCTGATGTATAGGAAAAACAATTCACACCACACGAATATATTTTCGGCCCAAATTTCATGGAGGAAGCCGAGGACACCGTGAAGCAGTTTCTTGGTGCTCCAAATACTTCCCCCCTCCCCCACATTTTCCCCACTGACATAGTTAACTACATCAACACTCTAAAAAGCAAGAGCCCCGGCCCTGACAATATTTCACACAAAGCTCGTAAATCTTGCACTATTAGTATAATCTTTTACATTACTGTTTTAATCGATTCCATTTTCGATCTCAATTATTTTACCCGCGACTGGAAGCACGCCGCCATTATTCTAATCCTTAAGCCAAATGAAAATTTAAACTCCCTAAAAAGTTATCGCCCCATAAGCTTGCTGTCCTCTCTTGACAAACTGACTGAACATTTCATCGCTATCCAAATCAACAATTTCCTTGCTAATAACAACATTCTCATCCCAGAGCAATTTGGTTTTAGACCGACCGCTCCACTCTACAACACACCAACTGCTCCGCGTGGTGGAGTACATCTCTGATGGATTCCAAAACCGGTCAGCAGTTGGAGGTATACTTATTGACGTCGCTAAGGCCATCGATAGGGTGTGGTTCATCGGACTCTTGTACAAACTCATTCAGCTCCGAATGCTATACTCTCTCATCCATATTTTATACTCCTACCTCAGCGACAGAACCTTTCATGTCCGTCTGAACAAGACACACTCACACACCAAACATATCATGTCTGGAGTCCCCCAGGGCAGTAAACTTGGTCCCATTCTTTTTAACATTTACATAAACGACATCCCTAGAACCAACAACACCATTCTTTGTTTATATGCGGACGACACTGCCATTCTTGCCACACACCACAACAACTACCTACACCGATACTTACGATATCCCATTGACACTCTCGAACCCTGGTTAGAGAAATACCGCATCAAAATAAACCTTAACAAATGTTAAACTGTATTTTTCTCACATCAACGTTTCCCGCCCCAACCAATCATAATTAACGATCAGCCAGTTTGCTTTGAGAGGACATGTAAATATCTCGGTGTCACTCTTGACAGCAGACTAACTTGGAAACCCCACATCGCAAGAGATAAAATAAACTTTGTAAAAGCAGAACTGAGCTCCCTCCTGTATTTGAATGATGTCAGCATTGAAAATAAAATCCTACTTTGCAAATCAGTTATCCGCCCCATCATTCTCTATGCCTCTCCAATTAAGGGCTACGCTGTGAAATCTAATATAAAAAAAGTCCAAATCATTCAGAACAAAATCCTACGTTCTGTCAGAAAAGCTCTAAGATATTTGAAAAACTTTGTAATACATCGCGATTTCAAAATGAAAACTATTAAGTAAGAGATGCGAAAACTTTCTAACATTTTCTGTGATAACCTCGCTAGGAATCCCAACGAACTGATCTATAATATAACAGACTATAACTTCCGTGAATTTCCAAAAAGATCCAGAGCTATCCTAAATCCCGATTTAGACATCCCATGCTGATCCCTGACTGAATATCTTCTGCATCCCAGCAAAGAATATTCGCCTGTTCCCCCACCCACCTCTTCTAACCTCTACAATAATTTAACTTGTCAAACCACTGTTTACAGCATTCTTTGTTTACAACTCCTAACTTGTTTTATCAGCATTATTGGCCCCTATTAATGGACTAGGTTCAGTGGAAGACTGTGATCCACATATATGTTACCTGACTAGGGAAACGGAGCTCTGCTCCAGACGCCCTGCTATCGACATATTCCTGGCTGGCTGGCGTTCCTGGAACTGTATTTCAACAGGACAATGGTTCTTCACATGTTACGAGGAATGTTCACGACTTCTTTTCAGCACAAAAGAGTCAGCTTCTTTATTGTCCTGCCTATTCACCGGATACACTGACTTCCAAAAGTTAAGCACGCAATGCATTTTCATTTTCCGAAAGCGTATTTGAATTTGAGTGGCTGAAAATCGCTGCGGATGTAGATGGCAGTATGCAAATATCGTATATTATAGCCAATCGGGATTGACTGTCCCGGATATATGCTAATTAGGCAGTCGTTGAAGACGCCAGCATTCTGACGGGTTTGAGGAGATACTGATCATACGATGTGTTTATAACTTTTGTAGGATTATTTTTGATGATATTTGTGTTTCAATGGCTGAAAGAAGACGAATTACAGATAGTGAGCACTGGCGTGCTGTCGGATACATTAAAGCGTGACATTCAATCAAAGATGCCGCTACTTTCTTTGGCGTTGATCATTCGGTAATTTCGCTATTATGGAAACAATTCGAAACAAGTTAAACAGTTGTCCGGAGACACGTGCTCGGTCGTCCAAGGGTTACCACCCCCCTCTGATGATCGGTATATTGCTATAGTAGCCAAGCGGAATCGACGAGCGGCCTCTACAACTGTTACATCCAATCCATGGTTGCAGCGTCACTTGGTAAGACAATATCTGTCAGTACTGTGCGCCGAAGGCTCCACGTGAAAGAGACTGTACGCCCGAGTACCACGTTTTTGTGTTCCACTAACCGTCTAAGTCAGAGGGGCAAGATTAAAGTGGTGTCGTCAACATGTCAATTGGACTGTCTCAGATTTGTGTAACGTCCTGTTCACGGACGAATCCAGATTTGCCTTAGAATCAGATGACAAACGTGTAAGGGTCTGGAGAGAACAAGACACACGCAATCAGGCCAAGAGCATCATCGAACGTCACGCATTCAGAGACACGCAGTGTCATGGTGTGGGCTGGAATTTCTATGGGATACCGTACAGAGCTGCACATCTTGAAAGGCGGTTCTGTGACGGCTGCTCGGTATCGGGATGAAGTCCTAGACCCCATTGCGAGACTCTACGCTGCAGCAGTACTACTCCTTGGGTTGTCGTTCAGGAGCACCTGGCCAAATATGGCCGTATCTCCGAGATGTCTTTTTAAGGTCTTGTGCTCTGAAATACATACAGTTGGTCCTGATTTCCTTCTTATGGACAATAATGCCGGTCCCCATCGAGCTAACATCGTTGACGAATACCTGGAAAGTGAGGGCATTTCTCGTATGGAGTGGCCGGCGTATTTCTCCGACCTTAATCCCATTGAATATCTTTGGGATACCCTCGGGCATGCTGTCTCTGCACGTTTACTTCCTCCAGCCAGTCTCAGAGAGTTGGAAGGAGGAATGGCTATTGCTCGCATCTGCGATGGTTGATCACCTAATTGAAAGCATGGAAAATCGTTGTAAAGTTTATGTGAAGGTCCGGGGTGGTCACATACCATATTAATGTAAGTTTTATTTGGTTTGTTTGCCTTTAAACATAATTTTGTTAATGACCCAAATATGACGTCATCATATAACTTACGAAAAGTAAATACTTTTTCATCTTTGTACATAATTCTTGTTTTCTTTAATGCATAAACACATTTGCTACCTTCATGTATAATTTTGAGTTAATCAAAACTTTACTTTTCCATTTTTGTTGATTTGACTGTCCGTGCTTAACTTTTGGAAGCCAGTGTATGTCGTTTATTGAATATATCTGGGATTTCGTTTATCTGCGTCTCGCTCGTGATGCTTGTCCCGTAGCTAATGCATCTGAACTTTGGGTTCGGATAGAAGCAATCTGGAATGCTCTTCCTCAGGCACAAATTCAAAATCTGTTTAATTCGATGCCAAGTCGTATAGATGCACTTATTGCAGCGCGTGGTGGCTTCACCAAATACTGATTTTCCACGTGTAATATTTTGTTTTGCTTTGTAAATTTAATCGTTTATTTGTATCAATTCGTTTGTGGAATAAGTTTCATTCAATACTGATAATTCCTTCATGGTGTTGCAATTTTTACAACATGAGTTTATAATGCAGATATCGAGGCTGTATCCTTGTCTATTCATAAAAGATAAGGCTTGAAAATTATTAGAAACTAATATTTAAGCCTTTCAGGGACAGCCTTTCAAGGAAAAATGAAGTTTCAATTATTTTGAATAAGTTTTTATTTGTTTGATAATATATGGCGCTAACATCGGAAATTTAACTCAATTAGATTTTGACTCGTGGCCGATTATACAAGAGTGCAAGGATATAGACTTCTAGGTTACTGTAAGGGGCTTCTGGAGTATCTGAAAATATTTTTCGAGTCCTCGCATTTCTCTGTCTGGAGAAATAAAAAATCTGCTTCCGTTAGTTTGTGTGCTGTAGTCGATACTATATGTGTGCAAAAATTCGGTTATCTTGATCCCCGTGCAGCATCTGAAGGGTCTAAATAAGATGTTTCTTGAAAAAAGAAAAAAATATGCGCATTCTGGTAGGTCTGAAAAGGCAAAAACTCAATTAGACAATTAGAAGATGCACTACCCGACATAGAAAATGCAACACTGTGAAAGAGCGAATAAAGTGTGATAATTAAGGATACACAGGCAGAGCTGGCGTATAAAAATAACTTATGTTAATTCCAGAAGGATAATGCTATACAGTAATGGTATATTCAGGGTGATCAGTAGGCAATAGGATCACCTCTTGTGGCGATAAAACCAGCAACCCTTCGAAGAACAGATGCAATGAGCATGCAGATAGTCTCCTGAGAGATGGATGACCACATGCTTTCAACCATCCTCCACGGGTCCTCCTTAGTTTGAGGCGGGGGAAAGGCAGTCAAACGACGCCCAATCATGTCCCATACATGTTCGGTGGGTGAGAGATCTGGAGACAGAAGAGACCAAGGAAGCACCTGGATACCTTGTAAGGCTTGTCTTCTGATGATTGCCGTGTGCGATCGCGCGTTATCTTGCTGGAAAACAGCATTTTGCAACCGCTGAATGTAGGGCAGTGCAACCGGTCGAAGCACATCATTCACATATCGCTGTACCATCATTGTACCTCTGATGCGAACCAGAGGTGACCTGTTATTGAAGCCGATGACATGGCACCCCAAACCATGATGCTACGTTGTCGAGCAGCATGGCGTTCAATAGTCGTAGCAGGATTGGATCTGTTTCCACGTCGCCTCCGGACTCTCACACAGCTACTGTCATTCGACAAACAGAACTGAGACTCGTCGCTGAACAGAACACTACCCTGTCCCATTCAGTTGTCCAAAAGGCTCGGACTTGACACCATTGCAATCTCTACGGCTGTGTCTTGTCGTCAAAGGCAGACTTCGTAAAGGACGGTTTGAGTGCAAGCCGATTTCGACTAATCGTCGAGAAACTGTTCTCGCTGATATTTAAACATCCAATGTACCCTGCAAATTCTGCAGAATGTTGACAGTCGTCGTTTGTGAGGCCGCAGCCGCATGCCTTCGAATGGACCTGTACCACTGCGAAGATTCACATGCCCTTCTTCAAAATATCTTCTCCAAATCCTTTGCACAGTGGGCGCATCTACGCGTGTTTCAGCGTCTATATGCCGGTACGACAACCCAGCCGTACGTAGGCCTAAAACGAATCCCCTCGCACGATCGTCCAAATACTAAAACGGACTTCGGCGTTGTCGGACAGGCATCTCTTCAACAACACGTATCTTCTGAAACAGAAAACAGCTAGGAAAACGGGTTACCGTAGACAACAGACAGTATTCAACTGTTGGCTCATCTGCTGTTTCCATCCCTGCCATCCCTTTTTCCCGCGTTCTATTCACGTGACCTACTTTATTTCAAATCATTTGCATACATCGGCCAGCTGCGTTTGTCTCGCAATTTGCATAATTATACGGTCAAAGCTTCATGCTGTTTCATTTTCTATGTCGGGTAGTGTATATATTAATGATAACGAGTTTTCTATCAAACTGTCTTGCGAAAATGATTGGTATTTTTAATTTTAATAAATTTTTTTGTCATGGGATTTGTTAATAAGATAATCAGTAAAAAAGTTCCAATGGAAAAACTAATGCAGTCTTATCATCCAATAAAACTGTTGATGCGGTAGTTCCTCTCTTGTTCGTAATCAAATACTCCCTTACTCAAGGACCAATTCGTTTGCTAGTTTTAAGAAGTTGATTACTGTTTTCTCAAATAATAGTAAACCTTATTATCGTGATGTTATGCAGAATAAAGAAAGTAAGTAAAATGTTAAAAATGTGTTTTTATACAGTATATTAATTGTTAAATCCGTCAAATTACGCCTTTGTAGCTTAACAGCTAGTTAACTATAAATTTTCTATATTTTAATTACTATAGGTATTACATGGTGACTATAATAGAATACGAGGATAGTTAATGTTTCATATTGTGATGTAGTTTCCTCTAGCAATGCTTATGGCGATCAATGTTTCATAATTGAATTTTTTTTGTGTGTGTGAGATCAGAATAAGAAGTAAAGTTTGTGTTGAAATATTCTAAATCTGAATTTTCAAGTCATCTATTCTTTATTTAGAAAATCCGTATATAACTTGAAAATAATTGGAATTTTTTAACGCGCTACAAATTAGAAAAAAAAATATTGCCACGAACCTACTCTCAATTTAGCTCAATAAACCAGTGAAACAACATTATGTAATACTTCCAATACTTTAACAACCATTACACAAGCCTTGACAAAATTAACAACTGGTGCATAATGATATATCAAACTTTAAATTTTTTAAATTGTTACCTATTTTATTTCCTGGTGTACTCTCTTTTTTCGCATCAGCTACTTTTCGAGCATGATTTTCCTGTGATAAAAAAAAAAAATAATAACTTACAGGGTAAGAGCAAATTAAGAACATTATGTCCATAATATACATATATATATGCATAGGTGGACAATCAAATTAAGATAAAAAAACATTATTTACAAAACTGGACTTTATGCACTAACCAATAATGCAAAGAAAACAATGTAAATTGATGTATAAACTGTACAGCCTGCGAAGTTGATCCTTTTGAGCTAAAAAGAACGGAAGTTAAACGGGATGTAGTGATTCGAATAGCTATAACGAAAGTCTCTAATTTTTATTTATTTTAATTTGTTTCTGTACGTGACTATATTCCATACTGAAAACAGACATATGTTAAACCTAAATAAGATAATAGTGATGCGAACACGAAGAGAAAGATATTGAGTAGTGAAAATAAAATGTGATGCGTAGTGAACAAGAGCAGCAAAAGGGAAAGGCATTGAGCAGGGAAAAGCAAGGACATTGAGCAGTAAAAAGGGAAAATATACTGAGCAGTGAACAGTAAATACAGAATATGGGAAAGGAAAGATACTACTCAGCGAAATGGAAATAAAGACACTGAACAAAGAACAAATATATTGAGTAGGCGAAAGGAGCAGTGAATTGAGCAGTGAATAGAAAATAATGAGCAGATGGGAAATAAAAGACACTGAGCAGTGAAACGAGATGACACTGAGCCTTGAAATGGGATGACACTGAGCAGTGAAATGGGATGACACTGAGCAGTGAAATGGGATGACACCGAGCTGTGAAAAGGAATGACACTGAGTAGCTAACAGGAAATACTGACTAAAAAAAGGGAAACACACTGAGAAGAGAGCAGGAAATTTTGAGTAACAAAAAAGAAAACATATGAAGAACCAAGGAAAACAATAGATACTGCATCAGTTATTATTAAAGTATTTGTATTATTGTGAAGCGCTCATGCCACGTACATGCATGATATATATAAAAATTCGGTACATATATAAAAATAATTGTATAAGGTACAAGTAAAATATTTTTTCTTGAATTCATATACAAGGTTTAAATACTTCACTCTGCTTAAAAATCTTTTAAATTTGTGCTATGCTTGTCATTACCTGTATGGCATATGTTGCACCAAAATATTATATATGTATAGAATTTATATTATGCGCAATGCGGATACTTTATTATATTGATTTCATTTTGAGTATTTAAGGTCGTCTAATCCATAATATGTGCTTACGAATGTTTGAAAATTTTAAACTATTTTCATTAAACTTTGTACATATTCGTAATAATATTTTTATTGAATAAAATATTTAAAAAATTATTAATTAAGCAAACACTGCAATTTTTAAAATTAATTACTTACCGATTCTGCTATCTTAATTTTGGCACAAAAGACGCTAACAACACTCAAACATTCTTCAAGGAGAAATTTCTTTTCATCTTCACAGAAGCGATTGGCCAGCTGTACATGTATCTTTCTGATATCTCCCATTTTCTTATTTAAGACATCTAGATGCTTCATTCCATTCTAAATAAAATAATAAAGTGTAATTTATATTAGAAATAAATTTCACACAAAGTAAAGTTGGGGGCTGTCTTAAATTTTACCTGGGACTCAAGCCGAAACCCAGTTTTCCTTACCTGTCTAACTTTTTTATTTTATTTTATTTTATTTATTTATTTATTTTTTGCAAAGCTAGTATCTTTAAAGAAGGAAAACCTTTTTCATTTTCTCAATGTCCTCCTGCATGGTCATTTTAGAAGAACTAGATATCAGAATTTTACTTCTGCTTGATTGACTGTGTTGAATCTTTAAAAAAAGCCAGATCTCAGAGGAGGATATGAGAAAAATATTGCAGGAGGAACAACCGTTTCTGCAGGAATATTGACAACATTAGCTAGTGAAGAAACTTCTAGATTTTTCAACGCCATTGATGTAGTAGCTCGGAAATGTTAACTTTGAACTGTTTACCTTACAATCCTTGTTAAAAATACAACACTTTGAAACTGTTTCAAACTGATGCAACAAATTCAGACTGCGGTTTAGAGTGTATGGGCACGGCCACTCTTATTCTAGTTGAGAGTGGACATTATTATTTTCTTCTCACTGAATATTTTGCATCGTAGCTGTATTATTTTCTATCCTTAGTTGTATCCATTTTAGCTAATCATCATCCTAATTGTACACTATCGAAATCCCAGGCCGACCGACTCATCCGAAGACATGGAGCAGCGAAAAAATTGTACACTGTAAAACATTTGCAAGTATGTTACTGAAATTTTCAGGGGAATCAGCTGTCTGTAATGGGGAGAAAGGTTCCTGATAGTTACGATAATACATATGTATAAAAATACAAAAATAACGCTTCGGCAGACGATAATTAGCTGAATATTTCAGAAATGAAGCTGGAATTTTCATAAACGCTTGTAATTGCGGCTTTTCTGATAGTTTGCCGAAATTATCAACAAAGTAGCTGAAAAAAAAGGAGCAACGGTTGCAAAATGTATTACAGTGTATCGAGCAATCCTAATGAGCGATAGTAATCGAGAAATCGAAGTGTAAAGATGCGATGATAATGTGTTTGTTCATTGCATGTGTGTGCAATGACATTTTAAATGCCAGTTTTGTTATCTTGCACATTAAAAAAATAATAATAAATACAATTTTAATTAATTTAATTTTGGAAATGAGCAATCCCAATTTGTGATTAAGGATGCCCCTTATCCGGGTCTAAATATATATTAATCTATTTCTGCTTCTGAAACGACGATATTTTATTTTTATGTTAGCATATATTTATATTTTAGACGCTACATAAATCTAATGTTTCAATGAATTTCGCACTTATTCATTAAATCAAACTAATATATCCTGTCTCGTGAAGTTGCGTAATAGGGTATTTCTTTCCATGTGTTAATCTCAAAAATATATTCAATGTTTATACTAACCTCGATAAATGCATAGAAATGTTTTTTGAGTTGCCCGTTCTCAGCTGTTATTTGGGTATTTAATTTCACCATGGTCTTGTCCAATTGAGTTATTTCTGTCGTGAGACTCTCCAGAGTTAACCTGCAAAAGGTACAAATGGAAATTTTTAATATGTCTGAAAATGTAAAGTTTATATAAATTTTGCACAAACACTTAACTTCAGGAAAAGGAACTTCATCATTATTTTCAATTTTAGTCTCCCAATTAATTTTCTTTAGTTACAGTATTTACATCTTGAAAGAATGACGTGACTACATGACTTTCTATGAAATATTTATCATCAGCGCCTGATTACTGGGAGGGTACGCATGACATTTGGCCTGGGCCCCACATTTTTAAGAGGCCCTTTAATTAAACTACTATATTAAGATAATTATTAAAATAAATTAATTTTATTTAGTAACGTTTTTTACATTATAATAGAAATATTCTTTTTTCAATATCAACATGATACCGAATAGGATAGCTTTGACTTCAAGAAGTTTTCAAAAATAAAAGAAAGATTTCAAAATCAAAGACTTGGGAAAAATAGTAACTAATAATATATGACAATATGTTATTTTAATGCTTAATATTTACAAACTCTAATTGAATATTGTTGTTGTTGTTGCTCATAAACTCCTGTTTCGGTCGAACCACAAACAGGACCAGTGATGTCAGAAGAAGGACAAAGAATGACATAAGACGAGATCACAAAGTTTTTATTAACACAAACAAGCATCACTGACGAAGGTCTGGGGGGGGGGGGGGGGGGGCAGCTTCACATTTGGCGAGGACCCAGAAGGCGGAAGACCTAATTGAATATATAGCTAGCATGTACATTGTAGATACAGTTTTATGTATTTGATATGCAAAAAGAATACGTTTAAAGTAACTTTATATAATTTATTAAATTGAAGAATTCCATTATATATATATATATATATATATATATATATATATAAATATTTTTTAAATATTTTATTTAGTTATCAGCTACGACATCTACGGCATTAAATTCACCTTAAAAATGTATCGTTAATGTGACATTATCTTTTCATACATCTTTGTTATAGCACTAGAGTTGAATGATATAAGGTAGCCCCTCATTGACTTCTTTGCCCCTCCCGGAGAATTCATTATTAATTCAAGAAGAATTATACGTTTGAATAAATATGTTTATTTTCTAAATAAGCCCCCGCTACGTAAATAATACATACATACATATATATATATATATATATATATATATAAGTATATAACGACAATATAAGTACGTTACTGTACCCTTAGCTACTGACACCCTGCCAATTGTGACATCATCAACACAGAAGACCATCATCAAGCTGAGGCGAGCGTACGAGTAGAAACTCGCAACTTTTATAGACCCATTTAAAATGTATAAAAAAATTCAAAAATAGAGTGGTTAGTCTTTTAAAATTAAAATGCTAAGATATTCATTCTATATTTACGAGAGACTGGTGGCAGGAAAGAAGGGTACGGTCCCTGTGGATGTCTTACTGGGTTTTGGATTAAATTGGGTGGTACTGCCCCGGCCGTCCAAACAGATACCTTACACCTTCGGGAAGGTCGAACGGTCTGGGTCGAAAGAAAGAAAGACCAAGTTGGGGTGACCGGCTCTTGTGCCATTCTATACTAGGAAGTGTATTACGAATTACACGTTGGGACCGGAAGATATCCTTTGGTCTAACCGTTATAGTATCGTGCCCCTACACACGAGTGCCTCGGTTCTAATCCCCACGGAGGTGGCCGGTCCCACAAATATCTGTATGGCTTGATTGCGCTACTTTATTTTTTCACCACTCTATATGGAGAGTGGATTATGCATAGCTTAATTTGTTCTTTAAGAATCTAATGCCGATAAAGCCCTTACGTCAGAATATGCAATGCAGAAATAAATTGACAAATAATTATGGTAATATGATAGTATAATGGAAATTTATAATTACCTAGAACATCTCTTCAGCTTTTCTAGAAGATTATTCGTAAATTTCAAGCCATCTTTATCCTTTCTTAGGGTCTCATCGACTAGATAATGTAGTAATGTGATTCGAGGTCTGTTTGCTCTAGTTTCCATAAGTTTTGGCAATGTTGACAAGCGGAATCCTACAGCGTTTCCGGCATAACTACCCTAAATAGTAAATACATCACATATTAAAATTTATAATACAAAACCAGTATTTAAGCCTATTAAAGACAGGGAAATAAACACTCTTAAAAATTTAAGCTGTAACTATGTTTAATACTTTATTTTGTTAACAATGCATATTGCTTAGCGTCGAAAATAGTTATCACAATCGAAAGCTGGTCCAGTTAGGTTTTGACCTACGGTCGAATTTCACATATATAACCCTGAGGTTCAGCCTTTTAACTTCCATAGACATATATAGTGCGTCTATGGGAGCGTCGGGGTAGGGGGTGTTCCGAGAGACTTTACCCCCCCCCCCTCATTTTGACCACCCTTAGGGAGTAATAAAAAATCCAACCCCGTTAAGTTCGCTATAGTGGTCAAAACTATACATGTGCAAAGGTGCAGCATCATAAGTCACCGGAAGGTTGTTTGAGAGTCTGTGGAAAGATATTTAAAGTAAAAAGCAAAACATAAACTCCAGTCCGGGGGTTGGGTGGGATCAAAAATCCGACTACGTTAGGTTCCGTTCGATGGTCGATACTATAAGTGTGCAAAGATTCAGCCTTCCAGGTCACCAGGAAAGCTTTTGGAGTGTTTGAAAATACTTTTTACCTCCCCCTATTTTCTCCCGCCCCGGGTATATCTAAAATCGGACTACGTTAGGTCTGTCCTGTAACTGATACTATAAGTGTGCAAAGGCTCAGTGTTACAGGTTACTACGGGACTTCCGGATGGTCTGGAGTGACGCAAGCATTAGACAATTAAATAGATTCTGTAATACTGAATGTCATTCAAGATCATATTCTGATATTTATTCAAGAACTGGACTGGTTACTGTATAAATTAATTCCCCTATTATATATACATAGTATATTGTATAGAAAAAGTATTGTGACGGGGTCGAAAATTCGAATTTGAGATTTCGACGGTAGAGCACCCCTGAACTCGAATCGAACGTTTTTGATGTGACATCTGTATGTATGTGTGTGTGTGTCCGTGAGTCTATGGCTGCGATATTTTATGAGCGAGTGGAGCGTTTCGAACGAAATTTGGTACAAATATTACAATCGATGAATACTAGAACCCTATTGATTTTAAACGCAATCGAATGTTTGGAAGACCCCAAATTTTCGAATGAAATATTGGAAAAGATCAAAAAATTTTTGATATGAAATGGAAAAATTAATCGCAAGGGAAATTCTTAGTGAACCTACCCACTTCCTCAGGAATTCGATACTGAATCCATATCAGTCAGCATCTAAGTTCTATCTATAGCAGATCCTGAGAAATAGATGCTTTAAAAAAATGGTGAAAACAATAGTATGGCAAAATTTTTGCTACCAATCACAACACTTATTCCTAGAGATCATTTATATATGGTATCAGTTAGACCTCCCTAAACCTCTTGTCCACTGTTAACTGCATTCCATCCTTTGGAAAATAATGAATATACTAATCACATGTAATATTTTCATTATCTGAAACTTCAAAGTGGAAGAACTGACCACTTTCTATTTGTGAGACAGTATAAAATTGTCATCTTCATATCAAATGGAATGTAAGTTATATGAAAATCAACAAAATGCAATTGAAACCTAATCTAGTATTACAAACTTTGAGCATGCATCGACGAGTTCAATGTTTGTCAAACTGGAGAATTTGTCAAATAAACGCATCTAACATATAAAAGGTTTTAGTAATACGGCGACGCTATTAATACTGGTGCTAAAAATATCGAACCTTTTCATAATAATACCCAAGGAAATCCAAATATTTCCTTCTTCAGTGAGAGTAATTCTAAAGCTGAACGCTTATCTCTCTGAGGTATGGCATGATCACCTTTAATTATTTTTTCTCTCTACCTCATTTTTTTTTCTGCACCGCACTTCGCGCTCATATTTTCTGCATTTAGACCTCCAGTGTGACAGAGGCTCCCAGACTGTACTTTCTAGACTTGCTAGCAGTCACATCAAGTGCCTCTCTTTTAATGAGGACAGGAAGGTCTTCGCCGCCTGCACCAAGTGCCACGACCATCAGGCTTCTGCAGAGCATATAATGAATTGAATGGGTCTTTCCAAGGAGGATATCTATCACGATCCACTTTTTGTGCTCGACTTTCTGAGAGTCAACGGACTTATGGATCTTGTCTGACTTATTGGTGGATAAGCAACAACAATAACAACAACCTTTTCTGCATTCTATTATTTTCCTCGTTTCGCTTCTCTTTCTTCACACCAGGTGGCGACACTGCAATAGGTACTCTAGTTTATCCATTTCATTACCATGGCATGGTTAAAATATCATTCATCGTTGAGCTCCGGGCATTCTCGTACTGAAGAAGAAAATCCAAGTATTTCCGAAATGATCATCTGCTTTTTTTACAATTCACTTGCACATAATTTTACGATGTGAACCAGTTATTAAATTTGAATACGGTTTATTTGAAACTTACGCTATTCATAAAGTTTCCGGAAACTAGAACAAGCGTCAAGAAATTCTTGAAACCCTTGTTGGTGAGAAGTTCTTGACATGCATCAAGAAGACTTTGAACCGAGTCGTGGAGAATTTCCATGGTTGTTGGGAATTCTTCCAACAACAGCATACCATCTACTCGGCAGTCATAACGGTCAATAGCACTCAGTCGTAGTACAAATTTTTCGGCAGTTCCCAGTCGGTTCATGTCTCCAGTATATGAATTCAATAGTTTAATCTAAAAAAAAGAATAAATAAATAAATAAGAATGTGGTTAACGGGAAAACAAGACGGAATGAGATAGCTAATGTTTAAAGTATATTGCAAAAGGCTAAATTCTAAGAAATTTGATGGAGAAAATGGGAAGTACAAAGAACCCCGTTATAATGGTCACAATAAACCACAACACTCAGCGTTATACCGCGAAATTCGGATATAACGCGGGTGTAAGCATATTTCCCTCTATTTTTTCCGTCGCCTAGCTTGGGAATCCATAACCAAGGAAAGGATTAGAAACACGAAGAATCCAAGGGAATAGAAGTTGAGGAATTAAATGAAATCACTCAGGATTCCTCTTAGTAAGGATTTAGTGTCAAACAACGTTAACTACAAAATTGCATGTTTTGATATAACGCTGATTTTATATTTGTACAAATATCAATGCACATTATAACAAAAAAGCTGTAATGTACCTTAAGCCAAATTTAGCTTAATATCAAAAAACTTCATCTTCACTTTAATAATTATTAATTATTACAAAATCATTAAGCAATGCAATCATAATGAATGTTGATTAAATATCCCTTAATATATCCATATAATATTTAACTATTTTTTGTTAGAAATAAATTAACTGGAGGTGGCTGAATTCTACTTTTATTTCCATTTTTAAATAGTTTGTGGGGTGGGTGGGGAATTCTTCTTCTATTAAACTTCTATTCCCTTGGATTCGAAATTAAACTTCTACTCCCTTGGATTCTTCGTGTTTCTAATCCTTTCCTTGGTTATGGATGGGGTGGGTGGGTGGGGACCCCTCCCCCAAGAAAAATTTTGGTAAGTCTGTATTGTTAGTAATTATAGCATGTTACTCTTCATTTTAAAGGGCATGAAAAAATCTATAGACGGATTCCAAGTTTGACAATGTACCCTCTCGGGGAGGTACCTCCCCCCCCCCCTCTCGGGAGGGGCTAATGGCGTCACGGCCACAAAACTTGTATCGCGGCTGTTTTTCACTACAATGATTGAAACTCTTAAGTTTCGTGATTATTGAGCCATAAATAATCCCTTTTATGCATAAGTCAAATTTTGTCCTGTGCTGTCATGTTAAAAAAAAAAATAAAATTTCTAAGTTCTCAATCGAATTCCAAAAAATTCTATCTAGTTTTAGATTTTTCGAGAACAAAACGAATATTAAGTTTCGTGAAAATCCATTGATACTTGTGTAAACAGGAAATCGAACACAGACTCTAAAAATAGCTTAAGCGTGTTTAGGAGGTCCTGTATTGGCATCAAAATTCCGAAATGGAAAATTTTTGTGAGAATAATACTTTCTCTATACTATATTTTACAGCATGAGAAAGTAAAAATATAAAATGCAATCCAAACAGTTTTCCCTCATTACTGAAAAATTACGATTTTGTAGTTAACGTTATTTGACACTAAACCCTCGAATTGAAAATTGCACCAAGGGAAGAAGGAATTACGAAGACAATTGAAAATCAGTAGAATTGTACTGACGTACAGGAACCAACATGTCAAGTTGTCACTGATGAATAAATAGATGCAATCAGTTAGGAGATTGAAGTGGTAGATTCTGGAAATGATTCAGAAGTCAAACCGAACGGAAATTTCTACAGCAGAAGAAAGTCTGATGGGTATTGATACTGTTCTGCGATGGTTTGAAGGACAGAAAGACGCCATTTCGTCACTAAGATTTATCCACTTAGATAAGTTTCCATAAAAAAGGAAAGTATGAAGAAAGAACTTCATATAACAATCTAAAATGGCTGACTAAAACGCATGTATGTACCACAATAAATAAAACGGCTTATTTATTGTGGTACATAAATGTGTGTTATCTAATTTTCTGCTTTCTTTAAGTAAATATTAGAAGGTTGCATTTATATACACTACTGTTTGTATGCATGATGTGCTATGTAGTTGCAGTCTTTCTACTAAAAATTAATTTGTGGAATACTGACTTTTGTATTTTATAAACATCAACAGACAGACAGTTGTTTAATATTCAACTAAATATGGAAAATAAGAACATACATTTAGAAATAAAACAGGCAACTATCTTATAACACTGAGAATTCATTAAAATAGCACTTTTAATTTATAACGTGACTGCCCTTTAACGCGAGTGGTTTGATGTCGCAGGAAATTCGTGTTATAATCGGGATTCACTGCAGTTTCTTTTTAAGCCAAAACAGCGAAGGCTAACCAATTAACTCTCTGCAAAGTATATAGGCACCAGAGCTTGATGGTACAATTGGGATTTGTTGATTAATGGGGAATAACTGCCTTATCTCAAAGTAGAAGGGTGTATTTCTCTTCATTATTCAAAAACAGCATCATTCGTCCTAAGATATATTTGACTAAGACTGTATGATATAATTATTACACTATAAAATAGAGCTTTTTAAATAGAAAATAATACTAAATTAAGTTCTATATCTATACTGTATTAGCTATTTTTTTCTTATACCACTTACCTCATTTGAATCTGGTAGTAAACTTAATAATGTTCTGAGTCTCTCTGCACCTATTTCTTTGTGCTTACACTGCCTTACATACTCAACTACTTCCTCCAATCCTCCTTTAAACTGTTTTAGGAAAACTGCTAGACTCAGGCTCCTTTTACTATCCAAAAGCGATACCTGTGGAAATAATGAACAAAAAGTGTCTTGAGGTTTTTTGTAAAACTAATAAATAAAACATTACAATTATGCTGTTGTTAATATGTTTGCTGATTCATTGTTCTGTTAAATGGTCAGAGAATAGAGACAGCATACTTTGATAGGTATATCCTGAGATTCTTCGCATGCAATGTATCAGCTGAGAAAACGGAGGCTGGTTGCATTTTCCTAAATTATACACACATTGGCATAAAAATTTGCGCACCAAGAAGTAATTGTGGGATTGTAACGAAACTTGGCATGAAGGTACGTGTCAGGCAGATATGCAAATGATTAGAAATACAGCATGATCGCGCTTTGCGTAATGTCACCAGAGGACGTTGAACTTCGTTCTCCCTGGCGCAGCAAACTTAATAATAAGCAAACTTAATAAGGTAGCAAACTTAAAAAAGCGCAACAAACTTAATAATGTTCTGAGTCTCTCTCTACACCTATTTCTTTGTGCTTACACTACCTTACATACTCAACTACTTCCTCCAATCCTCCTTTAAACTGTTTTAGGAAATCTGTTCTCCCTGGCGCAGAAAAAAGGTAGGCAGAGGCTTTTTGCCTGTACTTAATCTGTTGCAGAGGGCCGTTTTTTCATTAGGGATGATGTTACGCCGCCATCGAAGACAATATGATCAGCTGTCAGAGTTCGAGAGGGGAAGAATCATCGGAATGATGGAAGCCGGGTGGTCAGCTCGGCCAGTGGCCCGCCACCTAGGCCGTTCTGACTTTACTGTGAGGAAGTGTTGAAACCAGTGGACGAGAGAGAGGTCGCATACACGGCGGCCAGGTTCAGAACGCCCTCGGCAGACCAATAGCCAAAAAGACCGTCACATCACCGGACACGCACGCACAAATTCCGGCGAATTCGCGGCCACTACGAGCACATAAACGAGTTTGAAAAGGGGCGTGCGGTCGGACTGCATGAAGCTGAATGGGCACACCGACGAATCGCTCGGCATTTGGGTAGGAGCGATGCAGCAGTTAGACGAAGTTGGCAGGAATGAGTCCGGAATGACAAATTTCAGCGGCAAGCAGGTAGCGGACGGCCTAGAGCGACGACAGAACGGGAAAATAGAACGATTGTCAGAGCAGCTGTGACAGCATGAGATTCTTCGTTATCAACCATCCAACGTGTGACAAACACGGAAGTGACCACCCTGGCCATTAATAGAAAACTACGGGAGCGGAATCTGTACTCGCGGCGCCCATTACGCCGCCTACCACTGATCAGTATGCACCGTCAACAGTGATTGCAATGGTGCCGGGCCCGATCAACGTTGTTCGGATTGGCAACGGATTGTCTTCAGTGATGAATTCTGTTTCGAACTGAGTCTCGACGACCAGCACAGACGTGTCTGGAGACAGCCTGGACATCGTCAGGATCCTTCTCTTACTGTCACACGCCACATGGTCTGACAACAGGGAGTTATGGTCTGGGGTGCCATTTCGTTTGATAGTCGGACCCCTTTGATAATCCTCCGTGGCATTATCACAGCACAGCGGTACGTTGCCGACATTCTAAGACCCGTTGTATTGCCATTCCTTTCGTGACATCCCGAGCTAACTTTTCAGCAAGATAATGCCAGGTCACACACGGCACGCCTCTCTATTGATTGTCTGCGTGCTTACGACACACTTTCTTGGCCAGCCAGATTCCCAGATCTCTCGCCTTTTGAGCACATTTGGGCTGAGATGGGGCGTCGCCTGCGACCATCCCTGAATGTAGACGAATTATCTTGTCAATTGGAGCCCATTTAGAATGACATCCCTCAGAACATCATCCGGCAACTTTATGCATGAATGTCACCTCGGGTAACAGCTTGTATCAAGGCCAGATGTGGACCAACGCCATATTGACATGCTCACTTTATGTAGATCTTTCCACACCCACAACGCCAACTGTATCATTGTCCGTCATCCGAACACACAATCAGCACCTTCACTACGATCCCCTGTGTTTGTCCGTATCATCGCAAGGCGCCTGGCTGAAGGACATTTGGTATCGAGGCGCTCATTACGTGTGCTGCCAATGACACCCACACTCCGTCGCCTCCATTAGGAGTGGCTTCGCGCTCGAAGGGATTGAACCACAACCGAATGAAACCAGGTCGTCTTCAGTGACGAATCGAGATTCAATTTGGGCAGTGATGACAACCGTGTACGTGTGTGGAGGCCTCGTGGTGAACGCCTCAATCCTGCCTTCGCTTTACAGCGGCACACCGCTCCCACAGCTGGTGTGATGGTATGGGGTGCCATCGCATACGACATCCGGTCACCTCTAATATCGATCCACGGAACCATGACAGCCCAGCAGTACGTTCGTGACATCCTTCAGCCACATGTGTTGCCACTTATGGCAGGGCTCCCACGAGGCATTTTTCAACAGGACAATGCTCGGCCACACACAGCAAGGGTGTCACAGGAATACCTCCTCCACATTACCACCCTTCCCTGGCCTGCCTGATCCTCAGATTTGTCACCGATCGAGCATGTCTGTGATCACTTGGGATGGCAAGTTGGACAGCCTACGAGTTTGGTCGAACTAGAGGTGCGCTTACAACAACAGTGGAATGAGATGACGCAGGATACCATACGGGACCTGTATGACTCAATGCCCGCCCGTATCGCATCGTGTATTCACGCTAGAGGTGGCACAACAGGGTACTAGTAGAACCTCCATTCATTTGTAGTTTCTCCTGTAATAAATGATCCTTTTGCTTTGATTTTGTAATCACTTACTTATACCAACGTTGCACTCATATATATAAAGTTTCTTTCGATTCTGACAATTCTTTCTTAGTGCGCAATTTTTTATGGCTATGAGTGTATTATACAGGGTGATTCGAAACTCTGTACAAACTTAAATATGAGATAGGAAACACTAAAAGAAACATTTATCGTTAATGAATAGGGTTATGGAGGAATTACTGTTGCTGCAGAAAATGCAGTATGACCAGGTGGGATCGGAGACATTTTAAATTGTGTTCGTGAGGAGAAAGGGATAATTTTTTATTTGGAGATGGAGTCGTATGATGCGCGTTGCGTCGGTGCACACGGATTATATGCAATTTTTACTTTTATTTATATGAATGAAATTTATTTATTTTGTTATTTTTTTAGATTAATAAATTCAACATATCCCTGCTTTAATTACTGGGCAACGCCGGATACATTTTCTAGTTATAGAATAAAATACAGCTGAAGGCAATTATATTCTATCCTCGATAAGTATACACCATTCATGATCTGATGAAAAAGGTTCATAACGCCCTGTAATCAATTGCAGTCACCTAGTTCTCTTATGCCTACTTCAAGAAAGTACGGGAATATGTACTTTATCTGTGTCTGGTAATAAAATTTTACATTTTTCCTTGATACAATTTTGTAGTTAATTACAGATTCTCATTGTGACTTTTACGCCAGTAAAAGTCACAATGAGTAGTTCTTCCATCAAAGTTCTTCAATTTTAATTTCTGATAAGGTTTAGAAAATATGGAATTCATTGTAATTAGATCAATACGTAATCATATAATCTATGTCCCTTATCATATTATATTTGTCATACATTTTATTGTTTATAAATAATTTGTAAAGAACATTTATAAAGAACATATAATAATAAAGCATGTAAAATAAATTATTTCAAACCGCCATCTTGCATTTTCAATTTAACGAATAATAATGAATGAAGAAATCTACGATCCTTTTAAATTCTTTATAACCAGATTCCAGAGTAAGATGTATTATATACATTTCTAATACTAGAAGAGTTTTTTCTCGTTTATAATTAAAGTCTTTGATCCATAATTCTCTCATGCGTCTTGCTTAAAAACTCATTTCTAATTGCGCTTGCAGCTTTCTAAAATTCCACTATAAAGGAAAACTTTGAGTAGAATCGCCAATTTTTCTGAGAGAATTCTGAAATATACAGTGTTCTTAAGCAGTCCCAATAACTTTGTAATGATTAACAATTTCTATCATGGACTTCTTATTTTTCAAGCAGTGTCTTCCCCGGGGAAAGAAGAGTCTAAATTTAAATAGCAGCCTCGCAGATTGTGAACGGCAGGTAGAGCTGGCAACCAGGTTCTAAAGATGCGAAGGACGAGTGGCAACGTGGCGTGTGTGGCTGCAGCCGATAGTAGAAAGAATGGTAGAAAGGGTGGAACATGTACATTCTGATTTATTATTTGTAAATTACGTTAATGGGTGTTTATTTTATAATTTTCTACAGTTTTAAGAATAAACATGTTGTTTTCATCAGAAGATGCCCGCGTGTTCATTCCGCCACCTTTACAATTTTGTAAGGAAAGGTAGATGAGTGTTCACGTTAGGTCTATTCATAGTAAATTAATCATACCCGATCGAATAAAAGTGACTGCAGTACCCCCTAGCGGAGGATTTAAAAAGTTAAGATAACAAACTTAGCAACAAAGCGAGATAGAAAAAAATGTCAAATTTAAAGTTGTAGAAGATTATATAATTATTAGGAATCGACATCAGGAACGCACGAAATGCGTATATGGAAGGCGATAAATACCTGTTAAAAGTCGCATCATCAGGTACTGTAACGCTGTGGCACCTGCAATGCTTGTGATAGTATAAGATAATATTAATTCTCGAATTCAAATGTGCCTTGTTCGGAGAACATTTTGAACTTTTGAACAGGCTGTACATTAGATTCCTGAACAGGACAACATTCTTGAATAGGACAAAATTCCTGAATAGGACAGCATTCCTGAATAGGACAGTGTTCCTGAATAGGATAGTAATTAGCCAATAGCCAGATTGTGTGAAATAAATGCCTTCTGTAACAGTTTTATTGCCGATTCCTATTCATTAAGACAATGCTCTGCAACTATGTAATTGTCGTGTTTCGTCAATCTCTCTTTGTTGTCTTCGTTATCCCAATTTTTTAAATTTCCTTCTAGGAAAGCTTGAAATCACTTTTAGTTGATCAGTTATGATCATTTTATTATAGATAGACCTAATGTGTACACTCAGGGACCTTTTCTTCAGGGATTTTCTTAAGTTATGCATCGGGATAGGTTTAAACGTAACACACATTGACCTTTCTTTACGAAGTTATTAGGACTTTCCTAGAAAAGCTGTATGATTCTATGGCAAAAAATTACATTCAACACGACATCCAAGAGATTCTTCTAAATAAAGTTTGAAAATCATTCAATTATCTTTTGCCAAAAAGTGCTCTTTTTTTCTCTACATTTCGTGGAATTTTGAATATAGGAAAGCAGTGGTGATTCGTGCGTCTATTTTACGAGAACCAAAATAAGATTCTGAATCTATCTCATCTTTTGGACATTTATCCTGCGTTTGGCGCTGTTATTACTATAAAATTAGCAAAATGCTTAAAAATAAGCAAACTTTAGATTTATTTTAGAAATGCCGCCTGGATTTCGCAGACTGTTTTTATCATAGGAGTATGTTATGTCAAAATTGCATTTCAGTCGTTGTTGCAGAATAATTTACGATTCCAATGAGAAAACTTTTCCTTGTAGTATGAATACCTTGGCTCAAGGATTTTCCTAAGATTCACCAGTAGGAGGTGTTATTATTTCATCTTAGATAGAGGAGTCAATATTTGACGTATAAGGATGTCACCTATGTATCTGGTATATAAATATCATAGACCTGCCATGTGAGAGGAGGGATTATTAAATTCGAAAAACAGTGGTGTGAACATGGTAGGATGGGGGGGGGGGG
Source organism: Amaurobius ferox (assembly GCA_951213105.1). Classification (NCBI taxonomy): domain Eukaryota; kingdom Metazoa; phylum Arthropoda; class Arachnida; order Araneae; family Amaurobiidae; genus Amaurobius; species Amaurobius ferox. The sequence goes on along the minus strand of OX578142.1, from coordinate 77,499,839 downwards.
GGTCTAGAAAAAACCCCGATGACCAGTTCGTGCCTCCGCCTGTATTAAAATGTATAATTAAATATGCATAAAATTTAGAAACATTACTTCAGATGTCATTCGCTGCCTTTGTTTTGTCTTTTGTTCTTTCGGCTTAGGCTCATCCTGACAAAAGAGTTTTTCCATTTCTTCGAAGTTCAGCTCTGTTGCTTTGGTTTCACGGTCGATTTCACTCCATATGGAATGAACTAAATGGAATTTATAATAATGAATTATAGATCACACAAATAAGTTTTAGCATTTTCATAGTTTGCAATTTTATAAAAAAAATTATTCTATATCGATATCAATATTATAAAGTACTATTCTACTTCAACCCAAGATCATGTGCTATGTATGAACCATTATAATTTACTTCACTCTAACTTAAACTTTCAATAACCTAATGACTAGAGTTCGACGAAGGAATCACGACATTTAACAAATAAACAACTTTATTTACAGCTAGCTTCGCTGAGAACTCAAAGCACACACACATATATATATATATATATATATTACAAATCTATATACAAATTATTTACAACGCTAGCATACAAATTCTACCCGAGACGTACTAATCTACAATAAACTTCAAACCTAGCTTATTACTAAACTGACTTTCAACCTGAACCTATGATGATCAAACTACGACACAATATATATACTCACAAGATTGCAGGCTATAACTCTCGATGCTACCTTCCATGGACGATCAGAACACACACATGCGCAAACTTGGCAAAATGGCAGAAACGTAATTCTAAAGTCTGCCCTTCTTATAGATCTGGCCAATCGGAAGTATCAGATTCTTTGGAATTAAAGTTGAAAAGTTTAGGACATAAATTAAAATCAGGAAAAAAGGAGAAGTAGAATAAAATGATATTCTATTCATATATTTATTCTATTCATATTTTTATTCATATATTTTTTTTTCAAATATGAATTTCATAATTAATAATTATATTAAAAATTTAGTTGAAGATGAAAATAATATACATTTTGTTTGGGTTATTGAGTATCACAATATGAAATAGAAACTAGTTTGATAGGCTAATTATTTCGGAAAATAAAAGAGTTTTGAAATTTCAATCAGTTATAAGTTCCCAACGGCTTGTGAAAAATATATAAATTTTATATGAATTCGGGATGCTTTGATCAGGAGAATCAGACTCTGTTGTCAAAAGTGAGTGTCGCCCTTTGAAAAAGTTGAATTGGTGCAAAGTTTAACATGAAGACGACTTCTTGTGCTAATTAGATGCATATTTATTTAAATAAGTAATTATTCCTAGTTTAATCATACATTTGGTTTCACCGCACGACCAGAGGAGCAGGAAAAACGAGTGGTGTTCGAATTTTTATTTGGCTGAATGTACATATTATAAATGCACTCTAAGAGAAAAAAATCGAAGCACCAAGAAAGAATTATCCAAATGAAACAAAATTCGGTACGTGTAATGTGGATGTACAGAAAAAGAAATGATTAGAATTTCAGAACAATTGGATGATTTATTGCACGAAAGATCTACACAAAGTGAGCACGTCAATATGGCGTTGGTCCACATCTGGGCTTGATACAAGCTGTTACCCGAGGTGACATTCATGCATAAAGTTGCCGGATGATGTTTTGAGGGATATCGTTCTAAATGGGCTCCAATTGACGAGATAATTCGTCTACATTCAGGGATGGTCGCAGGCGACGCCCCATCTCAGCCCAAAGTGCTCAATAGGCGAGAGATCTGGGAATCTGACTGTCCAAGAAAGTGTGTCGTAAGCACGCAGACAATCAATAAAGAGGCTTGCCGTGTGTGACCTGGCATTATCTTGCTGAAAAGTTAGCTCGGGATGTCCCGAAAGGAATGGCAATATAACGGGTCTTAGAATGTCGGCAACGTACCGCTGTGCTGTGATAGTGCCACGGAGGATTATCAAAGGGGTCCGGCTATCAAACGAAATGGCACCCCAGACCATAATTCCCTGTTGTCAGGCCGTATGGCGTGTGACAGTAAGAGAAGGATCCTGACGATGTCCAGGCTGTCTCCAGACACGTCTGTGCTGGTCGTCGAGACTCAGTTCGAAACAGAATTCATCACTGAAGACAATCCGTTGCCAATCCGAACAATTCCACGTTGATCGGGCCCGGCACCATTGCAATCACTGTTGACGGTGCATACTGATCAGTGGTAGGCGGCGTAATGGGCGCCGCGAGTACAGATTCCGCTCCCGTAGTTTTCTATTAATGGTCAGGATGGTCACTTCCGTGTTTGTCACACGTTGGATGGTTGATAACGAAGAATCTCATGCTGTCACAGCTGCTCTGACAATTGTTCTATCTTCCCGTTCTGTCGTCGCTCTAGGCCGTCCGCTGCTTGCTTGCCGCAGAAATTTTTCATTCCGGACTCATTCCTGCCAATTTCGTCTAACTGCTGCATCGCGCCTACCCAAATGCCGAGCGATTCGTCGGTGTGCCCATCCAGCTTCATGCTGTTCGACCGCACGCCCCTTTTCAAACTCGTTCATGTGCTCGTAGTAGCCGCGAATTCGCCGGCGAGGCATTGTTATAATCAAGGTACGTAAACGCAATCGAAATCCACTGCACGTTTTGTTCCTGAAAGCGAGGTTCGCGCCTTATATACACCACCATGGTGCCCAGTTTCAATGCTCTGTAGTTCCGACTATTCATTTATTGGCTGCGAATTTTTGATCATTTGCATATTCGGTCGACAGGTGTTTGCATGTACAGTTTCATTACTATCGGATTATTTTGTGGGGTGCGTCGATTTTTTTGTTTCAGGGCGTATTTTATCTATCAAGTAAGCGTTTCGTCTAGGCGTTGAAGACCAAAAATATCGAAGCATGTTGTTGAAGTTCCACAGGAATTCTTCAAACTATCACTGAACATGCATTAAGTTTCTATTTAATTGATTTGTATGAATTATATATTGAACAATTTCTATAATTGGAATTAATTATGTTGAATTTCATATTGAATAAGCTTATATGCTTATATTTACGACATACATTTATCTCCTGGTGGGGGAAAATTCAAACTTATTTTTTGTTTTCTTTGTTCATCGCTTCACAACCCCATGTTATTGAAAAAAAAAAATACAAAGTTTCACTGAGATGTGTTATTTAGAAATCGCTTCAGAGCTCCTTAAATCAGTTAGTTTAATTACAAATATCTTGTAAGGACAAAATACGAATCAAACTTTTGCATTTCACACAGCGACCAAATTTATGAGGCTTAAGAATAACTTAAGAACTTAGACACTAAAAATTTAAGATTAACTTAAGAAACAAAAAAAAATCCAACTTACTAACTACACTGTAAAACATTTGCAAGCATATTACTGAAAGTTTCAGGGGAACAAGTTGCCCGTAATGGGGAGTAGAGTTTCTGATAGTTATGATTATATATATATATATATATATATATATATATATATATATATATACACACACACACACATATATATATATATACATACATATATATATATAATTGAAGAATTTTTATTTTACTTGTATTATATATACCTGAGATTGATCATTAATAGAAAATGTTCTGTATAGCAAAAGTGAAAGGAAAATGGACTGAAATGTAAATGTGACATCAAAAATACTATACGACAAGCCGTTGAATATTTTAATATATATATATATATAGAAAGAGAGAGAGAGATAAATAAAAATAAAGCTTCGGCAGACGATAAAGGTAATTAGCTGAATATTTCAGAAATGAAGCTGAGATTTTCATGAACGCCTGCAATTGTGGCTTTTCTTATCAGTTTGCCTAAATTATTTACAAAGTAGCTGAAAAAAAATGAGCAAATGTTGCAGAATGTTTTTCAGTGTAGAACTAGAACTAAGAACTAGAACTCGAACTTGAGACTAAGAACTCGAGAATATGTAACTTTATGCTTACCACTGACGTGTGCACTGGGTATTTTGGCCCAATTCAGTGTTTTCATTTTAGATTTCGGCCTTGGTAAAGTATTATACAGTCTCTTCTCTGTTTCTTCGAATTCTTTGATGGTTGGATTACCAGACCACGATGATCTATTGTTTTTAGTTGGTGGTAAACCTAACGACTGTTCAGGAACGACTGATTTTGGTCGAAATGCCACCTGAGATGATGTAGAAAATGATGGAGGGGGTGGAGGAGGAGGAGGAGGAGGGATGGCTTGACTTAAGTCCGATGTTGACTTCGATAAATGCCCTAAATGTTCTTTAGCTTCTAACAATTTACATTCCTCTGTCGTTGAGAATGATCTTGAAATAGAAGGATGTTGATTTTCGGGATAATTTTCATAGAATTCGAAAGTACTGGTAGTTTCGGAAGAAAAAGAAGTATCTTTATCACCAGAAGTGAGAGATGAACTATCGTTATCGTGTAATATGTTGCAAAGTTGTTTCCGAGATCGTTTCACGTCCATACTAGTCATGCCATTCCTAGAAGATGCGGTAGTCAGGGTCAGTGTACCATCCTGTTGCATGTCTGGAGAAGGTGGATTTACAGTCAGTTTGGGAGGGCATTTTGGCAGTGAGTATTTTTTAGACCGACTAAAAAAAGAAAAGGAGAAGGATTTTTTAGTTTTACCACCTTCCTCCATTATGTCATTTAATGGAATAGGAGATTCTGATCTAAGAGATAATGGAGTCGCTTCTGTCACAGTTTCCTGAGGCTTTTCTTTCGAATTTTCTGCCCGATTTTTGATGCTAGCACTGCTCATAAAAGCAAATGACAGTCCCACAGTTTTAAAAAATCCACTTGAAGATCTAGGTCTTTCGTCATCTTTTTGTCTTTCGTCATTTTTTTGTCTTTCAAAATTTTCTTGTGCTGAACTTAAGAGAACTGAATCTGGAGAAACTTTGACAGTATTTGAAAACTCTGCATCGCTGCTGTCCTTAACTGCTTCTGAGAACTGGGTGTCCAGAGAACTTTGGGTCAAAAGTGTATTTTGAGGTGACCGAGGACCACTACTAGCGAAGGACAAATTTCGAGACACTGGCATTCCAGAGTCACGTGAACTAAACGATTTCACGCTGTCTTTCTCGTAATCTTCATCACATGCAGATACTTTGCGATATGCCACATGCTCTTCTATGGAAAGCGTGTGTTGCCAGAAAAGGGATGTTTGAGTTGAAACTGATTTCAAGCTACCTCGACGGGATTCACTTAGCATCCAGTTACGAAGTACTGAGCCCGCACCAGTCAAAGCTCTTTCTGTTATTTCTTCCAAAATGCTCCAAACGTAATCTCTGTGAATTGAATAAAAATAATTTTAATTTATGCGAGGATGGTTAAATAGATATTGAACTGAAAATGCATCATCTTAAACTTCTTACTAATACCTTGTACTTGTTAGTTGTGTTGTTTCGGATAAAATGGATTTAGCAAACTTTCACTGAATATGACATTCTACCAGGGATTGCAAATACTTTTAATGCGTTAGGATTGAAAATACTAAATCTCAGCAAGATAAATTTTTCAGTAACGAATTAAAAATACCACTTCAGATATGCAAAATAATGTTTAACTAGCAATGGACTTGCATATATGAAGTATGCGAGATGTGAAAGATTTTAAATTGAAAATTTATTTAACAAATAATTATGAAATTATAGAAGTATAAAAACAATAATTTCAATATTTGAGAATCCTAATACAAAAGAGCAAGTTTTTTAGAATTTGAAATTAAATTAAACAAATTATAAAAAGTAACACATTTAAATTGCAAAAAACGTATGTAATATACAGGAGCATGTTTAAATCGCAATGCATGCAAGTGCACACGCTTTGATATGCTATTTAAAAATTGCTTGTTATTTGTACGAAGCGTAGTGAGAATGCGCGGTTTAAAAGTGGGCGTTTGACCCTGTTACAGTTCGTTTTAATTATTGAAATTGTGATTCTGCACATCTGTATGCAATTTAATGTATATATGCAAATTTTCGTCTTCCTCCCTAATGTAGTTTTCGAGTAAAAGTGATCACAAAATTCTCGCTTCGTTAGGAATAGAGATTGGACTTCGTTCTGCTCGTCCATAATAAAATTCCAATAAAAATTGTTTTACCTGAGATTGAAATTACGTTGAATATTTTTAAAATGAAAATACTTATTAAAACTATCTAGTAGCAGCCAGCATCCATAAAGAGAATTTGCTCTTATCTATATTATCTATTGCTCTTATCTATATTGCCTTTCCAGACATTTCCAGAAAAACTCCGGTGTGTTCGAAGATTAAATTGTTGCACCCTTATAATATTGGGCGCGGTAGCCCCGTGGTTAGTGCGCGGGAGTTCCACTCGGTAGGCCCGGGTTCGATTCCCGCCACTGCCAAAACTGCCGCCGTGTTCACGCGGAGTACGATCACGTTAAACATGTGGGTCCGTAAGTCCTTCCGAGAGGTTGGTGGTAGGAGAAGGAGGGTATGGTCCCTGTGGATGCCTCCCCCACTGGGTTCCGGTATAAATTGGGTGGTACTTCTCGGCCATCCAAACAGATACCTTACACCTTTCTGGTAGGTTGGACGGTCTGGGTCTCAACAACAACAACTCTTAAAATATTGAGCACGGGACAAAACCTAATGGAGTTAGATTTTCAAATTACCTCACTCAAGGTGGGGAAAACGGAGAACTTTCTCTTATATGAAAAATTTATAAGTTTTCTTTTATCGTTTTTCTATTTATGAATTCATCATTTATCTTTCTGAAAACATTACACCACTCAAACAGCTGCTGTAAGCCCTAGGGCCAGTTGAGTGTTCTGGGTCTTCAACACTGCCTATTTCATTACCACGAGAAAAAGTTCGAAAAATGACGTGATTATAACTAACAGATTTTGAATTAGCTGTTGTCATTTTAATTAATGTTCTATTGAGGAGAAAGGAAGGGAAATAGTTCGGTCTATGGTTAGTCGCATCAATCTTAGAGGCATTGATGAAATATATTTCTGCAGCTCGCTTTCGGGTTGCATAAAATATATGAGGAAGGGCGCCGAAAAAAACTGTTACAAAAAGGTTACAAAGAGAAAAAGGTTACAAGTCTTACGTTTTAGTGTCTGTTGGATCCAACTGATTGAGGTTTTGCAGTAGAACTAAAAACGATGCTGACAGAGGAGTATCTTCAATCTTAAAAAGAAAAGTTAGATAAATTCAAACAAGAGATAGCTCATAACTATTTTTAAATATTCAATTTTCTACAAAAATATGTTAACCAGTTATTTTAGATTTTTTTTTGGAATCTAGCAATACGCTGTATTCTACATCACGAGACTTTAGCCCTAGCAACAACATAGCAACCAAGAATGTTCCTATAATCTCGACGGTTGGCAGTACGCTACCAGCATGTAACGCTAAGCCAGACAGTTGTCGCCGCCAACGTGGACACAATCTTCGCCCGTTTTCGCAACGTTGTTTAGAGTGGATGGGTGCTGTTTATGAATGTTTATCGATATTTAACTATTTTTCTGGTTTGGCGGAACGCCATCATGGCATTTCTCCGCGCTTGCCAACACTGGTTACGTTAGGCAAAGTGATGAGATGATATGTAAATAAAAGCAATGGCTGTGAATAAAGCATTTTGGGTAGTGTGTAGTATCTTTTATTGTTTTAATTTTTCATTACTCAGATTTCTGAGGTAAGTAACAATTTTTACATGTTGGTTGTTCTAATCTAATGCGCTCAAGAATCTAACGGCATTTCGAATGAGATAGCTTTGATGCATATGTTTTGCTTTATATATTTATATTGTTCTAGATTCAAATTATCCAGAGAATTTATTCTTTTATAATTTTTAGATAATTTCTATATTATTATTAAAGTTTTATAAAGCAGTATAACTTCGATGTTCTGCCCAACTGAGTTCTCTGCTCAATTCAGAGTTTATTTGGTTTTCTGATTGAGTGTGAAAACTTTGTTAGCTATCCCCTTCGAATAACTTAATCAATATATTGATGGAATGAAATAGATGGATATCTGAATAACATTAGAATGTCGCTATGTATGTTTCATCATCTAAATTTAGTTATAATTTTTAGCATAGGGAAAATGAAATGCTCAGATGCTCAAACAATTATTTGTTTTACCAATGGGGTTTATTCATATATGCCACTTTTGTAGTTATTCACCACAATAACTGGCAGATGGGAAAACATTACATGTCAAAATTTATTTTTAAAAATTTAGTATTTAAAATATTTTAAAATGGCTTATATATTGAAAACCCGTAGTGGTGCAATGTGAATTGACTTCACACTTTTGTAATAATTTTATTGTTCCTAAGAAATTAGCATTGCTTGATTAACTTATATTCTTAACATAATGGAATTTAAAATTTAAAGACTTAATTTTTGTGTGTTGAGAATTATCAGTTATATGTATTATTTGAATTATACCTGCAGTTTCTGATACACAAAGTACTAAATTCGCTGTGACATATTTGCATGATAAACCAAAAACGAACCAGGTAGGTTGGAGAATATAGTCATTTTATAAAAAGGGTCATCATTTCAAGATGTATGCTGTACACTTTCTCATTAAAATGTTAGGCTCTCAATCAGTATAATTTTCAACATAGGGAAATTTAAAGAATTTAATCTTGGTGTAAGGAACTATTAGTTACGTGTATTATTTGAATGTACCAGATTGACTCACAAGGTAGTAAATTTGTTGTATCATATCTACATTAATATTCTTAAAAGTAACCAGGTAGATGGAGAATATAATCATTTTATGATTTAGATAATTTTATGAATAGAACATTATATAATTAAAGTTTTTAATAATCAGAAATTAAACAAAATTTTAACTATTTTAAAGATAATAAAAATATTATAGGAGTAAAATTAAAACAAATTTTTTACCTCCTACTGCAGACATCCGTAACCTGTTACTTGTGAGCACCATAATGCTCCTATGAGAGTAAAAATGCATATCATTTACTACACGAATTCCTTTATTCAGGAAATTTTACGACTGATATTTCCACCATAAAACCTTGTGCCACATGGCCAAGTTATGATGAAAAGATATGGTTGTTCAGAGCAGTAGCGTATTCTCATATCATAAATATGGCAGCTATCAGTCACTGATAAAGTAGTGATTTTCTGCAAAAACTTTAAAAATTTGTTTAATTCCATGTATCCGGGATAAGACAGTATTCTGAAACTGGGTTATTGACAACAGGTATGTGATTGGTGTTTTACTTCTGTTAAAAACCATTTTATTTTCAAGTGCTTTTAACTCGTTACTGTCGTCACCCCAGTTATCAAGTCAAATTGAATTACCAATCACATGAATCTGATCACTACACAGAAACCGAGGGGTTAATTGTCATAAAAAATTATTGGCTGAACTTCGGAAATTGAATTATTATGCTTTTTTTAAACGATAAAATAGTTAGAAGTATTTGTTACATTTATCAAAAAATGACATATTCATTTTATAAAAATATTGTATGAATTGTATTGTAAATATTGTAAGAGTTGAAAGTTTCGTCTTTGTGAAGTATCCTAATATTGCACGAAATTTGATTTAGTTGCATAGTTTTGGTGAAAACAGGGTTATATTGATTTACCGATAGACTAACCAACTGACTAGCAAATGGATTGAATGTTAAAAAGTATTTTTTTCGTAACAAGCTCAGCTCCCAGCTCTCTACGCTAGGCAACTCCGAAACGCCCTTGGTCTCCTTCCTGGTGCTGCTTGCTCTCTGAGTCTGCATCGCAAACTCTTTCATGCCACCTGCTATTAAGAACAATTGCTTACAGAATTATGAACAAATGGCAAACTTTCATGACTGTATGTTTTGCCGTTTGTTCGTAATACAGTAAGGCAAAATATCATGTTATGTTTTCAGTATAAAGAGATTTACAACAATAAAACATATTGTTGGGCAATATAACAATTAAATCGCAATGTTCATGACAACAATAGTTGCGAAACGCTCTGTTTGTTTGTAAGTATAAATGATAAGACATATGATTTTCAGCATTTCACATTTTCCTAAGTGCACTTTCATTGTAGTCATGTTTAGAATTAAATATCTATACTTTTAATGTTTTTAATTATATTTGCAGTTTGACGGAAAGGTGTTTACGGCATGAAACCAATATTTCCTTTTTACAAAGGAAATAAAAATCTAAAATTTCTATACAACAACGTTGTATTTGAATTTTGTGTAAAAGAGAGTTTTGGCGAGCGAATTGGTAGAAGTGTATAAGTATCTTCCGCTTTTGACCTAGAAATGTCAGAAACCTTTTTTTAAATCCAAACGCTAAAGAATTTTACCATGACAATTTTTTATAGAAATAAAATTAATAATATTTCCCCCTTCCATGAAAGCTTTTAAAATCTGATAACAAAAATATTTGTACAACCAGTAGAATTGCTTGAAAAAAGTTTGAGGGGGGGGGGGGGGAGGGGTATCAAATATTTTGCTTCCCATTTCTCTAGATACCATTTCTTCGAACTTCAATGGATTCTGATAGGTTCCTGGAAGGGGTTATGACAACCAGAAAGTAGGTTTAAAAGTATCTTATTAAAATCTCCTTTTTACGACGCACAAAGTCACACGACCATAGCGTTTTCGGCCACTATTATGCCCTTCATCAGTAGTGAAGTGAAAACAGGTTGCGAACATGTGTTTAAATATAGGCCATAACTGTCAGGCAAAATTTACATATCAATCAATTTACATTTTTATATACGAGGCATTTAAATATATGATTTAATCATAAAATACAAATTACAATAAAAGGAAAAGGTTGATAAATTAAATGCTGACCAATAGGAATGTCGTCAGAAAACGAAATAAAGCAAGCACTAAATTTTCAGAAAATCATATATAAAGGTTTGACACATAGTGACACCATCCCTTCCGAGAGGTTGGTGGTAGGGGGAAAGAGGGTACGGTCCCTGTAGTTGCCTCCCCCCCTGGGTTCCGGTCTAAATTGAGTGGCACTTCCCGGCCGTCCAAATGGTTACCTTACACCTTTCTGGTAGGTCGGACGGTCTGGCTCTCAACAACAACAACAACAACAACAACATAGTGACACCATCCGAGAGGTTGGTGGTAGGGCAAGGAGGGTACGGTCCCTGTGGATATATATATATATATATATATATATATATATATATATATATATATATATATATATATATATATATATATATATATATATAATATAAAACTTGAAAAAAATGCTACAATTTTGAGTGAATTGATCAAAAAGCTAAAAGCTAAAAAATAATTTTTAATACAATTTGTAAAGCGCTATGCTGCAATTTTACATGTGTATACCTGTATAAATTCCCAAATAGGACAAGTAGCAATGTACTCGTAAAATTTCTAGATAAGTGACGTAAGTATCGGCCGGGGGGAGTTGCGACCCCCAACACTCCGGTTAAAGCTTTTTTCCGCCATGGCAAACGCTCCCGGTAGCCGATACTCCCTACACTATTTTCTCCATGACTCTTATAAAACCGTAAAAAATTACATACACACATATACACTTTCAATAACTTGTATAAATCCAAATGTTTACTATAATACGCTAAAACAATCCAAAAAGGACACACTGTAAAAATATAACAATTAATTTAAAATACTAATGTATGAAATCACTTCACACGTGGCCATTTAATATCCCAATATCAATACATTCAAAAATTAATGTTTGAAATCCAAGTCAAAGAGGTTATATTTAAAAATTCGGAAACAAGACCAATTGGCAACACTATCGCCATATAAATACTATTGTATGAATTTACTTCACTCGTGGTTATTTAATACACTAAAATCAATATATTCAAGACTAATGAAATCCTAGTCCGAGAGGTTATTTTAAAAATGGATATAAGTCCTATTAACAACATTATTGCCATAAAAATACCAATGAATGAAATCAATTCACTCGTGGTTATTTAATCCTTTAAAAACTATATATTCAAAAACTAATGTTTGAAATACAAGTCAGAGTGGTTTTTTTAAATATGGATACAAGACCTATTGGCAGCATTATCGTCATATAAATACTGATGTATGAAATTACTTCGCTCATGGTAATTTAATACTTTAAAAACAATATATTCAAGACTAATGAAATCCAAGTCAGAGAAGTTATTTTTAAAAATTGGATACAAGACCTATTGGCATCATTATCGCCATATAAATCCTAATGTATGAAATTACTTCACACGTGATTATTTAATACCCCAAAATCAATATACTCAGGACTAATGGCCTCCCAGTCAGAGAGGTTATATTTAAATATTGGATACAAGACCTAATGACAATATTATCACCATATATACATATTTGAACACATAAATACGCTATAGTCCAGTCTCTTCGCAATACACCTTCCCATGGAACAACAGGTAACTTATTGATGTTATACCACTTTCACGTATAATCTCCTTAGTGAATATTAAAAGATCGTCCGATATTTCAGAAAACCCTTATAATCCCGAACATACAATCTGGATGTCACTTGAAATTATCTACAAAAATTAGCTCCATCCATAGAATACCTATGTTTAGCCATATAGAGCTATCAGATTTATGCTCCTCAATTTCGCATAGAACCGCGTCACCTTCTACTTATTTCAATACCGCCACTACTTATTTCAATACCGCCACAGTGGCGGTATTGAAATAAGTAGAAGGTATTGCCATATATATATATATATATATATATATATATATTAATAGATTAACAGATATGGATCATTTTGTAACTTGGAACGCTTTCTATTTTTTTTTTTTGTCCTGCACATACTTTTGTTTTCTTGTAACTTTTCACTTCCTCACTTTAATATTATCTACATACATAATTATCATTCCTTCCTTAATACCCACTAATATTATGAAAAAGTTATTTCCATCATATGGCAACATCAGTTTACACTTTTATTAAAACATTAAGAAAAAAAAACATTTACAACATAGAGTGGTTAAAAAATTATAATTACTTCACTATCAATACTTTTACACGTTAACTTTTTAGCTAATAACTTGTAGCTGTTGTATCCTAGTAACTAATATAAAATATTACTAGAAATAAATATTTGGGGCAGGCAGTTTCGTTAGAAAGGGAAGGGAATTGAATTGATACCTTACACGGCTGAAAAAGGCTACGAAAGGCTGAACTTTGTTAAAAATTGCCTCAAAACCAGCAAATACAAAACTTTCTTGAGACCTTGAGAATACGTGACGCGTACTCGGTATTTTTCAAAATTTATTGAGAGTACGCGGCGCATACAGTGCGTACCCTTTCGGGACAGCCCTGTACATTGTACTTTTTCAGAGTCAAATAAACACAATGTAAAGAAATGCTGACTTATTTAGTACAACATCGCTAAAAACATGCTCATTTAACTACGAAAGTTGATATTGATTGTGAAGCCGACAAGTAACAAAATAAATGAACAAATATAAAAAGAACCCAAGATGATCCAAGCGCTAGTACATTTCGTGTTAAAATTTGATGAGTAAATACTGACCAGTGACAAACATTTAACCTTTGAAAAAGAATCTTTGTTTAGTGTTTTATGACAAATATGTAATGACCATTATAAAATATATAACGCAAAAACAAAGCATTCATATGAACAGAAACAAGAAAGATCAATCATGCTTAAAGCATTGATTATGAAACACTTTCCAACTTTGACGCAATTTTATTTAAACAAGTCTAAAATGCAATACATTCCTCGGTAATATTTTGAAACTTATCACAATACTGCATTAATTTATTATATTTGAAAACTTAAACCTTCATCGAAAAAAATGAACTTCATTCAAATGACGGCATTGAAATATAAATTGCCTGGTTTAAACATCTCTAAAATGTTATACACTCCTCGGTAATAGTTTTAGAATTATCATAATACTACGATAATTTATTATATTTGAAAACTTCATCGAAAACAACTGAAATTCATTCGAATGACGTCATAGAAAAAATAACACGACTGGATCTCTCTATAAAAACAGGATTTCATTCATAACTTTCTCCCATTCATTTCATTCATCACAATACTATAATAATTTATTTTATTTAAACATTTTGTTTAAGACCATGGAGCTACAAAAAATTAATCTCTATGCTTGAAACTTCATCGAAAAAAATCGTCCTTCTCTTTATGAGATCAATTAATATTTCATTCATATCAGCCATGCAGACTCCATGGACTAAATTATTTTATCTTAAAAAAATACAGGAATTCTAATACAACTCATTCTATATATTTTGCTGTTTACATTTTACATAGGTGAAAAATAGGCTTAGTTGTAGAAATAATCAAATTTAGATGAGCATTTAAACTCAAATATATTGTCATTGCGTTGTTTCAGTATGTAGATGCACAGAATTTAAGCAAAAATAAAGTAGTTTTAGGACGGATACAACACTCAATATGAATTAAAAAGAACTTAAAAAAAATCACGATTTTGAAACAAGATGGATGCCATATATCATTTTGAAGTGGGTCATGTGATCGTTTCATATCATGGTCACGTGATCGTTTCATATAAGAGGTGAAATGATTATTTTAATTTTTATTTTAAAAACTACTGAATATATTTCGCTGAATTTTTTTTTATATATTTTATGGAACAATTTGAATATTACCTAAAATTTTCGAAGCAATTTGTGAATTTTAAATCCGCTTAAAAAATGTTTGAAAAATTAGGTCCCATAGGGCTCAATGTATTTCATTTTTTCGACCCGGGTTCAATCCAAAACTAATTGGGTGATATTATTCATTTATATTCCCATAGGTTCTACAGACCGTCTGAACAACATACTAAAATTTCATTTTGATTAAGTCATTTTTACGGCAGTTATCGTGCTAACGGACAGACAGACAGACAGACAGAATGAACAAAGTCATAAACACTTTTCAACTTTGTTGTAAAGTGTTAATAAAAATGACCCCCGAGCACGCGACACAGATCAAAATTTAATAAATAGACCCAACTTTTGTTGGCGACATAGTGACAGGGGTTGCTCTAAAAGGTTACTATAATGCTCCTGGTGAACGCCCGTATCGCCCACTTGGCTTTTAAAATGAAAACGCGAAAATATTATAACTGATATTTTATAGATAAAAGTGGTATTAATAGAAATTTTTTTCACTATAATTAATTATTTACGTCAATATCAAACATGGATTCAAAGGAGTGACGTTAAATCTAGATGAAAAGGTGTTTTATACACGTCTAAAAGCTTCGCCCCATGTTAATGCCATAAGGCGGAAGTCCTACAAATGCTTCCGAAGCAGACGATGCAGCACTTGTGACGTCATGTTGGAAAGCTCTATAGCAGGATAGTGATATTTCTTGATTCCTGAATATTGCAATCTTGGGTGAAACACGATTTTATCTTTGCATTCTGTCTGTTAAATTTATGGATCACATCATGACCATCATGATCATGAAATGAACATTATGTCACATCATGATTTCCAGAACAACGACTTAACGACGAGTTAGTTTAATATCTGAAAATCTCAGCCGGAGTTAAATAATTTGATGCTTTTTAATCGAGCTGCTATACATTTTGTGTTCATTTAAAAAATGAAATAGAAAGAAATATTAGTTATACATGTATTCAAAATACTGTAGTGGCCACTTTAAATATAGGCGAAAATACTATTCCAGCAGCTCAATGGATAGAGCGTCGCGTCAGCGAGCAGGAGGGTGAAGTCTCCTAGTAATTAAAAATAAAAACAAATGTTTAAAATTTTTCAGTTTGAAAGTTCTTGAAATAAAGTGTAAGATACGGGGGAAGAGCAGGAAAATGCTTCAATTAATTTATGAATATCAAATGGGAGATTGCCAAATTTTAATAATAGTTCGCTTTCCGTACCTCACTGAAGGATGCAATTATTTTTCATTGGTGGAATCATTTTGCCATACTGTTATTTTACTGAACTAAGGGGCTCTGCCCGCGGCTCGTGCAACCCCCTTCGGGAGGCTTCGCCTTCTACTCGCTACGTTCGCTTCATATCTATCTTTCCTAAAAATTATACTTTCAAAAATCTCTTTTCTATCCCTGCCTATTTTCCCCAGGAGGGAAAAGCAGGGATTTTTCTTAGCCCAGGGAATCCAAAAACTGAATTTTTTGATCATGAGCCCGATTCGCTGGCTATTTCATGCCAAACTAAAGTTTAAATCGATAAACAGTTTCTTTCATCATGTTACGCTATTATTTCTCTATAAATGTACCAAATTTCATATTTTTGTATGCTATAGTTTTTACGGTACGAGACAGAGAAATCTCTAGACGTGCCGATACGAAAAAAAAAAAGTTCACTTCAGTCAAAAAGTGCATAAAAAGCAAAATATCTCAGAAACTACATCGAAATTAAACAAGAAAGATCAATCATGCATAAATCATTGATTATCAAACACTTTCCAACTCCAATGCAATTTTATTTAAACATCTGTAAAATGCGATACATTCAGCGGTGATATGTTTAAAATTATCACAATACTATACAATTTATTATATTTGAAAACTTCATCAAAAATAAATGAGCTTTATTCAAATAACGTCATCGAAGTATAAATCGCTGGTTCTCTATATAAAAGCAGTGACTATTTCATTCATAAACTTTTTTTCATTCCTTTCATTCAGCGGCGATATTTTTAAAATCATCACAATATTGCAATAATTTATTTTATTTAAAAATTTAAAACCATGGAGGTAAAATCACAGTATAACTCCATGCTTAAATCTTCATCAAAAAGGCAATGGAATCGTCTGCTTTCCTATGCTAAATCAATGAATGTTTTATTCATATCAGCTATATTGCAGACTCCAGAGCTAAATAATTTTGCGTTAAAGAAATTTAGCAATTCTTATACGACTCATCTTACATCTTCATGTGTTTACATTCTCCTCAAGTGAAAATCAAGCCTCGTTGTAGAAATAATCAAAGTTTGATGATCATTTAAACTCAAAAATATTGTATTTGCGTTGTCGCAGTATATAGATGCACAGAAAAAAAAATAATAAATAAAGCGACTTTAGGACTGATGCAACACTAAATATAATTTAAACAAAACTTTTAAAATTACGATTTTCACACAAGATGGGTGGCATTAATCATTTAAACTCAAATATATTGTAATTGCGTTGTTTCAGTATGTAGATCTACAGAATTTAAGCAAAAATAAAGCGGTTTTAGGACGGATGCAGCACTGATTATGAATTAAAAAGAACTTTAAAAATCACGATTTTGTCACAAGATGGATGCCATATTTTATTTTGAAGTGGATCACGTGATGTCTTCATATAATTGTCACGTGATCTCTTCATATAAAGGGTGTAATTACTATTTTTATTTAAAAAACTACCGAATATATTTTGCTGAAACTTTTTTTATATTTTTTATGGGATAATTTGAATATTTCCTAAAACTTTCGAAACAATTTGTGAATTTTAAATTCGCTTAAAAAATGTTTAAAAAATTAGGTCCCATGCGGTTCAATGTATTTCATTTTTTCAACCCGGGTTCAATCCAAAATTAATTGGATGATATTATTCATTTATATTTCCATAGGTCCCACGTCGCAGATGGCAGTGATTCGGAGTTAGTGGTATGAACGCTACAGGCCGTCTGGCTCGGAGCTGTCCCTCAAGTAATCGATTTCTTACAGTTCGCTGTGTCACTCTGGAGCCAACAGAATCTCTAATTGCTGCTGCAAATGCAGTACGATCCGCCACAGCCATGCGGCGAATACGGCGGTCTTCCCTCTCAGTAGCGGCCCGTGTGCGGCCGGATCCCGGTCTTCTTGAGACAGTGCCTTCCCGTGACCATTTTTGCCAACAATCATACAGTGGATAGATACATCCCTGCCAAGTCTTTCTGCAATATCGCGGAAAGAAAATTCACCTTCTCGTAGCCCTATTCTACGGCCTCGTTTAAACTCACTAAGCTGCTGATACTGCCTTCTTTGTCTCCTTAAAGGCATTCTTGACTTAAACCTAGCTCACAACGTCCAATCCGGACGACAAATAACACTCACGAAGTTTACATCGCGTATTTAAAGTAAACGTGATTTGCATGATCATAGTGGTGCTATTAGCGCCACTCTTATTCGTCTAACGCGAAATTTGAATAGGCGTCCTCTTTCATGTGCAAAAACGCGCCTCCCAAATTTCGTTTATCTAGCACAACCCCTTCTCGGTGTTAGGATTTTATTTTCCGCCAGTATATGATCTATTCCAGTGTTCTGATTTATCCAGTTCTATCTGTTCTGATCTATCCAGTTCTATCTGTTCTGATCTATCCAGTTCTATCTGTTCTGATCTATCCAGTTCTATCTGTTCTGATCTATCCAGTTCTATCTGTTCTGATCTATTCCAGTGTTCTGATCTATCCAGTGTTCTAATCTATCCAGTGTTCTGATCTATCTATAAGATAACCTTATATATTCCGGTGTTCTGATCTATCTATAAAATAACCATATATATTCCAGTGTTCTGATCTGAGGGCGAGGCACAAACTTCTATACGTGATCATTGCTCAAATCGTTTATACCATTCATCATACAAACAAATGCGTTTTCTATCGTGTATCAAATCACAGGAAATTAACTTAAGCGAAATTGAAAAGTTGTGCATTAGCAGGGTACAAACTTACAACCCAGATCTCCATCAACGTGTTCTACCAAGTAATGCTACAGAACCTCACAACATAATTTATATACCAATTTTAATTTCAGAATACGAGTTTTCGACGGAAGAGCACGTTTTAAGCATCTCTGAACACGAATCAAACGTTTGTGAAGTGATGTGCGCGCTTGTGTGTGGATGCGATATCTCACGAATGAATAAAGAGTTTTGAATGTAATTTGGTACGATTATTACAATCAGTGAATACTGGAATTCTATTGATTTTAAACGCAATCAAATATTCAGAAGAGCCTTTATTGTTTCGAATGAAGTTAAAAAAATATATAAAAAAATCAGCACTTTCAATATTTGTTAAAAATAATCATTTTAAATGTCATTTTCCCTTAGAAAACGAATGATATAAACTTTGGAATGCCAGCATGAATCTCACAATATCGCGGAAGAATATATTAATATATTATATAGAAAGAGTACACCTTATTCCCTAATATTTATTTTCATGGGCCGTGAGGGAGGGTACAGTGTAGAGTTAGTTAGTTTCGAATCATGCATTACAGAGAGTCAATTGACTTATTGTCACGAATATAGTTTTTCTATTTATTATAATTATTAATGTATATTTTCGTACTTTAGTTATATTGTGGCAGCAGACGACTCTAACCTGCCAAAGACATCGATCGAAGATACTAGGATACCCGAATTATAAGTTCGGAGTCGAAGCTAGCTTTTGCTCTAATCTTATAATGTCGGTCTTGTAAGCACGAGATCCGGAGTTCGGTCCTGGCTTGGGCCTGGCAACATCAATTCCTACAATGATGACTGGACGTTTGAAACACGCAACATTCTCTCTCCAACGATCTCACCTCTCAACACGAGATGGAAGCACCACACGGAGCCAAAGGCCCTACCACTCCCTTTCTGGTTGACCACGACTGACGTCACGCCCGAGGTACGACACGCCTCCGGCCATTCAGCTCCTCGACTGAGTTTCGGATGAGGACGCGCGGGGGTTTTCTGGATGGCCCCCTCCTCACCGAAATTCGACCGGGGCTTCTCATCAGGTGGGGGAGTGTGTGGCAGCAAACGACTCTGCTCCTGCCAAAGACATCGATCGAAAATGCTAGGATACCCGAATTATAAGTTCGGAGTCGAAGCTAGCTTTTGCTCTAATCTTATAATGTCGGTCTTGTAAGCACGAGGTCCCGAGTTCGGTCATGGCTCGGGCCTAGCAACTCAAATTCCTACAATATCTTCATCATATAGATGAATTAATCATTAGAAGTAAAAGCGAAATTTTAATTTTCATGTATAGTGAGCAGTATTGAGGGGAAAAGAACATTACGAACATTGCATTCTTGCCAGGCGAACTCATTAAAAAAGACAGTGATGCAAAAGTAATTAATTAAAAACAGCATCCACGACACAACGCTCAATCATCACTCCATTTAGGGCTCTTAGAAAAGTGCTTAAGCATGCCAATAACTTTGTAAGGATAGGTCCATGAGTGTACACGTTACGTCTATCTATATTAAAATGACCATGCACGATCCAAAAAAAGTTATTGCAGCGTTCCTAGCAGAACATTTAAAACGTTAGGATAACGAACTCAGAGCAAATAAAGATGGATGAAAAAATCCAATTACAGAGTTGTAGAGCATTATCTAATTAGCAGGAATCGGCACCAGGAACAAACAAAACACGTGTATATGGAAGGAAAATAAATATCTCTCAACAAGTCGTACCTTCAGGGCTTGCAACACGGTGATACCTTCAATCATTGCCAAATTCGTGGTAATATTATTTCTCAAATTCAAATGTGCACTGCTGCTGATGGAAGGGCTGTATATTATATTCTTTTTCATGTAAGTTTTTAGTTTAGCATTCCTGAATATGATAGCAATTCGCCAATTTCGCCAATAACCATAATGTGTCAAATAAATGTTTTCTGTAACCGTTTTATTGTCAATTCCTACTCGTTAGATAATGCTATACAACTTTGTAATTGGTGTTTTCGCATATCTCGCTATGTTACCGAATTCGTTATTCTAACTTTCAAAATTCTCCACTAAAGGCGCTGCAATCACTTTTATTCGATGAGGCCTGGTTACTTTAGTAGATAGACCTAACGTGTATACTCATGGTCCTTTCCTTACAAAGTTATTGGGGTGTTTACGATCTTTATAGGAACCATGTAAAGCCCACCGCACGGTATGTATAAAGCATATTTGTATCTTTGTACTGGTATGTTGCAGTTAAAGCCCTCAAAATTCTCTGCCTGTGCTTCAAATCCTTTTTCTTTTTCTTTTCGCAAGCCGATCCTGACTTAAGTTCAAACTCTAATTTCTTGCGAAAAATTAGGCATATTAAACTATCCCCTTTCGATCTTTATCTTTTGTTGCACAGATGGTAGCACACTTGAACTGAATATAGATAAGAGGTTATTTACTCGAACAGTAGATTATTTGTTTTGTGTTTTGCCTATTTGCTCGGCTTTTATGCTGATCCACAGGTTTCTCTTTTTATTAGTTTCTCTTACATACAGAGTATAATGTACAGGGAAAATATTGCGATGGGGTGAAAATTCGAGTTTTTGGAGAAAGAGTGTGTTTTAAGCATCCCTAAATACGAATGGAATGCTTTTGAGGGGATGTCTGTTGTAAAGACCCTTGCTGCCCCAACAGGGAATCGAACCCTGAATCTTCGAACTGGCGAGCCGACGCTCTACCTTTGAGCTACTGGGGCAGAATTGCAAGCTCTTACCTTTGAAGTGGACTCTGTACTGTGTGTGTATGTTTCTGTGTGTGTGTATGTTAGTGTGTATATTATAGTGTGTGTATATATTAGTGCATATGTTAGTGTGTATGTTACTGTGTGTGTATGTATGTTAGTGTGTATGTATGTTATTGTGTATGTATGTTATTGGGTATGTTACCGTATATGCATGTATGTTAGTGTATATGTATGCTATCGTGTGTGTTTCCTTGAATCTGTATGTATGTTAGTGTGTATATAATAGTGTGTGTATGTATACTAGTGTGTATATTATAGTGTGTGTATGTAACTTAGTGTATATGTTAGTGAATATATTAGTGCGTATGTTAGTGTGTGAATATTTTTTAGTCTGTATGTATGTTAATGTGTATGTTAGAGTGTATGTATGTTATTGTGTATGTTACCGTATGTGTATGTATGTTAGTGTGTATATGTATATATGTTATCGTCTGTGAGTCTGTGGACACGATATCTCACAAACGAATGAAAGTTTCGAAAATAATTTGGTACGATTATTACAAACAGTGAACAATGGAGCCGATTATTACAACAGTGAACAATGGATTAAAAACAATGAATGTTCGGAAGCCCCCTAAATGTTTGAATGAATTTTTGAAAAAATCATTAAAAATTAAGGACCTTCATAAATGATAAATAATCATTTCAGACGTAATGATAAATAATCATTTCAGACGTAATTTTTCACAAGAAAACGAATAATTCTAGCATGAACTGTTCTCGAGATATTGCATGATTTAAGAATAAATTTTTGAAAAAAAATTATTTAAAATTTAGAAACTTTAATATTGTTAAAAATAATTATTTCAGACGTAATTTTTCTTACAACAAACAGCAAAAACCAACAACAGCTATAAAACAACTGACATAAACTTTAGAACACAATCATGAACCGTTCTTGAGATATTGCACATTTTCAAATAAATTTATCTAAAACATTATATAAAATTAAAAAAGCAGTATCTTGCAAAATGTTCACCTTTCGTGCAATATTATGCAACAAATTTATTAATATCATTCTCGTCGATCTAGTTTGTTCCATTCACGAGAAATGTTACCTTTTGTAATAGTTTTATATTTTGACTTCAAAAATTTGACAATAGTCATTTATACCACAGGATTTAATTAAATATCAATTGCGTTTTGATAAGGGTTTTGCACATAAATATAAATAAGCCATTCTCATTGGACTCATAAATTGCCAAAAGCGCCCAATTTCAATTTATGTGATGTTAAATCAATGCCAAAAATATGGTGCCGTGGATTTTGTACATTTTCCTGATAATAAGAGATTTCTAGATATAAAGTCACTACATTAAGTAGAGAAAATCATGTGCTGCCCACATTAGATTTTTTTATAACATTTTTATTTTCATATTATTTTACATTACTTTTATATTCATATTTCACATTTTTAATTTCAAATATTTTATATTACTTTCATATCATTTTAAATTCCATATCATTTTATATTACTTTTATATCATTTTATTTTCATATCATTTTATATTACATTTATATAATTTTTATTTTCATATCATTTTATATTACTTTTATATCGTTTTTATTTTCATATCATTTTATATTACTTTTATATCGTTTTTATTTTCATATCATTTTATATTACTTTTATATCGTTTTTATTTTCGTATCATTTTATATTACTTTTATATCATTTTTATTACTTTCCCTGCAATACATGGTAATGTATAGGGAAAGTATTGTAATGATACCGAAAATCGCAACTCAAATTTTTGAAGGATATACACATTTTGGGACTTCTAGAACTCAATGACTCAAAAACAAAAACTAATGGACTAAATTTCATAATATTTGGTAGGTAAGTCACTTGTGCTGATTAGTTTTGGGTACGATTCGGAATAAAAGAACCCGTCCTTTTTGGCGAAATGGTCCACAAAAATTGTCTGTATCTACTCTAGCTGAAAAACTAATAGATCAAATTTTACAAAATTTGTTAGATAAGTCAGTTGTGGGTTATCCTGGTGCTGATTAGATTTTGCTACGATTCGGCAAAAAATCTGCCTTATTTTGCGAAATGGCCCGCAAAAATCGTCAAAATATAAAATAAAAAGCTACGTATGCTCCAATATATCAATTAAATGCTTGTTTGATACGTAATTTTTAACGATGAAAAGAATAAGACCAAATCCATTACATTAGGACTAGCCGTTCTCGAGATATTTTTTGTTTTTTCGCAATTTCGCTACGCCACCTTTGAAAATATGTCCAGTTACCAAATGAGAACGAAAATTGAATTAAAAGAGCAAATTCAGTTTAAGTTTAAATAATTATGGGTGTTATTTTGGGCAATTAAACTCAATATAATGAATTATTGAAGAAATAAAGGGAACGTAAATATGAGTTGGCAGGGAAAGTCATGTGCTGCCCACATCAGATTTTTATTTTCATATCATTTTATATAACTTTCATATCATTTTTATTTTAATTTTTTATATTAACTTTATATCATTTTTATTTTTATATCCTTTTTATTTTCATATCATTTTGTATTATTTTCATGTTATTTTATATTACTTTCACATAATTTTAATTTTCATATTTTATATTAACTTTATATCATTTTTATTTTCATAACATTTTATATTACTTTTATATCATTTTCCTATCATTTTATATTACTTTTCTTTATACCATAATTTTTTTTCCATTATATCATTAATGGACCCAGGCAAATCATTCAGAAAAATAATGAAATTGTAAAAAAAAAATGAGTTTTCTATAAATGAAACCAAATTTAATATACAGGAAATATGCTTGTGAGAAATAAAGTTCTAAATGCGTCCTTACTTTGTCTAACAGTGCTTGGAAGAGAGCAAAATGAGAAAATGATGATCGGATCCCCATACTTCTGGCGTACTCTTCGTCAGCCATCTGTGATTTGTCAAAAACTGAGCACTGCAGCTGAACTTCTTCCTCTTGAATATTTTTCAAGGATTCCAACAATTCCTGCAAACCTAAAGCTAAAAAAATTCAAAACAAAATTCTTCAATTACACCTGCAAGTTCTAGCGTAATATTTGTCTCCTTAATACACTGCTCATAACTGAAATCGCAACACCATGAAGAAATTGATGTATGCTTATGAAATTTACAGAATATAATGTAACATGGAGATGTGCAAATGATCAAAAAATCATACTTGGAAAATGAAAGCATGGGATTTTATTGACATTAGATCAATATGGGAAAGGCCAACCGCGAGCGAATATGCAGGATTGAATACGACGAGGCATGCCGTCAAGGAGATGGTCAGTGGTGTGCTGAGGGATGGCATTCCACACAGCATGTAATTGGGCTTGTAACTGAACATGGTTTACTGGAATTGCGAGTTCTCTTAATCGGCGACACATGATGTCCCAGATATGCTCAATTGGCGACAAATCCGGAGAATATGCTGACCAAAGCAGGATATCAAAACCTTGTAGACTATACATAGTTACCCGTGCAGAAGGTGGCCTGGCGTTATCCTGCTGAAAAAGAGGTTCAGGCCTGGTTGACAGATATGGCTGTACCACAGGTCTCACAATGTCAGAGACGTATCGTTGTGCCGTGATACTGCCAGAAACGTGGACCAAAGGTATTCGTCCACCAAATGTTATATCACCCTAAACCGTGGTACCACTTAGGGGGGGGGGGCTGTGTAGCGACTGATAGAAAAAGCTTCCTGGTGGCGTTGCTGAAAGCGTCGCCATACGCGAGTACGGCCATCTGGCATGCCAAAACAGAATCGTGATTCATCCGTGAACAGGATGTTTCGCCATTCTGTCGACCAATTGCGTCTCATCTGACACCACTGGATGCGACGTAACCGGTGAAGACGTTGAAACGGTAGGTGTCGAAAAGGTCGTCTACCTCAGAGTCCTGCGTCATGCAAACGATTTCGAATTGTTTGCGTCGAAACCACGTTACCTGTAGTTTCGGATAAATGTCATTGTAACACGGTTGCCGTGGTAAACGGCTCCCGCGCAACGCTTCTCAGAAGCATACGATCATCACGTGGTGTGGTACACCTGGAAGCTCCACTACCTGATCTTCGTGTCGTTTCGTTGTCTCTCACGAGCCGTTACACACACCGTTAAAACTGTGCTCACATCACGACCCAATAGTTCAGCGATCCTTCGAAGGCTCAATCCACCCTCAATTAAAAAATGATTTGTTGCCGTTCCGTTGACGACAACTGAACGTATGCGGTACGTCGACGTACTCTTGGCATACTGTGATGATTTTTACAACCTGAAACCAATGAGGCTACAATTTAGCTGTGCTATCGCTCCTCCTTGACCTGACGCTTTTATGCTGCTCGGCAAGGTGTTACTTCACTATGCGTAACGAAACTGTGATCATTTGCATATCTCGCCTTGCTGTTTCCATTGCCTGATTTACATAAAGCTACACCTACAACTTTATGGTGTTGCAATTCCAGTTGTGAGCACTGTAAATTATTTAAACTTTTTTCAACAGGTGTACTTAATCATAGAAAAAAAATGCTTCAGCATCTTACATATTAAAGAGAAATATGTGTGTGTGTGTGTGTGCGTGCGGTCTGTAGAGGAAAATCTAATCGTCGTACGGTCACGAAATTTGGTACACAGGTATTTCAGGACTCGAATAGGTGCACGTCGGGGTCATTTTTAAAAATTTAGAATTCGATTTTTAGTTATTTTATATTTTATTCCGATTGACAACGATTTTAGACGATATTTACACAAACAGATTCCTTAGAGACCTTAAATATATTATGACAGAGTTTCCATCTTGACATCACAATTTGTTGGAAAGATCGAAAACCGTTCTTTCCAACAACATTTGAACCGAATCCGTAAGATAATTCCTTCATATTTATTTTTTTTTAATGCATCGAAATTTGCATTTTTACGTGATCTGGCTTATATATCGTCGCATACGAAAAACTGAGATTAGCATAATTCTATAATTTAGACTTTTGCATATTTCAGCATTCTAACAAAAAAAAATTTCGATTTTATAAGCAATTTTAATTTTTTTAATCTTTTAAGTGATCGCATTCAGTCATCACAATGCACCATCTTGCACTACAAGGGAAATTCCGGGTTTCCTCTTCTCTGGATCAGATCCGTTTTAAAAAGGGTTGTTAACCTTCTCCCTTACCAGAAACTTTCAGAGGTATCCTGTTTCAGATTCTTTGTTAGATGTTTTGAATTTGTTTTTCTGCTTTGCGGAGAGCGTGTTTAGAGCTTTGGAGTATGGTGCTATCTGTATTACTTATGTAGCGGGCCAATACATAATTTGGTTTAATTGTGCTGAGATTGCTGAAATTAAGATTTAAATTGTGTCCTTTAAAGTATAACGCAGAGTCTACGCCAGTGACGCATTTAGGCTTTGTGATTTGGGGGGGGGGGGGGGGTATCATGCCCGTTCTGCCGATGTACACGGATTCCATGCAATTTCCACTGTTATTTATGCAAATAAAATTTATTTATTTTGTTATTTTATATAACTACCCTGCTTTAAAAGTCCCCTATCAACGTTGAATACGTTTTCTAGTTTATTATAAATTTGAATGTTTATTTACAAATATTATTGAGCTTTGAGCGTTCGAAATGACTGAAGGTCATTAAATGTGACGCTTACATACTTGATCAAAATTGATAACTTTTGATACATCACCCCATCAGTTAGTCAGTTCAGTGCATATTATACATATAGATACGTACTTAAAGCATATGTTGTGCATATCATTAAAATTTTTATTTCCAAAGTTTTAAATATATATCTCATAATTTTAAAACAAAATATTCATGATTAATTCCTGTGACCCTTTCACTACTAGTGTCTATGATGATGAAAAAAATATTTGAATATTTTTTTATAAATTTGCATTTATATTTACAAACATTTTCGAGGTCTGTTTGTATTTCTACATGTTTTCGCATCTATAGAAAATTGCTTAATCTGTTTGTTGGTCCTTAATAAATAATTCAATCTACAATTTAAGTTCTTCTGAAAGTCACTGAAATTTGTAAAAAAGAAACTAAAATAGAAAATACAAAACCAAAAGTATATATACCACAAATGAAATACATTCTTATTGTTAATATATGCAAAACATACATACGTATGTCCTGCATAGTGAAACATTTTTATTAACTCGTTACAGTAACCGCTCAGTACAGTTATCAACTCAGTAAAAATGCACGCTAAATTTTTTTAAATCGTAATTTTTATTTTTACCCTTTGAATACTGCCAGTGAAAGGGTTAAAATAGTAACTTATATTTTTACCCTTTAAGTACCGTTAGTGAAAGGGTTAAAATAGTAACTTTTATTTTTACCCTTTGAGTACCGTCAGTAAAAAGGTTAAAATAGTAAATTTTATTATTACCCTTTGAGTACCGGCAGTGAAAGGGTTAAAATAGTAAATTTTATTTTTACCCTTGAGTACCGTCAGTGAAAGGGGTAAAATGGTAAATATTATTTTTACTCTTTGAGTATCGCCTAAATATTATTTTTACCCTTTGAGTACCGCCAGTGAAAGTGTTAAAATAGTAAATTTTATTTTTACCCTTTGAGTACCGCCAGTGAAAGTGTTAAAATAGTAAATTTTATTTTTACCCTTTGAGTACCGTCAGTAAAAGGGTTAAAATAGTAAATTTTATTTTTACCCTTTGAGTACCGCCAGTGAAAGGGTTAAATTAGTAAATTTTATTTTATAATATAAGCATTCCAAAAATAATCCGTATTATATAATCCGTATCCATCCATATTATAAAATAAGCATTCCAAATTCCATAGATATCGCAAATACCGTTTAATCTTTTCGAGAAATATCTTTCTATAGAAAAAGTAAAATTTCTAATATCTCAAGAACGTCTTGTGATAACTCCAAAACACTTGTCATTTCTGGTTAAAAATACTTATAAAGCAGGTACTTGTTTCACAATAATGAGCGTATTTATTTATTTTTTTATCTTTACTAATTTAGCTCAGAAACGTGTAATATCTTGAGAACTGCTCAGTGAGCATGTTTGCTTCTTATACATCTCATTCGTTTGAAATAAAAAATAGCGTGTAAAATGGCAATTTCGATATCAATGTTGAACATAATTGTTTATAAAGTGTTTTTGATTTTGAAAACAAGAATGCTAGATAAATTGAGGACCTCCCTTGGTGAAAATCAACAGGCTTCTGATATTTATCGATTGGAATCACCGTATCAAATGTCATGTGAGTCTCTCAATTTGTTTGAGAGATATCGTACCCACAGACTTATAGACAGATACTCACACACGCACAGCTATAATTAAATATTGTGAGGGCTCATATTTTTGAATTTTCAGAACGTGAATGTCCGAAATTTTGGGATTCTTCTTTTTCTTCGACCCAGATCGTGCGACTATCCGAAAGTGTAAGATATCTGTTTGGACCGCCGAGACAGTGCCACCTAATTTAGACCGGAACCCAGTGGGAGAGTCATTCACAGGAAAAGTACCCTCTTTCTCCTACCACTAACCTCTCGGAAGGACTTACAGACCCACATATTTAATGTGCTCGCGCTCCGCATGAAAACGGGGACAGTTTGGGCAGAGGCGGGAATCGCACTCGAGTCGTCCGAGTGTAATTGTAATCCCCGCGCGCTAACCACTGGGCTGTCCCACCCAGAAATTCCGGGATTGTAAACTAAGCCGAGGTGCTCACCTAAAGGTTCATCGCTTCTATTTCCTAGCCCAGAAAATTCCGGGGTTTTACATGGGGTCGGCAGACCCTACAATAATTTCCCTTTACATATACTGTATCTCACACAAAAAACACCACTTCAAGGTAAAAAATAAGAGCCTCTTTTTAAAAAAATTTAACAAATCTCAAAATGGTTTGCGGCAAGTCCTCACAGGACAGCAGTTACACTTTCAGGTCTTGGGGATCCTGTTGGTGGGTCTTAAATCAGGGTTAGGATCCTTCAGCAAGATACCGTTTAAGTAGATCAGAAGATAGAGCTTAGTCTGGAGATCAGTAGCTGGCTGGTTCGAGTCACTGTTGCGGTGACAAGAATTATTTACGATACATATATATAAGAATGGTAAATTGAAATTTATGAAATAATATTTATCAAAATGTTCATATCAATTTAAAAACCATGACTGGAAGTTTTAAAAAATGAGAATGAGTTCCCTTCATACTTTACCTAAAAATTCGTTTCTTATTCGAGTTCTGAATCTGAAGCCACAAGCTCCTAAAATAATGCAATTTATCAAGCCTAGAACAGCTCCAACATAGGGCATCACTTCAGCTTGCTTGATTTCAATGATAAGTACAGCAAACCTATAGCGCAGCTTCAACGTCACCTATAGAAATCATAATTATTAAGTAAATGCTCAATGGAAGCACCTTTCATAATAAAATGAATAATATTAATGATACTAGTGAGTGCCCGTGAAAAATCTTTGGAAATTTTTTATTCACTGAAAGTTAATAAATGTAAAAGATTTTTAGGTTTGATTTTTTGATGTCAAAGATATCTTTGAAAAGAATATTTTTAGTGTAAATTAAATATAGTATTATTTACCGTAATGAAATGACTTCAAATTATGTCATTAAATCAGTTTTGATATTGTCTTCCTCAAGTGATCGGAGAATAATAACAGAAGTTCGAAGTGTCAGTTAGGACTCCAACTGTACGCTTACGGGATCTTCCGTGAATATATGGAACTTTTACTTTGGGTTAAGATTTAATCAATCAACTGAAAGTTATAAAATAAAACAGAAAGATTGTGTATAAAGTGTTATTATTGCAGAAAGGTATTTTAAAATAACATAATTTCCTACTTTATTAAAAGCGAATAACAAATTAATTTTATTAACTTTATTAAAAGCTAATCACAAATTAACTTTATTAAAAGCTCATAACAAATTAACTTTATTAACTTTATTAAAAGCGAATAACAAATTAATTTTATTAACTTTATTAAAAGCGAATAACAAATTAATTTTATTAACTTTATTAAAAGCGAATAGCAAATTAACTTTATTAACTTTATTAAAAGCGAATAACAAATTAATTTTATTAACTTTATTAAAAGCTCATAACAAATTAACTTTATTAACTTTATTAAAAGCGAATAACAAATTAATTTTATTAACTTTATTAAAAGCGAATAGCAAATTAACTTTATTAAAACTTCATTAAAAGCAAATAAGCAAACTCAAATCGTCAAACATGTGCATGTGCTTGTTGGCTTTATGCAAATGATAATAATGTGCATAAATTACTCACACTCAAAATTATGTTTGATAGTGTAATAATATGCATGTTTCCCTTCGGCAAATGATAATAAAGTGCGTAAATTACTCACACTCAAAATTATGGTGTTTGATTCTTTTGAAACTAGAGGATGAAGTCAAATTTTAAGGAGGTTAGTGGCTTGTAACTGGTCACTCGCCACTTGTGAAAAACCATGTTTTTAATATTTTTGGTTTATACACAACTTTCTTTTAAGCCCATCACAAGTGACTGGGTTTATAAAGTTACCAGCTTTAGTCACTGTCCAGGATCGCACCTTCATTGCAGATAACAGCATCTGTAAACCAGTTTCACGCTTCAGTGCAGAATAGCTGATACAGTACTTCAGTACAGAATAGCTGACGTTTCAGTACAGAATAGCTGATAACTGCAATGGTAGCAAAAACCTTTTATGTGCTGCAATTTCACGAACCTCAGTGAAGCCCGACAAAGTCAGTCCTACCAAGCAGTCGGTAGAGAGTTTCAAGAAGTTAGAGCCCTGGCTTCACGAGGCTTAAAACCTCGTTGCATTGTTAAGCAAATAAGTCGTTTTAGAAGCGTTTTCGCTATTTTTCCTTCTTATATATTAGATAATGAACAACCGAAACAACGACCGCTCTGAAAAGAACTTTAATGTAAAATTTTATTTTATTTAAACTTTTTATGATATTTTGAAGTATGTTTAAAATGCTGCGCTTCTTTTAATATCATAGGTTTACAAAATTGTACTTTTTCTTTCATAGATTAAATATATATAAAAACTTCTTAATAAGGATTTTTTATTATTAACGTAACACTTAAAAACAAATATTTTTGTGAAAAACCATGGAAAAGCGTAAGGAAATAAATGTTTAACGATTTTTATAGTAACCTTTTAAAGTTATATTTATTTTCTCCAAACTGCCTATCCCCCAGGTATTATTTAATTTTGAAGAAAAACGAGTGAAAACACGTATCAACAAAAAATAATGATTAATTATTTTATTAATATTTTTGAACGATTTATCATATTGAAAAACATCAATTCACTATCACTCATCATTCACTATCAAATCCTCATTCACTATCACTTCTATCACTTTTAGAATCAACTAAAAAACATCGTTAATTTCGCAATAAATAAGACTGCTTCTTGTAAGAATATAACTTACAATACTTCCTTAAAAAGTAGGCGCATGCAGTTAGGTAAAAACCGAGTACTTTGTAAAAAACCTTGCTGCCTCAACCGGAATCGAACCCTGGATCTCCGAACTGGCCAGCCGACGCTCTACCGTTGAGCTATTGGGACGAAATTGCAAGCTCTTATTGTTAAAGTGGACTCTGCATTCGCCACCCTCTAATGTCAGATTAGCGGGAGACTGACAATCTGACTGACAACCTCCTGCTGTTTTTACCTCAGGATAGCCTCCTTCTACTACTATCTTTTACCTAGGTTAGTATCCTGCGTGGTCATTATCCTCTCAATTTGAAATCGGTGCTCAATCTTCCAGAATCCACTGAATCCGTACTAGTTGCACTAGGGTCACTTCAGACCTCCGACATCTTTGCACTAACCTATAGGGTTGATTTGTTCGGGTGCCATTGTAAAGAACCTTGCTGCCCCAACCGAGAATCGAACCCTGTATCTCCGAACTGGCCAGCCGACGCTCTACCGTTGAGCTATTGGGACGAAATTGCAAGCTCTTATTGTCGAAGTGGAATCTGCCACTTCTTACAATTTTCATTGATTGGTAATTTTTTAGTAGTTTGATCGTATGCTATTTAATTTCATTTGTATGAAGTTAGCTTAAATAGCTTCTGAAACAGATTGCTTTCATTATTTTCGGTTATAATCTTCTTATTTTTTATCATATTCACTGCTACCTTTAAATCGATTTGATCGCATGACTTTTGAAGTTAGTTGATAAATTTAGCTCACATTTAGCTTCCGATGTCAATTACTTCTTTAACTTTTTGTTCTTATTCTTATTTTCAGTATCTTGCCATGGTAATTTTAAAGTAGTTTGATTGTATGTTATTTGAAATTTGTAGCTAATGCAGCACTATACAAAATTGGCTGTTTTTCCTAATTATAGTTATTTCCTTAATTGTTACTGTCTTTTAATTAACTGGTTTTTAAAGTTTCGTGTTTTGCTGAAGGTAGCTTATTTAATCCCGAAACAGCTTGTTTGCTTCTCATACCATAATGGATAGAGATCCTTTATACAGATTTATAAAGGTACTCTAAATATCTATAAAAGGACTAATTCTATATAATTCTACAAAGTGTCTAATTCTAAATACCTATAAAGGGACTAAAAATAAAGTAATTAGTGAGGGGAAAGTGATGTCGGGAATTACCCAACATCTGGACCGGGACTAATAATTTTCAATGTCGCTGTCCACCCGGTATCTGACTGGAACTAAGAATTTTCAATACCGGAGCTCACCCGATATCTGGATAGGGCTAATAATTTTCAATGTCGGAGCTCACTCGACATCTGATCAGGATTCAGGACTAATAATTTTCAATGTCGGAGCTCACTCGACATCTGATCAGGATTCAGGACTAATAATTTTCAATGTCGGAGCTCACTCGACATCTGATCAGGATTCAGGACTAATAATTTTCAATGTCGGAGCTCACTCGACATCTGATCAGGATTCAGGACTAATAATTTTCAATGTCGGAGCTCACTCGACATCTGATCAGGATTCAGGACTAATAATTTTCAACGTCGGAGCTCACCTTGAAACGCGTCAGGAGAAAAATCGAAATTCAGATACGCTGTTCAGTGGTCGATACTATAAGTGCAAAGATTCAGCCCTCTAGGTTACCAGGGGCTTTTGAAGGGTCTGAATTAATTGACTGTTCGAAATTCTCATTTTCTCATTTTAATTTGCCCTGGGGAGGACAAATCAAAAATCCGGTTCTGTTAGGTTCTGTATAGTAGTCGATATTATAAGTGTGCGGAGATTTAGCATCCTAGATCAATGGAGGTACTTTTAGAGAGGCTTTTCGACTCCTCCGCCCCCCATTATCTCAGCCTTCGAGGGGGGGATCGAAAATCCGACTCCCGTTAGGTTCTGCATTGCAATTGATACTATAAGTGTGCAAGAATTCAGCCCTTCTAGGTTATTATAGGGGGCTTCTGGATGGTCTGGAAACACAAAAACGCATTAGACAATTACATATAATGATTTTCCGGGAAAATTTATAATATAGTAAAGTGTTTTTGGAATTAAGCATTGATTAAGTTCGTTAAACCTAAAATTTAAAAGTGGATTTATACACACCACCACACACACACACACGAAAGGAACCAATTATATTCGATAAAAGCTCGTTAGATTCCTTGCTTTTAATGTCGCCCAATTAAGTAGCAAGCGTAAAAGTTGTATTCCTTTGTACTAATGAAAAGGCAAATTCGCATAAAACAAAGAAACTTTATTAATTATTTCCAACTTAATTCAAAAGGCCTTGAATTTATTATGAAGCTACCCATAAAGATTTATGAAGTTCTATACATCGCCGACAACAATAGCGCCACGAAACGTAATGCATATTAAATCCAGACACACGTACACAGACGCTTTCAATCCAATATTTATCTCTTACATAAAATTTTTTTCCTTCAAGTTCTGTGCGTCACATTTCGAAGATAGCCGCTGTTACTTGCCGTTGTTAAAACGGCGGCAATAATGTTTTTAGCTGTACTCCAAGACGTACTGCATGCACATCCGCGTCAAGGTTATTACGTCAAACTATTGTGTTTTTCCAGGAAACAAAAGTACTGCGCGTATAAATTTGATAATAGCTTCTTGCCTTTTGTGTGAAAAGCACACCTGGTATCCAAGTAGGAAGAGAAACATAAGATTTAAAGTGATTTAATAATACGGAACTTTCTGCAGTACCTGTAGGTATCGGTCACTATTTTATAGCTGTTGCTTCTTTAGCAATAACTTATTTTTTAATGATATACAAAAGAAATTTGTAAAAAAGCCTTCATGTGGCCGCAAATGGTGAGCATACTTCATTTTTGATGCAGCTGTTATTTTTATTCTCTTTCGCATACTTATTACATAAGAATTTTCGGAAAAACCGGAAGTTCCATCACCAGAACCGGAAGTTTAAACCTTTAGTAATCCCCCCTCCCACTTCTTGTATTCGATGTTGAATTCATATCAGTCATCATCTAAGCTCTATCTATGGCCAATCCTGATAAATAGATATTTCAAGAAAATTTTTCGAACTGGATGTGGAAAGCTTTAGTGAACCCCTGTTCTCCTCCAAAATTTAATGCTGAATTTATATCACTGATTATCTAAGCTTTATCTGTAGGCAATTTTGAAAAATAGAAGTTTCAAGAAAAATATTTGGATCGGAAGGGTAAAAAGAACCAAAAATGAAAATCCATAGTAAATTCCCCAATTCCTTCCAGAATTTGATGCTGAATCCATATCAATCTAGCATTTATAGCAGATTCTGAGAAATAGATGTTTCAATGGAAAATTTTAAACCCGAACAAAAATTTCTTTGTGAACCACCCCACCTTCTCCCGAATTTGATACTAAATCCATACCAATTATCCTATAAGCTCCATAGCCAATCTTAAGAAATATATGTTTCAAGAAAAATGAAATTTGGTGAACTGGAAGGGAAAATCCTCAGTAATTCCCCCCCCCCCTACCACCATCACCACTATCTCCTCCAGAATTTAATGCTGAATCTATGTCAGTCATCATTTAAGCCCTATCTACAGCAGATCCTGAGAAATAGATGTTCCAAGTAAAATTATATATAATAAAAAAGAAAAAAAAATTAATGCGGCAAAATTTTTGTTACCAACAAAAATATGTTTACGCAATACACTCTTTCTACGTGGGTACATAAGTCGCTACGTGGTCTCGTAGACCCGTAGCGATATATGCACCTCCTTCTAATATGCCACCGCCTTCTAATATGGCCTAGGGCCCAAATAACCGATTAGTGGGCGTATAGTTACGGAGTTTAGTGGGCGTCTTTTTTTAGTTCCATTTGTTGACCTTAATAAAATAGTGATAAAGGCGAATGACGAAGGTCAAATTGCCTGGCCATTTGAAAAAAAAAATGAATAAATAAAAAAATAAAATAGTGACCAGAAAGGCCGATGATTTTACGCTTTCCGGGGGAAGTGAAAAAAAAAATGCCTTATGGCTTGTTTACAGTCTGAATCAAACGAGTTTTCCACATAATACTGATAATAATGATATAATTGCATACTACGCAAAATAATAGAACGGATGTATATGTAATATTTTTAACAAAGGTATGGGTCAAAATATCCTCGCTCCATGCATCAAATACCAGATACACCACTGATTTACAGGGAAGCAGCGATGCAAATGAGCAAGAAAACACACCACGGCAATCACCTCACCCTCCTCGGTTTCATGGTATTTGCTGTTGCTGCTTCTCAGTAGGCACAAAATTTATTTTAATACAGAATTCTAGAGCTTTTTGGTATAGGTTTTTAAATATTTGCTTCCAACAAGAGACAGTAAATACATTGTGTTATTTTTATGTCGGTCCTCTATCGGCAAAACTCTAGTTGAGGATCCGCTACCTTTTTAATATCATAGAGCACTAGCATTATGTAAAATTCTTTCAGGGAAACACCATTACTATGTTCAATTCTTCCGAAGATCAGTAAGACACAATATTGAATTATTTCAGGGAACAACTAATCAAATATATTATGTTGTTGTTCTTTCTAATCCCACTTATACAAAAAGTGCCAGAATAAGCCCAAGATCAATGATCAAGGTAAACGTAACCAGAAGTATTGCCAACATGACATGCTGTTTTGAACCAACAGTACTGCAGCTTCTGGATTCAAAGTACTGCAGCTTCTGGGATTCAAAGATCCCAAGCACACCATAGTTGAAGTCTTACTTCTAATGCCACCCAATTTAGATCGTAACCCAGTGGGGGTGGCAGTGATAGGGGCTGTACCATCCTTACCCTGACGTATCACCTCTCGGATGGATTTTCGGATTTATCGTGCCCATACTTCGCGTAGAGATGTAGATAGTTTTGGGCAGCATCTAGGATTAAACCCGGAATCTACGAGTGTGATTCTCTTACCTTAACTATTGGGCTATCTCTGCCCCCAAAATATTGGGCTACGCGGTACCCTCCTAAGTAGTAACTGTACCTGATGCTGCTTAACTTCGGTGATCATAAAAGAACTAGTATTTTCAGCATGGTATGCTCGTAGGCAAAAAATACTATAAACAGATATATATGCACAGCATTTCTACTTTAATTAAAACAAATATTTGGACTTCCATAATTTTTGCAGTCTTTTAATATAATGGACTTGAGTTACGGTTGAAAAATTCAATGTTTAAATAAAGTTCTTGTAACTCTGCAATATCTAAAATTTGCTCTAGCTGTTTTACTACCGGTAGCCAAAGGGTTAAGATAAAAGTTACGATATTTTAATGTGGACTTGAAAAGAATTGGCGCCATTTTCAAGAAGTTGTCGCGAGATGTTAGACTATTTTATTTTCTACAGGTATAGCGATATCTTTGGAATCAATCGATTTCCATGAAATTTGGTATTCTGGTTTCAATTGAGAACAACAGCAACCTTTTTAACTTTCAGAATAATAAAATTTTAAGAAAATTCTAATTTATGTTTCTCTTTTCCCACGGTATGAAAAAAATTGTTAATCTGTATGTTACATAAAAATAGACATGTTCGATTCAAATGATCCTGGTCACGGCACCATTTAGTACATATGTTGTGTTGAAATTCCACTTACCATGTAAATAAATTCATTTTAGTCAGGACAAAAAGTAGTTATTTGTTAATGGGTCTCTACGCCTGCAGTTTATCTTCTATTTTAGCAACCTGAAAGGCAAGAGGAGTGTGGCAGCAGCCGACTCTGCTCTTGCCAAAGACATCGATCGAAGATGCTAGGAATCAGTACCCGAATTATAAGTTCGGAGTGGAAGCTAGCTTTTGCTCTAACCTTATAATGTCGGTCTTGTAACCCCAAGGTCCCGAGTTCGGGCCTGACTCGGGACTAGCAACATCGATTCCTACAGGAGATTTAACATCACACCGTACACTAAAAAAATTCATACAGCTGTTCTGTACGAAGTAGAAATTCAGCTGCTGTAAAAATCATAAAGTCTTGCAATATTAAAATTGTATCAAGATAACTTTATTCGGTCGATATTTGTTGCTCTCGGATTGGATTTATTTGTTGATCTCGGATTAGATTTATTTGTTGCTCTACTATGATTTTCATGTACACGGAGACAACTTTGACCGGGACTTCAAATTAAAAATAGACTCCGAACCATTATGAGCATACATGGCGGAGTTCTCCATCCGTATTTGGAATTCAAATCTAACTCCAGAGGCCAGGAAGTGAGCTGTTTGTCCACAAGTGAGCTTTTTAGCTCGCAGAAAGTGCCCTATGAGTAGAATGTTTGTATTAACAGGAGAAGGAAAAAGAATTTTGCCTTCGGAAGGCCTAAATGCTATTGAAACCATATTGCAATATACCGAATAGTATAGTATGAGAGTATGACCGAGTCTGTACTAAACAAATAAACACATAATTACCAACGTATTTATCGTACTATTATTTTTCTTACAGTATATATTTCCTTAATAGAAGGGAGATCCTCTAGAGGGAGGCATTGTTGCAAAGTAAGTGCTAAATTGTACAGTACATTATACGAAGTATTTCCGTCTTAACCGAGTTTGACCGTATCCGAGCTGTTTGTTCTCGGTCCACATTAGCTAGGACAATCGGGACGTTATTTGCTTAATTGTTGAGTTTACGCACCCGTTTGATTTGAGCTGAATCAAAATCCTAAAAATTACAGAAATCCGAGAAAATCTCACCGTCCATCAACTTACGACTTAGCATAAAAACAACTCTTCTCCACAATCTACTCTCAGTTACCTTACACCTTTCTGGTAGGTCGGACGGTCTGGGTCTCAACAACAACAACAATCTACTCTCACAGCACAAAGTGTTTTCAGCTTTTCCGCAATCGTGCATTGACCTGTCTGAGTTTCTTTCTCAGGTCATTTAATCTCGCACCGTCTTAGGAAAATGTACCGTAAAGGCTGACATTCTAATCTCCACCCGCACACCGTATCTTATAGAAAACATCCACCTTTCCAGAATAGATATTTAGTTAACCTTGAAACTCGCCCTCAATGGAACGAGGCAGTTTTCTATGCCCGACATATGTCAGATACACGCATTTTCCACCACACCTGCTACAAACGTCAATAACATGAAGCAATAGACGTCCCACGCCAATACATGACAAACCATGTGATGGGATTTTCATGATTTTGTTGTGTTCTATTTCTGTATTATACAAACAGTCTCTACTTCAATTTCTCGTGGGATATAGAAAGTTCTTCACGAGAGGTGTTGTTCTCCCTCGACAGTGGAACAGTTCTCCCTCACACTGTAAAAAGTGGTTTTTTTTCAGATTATTCGAACCCCACTGCAACAAATGCAGGGTGCCCCCTACTTAGTAGGATGACCATAAGGTGACCATTATGGTCCCTTATGATCACCCTTAATGTGATCATTAAGGTGACCATCCGTCCCCGATTTGGAGGGCGGGGCAGTACCTGTAACAAAACTTTTGTCACAGCTTATTTTTGTCCCCGAACTTGTCTCCAATTCAGTATTTCTTATAGTCCCTTAAAGTCATAAATTAATGAATCTGAGACCACAGCCACAGTTTTGTTATTACTATTAAAACTAAAACCATTATTACATGCTTTTAAAACTATTGTTACATTAACTACATGTTATACAAGATTAAAACTTTCTGGACTACCAGGAGTAAGGAACGAGCTCTCTAAGGAAATGTTCCTCGCCCTGGGAAACGCCAAGAACAAAATGGGCACCTTACTCTACTGCCCCTATTTTATAAGTTATCGACCTTTTACATAAACAGCTTACGTGGCCCAGACCCCAAAGACTCCAAGCCTCTATGAAGTGCATTCTTTTGTCCCTCCCTGTCAGCGGCCTTGTGTAAAAGAATCTGATGTTCCGAACGCAACATCCCCCACATATTATCAAATTTTGATATTGTGATAAGGGCCGCTGAATGAGGGGGGAGGGAGGGGTGGGGTGGGGGATAAGAGGATGCATTACATAGGAGTTCGCGAGTTTTGGGGCCCGGGCCGCACTGCTTAGAATAAAAGCTCAATAAGTTGTAATATATGGGGTAGTAGAAAGACCCACGCATTTGCTGCACAGGGTCCCGAAAATTCTGTCAGCGACACTGATAATGGAAAAGCAATAAAACAGAGCTTCTTATGGCTTGATTTCGCTGAAAATCAACAGACCTATTGCCTTTACTAATTAAAATAGGCACTACATTAAATCGGCCAAACAGCGGCAAAATATCCGTAAAGTAAATACTTTGATAACACAGCATATATCAAATAGTTAACTGTATCAACCAGAAGTAAGAACCAGCCTCTTTTAGGGGGAAAAAACAGACCAACCACACCAGCAAAGAAGATGCATATCAATAAAGAGATGCACCAAGCTCAATAAGTTGTAATATATGGGGTAGTAGAAAGACCCACGCATTTGCTGCATGGGCACCTTACTCTACTACCCCTATTTTATAAGTTATTGACCTTTTACATAAACAGCTTACGTGGCCCAGACCCCAAAGACTCCAGGCCTCTATGAAGTACATTCTTTTGTCCCTCCCTGTCAGCGGCCTTGTGTAAAAGAATCTGATGTTCCGAACGCAACATCCCAGAAAGAAAGAACCAGCCTCTTTTAGGGGGAAAAAACAGACCAACCACACCAGCAAAGAAGATGCATATCAATAAAGAGATGCACCAAGTGACCCAGGAACAAAGCGGTGTTAAATGAAAGCTAAAAAAACGAAGAAAAACTTAGGAAGACTGAAATGGAACTGCAGAAGGATTCAAAAAGGTTTTCCGATTTCGAAAGTAATTCCAAGCAATCTTATTTTCTGAGTGCTTCAGTTTTCATTCCTTCTAGTTTTTTATTTCCATTCTAGTTTCCGATAAGCAACTCTTTACTTCTTGGGTCACGTGATGCAACTTTTTATTGACAAATCCCTTGTTACTTTTGTTGGTGTAGTTGCTCTGTTTTTCCCCCTAAATAAGGAAGTTGTTTTTTGCCTCTCAAACACAAACCGATATCATTAAAAAAAAATCTGATGTGGACAGCACATGACTTTCCTTATATAATGCCACGAATTTACTTCTTTCACAGTGAAAAAATGATGTATCAGATCCACGACACAGTGTTTTTAACGTCGAATTGTACATTTGACGCTTTTCCGGATGACAATATGTAAAACTATTTCGTACCCAATTAACTTATATTTCACACAACTATAAATTAACATTTATTAATATTGATAGCATCCTCAATAAGCAACATAGTCCATGTATCAAAATACGAGTATTTTAATAATAAATTCATCAATTCTAGGCATCAATTCCATTAAATTCACGTGATTTTTGCAATTTTGACGATATTTTCGTCTATCTGGGGTGAAATATCGCCAAGTTGGCGAAATTTCACTAGATTATTACCAAGTTCGTCAAATGTATCGGTAAGTGTTACAAACACACGAAAAGAAGAACATTTCTAATATACTAAAAAGTACGCCCGTCATATGACAGAATTACAATTTTGCAAAACATATTACTTCCCATTTAGCGACATTTTGATCAGTTTGGTGACATTTTTGTCAGTTTGGCGGCATTTTCATGAATTTGGCAACATTTAAAAATTTTCCAAGTTGGGGACATGCCGTCAAATTTTCCGTCAAGCATTATGGACGGCCGGCGGGAGAAATTAATTATTATTCTCATAGTCGAATCTTATTTTCCTTTCAAAATATTGAATTTTCATCAATTAGTAGTCATTTTCATTGATTTAGCGTAATTTTTATCAATTTGGCGATATTTTTACCAATTTGGCGACAATCTTATCAATTTGGTGACATGTTTATCAATTTGGCGATATTTCCGTCAATATGGTAACATTTAAAAAGCTGCCAAGTTAGCGATAATCCGCCAAAATTTCGCCAAGCATTACGGACTGAAAAATAGGTTATTTCTGTAATAGATTCTTATAAAGATATTGAATTTTCATCAAGTAGTCGTAGTAGTATGTATGTAGTAGTAGTAGTAGTATGATTTAGCGTAGTCGTTCATTGATTTAGCGTCATTTTTATCAATTTGGCGACATTTTTATCAGTTTGGCGACATTTTTATCAGTTTGGCGACATTTTCGTCAATTTGGCAACTTTAAATAGTCGCCACGTTGCCGATATTCCACCAAATTCGCCTCCAAAATTTCGCCAATAGTTATGGACGGAGAAATAGTTATTCTTACAATAGTAATGGAGTCCAAATACAAAACTATTACCCAAAGTATCTGCTCTCGTGAATGGAATGAGCTAGATCCTTGAGAATCATATTAACGAATTGAACGCATAATATTACATATGAAAAGTGAACATATTTCACTATAGTTAAAAAATGTTATTAATTTTGTGTGATTTTTAGATAAATTTATTTGAAAAATGTGCAATATCTCGAGAACGGTTTCTGCTAGTGTTCTAAAATTTAAGTCAATCGTTTTTTAATGAAAACTTACATAAGAAATGATTATTTATGTAACTTTATTGAACGTTTTGATTTTTTGTTGATTATTTCAAAATTTCATTCGAAAATATTAGGGTGTTCTGAGCATTCGATTGCGTTTAAAAACAATAGGCTTCCAGTATCCATGGCTTGTAATTTTTGTACCAAATTTCGTTCGAAGCGCACCATTTGTTCTTGAGATATCGTATCCACACACACATACACACACAGACAGACATCACCTCAAAAACGTCTGATTCGTGTTCACGAATGCTTGAAACGTACTCTCCCGTCGAAAACTCGAATTCGAATTTTTCGACCCCGTCACAATACTTTCCTTATAACATTATGCTATATATACAAGGGAAGTAATAGTTGATTTGAAAACAATGGTGATCAAAATTCATCCGAATATCCGAATTTTGACCTCATCCCATACTTTCCTTTTATATATTGTAGTATATATTGTAGAGAATATATAAACGAAATTCACCTTCTCCAAGTATCTTTTAACTCAGATAAGCAATCCGTAATCTTTAAGACACCGGTCTTTTATATCATTTTAGAGGATTGTTTATTTTTTATGGCAGGTATTAATATAAAGATTATTTTCCTTTATGGTTTCGCTTTACAATTCTTCTCAATTGCTGCAGAGAAACATAAAACCATATAACAATGTAAGTGCCCAGAATCCGTTGCAGGTTGCAAAAGGAACTTTATAGAATTTTGGAAGAATTCCAAAACAGTGGTTATGCAATCGTTCTTCACTAATGTAGCCAGTTATTAATGTAGGCAATCGTCGTGTATTCGGTTATTAATGTAGGCAATCGTCGTGTATTCGGTTATTAATGTAGGCAATCGTCGTGTATTCGGTTATTAATGTAGGCAATCGTCGTGTATTCGGTTATTAATGTAGGCAATCGTCGTGTATTCGGTTATTAATGTAGGCAATCGTCGTGTATTCGGTTATTAATGTAGGCAATCGTCGTGTATTCGGTTATTAATGTAGGCAATCGTCGTGTATTCGGTTATTAATGTAGGCAATCGTTACGAATGTAATCAGTTATTAATGCAGGGCATCGTTACTAGCCAGTTATTAATGTAGGCAATTGTTACTAATTCTGCTCAACAATGCCACTGCATTTTATTTAAATCAAACGATTAGACACTGCAGTAATTTAAGGAATAGTTTATTTAAGATAAAAACTTAAAAAACTTTAATACTTTAATATGCTTTTCATAAGAGTAATAAATTCAGTGTGTGACAGAGAGAGAGAGAGAATTCAATCCCTTAATGCTGAAAAAGATAAAATCATAAAAACAAATAATGCTCCAGGCGTCAGTCGACACTATACAAATCAAAGTAGAGTACTCGTTATACACGTTAACCTACACATGTTATCGAAAAATCTAGAACTACTAGATACAATTTTGTGAAACTCGAGCGAAAACTTCGAAATTCATTCGAAATTTTATATTTTTTAACATGGCAACACAGGACAAAATTTGACATAATCATGCATAAAAGAGGTTAGTTATTGCACAATGATCACGAGAGGGGCGCTGTAGCCCAGTGGTTAGTGCGTGGGAATTGCACTTGGTAGGTCCGGGTTTGATTCCCGCCACTGTCAAAACTGCCGCCGTTTTCACGCGGAGTACGATCACGTTAAACATGTGGGTCCGTAA
This sequence comes from Amaurobius ferox, assembly GCA_951213105.1. Lineage (NCBI taxonomy): Eukaryota > Metazoa > Arthropoda > Arachnida > Araneae > Amaurobiidae > Amaurobius > Amaurobius ferox. Next base: position 77,455,737 of record OX578142.1, on the reverse strand, counting down.
GTCCTTCCGAGAGGTTGGTGGTAGGGGAAGGAGGGTAAGGTCCCTGTGGATGCCTCCCTCACTGGGTTCCGGTCTAAATTGGGTGGCACTTCCCGGCCGTCCAATGGTACCGGCCGTCCAAATAGATACTCAAGTCCTCAGGATGAATCGGACGGTCTGGGTCTTCAACACCTTTCTGGTAGGCCGGACGGTCTGGGTCTTAACAACAACAATGATCACTAGACTTAATAGTTTCAATCATTGCTGTGAAAAACAGCCGTGATACAATTTTTGTGTCTATGATGTCATTAGCTCACCTTGGGGGGGGGGGGCAAGTTACCCCACGGGGGTACATTGCTAAGTATGGTATCAATCGAAAAAAATTTCGAGCCGTTTAAAGTGAAAAGTAACACGCTATAATTGTAATCAATTGGACCTACGTTACCGATTTTTCAAAATTCTCCTTGTAGAATTTGAAAAACAAACAAACACAAACTACTATATTATGTCTATTATGAAATAATTTTCCTAGATCCTATTTATCTATTTGATGGATAATATATTAAACAAAGTCTGAATTTTTCCATGTTGGTTGTATGAAGAAGGTAAAAGAATGTTTTAATCGGTGTCGAAGACACGTCTATTCCCCGTTACATTTCTGTCCTTTATAATTTCATACATATTTATTCTGTTTCTCTATATAGTAATTCACGATTGCGTGTCTTTCCAGGCCCTCCAGAATCATCCCCGGTAATCCAGAATACTGAATCTTTGCGTACTTATAATATCATCTACAGAACAGAGCCTAACGGAGCCGAACCTTCGATTCATCCCCGGAGATCAAAGAAAATTGGGTTTTCTAAAAAATTATTTCCAAACTCTCCATCAGAAACTCATAGTGGCCTAGAAGGATTCATCCCTGGTGGGCGAAAACAATGGGTTTTTATCAAAAGTCTTTTCAGGCCATCCAGAAGCCCCCCGATGACGTCTAAATCATTTCACATAGTTTTGACTACAGTGCCTAGAATACCAGTTAGTATTCCAGTCACTATAGTTTTGACCACAGGACAACTTAATGCCACTGGATTTTTTATTTCTCCTCCGAGGGCGGACAAAGGGGGGGGGGGGGCAAAAAGTCTTTATAGACGTAGATATCCTACTCCTACATTCATAAATCCTCCAGACTCCCACATCGGTGAACTGGAAAGCTGAAATTTTGCAATCTCATAGTATCGTCCACGGGATAGCCTCTAAATGACCAATTTTCAATTACGACGACTATTTTCATTGCGAATCGCCATACATACATCGTCAAACAAAATAAAACTTTTTAAAAAATAAAGCTACAACTTATTTTCTCAACAGTGTTAGTTTATCTGTTTCTTATAACTTAAATACTAGGCGTTAAATCCGGATTCGACCAGAAAGGGCGGAATAACTGTTTCAGGTAAAAAGACAGGCTTGGAATAACAATCTGTCAGGTGCCCAATAATTACTATGGAGCCCTGATGTCGGAAATATCTTAGAATATAATACACTCTGGCCTTGAGAATAAAATCGCAATTTTACTATGCTTGGCGGTGTTTTTTTTTTTTTATATAAAATAGGGCCTTACTCCCGTTTTCATCACACTCTTTACAGTTATTAGACTGAAAGAAAATTGTGGTTTTTAGACTGAAAGAAATTGTGGTTTTTAGATTGAAAGAAAATTGTGGTTTTTAGACTGAAAGAAAATTGTGGTTTTTAGACTGAAAGAAAATTGTGCTTTTTAGACTGAAAGAAAATTGTGCTTTTTAGACTGAAAGAAAATTGTGGTTTTTAGAGTGAAAGAAAATTGTGGTTTTTAGACTGAAAGAAAATTGTGCTTTTTAGACTGAAAGAAAATTGTGGTTTTTAGAGTGAAAGAAAATTGTGCTTTTTAGAGTGAACGAAAATTGTGGTTTTTAGAGTGAAAGAAAATTGTGCTTTTTAGACTGAAAGAAAATTGTGCTTTTTAGACTGAAAGAAAATTATGGTTGTTAGAAAGAAAAATGGTTGTTAGATTAAAAGAAAATTGGAAATGTTAAGAATTGTAAATAAAGCAATACGGTTGCTTACCCGATGGGATTCGAAGACATCCAGTGTCAGATAGTGTCCTTCTTCTGAAAATACACATAATGTTGACATGAAGTCGAACAACTGTTTCTTTACCAGTGGATTGTGGGAGCACAGCACTAGAGAAAAATGAGAGAAAGAACAGAATTAATATCAGCATGGAAATTTTAAACAAAAATCTTAATATCAGGGAAATAGAAAATACTTACTTCAAGTGTAAGTATTATTCTATAATTTTTTTTTCAAAGAGCTTTTGCCAACAAAATGGCATCATATTATATCTTATAATCACGAATTATGAGAATAAAATTTTATAGGTCTAACTCTAAAGATTAAAAAAATTCGTGAATTAAAACTTGCAGAGTTCACTTCGATTATAAAAGTTTGCAATTCAGTCCCAGTAGCTCAAAGCTAGAACGTCGGCTGGCCAATACGAAGATCCACGGTTCGATTCCCGGATGGGGCAGCAAAGTTCTTTACAAACTCATTATTAGTATATGCAGCATTAAGCAGAACTATAACTGTGTCAACGGGCTGTGGCTATGAAATGTGCTTCTTCTATCGCGATAAGAGAAACAGATCGATTACAACAAGGCAAAACCGATTGTCAATTATTTTTTTCATTTTAAACAAATTTTGATTTTGTGGAAAACAATAACAAACATATGATGTGTTCATTTTTTCCCTTTTATGCATAATTTAAGCTTTATCGTACAAAATAAAGGTGAAATGTAAACTTATTTGACATTTCATTAAATTTACACTGTATAACAATATCCTTTATCATTAGGCGCAAAAAGTGATAAAAGAAATTGACATATATCCAAGAACTGTTTCTCCTAGCGCAATCGAAGTAGTTTTACTCGTTTAGTTATTAAAAAAAAAAGTCTAAAACAAGCATTTATCCAATATATTTAATGATTTAATTTGAGCGTATCTTTGATTCCAATATTTTGCTATTTTCAAGGGCTATTTCGAAAACAAGATTATTTGTGTCATTATTTTAAGAGACTTAATGCATGATCGCATCACTCACTAATCGGAATTTAGAATTTTACTGTGTAATGCATAGTAGAGCACTTCAAATAAAGAAGAAAATATAATCGTCTCAGTAGCTCAATGCATATTTAAAAAACATTTTGTTTGCTTTTATTATTTCAAATTAAAAAAACTTTTTGTTTATTTTTAAATAATTTAAATTTTAAAACGCTTCTAATTTACTTTTATAATATTAAAATTTAAATTTTTAAATTTTGGTTTACTTATGGATAATTTAAATTTTGAAAATGTTTTGTTTATCTCATAAGAAAATAGCCCTTTTGAAACTCTGCGACACTAAAGTGGCGCAAAAAATCTCAACCGCAAAGTTGTTTTTAATTAACCGAAATATTTAGACATCAAAAATATTTTTAATCTCAAATATTTCAAACTAAAAACAGCGTTTTAATATTTAAATACATTAATAAAAATAATATATTTTAAAATTTATTTTGCCAAAAAAATTGCGGTAAAATGCGATACATAGTAACCTTGTTTTACTGACTCTGCTATTAATGCTGCTGAATTACTAAAGTGCCAGCTCATGCTGCATTTGCATTATGTGTAAAGTCGCCTAACCAACCAAATATCGGCGGTTCAATTTTCGGCTGGGCAGTAGTCTGTCTGTCTGTCTGTGTGTGTGTCTGTGCAATGTATGTATCCACTCTAACTCAAAAACTAATGGACCGAATTTCATAAAATTTGGTAGGTAAGACCTTTTGGGTGTGACCCTGGTGCTGATTAGTTTATGGTACAATTCGGAAAAAAGGAACCCAACTTTTTTTGCGAAATGGCCAGCAAAAATCTCATGTATTCACTCTAGCTGCAATACAAATTGACCAAATTTCACAAAATTTGGTAGATAAATCGCATGTGGGATACTCTGGTGCTGATTAGATTTTGGTGCAATTCGGAAAAGAACAACCTGCCTTTTTTTACAAGATGGCCTGCAAAAATCGCCAGTATCTAAAAAAAGACTACGTATGTTCAAATGTATCAATTAAATGCTTGTTTTAATCGTAATTTTTGACGAAGAAAAGAATAAGAATAAGTCTGTGCAGATTTTATATCCACTGTAACTCAAAAACTAATGAACCGAATTTCAAAAAATTTGGTAGGTAATTCACTTGTGGACGAATCTGATGCTGATTAGTTTTGGGTACGATTCGTTATAAAAGAACTCGCCTTTTTTTGCCAAATGGACCGCAAAAGCTTGTATCCACTCTAGCTGAAAAAACTAATGGACCGAATTTCACAAAATTCGGTAGATACGTCACTTGTGGGTCACCCTGGTGCTGATTAGATTTTGGTATGATTTGAAAAAAAAATAATCTAATAATCTGCCTTTTTTTGCAAAATGGCCCCCCAAAATCGCCAAAATCTAAAATAAAAAACTAAGTATGCTCAAATATATCCATTAAATGCTTGTTTAATACGTAATTTTTAACGAAGAAAAGAATAAGACCAACTCCATTACACTAGGACTAGCCGTTCTCGAGATGTTTTAATTTTTTCGTGTTTTCTCTACGCCACCTTTGAAAATAAGTCCAGTTATCAAATGAGAACGAAAATTGAATTAAAAGTGAATTAAGTTTAATTAAAATAAAGAGAAGTCTGCAGGAAAAGTCATGTGCTGCCCACATCAGATGTTTCTTTTTATCCGCTGTGACTCTCCGACAAAATTAACTCAAGTGTCCGTTGGTGCTCATCTATTTCAATTTATAAGCTAATCGCATCCTTGCTGCTTTTCCTGTCACGTGATACTCGAGAACAGATTAATTCAACAAGTCTCACTTACCGAATTCTAAGCTGTGTATCAAAGGCTTGTATCGAGAGATGAAATCGAAGAGAATCTCTAATAAAATTCAGCAATGAGCTTAGCCACAACGGGAGAGGGGGGGGGGGGGGGCTCAACTAAAAAGTTATATTTGCTAAATAGATTCATATAGTATTTTAATATTTTAATATAATTAAATTATTTAAAATATTTAAATGTGAATATGTGAATATGTGTTAAATGTGAAATTAAAATGTTTACTTTCCCTACAGTACATGTTATACAGGGTTCCCCCTTAAATCCTTATTCATTTCTTTAAACTTTGAATCGAAGTGTACTAGAAGTACAGAAGCAGAGTATACTATTAGGAAAGTGACTATCAATTGAGAAAGTTTGCATGTGTGTGCGCATATGTTCGCGTGTGTGTGAGTCTAGTGAAGCGATATCTCACGAACGAATGGGGGGTTTCGAGCGAAATTTGGAACAAAAATTACAATCAGTAAATACTGGAAGCCAATTGATTTTAAACACAATTGAATGTTCGGAAGACTCCCAAATTTTCAAACGAAATTTTTAAAAAAATCATCAAAAAATCAGAACCTTTGATAATGTTACGTAAATAATTATATCCTGTGTAATTTTTTATTAGAAAAAGATTAACATAAACTTTAGAACGCTAGCACGAATCGTTCTCGAGATACTGCGCACAGTTCAAATAAATTTTAAAGAAAGTCACATAAAATTAAAAAAATATTAACTGTTATGGAATATGTTCACTTTCCATATGCAATATTATGCGATGCATTTGTTAATATCATTCTCGGGGAACTAGTTTGTGCCATTCGCGAGAAAAGATACTTCTAGAAATAGTTTTATATTTTGACGCCAACAATTCGCCAACAGCCATTTACATATCGGAAATGCGCTTCTCTCCGTTTTTTTCTGTGACGCTTGACAATAAATGTGGTAAAATAACGCCAATTTGGCGATATTTCGCCCTAGATTAACGAAATTATTGTCGAAAATGCAAAATGACGCTAAGTTAATGAAAGAAACTCCAAATCGATGAATTAAATATTCAAATATTTTAACATATGGACTATATTAATATTGCTTATTGCGGATGCTATCAATATTGATAAATAATTGTCAATTTAGAGTTATGGGAAATATAAGTTAATTGGATACTTTGAAATAATTTTACATGTTGTCATCCGAAAAAGCTCCATATGTACAATTCAAAGTTAAAAACATTGCAGCATAGATCTTATATATCCTTATTTCACTGTGAAAGAAGTAAATTCACTGCACTATATAGGGAAAATCATGTGCTGCCCACAACAGATTTTTTTTTTTTTTTTTTTCAATTCATAAGTTTCCCCGGTTTTTGTCTAGCGAAACACTACTATATCATTTTATAAAACATCTGGAAAACTAAATCCTCTTCGTCTATAATTTAGAAAGCATTTTATAATCGTTGAACAAAGTTATAGTTGTTAAGATTAGTGTCTAAATGTAACAACTTTCAATTTACTACAAGTTATGTTTCACGTATCAAAACGTTGAATGGCAACACAGGCAAAATGAAATTTATTTGGCTCCATGCACAATGTCTTTTCTCAATGGAATAAACATAGAAAGCTACTTCTAACACTTTTAACTTTTAAATTATTTTAACAAATTTTACTTTGGTTTAACAAAATTATCTTTAGGTATACGTATTGAGTTCTGTAAAAACTCATCCTGGTGTTTTTTGCTGTGTTACATGAGGACAGGTGGACAGACAGACGAATAAACGGATTGCAGTAGGTATGTTTTTCGTATATTTATTGGGTACGAAAGGACATAAAATTTTAAATAATGTGGGGTAAACAATAAAATAAGTAACATCATTCTTAATATTCACTGTCACTGAAATTTATTTTTTATTATTACTAATAAAAAAAAACATACTGAAGGAAATTGCATGACACTTTACAGAAATATCGCGCTTCGCTTGGGAAAGTAAGATTTCCAATAGCAAAAATTTTCCAATATATTTAAAACGTGATACCTGCTAGACAATGGTTCCCGTTAATATATGGTTAAAATCCCTTACAAAGCGTTATTCTTTAATCTGGAAATGGTAAAACTTTTTACTTTTTTAACAAATTTTCTCTATTTTAGATCAAAAACTATCTCAAGAATGGCGCAACTTTAAGTTTCGTAAACAATGTTATTCGCTTTTGAATAAACTAATTACATACGAGATGGCTATTTTTAACAGTTTTCATAAGTATTTATTTATTTATTTATTATTTTCGATTTCCAAAGATGTTCTTCGAAAAATTAAAGACCTTTTCCTCATTCAAGCTCCCCGAAAATCAGTAAGCCTCTTCGGCTTATTGATTGGAATAATCGTAGCAAATTTAATTCGAATTTTTCAATTTTTTTAAGAGATATTGCTGTCATATGGAAATTTTTTTCCAATATCTGGAGAACAGCTCGTGAGAACGAATAAATAGTCTTATCCGTTTATTTATTTGTAGTTAAAAGTACTTACAAAGCATTCATTAATTTATAGTAATAACAGGATCAATATAGTTTGGATCCAAATATCCTTATAAATGATGCCATCCATATTTAAATAAGTAAATCACATTTTAACTGGATATTTCCGTTACACTTTTTGACATAATAATATTTTTATAACTTTCTTCTGATTTCCGAAGAAAATTATCATAAAATAGATAGTCGTTTCAAGTAAATTAGATTCTGACGTTCATCGATTAAAATAAACGAAATGTAGAGATTTTTCTAATTCGTTCGTGAGATATCCTGCACAGACATCAATAAAAAAATATATGATGCGTATTGAGGGAGGCTCAAAACATGTAAATCCATCAAAATCGGATTTTTAACATCATCGCATTTTTGTTCTCTTCACACGTACTATGTATTGTTGGTAAAATAAAAATAACTACATAGAAACTTCAGAAAAAAAAATCATATGTAGATCAAATCATATTTTTTCGAATAGCTTACATGTAAGTCACAATAGAGATTCTGCATGTGGTCTTTCAACAATATATCCGAATAAACAGAGGCAGCTGAATAAATTTCCTCTTACGTTTCGCAACTGTTGCTTCCATATAAAAATGAAAGATGTGACGTCCCATAACTTTTTATACATAATACAATGACTTTCGCAGAAAACTAATGATGTACAAGATCCATGGCACAATGGTTTTTAACGTTCAATTGCACAGTAACATTTGGCGCATTTTTTATGACAATGGATAAAACTATTTTGAAGTACTAAATTAACTCATTTCACGTAAATCTAATTTAACAATTAGAAATATATTGCTAGCATTCAATAAGCAATATTGTCTATATATTAAACGATTTTAATCATTCGAAAATAATTCATTTTCATCTATTTTTGCGTCATTATCATTAATCAAACGTTATTTTTGCCAATCTGGCGACATTTTTGTCAATTTGGCACTGTTTTCAAAATGAGGTTAAGTTGGGGATATTTCATCAAATTTATAGCCAAGGCCAATTTAATGATGCGATGCTACTTATTTTAATTTATGTAACTTCCTTAATAAATGTATCCGAAAACGTGTTATATCTTGAAAACGATCCATACTACCGTTCTAAAGTTAGTGCAATGTGTTTCCTAATGAAAAATTACTTAAAGAAGGATTATTTATTTAATATCATTAAAGATTCTGATTTTTCAATGATTTTTTCAAACATTAATTTGAAAATTCGGGGGTCTTTTGAACATTCGATCGCGTTTAAAATCAATAGAGTTTACTGATTGTAATTGTGTCAATTTTTTATTCGAATCCCTCTATTCTTTCGTAAGATATCGCTTTCACAGACTCACGGACACACACGCATACACATCGCCTTAAAAAACGTTCTATTCGAATTCATGTATGATTAAACGTGCACTTTCGTCGAAAACTCGAATTCGAATTTTCGACCCCGTCACTATATTTTCTCTATACATTATACTGCGTATGTAGGAAAAGTAATAATGGGAACACATATGAAAACTTTATAAATTTTACTTTCCCTGCAATACATGGTAATGTATAGGGAAAGTATTGGAATCATACCGAAAATCACAACTCGAGTTTTCGACGGATCTACACGTTTCGAGACCTCTAGAATGCGAAAAAACTATTTTTAGCGTGACGTCTGTGTGTGTGTCTGTGTGTCTGTCTGTGTGTCTGTCTGTGCAATGTATGCATCCACTCTAACTAAAAAACTAATGGACCGAATTTCATAAAATTTGGTATGTAGGTCACTCGGGTGAGACCCTGGTGCTGATTAGTTTTTGGTACGATTCGAAAAAGAACAACCTGCCTTTTTTTACGAAATGGCCCGCAAAAATTTCATGTATCCACCCTAGCTAAAATACTAATTGACCAAATTTCACAAAATTTGGTAGGTAAATTACTCGTGGGATACTCTGGTGCTGATTAGATTTTGGTACGATTCGGAAAAGAACAACCTGCATTTTTTTACGAAATGGCTCGCAAAAATTGTCAAAATCTAAATAAAAAGACTACGTATGTCAAATGTATCAATTAAATGCTTGTTTTATACTTAATTTTTGACGAGGAAAAGAATAAGAACAACTCTATTGCTCTAGAACTAACCGTTCTCGAGACATTTGAGATTTTTCGCATTTTTGTTATGCAGCCTTTGGAAAAATCTCCAATTATCAAATAAAAACAGAAATTAAATTAAAAATGCGAATTTAGTGTTATTTTGTGCAATTAAACTCAATTTTATAAATGATTAAAGAAGTAAAGAAAAAATAAATGAGTTTGCAGGGAAAGTCATGTGCTGCCCACATCAGATTTTTTTATTTCTTTCACAAACACCAGCAATGGCTGAAACCAAAAAATGTTTCCGAGTTTCTCGATAGAGCCCAGGTATCTCAGTCAATAAAAGCTGGTCTTGAAATTCAGAGAGCGGTGATTGAAATCCATCCCTGGGTATGTCTTCATACTGACGCCCGAGCGATGTTGTCGAACTCTCATGCGGAGTTATAACATAAATATTACGTACATAAAAAAAATAAATGGTGAAAGGGTCATTACATGAAAATTAAAAACAAATTGCAAAATGTATATTGAACTTGCTATGTCATAGACTTATCATGGTCTTATTGTGGCGTAGACTTATTATGGATTTATTATGTCATGGACCTATTATGGACTTATTATATTAATTTTTTTTTATTATTCAATTTATTCAATTAACGTGGCAACTACAGATGAAATCCAGTTACAGTAGCCACACAAGAAATTAAAAAGTACAGAACATAGGATACAAGAATACTAATTAGTAAACATATCAAGCGCATTGAAACAGGCTTTTTTAAAACAGGCAGGGGTCAAGTTAAATATATCAATATCAGCACAATAAGTATTATATAGATCAACAAATTTATAGATAGAATAGCATTTAATATAGTTGCGCTTAACAATAGTATTGTGAAAAAGAGTTTTTTTCCTGGTATTATTGACAGGTATGTGGAATTCCAGGCAAGAAAGTAAAGTAGGGCAATCAATAGTATTATTTAAAACCTTATAATAAAACAAAAGGCAGGACCAGTTTCTTCTTTTTTTAAGAGACATTAAACTATATTTCCGTCTGAGTTCCCTTGTATGCATATCATAAGGATAATAGCCAGTCAATCTGTAATCAATAGTACGTAAAAGTTTATTTTGCACGATTTCTATCCGTTGAGAATGTAGATTGTAAACAGGGTCCCAAATCATTGCACAATATTCCAAGATTGGTTTAACAAGAGTATTATAAATACAAATAATCGTATCAGAACTGGCAAAAACACGAGATCGTCTTAAGGTGAAACCAAGTCTTTGGTAGGCCCTTTTAATAATATTATCGATATGTCTCTGAAAGTTAAAAGTATCATCGAAAGTGACACCTAAATCAATAATATGAGTACATCGAGATAGAGATGAATTATTTAAAATATAATTGTAATTAAGAATATTATGGATCCTAGCAATGCTCATAACATAGCATTTAGAAATATTTAAATGAAGTTTATTTAGTACAGACCAGTTATACAGTTCATCTAGATCTCTCTGCAGCAGTTCACAATCAGTTAATGAGTTGATTTTCATATAAAGTTTCAAATCGTCTGCAAACATAAGACATTTAGCTGTTTTAAAAATCCGGGGAATTTCATTAATAAAAATTAAAAAAAGGAGTGGGCCCAGATTAGAACCCTGAGGAACACCAGAGGAATTACTGTATAGTCTAGAGTTTACACCACAGTACTTTACAGAATACAGTCTATCTGAAATATAAGAGTATAACCAAGTCGACAAATGAACACTAAAACCGCAAGTAATCAGTTTACGGGTTAATAACCCCAGATCGATGTGATCAAAAGCTTTACTAAAGTCAGTATAAATTACATCAAGTTGTCTCTTGGTTTTAATAGCATCAACAATGTCACTGGTAAGGCAAGCTAAATTAGTTACAGTTGATCGTCTTGGCATAAACCCATGCTGGTACGGAGAAATCCATTGCTTAATTTGGGAAAAGATCCTTTCATGCATAACACATTCAAAAACTTTTGAAAAAGGGGAAAGAATGGTAATAGGCCTGTAGTTCGAAATATCATGCTTGTTGTTCTTTTTATGTACAGGAATAACTTGACCATATTTCCAGACATTGGGAAAAGCCATAGTTTTAATCGAAATATTAAACAAAATAAGCAAAGGGTAAGTTAGAGAGTCAGCACAACCTTTGATAATGAAAGAAGGAACATCATCACAGCTTAAAGACTGGCTGGATTTTAACTTCTTTAAGGCTTTGACAACATCATTTTCAGTAATATATGTAACCTTAATTAAGTCAATGTTATTGAGTTCACAATACTTGGTTAGCAGTTCAAAATCAACAGGTTGGCTACTTTGGATATAAACAGATTCAAAGAAATCAGCAAAGCAGTTTGCAATATCATTAACAGTAGAATAATCAGTATTATTATAACTCATTGTTGAGCTCCCATGACTACCAGGCGAATCACCTTTACAAAAATTCCAGAAAGCCTTAGGGTTCTTATTGAGTTCTTGTTCCATGATAGCAACATGATTGGTAAAATCAGTTTTGATTCCATCTTTCACAGATTTGCGTAGTCTATGAAATTCCTGAAGATCACTTATATCACCACCTCTAATAGATTTTTTACGATATTTTTTTTTTTAATTTTATATTATGGATTGTGCTAGAAGAATACCACGATTTATATCTCCGCTTAGTAGGAATATATTTTGGTATACATAAGTCAAATATCCCATAGACACAGTCATAAAAACTCGATATAGCATCATTAACATTTGTATATGTATTTAGAAAGTTCCAGTCTGTATTATAAAAGTAGTCATATAGCATAGGATAGTTGGCCTTTCTAAAGTTATATTTCATATTATTATTAATTCGATGATTTCTACTCACCTTCTTAATCAATATAGTTCCCTCCAGAGCAGGATGGTATGGATCCTCTTTAACGAAACTGAAGGTAGAATGTTCAATAATGATCTGTTTATAGTTGGATTATGGATTATGTCATGGACCTATTATGGACTTATTATGGCATAGACTTATTATGGACTTCTTATGCCATATGGACGTGTTATTTCATACGAATATTGCATGCATTATGGCATACTCATATTAGAAGTATTATGGCACACGAATGTTGTGGACGTATTATGACATTCATTATTGACATTCATGATCATGGTTTTAAGTGGTTAAATGCTGGTGAAATTCGGGTGGTCCATACTAAACTTATTTGGTATGATTCACTTCAACTAAATGGAAATCATCCATTTAGTTCAGATTTTGTGATGGGGGCGAACAATTTTTAAAATCTTTGATATAGACAGCACTTGACATTCACCTGACTATCACATGGCGGCACATGACTAGCTGATGGCGGCACATGACATGACTAGCAATGCTGAGTATTTCTGCTAGTATATTATATGGAAATCCAAGAAGTTTCCGGCTTAAATTATATAATTGAAAAAAATCTGATGTGGGCAGCATACGACTTTCCCTATATAATGCAAATAATTTACTTCTTTCACAGTGACAGAAATGATGCAAAAAATCCGCGAGACACTGTTCTTAATGTTGAATTGTATGTACATTTGGCGCTTTTTCAGATGACAACATGTAAAACAATTTCGCAGTACGAAATTGACTTATATTTCACGCAACTCTAAAATGACGATTATCAATATTGATAGCCTCCGCGATAAGCGAGTCAAAATGTTGAAATACTTTAATAATTAATTCATTAATATGGCGTGATTTTCATTACTGTAGCGTCATTTTTGCAATTTTCGTCCATCTGAGGCGAAATATCGCTATGTTGGCGATACCTCGCTAAATTAGTCGCTATATTCGACAAGTTTATTGCCAGCCGTTATAGACAAACGGAGAGAAGATATTTTCTTATATAAATGATTATTGGTGAATTCTTAGGCGTCAAAATACGAAACTATTACCCAAAGTATCTTCTCTCGTGAATGGAACGAACTAGATCCACGAGAATGATGTTAACAAATTTATCACATAATATTGCACATGAACAGTGAACATATTTCACAATAATTAATATATATATATATATATATATATATATATATATAATAGATATATATAGATATATTTTAAATATGCAATATCTCGAAAACAGTTTATGGCATGCGTTTTCTAATGAAAAATTACATTACATAAGAAATGATTATCTACGTAACATTATTAACATTATTAAAGGTTCTGAATTTTTCATTTAGCTTGTTTGATATTTCCATTTTAACTTTTTTGATAAAAAAACATTTTTACTTAGCTCAAACTTACATTATATTATTCATTAGCTGTTTATATGCTTCATTAGCTGTAATATGCTTCATAAGTTGTTTATTTGCTTTATCAGCTGTTTATATACTTCATTGGATTTTTCTTTCTTTTAGAAAAATAGTGCACAACCATCAGCGGCGTTAATAGGAATTTTAGTCTCTTAAGCAAAGTAAATAAATGGAACCTCCAAAATGTTAGTTTTCCTAGAACTAAAATTTGGTGTGCTAAAATTTGAGTTTGTTCCCTGAAATAAAACCATTTAAGAAGAAAATGTATTTATTTTTTTTAGGAGTTAAATTTTGGAAGTTCAAAATTTCACCCCCCCCCCCCCCCCCCCCCCCACACACACACACAAGAAAATTTTCTTTTTTTTTTAATTTTGAGAAAAATAAAACTTGAAATACCACACTTTTAGTTTTCGCCCCAAAAGTAATGACATTTAAAAAAATACTTTTATTTTGGAAAACCATTTTTATAAGTGAAAAAAAATTAGAAAATTTTGATATTTCCATTAATTTCTCTTTTTTTTTTTCCTTTGAAGCTCCGCCAGTTTTACTTACATTTTTCTCAGCCATACGTAATTAAATGAAAATTATTTTCAAATGTGCTAAAATAGTTTGAGAAACTATTCACTGCTTCAACTTATATTAAAAAACAATTAGAACCATAAACCATTTACACTTCAAGTGCTATTCCCTGCTTTGACGTGCAAGCAATTGCGAAGAGGAGCGCAAAATCTTGGTCTCGTCATCGATCTTCTCTCACCTCGCGCTTGATAAAGCCCCGCGTTTTCCAAACTTTAAAAAACATTTTTAGTTAAATAAGTAATGGCTATTTTGTGTAAAATTGCTTTTGTATTTATCATAAAAATTAGTTTAATTAGTCATAAATAACTTAATAATAATAGTTGTTATAATAACAATTAAATGCTTTTATTTTTGTAATGAAATTTTTTGGGTAACGTTGTTTTGTTTGGATGCTTGCTCTGTCCTCCTTTTTTGGGGGCCCTTAAATATTACTTAACCGCGCTTAATAATAGTTACGCCATTGATAGTCATGGGCTTTATATGAAGAACTCAATTTTATTCTGCCGAATCCACTTCAACAATAAGGGTTTGCAATTCCGTCACAGTAGCTCAACAGTAGAGAGTCGACGGGTCAGTACGAAGATCCGTGGTTCGATTCCCATTTGGAACAGCAAGGTTCTTTACAATGGCGCCCGAACAAATCAACCCTGTAGGTTAGTGAAAAGATGGCGGCGGTCTGAAAATAACCCTAGTACGACTAGCACGGATTCACTGAATTCTGATATATTAAGCACCGATTTCAAATCAGGAGGTTGAAAGACCAGGCAGGAAGCTAACCTAGAGGATAAAATGACATCCGGGAGGCTAATCGGAGGTACAAATAGCAGGAGGTGGTCAGTCAGATTGTTAGTTGCACGTCAATCTGATATTAGAAGGTGAGAAAGTGCAGAGTCCACGTCAACGATAAGAGCTTGCAATTTCGTCCCAGTAGCTCTACGGTAGAGCATCGGCTGGCTAGTACGAAGTTCCGTGGTTCAATCCTGCTGGGACAGCAAAGTTTTTTACAGTTCATCTATTTAGCGATTTATTGCGAATATCATAAATCAGTTAAATTGTATTTTAGATCTATAAATGCAAGCGTAAGTTATGGCGTTTGAAAGCAAAAAAGTATTGGACATATCGAACACCATTTACCCGGAAGTCCTATGAAATATATTTTTTTACTTCATGGTTATTTAGTTATTTTAAAAAAGAATTCATTTATTCAGATTTTCACACAGTGGATTTCAACATCAGAAATAATCTCAAAATTACCAAATCTAAAAACTATTTTAATACATATTTTTCCTAAAAGCTTTTGATAGAAATTTTCCAAACATGTAACTGACAAATTAATAGAATTGCCTGGAAAGAGGTTCAGTCGATGCTTCGCTTAAGAAGTTCATTTGCATATTATAAGTATCTTTATAATAAATACAGGGTTTCTAGAAAAATCCTCAACCACCCCAATAACATTGTAAGGAAAGGTCCGTGTATGTGCTTGTTTGGTCTGTCTATAGTGAAGTGACCATAATTGATAGAATAGAAGAATATATAGATAGATAGAATAGAATATTGACGGAAATACACTATGACACAACCCCTAGTTGAGAATTCAAAAAGTTCTCAACTTTAACATCTTAAAGTAACTTGAAGTTAACGCGGCAACAAAGCGAGGTAGTATATATAGCATTGCCCAGTTATTAAACCGGGAGCCTTGAATCAAATGAATCCTGGATCATTACCAAGAGCGCACGAAACGCGTATGTGGAAGGCAATAAATACCTGCCTGAAAGTTGTATCATCAGGGTCTCTAACACGGTAACACCTGCAATGCTTATAAAAGTTAGCTGAAATATTATTTCTGGAACTCAAACGTACTATGTCTCTGACGGAGAGTCTTTTAAATAGGTTCTATACTAGATTTATGTTCATGTTAGCAATGTTTATTATATTATTCCTGAATATGATAGGAATTCGCCAATAACAATATTGTGGAAAGTAAATGCTTTCTATAACAGTTTTAATGTCGATTTCTACTCATTAAACAATACTCTACAACTTTGTAATTGGCTTTTTTCGTCTATCTCGCTTTTTTACCAATATTGTTACCTTAACTTTTTAAATTCTCCGCTAAGGGGCGCTGCCATCACTTTTACATGATTGGGCGTGGTTTTGTACTATATATAGACCTAACATGTATATTTATGGACCTTTCTTTACAAATTTATTGGGTTGCTTGAGGACTTTCTTAAGAACCTTGTATAATCTACAGTGTAAAATATTTTTTCAAATATCCTTCCGTTTTTATAAAATAAATAAATAAATTAATTAATTAAATTAAAAACTTTGTTGGATTTGCATAAAATTCCTTATTTTGTTAGGAGAGACAATCTGGTGCTTATGAGATTTTGACACAAATCAAAACAACAGAAGTGGCTATTTTTTTCCCGAATTAATTCGCAAAAATTGTAAAAATGTAAAAGATATTTGGTAAACTATATTAAATACTTGTGTTTATATGTAATTTTTGACAATTAAACCCATGAAGCCACCTCCACTACGCTAAGGTAAACTAATCTCAAAATATTTTTGGTTTGTTTCTGATTTTGGCGGGATGACAAGCGTAAATTCCAAGTAAAAATTGAAACTGTCTAAAGAAAATGCAATTTTAAATTAATAATCCTTTTATACATAATTTTCTACGACAAAACCCATACTTTTCATTTCAATTAATATAAAAATAGTGAGTAACTTTGTTACTTGTTATAGATTGATGACGTCATTCCTTTGGCATATTTCGAATGAGAAAAGATTGATGTGTGAAAATCGTTCAAAATACCTAGAGAAAGGTTTAAAAATTTGTTTGTTATTTATTTTTTGGAAATTTTTAAATTTAATTTTTTTCCTAATTATACAGTTTCAATAGAATAATTTAATGCAGCTTATTTTGCCCGAATCGGACTACAAACGAAGTTATCGACAATGAAACGTTTGGATTTAAATAACGTTTGCATTCAGCGCAAGCGATCATGGCGTATAGCGCAGATATCGATGCACAGATGTCGCAGATCTAAAACTTGAATTTTTTACACTACTTTACCAGTAGTGTAAAAAATACACTACTTTACCACCGTGTTCATGCGGAGTATGATCACGTTAAACATGTGGGTCCGTAAGTCCTTCCGAGAGGTTGGTGGTAGGGGAAGGAGGGTACGGTCCCTGTGGATGCCTCCCCCACTGGGTTCCGGTCTAAATTGGGTGGCACTTCCCGGTCGTCCATACAGTTACCTTACACCTTTCTGTTAGGTCGGACGGTCTGAGTTTCAACAACAACACTACTTTACCAGAATCGTTTTGTAATACAGCTTAAATGGTATATATATGCCTACGGGTAGGTCGGACAGTCTGAGTGGAAAGAAAGAACGCTTAAAGGGTACGTATATACAATCAGAAGGGAAATTACATACTGGGTCTCGTAATGAGTTCAGCAGATACTGTAACATCAACAACCCAACAACCCAATTGAACGCTGACGAGCTTACATGCTCTGGAAAAAGCGCGTAACTCGTGAAGTCCTTGCCGAATCTACAAAATTCGAGAAGTTCATAGCATTCACCAAAAGTCGCCAAGTTAACGATGTTTTGTCACAACCAAGATTAGCGAATTTGTAGCCAAAGTGAAGTGGTCTAGACCTTTAAATTATAACAATGGTTTCCTGTTAGGTATTTGTAACAATATGTCCGTTACATACTTCCGTTTCATCTCCGACAAATTTCTTTCATGATTTACTTACTCCTTACACCCCCCCCCCCTCCACTTCTTAAGATGTTTCTCATCAATAATGAAAAGTAGGAAAAACCATGCGGAAAACAACGCCGTCAGTTTTACTAGATCAGTACGTCGCCTACATCAATTTTAACTTTTACTACAGTACATAGTTCATGTAAGAGTATTGCAGTGCGGGCTAAAAAATCTACCTCTCGGATTTCGATAGATCTGCACGTTTTGGACATCCTTGAATACGAATCAACCGTTTTTTAACAATGTGTGTACGTACGTATCCTAGTCTGCGCTCATGATATTCCTCGATCGAGAAGATTGAGATGCCAGATTGATGTTTCTTACGATTGTTTCAATCAATGAATGTCAGTCTATTGATTTAGGGGGGGGGGGGACTCCAATCCAGGAAATGCCTTCAATTTTTCGACCATATTTTTTCATTTGAAAATCGGAAAAATAAATTATAAAAAATAATCAAGTAAAAGACTGTCACAATAGCAGCCATTTTGTAAGTAATTTGTCATTTCGAAACGAAGGAGAAAAAATATTTGCACAAAGTTGACATAAATAGTTCTCGAGATATTGTACGTATTTGGGTTAAAATTGAAAATTTATGCAAAATTTATGTTGTTCACTATTATTAAATAAGTTAATGCTTTATAGGTACTGTTAACCCGAATTAAATAGACAGAATTGTTCAGAAGTTATCGAAAATATTATACATTTTACTTTTCTAATATAATGCATATTATTAAAATATTTTATTTTGGGGAGCACGATGTCTCGCAAAGGAATCTAAGCGTTTTCCCATGAAATTTGGCTTATTTTAATCGGTAGCATCAATGAACCTATTGAGTAATAAGAAATCTCCAATTGGTGGCAAAAATTTTACCATACAGTTATTTTAACTAGAATTTTTATTGAATCATCTACTTCTTAGCATCTGCTGTAGATGGAGCTTGTATGATGATTGATATGGATTCAACATCGAATTCCAGAGGAGGTTGGAGTGTTCACTAAGGAGTTCAACTTTCTGTTCTTATTCTATTTCCGGTTTAAAAAATTGTATTTTATACTTGAAGTATCCATTTCTCAAGATTAGCTATAGATAAAGCTTAGATAATAACTGATATGGTTTCAGCATCATTACTAGGACTTTCCACTTCCGATTCAAAATTTTTCCTTGAAACATCTATTTTTCAGGATTGGCTATAGATAGAGCTTAGATAATGACTGATATGGATTCAGCACCAAATTTCAAAGAGGTAGGAGGCTCACTAAGGACATCTACTTATGTGTTTGCCGATCCGGTGATCGAGCGGTCGGGGGCATGCGTCTCCGTCTGATCGCTGGATAGCTGAGTTGCGGGTTCGAATCCCGTCAGCGGGCATGGATGTTGTCATGTCGAGGCCAAGTCAGGCTTCCGCCCTTCGGGGAGCCTCTATAAAAGTGAAGCTGCAAATCTCCTCCCCTTCGCCATGGGATACCCTGGGGGATCTTGTGGGCGTGGTACGTAGGCGCTCCTTCACCACGGGAGAATTAGTAACGAACGAACAAACGTATGTGTTTTTTTAATTCCAGTTCAGTAAATTTCCTTGAAGCATATTTTTCTCAGATTGGCTACAGATATAACTTAGATGATGACTGATGTGGATTAAGCATTGAATCTCGGAGGGGGTTGGAGGTCCCACTAAGAATTTCCACTTCCGTTTCTGGAGATGTCACTTTCTGTTTTTTCCGAAAATTCGTATGACTGTATAAAATAAGAGTGCAAAAGACGATAAAGGAGTAATAATGCAAAGAGTGTAATAAAGAGTAAAATGCTTAATGTAAAATGCCCCGTCAAAAATGAAGTTTGCACATCTGTCGCCACCATATTATGGCTTTTTCATAAGTTTCATATTTGTGTTGGTGTTTTCCTGCAATATCTAAATTTGTCAGACTGTAGCGAAAGTCATGTGTTGGGCGCATCAAATTTTTCCTATATTGAGTCTTTCCGCCCGGTGTAGCCTAAAAACTTTTTAAAAGACCACGTAGACCATGAGTTAAGTTCAATTTGAATATTTATCTATCAATATTTATATCTATATATCTAAACAAAATCGTCCTAATCATAGAATGAATATGGTGAAAAATAAATATTTAAATAATAGAGATTGTGAAGGGGGGGGGGGGGGGGGTAACATAAAGTACTGGCCAATTTTAAACAACCATTTGGACAAAGTTTGGTCAATAACGGCAAGAAACAAAAAACTGTATTAACTGGTGTTAAGGCTTCATAACAAAAATATTTTTAACTTTGAGCCAGCTTTGCGTCAATATTTGTCAATATTTGAAAATGATATTCTGCCGATGTTGAACAAATATTGGCAAAAGCTGTGTTTTGGTTTCGATGACTCTGTATTGAGACAGAGTAAGATTACAATAACGAAGTTATACGTTATTGTTAATTTTACTACGTACTATATTAAAAACATTTCTTCTTAAAGTATAACTTCCCAGCAAAAGTAGCATGCATTTAATGTTGCATTATTATGACAGTTATTCTGGCATTGAATACAAACCCGTATGAATAAATCTAACTTTGTGAATTTCATAAAACTTTTGTCTAGTTTCCATTGTCTTCAAAATTGGTATAAATCTAAAATTTCACCCTCGTGTTATTTATAGTGTCCACAGCGATTTTGCATGGAACTTAGTAATGGGAGAGCTGAGCTTATGCTGTGTATCGATTTGACGTATTGTTTGTTGATGTTCCGATAGTGTATTGATACATCGGAATAACACGTGAGCGAGTAATAAGGAAGATATACATAGAGTAAAGTATCAATTCTCCAGTGATTCTCAACTAGGATTCAACGGAATCCTGGAGCTCCTCCAGCCTCTGCCCGAGATTCATTTCACATCCACAATTTTGCATAATATCAATTTTAGATGATGATAAGATTCATATATTGCCTTGAACTGAATCTACCATCAACACGATAGAATAATAAAAAATATAGAGATAGAGTAATGTATCAATACTCTATCAGGAATTCCCTTCCCAACCAGGGTGCAACCTCCGCGAGCCTTTGCCCGGGGTTCATTTCCCTTCAACAATTTTGCATAATTTCAATTTTGGATAATGATAAGATTCATATATTGTTTTGAATTTGCCATCAACACGATAGAGTAATAAGAAAAATATAGATAGAGTAATAAGAAAAATATAGATAAAGTAATAAAAAACATATAGATAGAATAATAAGAGAAATATAGATAGAGTAATGTATCAATACTCTATAAGTGATTCCCAACCAGGATTCAACAGAACCCTGGAGTTTCGACAAGTTTGCATAACATCAATTTTGGATAATAATTAAATGCATATATTGTTTTGAACTGCATCTGCCATCAACGCGATAGAGTAATAAGAAAAATATAGATAGAGTAATAAGAAAAATATAGATAAAGTAATAAAAAACATATAGATAGAATAATAAGAGAAATATAGATAGAGTAATGTATCAATACTCTATAAGTGATTCCCAACCAGGATTCAACAGAACCCTGGAGTTTCGACAAGTTTGCATAACATCAATTTTGGATAATAATTAAATGCATATATTGTTTTGAACTGCATCTGCCATCAACACGATAGAGTAATAAGAAAAATATAGATAGAGTAATAAGAAAAATATAGATAAAGTAATAAAAAACATATAGATAGAATAATAAGAGAAATATAGATAGAGTAATGTATCAATACTCTATAAGTGATTCCCAACCAGGATTCAACAGAACCCTGGAGTTTCGACAAGTTTGCATAACATCAATTTTGGATAATAATTAAATGCATATATTGTTTTGAACTGCATCTGCCATCAACACGATAGAGTAATAAGAAAAATATAGATAGAGTAATAAGAAAAATATAGATAAAGTAATAAAAAACATATAGATAGAATAATAAGAGAAATATAGATAGAGTAATGTATCAATACTCTATAAGTGATTCCCAACCAGGATTCAACAGAACCCTGGAGTTTCGACAAGTTTGCATAACATCAATTTTGGATAATAATTAAATGCATATATTGTTTTGAACTGCATCTGCCATCAACACGATAGAGTAATAAGAAAAATATAGATAGAGTAATAAGAAAAATATAGATAAAGTAATAAAAAACATATAGATAGAATAATAAGAGAAATATAGATAGAGTAGTGTATCAATACTCTATAAGTGATTCCCAACCAGGATTCAACAGAACCCTGGAGTTTCGACAAGTTTGCATAACATCAATTTTGGATAATAATTAAATGCATATATTGTTTTGAACTGCATCTGCCATCAACACGATAGAGTAATAAGAAAAATATAGATAGAGTAATAAGAAAAATATAGATAAAGTAATAAAAAACATATAGATAGAATAATAAGAGAAATATAGATAGAGTAATGTATCAATACTCTATAAGTGATTCCCAACCAGGATTCAACAGAACCCTGGAGTTTCGACAAGTTTGCATAACATCAATTTTGGATAATAATTAAATGCATATATTGTTTTGAACTGCATCTGCCATCAACACGATAGAGTAATAAGAAAAATATAGATAGAGTAATAAGAAAAATATAGATAAAGTAATAAAAAACATATAGATAGAATAATAAGAGAAATATAGATAGAGTAATGTATCAATACTCTATAAGTGATTACCAACCAGGATTCAACAGAACCCTGGAGTTTCGACAAGTTTGCATAACATCAATTTTGGATAATAATTAAATGCATATATTGTTTTGAACTGCATCTGCCATCAACACGATAGAGTAATAAGAAAAATATAGATAGAGTAATAAGAAAAATATAGATAAAGTAATAAAAAACATATAGATAGAATAATAAGAGAAATATAGATAGAGTAATGTATCAATACTCTATAAGTGATTCCCAACCAGGATTCAACAGAACCCTGGAGTTTCGACAAGTTTGCATAACATCAATTTTGGATAATAATTAAATGCATATATTGTTTTGAACTGCATCTGCCATCAACACGATAGAGTAATAAGAAAAATATAGATAGAGTAATAAGAAAAATATAGATAAAGTAATAAAAAACATATAGATAGAATAATAAGAGAAATATAGATAGAGTAATGTATCAATACTCTATAAGTGATTCCCAACCAGGATTCAACAGAACCCTGGAGTTTCGACAAGTTTGCATAACATCAATTTTGGATAATAATTAAATGCATATATTGTTTTGAACTGCATCTGCCATCAACACGATAGAGTAATAAGAAAAATATAGATAGAGTAATGTATCAATACTCAATTAGTGATTCCCAACCAGGATTCAACGAAAGCATGGAACTCCGAGAGCTTCTGCCCGGAATTCATTTCCCTTAGACAATTTTGCACAACATCAATTTTAGATACTGATAAGATTCATATATTGCTTTGAACTGAATCTGCCATCAACACGATAGAATAATAAAAAATATATAGATAGAGTAATATATCAATATTCTATCAGGGATTCCTTTCGCAACCAGGATTCAACCTCCTCGAGCCTCTGTCCGGGGTTCATTTCCCCTCGACAATTTTGTATAATTTCAATTTTAGATAATGATAAGATTCATATATTGTTTTGAACATGCCATCTACATGATAGAGTAATAAGAAAAATATAGATAGAGTAATAAGAAAAATATAGATAGAGTAATAAGAAAAATACATAAAGAGTAATAAGAAAAATATAGATGGAATAATAAGAAAAATATAGGTAGAGTAATGTATCAATACTCTATAAGTGATTCCCAACCAGAATTCAACAGAACCCTGGAGTTTCGACAATTTTGCATAACATCAATTTTGGATAATAATTAAATTCATATATCGTTTTGAACTGAATCTGCCATCAACACGATAGAGTAATAAGAAAAATATAGATAATGTATCAATACTCTATCAATTATTCCCAACTAGAATTCAACGGAACCCTGGAGCTCCGTTAGCCCATGCCAGGGGTTCATTTCCCTTCGGCAATTTTACATAATATCAATTATGCTAAGATTTATATACTGGATAATGATAAGATGTATATATTGTTTTGAACTAATTATGCCTCATTTTCAATGCGGATCAATTTCGTATGTAATTAAAATTTATTTTCTACATTTCTATGCTCTACTGTTGTGTAGCGGAGGACATCGAAAAACTTATTTTTTTAATCATAATTTATTTATAAAACTATTTCGTTTTAAAAAAAAATGTTGAAATGTTGCAAAAATAGAAAACCTTCCCCTGGTTTTCTATTTCGGTGAAAATCAATCAACTTCATACGTATACCGATTGAAATAATCATAATATACAGGGTGTCCCAAAAAAATTGAAAGGCTCTTTACTTCTGTATCTGTTGGAGAGAAGTGGGCAATGTAAATTGCAAAAATATTGAAAGTAAGGCAGGAAATAAGACTACGTTAATGAAATAGTCCTCCCAATAATTTTCAAAAAGTTACACTTTTCAATTTTTATACGACCCCCTTAGACAGATTTGGTTAATCAGAAAATTTTTATTTTTAATGTCACAAGATCGTTAAAATAACCCGTATATTTGTATCTTTAAAATTGAGCGAGTTATATTTAATTGAAATTTGAACATTGTGAATAGGGACCATATATCAAATTAGAAATGTATATTTGTGACATACCACAAAAAAGATAAAATTGGATAATAATACATAGGAAGCATTTTTGCGAATTCCGCGTAGGTTCACGATGCAATCACGTATTCTTAAGTACTTTTCAATAACGAAGTACTTTTTCAATAATGAAGTACTTTTAAGTACTTATTGTTTGATCTAAACAATTTCCATCGTCAATTTGTTTATGATCCCTATTTTTACTGATAAAACAGCCTTTCACATGGTACGGAAAAATGGCATAAGTCAGATTTTTTCCTTTATCATAATTCAGTTGATTTTAAAGATACATATATGCGGTTTTTTTAATGATCTTATTGCATTAAAAATAAAAAAATTCTGATTGGATTGATCAAATTTGTCTAAGGGGGTCGTATAAGAATTTAAAAAATTTAACTTTTTGAAAATTAATGGAAGGACTATTTCATTAACGTAGTCTTATTTTCTACCTTACTTTCAATATTTTTGCAATTTGCATTGCTCACTTATCTCCAACAGGTAAAGAATTAAAGAGCGTTTCAATCTTTTTTGAGACACCCTGTATAATAACCATATTGAAATAATCATCATAATATATAATAACAACATTAAAATAATCATCATATCGAAATAACCATCATATGATAACACTTTTATTAAGTCCTGTTTTTCTTTTAATTAAAAGTTATTAAAAAAATCGCTCAGATTAATACGAAATCAATCAGTTAACCCACACGAGATCAACATATTAAAATGCCTCATTTATAGCTTTAACTGCATTTAAAATAACCGCATTTACAGCTGCGGTTGTATTTTCTAAAAACAGGTGTTATTAAAACGTGTGGAAAATGAATCCATTGATTTTCCTAATGAATCCATTGATTATTTGAAATCTAAGATGAGGAATAGATTGGAAGTTGAGAATGACTTGAGAATGATTTGAAAATAAAATGATCAATTATTGAATAGAACATTGAAGAACAGCATTATTGTTCACATTAAAGTGATGTCTTAATTGTTATTAGTAACGTAACGTAATTAGCGAGCTTAAAGTTTTTCAATGCTCATATTTTAGATGCATCTTATGCACATTTCCTAATCTGTTAATTCTTAATTTCTGATCTTAATAAATATCGTTTCTTACTACAAACTAAATGTTTATTTTGTTACATTTAACTTTCATTTGTATTTAGTATTTTAAAGATACCCATATAATGTGCACTGAATTGACTAAGTGAGGGGGTGATATATCAAAATTGTCGAGCATTTCCACTGTAGCTGTAATCTTAGTTTTGGTGTCATTTGATCCGTCTCATCTTCGTGACTAAGGGAAAAATTCTAAAATTTTAAAAATTCGTATTAGGGGTGAAGGTGTAAAGGAATAATAAAAAATCTCAAAAGCACTTTACTTATTATCGAGCACTACCACTCTATCCAGACTCTGTTTTTGGTTTGATTCGATTTTTTGGTTTGATTCATCTTCTAGGTGAACGGAAAATCTGATAATACGAATTAGGGGGGGGGGGGGGGCGATGTGAAGGAATATTAAAACATATCAAAAGTATTTAGTACTTCCACACTAGCTAGAATCTTGGTTTTGGCCCTATGCGATCCGTCTCGGCTTCAAATGAAGGAAAAATAGAAAATTTCGAAAATTCAAATTAGGGTTGACGATGCAAAGGGATTTTTTTTTTTTTTAATTTTTTTAATTTACACCACTTTGACTTTCAGAAGAATGATACAAATGCAATTGGATATCTTTTCGCTATCAGCAATTAAAACTAGAAAAAAGAAATAACTTTATAAATATAGCTCGAAATAATTTTTCCAATTGTTAAACAAATGTGTCACAATTGTCACGTGGAGATGATATTCAAGATATTTACGAGTCAGAAGTAAAATAAACCCAATTTTGTATCCTTTCTTTGCTAATCAGAAACATTAAACAATTAAGGCATTTTGTCGCGCTCAGAGTTGAGATTCAATATATTTTCTCATTCAACATATTAACAGGATTATAATATATGCTTTAATCTGAAAGGGTTTTTAATACTTTACAACATAGTTGAAAGTGTGTATGACTTTGTTCATTCTGTCTGTCCGTCTGTCTGTCTGTCTGTCCGTTAGTACGATAACTGCCGTAAAAATGGCTTTATCAAAATGAAGTTTTAGTATGTTTTTCAGACGGTCTGTGGGACCTATGGGAATATAAATGAATGATATCACCCAATTAGTTTTGGATTGAACCCGGGTTGAAAAAATGAAATACGTTGAATCCTATGGGACCTAATGTTTCAAACATTTTTCAAGCGAATTTAAAACTCACAAATTGCTTCGAAAATTTCAGGAAATATTCAAATTATCCCATAAAATATATAAAACAAATTTCAGTAAAATATGTTAAGTAGTTTTTTAAGTAAAAATTATTTAATATAGGGAGAAAAACAAATTCAATTAAATTCTGACTCCCATTATATCCTCCAGAAAGAAAAAAGAGATATATTGTATAATAAATATCTTTCCAAGAGTTTAATTATTTTATATATGAGAAAGGTTTCACATTTTAAAATAAATATGGTAGATAACAATTTTTCAAATTTTTAAATAAAATAAATTATTACAGTGTTGTGATGAATTAAACGATTGAAAAAATGATTACGAATGAAATGCTGCTTTTATATAGAGGCGATTTATATTTCGATGACGGCCGAAGTGGTTGTCGAGTGGTCAAGGCAAGCGTTTCCGTAGCAATCGCTCGACCGCCACGTTGTGGGTTCGAGCCCCGCGTAAGGCATGGATGTTTGTGTTGTGGGCGCAATGTGATCCGCCCCCCTCTGGTGCGCCTGGGGTAACGTCAATGGACGGCTAAATGGTTCACACTCTGGCCTCTGTAATAAAGGCGAATGACGAAGGTCAAAGTGCCTGGCCATTTGAAAATATATATATATATATATACATATTTTCAAATGGCCTATATAATATATATATATATATATATTTCGATGACGTCATTTGAATAAAGTTCATTTGTTTTCGATGAAGTTTTCAAATATAATAAATTATTGTAGTGTTATGATAATTTTAAAAATATTACCGAGGAATGTATCGCATTTTAGAGATGTTTAAACCAGGCAATTTATATTTCAATGCCGTCATTTGAATGACGTTCATTTTCTTCGATGAAGTTTTCAAATGTAATGAATTAATGTAGTATTGTGATAATTTTAAAAACATTATACCGAGGAATGTATCGCATTTGAGATATATTTGTATAAAATTGCATTGAAGTTGGAAAGTGTTTCATAATCAATGCTTTATGCATGATTGATCTTTCTTGTTAATTATGAAAGAGTCCTTGGGTTTAAAATTTCGAACATCGATTCCTCACCCACTCGAAAAAAAAAATGAAGATATATTTATCTTATAAATGAAAAAATCTAAATTTGCGCATTTTCAGTGTCAATCCATTTCACCCCGATACAAAATATTTAAAAATGTATCATGTTTACTTCATCACTATGGGAGCAATAAATCCTATTCACCTTGTCGTCCCTCTTATCTGTTTATCCCATCCTTGAAGATGTAATTTCCGCATTCCTTATCCGTGTTCTTTGTCCTTATTCTTTAAAGTTCCGTTTCTTATCAAGGTGTGAATTTCTAATGTGCGTATTGCTTTTTAGATGCCGCTTTAAAGATTTTGTTTTTTAGAAAGTCCGATTGATTTTTATTTACGATACCGTCTAAGCAAAGCCCCCAGACGATAAATAAAACAAAATTTATAAAATAGCCTCAATATGGTGACAAATAGCGCGTACACTTAGTTTTTGACGGAACTGCTAAGAATTTTTATTCTCTTTTGCCCATACTTATTTCATACAGTTACCCGGAAAAACAGCAAGTGGTATCTGTAGACCCGGAAAAAAAATTCTTCTGTAAACCACCTACCTCCCCTAGAATTTGATGCTGAAGCCATATGTCATCATCTAGGCTCTATCTATAGCCAATTTGGAGAAAGAGATGCCCTTAAAAAAATAATTTGAACCGGAATAGGAAACCCTCCATTCTCCTCCCCCCCAGACCGTCCGACCTACCAGGAAGGTGTTGAAGACCCAGGCCGTCCGACTCATTCTAAGGACTCGAGCAACCATTTGGACGGCCGGGAAATACCAGGAAGGTGTAAGGTAACTGTTTGGACGGCCGGGAAGTGCCACCCAATTTAGACAGGAACCCAGTGGGGAGGCATCCACAGGGACCGTACCCTCCTTTCCCTACCACCAACCTCTCGGAAGGACTTACGGACCCACATGTTTAACGTGATCGTACTCCGCGTGAACACGGCGGCAGTTTTGGCAGTGGCGGGAATCGAACCCGAGCCTACCGAGTGCAACTCCCGCGCGCTAACCACTGGGCTACCGCGCCCATTCTCCTCCGGTATGTAATGCTGAATCCATATCAGTCATCATTTAAACTATATATATAGCCGATTCAGGGAAATAGATGTTTCAGGGAAAATGTAAATTTCTGAATCGGAGGTGACATATCCAAAGTGGGAAGTGGACATCCATAGTGAAACCTTATCCCCCTCCGGAATTTGATACCAAATCCATATCGGCCATTATCAAAGCTCGATATAAGTCAATCCTAAGAAAAAGATGTTTCAAGGTAAATTTTTGAATCGATTGTGATAAAGAAACCGTGAGTGATAATGCTTAGTGAACCACTTTACCTTCTCCAGAGTTTGATGCTGAATGCATAGCAGTTATTACCTAAGCTCTATCTAAAGCCAATCTTGAGAAATGGATATTTCAAGTAAAATAAAGAATTTTGAACTGGAAAAGGTAAAAGAGCCTGAAGTGGAAATCCTCAGTGAACCTCTCATTCTCATTCATTGCTGAATTCAAATCAGTCATCATCTCAGCTCTATCTATAGCAAATTCTGAGAAATAGATGTTTCAAGGAAAGAAATTTCGGGAAAATAATAAGTCTCCTTAAATAATAGAAACTCTATAAAATTCCTAAATTCCTAAATATTCCGAGAACGTTTCATCCTAGAATAATGGGGCTGGTCTTATTCTACTTAAAGAATACGTACAAAACGAGCATTTGAACAATACATTTAAACATATTTAGTTGACAATTTTTTCGCGCCATTTAGCAAAAGAAACAAATGGTTCTATTTTTCCGAATTGTACCAAAATCTATAATCAGAGCTAGGGTAACCCACAAGTGAAATTCTTATCAAATTTTGTGATATTTGGTCAATTAGTTTTTGAGCAAAATTGGATACATACATTGCACAGATACACAGCTACACACACATACAGACGTCGCGTAAGAAATAGTTTTTCGTGTTCAAAAGTGTTCGTAACGTATAGATCTGTCGAAAACTCGAGTTGCGATTTTCGACACGATTCAAATACTTTCCCTAATTTACATTACAGTGTACTGTAGGGAAAGTAATTAAGTTATTTTTCTCTTTCAAAATTTAAAGTTTTAATCTTTTTACTTTTTACTTTTTACTTTTCTTGCAATACATGGTAATGTATAGGGAAAGTATTGGAATCAAGTCGAAAATCGCAACTCGAGTTTTCGACGGATCTACACGTTTCGAGGCCTCTAGAATACGAAAAACCTATTTTTAGCGTGACGTCTGTGTGTGTGTGTGTGTGTGTGTGTGTGTGTGTGTGTGTGTGTGTGTGTGTGTGTGTGTGTGTGTGTGTGTGTGTGTGTGTGTCTGTCTGTCGGTCGGTCTGTGTGTCTGTCTGTCTGTCTGTGCAATGTATGCATCCACTCTAACTCAAAAACTAATGGACCGAATTTCATAAAATTTGGTGGGTAAGTCACTTGGATGTGACCCTGGTGCTGATTAGTTTTTGGTACGTTTCGTAAAGACAGAACCCGCCTTTTTTTGCGAAATGGCCGCAAAAATTTCATGTATCCACTCTAGCTAAAATACTAATTGACCAAATTTCACAACATTTGGTAGATAAGTTACTTGTGGGATACTCTGGTGCTGATTAGATTTTGATACGGTTCGAAAATGAACAACCTGCCTTTTTTTACGAAATGGCCCGCAAAAATCTAAAAAACACAAGACAACTTATACTCAAATGTATCAATTAAATACTTATTTCAAACGCAGTTTTTGACGAGAAAAAGAATATAACACACTCCATTATACTTTAGGACTAACCGTTCTCAAGATATTTGAGATTTCTTGCATTTTTGTTACGAATCTGAAAAATGTCCAATTACCAAATAAAAACAAAAATTGAATTAAAAATGTGTTATTTAGTGCAATTAAACTCAATTTAATGAATTATTAAAGAAATAAAGAAAATATGAATTTCAGTCTGCAGGGAAAGTCATGTGCTGCTCACATCAGATTTTTATATTTTTCTACCGCAGCTAAAACAAATGCGGATAGAGGATGGTCTGACTGAGAGTCAGTTTCTCAGATATATTTTGTATCGCACATAATAAAAAACTTGGGCTAGTTAACTCTTTGGCTACGGGTGTCATTTAAGTATTTCTTCCATAGCTACCAGAAATTTATTTAAAAAATTTAATTCTAAAATCGAAATTCTTTAGTTCACTTCTTTAGGAGTGATTTACGTTAAAATAAGAATAAAATATGAATATTCAATATTTTCATTAATGTTGAAACGCTTTTTTTATAAAAGTTAGTTTACATTAGTTACTCCTTGAAATAATTCAATGCTATGTATTGGTGCTCTTTGAAAGAATTTAACACAGTCTTGGAGCTCTTTATATAATTTTAACATAGTGTTGGCGTTCTTTAGACGAATTTAACTCTTTCGTTGCTAATTTCCATAATCGTGGCCAAAAGTTGAAATATTTAAAATAAATTTACTTTTACATTTGCAAACATCATAGCATTGTATTTCTACATACTTCCCCCCCCCCCTCCATGAAAAAATATTTTGTGCTGCCTTTCAGTTCTACGACGAGTTATTAATTAATATATAATTTTGATCCGTGTGCGTTACTGAAATTTAAAAAAGAAACCAAAACTATCTACCACTTTAACAATGAATCAAAAACATTCTTATTGCTGACATACGCTTAAAAGCATATCTTATTTTGTAGCAAAATATTTTGCATATTATCATTTGGATCAAATAGAGAATTCGGTAATCCACCTCACTCCTATTTATATATATATATATATATATATATATATATATATATATATATATATATATATATATATATATATATATATATATATATATATATATATATCTGTTAATGCGAAAAAAAAATTAATTGGAGTCTGACTCAACTCGACTTTCTCATACCAGAATTTTTTTTTTTTCGTCCAAATTTTACAAGAAAATTTTTGAAAATTCGATATTATGGGTTCGAATGATTAAAATTGTAGCGTGTTACCCTTCACTTTAAAGGGTTTGAAAATACCTTTCGATTGATGCCATACTTGACAATGTATCCCCGGGGGTACTTGCCACCTCCCCGAAGGGGGCTAATGACGTCACGAACAAAGAGTTGTATCGTGGCTATTTTTTCCCCACAACAATGATTGAAACTATCAAGTTTCATGATCATTGAGTCATAAATAAACCCTTTTATGCAAGATTATGTCACACTTTGTTCTATGCTGCCATGTTAAATAAAATATAAAACTTCGAAGTTTTCGCTCGAATTTAAAAAATTCTATCTAGTTCCAGATTATTTGATAACATAGCCGGATATAAAGTTTCGCGAAAACCATTAGCATTTGTGGCCACGATATATGTACACAAGAAATCGAGCACAGTTAGACAGACGTAACTCAAAAAATATTCAAAACGTGTTCAGGAGGTCTTAAAATATATATTGGCATCAAAATCTCGAATTCGAAAATCTTCGTAAAAACAATATTTTCTCTATACTATATATTGCATAGTAATATTTATATGTAATATATATAGTAATATATATAGTAATATATATATTACATAGTAATATTTTCTCTATACTATATATTACATAGTATGAGAAAGTAAAAATCCTGCCATATTTCTGTAGAAGCAAAAGTATATGCTTAAGGCGGCAATTGTTTAAGAGCAGCAAGAGAAGACCTCTAGAGCACCATTTCGGATTGACACTCCGCAATAGAACAACCATAAAAAGATAGTTTTAGGGCCGAGGAAAATTTTACATTAATTTGCGCCCTCCTTGTGACGTGGTCCTCCTTCTGGATTTTTAGTGGTTGAACCTTTGATAGGAATAGAACCTCATCAAAATTAAATAAAGTTCAGTTACTAAACCAAGAGTCCTTTTACCATTAGCGAGCACCGACTATATGTTTAAATTTTCCTGAGAGCACAAAATAAAAAGCATAATTAGTAAATGATAAATTATATATGTTTTTACCCGTAAGCACCGCAGTACTCGACCAAGACTCAAAGTTCAGATCGTTCTGCGATGGAAAACATAAATAAAATATATTACGCGCAGTTCAACCTGCTGATAAAGCATGAAATTCCAATAATTTCGCTAAAAGCAGCATATAATAAAAAAATCGAAAGTCTCGATCGGTTTCAAAGTCAAAAACAGATTTTTTCGTCAGGACACACAAGAAGCGCAACCTTCACTCGTCAGAGAAAGCTCGGCGACTGATGCAGAAACAGCAAACGTGGCAAAAACAGGAAAAGAGTGTTGCCAACAGCGAGAGAAGAAAATGGGATTAAAAACCCATGAAGCAGGAACTGTGGGGGGGGGGGGGGGGGGACAGTCCAGTCGTTAAGGCACGGGGATTATACTCGGAGTTCGATTCTCGACTCTGCCCAAACTGTTCCCGTGTTCACGCGGAGTACGGGCGCTTTAAATATGTGGGTCTGAAAGTCCTTCCGAGAGGTTGATGGTATGGGAAGGCGGTTACGGTCCCTGTGGATGTCGCCCCCACTGGGTTTTGGTCTAAATTGGCTGCCACTGTCCCGGCAGTCCAAGCAGATACCTTACACCTTAGGGTAGGTCGGACGGTGTGGGTCGAAAAAAAGAAAGGAGGCAGGAACCATAGGTGGGACATAATGCATGAACGGTAAAATAACCAACGAGGAAAGTGAACGTCCAACAAAGGATTCAAATCACTTGGTCATAAAATCCCAATTAAATTAAAAAACCAGGAAAATGATATTTTAATTTAATTTGGATTTTATGAACAAGTGACTTGAATCCTTTGTGGAACGTTCACTTTTTCACAGTTTTCAGTTTCCCAATTTTCAGTTTTCACAGTTTTCAGTTTTCATAGTTTTCAGTTTCACAGTTTTCTTTAGTATTTTATCTTTCATTCATTATGTCCCACCTCTGGTTCCTTCCTCCTGAGTTTTAGCCCCTTTTCTTCTCTCCACGTTGGCAACATCTTATTCCTGCTTCTGCTTCGTTAGCGGTTTCTGCATCAGTAGCCGAGTTTTCTCTAACGAGTGACGGTTCCGCTTCTTGTGTGTCCTGACGAAGAAGGCTGTTTTTACCTTCGAAATAGGTCGATACTTTTATTTTTTTTATGTATATGCTACTGTTTACGAAGTTATTTGAATTTTAAAATATAATACCAATTTTGTGGAATTTTTTCATCAAATTCAAAGATAATCGCTATAAAACACATGCAAAATATTGAAAATTAAATTAAAATGATGCAATGATTCATTGAAAATTAATTAAAATGATGCATATTTAATAAATTAATTTAAAATAAATTGTGATAAATTAAATTAAAATAAATTATCTATAAATATTTTATTAATTAAATTAAAATAAATTATCTGTAAATATTATATAAAATTATTAAAATAAATAATTTAAAAAAAATTAATTTAAATACATTTTAACAAATTAATTCAAAATAAATTTTAATAAATTAAATTAAATAAATTTTAAATTGCATAAATTTTAGTAAATTAAATTAATATAAATTGAAATAATTTTTACGAGTGAAGTATTTATCTGTGGTTCCAATGGCATTATGATTAAATCCGGCTCTGGTGAGTCACACAGATTTATTTTCCGCTGTCCTTGTATTTCCTATATTTAATTTGCATGGAAGATTAACTCGTAATCAACAGTATAATTAAATCGCTAAGGCGGCAGTTTCTAAATATTTCGTCATATTGTGCCATACCAATATGAAAAAATCTCACGGCCATGACAATTTCTTTTCCTCAGCTGCTCTGACCCGCATCTTTCTAACAATCGTTTCTGCGGTTTTTCAAGGTTTAATTGCTATTTCCTTACTTCCTCGAATCGATAAAATATTGAAGGAAAATGAGCTATAATTGGCTTCGATACAGCGTCGGATTTATTATGAATCAGATGAGATTTAAGATTCAGATACACGATAAACTAGCTTTATATGAAGCTTAGATTTTCTTTATACAAAACCACAAGTTGTTCTCAATCTAGGTGTGTGTATTCATATTACAGTATACAGAAGACAATGCACACACATCTGAAACTCAATCTTAACTACCAAACGTGATTTTCACTCGCCAAATTGAAGATCGCAATTGGCGTCTTCAATTTTGCTCTCAAATATATGATTGTTATTTTAATAAATTCAAAAGTTCCAAATATTTCATGGAATTTTAGGAATATATACAGGGTGTCCCAAAAACATTGGTCGGCTTTTATTCCTTAAATATTGATCTTAGACATATATAATAAATTACAAAGTTGCGTAAAAGAAGGTACAGAATTTTATGAAGTTGATAAAAATTTTCAGGGGATTAAATTTGAAGAAATACATAATTTAAATTTTTATACGACCCCCGTACAAAAACATTTACAATGAGTAAAATGTGCCCCATACACTAATTAGGTGATGTACAAAATTTCAACATTTTATCATAAAAAATTCCCACTGATATGTTTGAACAAAGTTGGTAAGGGATTAATCACAAATTAAAATGTAAATTTTTACAGCAAGAGTGCAAATGACGCAGCGCAGAAATGCATCATAGGCAAATAATATCTGCCTTTTATCTTTAATGGATCTTTGGCATGGATGGAAAACATTTTGAACGAGCTTTGTAATCTTTGTGTAAAGTTATTATTTCTACACAGTGTAGATACTTTTGTACCAATAAATAGCAAAATTATTATCTATTTATTTAATCATTGTTTTCTTTTGTAATTTGTGTATGACCCCTGAAACGCGATCTGCCGACATGATTTTTCCCCTCTGAGAACCCATATCGATGCATCGAAAAGTAGTTTAAGTCAGCATTTTTGTCTTTTCGTATCTCTGGGACTTTTTATGTTAAAATGCTGAAATTTTGTACATCACCTTATTAGTGTATGTGGGGGGGGGGGGGGGGGGGGAGGGGCTACATTTTACTTATTGTAAATGTTTTTGTACGGGGGCCGTATAAAAATTTAAATTTTGTATTCCTTCAAATTTAATTGCCTTGAAAATTTTAATCGATTTCATAAAATTCTGTACCTTTTTTTTACACAACTCTGTAATTTATTATATATGTCTAAGATCAATATTTAAGGAATAAAAGCCGAGGCCAATGTTTTTGGGATATATATGTATATATATATATATATATATATATTATATATATATATATATATATATATATATATATATATATATATATATATATATAATATAATTTTTTGGATTTAATTCTAATTATTGAACCTACTAATGGGATAGTTACTATTTTATATGATAAAAAAGACTATTTGAATTTTAACATTAATAAAATGTTACCATTTAATTACTGCAACTCGATTCAATTGTTTAGAAATATTATACTTAAACAACTTTTTAGAATTTATAGATTATCAGATAAACAATTTCATGCTATGCATATTAATAATCTAAAAAGTACCAGCAAATTATATAAATATGCAGCATATTTAGTAAATGATATAGTTAAAAAGTTTGGATTAGCTGAATATTCTTAAATTCTCTCCTTAGTACCTTATATTAGCCAGATATCAACTTTCTCTTGAATAAGCATTACAATGTATTTATATCCCCTTATACTTAAGTGTCTATGTTTCCTATTATATTATACGCCCCATTATTTTGTAGCTCTCACTGTATCTCTCATATCAGCTTTTATTGCCTTTTCGCATTACTGTTATTTATTTCTCACGATTGGCAACAGTAGTTCTCTACTTTTATCTTTTGCGATTGGCAACACTGGTCTCTTCATTCAAGACTCCAATGGATAGGACATATGCAGTGTTTTTATTTTCAGATATTCTTATTTCCTATATAATTTTTCAATCTTTATGTATGTAGTCCAGGTAGAAAGAGTTTATAGATATTATCTATCTCTTTCTTCAGAAACATGCATATTTTGTGTTCATTTTGATTAAATACTTGGACTTGATAAAGAGTCTTTTCGAAATGAACAATTTATTTAGGCCTAGTGCTTATCCACGTGTATAGCTTTAATGCTTGGATTTTATTTGATTTTCTGTTATCGAATCTACTCCATTGATATTTGTTGATTATCTTCAGCTTGATGACTAGAAATTTGCATTTTATTTTCCACATGATTGATGATTCTCTATTTAATACTCCTTTTTATTATGTGGAAATATTTCAAAGTTAGGGTGTTTTGAGTTACAACTTCTCTCTATTCTATCACTGGATTTTCAAATTATTTATATATATATATTATATATATATATTATATATATATATATATATATATATATATATATATATATATATATATATATATATATATTAGAAAAATGTAACAATAAAAATTCAAGTAATATTAACATCACCATAGAAGCAAAACCACGGTCATATTGCCGATAAGAGAAAAGAACAGCACCGGCCCAAATTCGACGATTAATCAGAATTAAATTCATCTTCAGGTCTGAGTAGTTAATTCTAATTAACCCAAACAAATGCCTGTTTCAGATTGAGCAATAGTACATTACTATAAATGCTCAAACTCAGACTACAGACATCAAAAGATGAAAAATGAAGTTAAGAAACATTAAAGAAATTTGTATTACCATGTGGCATGAACCCTTCTTCTTTCACCACATGTATACCCAATCAACCTCAGCAGAATGAATTATCTAGAAGAACCGGAATGAGCATGTCGAAATACAACCAGGGAGGCAGTACGAACGTTCACAGCAACACTCCTAGACCCGTCCAGTGAGTCAAAGCAGGAGACAGGACAATTACCCGTATAAGCAATTCAGTACATGATTATGAAGCAAAGATGAAAATTCTTACTAAACAAGTGATTCGTAGAAGAAATGGATAAACTAGAATGCCACTATACACCATTATAAGGGCTCTCAAATCGAAGTTTCAAACTGGCTAAAGTTACAATTTTTTTTAGAGAAAATAAAATTCAAAACATTAATATTAATGTATCTTATTTTCCGATTTTTTGATTTTTCTAATTCTTTTTAGCTTATTTTATTATTTTTCATTTTTATTTATTTATATAATTAATAAATAGTTACAATTTTTTTTTCTTTTTTTTTCTTTGTTAGCCACTATAATTGGGAAAGTTGTCTTGGATGTTATCGAGTGGAAGTTGATAATTTTAATAACGAATTTGGAAGGATATGCATTATTAGTCGTTGTACTCAATAATTCCATAAAATGTGCTAATTTATAATTTTCATCACAAGTTTTAATATATATATATATATATATATATATTGTAAAAATAATTAAAGAGTTTAAATATAATATACTAAGAATGTAAAGCTAGTAAGTTTAACGAAACATATATACATTAAAAAACTATACATTTAAAATTACATCTACTTATTGAGTTATTGCAGCATATAAATAAGATGAAATTAATAAGTTAAATATATGAATTAATGTAGAATTTCTGAAGAGATATTGTAAAGCATCCATAACAAACAATAGAATTCAATTTACTCAAGAGTATGCTTGTCATGAAAAAGAAGAAACCAATTAGTAAGAAACAAATCCCCATCTGAAATGGAATCCATATCCTCAACGATATTCTATGAAAGTTTTAAAAAATATAAATAATATAAAGAGCTTTAATTAGAATAAGTTTAATAAAAGAATATTATATATATTATAATTATCTGTTCAGGAAATTTACATAAGATGCATCTAAATACGAACATTGAAAATCTTTAAGCTAGCAATTTTACATTGCTACACTAATTTCTAAAAAACAGCATCTAATGTGAATAATGATGCTGTATTTTAGAAATTAGAGTAGAAATGTTCGGTTTAATTATTGATAATGTCATTTTCAAGTCATTCTCAATTTCCAATCTACTATTTATCAACTTGGATTTCAAATAAGTAAGCTGGGAAAAAGCGGTTTCACTTAAAGGGGTGGTAGGTAATGGAGTTAAGCATTTCAATGCTCTCCTTGTGGGTCTGGATATATGCTTGAACAAAACTCAGCAAATGGTAAGCGAGAACCGTAATTTTAACAATTTGTCACATAAAAGATCTGACAATGTCACATAACAATGTCACATGATGTCACATGAAAGATCTGACAATGCCACATGGCAATGTCACATGAAAGGTTTGAAAGTCCACATGGCTTGATTATTTGTCTTCGAAAAATATTTCCATTATATTTCCATCAAAAATATTTCCATCGTATGCAGTGGAGTCCCCAGGGGAGGGGGGGGGGGGGATTCGAGTGTCACACACCCCAGAAACACATCGAAACCCATTGAAGTTCAGAGAAGTGATATTTCGGGAAATAGAAACAAAATAATTTATAAATATAATTGCAGCTAAATGATTGATATGGTATTAATTTGAAAAACTTTTCAATAACTTCTAATTAAAAAAAAACAGGATGTAACAAAAATTTTATGAGTTATACCGTATACTTTGTGTTATTCGCGGACCCCTTTAAGTTTGGTCCTGATTCCAAGGGATCCGTGGACCTCACTTTGAGAAACCCTGATCTAAAGCATATAAAAATGCAAAAAATTCGCTTTATAAAATATTGCCGTTTCTTTCCTTTTTTATTGCATTTTTTCTCTTGTTCTAATAGAAATCAACTCTGAAATTTCTGCTAGAAATTGTAAATGAATGCAATTTCTTAAATAGTTAATATTTCATAATTTATTTATTCATTACTGTTAACATTTCGTCTTACTGTCATTAAGTTGATAATATCTTCTTTGATTTGAATCATAGAAATTTTTAAAATATTAATAATAAAAAATATTAATTTTTTAAAATATTAAACCTTTAAAAAACAGGATAGTGGGAAAAGACGCTAGTCATGATCATTATAAGTTACCAAAATATGACCTAAATAGAATTGTCTCCTTTTTTTTAATATATAATTATTTGAAAAGCAGATCAAACGTCTCAAGTTTCTAGTACTCTATTTTTAAAGTTCATTCTTTATTAAATTTTTGCTTTAAATTCTTGAAATTTCTTAAATATGTAAAATAATAATACAAATTTATTACATGCTCAATTTATATCGTTTAACATCGGGACTTTTGGAGATTCTGCTTGGACGGTAGGTTAGTGGTACTGGTGTCAAAATTAAAAATTAGTATTCGACATAATTCGTTGATGTTGACAACCACTTATAATTTTTGATTTAATTTTTAATGTGATTCAGTGGTTGCCAATATCAAAAATTAATATGCAACATAAATGAAGCAGAGTTTTACTTAGGAAATCCTCCATGATAGAAAGACCCGTTGGCAGTATGGCCATATATAATCTTTGCTGAATAAAAGGCTCAGCTTTTAAAATTTGATCCTTTTATAAAGTATATAAAAATTATGAAAATTCCATAAAATATTATAAAATACGTTAAAATATATTGACAGATTTTTGTTGATTAGGTTTATTATAACTAGGAAGGGTAAGCTTTTTTAAATATTAAAATATAATAGAAGCGGCACTTCTTTTATTTTTGTATTTATTATTTTTTGTCTTAAAGATGACATTAAAGTTGAATATAAATTGTCCTAAATTTGGATATCTTACAAAACTGTCTGTCTTTATCCATCATGGTTAAAGAATATATTATCCGTAGTATATTACCATATAATTTCCCTCATCAACAAATATTAAAAACAAGAAAAATTGAGATAGTTAATAGTTTGCTTTGTAATATTTAGGTTTAATTCACTTTATTATCTATGCTTTAAATCAAAGTAAATTGGGGTTAATTGTTCATCTATTAAGAATATGCAAAAGTTTTAATCTAACGTACAGTGCTGTTAAGTGGCGTTTTTTTTTATGGACCATATGTCAGTTAAATACAATCTAACTTAAGAACTCCTCCTCGTCCAAAGTAAGACTTGAACCTCTGGAACTCGAGGGCATAATTCGACTAACTGAGCTACACAGGGTTAGGATTGAACTTCATATCCTCCCCCCCCCCCATAAACTATGATTGTTTTCTCGCCTTTCGCCACGTTTTTTTTATCCACATTATATTTATTTTGCACACCAGTGTCTACAACATCACTCGGATGCTAGCATGAAGTCTTGCCCAGAAAAGACTCGAATCCCGGACTTCTGGATCTCAAGAGTTACGCACTACCGACTGAGCTACCCAGAACCGGTAACCTCACAATCAGGGCCAAGCATGTAAATGAAATTTCTAAATTACTTATACCAAATGGGGTGGCAAAACGTAGACCCACGGGTCCTAAAGTATTACTGGCCAGTGACCCCCCCCCCTCCCTCAAATTCTTAATATGGGGCTTTTTAGGGTCATAACGAAACAATACATAAATCTTACCTTCTGCAATCTTCTTAGCATACGTTCTTTGTTGTATTATGTGTTCCAGCGCGATGTGCGAATTTGTGACAGCCTTTAAGCAACTGACACACTGAAGAAGCAATAAAGTATGTTCTAATCGGGATGAAAGACAACTCCTTTTGCTTAATCGATCTACAGATTCAAACAATACTTCAAGTCCCCCCATATCCAAAAATTCGATCATCCAGTTTCGACCACTCTCGGAGATAAGTTTTCGAAGGCCAGAGTAATTTTGCACACTGGGCATCCGAAGAAGCCGGACGCATGTTTCAGGGTTCCAGCAGTCCAAAGTTCTGGTAATTACAGTTGATGAAGTTGGTAATCCGCAACTGTGCTTTTCATTGTCAGCACTGACACTTAAGATGCTAGAGAAAGGGGATTCAAGCTGATCGACTCGGCTTTCTCTGCAGAATGATCCAGATTCGTGGTACTTTTCGACCGCAATTGATTCAGTCTTCGGTCGAACTTGGACAGGATCATGTTCTTCAGGTTTAGAACTTGCCTTTTTGTTATTCGAAGAAAATAATCTTGAAAAAAAGTCCATTTTCATTCAGAAAGTAGAATATGATATCTTCATTTATGACAGATTTAATGGAGTATAATGATATTAGAATCGACGCAAAATCTGAATAGCGAAAATTCACCTCTTTTACACACCTTCAGATTTTAAAACTTGATTACTGGAAAAGTTCTTGTGAAAGAATTGCCATGAAATCATTTTTATTTATAAATTTCGGTTCTATTTATTTACCAACAAGCAACAATGTCAAAACTTTGATTCCACATTGCCGTGAATTTTTAAACAAACCATACACCCGCACCGACTGAAAACTAATGTTTCTGCTA
Organism: Amaurobius ferox; assembly: GCA_951213105.1. NCBI lineage: Eukaryota > Metazoa > Arthropoda > Arachnida > Araneae > Amaurobiidae > Amaurobius > Amaurobius ferox. The sequence goes on along the minus strand of OX578142.1, from coordinate 77,413,284 downwards.
TCTACCATAATTCAGTCCTTCCATTTCTAATCATTATTATGGCATTTTTATCTTCCGCAGGTTTACTTTTCGCACAGCAAGCTGCGAAACAGAATCCTCTGCCTCGAGGTAAAATATAGTGCGGTCTGAACCTTGCTACTGTCTATGGTGCGCATATATGTGACGACACATACAAGGTCGCAGGTGCATCTGTTTTCAAAGTAAAGTTCGCACGTCACAATGCGTTCGCAGATTGTGTATTTAAACACTAACGATAGTATCTATGGGAAGTAGAAGGAAATATATTAAAACGTTTATGGTACCCGGAGAAGTGAAAACCTTGTGTATAATTTATTATTCATATCCTAATTTTTGCACATTTTCGAGATATTAGTTGTTTGGTAAACATTCTTTTTAATGCATTTATTGGAATTAAAGTTTCGTCCTTCACTATAATCGCATAATATATCAGCATGTAACAAATATTGCAACTTAGCTCATTAAAATTTTCAGCTATCACCTGCGGAGTGAAAGGATAGGCCAATAATTTTTTCGAGGCAAGAATCTTTGCGATTACTTCAGCGATGTTTGGCCTTTTTTTTTTTTTTTTTTTTATTTATTTATTTATTTTTTTTTTTATTTATTTTTTTTTTTTGTAAAATTCCCGAATTTTAGATTTTTTAGCAAATATTGCGAAATTTACATATTTTTTTTAATGGCGATTATCAGCAAATATTAGGCTATAAATTTTACTTTTTGAATATTTCTAATTTTGCTCAATCATTTTTGTGCAAAAGTGTCATATTGATGGAAAGACTTTGGGTTTAGCGGCAATTCTTCGAGTCACGAGAGTTTAATAAATCTCTTTAAGCGAGAAAAATGTTATGTATCAACAAAAATAATACAAGACTATAAGAGCTCAGGGGCTATATAACTCAGGGCTATAAGAGCTAAAAGCTATAAGCTCTTATAAAACTATAAGAGCTTTTTAAAAAAATAAATATAGATTTAGAAACTAAATTTCTTCATACATAAGCAATAAAATGAAAGACACATATCATAGATAAAAAGGTCATTTAATCAAATGAAACCATCCTATAAGAGGTACAAATTTTAAAAAGCCAGAGCGCTTTCGGGTATCACTATACACTTCATCAGAGTCTATATGAAAAATTACCGTGGAAACAAACTCATATGAAAACCAGATCGCCAGACAAATTTGCATAAATCAGCTACAGAATAATTATAATATAAACAGGCTATTGAAGATAATTCAATTACAAAATTACAGTAGTAAGTGTTATAAATGGGAGATTTAAAATTTAAACACGAATTAAATACTTGTTTAAATTTTAAATTATTTTAATTTTGTAATTGATTAATCTTCAATAGCATGTATATATTAACCTTATTCCATAGCTGATTTATGCAAATTTGTCTGGCGATCTGGTCCACATATAAGCTTGTTTCCAAGGTAATTTTTCATATAGCCACTGATGAAGGGTATAGTGATACCCGAAAGCTCTCTGGCCTTTTAACATTTGTACGTCTTATAGGATGGTTTTATTTGATTAAATGACCTTTTTAACACTTTACAACAAAGTTGAAAAGGGTTTATGACTTTGTTCAATCATTCTGTCTGTCTGTCCGTTAGCACGATAACTGCCGTAAAACTGACTTAATCAAAATGAAATTTTAGTATGTTGTTCAGACGGTCTGTAGGACTTATGGGAATATAAATGACTAACATAACCCAATTAGTTTTGGATTGAACCCGGGTTGAAAAACGAAATACATTGAGCCCTATGGGACCTAATTTTTCAAACATTTTTTAAGCGGATTTAAAATTCACAAATTGCTTCGAAAATTTTAGGTAATATTCAAATTGTTCCGTAAAATATAAAAAAAAAATTCAGCGAAATATATTCAGTAGTTTTTTAAATGAAAATTAAAATAACAATTACACCTCTTATATGAAGCGATCACGTGACCATGATATGAAAAGATCACATGGCCCACTTCAAAATGATATATGCCATCCATCTTGTCTCAAAATCGTGATTTTTAAAGCTCTTTTTAATTCATATTGAGTGTTGTATCCGTCCAAAAACCTCTTTATTTTTGCTTAAATTCTGTGCATCTACATACTGAAACAACGCAGTTACAATATATTTGAGTTTAAATGCTCATCCAAATTTGATTATTTCTACAACGAAGCCTATTTTTCACTTATGTAAAATGTAAACAGCAAAATATGTAGAATGAGTTGTATTAGAATTGCTGCATTTCTTTAACACAAAATTATTTAGCTCATGGAGTTTGCATAGCTGATATGAATGAAATATTCATTGATTTTTCAGAGAGAAGGACGATTTTTTTTGAAAAAGTTTTAAGCATAGAGTTTAATTACTTGTAGCTCCATGGTCTTAAGTTTTTAAATAAAATAAATTATTTTAGTACTGTGATGAATGAAATGAATGGGAAAATGTTATGAATGAAATGCTGTTTTTATAGAGTGTTATTTTTTCTATGACGTCATTTGAATGAATTTCAGTTGTTCTCGATGAAGTTTTCAAATATAATAAATTATTGTAGTATTATGATAATTTCAAAAATATTACCGTGGAATGTATCGCATTTTAGAGATGTTTAAACCAGGCAATTTATATTTCAATGCCGTCATTTGAATGAAGTTCATTTTTTTCGATGAAGATTTAAGTTTTCAAATATAATAAATTAATGTAGTATTGTGATAAGTTTTAAAATATTACAGAGGAATGTATTGCATTTCAGAGATGTTTAAATAAAATTGCATTGAAGTTGGAAAGTGTTTCATAATCAATGCTTTAAGCATGATTGATCTTTCTTGTTATCTATGATATGTGTCTTTAATTTTATTGCTTATATATTGAAGTAGGCGTGATACCACCTTAATTATTCTTCATACATATTTTGTTGCTTACTATTTATATCTATATTTTATAGTTTCGAAGATATTTCGAGTGAATGTATAAAAATGGTTCGGATCTATACTTTTTTGAAGAAGTATAGATCCGAAGTATTAAGTTTTTTCAAAAAAGGAATACTAAGTTGTTATTTTATTAAAAAAAAAAAAAAAAAAAAAAAAAAAAAATTAGAGCTTAATCTAAAATTCAATTATATGCACTTGTAGGGCTTTCAAAGAGCTACAAATTTTTGCTTGTTATTCAAAGCTAGATCTTTTAATTTTTGACATATAGCAACGGAAAATTTTCAATCTTTTCAACTTAACAAGACGATTACTCGAAAACTATAAGAGCTTTTGTTAATAATAAATACAGATTTTTATACTAAATTTTCTAGTACATATTTTTCTTGTTTACTATTTGTATCTATGTTTTGTAGTTTATTACATATTTCGAGTGAAAGTTGAAAAAATGAACAGAACATTCGTTCGGAGAACTAGTTCTTAAAGATTTATCGAAAAAAAGAAAGTTCAAAATATTAAAATATTGAAATTATTTTTATATATTCATAATCTGGACCACATTTCCGACAAGACAAGAAAAAATATTTCCATTTTCATCAATTAGATTCGGGAGTATAAGTGTCCAAAATGTTTTCATTTTTCGTTACTCTCCGTTTTTCAGGTCCAACCATAGGTGTTATTCACATAAAAAGAGATAGCGTAAAATTAAAAAAATAAGCTTGCTTCTCTGGGAAGGACATTAAATCTATATGAAGTCACAAAAGCACTATGTGACCAAAAATTTCGGGGACCACGTCTAACTTTAGTGTGACACAATAATTCTCAAAATATTAAATTGCCCAATTTATTTTAATTAAACTAATATTTATATATTTAAAATAATTTAAATATTTTCAATTTTTAATTCAATTTTAGTTTTTAAAGTATTACATTTTATCACATTTTAATTGCTTAAATTGTATTGAAAGGATTTTGTGGGTTGTAAAATATATCTCACAAAAAACACCATCTTATGGTATAAAAACTTCCCCACCAAGTACTCTTTCCAAAAAAGTAATGAAGTCTCAAAATGGTTTTTGTCCAGTCCCTGCAGGACAGTTGTACTTTCGTGTCTAGGGGACCCTGGAGGATCCTAATCCTTATAAGATTTCATAACCTTTTGGTAAGAGGTTCTTGTTCTTTATACTTGGCGGGAATTTTTTTTTACCGTGAAATGCTTCTTTTTGTGATATTTCAAATCTTTTTGTAGAAATATTTATCAACATGATTATGTAACAATGATATAGTAGTTATTACAAATCGTACTTTACACCGAATGCCATTTATTCCTGTTTTTTTCAAGTTTTGCAGATTCATCTCCAAGTTTTTTAAATTCATTTCCAAGTTTTTCAAATTCATCTCCAAGCTTAAAAAAAAACATGTATCCCCCACTGGAACACACAAAAGGAGCCATTATTGATTAAAATCGGTTCAGTAGTCTAGGCTATAGGTTCGTCAACACTGAAGAAAATGTACGAAATTTATTGTTTTTTCAATTTTTTGACATTCTAAATTAGATTTATCTTCACGTTTTAAAAGAAAAGTATGCATCTCCTACTAGAACACACAACTTAAACCCCCTCCGGCCGTCCAAATGGTTGCTCGTGTCCTAAGGATGAGTCACACGGTCTGGGTCTTCAACACTTCAACACAACTTAAATCCCGACCGTCCAAACAACTGCTCATGTCCTCGGAAGAGGCGGACGATCTGGGTCTTCAACACAACTTAAACCGCCATTCGTTAAAATCGGTTCAATAGTTAAGTCTGTAAGTCCATCAACACTGAAGAAAACAAATAGGCCGGAACGACAATCATAAAAAGTATCATTTTAAGGTTATTTTTCCTTAGATGCTACCATACCAATTATAATTTTGTTTGTTTCGTTTTCCTCAGCTTTATGGCCGCTTTACAAAGAAAAAGAATAAAATCTTTAGGGGACTAAGTTACAGAAATTGGGGACTAAGTTACAGACCCCCTAAAATATAGGTTTACCACGCCACGTATATATACACTTGCCAGCTGCTGATTCGGACATGGCGATCTGGTGGAACGCTGTCACGCTCCTAAAATTAAGCGATGGGTGTAAATGTATATAGATATGTGAAGCTTAAAAATTCAGCATTCTCGCACGTTTCTTATAATAAATATTTAGCCCATTTTAAGTGCCTTTAAGTATATATTTTTTAAGGCAAGAGAATGCTCGACTGCTTATCCCCCACTACCTGTGGACCACATATTTAGTTACCAAATCACCCCTCCCCCGAAAAAATAAACATTGTGGGGACACTACTTGCAGGTAAACTTACTAAACTCCGAAGGAATGTAAAATTATATTTGCATTTTCCTTAGTTCTGCTGATACCTTTCATTTGACATTCCATTCCCATTTTTTCCGAATTTGTCTAATTAAAACCCTCACATTTTTTCGCCATTTCCTTTCGAATTAAATGGAGAGGGCAATTTTTACTGAAAGTGCGTGACTTGGTGTACCTGAATATTTTACAGATATTTTCGATTTTTCCTGAACTAAGAGAAAACGAAAACTTTGCTTTTTACCCCCCCCCCCCCCCCCCCCGCCGCCGCTCCAGTGAATGTAAAAATGAAAATTTTGGTGTAGTTTGTTTTCTTAGCTTTTATGCGCTGTATTTATTCATACACCCAATCGAATATTTGCTTGTTTTTAATAAACCCCCAACCCTACATTCTATTAACCCCCCCCCCCCCCCTCTATTTCTAATTAACTTGAATCCGTGTTCTTTGCTTTTTCTGCATTTGGACTTGGGCTGACATACCCTGAAAATTGTTTCGAATGTGCGTACTCGTTACTTTTCTTCAAAACTAAGAGAAAACTATAAAATATGGCGTTTTTACCGCTTTTACTTCCTACTGAATGCAAATATGAAAGATTTGGTATTTTTCTCTAGTTTTAATTCACTCAATCTTTTATGGCTCACTCGAATATACTGTTTTTTGTTTTAATTGCAACCTCCACCCCGCATTTTGTTACCCCTTTCTTTCTTGATCAACGTGAATCATCCATGTGTAAAGCTGGTGAATTTTCTTTCATATGTTTTCGTTAATTTTTTTCCTAAATAAAAGGAAACGAAAACATTTCAAGTAACATTAGAATGCTATTTACATTTTAGTTGATAAATTATCTCATGTGGCTTCGAAACCGTTGCTTCCTTTATTTTTGTTATATTCATATTTCTGCTGTCTTTCCTTCATTAATACATTTAATGTAGTAAACAAATGCCAGTCGAATTCAGCTGATGAAGTAGCAGCTTCCGAAACCGATTACTATTTACATATTTTGTGTTTTATTCGACTTAATTTCGCAATATTTTTTTCTTTGGTACTTTTTAATTAGCTTCATTGAAAATTATTTGAATTTAGTTGATGAATTAGCGCATATAACTTTCTGAAATTGATTGTTTCCTTATTACTTTCCTACATACATAGTATAATGTATAGGGAAAGAGTTGTGACAGGTTCGAAAATTCGAATTCCAGTTTTAGACGGAAGAGCACGTTTCAAACATCCTTGAACTCAAATCAAACGTTTTTGAAGTGATGTGTGTGTGTGTGTGCGGATGCGATATCTCACGCGTGAATGGAGCGATTTGAACGTAATTTGTTACGATTATTAGAAACGTTAAATACTGGTACCCTGTTGATTTTGAACTTAATCAAATGTCCGGAGATCACCCCCCCCCCTCCCCACATCCCCCACCCTCCTCTCCCAATTTTTGAATGAAATTTAGAAAAAATCCTTAACAAAACCAGAACCTTCAATAATCTTATATAATGAAAGAGGATGCCTGTTTGTGTGGTGTGTGCGGTCTGTAGCGAGAAATATAAGCTTCGTACGGCCATGAAATTTGGTACAGAGGTACTCCAGGATTCGGGAAAGTGCACCTCGGGGATTTTTTTTTTAATTCGTATTAGTATTTTAGTTATTTTATGTTTTAGCGCGATTTTGAGCGATTTTCACACGAATCGGTACCTTAGCAACTGAAAATATTATCACAGAGTTTCTATCTTGCCACCATCGGAAAGATCGGAGTTCAGCATTCTTTCAGACGATGTTTGAATTGAAACCGTGGGGGGACAATTTCTTCATATTTATTTATTTATTTTTAAATGCATTGAAATTGGAATTTTTTAGGTAATCTGATATTTATTTCGCCGCATCCGAAAAAGGATGATTAGCACAATACTATAGTTTGGCAAAAAGTTGTATGTATATCTTCGCATTCTAAATGAAACGAATTTTTTTAATTACTACATTATTTTACCTTTTGTGATTTTTTAAGTAAACGCATAAAAAATGATATTTTTTCGATTCCGTTTGCGAAGGGCTTCTTTTTCCCGTGGTCGTCTCTGCGCATGCTTGCCTTGGAACCCACGGTGAGGTTTAAGCCACGCCTTCTCTATTGAAGAGGATTCCGTTATGTTTCTTTTATTTATCTATATTTATTTATATATTTGTTTTCCAAGGCTGCGGAGAGGAGGAAATTGAGGCTGTTTAAAGACGAGATTCTGTAAATGTATTATTAAAGTAGCGGACGCTTATTTAGGACCCGGGCAACGTCGGGTAATTCGTTCTGGTATAACATATTTACTAATTTTGAACTCAGAGTATAACACTATTGGACACTTTAGTAGGATACGTTATGCCAATTTATTCCTGATACTTCGTAACTCGATTATATAAAGTGTAGAGCGGATACCAACCGAGCTCACACTTAACCTGCTTTATTTTATGAATAACTATGCATGTGTTTCGGTTCAAAATAACCAACTGAGACACATGCATACTTTAATTATTTATACATTAAAGCAAGTGTGAGCTCGGTTGATCTCTGCTTATAATCGCGTTGCAAAGTATCAGGAATAAATTGGCCAAACTTACCCTACTAAAGCGTCCAATACTGTAGTGCTCTGAGCTCAGAACAGTGACGTAACCGGGGAGGTCACGGGAGGGGTATTGCTCCCCCAAAATTTCTTTGGCTCCACCAGTTTCCTCCCCAGAAATTTTAATTTAAAATTTAAAAAAATGTCATAAAATTTAAATCTTGCTATTAATATATTTGATAATTCAAGAATTTAAATGTTTTTAATATAAGAATTTTTTCGTGTTTCCTACATTTTGGACATTCTGACAGATTTATCATTGTCATATTTAAAGAATATTCATTCGGAAGAAGTTGTTGGGAAATGAAAAGAATTTGCCTGATTCACTGCACATGCTTTACTCCATAAAACTCTGAACTGTTACTTTCAGTAACGTTGCTAGAATTTTTTTGGTGATGTGTGTGGGAGAGGGGGGTAACAAAATATCTTCTTTCACATTATCCAAATATAATATCTAGGAACTTCAATAGGTTCTGATGAGTCCCTGGGGAAAATCTCCCCAGGGCTACGCCACTGATTACTTTTGAAATACGTAATTATTAATCCTTTAGCTCTGATTTGATGTAAGTTAATTATTATTATTATAATTTATTTGGTTATTTGGGTGCTATATGACATTTTTATGTGTACGAGGTGAAGAAAACAAAGATCTTTTGTTCTTTAGCCATAGGTCAATTTGAAGGATGAAGTTGCCTGATTTATAGAAAATGGATCCCAGAGCTCAGCTAACATTTGCCTCCCCCTCCCCCACGTGTCCTCAAATATTTTAAAATATACCTCTACGCCAACCGTAATTAAATGTATAAAGTAAATAGAAAATGTTATAACTTACTTTATAAATGCAGATAATCATTGCGATACAAATTCAGCTCAAAAGTCACAGTCAAGTTTTAAACAATAATAATTTTGCAGAGATTTTCTTGCACATTGCAGATATTGAGTAATTTTAAAATCTTTTATTTTTAATTTAGATCTTCATAGGCTTTAAAATTCTACAAAATTTGTGTACCCAGTGTCATTGTCCCTGAAGTCCGTGTTTAACTCGAGTCCTAGGTTTAGAGCAATATTTATCCCTATTCCAAGTTGGAATAGGGGCAAAAACCAACCAAAAGCAACCACTAAAAAGGGAACACCAAATCACCTCAATCCACTGCTAAAGCAAGCAAACCAAAACTGGGGCCAAACAAGGAAAAAGATCCCATAACCAAAAGAAAACAACTAGCATCTCAACAAGAGTTACATCCCAAGCTAAGAACGTTATAAAAAATACCTAAAGAAATAGACTAACCCGATCAAACAAAAAACAGAAAAAGGAAACAAAAAACTTCACAACCACAGAACCTAAAGAAAGCTAAAACAAGAAAATCCAAAAGACAAAAGTTTTGCCACCCAGAAAAACAATACTTCAGAAAACTAACAGGTATCGACTGGAGGAGAGGCTCCAGAGTAAAACAACAAAGGAAAAAGATAAAAACCCAGTACCACCAAAAATCCTCCTAGTTAAGACAACAGACAGATAAAACTGAACAGGTGATAATGTAAAAGAAATAACAGGGTAAAAACAAATATCAGCACCAATTAACTACAAAATACAAAAATACTTAAGGGCAACAGCTTAAAACTATACTTAAAATAAACAGTTAGGAAAAAATACATAATGTAACAACAGCTGACAATTTAGTACATATTAAAGAAAAACGAGGACAACAAACAACAAAGCAAAACAAGGACAACAAACAAACAACAAAGCAAAACAAGGACAGAAAACAAACAACAAAGTAAAACCAGGGCAGAAACACAAAACACAAGAAACCCAGGTTAAAACCAGATTAAGAAGCAGGGAGCTGCGAAAAGCAGAAGCCTCAAGTTCCAACAGTAACAACTTCCAGCATAGAACCTAAAATATAATCCAAGGATAGAGAACAAGTAACTTCAATCCGACAAACCCCAGGGGGCCGATACACGACACTAAGCACCAACACAAGTAAAACGGGGACAGAAGGAAAACCACAAAAAACAAACGAACTTAAAGACCAAAGACACGAGTCCTTTGCAATTCAACTTGAATCATAAACAGATTGCAAGATTAATCCCTGCGAGACAGAATCACGGGAAAATGTTAACCAAAATTAGCAGGGGCGGATTTGGCAAATGCCCGGTGTTCCGCCGTCGGGCAGCAATTGGGCTGGTCAAGGGCCGATAAACGATTTCAAGCTTGCTATTGAAGATTGTCTCTATTAGGGAAAAGGGGACTTTTGAAAAGAGCCATCAATTGGACTTTTATTCTCAAAAACCACCAGCTATTAAAACTGAATATTATAAATAGTCCCTAATAAATATCTCTTACAACCTCCAACCAACACACAGAGGAGCTATTTGACCTTTCAGGTAAACCTATTGAAAAGGTAATCCTTTATTGGAAAAATGAACCTGAGGCAAGACTACCTGGAACTATTGCAGGTGACCTTGTCTCAGGAAAGAGATATATATCTATAAATGACACCAGCCTCACTGCAAATTTGCTGAATGAAATTATCCACCACGATTTGAAAGTATCTGGCATTACACAGCATATTTGGCAATTTACACAAAAATGTTTACAAGTAAAACTCCAGTTGACCATGAGAGACATAAACCATATCTATAATCCGATCACGCCTTCCTATCTCAGGAAACGCAGTTTCCTGAGAAAGGAAAGTTTGTAAAACTAGAAAGTATAATAAGTTTTCATACTGCTATTACAATAATGGTTATTTAATAATGGCGCACTCTGATGAAAATAGAGAAACCAGTCCACTGATACTGGTTACTGCTATTGAGTATGACTCACTCTCCCATATTATTCATGACTTCTTTTATAAAAGTGATGACTTTCCTTTTACCAAAGCAATAAAAGCAAGCAGGCTCAAGGCTTAATCCACACGGAAATTTGTAAAATTATTTTCAAACATTCCGAGTTTGATTTGCCTCGATTACGCCGCAATTTCATCTGAATAAATAAATGAATCTTTCTACACGTGAAGTGACTCATAAAGTTTCCTTATGATGTAAACCCTACTTGCACTGGTGAGGATACTAGTAACCGTTGTCCGTTGTTGCAGCTGCGATCAGTGGCGAATCTTGATAAAATAATTTAGGGAGACAAAATACCTAGGACCAAAATTAACAAACAAAATGTCCCACGCTATATATTTTAATAAGGTTACAAATAAATTAAAATATATTAACTGAATTATAATTAAAATAAATTAATGACACTTTACAATTTTGTTAATGCAGTGGAACCCCGGTGGTGCGTTTCTCTGTGGAACCGATTCAAAGACATTATATGCTGGAAAACACAATACACACAGCAAATTTTATTTTATCTATAAAAATTATGAAAAATAATTAGAAAAACACTTTACTTTTTCATTTATTAAATTTAAGATTAACATAGAAAGATTCCAACAGTATCAGAAATGTCAAAACACCTATAATTTAGCTATTCTCTAAAATAAATTTTCTATTAACATTTTACTTTACTCTCCTCACAATAAAAACTTATCTTGAAACAAAACAATTCAAAAGAAAATAAAACGAAATCCCTTCTTAGAGGGAAAAACGCAATTAAATGATAGAAAACGCACACATTTTCTTTGAGTTCTAGTTCCAATGCAAGATCTCCCCATGCAGAAGAATCCGACATGTCTCCCCTGAAAAATACATCAGCGTGTACGAGGGTCAGGAACAGTCTGACAGTTTGAGCAAAAATCTGTCACCTACGAGGGTCACACTGAAATTTTTGATATACGGCTCAGTGGTACAAGTTAAATTTACCAACTCTTAGGAGTGTTCAAAGTACTTCCCTCCAACATCAATGAACTTTTGTAGGCGAAGTTTCCAAAGATTAAATGCTTCAAGCCATCCATTTTTTGGAATCGATGAAAAATATGCTTTTATAGACTCATCAATCCCATCTTCGGAATGAAAACGACGCTCACGTAAATTTTGTTTCAGATTAAAAATAGCCAAAAGTCACACACAGCAGGATCAGAAGAATAGGGTTGTTGTTGAGACCCAGCCCGTCCGACCTACCAGAAAGGTGTAAGGTAACTGTTTGGACGGCCGGGAAGAGCCACTCAATTTAGACCGAAACCCCGTGGAGGAGGCATCCACAGAGACCTACCCTCCTTCCCCTACCACCAACCTCTCGGAAGGACTTACGGATCCACATCGTACTCCGCGTGAACAGAACCCCCAGAAAAATTGGATGGATGTTCTATCACTTTGATGATGTTTTGTTCAAGAAATTTGACTGTCATTCTTGCTGAATGAAAAGATACATTGTCATGGTGAAACTTTAGTTCCCTAACATTCACTTCCTGAAAAATTTCTGGAAGACACTTAGTAGTGTACCAATTAGCTGTAACTGTCTTCTGTCCCTCTAGCTTTATGGCTTTGACCAAACCTGTACTTCTGAAGAACGCGGCATACAATACTTTTTTCATTGCTCGTTGTCTTTTCACCATTGTTGGTTTGGGGAGATCTTCAAAGACCCATACTTTACTTTCTTGACGTGTTGGAACGTCAGAAAACGGTATGTACGTTTCATCACGAGATATGATTTTAGAAATAATGCGGTGTCCGCCATCATTAACTAATTTTAGGGTTTCTTTACTGATTCTGACAAGCTCCGCTTTTTGGTGTTCTGTTAAATTATGGGGGACCCAACGACAAACTAATGTTTTCATATGCAGTTCTTCGTGAATAATTTTATATATAACTGCGAATCCAATGTTGAGTTCCTTCTGTATCATTTGGTATGTACAGCGATTATCACCGATTAACATTTTTCGAATGTCCGACACATTTTCTGAGACTACAGCTAATAAAGGTCTTCCTGTGTGTTTTTCATCCAGGAGAGAATTTCGACCTCTTCTAAACTCTGTAAACCATCTGAATACAGTGGCACGACATGGAGCATCATTTCCATATGTTAGTTGTAGACGTTGAAAACATGACTTCTTGATTTAATCCCACTTTAAAATCATAGAAAATCATAGCTCGATAATGCCCTCGCATCAACTGGATTTTCTTTTCTTTCAAAATTTATTCTAAGATAGCTAAATTGTAATTGTCGCCACAAATTATCGTCTGCAGACATAAAGGAGTTCAAATTTAAATTTCCGACCAATAATTTTTTCTAGAGCATATCGTCTGCCCCTGTCTCAAAAATTTCAGTGTGACCCTCGTACCATCGGAATTGGCACGCCCAGTGCAAAGATTTATCTTGAAGTCATATTTAAGGATTACTGAACTCATTTGCCCTCTTGGCTATGATGAGAAGGCCTGAAATTTAAATTCCATTAAAATATGAAGGAACTTATTTCTATACAATATAATTATGTTGTTGAAAAAATATTTTCGCTTGTTTCAGATATGTCAAGAGCTGGAGAGGGGTCCCGGGAGGAATGCCTGCCCTGGGACCCAGTCAGGCTAAGTCGGGTCCTGATGCTCGACATCTCATACACATGGCGGGGGCGAACCGTACAGCTCCTTCTCGAGTGTTAGCGTAGCACTGGAGCACTGCTACAGGTGTGGCATTGTCTGCTCCTAGGCTCCTATGGTTAGAGGACTGCGTGCAAGCATTCTTTAGCGGTTGATACCGTGATCCTAAACCATCGACGCCTCAGGTTTCAATAGGCGGAGGAGTACAGACCATGGTGTGTGGATTGGCGCCCATTGTTTCTTTCAGGCATACCTCCGGGGGGGCTAAGTCCTCCGGAGACGAGGATTCGCCCTCCGGAAACATTTTTTGTTAACCTAGTTCTATAAATGTGATAAATTTATATAGGACAAATAGAAAACTTGCCCACCCCCTAGAATTTCATTCGCCCCCCCCCCCGGTCAAAAAGTCCTGAAAGAAACACTGTTGGCACCAGTTTGTGTTTTCGGACGAGTCTCGTTACGACCTAGACTACAGTGATGGTCTCATAAGCGTTAGACGGTACTATGGTGAGCGCCATCTTCCTGCATGCGTTTTAGAGCGTCATACTACACGAAAGTTAAATGTGATGGCGTGTGGGTGCCATTGGCTGTCGTAGGCAATCCCAGCTGTTACGCATTGAGGGTACGATCAACAGCAATCTCTACATCAGGGAGGTTTTGGAAGCCGAAGTTGTACCCTTTCTTCAGCACATTCCCGGTGCTATATTCCAACAAGACAACACTCGACCACATGTTACCCTGAATGTCCAAGCCTTCACTGAACAGCAGATACCGCTTCTTCCTGGCCTGCCCGTTCGCCAGACATGTCACCGTTTGAACATATGTGGGATATGGTTGGTCACTCGGCGCTGGGTCATTACTCTTCTCCAGCAGTCAATGAACTGTGGACCCAGATCAAAAAAGCCTGGCAGGCAATACCCCAGGAACACATCCAAACTCTCTTTGATTCGATGCCGCGAATTTTAGAAACTCTTATTGCCGCTAGGAGCGGCTTCACAAAATACTGATTTTATGTGTGCAATATGGTTGTATTGGTCTGAAATGGTCATTTATTTGTATCACCATTAGTAATATGTGGTATAAATGTCATTCTAATTAGACCATTACTTCGTGGTGTTGCAATTTTTATAAACATGTGTGTATATACAAATGAAATTACCATTTATTTGTGGAATTATCGTTTATTTTTATATAAGAAATTCACATAATTTAAATATTTTTCTTAGATTTAACAAATCTGTCTCAATTTTCAATGCCTCAGCTATTCACAATTCTGAATGCAAAAAATAAATATTAGTTTTGGGTCATATACATTTCTTTTACAATGCAAAATGCAATGACTGAAAATTCCCATATTTTTGGAAACTTTAAATCTCCAGGTTTTTTTTCAAAATTCCCTTCCTAAAAATCCCGGTTTGTTCTGTAGAATATACCGAGTATTTTGCCGCCTTTGCAACTCTAGTTTCGCGTACTGCATACGGACTTCTGGGCATATTTTATAATCTGTGCCTAAAGTAGTCGGCGAGTGGAGTGTTTGCTTGGAAAGCGTTCTTCGGACCTTACACAGTGAATGGTTCCGTTGACCTTATTCCCGTGGCTGGGCTCTGCTGGAAGAGGCGATTTTGATTTGCGAACCATCAGTGTTGTCGACTTCACAGATTAATTGCTCGCCACTGTGTACTCCGTTTTTACTTTTGTGCTTTACGTTGTGGCCCTACCTACTATTCTACTATAGTAGCATAGTAGACATATATGCAGTGTTGGTGTGACCAAATATTCTGCAAGTTTCTACTAAGCAGTGCAAACCATAAAAACATCTTTCATTAGATATAACTTTTATTGAATAGATATGATATAACGTTGAAATACTTGCTTCAAAATTTTGGTATGCTGCTCCTACCGGTATTTTTCCATTGGCATGCGCTCCCAAACTTATATATTAGATGCACTCAAAATCTCAAGGCCGATTTTGGGTCTGAATGACGTAAGGTGCAGTAAAAAATTAAAAATATGACTTCTGGGCTTGCTAATGTGTGTTGTGACTTGCACGCGTAGAAAAAGAGGATTCTGCTTCAGAATGGCACTTGACCTTTTGTCGCCATTACGAGGCCACACACTGAGGATTCAGGACGTACTGTTCGTCGTGCACTGCGTCTCATATGTTACTCAAATATGCACTAGAAAACGGTTTTTTAATGTTGTTTTGCATCTGTACTGCAGCGTGTAGCGATGTGTCTTCATTGTGTGGCCATTTTTCAAAACTAATCGCATTTAACATGATGCAAAATGCATCCTCAATGTGTACCCTCCGCATATATTGAGACGGGATGTCCGTAGTAAGTATGGGCGGTACCGGGGGCGGGTTATTGTGACGTAAAACCCAAGCGTTACTTCGCTTCCCCTATATCCCTTTTTCTTTCTTTACGCTATAATGTTATTATGGTTATTATGCTGGATATAATTATTTAATGAAGTATTAATCAAGTAAGTGTTATAACAACGCAGGAAATCTGCGTTCCTGCTCCTTTTAACAATAATTTAACATCATTTCAAGATTGTTTTATATCAAATTCAAGTATTATTTGCAAAAATATCAAATTCTTATCAATCGTGTATAAAAGTATACGCTAAAAGAGTGTACTTTGTTAAATGTCTGAAAAGCAAGCTAAACACAATAAAGTTTTTGCTGTTTATAAAATCTCAGCAACCTTTCCAGTGTTTTTCTGGTCAAGAATTTGTAAAGATATCTATATGTAAAAATTATATTGCATGTGTAACTGATTAATTATTTGCCAATCTTTATAACAATTCATACCAGCGCCTTTTTGCACAAACCACCCCATGCCTGGTAATAAATAGTTACAGAATGCAGACATACGCACATGTAGATATATATTTTAACTAATTTTTTATGTACTCTTGAACAAACTTTTATTCAACAAGCTTTTTTTTGTAGAAGTAAGTAATTTTGTTGCGATATTCATTTTCTGTTATTATTTATGTTAAAAAAGCCTTGGTCCAGCTTTGAAACAATCAATGAGTTGCGCATTGATTTTATTGTGTAACTTTTGCACACATCAAGGGTGTGTTTATAAAGTTAACTGAATGGCCATCTCCATTAACAATTGTTTATCAGTTAACAGGTTACTGACCACAGGAAAAACAACATGGTTGTTCTGCACGGTTCTAGACAGCATTTCATGCAAAACACATATTCTGTGTATCATGTGACCACATAACATCGATGGAGAAAATCCTTGGTTATTCTGGTCATAACTGCACTGTGACCGAAACACGTTTTAAAATGACAGTGCTTATGAAAAAGTTTTCAAACGCTTTTGTCATGATTGGTGGTCACCTGTCAAAATCTTAAATAGTTCACATAGTAATAGTCATAATCTTAAACTTTTCAAATGTTTCCCAAATATTATCAGTTTTAGTTAGATTTCGTCCAATGGTATGCAGTCCATAGAAGCAATGCTTACCTAACATCAATGTAAGCATTGCTTACCTAACATCAGTTTTAAAAAAATAAAAAATTTTTACTATAATATTTCAACAGAATTTGTGAAACGATGATTGATGATAGATCATTGGTCACCAAACTCAAACTAAACTTCCCGATATCAATATTGCTTTGCATGCTTACAATGTCAGCCCTAGCAGAAAAGTCTAATTAGCACGAAATAAACTGATTAGAGAAGCAATCTGTCAATTTCTTATTGATATGTGATGACGCATCATCTAATAGCAAAGATACAAATTTTTGTATCTTAAAAAGTTTTCTTCAAATTTGAGAAATATGAACTCTTAATTTCCACGAAAATGTCATTAATGCATTTGCAAAAAAGTAGAAGAATGGAATTTATGTGCAAATAGGTTCAACAGTACAGTCAACCCTCCCATAATGCGATTAACACTAGAACTGCGGATATTTTGAACTACCTAGAACGACGGACGGTCAATGTGATCGCCATAGAAAAAATACAACATACTTTTAATTCAAAACCAAGACATCATAGTTACAGCATTTAGGATGTTTCTTCGACACATTTTTTGTAAATATTTCAATAAAGTTATTTTCTAATTATTTAATAGAACCCAGTCTCCTTTTCACATTACTTAAATTAAAATTTGAAACCCATTCTTTATCCATATTTTTCGTCTGCCAATGCATTTAAGGTGAATGTATTAATTTTTTGCAAGGGATTTCCCTGATAACTGAAATTGAAATATGGTGATGTACGTGAATGAAGAAACAGGGGAATTCCCCATTAATTTTGAACTGTAAAATTGTAATAGAAAAGTTCATGCTATAGGGAGACTGCTTAAACTGAGTGGTATTACAGAGAAACTGCGTTATAAGACTACCGCGTTTTATGAGTATGGCCTTATGAGGGGGCTATCTCAATTTTTGCACCACATGATATAGAATCCGCATTATGAAAGAACCGCGTTATAGCAGGGTTGACTGTAATATATTTTTCCTATTGTTTTTATATACCAGAATTAAATGTACTTGCCAAAAGCAAAATATCGCTGCACACCACTAATTTTATCATTTCATTTAAAAATCAATTCGGTAACCTTGTACGTTTATATATGTAACATGTTACAATTTTGTTTTAAGTTTTTATAAAGAGTTAATTTTGTAGAAATATTTTATTTATTTTGGTTTCATGGCTGACAAGGGAAATATCGTCTATCCAAATAATTTGAGATCAAGTTATTTTTATTTTAATTATATATTATCCAAAAATAAGTGGACAAAACATTCTCTGTGTAAATATAAATAAACAAAGTATTTTTACTTTGTCTGAGCGTCAAGCGCGCGGGATTTTCAGGTGAGACGAATTTCTCTCTGTCTACCCACATCGAAGATATTTCATTGGAAATGGAGCTAAAAGAAAATATGCACCAAATTTATACTCGAGCTGCATAGTCCTTGATAGACATGTCTACGCTATAAGGAAGTGGCTGTTTTCTTAATAGTTAACAGGAAATTTGCTAAATTATAGATGTTTTGATATTATAGGGTTGTTTCGATTTTTTTCAGAGTTAAAAATTCGACATATGGAATTGATATTTTTAAAAAAAAATATGAGACATTCATCTCAAATATCCTGATGTTTTAATTTATTCACATTCACCTTTTTTTGTATAAATTAAAAGTGGCATAATTGTTTATAATAAAGAATTTACAAGTCTAAGTATTAAGGTCAAGGTAAAAAATTCTTATAGAAACCAAATCAATCTAGAATGTAATATAAGAATATATATTTAGAATTGTTCTTGATTAAATGTTTATCAAATGAAAAAGTAAAGCTTGATAAGTGGTCTATTTATTTTATATATTTTCCTTGATTTTTATAATCTAATTAAAATGGAGTTTTCCTTGTACTTTGTTTTCCTGCATATAATGCTTGTATTACAAAACCGGGGTTTCACTTCAATAAATTTGTAAATGTCATTAACTTATTTTAATTGTAATTCAGTTATTACCGAAAAATTATTTAAAACAGTATTGCATACCTCTCAAACCGCAGCCTAGTACAGAGGCACTGATAGATAAAGCAAAAGAATACTTTGCATAGGGGCCCGGGAGGCTTCATTATTTTTACCCAGACCATCTGACCGACCCGAAGGTGTATAGTATCTGTTTAAATGGCCGGGAAGTGCCATCCAATTTAGACCAGAACCCAGTGGGGGCAGCATCCACAGGAACTGTACCTTTCGGAAGAACTTACGGGCTCACATATGTAATGTTCCCGTACTCCACATGAACACATAGACAGTTTGGGCAGAGCTGGGAATCAAACTGGGGTCCTCCGAGTACAATCCCAGCTTTTGGAAAAATATTTGCTCAATATTTTGTTTTAAATTATTTTTTTTATTTCTTACCTTATTTTAGTTCGACAACTGACAGGCACCACTTTAAGTCTTAAATGTAACCTAGCTAAAATATATATAATGAAACTTTATATTTGCAAATTTTGGACTCTGTCTTCGCAAATTATTTTTTCATGACTGATCTGCCATCATGACTGTTATCATGACTGATCCATCCTCCTCAAAATTGAGAAACTAAATAATCAAAGACTTGTAAAGTTACTTGCTTTTTAAAAAACAGTGTAAAAAGAGTTAATTTTCAAATCTATTAAAACAAAATTAAATGGAAAATTTACCGATACACATCTCTAACTACGTCTGAAAAGATTTCGTATGAAATTGATACGATGTTTTTAAATAACAATTTCAGGATGCATATAATAAATTTTTAAATCATTGTGAAAGTAAATTTTTAGTGTAGTTTAAAAAAAACATTTGACTTTCTTACTTTCATCAATTTACATGTTTTAGTTATCCCTGTACACAAATCACAATTTTTAAATAATTTCTGAACAAATATTTGTGTACAATATCGTTAACATTTTAAGTACTCATTCATTTAACGTAATATGAAGTAAGGGATATTTTTATTTTATTTTTAAAAAAACGTGTTATCAACATGGAATAGTTAATATCTGCACTGGCAGCAAGAAAACTTGCTATATGCCACAATAATGTGAATTTCTATGGGGACTGATATATTAAGTGCTACCATGCCGCCGGCATCTAATTTATTAAAAATTAAACTCTTGAAAGAACTTCGTCTATCAAAATTTTTCCCAAAGTTTGAACCAGGCTCTCATTCAGGGTGCAAAATAAGGGAATATTTTTCAGTAACAAACTGCTAATCAAAATTTCATTTCTGTAGCAGTTTCCATATTTTGACTAGCAGTTCACAACTATTATTTCACGAGTTCTTAAAAAAATGTACCTATAAACATATCGAGATGCCGGTTTTGAAATATAAATAAAAACATGAATATTACAGGTGCAATGCACGTTTTCGGAAAGATTTTTTCCCGTTATGAATCATTTGTTGTGATTTTTAAAATTAAATCGCAAAATGCGATTTAAATTTATTTTTACATAGCAAAACACAAATTTCCTATGGCGATTTGCGATGTGATACCGCCTATTTTGCAACCTGCTCTCAGTACAGATAAGATAGCTTAATCCATGAACATATAAAGCTGAGATTCGCAACAGCATTCCTATGAAGTAATTTAGATTATCAATGCTTTAAGTGGTATATTTATCAATGCCTTAATGGTATATTATACTACATATTTTGGAGTGTACTATAAGCATCAGATTAAGGGGCCATAGTGGGGGCCATTGTTTATAAAATACAGTGGTGAAATATTAGGTAGTTGTGAAATATTGTAACTACATACATGAATCATGCAATACTATTTACTAATTGTCATTTGTAATTGTAGCAAGAAAATATTAAAAACAGAATAAAAATATTTGATATTCATGTTTGCAAGCTTTAAATATGTTGTAGAAAACTTGAAAGTAATAGGAATTTGAATTCAGCACAAAATAGTACTGATGATTAAAATGATTTTATAAATGCGAGCAAGATAAATTTATAATGAATCAGATGCTTTAAAATCCACATAATCCAAAGAAAAATACCCAGCTCACTGAAACAATTCAAAAATTACATTATGTGCTCAAATACGAATCATATTTTGAATGAGTTTCGATAATTATACATACGTAAATAGAAAAAGATGCTTTACTTATATAGAAATGTTTCCATCCGTAATACAATAGAGGCAAAAAAATTAAATCTCCGTGTTTTAAAACACATAAGTGGCAAATTAATGAAAATCCTCTTTTTGAAATACATGACATACTTCAAATTCTTTACAAAATTATACCCAGCTAAATTAACTGGCGTAAACCTCTTCTGCTTGATTGACATATCTCGAAACGTTGTTGTGTACGTCATATTGGCTGCGCCTCCGGTTCCGCCCATACGTACTACGGACATCTTGTCTCAATATATGTTTACATTCCCTTTGACATTATGGAATAAAAAAAAATCAAGATTGCTATCCTTTTATAATATTGTTTTATTTTTATCTCTTTTCCTCCAATCACTGGTTTAAGATTAGAATTAATGTAAATTAATGTAGATTATGAGTTTCAACATTTGCACAATTTGTAATCGGAATTGAAACATACGTCACGTTGATACTTCCACTTCTTGGCGTCGCCTCTCCTTTTTCTCTCTTTCTATTCATTTCCCTTGTCTGCCGGTCGCGCTGATCGAGTTCTTTCTAATTAGTACACGTGTTTATTTATTTAAAATTTAAAGGATGGCAGAACATCGTGAAAGAACTTTTTTGATGGTCAAACCCGATGGTGTTCAGAGAGGTTTAGTGGGTAAAATTATTTCCAGGTTTGAAAAGAAAGGTTTTAAATTGGTAGCAATGAAGTTCATGCAGGTAATTATGTATTATGAGTGTTGGGGAGTAATTGTTATCGCTTACTTTCTCACTTGTTTAAAATATGTGTAAAACATTTCAGAAGATAAGTTATTCTCGAACAACTTTTATAACTATATTTCTTAAAACACCTGTATTTCAGTTTTAGCTTTAACCCTGCTTCTTGCCGGTGCGAATGCATGATTATTCCCCCCCCCCCCCCCCAGTTTTCCTTCGGTTATATATATTAATTTATAAGAATTGCATTTTAGCTGTATGTATATTTCTTACCTATTAAAAAATAATTTGTGATAAACGGTTTTACATAACCATGGCTGGACAAACCCAGTGCTCCAGGTCGCAGTAGCGCCTAACAAATTCGTGCTTTGACCCGGATCGGTCAACGTTTGTGTACGCGGCAGTGCATGAGCTCAAGCTTAAACTAAAAAATGATTTGGACTAAAACTTCTTCTAAATGTTAGTATAAATTTCTATTCGTTGTACCATTGTAACAATTAATCACAAGCACTTTCTAAGAAATGTCAAAATAATGTCTAATAAAAGCTGGCTAACTTTCTGGCCAGGCTCCTACATTGAGGAGAAATTTATAAAGCCCTGATCATAACCCTATATTTAATTTTTCTACACCAATAAACAACAAAATATCTAGTTCCGAACAAAATTGTAATTTAACATCGCAAAAATATCATTGCGGCGAATGTTCGTATTTTAAATCCACTAAATGTATATAAAAAAAAATTGTATAGATTTTAAGAAAAATTAAATACATGTACAAATATGTTAATGCGTAATGCAGGGGCAAAGATTTACTGGTTTTTAATATTAATGCTACAACTATTAAAAACCCGAAAATCTAAAAATTGGCAGGCATCAATGTTTAGTACTATGCAAGTACCTGTTGGACTGTTTTTTAGTTTAGAATTTATTAGCTATTTTATTCACAATAGTAATGTGGCCTTCGTAAATTTATAATTACTGGCTCTATTCTGTAATTGACAGCATAATTAGAAAAATTTGGGTGCAAAATGTACATGTGGATTCTGACCTATCTTATAGGTAGATTTTTGTGTTTGAATTCCAGGTTTGAGGGGATTTCAGAGTATAGGTACATAACTGTTCGCAGTGATGTAGAATAAACTTTTTGCTATAAGGCTGGGCTGGTCAAATAAGCCCTAGTATGTATAAAATGACCATGGAGCATCCAATCTAGGCAATATTTGATTATTAAACTTAGTACATTTAAAATTTATGAATCTGTCATAAAATAGAAAAAAAAATTATATTTGATAGATTGTGATCTGTTCTAGGAATGCAGTTTTAAATGTTCTCTACTTTTAAAACATTTGTTTTAAATCTTCTGATGTATACATAGAACTTGAGAACGATTCTCTTTTTTGTTCTTTTTCTTTAATTGTACTAGAAATATTGTGGAACCTATTTGTACTGGTACAACTTTTTACTGGTAAGGAATTTGGATTTGATGAGACTTTTGAAGCAATAAATTGCTAATTGTTATTAAACAGGGCAATTGTTACAAACACTGGGAAACGCGCCAACTACGCGCGTTTCCCAGTGTTTTGAAATTGACCCCTCCCAACTCAAGTGACGTAGTTTCCCAAGTTTTAAAATAATCTCCGCCTACAAATCTGACGTATTCTAGTTTTATGATTGGAAAAAAGTTTGTAGAACAAAATTAAAGAAAAAACTGTACTTAAAAAAAAGTTTGTACTTTAACAAAATTTAAGAAAAAGCGATACTTGGAAAAATGTTTGTACTTTAACTAAAATTAAGAAAAAACAGAACTTAGAAAAAAGATTGTACTTTAACAAAATTTAAGAAAAAACAGAACTTAGAAAAAAGATTGTACTTTAACGAAATTTAAGAAAAATCAATACTTAGGATAACCATTTTAAAAACACTGGAAAATACAAAAGACAAAATCTATAAAAAATCTGCATATCTACTGAAAATTTACGTAAAATGTTAATGTATATGAATTACAAGGAATGTTTTAAATATTTATTCCAAAATGTTTGTAAAAACAAATTTTTGCGAAAAAGATCTATAAAAACAAGAGTCAACACAGAGATTATGAAATACACAGAAGACTATTGAAATGCAGATTCCCAAAACGTCGCACTCTGATTGGATGTCCGGAAAGGCTACCAGCTTTGCGAAATAAACTGAGTGAAATGTAACCCTGTGCCGGTGCATGGCACGCTTTTGTACTTTGAAATTTGGGGTATGGGCTATTCTACCGATCAACCTTTAATTAAATTAAACCAACAATTGAATTTTAAACTGGGAAGGCTAAGCTTTTAAGCCTCTATGGACACTACGCCACTGTGCAAGCTACAGATTAGATTAAGCAATAAAACGACTAACACTGCTTAACTCTGCCTTTTCTAGTCATCAAAAGTTGATTTTTTAGAATATTGGGAGGTTAAAACATAGGTAAATGATTCAGAAACACTTCAAAATAAAGCAAAATTTGCTGAGGGTTGTATTAATATTTTTAAGGGATTGCTGGGGTTAAAAATTAATAAATGAAGACTAACTTAATGAAAAAAATGTTAATGCACCGCTATATGTGAACATAGTTAGAAAGGAAGGGGGATTTCTAGAGGCATCGCTTCTGGTTCGTATTGTATACAATGACATCGTTTGGTGGGTCATACATTATTCCCCCTCTCACAGGTCACACCAAAAGTCAATTACAAAGTTTTGAATAACATTTTTGTTTTAATTTAATAAGAGTTAAATAGTCAAGGAATAAATTAAGATCCATTTTCTTAGTACTATTTAAGAAAAATCACAAGATAATTGTTCGGGGCAGTTACCAGTTTTAAACATGTGACCACAGGTCCACAAAATCGGTGATACCGAGAATCATTGTTCCTAGCCCCAGTCGCTTGTAAAACCAGACTATCTAACCAAAAAATTAGCTAACTACACTGTAATAGTTATTGTTCTCTAGATTCTTAATGAAAGATGCATCAAATACCTATTTTAAGTCTGGAAACATGCACATATGCACCTAAGATCATAAAAGGGGTACTGTTTGTTTAAATCTTACGATGGAATGAAACTCTTAACAGTTGTTTTGTTAAAAGAAAATAAAGTCCCTTCAAGTACAGAAATTTTTTTGTTCTATCATTTTTATATTACCTAGGTCAAATTAGGTTAGCATAGGCCATTAAGTTGGCCAGAGCTATTGTAGGTTAACAATCGTGTTTAATAAATATACTTCCATTGCTAAGTTTTCTGACATTCTATAAATATTTTGCATTCTAAAGTTATGTAGTTAACTTTTAAGTAATACTCTACATAAATAACATACTGACATAAATGTATTTTGCTGAAATTAATATAAATGTTATCTATTTCTAGGCATCTCAAGGACTACTAGAAAAGCATTATGAAGATTTAGCTGGACGTCCATTTTTTGCTGGATTAGTTCATTACATGCAACTTGGACCTGTAGTTCCTATGGTAATTATATTTATTTCCGAACATTATTTAATATATCAAGATCTTTGGGAATAATTTAAAAATAATTTTAGTTTGTTATAAAGATAGGAATGCAGCCAGTTAGTTTTCTTAAGTTAAACTTTAATTATATAAACTTCCCTGAAAAATATTTAGGTGCTATCACAGATGGAGTTCTGAATCAAAATTATGCTCATTGAGTAGCAACCAGCATTAATAAACAAGTTTCACTTTTGTTGGAGCTAAAAAAAAAAAAAACCCCTAATTTTGTGGAAGTTGTAAAATTGAAAAAAAAAATTTTAATTAACTTTTTCTTTTTAGGTCTGGGAGGGATTAAATGTTGTAAAGACAGGTAGAGACATCATCGGTGCTACTAATCCAATGGAATCACAGCCAGGAACTCTCAGGGGTGATCTATGCATTCAAGTTGGCAGGTAATATTTTCTTGCTGAAGATTTAATAAAAATAGCCTAGGAATTAAATGCTTTATCTATGGACATTGGGCTTTGTTGCACAGAAAGTAGAAAAACTGAGCACATTTTAAATAAAGGTGCTGTGTAAGGAAGGCCCAACAGTTTTTTAATATGGAAACTACATATTTTGTGAGAATTGGACTTTGTTATTAATTTTATAATTTTTAAGGTTAAATGCACAACCATGAACACATTTTAAATTAGCAATAATTTAAGTTCTTCCAATCACTACATTTGCGAATGTGAAAATAAAACGCAGGGTTCGTTTGCACTCTGGAAAGCAGGAAAACCAGAAATTTGATATTGCACTAAAATGTCGGGAAAATAGTTTTTTTTTTTTCTCTCAAAATTCTGGGAAAATAGAGAAATTTTTAATTATTTTTGCATATGTTCATGTGAATTGCCGAGAGTCCATTAGTATCTTTTCCCATCCATCTTCTAAATGTTGCATATTAGATTGAC
Source organism: Amaurobius ferox (assembly GCA_951213105.1). Classification (NCBI taxonomy): domain Eukaryota; kingdom Metazoa; phylum Arthropoda; class Arachnida; order Araneae; family Amaurobiidae; genus Amaurobius; species Amaurobius ferox. Next base: position 77,387,120 of record OX578142.1, on the reverse strand, counting down.
TAGACTTACTTACTTTTTTATATTCTGGTTACTTAAGTTTTAATTTTTTATTTTTGCATAATACATATTTTCCTATTTTGAAAAATGGGTTTGAACCTTTTGAAGGGAATTTTTTCCAAAAAGTGGTATAATGATTTAGGCAAATAAAAAAGCAACCATTTTGGCAAGGATGTATTAAAATTGATATATTCACATCTATAAATACATTGTTATATTTTATTTTTTATTAAAGATTAATATTTGTTATTAGGGAAAACTTATGCTTCATCAAACTGAAATGTTTGTTTTCAATTTATTTTTAACTGGATAAAAACTTATAATATAAATATATGTATTAATGCATAATTATATGCTTAAATAATTTTATATTATGTGAGCATATATATTTCATTTCTTACCTGATTACAGAGTCTTAAAACTGCTGACTTTTTTTTTTCACTACTGAAATCTTTATCAGCTGAGTGGCATCACTATAATGATTGAAGTTGTAAGTTTTATGATCATAAATAAACCCTTTTATGCATGATTAACCTTTTGTCTCATGCTGTCATAGAGAATATGAAATTTCACTCTAATTTCAAAAAATTATTTCTAGTTCTAGATTTTTCGATAACAAGGTTGGATATAACGTCTCTTGAAAATACATTGGTATTTATGGCAGCTATCATGTACACTAACAATCAACAGCAGATGGCATAGCTGCCAGTGGCTCAGATTTTCGTGCATCATCCCGATCTCCCTATTTCTCGTTCACAAGCTGTACAAAAGTCCCCCCCCCCCCTCCCGCCAATGGAACATTATCAAACTTGGTATCAATTGGAATATTTTTTCAAGCCCTTCAAAATGAAGGTTAACATGCTATAATTTGGATCAATGATACAGATTTTTTAAAATTTTCTTATGAAATTTGAAAATAGAAAATATCCAAATTCTATAATTTGGAAAAGTCTGGACTGAACCTTATTTTCTAAGTTGTACTGTATATGTAAACAACATTGTATAAAACATTTCAAGTTATTTTGAATGGCTTTTTTACACTCATATTCACCTGGCCAACGGCCGTACCGTGCTGAAAACACCGGTTCTCGTTAGATCACCGAAGTCAAGCAGCATCGGGCGCGGTTAGTACTTGGTGGGTGACCACCTCGGAACACCGCGTGCTGTTGGCCATCTCGGGTGCGGTATCCCCGTGGTTTGCGCGCTAGATTTGCACGATACCACAAATGCTGCCGTGTTCATGCGGAGTACGATCACGTTAAACATGTGGGTCCTTAAGTCCTTCCGAGAGGTTGGTGGTAGGGGAAGGAGGGTACGGTCCCTGTGGATGCCTCCCCCACTGGGTTCCGGTCTAAATTGGGTGGCACTTCCCGGCCGTCCATACAGTTACCTTACACCTTTCTGGTAGGTCGGACGGTCTGGGTCTCAACAACAACAACAACACTCATATTCACGGTATCAATTAAATCTAAAGTTATTTTTTTTAAATTGGCATTAAAAATAGCAGTATACAGTACCTAAAATTTTGATACCTTTTCAGATAGATTTAATTATTATAAAGCTGTGGGTTGTTTAGTTCGAACAAAGAGACTCCCTAACAGCCAGTTCTCCCCAAAGACACCAAATTACTCGGGGGATACTTAACCCCTTGTCCAGGTCACGTGATAGGGACTGCTATATTGAATCAGGAGCAAAAAAATAACTCCCCTTCGCTTCCTCCTTTCTTAATTTTGAACATGATTTGCATAGGGAGGAAGAAAGGGGAAAGCAATTCCTTCCTGGAGTGCAGTAGACACAGTGGAGTAAAATACTGATTATACCTGAGGCCTCGAAGGCTCATGTGCACACTAGAAATAGTTTAACAATAGTCTAAAATGTCAGAAAAAAATCTGTTTTTATTCAAAATTTTAGAAAAATCAGGGAAATTTTAACTTGTCGATCTGCACTAACTAAAATGGGTAAATTAAAAAATAAATAAATGTACAAACGTAGCTTATATAGAACTTCAAGCTAAAACCACTTTTGATGGCGTAAAAGAGCCCATAGCAATTGTCGGAATGTTTCAGATCTATCCGTATCTATCTTTTCTATCCGTATGACTTGGCAAAGACGACTAGTGGGGAGGAAATATGAAAATAGAGAGAGGGGGGCATTTGCTGCGATTGTTTTAGTTTTGTATTTTCTAATGATGTAGTCAGGAAGTGCCTCGTTAAATCAGAGTGGTCCGAGGGGTGGGCGACAGGGGATTTATACTTGTTGGTTTGATAAGCAGATATTTGACGTATTTGAAAAAAATATATTAGCTGATGCTTTCGTATACATTAGTGAAGTAACAACTTTCAACTTAAACTTGGTTCCTTATTTTGCTCTTTTGTTTGGAAAGCCATATTTACTATAAATAATAAATAACTAATAATAAAGTTTTCCTTTTTCAGCAGCATCAGTTTTTTTATAGATATAAGGATGTTGTATACTAAATAGATGCTAGAAAATAAATAAAACTTTTGAAATTTTTCTTTCCTGTACTTTCTCATACGTAGTATTGAGAAAGTATTGTTTTCACTTTGATTTCGAGGCCAATATATGTTTTGAGAGCCCCTGAATATGTTTTGACTCTGGAATGATGTCAGTCTGATTGATTTTTTGTATACACGATCACTACTACAAATATTTGTGGATTTTTACGAAACTATATTCGGCTTTGTTAATGAATAATGTAGAATTGCATAGATTTTTTTTTTCAGTTCGAGCGAAAACTGCGAAATTTTATATTTCCTTAACTTGGCAGCGTGACAAAATTTGATGATTGAAAGACTTGGTTATAAAATTTAATAGTTTCAGTAATTATAGTGAAAAATAGCCACTACAATTTTTGTATTCGTGATGTCATTAGTCCCCTGGGGGTCTGTCCCCCATAGGGTTAAATTATTAAATTTCATATTGATCAAAAGATTTTTCCGAACCCTTTAAAATGAAGGGTAACATGCTATAATTGAGATCATTTGGAACAATACAGACTTTTCAACATTTTTTTTGTAAAATTTATAAAAAAAAAAAAATCACTAGCTGCTTAAAAATACTTTTTGGTATATGAAAATAGAGTTGAGCCACACTAATTAATTTATTTTTCGTTTCGGAGAGGAAGGGGGAGTGTCATAGTAAAATAAAAATATGGAAATATTTCATCTGTAAATTGAGAAGGGGGGGGGTGGGGGTGGAATCGACAGAACAACTTATACTCAAGAAAAAAATACCAACTGATAATCTTGTACAATTGGTCGATCATGTAATTAACGATCTTGAACAAAGAAATTTGCTAACCAAACAGGAAATATCTATCTACAAGATTAAATAAATGCTTAGATTTTTCCCTTAAATAATTTAGATCTTTTCAAACATTATTATAAGTTTTTAATTTTGTAGATTTTAATACCTTTAGTGACAACCCGTCAAACTTCAAATCACTGAATTAACTAATTAAATGGCAAATCTTAAAACCAGATTTAAAGGTCACTTTATTAAAATCCATCCTACAGACGTACAACAAATACATAATTTTAAGCCAAAGTGCTTTCGAACACCTTCATGCTCTTCCTCAGTGGCGATAGAATCAGAACAGATGCCATCATGCCTAAATACATTCCAATACCGTCAAGCAAAATTTGCATATTACGAAAATTGCCATCTGTACAAAAAGTTTTTTTTTAAATGTTTATCTTTGAGATTTGTGAATTTGATAATTTTAAATCTGTTTTATGATTCTCACAATTTTGTATGGATAGCAATTTTCGTAATATGCAAATTTTGCTTGACGACATTGGAATGTATTTTGGCATGATGGCATCTGTTCCGATTTTATCGCCACTGAGGAAGAGCATGAAGGTGTTCAAAAGTGCTTTGGCTTAAAATTATTTATTTGTTGTATGTCTGTAGGATGTTTGTGATAAAGTGACCTTTAAATCTGGTTTTAAGATTTGTCATTTAATTAGTTGATTCAGTGATTTATAGATTTTTCGTAAAATTATTTATCACAATTTCTTTTTATTTTTTTAAATACCATTTATTTGAAATTTTTAGATCTTTTGACTATTTTAATTTTTTTAAATTATATATTGAATATTTTTTAGATGCAATAAAATTTATTTAGATCTTTAAAATTATCTATTGCAATTTTGAAATTTTTTTTATAGATTTTTATTAAAATTTGTTGTTTATTTTTATATTAAAGAATATGTATTGAGGAAAAGATTTTTTTTATAATAAAAAAATAAGCATTTTCTTATGTAATTTATATACTATTTTAGTTTATTGAAAATTCTAAATTTTTATACTTAAATTTTGTTAATTAGATTTTTAAAACTTCATTGTCTTATCTTTCTTATACCTGTTGTATATACGACAAACTGCTGAAATAAGAAAATACTTTGCATCTCATCTAACTCCTACAATACCGAAAAATCACTTGCTACAAACTGTTACAATTTCGAAAAATTGCCTGCTACAAACTGCTACAATTTCAAAATATTGCCTGCTACAAACTTCTACAACTTCAAAAGTTTGTTGCTACAAAAGAGTTTTCTGTAATCACATCATGTATCATGTAGCTACAGAATCTCAGTCCTCAATTGCTCAGTAATCAGCCCAATCAGACCTGGTGCCATGGAACTGAAGAAATCTTGGTCACCAGAAATGACGACATACTGTAATAATTTTAGTCACAATTACTACAAATTTGGTCTCTTTTATTCCACAGGATCACCTGGTATGAGGGTATTTTCTGTAAGCGGGAGTTTTACATATCCCAAGTGTTTTAATAAAAGCTTGCATGACGTGGGACTGATTTTAGACACTGATCAGTTTTACTATATTGTAGTTCATATTTATCACCCATTAACTAAAGAAACAATTTATATTTTTAATTTTAGTTTTTATTAAATGTCATTGTCCGGTGTGTCCCAACAGCTAAATAATGAAATCGCAACTTCATTTACAAGCCTTTATTTTCTAGTTTTCTTTTAATTTGATGTTTTATATTAAATTAGACAATTTTAAATACAAACAGTAATAAAGATCCACTATGCATTAGAGCAATATTTTAAATTAAATTTTAACACCTTTCTATACATAGATGACAATTAAATATAATTAAAGTATTTTTTTTTTTTTACTAAAGTCCATATTCACCATTTCATGAATTTGACTATGTTCTAGCTATCATTCTGTACTAGGAAATATTATAAAACTGAAACATATATGTGTACCTAGTTAGTGTTGCATACTGAATACCAAGTAAGGCTTAAGTGCAAATAACACTCGTATGCTCAGAAAGTAAAAACTAGATTTTCTTTTTAGAGGATAAAACAAATAAGAAGTTAGTTCTAAATATAAGATTGCAATTAAAGAGCAAATTTTTTATTTTTCTAATGAAATATATGTATACTTATTTTTTAATTTAAACCACCCATGTTAAAATATAATGCAGAAAACAAGTTGAAAAATAGAAAAAGAAATATATTATAACAAGAAAGATTAAAATGCTCGTTAGAAAAAATGGCTCATATAGATCTTCAGATCCTAACAAAAAAAAATAGTTTTTCTATCAGTAATTTATTTTTCAATTTGGTGTTATATTATTATGAATATTGTTGAAATTTTATTTGGATTGGATAGAAGTTCACTGATGTAGCAATAATTCAGGGATTTTCTTTTGTAAAAAGTTTTATTTGTGGCAAAATATTTTTCTTAGTAGTAATAAATATGCTCCTGAAATTATAAGATTATTTCATAATGTGGATATTTTTCGCATGTCTTTGATTGCTTGGCATAGATATTTGTTTATGCCAAACAGTCATTAAAAGGAACTGAATTTGATCACACTAAGCCTTGACTAAATAAATTACTTTGATTTGCATCTAGATTACTCTTCAGGCCATAAATTTCCCTGTGTGGTTTAATTAGAATTTTTTTTTTTTTTTTTCAGAAATATTATCCATGGCAGTGATTCTGTTCCCAGCGCTGAGAAAGAAATAGCTTTATGGTTTAAAGATGATGAATTATGCAACTACTGTCTGGCCACAGAAAAATGGGTTTATGAAGACTAAAATTACTAGCATTTGGCTTGTGGATCATGTATATTTGGAGTAAAAATTCACATTTTTTATTGGTTGTATGTTGTCAGCAAAACTTTTAAAATATATTCCAGGAATAAAGCCTATTGTGCCCTATAAGTCTCTGTAATGCTTTTCCATTTTTCAACAATTGAATTTCCTATTAATAAATCATAAAAATATATATAAGCAGTTTCCCCCAGGATTAAAAATGGGCAGGGTGTTGTTACCAGGAAAAGTGCACATATCTTTTGTGAATAGAATTTATTCTTGGGATTTCTAGGATGAAAATCAAGAGCATTGCAGAATAACATTTCTCCGGCCATAATACTTGACGAATTTGGCAGAATAAGAATAGCACTAAATCAATCAAAATGACAGCTAATTGATGAAAATTCAATATTTTAGAAAGAACATAAGAATAACCTATTTCTCCATCTGTAGTGCTTGGCGGAATTCTGGTAACGAATTTTGGTGTCATATCGCCAACTTTTAATGTTGGCAAAATTGTTGCCAAATATCTTCTTATCACTTTTTCACTGTTAAAGTAAATTCATTGCAATATATGAGGAAAGTTGTGTGCTGCCTACATCAGATTTTTTTTTTGTTTAAAAATCTGCAAACTTGCCAATTTTCTGACTAAAATAGGTAAACCAATTTTTATAATGTAACATGTGACTGTGCACATAGAAATTAGTGAAGCATTTTAGATCACTTGATTTTTCTATCCACTTGGGAGTGGAGAGACTAAAGAATTTGCCATGATTGTTTTGGTTTCGCATTTTCCAATGATGTAATTGAAAAGCACCTTGTTAAGGTGATGACAATAGGTTTATTCATATTAGTGTGACAAGCACATATTTGGCATATTAGATGACTTTTAAGTATTTTGTTTTTATTTGAAATTTTATATATTTGGTCCAAATGATCACAATTATAGCATATTACTCTTCATTCTAAAGGGTTTGAAAAACATCTTTCGATAGATACAAAGTTTGACAATGGATATTTGGAATTTGATGAAAACTACAGGGAAAACTCTTAATTTCATTTTGAAAAATGGATATGAACCCTGAAGAGAAATTGTCAAATCTATTTTTAAGCAAAACTGTAGATTGACACAATACTCATAATTTTATCCTTCAGCAGTTCAAGAAGCTTCTTATGCAAGAGATGTATAAAATATCACTGGAAAACTACAAATATGGTAATTTTAGGGGACATTTACACTAGATATGCACAATTGCACCTCAAAACATTCTAATTTTGATGAATTGCAATTAAAGTGGAACTGCTGTGACTAGGGTTGGGATGTTTTTGCCAAAGGTAGTAAAAAACGTCCTGACAAAAATACCTTTTTGCTGCAGTGGCAAAAATGTTTTATTTACGGGAATGTAATTAAGTTATTTTGATTTTTACCAATTTTAACTCTAATAATATATAACATTAATGTTTTTTTGAAACTTGGAATGTTCGATGCATCATTGAAACAGTAATCTAAATGCTATTAAGTTTGTATTGTTTTTGTAAAATACTTTTTTAGTTAATACTATGAATGCAGAACATGAGAAAGGAGAGTAAATAACAATAAAACAACTCGTTCTTATGCTTCAGTTAATTTTTAACAAAGTCTGAGTAATATGAATAAGTATAGCTCATTAAACTATAACTTTAATTATGAAAAGAATTGCACTTAAAATAATTAAATTTCATCAAATTCTATTGAATTTTCTACATCAGAGCACATATTTTGTTTTTCAACATTGCATAGCAGTAAACAAGTTTTGAAACACTATCTATTCCTAACCTGTTTTGAGTCTTTGAATGCACAAATGAAAAATTAGAGAATATTCTCTTATTGCAGCACTGCTTGAAGGGCATGTTTGGAGATGTGCAACTAACTTGCAAAAGTTTTTAGAAATATTACATGCTCTTACTATACTTCACCATTTATTAGCATCAACATCAGTTCAAAGTTTATGGTATACGATATAGATAAAAAGTTTATTTTTTGTAGACATGCTCTGGCCTTTTCTTTCTGTTCATAATTGAGATTTCCCCCCTCTGTATTTAAGATACAATAAATAAGCAAGATGTCAATGCAAAATTGCTTAATGAAACCTTTTTTTCACTGCAGCAGAATGGGGTTTCAACTCGTCATTTTTTAACAAATTGCCCCATAAATTGCAAGCATCAGCAATTGTTGAATCACTCTCCAGATGAGCTAAAGCACTTGCTACTGGCTTTAATTGTCTGATAAGGTCCTTCACTTGTTGATAAAGGTTGAAATCCTGTATACGAGCTGCAATGTTTGGATCCATCTCTTCAAAATGCTCATTTGTTATTTTTATATATGATGTATGATTTCGAATAAACGTTTCTAGACAAATCATTTGACTACCCCACCCAGTATTTCCAGGTAATTGAGGTGAAACATGCTCACTGCATTCCTTTAACCATGCTCCAGGGACATGGTGATTTCAAAAATAGTTGTGAATATCTATTGCATGTTTAATAACGCTGGAAGGTGTATCTCCTCCCAAAAGGTTTAGTCAATGATCTGCACAACCATATGTTATCAGAGTTGAACCCTCAAATTTTTGTTCTAATTCATGTCTCATTTTCTCCATATTTTTGGCATTATCAGTAACAATACTTTTAACTTCAGTCATATGTTTCTTTAGTAATCTGAATGTCACTACATTTTTTAGATAAAAATTCTGCCGACTTTTTTGTGGTTCCAGTGTTTTCAACATCTATAATATATGAATTTCCATTAACTTGAATGCAAGATGCTATTATGGGTTCATTATGGATATTACTCCATCCATCAATAACAAGAGTACCTTCCTTCCCTTTTAGTTTACAGCAACTAATCCTTCCATTTTACTGTGAACATCTAAAAGGGAGCCTGCCAGTTCTTTACGCGAAGGGGTTTTATAACTTGATCCATATTTATCTTGAGACCAAGTTTAACTGGAAGCTATCTACATCATTCATTGAATCAGGGCACCTTTTGCTCTGGTTATCATCTGAATTGCTACATGAAGGAATTTCTTCCACACTTGAAGGGGTTTTTTTACACATTTAGAAACATGTGCTTTCATACTACCTACTTTATTGCTTTGAATATGTCCACATGTTTTGCACTTGGCAACAATTTTACCATCAACAGATAATCTATAAAAAGATTCCCAAACACAGTTTAAGTTTCTACCTCCTTTATACATTATTTCAAGAAAATATTTTTCACTGATTAGGAAACTAGAAACCTTAGTAAACAAAATGGCTAATATGTTGCTTTCCAGTTTATCTTTAAGCAGAATTAAACAAGAATGTATACATGTGTTTTTTGCCACTTCTGATTGGTCAAGAGTCTGTACAATGCACTTGTACAGAATCAAAACCTGTTTGGAGTTGGGAACAAAACCAGTTTGGAGTAGCAGATGATTGGTGATAAAAGGTAGTGAAGAACATAGAGAAAAACATTTTGCAAGACAGTTCATTCTCATTTCCTATGATCAAATTATATTTAGGTCTGCAGTTCTGCATAATGAGAATGGGAAAAATGGTGAGAAAATCATCTAAAAGATTAATTTGCCTATATTTGCAACATTAAATAATCAATTAAAATTATTCCACCCTCCCCAATCTTATGTATATTAATTTTATCCGGTCCATGTGTTTTTTATACAAAAAAAATTGTAGGAATTTTAAAATATTACTTCTATAAATTATTCATAAGTTTTACCTAGAGGTTCAAATAAGGATAAAATGAAGATTAATTTCACAACTTCTTATTAATCAATGTTTAATAATGTTTCATCATTTTAATTAATATTAAATCAGAATATTAGTCATTTCATTAAGTCTCAATTATATTATGTACAAAATTATATTTTTTTTTGTACATTTTTTTTTTTTAAATCCAGCCACTTTTCCAGTTTTTGCCACTGGCCTGGCAAAAATAGACCATTTTGCTGTCAAAATGACCAACGCTAGCTGTGACATAAAATTGAAAATTTTGAGGTATCTGTAAACCAGGGGTAGTAGTGCTTGTCTTGAAATTTTTACATGCATCAAGCAGTCCACTGACCTAGCCCACAGTTCTATTGAACATCATGCTTCATGCTACAGTTAAAACTGTGAATTCTAGCTTTTAATTAATGTCATTTAGTTTTTAATAACATCTGGCATTTATAAAATCATGAATTTTAAAGAAATCTCAAATTGAGGCTTTTTACACAAGTAAAATAGTGAATATTAGAATTGTTCCCATAAGGGAAAATGCAAATTTTAGGCACTTTTAATGAAATTGCAAACTTAGCTTTTTTCATAAAATTGTGAATTTTAACGCTATTAAACGTGGCACTTTGCCAAATAAAATTGCACATTTAAGCGCTTTTAAATATAATCAGGTATTTGAGTATTTTAAAGAAAATTTTAACGCTTTTAAATAAAATCTAAAAAGTTTAGTTCTAATAAAATCGTGAATATTAGTACCTGTAAATAACATCATAAATTTTAGTGCTTTCTGTAAAAGTGCACAGTTGATATTGATGAGTAACAAACAAGTTGTTGAAATATTGTCTTAAGACAAGAATTGCATATATCGATTTAAAGGTGAGCATCGTTAAATCTTCTGCTCTGTCCGCTCTTTGTTCACTTTTGCAGATCACGTTTTTCGCCAATATTCTGCTCAAACAGAAACATTTTCTGAAAAATAAAATGCAATGCTGGGATTATATTAAAACTAAATTTAATACTCAATGAAACATAGAATATATTTCTATTTTAACCCAAAATTTTTCGGTGCTGCCATCTGTTGTCTCAATATGAACATTTTTAAATGTCTGTTCATTCTAATATGGTATTAAATACAACAGATCATATACATATAATAATGCCACAATCACAGAAAAGTGCTTGGACTTTAAGACAAAGTTGCAGTCCTCAGTCATGTACATTCAGATCCCCTTATCAAATTTATAGAATGAGAAATTACTTTTCCGTGATTGTGGCATTATTATATATGATCTGTTGTATTTAATACTGTATTGGAGGGAATGGATATTTAGAAATGTTTATTAAAAATAGTCGGTATGAATTAAATTACAACAGATGGCAGCACCAAAAACACTTTGGATTAAAATAAAAAATATATCATATTTTATTGAGTATTAAATTTAGTTTAAATATTATCTAAGCATTTCATTTTATTTTTCTGAAAATATTTCGCAACTGTTTAGGAGAGTTTCTTCGAAAAAAGTGATCTGCGAAAGTTAATCTGCCCTATCCTCTCTTTGTTTACTGACTCACTCTTAAAATTAGAACTCCCAATATTAAATGAGTTACAGTAAGAAAAGGGGCCAAAAAGCTACTGTTTTTATGGAAATGTTACTTTTTTTTCCAATCTTGGCGACAATTTAAAAAAAAGTTCAAATAAAATCAAAGCTCTCGGCGTGCGTCTTGCATGGCGTGACCCGGTGTTGGTAAATAACCAGGGGATAAACAAATCTCCTGAGCTTGCATTTCATTTACTTTAAATCAAATGGTGAATTTCAGTATACTATTCTAATGGTGAATTTCAGTATAACTAGAATTTAAGAGCGTTTTAAACGAATCACGGATTTGATCTCTGTTAAATAAAATCGTAAATGTTAGTACTTTTACATAAAATCGCAAATTTTGGCGTCACCCCCTCCAAAAAAGAAAATGGAATGCAAGCACTTTTAAGTCTAATCATCTCTTATTTTAGTGCTTTTAAATCAAATCACGAATTAAGCACTTTTTAATCAATCGAAAAATTTAGGTTCTCTATAAAAAATAGCAAAATGTGGTGATTTTACATAAAAATAGCTAATAAATAAAATTACAAATTTAAGCGCTTTTAAAAATTGCACATTTTAGCGCCTTTCCATAGAAATCGCGAATTTTAGCACTTGAATAAAATCATGCATTTTTAAATAATAGCGCTTTTAAATAGAATGAGTATTTTACCGCTTTTAAGTAAAATTGGAATTTTTGCCGTATAAACTCGCGAAGTTTAGCGCTTTTAAATAAAATCTCAAATTAAGGCGCTTTTTCATAAAAATCGCGAATTTTAGTGCTTTTAATTAAAATTGCAAATTTTAGCGCCTTTAAAAAAGCGTGAATTTAAATGCTTTTAAATAAAATTTCGAATTTTAACGCGTTTATGCAATGTGGCAAATTTTAGCTCGTTAAAATAAATCACGTACTTAATGCTTTTTAATGAAATTGTATATGTTTTCGAGCTCATAAAAATTGCGAATTTTAGCGTTTTAAACTAAAATCGCGAATTTTGGCCTTTTACATGAAAATTGCAATTTTTAGTGCTTTTGAATAAAAACGCAAATCTTCGCTTTTTCATAAAAATAGTGAGCTAGCGCTTTCAAACGAAATAGAGAATTTTTGCGATTTTAACATTTTTTCATTAAATCGCGATTTTTATAATATATATATATATATATATATATATATTCATTGTGCCCAAAAATCTGTAATTCTGTTAGAGGGCGATTTCAATATATCATTTAAATTCGTATACAGTTTAAAGACATATACATCAAAGCATCAAATAGCTTCTTTTTAAGATAGTAAAATAAAATTCCCAAACCTGTGGGATCCTCGGATTGAAATATTATTAATTCCAAAATCCTGGGATGATAAAAAATGTCAGACTGCAATCCTTAATTTGAAACCCAAGAGAACCAAAATACAAATTTTCGTACTTAATTTCATGTAGTTGCATAAAACTCAAGGGAAATATCTTATTCAAGTTATCCAACATTTTGAACAGAAACTATTTGAGGGTTCATGCTTTAATACTGCTGACAACCGATGCAAGGGTTATAACCTTATCTTTCCTCTTGAAGGTCACATTTTTTAAATTTCCATGAGCGACCATTTTCATAACCCTTTCCATGCCAACCTCTTGAACCAAATGACAGTTTACATCTGCTCCTCCAACAATACCACTGCTTAATGGCATTATGGCATCAATGTCTGAAAAGGGGGGATGTTGAGAAAGCAACTCTCGCAGTCTAATTGAGTCACTTCTGTCTCTGTCGATACGAGAACTTCGCATGTCCACATGCTGCTCTGATGTTTCATAATGTACATCACAGAATTGTTCGATTTCATCACAAACATTTTGTATGAATATCATTGCCAAAGTCCATTTTGCCAAAACACCGTCTGAAAATCCTCTCCCACATGTGACCCCTCCACAGGCTTTCATATTCCTCATAAGTGTCTGCTCAATGGTCTGGTCAGACGAAATTCCACACCAGTACTTATTGGAGCGTCTTATGGTGAACTTCCCTTTAGTGGAGAAGTCGTGAAATTCAGTTGGGTCCATTAATTGTTCTAGTTTCAACATGTCTTGAAGGTAAAGATGCGCACTTTTGGCATATAAGAAATGGCCAGCTGCATGAAAAAAGGTAGTGCTTTTTTAATGGAGTCAAGATGAAGCTTCCAGTTGCCTGTACGCTCAGCCTCGGTGAACTGTTGAGGAGTGTTATCATGCGAAAATATTGAATCCATAATTTTGCTGTGGGTCCCTTACATTCGAGCACACACAAGGCTTGTCTAAATTTTGCAGCAATGCCCATTAGACAGGCATTATTGATGCAGGTTGTGAGTAATATGGCTTATCTCGCTTTCAGCTCTGAAGCAGCCACCATTCCTCAAGACCACCCCCAACTGGCGACATTTCCCCTCTCCCTCCCCATCCTCCGACACCTTTTCATGCATCCAATATTTTACGCATCAACAATATAAGCAAAAGAAGTGTTGTGCATTTGGAGGAGAAGTAAATAGAAATTGAGAGTAAAATAAAACCAATTTTTATTTTGAGTTTCATCAAATTGAGAAAAAAATGTCAACTTTCAAAAATCTGTAGCGCACTTACTATTCGTGTTATAAAAAAATTGTAATTGTGAAAATTGTAGGAAATTTAATTATCTTTAAATTTTATATTGAGAAAGAATCGCAAAAGTCGATCGTTTCTGAGATATTTCGAAAAAATAAAAAAAAGTCGTAAAATTTCATAGTATTTTGGCTGCCAAAATTTCTCCCGAGGTCGGCCATGTTGGATAACTTGGTTTTTTCATGTTGGCAGCAATACATACAAATACAAAAAATAAAATCTTCTACTCCACCTTTTGCAAGGCAAGCCCCTTTTTCCATACCTACTGACTGTACTATAAGGGCCGTGGTTCTTTCCAGGCTTTTTGGTCGGGGGAGTGAGTGAAATTTTAGAGGGGGGCAAATTTTCTATTTGCCCTATATAAATATATCTAAATGCTGTCCAGGCCCGGTTTAAGGCGTGGGCTATCGCCCACAGCGGCCGAATTAGGGGCGGCCATTTGGAAGTGAAATTAGGTGTAGTAAGAATGACTTTTTCTGGCGCATCCAAAAATTTTTTGGAAATTAAACCAACTCTGTGCCATTTTAATATAAATGAAATTGATGTAACTTTTTAGAATCGTTTTCTCTCCTGTAATTAGGTCTTTTTTGCAGCAATGTATAGTTTACCTGGAAAATATGTGCGCTCAAACACTTAGGAGATTATTAGATTTTATACAACTTGCAGCTGGGTGAAGCCTGTAATCCCTGAGGGAGAATTTGTTAACCCCCAATACCGGCTAAGAAAAAGCCCGAGAGCTATTCTCACGATTTGTTCCTAGTTTCAAATTCAAATTGTAAACACCTGGATTCGGTCTCTATCGCACTTCTAAAATATTGCAAATTTGGAAGGGTTAGAAAGAAAGAGTATTTGTATGTCATAAAATATCAGGAGCGTCCCATAAGAGTAGTTGTCCTTTTGGTCCTTTATCGAAGCTCATTTAGCTTGGCTGGAGGACAGCTGAAGCATTTTCCCACAAAGTATATTCTGTGCATTTTCCATTCAGATAGCCCAGTGGCTAAACGTGTTCAGAATATTGCGTTATATCACTGCCGTGCTGTTTATATGTCTGTCTTATAGGTCTTCATCTTTTGTTGAGAGTCTTCGAACTATTTAGGTAATTTTTTTTCAATTTCTTAAAGTATTTTCCTAAAATTTTAGTTGACTCTCTTTTGCTGAATATAGATTTATTATTAGATTAAATATTTTGGTGAGTTTATAGATTATGCAATTGACCACTGAATAATATGATAAACAAAGCAATGTTTGCATGTTTCATTTTAAGTACCATAATAATACCTATATAATACTTTTGCGGACGCATTCAATTTTTTTTTAATTAAACCAATGCTGTGCCATTTTAATATAAATGAAATTAATGTAACTTTTTGAATTTTAGTAACACATTAAAGGATTAAAGGATACATGGTCCTTCTATAATGATTTCAAAGACAATTTATTGTACGAGGGATTAAAACGGTCTTCATTTAATAATTTTTCCCAGTTTCATTTACATAACAAAAAATCTGATGTGAGCAGCACATGACTTTCCCTGCAGACTTACATTCATGTTAATAATTCATTAAATCGAGTTTAATTGCACGATATAATGTCCATAATTATTTAAAAGGACACTCAATTGACACTTTTAATTCAATTTTAGTTCTCAGTTGGTAACTGAACTTTTTTTCAACCGTGGAGCAGCGTAAATTCAAAAACACTAAAATATCTCGAGAACGGCTAGTCCTAGTGTAATGGGGTTGGTCTTATTCTATTAAAACAAGCATTTAATGGATATATTTGAGCATACGTGGTTTTATTTTAGAATTTGACGATTTTTGCGAGCCATTTTGCAAAAAAAGCAGGTTATTTTTTTTCCGAATCGTACCAAAATCTAATCAGCACCAGGGTAACCCACAAGCGACTTATCTACCGAATTTTGTGAAATTCAGTCCATTAGTTTTTCAGGCAATTTTTGCGGGCCATTTCGCAAAAAAAAAGACGGATTCTTCTTTTCCGAATCGTACTAAATTCTAATCAGCACCAGAGTATCCAACAAGTAACTTATCTACCAAATTATGGGAAATTCGGTCCATTAGTTTTTGAATTAAAGTGGATACATACATTACACAGATAGACATACATACAGGCAGACACACACACACAGACGTCACGCTAAAAATAGTTTTTTCGTGTTCTAAAGGTCTCGAAACGTGTGGATCCGTCGAAAAAGTTGCGATTTTCGGCATGATTCCAATACTTTCCCTATACATTACCATGTATATTGCAGGGAAAGTAAAAAGATAAAAAAGGTTTTTGGGAAGTAAAATATTTCCTTATGAATATTTGCTTAAAAGTGCAAAAATTGTTCTAAAATTGTTAGAGCTATTTTGTAAATTAATAAATTTAGTCTATAGGCAAAATAGCTACGAATTTGACAAATTCTTTTGTTCATGCATATAAATTTCTGCCTAGATATACATTTAATAATCTGTATATACTATTTTATTTTGTATAATTGCAATTATAGTTATAATTATAACGTAATACACTTTTAGGTAAAGTATCAAGTAAACAGTCTTAGAATTTGTAAAATGCACATTTGATATTGTGATTTTTTTTTCTACCGACACAATTTATTATCCTTATCCCTCTGTACACCTTTAGGCGTAGCCAAGAACTCAACGATCGAATGGATGGAGCTAGTAGAGAGGGTTATCTTCTATAGAAAAGTAACGCCAATGGGGGAGAGATACAGAAAATGGAAGTCTATGAACTTGTGTACATGACCATTTTGTGATAAATCGTTTACGATAGCATTTTTAGTTTGAGGCAACTTAATCATATAACTGCCTTCAGTACATTCAGTACGTTCCCTCCCCCATTAACTAATCAATTACATTTTTCATATAGGGACCCTATTGGGAAAATCAATTCCTCTCACTTCCACCCAGTGGCGTAGCGTCCATTGAAACTAAAAAGCTGAGCTTCCCCTGCTTAAAATCTAGTTTAAAGAATTATTTAAACATACTTTTATTTATTACAATTTTTTAAAATGACTTTCGAATATATATGTACTATTTAGAAAATTTTTGACACGTTTCAAAGTATTTTTCCCATTAAAACGCATATTTTAATGTTTTAGAAGCTCAAATTATCGAGTCTTCGCCGTCTATAAGAAGCTATCTGAAAGATTGACGTTCTTTTTTCTCCAACAAATAGAATTTTTTTTAATTTTTAATACGCCCTATTTTTATTACCCCACTCGAAAGTCACATTTTAATGAATTGGGAAGCATTCCTTGTGTTTCTGTTGGGTCCACGTATCTTTAAATCTTTTCAGATGATTCGGTTTATTATTTTTTCAAAAATTAAAAAATATTGCGTTTTTTACCGCCTTGTCCTCCAATGATTGCAACTATGATTTTTTTTCCTCTCTTAATTTTGTGATACGCTTTATCTTTTGACACAAAATACGAATATTTTTATTTTTAAACCCCCCCCCCCCCCCCCCACTCCACATTTTCTTCCTAATTGTTGTCCCATACTTTTCCTGCATTTGGATTAGGTTTTGTATCTTCTAACATTTTTTATATATTTTCATTCACTTGTCATAAACTCAGGGACATTTTAAACATTACGTTTCTATCGTCTTTAGCCCCAGTGAATCTATAATAATAAAAAGAAGAATCTGTCTGTTTGTTTATCCACAATGCCTCTCGATATTCACCGCACTGAATTTTTTCACACAGTTGCATCTATACCTGAACTAATGCATCTCAATAGCCTTTTTTCAAAATTTTAATTAGATTCTTTAACGAATTTTTAAATTCCAAAATCAGATAATCTCCAGCTACCGATATGGCCTAGCAGCTTTATTCGTGATTTAACAGTTACAGAACATCCAGCCATCGATATGATTTAACAGCTACTCATACGATAAGCTACCGTAATGATCTAATGCCACGTTCATCATCTCTTAGAGGTTATTAATATTTCATTCATTTATTTGTTGCATTACGGAGAAGGTGTATTTTCTTTTTGCTTTGCGGATAGAGTACGTGGTAATTTGGCGCCTGTTTAGTACTTGAAGAAAATTGAGTAGTGTTATCTGTAAATGTATTATTTACGTAGCGGGGGTTTATTTAAGTCCCGGTCAATATAGAGTAATTCGC
The DNA here is from genome assembly GCA_951213105.1 of Amaurobius ferox. Lineage (NCBI taxonomy): Eukaryota > Metazoa > Arthropoda > Arachnida > Araneae > Amaurobiidae > Amaurobius > Amaurobius ferox. The sequence continues at coordinate 77,368,912 of OX578142.1, read as the reverse complement.
TCCAGTGATACAATAAAACAAATTTTAAATTTCTCAAGGTGTAAAATTTTCTTGTAATTTGGCTAGTATTCCATTATTTTGCATCTATGTCCCTGCAGTATTTGAATCAGATTTTAGAGGGGCTACAATGGACAGCTACAACGAGCTTCGAAATAGGATTCCAGGTTTTTATCTGCGAAATCAAAAACGCAATAAATTTAAATATATTTGAGTTTTTAATTTAATATTTAAAGATTAGCTATTTAAATATATTGCTAATAATAAATAACCTGCAAAATTCTGATTTGTCCCGTTATATTATATTTTAGCTTTTTAGAGATTGAAATGCTTTTTCTTCATCTCTCTCCTTTTCTAATTTATTCATGAGATCATTCGTTTGATTTGTTTATAATGTTTTACTGCTAAGATGTACAAATAATTCATAAAATTTATCCAATTACAAATTAAAATTTTATTAAAAAAAAATGATGAGGGAACTTTCATGACACTACATAATGCAGTAAGTTACTTCTGACTCCTGATAAATTCAGAAAAATTATAATCGGCGGGGGTTCCAGTCCGATGGAGCCGAAATTGTTTTTTTAGCGTGAATGATATTTTGTAAGATAAAAATCCAATAAAGTTCAATGAGTTTATTCGATTTTTTCATACTCATTTGTTTCGTTTACAGGCTTTCAAAGCACGCAAATTACTCGGGAACTATTTTTAGCTAGCTTGCGATTTCAGTTTTCGTCCCGATTTCATCTGGAAACTCCTACCATAGACTCCACTTTAATATATTCAATTATTTTACCAACATGATTTGCGGTATAAAAATGAAACTCACTGACGAGATTTTACATTATAGTTAATCTATAAACTTGCCTGACGGCACATAAATATGTACTTGAATACTCATATTTCCACCTATTCTGTTCAAACCTCGCCAATCATTAAATATCTTTAGAATTTCCAAGTTCATTTAAATTCCTATTTTTTTTTTAAACAAGACAAAATATCTCGTGCTTGTGCACCAATATTTCACAAAAGGGTAAGTAAATAGAATGAGCTGCAACAATCGTGGCATTTCAAATATTACAGCCTTCCCACCCATTGGAAAACCCAGATAAAAATACTAAAATATCGAATTATAACCACTATACTTCAAAAACCAAGAAAGTGACCCAAAATCCAATTATATACACTTGTAGGATTTTTTTTAAAAAACAAAAATTCTTGTTTATTGTTTATAGCTATCACTTTTAGCTTTTACAATATAAGCATTGCAAGCTTTTCTTCCACTTGGCAAGACGATTACTTTAAAACTATAAGAACTTTTTTAAATATACATATAGATTTAGAAACTGAATTTTTTCACAATTTCTGTTGCTTACTAATTATATCTATCTTTTATACTTTCGAGGATATTTTGAGTGAAAGTATGAAACATGGAAAAAAAAAAACTTTTTTTAATAGGGTTCTATTCAAAATCTAATTATATACACTTGTAGGGCTTCAAAAAGCTACAAATTCTTGCTTATTGTTCACAGCTAGATCTTTTAGTTTTTGTGATGAAATAATCACAAACTTGAAAAATGGAAAATTTTTAATCTTCTACAATTTGGCAAGACGTAATCGTCTTGCCAAATTGAAGAACTATAAAAGCTTTTTTTAATAATAAATATTGATTTTGATATCAAATTTCCTAGTGCATATTTTTGTCGTTTACAATTTATATCTATATTTTATAGTTTAAAATGAAAATAAGAATAAAAACACTCGCCAGAACAAATACTTTTTATGTTTTGTAGAAAAAAAGTTATAAATATTGAAATTATTTTTATAAGCGCCCAAAGGGTTTACATTTTTCGTAACGCTTCGTTTTCCCTCCACAGAAACCCCAAACGTAGATGCTATTCACATAAAATAAAAACCTTGTATCCATTTTCTAGAATTTATTTCACAATAATATCAGCGGGGCGCGGTAGCCCATTGGTTAGCGCGCTGGAGTTGCACTCGGTAGGCCCGGGTTCGATTCCAGCCACTGCCAAAACTGCCGCCGTGTTCATGCGGAGTACGATCACGTTAAACATGTGGGTCCGAAAGTCCTTCCGAGAGGTTGGTGGTAGGGGAAGGAGGGTACGGTCCCTGTGGATGCCTCCCCCACTGGGTTCCGGTCTAAATTGGGTACCTTACACCTTTCTGGTAGGTCGGACGGTCTGGGTTTCAACAACAACAACAATAATATCAGCAGTGTATTAACTAACTTAAACAGAAATTTATAGCATTATTGAACAAAACAAAATTAACATGTCTTTTCTCGTGAATAGAAAGCGCTATATATACGTGAATGTCGTTAATAAATTTATCGTATAAATGCTCTTTTATTAACTTTATGCATAGTTTTTGATCCATTTATTCGAGAACAGTTCATGCCATTGTTCTAAAGTAAGTTCAATTTCATTTCCAATGAAAACATGTTTGTTTATTTAACATTTTTGGATGCCGTTTTTTTTTTTTTAATAATTTAAAAGAAGTTTTAAAATTTGTGACTTTCCAAATGTTCATTTTCGTTTCAAATTATAAGTTTCATTCGCTTCACTCCATTCGTTCTAGAAATGTCTCTCTAGACTACTACGCACACTCATACATACATTACACTCACATACGTACAGACATTCCTTTAAAAGTAATCTATTCAGATTAAAGGATATCCAAATCGTATATTAATCCGTCGAAAATTCGAATTAAGAGTTTTCGAACCCATCATAATATTTTCCCTATACATTATTTGTATGCAGGGAAATTACAAATAAAGTTCAAAATAATTTAGTTACGTATTATGAATTAATGCTGCATTATGTATGTATGTATGTAGAAAAAATGAAAGCATTCCATTTTCTAAACCGCTTATTAGAGCTCTAAATTTAGATGAGAATAACATTTGATAGGTCATTGAAATAAAATAATTTTCGTAAGGTGATGCTGTTTTAAGGGAATTAGTCCCCTCCTGCTCTTTATCCTCTAAGATGCTTTGCTCTCAGTATCTTTCTCGTGTGTAATCATGAAAAAAAAGTCCAGTCCTTTTCCACACGCCTATGTGGCATTCATCAGCAATGAGAGAGAAACGGTATTCGTCGCTAAAGGCAACATGTTTGCCTGCACTCGGACACTGTCCATCCTTTATAGAGTTTCGTCCAGAACAGAGCACCAGGCGCGAAGCGCCTTTAATCTCCAATCTCTAGGTGTGGTTCTTATCTTCATACTGTGACATTATTTCATTGGTCCATAGTTGGAGGTTCGAGGTTTTTGATTTACTGTTTTTATTATTTGTCCTAGCTCCTAGTGTGGCAGTTTGTTGCACATTAAGAGTTTAAGCAGTTTGGGGGGTTGATGCAGATCTGAGGGTAACCTAGCATTTTAGCAGTTTAGGATTTTAAACATTTTGTAGAAAACCAAAGATCGCGAGTTTTCGTTAATATCAACTGATTAAGGTGGGACGTTCCTAGTACCGAATATCAAAGTTAAGTACCGAGCGGGGTCTCTTACGAGATTTAGCCTTGCGATGATCATAGTCATGCAGATTAAATAATAGTTCATTTGGGACAGATGGCAGATTTTTGTAGAATTTAAGCGCTAGCTTTTTGATTTGGGCTCTAACAGTTTTTATTTTGAAGTCTTTCCTAATTACCGAGTTTCTTAAGTATCTAGGGGCTTTCCTTATAATCCTTAGGGTTTTGTTTTGTCTTGTCTCTAATAAGTCTATGGTAGTTTTACAGGCATATCCCCATACGGGTGCTGCATACAGCATTCCCGGGCAGATGACCGATTTATAAATTAGGAGTTTATTTTGATAACTTAGATTTCCGTTTCCTATCATTGGATATAAGGCTCCTATGGTTATATACGCTTTGTTGATTATGTTCGTTAATTGCAGTTTCCAAGTTAGGTGGGAGTCTATCGTTACACCTAGGTATTTAGTAGATTTTTCCGCTTTTAGGGCATGGTTGTTTATGTACAGAGGAGGCGGAGGTTTACGTTTTCTTGAGAAATAAATCCAATGACATTTATTGGGATTTAATTTATTCGCCATTTTTCCAGCCATGTTTGGAGTATGTCTAAGTGTTGTTGTAGCTGTCTGTGCATTACTGAGACGTAAGGGTGTTTTGCAAGTATCGCGCTGTCGTCTGCATAGAGTGCCAGCTCCGTGTCTGGGGTCCTGGGAATGTCATTTAGATATATGTTAAAGAGTGTCGGGCCCAGGATGGATCCTTGCGGTACACTACTTTTAATGAGCTTGGGTGTAGATAAGTTATTTTTTACTCTGACTTGAAAGTGTCTGTTATTTAGGTATGAAATTAAAAGTTTGACAAGTGCGTCAGGGACTTTTAGAGTGATCAATTTGTAAGCTAATCCACAGTGCCACACTTTATCAAAGGCTTTTTGGATGTCAAGAAAAATCGCAGCTGTGGGTGTCTTATTATTAAAACCAGAAGAAATGTACTCTACCACTCCTGTCTATGTTGATGGGTCAGTGGTAGGCGCGTTAATGGTCGTCGACAACTAATCCCACCTTCTGCCAGTCGTCTCCGAATAATATACATTGATACAGGATGCACGGGGGTGCTGATAGCGCCGCCATTGGTGCAGACGTGGCTCCTTTCCTGACTGCACGATCTTCTCGAGCAGTTGTCTGTCTCGGGAGGTGGGGGGGGGGGGGGGATCTGGACCTCTGCGACGGTTATATGGGGCTTCTCTGATCTACTGTTTCTATCACCGAAGAACTACCATATCGCTCCGGCCAAGATGGCGATTGATAGTCTGTTGCAACAAACAGTTTCCCTTGGGCCTATGATGCGACTTCTCTCTAAATCCGACAATTGTTCGTAGTGCTGTCGAGTACTTCTCAAAGGCATCTATGTACACAACTTTCAGTATCAAAGCAGAAAATCCAGTTCCAATGACCCATAAGTGAGGTGGGGGGGGGCCGTTTTAAATGCTGCATGATGTGTCGTTCTCATGCGCGTTGCAAGATCCCTATAACGTCATTGGCGTTGACAGTTTGATTATTTGCGTAACTCTTAAAACGAAATTTGTATGCCGAGTTTCGTGAATGTAGCTCAATTTTTTTTATGGGTGCATATATTTTTTTCAAGAGTATATATATATATATATATATATAAGGGCGGCCCCAAACTGTTTTGCCCACACACGAAAATATCCTTGAGCCGGCCCTGATGCTGTCACATAAATGGAAACTAGGTTAACATAAAATGTCTCTGGGGGGGGGGGGGGGCTTCGCCATCCCGGAGGTATACCTGAAAGAAACACTGGCTAAGGGAAGTATGTAACTTCTAAGCAATCTTATGACTCAAACGTTTCAAAGTTTTCCACACTCCATGCCGCTCTCCTTATGGCCTAGAAGAGTTACTGTTTGTTTGCCCAGTCGGGTTTCGAAGTATTGAACTACTGTGAAACATTTGAGTAAGAAGATTGTTTAATAAGCGTGTTAAGTGGCGATTTCTCCCTAATGTAATGCTTTAAACACAATATAGTCTACTTAAATATATCGATGCACACTATAGCGTGAGTGTGACCAATGTGGTTTCAGAATAACGTGCTGAAAAGTTTTTCAAGAAATTTCGGGTTTTGTGTTGTGTAGGACTATTTTAGTAAGTGGAATCGACTAACAGAGGAATTGAGTATAATCGCTGTACTGTTTACTATAATTCAGTATTTTTCAAACATTTTTTTGTCGTGGAACCCTTTTGATATTCAATTTGATGCTTGAACACCAAAATAAGAAAAAGTCGCTTGTGGTCCAAATTATACATTCAAATTTTATGGGTTCTTTAATTTTGACGAAAATTTATACGAAACTATCCTGTCTTGGAATGCACAATAAGGAACCTCAAGAGTTCCGCAGAACACACTTTAATAAACACTCTATAATATATCGTCGTCCAAACATGTAAAAAATTGGTCAAAATTGTGCTCCTCCTCGCTTTTTCTTCTGGATCCCCCGTTGGCTGCCCAGACAAAAATTCTTGGCTACGTCCCAGTATCCCATACAACTATATAAAGTAATAGAATTTTGATTACAATGATATAATCAATTTTTAGCTAAATAGATGGCAGCACTATTGAAATCCAGGGGTTCCAGTACCCCCTCGCTCTCTCAAATAATAATAATGAACTGCACAAGAACGAAAGTTTGTTTTTCATTAAAAAAAATATATAGTATCTCTCGTAAATCAAAATACATATTGAATCAAAGAAAGATGTGCAATGAATTCATGTTTTTTTTTATTGACTGTTCAGATTTTCGGATGACGGAGTTGTACATTGCACAAATAAAAAAAAATCGTTTATATTATAAAAGAAAATGAGTATTGGAGTAAAGATACCTAATTTTTCGATGTTTTAAATATAGAAGCCATTATTATTGGCAGAGATAAATTACATTTCTCCTACGAGATATTAAAATAATACTACAAAAAAAGATAAAGATTTGAGCAAATTTGTGTAGTGGTGCCATCTAGTGATGTTTAAACTAATCAACAACATCTTTTATTTATTTATGCCATCACGAAAATGCAAGCGACTGAAGAAAATAAATGAAACGAGCGAAAAGCAAATACGTAAATAAATATTCATTGAAATTACGAATAGTAGAATATTAAAGATTTTTTGTAAGTGCTATATTTCGATTAAATTTGTAATGAAAGGCAGAAAACATAATCTATCAATTATGTTTTATTCTGATGCTAATTATATTCGGATACAGGAAAAAGCATTCCACACAGCACCACTGAACTCATCTACAACGCTCACGTATCAGCGCCCATAAAACTTTTTCCAGAGGGGGGGGGGGTATAATACAAACCATTGACATCAGCATATGCGTCGCCAGGGGGGCTTCCGAACCCCTTTTTACAAATTGCACAAACTTTACTTTTTACTTAACAACTGCCCCTTTTCCAACAATTTTCAGTTTCTCTCTCTCTCTCTCTTTTAGTCGTTATTTTATTTTTTATTTTTTACGGATTTATAAATCCGAGATCAGGTATTTTTAGGGTTTCTGTCTAGACCCAGTTCGAAATGACTGCACATGGACAAGGCGGTTAGTTTCGTATCGAGTTTGGCAAAACATTGTCAATAATCCATTGGCGTCTGTGCTAGCGTGTTCATAATTTTAAAATTCATTTTTATTTAGTATTTTTTACGAATTAAGACCATGGCTATATCATGCAGAAATCGGTGGAAGAAATATAATGAACTAAAGTTCCACGAGTAAAATATTTGCTATTTTTAAACTATTCATGCTTCGCATAAAATAACTCATTTTTGCACAAATCTGCGATTTTATGTGCGTATAATTTGTAATTTTATATCTTGATAACAATGAATAAAATGTTTTGAAATTTTTTCTAGTGTTTGACTTAAAATAAGAACTCTATCAAAATTCAAAATTGCATATTTAAACTATTTTATTTACTAAGATACAGTAATTTAAAATTATGTTACTTAATTCTTATGCTTATTTTTATTACATAAAAATTTTAAGAAATCAAATTTCACCGTTTTGCTATCAATGCCTGCATTTGCAATAGAATTATATTTTAAAAAAGATATTTTGTGAAAATTAAGACCGAAAAAAATATTCTTGTAAGGAATATTTTTGTACAGAAACCTATCTTTCATAATTGTTATTCAAATTAATTATATGTCTCACAAGGAAAACAGAAAAATATTTGATTTCTTTGGAATCATTCAATGCTTTTATAATTTTATTGAAGTCAGTCCGCAGTATCACGCGGATGATGATACTTGAAGATGTGGTACGAACAATGAACGGTAAACTTAAAACGCTAAAATCACTCTCAACCACAAGATGGGCCTTTCGTTCAGAAGCTGTAAGCACTATTGTGGGGCAATATATCGGCATTATCTCGGCAATTGAACAAATAGTAGAAGAGGCAACAGGCGCGAGAACGAGAGCTATAGGACCTGGACTGGGTGAAATCATTTAATTTCATTGTGTGCTCAGAAATAATGCATCCAATTCCTCAGCTGATTGTCAAAACCAGCAAAGTATTGCAATCACCAATAATAAATTTGGTTGAGGCAGTCAACGAAGTGGAAAACCTCACATCAGCTTTAAAAAATATCCGAAATGATGCAAAACTTCAAAGTATGTACAAAAAACAGTAGAGAAATGTGAAAAATTGGATATTGCAATACTTTCAGTAAAGAAACGAAGTGTCTCATCTATGATAGACGACTTCGTATCTTCACAAGTAGTCGTTGAATCGATGCAAGATGAGGTAAAATTATTTACATTTTATCCAGTTTTGGATACTTGCATCTCTGGGGTAAGTGCCAGATTTTCCCAGGAAACGAAAGATATTATAAAGTTTGTGAGGAAAATTGTTAATTTAACGTTTGCTAAAGATGATATGACTCTATCACGGAAGTGCTGTCCGACAATAAAGGGATACGAACTAATGGCAGAAATTAGACTACTGCAAAGTAAACCCCAAACTTTGACTTTCACTCCTGAAACTATTCCTCAGTGGTTGGAATGGCTTTAAAATTTTGAAAGGGAAAAAATGTACTGCAATTTCTCAGAAATTATTTCAAGGTTTTCAGTAATATCAGTTACCAGTTGTTCTTGCGAGCGCAGTTTTCGAAACTAGACAAACTGAAAACCAAACTGGGATTTATAATGGCACAAGGTCGTTTCAGCTCTTCAATGATTCCAAAAATTGAACAACGTATAGCAATTTCCACAGATATGGATGATGTTATTGAGCAGTGCAAAAATATGGTTTCATTTGAAAGGCGAATGAATTTGTAGTGGAATTTTTTTATATATATATACTCCACTGTTTCTTCAGGACAAATAATAAAGGATACATTCCGTTTTTCTTGACCGTTAATATTGACTTACTCTTCATTGTTCCTTTGCGTTTAAATAGTTCCCATCTAAATGCAGTGTGACCATAATTAAAGTAGAAATGTTTAGGGCCTGATAGTAGGAAAACTGTTAGGTCAAACTCAACCAAATTTGCAGTAAATACTAGTTAGACCATGGGGTTTTGATTTTTAAAAGAAAAAAATAGTTTGGATTTTTGTCGTCGCGGGCCAAAGTGGCTCTGTAAGGTCCATTTTTGGAGTAAAATAGACATAGGAAGTACAGAAAATTCCGTCAATGCTGAGAGGTATCGAACAATGCTGCTGAACTTTGTTATTTCTCAACTTCAACAGCGTGGATGTCTTGAATCTACGATATTTATGCAGGATGGAGCACCCCCCCCCTCATATTGAATTGCGCGTAAATTTGGAGTAAAATAGGCATAAGAAGTACAGAAAGTTAACATTTTACGTGCATTTTGCAAAGGACATCACATTTACATATTATACGTGCATATTTAGTACATTTTATATTTATATTTGCATCTTACATTTACATACGTATGACATTAATTTTTATATTGAGATCATTTACATGTGTGATTCAATATGTTTTCCTTGCATATGTTCCAAAAACTGCATTCTCTGAACAGCATTCTCTACTGCAAAATGCAACAGATCTCCATTAATTTGCTTGACGTGCGATGTTATTCGGTCCTTCAAAGTGGCTAAATTATCCACATTCTCTTGGTATACCAAGCGCTTTACATGACCCCACAACCAAAAGTCACAAGGGGTCAGATCAGGAGAACGGGCTGGCCAATTGAAACGCTCGACTAATGTCGGTTGTTGGTAATGCCGCTTTTTTATGTCCAAGTAGAAAAGCAGCCCTTTTATGACTCCATCTATGACCTCAGCGTCATGATGGGTCTTAAGATAAAGGTGGAGAGGTACAAAGGCAGAAAACAGGTGGCTCAGTGCCATTCGTGCCAGAACTTCTACCATGGCAGTAATTGTTGCAGAATTGCGCCCCGGTGCGTAAAATGCGCCGGTGAGCACCCAACATCAGATTGCAAGAAACCCTTTGAAGCTCCCTGCCTCTGTGTCAACTGTGGAGGTCAGCATCCTGCCAATTATAGAAACTGCCCTAAATTCCCGAAGTTCCGGTCGTACACGCGAGCCACGAACCCAACCTTCTCTAGCAAGATGTTCGAACCTGGGAGAAACTTTGCCTCCCTGTTCAAGCAACATAACGAGGAGCCCCCTCAAAATTCGACCCCCGTGGTCACTCAAAATTCGTCAGTACCTAGCGGAGCAATATCTGAAACTGACAATATCCAAAACTTCATCAAAAGTCTCATGCAATTTGAGCAAAATTACAATAAAATGGATGTCCTTAAGGCATTCAAAAACTCTCTACCAGCCCTCCGTAATGCTCCTACGGACATAGATAGAGTCTACATCGTCTACGAGAGTCTACTGACTCTCAGTTGTCTGACGCGTAGTTTTCGAAACTAGACAAATTGAAAACCAAACTGTGATTTATAATGGCACAAGGTCGTTTCAGCTCTTCAATGATTCCAAAAATTGAACAACGTATACCAATTTCCACAGATATGGATGAAGTTATTGAGCAGTGCAAAAATATGGTTTCATTTGAAAGGCGAATGAATTTGTAGTGGAATTTTTTTATATATATATACTCCACTGTTTCTTCAGGACAAATAATAAAGGATACATTCCGTTTTTCTTGACCGTTAATATTGACTTACTCTTCATTGTTCCTTTGCGTTTAAATAGTTCCCATCTAAATGCAGTGTGACCATAATTAAAGTAGAAATGTTTAGGGCCTGATAGTGAGAAAACTGTTAGGTCAAACTCAACCAAATTTGCAGTAAATACTAGTTAGACCATGGGGTTTTGATTTTTAAAAGAAAAAAATAGTTTGGATTTTTGTCGTCGCGGGCCAAAGTGGCTCTGTAAGGTCCATTTTTGGAGTAAAATAGACATAGGAAGTACAGAAAATTCCGTCAATGCTGAGAGGTATCGAACAATGCTGCTGAACTTTGTTATTTCTCAACTTCAACAGCGTGGATGTCTTGAATCTACGATATTTATGCAGGATGGAGCACCCCCCCCCCCTCATATTGAATTGCGCGTAAATTTGGAGTAAAATAGGCATAAGAAGTACAGAAAGTTAACATTTTACGTGCATTTTGCAAAGGACATCACATTTACATATTATACGTGCATATTTAGTACATTTTATATTTATATTTGCATCTTACATTTACATACGTATGACATTAATTTTTATATTGACATCATTTACATGTGTGATTCAATATGTTTTCCTTGCATATGTTCCAAAAACTGCATTCTCTGAACAGCATTCTCTACTGCAAAATGCAACAGATCTCCATTAATTTGCTTGACGTGCGATGTTATTCGGTCCTTCAAAGTGGCTAAATTATCCACATTCTCTTGGTATACCAAGCGCTTTACATGACCCCACAACCAAAAGTCACAAGGGGTCAGATCAGGAGAACGGGCTGGCCAATTGAAACGCTCGACTAATGTCGGTTGTTGGTAATGCCGCTTTTTTATGTCCAAGTAGAAAAGCAGCCCTTTTATGACTCCATCTATGACCTCAGCCTCATGATGGGTCTTAAGATAAAGGTGGAGAGGTACAAAGGCAGAAAACAGGTGGCTCAGTGCCATTCGTGCCAGAACTTCTACCATGGCAGTAATTGTTGCAGAATTGCGCCCCGGTGCGTAAAATGCGCCGGTGAGCACCCAACATCAGATTGCAAAAAACCCTTTGAAGCTCCCTGCCTCTGTGTCAACTGTGGAGGTCAGCATCCTGCCAATTATAGAAACTGCCCTAAATTCCCGAAGTTCCGGTCGTACACGCGAGCCACGAACCCAACCTTCTCTAGCAAGATGTTCGAACCTGGGAGAAACTTTGCCTCCCTGTTCAAGCAACATAACGAGGAGCCCCCTCAAAATTCGACCCCCGTGGTCACTCAAAATTCGTCAGTACCTAGCGGAGCAATATCTGAAACTGACAATATCCAAAACTTCATCAAAAGTCTCATGCAATTTGAGCAAAATTACAATAAAATGGATGTCCTTAAGGCATTCAAAAACTCTCTACCAGCCCTCCGTAATGCTCCTACGGACATAGATAGAGTCTACATCGTCTACGAGAGTCTACTGACTCTCAGTTGTCTGACGCGCAGTTTTCGAAACTAGACAAACTGAAAACCAAACTGGGATTTATAATGGCACAAGGTCGTTTCAGCTCTTCAATGATTCCAAAAATTGAACAAGGTATAGCAATTTCCACAGATATGGATGAAGTTATTGAGCAGTGCAAAAATATGGTTTCATTTGAAAGGCGAATGAATTTGTAGTGGAATTTTTTTATATATATATACTCCACTGTTTCTTCAGGACAAATAATAAAGGATACATTCCGTTTTTCTTGACCGTTAATATTGACTTACTCTTCATTGTTCCTTTGCGTTTAAATAGTTCCCATCTAAATGCAGTGTGACCATAATTAAAGTAGAAATGTTTAGGGCCTGATAGTGAGAAAACTGTTAGGTCAAACTCAACCAAATTTGCAGTAAATACTAGTTAGACCATGGGGTTTTGATTTTTAAAAGAAAAAAATAGTTTGGATTTTTGTCGTCGCGGGCCAAAGTGGCTCTGTAAGGTCCATTTTTGGAGTAAAATAGACATAGGAAGTACAGAAAATTCCGTCAATGCTGAGAGGTATCGAACAATGCTGCTGAACTTTGTTATTTCTCAACTTCAACAGCGTGGATGTCTTGAATCTACGATATTTATGCAGGATGGAGCACCCCCCCCCCTCATATTGAATTGCGCGTAAATTTGGAGTAAAATAGGCATAAGAAGTACAGAAAGTTAACATTTTACGTGCATTTTTCAAAGGACATCACATTTACATATTATACGTGCATATTTAGTACATTTTATATTTATATTTGCATCTTACATTTACATACGCATGACATTAATTTTTATATTGACATCATTTACATGTGTGATTCAATATGTTTTCCTTGCATATGTTCCAAAAACTGCATTCTCTGAACAGCATTCTCTACTGCAAAATGCAACAGATCTCCATTAATTTGCTTGACGTGCAATGTTATTCGGTCCTTCAAAGTGGCTAAATTATCCACATTCTCTTGGTATACCAAGCGCTTTACATGACCCCACAACCAAAAGTCACAAGGGGTCAGATCAGGAGAACGGGCTGGCCAATTGAAACGCTCGACTAATGTCGGTTGTTGGTAATGCCGCTTTTTTATGTCCAAGTAGAAAAGCAGCCCTTTTATGACTCCATCTATGACCTCAGCGTCATGATGGGTCTTAAGATAAAGGTGGAGAGGTACAAAGGCAGAAAACAGGTGGCTCAGTGCCATTCGTGCCAGAACTTCTACCATGGCAGTAATTGTTGCAGAATTGCGCCCCGGTGCGTAAAATGCGCCGGTGAGCACCCAACATCAGATTGCAAGAAACCCTTTGAAGCTCCCTGCCTCTGTGTCAACTGTGGAGGTCAGCATCCTGCCAATTATAGAAACTGCCCTAAATTCCCGAAGTTCCGGCAGTACACGCGAGCCACGAACCCAACATTCTCTAGCAAGATGTTCGAACCTGGGAGAAACTTTGCCTCCCTGTTCAAGCAACATAACGAGGAGCCCCCTCAAAATTCGACCCCCGTGGTCACTCAAAATTCGTCAGTACCTAGCGGAGCAATGTCTGAAACTGACAATATCCAAAACTTCATCAAAAGTCTCATGCAATTTGAGCAAAATTACAATAAAATGGATGTCCTTAAGGCATTCAAAAACTCTCTACCAGCCCTCCGTAATGCTCCTACGGACATAGATATAGTCTACATCGTCTACGAGAGTCTACTGACTCTCAGTTGTCAGGGCTAACCCCCCCCCCTCCCGGCCTTGTTTTCGCGCTGCGGAATTTGAAATCTCTTACCGTTGGCATTCTTAATGTTAACGGACTTAATAATAAAATTCACGAAGTCAGGGACTTTGTAGTTGCTAATAATTTAGACATCTTTTTGGTCCAAGAGACCCACTGCACCCCAGGGAATCACTGCAAGATTGCCAATTATGATGCTTACTTTGACGACAGACCTTATAATGGCAATAAACCCTATAGGATTTCAGGAGGCACTGCTATCTTCATTAAAAGAACCATCCCGCATCACCATAATCCACTCAGAAAAATTTAATCGAGGCTACGACCATTGGCGTAGACCTCCCTAATAATCCTAAAATTATCTTCGCATCTGTCTACATCCCTCATAATAGGGACAGGGATGGTATTATCAACGAACTCAGCTCTCTTTTCAAAATTTCCAATCATGTGATAGCAGCCGGAGACTTTAATGCTACGCATCCTGCATGGGGCTGCGCTAGAGTTAATGGCTACGGCAGCAAAATTAAAAATTTCGCCGACTTGAATAATTTTGATATTGTGGCACCTTTAGGCCCAACCCATATCCACAATACTTTGGACTTCGCCATCACCTGCAATATCCCCTTTGGCTATCACATGGAAACAGTAAATGAACTTTCTTCGGATCATCTACCCATTCTTTACACTTTAGAACTTACAAACTTTGACCTTGATATCCCTGCTAAATTGCGCACAAACTGGAACAAGTTCTCCAAAATTTTGGCCAGCCAGGAACCTCCCCGTCTAAATTCTCGGACACCGGATGCGGTAGACGCCGTACTGGACGCCTTCGGAGATTCTCTCCGGAGGGCTGTCAACGACGCCTCCGCACCCAGGACCGATACCCAAAATTATTACAAGCTTCCTACAAACATCAGGGAAATGATCAAAGCCCGTAATAACTTCAGAAAAGAATGGCAGGAAACTCGTGATCCTACCATGTACAGAGAATTCAGCATACTTAGGAAGCAAATCAAGAAAAAGATTAAAGAGCACTCTAGAGCACGATGGAACACATACATTGAGTCACTCTCGACTAAAGACAACACAATTTGGAGGGCAACCTCCCGTCTTCGTAGGCACAAATCTCACATTCCGACCCTTAATGGACCAAATTTCAGTGCAACCACCCATACACAAAACGCTGAGCTGCTTGCGGACAGCCTTAGAAATCAGTTCCAACCAAATCATGACATTCTTGATCTTGACACTGTTAACACAGTGGACCCCATGGTTGAACAGTTTATTAATACAAATACACAAAATACTCTAAGAGTATCACCCCTTCTGATCTTCTACCTTATATTCGAAAAATCAAAAAGAACAAATCTCCTGGGAAAGATCTTATCACTCCTATTATGGTCAAATCTCTTCCATTAAATTTCATTTGCTGCCTCACATATATTTTCAATGTGATGCTTTCAATCTGTTACTTCCCCAGGGACTGGAAGGTCGCTATTGTCGCCGCGGTCGCTAAACCTGGACTTGATCACTCGGACCCAGTGAATTTTCGACCTATCTCTCTGCTCTCATGCATTTCTAAACTTTTTGAGTATATTCTGGTCAAACGACTTGATGAGCACTGTAACTCGAGAAATATTCTTATTCCAGAACAGTTTGGCTTCAGAGCCAAACATTCTACTCAGCATCAGCTCCTCAGAGTTATAGAGCTCATCCAGGACGCTAGAGCCAGAAGATATCACTCATCCATCGTATTTCTTGACGTCAGTAAGGCGTTTGATAAGGTATGGTTTTCGGGCTTACTTTATAAGCTCATTAAATTGAAATTCCCACCTCAGCTTATAAAAATGCTGAATTCCTACCTCCACAACCGTAGTTTCGTTGTGCGGGTTTCCAATATTCTATCTTCTCCTAGGCAGATTTGTTCTGGTGTACCTCAGGGTTCCCTCTTAGGGCCCCGACTGTTCAACCTGTATATTAATGACATTCCTAAGGTATCTAACGTAGCTATTAGCCTCTATGCCGATGACATTGCACTGATTGCCCGACATCCAAAAACACATATCGTGCTCGAAAGGCTCCAAAATCAACTAAACCTCCTTAATTCATGGTTTCTGAAGTGGAGAATTAAAAGCAATACTTCCAAGTCGGCGGTACTCTCAATCCCAGCACTGCCCCCCCCCCCCCCCATTTGATTCTGAATAATGAACCGATTCCCTGGACGAACTGCTATAAGTATCTTGGTGTTCTTATAGACTCTAAATTAACATGGACCCCTCACATACTTGACATTGTCAAGAAAGTTAAGGGGGTCAGAGCCCAGCTACACCCCTTTTTGGCTAGAAATAGCCGTCTGTCACTTGCAAATAAATTATTACTCTACAAAGCCTACATCAGGCCCATCATGACTTACGGTTCTGCTATTTGGGGAACCGCATCTGACTTCAACATTAAGAGACTTCAAACTCAGCAAAACATTACCCTCAGAATGATAGTTAATGCTCCTCTTTATGTTAGGAATGACGTCATCCATAGAGATCTCAAAATTAAAACCTTTTTGGCACATGTTAAGAAATTAGCGCTTCATTTTCATCTTGATCTCCCGAAGGTTGGAAACGCTATTCTACTAAATTTGTCAAATTACGATCCTCGGCTTCCTAAATGTAGGAAGCGGCCTCGGGCCCTGCTCGGGCGCCGTGAAGACGTCCCGCTGAATCCAAAGCGTCGACGTATTGAATAGCTTCAATCAAAATCCAGTTTTCCATCCTTCGAACGTCCTTCCACTGAACATGTAACACCCTGGCTTTTGGGATAACTTATCTGCATTCGACCATCTT
The DNA here is from genome assembly GCA_951213105.1 of Amaurobius ferox. Taxonomy (NCBI): domain Eukaryota; kingdom Metazoa; phylum Arthropoda; class Arachnida; order Araneae; family Amaurobiidae; genus Amaurobius; species Amaurobius ferox. The sequence continues at coordinate 77,352,206 of OX578142.1, read as the reverse complement.
CTCCCCCCCCCCCCCCCCGCCCCTGGGGTAACTGGCATACCCGCGTTTTCCGTGCAAGGCCTGCGCCATATTGAGCGCGCCCAAACGTTCAAAATTACTCTCTTCTCTCATTTTTGATTCTCCTTTAAAATTTAAAATTAAATTTTAAAATTTACATTTTTTGAAATACTACTTAAATTATCTATCTAGTAAAATTCTTTCTTAAGACTCGGACGACCTTAAATTCTCCGAGCAACCTATTGACTTTTGTAAACTCCCTTTCGTAAAATTCCTTTTCTTCGTTTTTCTTCTCTTTTTAGATAGGGGATTAAAGTCTGGTTATCAAACCCAGATTAGGCACCCCTTTTTAAAACCCACCTTGCACGCTGTCGTAGGATTTCCTGTACGCGCAATCCAATATGAGGGGGTGCTCCATCCTGCATAAATATCGTAGATTCAAGACATCCACGCTGTTGAAGTTGCGGAATAACAAAGTTCAACAGCATTGTTCAATACCTCTCAGCATTGACGGAATTTTCTGTACTTCCTATGCCTATTTTACTCCAAAAATGGACCTTAAAGCGCCACTTTGGCCCGCGGCGGCAGAAATCCGAACTATTTTTTTCTTTTAAAAATCAAAACCCCATGGTCTAAATAGTATTTAGTGTAAATTTTCTTGAGTTTGGGAAAAACAGTTTTCTCACTATCGGGAAACACCTGTACTTTAATTATGGCCACCCTGTATATATAAACCTAATTGGTACTCAAAATGTTTCAAAGCGAAAAACACGAATATCCTTATATATACATATATATATTCTAATAAGTTGTATATATAAATAATAATCAGGCACCCTAGTAGCATATAATGGGTAAGGCTTCCGATTACAAAGCTAAGCTGACTCACTGGATGGGGGTTCGATTTCTCCAGAAGCTTCATTAAACATATCGTGGTTTGGAGGTTCAGTCTCAGACAGCTCAAGATGCAGCTTTCAGGCGCAAAACTATTAAACCAACAAATAGAAATCGTATTCATTTTATTTAGAATGTTCATATTTTTCATTAATTTATTACTTATGAATTGACTGAGTGTAATTAATTTAATTAGTTTTCACGGTAGGTGATAAATCTTAAAGACCCAGAACATTTATGCACATTTAATTTTTACACACACATTTTTTTTTTTTAAATATGAAAACTTTTTTCTTGTTTCTCCAAACATTCTGTCATCCGTTTCCCTTTTTCTTTATTGATGATGATTTTTGATTCGTACTAAAATTATATATCATAATATAAGACAGGAACGTAACTGAGAGCCTACTAGGTCACCCCCCCCCCCGAAAAAAGTTTTTTCGGGCTACGTGCCTGATATAGGATCGGATGTTCTATGCATAGTACCCCCAATTATGAAAGCCTAGCGCCGCCTATGGACATCAGTGGGTCAAACTCAAGGATAAGATGTACAACATCGACTAGCTTATTGCCCCTCTTTGTGACCTTGAACGTCCAGAAGAAAGGAGAGGGAGGCAAGTTCTCCCCCTTGGCCTTTCCTAAAGCCGCCCATGCACTCGCATCAAACATCTTATAACAGTTTTTTTAATCGACATCCAAAAGGCGTTTGATAAAGTGTGGTTGAATGAAGTGCACTTTTAAATACTAAATAGTACTATTTTTCCTTCAACTGATTCAAATTCTGCACTCGTACCTAACGAAGCTAAGCATCATGGATCTAGCCTCTAACTTCTTTTTCGGTCCCAAATATATTCTTATCAGTGGCGTCCCACAGCATAAGGTTCGACTCAGAGCATCCGATCTATTTGTTTGGACTACCGGATAAGGTCGAACCATAATTATTCAATCTGCACATTAATGGCCGCCATCAAGTCCCCGATGTCAACTTTGGTTTATGTGATGACGACATGGCCCTGATTGCACGACACCAACAGGCATATATCATGCACAACATGTACAAAACTATTTCGACATCTTGGTAGAATAGTTTACCCTGTGGTATATATAGGTAAATGCCGGTAAGTGGGCGATCGTCACATTTCCCTCCCATGGTCTACCCTCAACACAAAAATTATTTTCAATAATGATACAATTCCCTGGTAAAATAGTTAGAGTGTATATTTAATCAAATCTCATATAGAGGCATCAGGGTTGGACTGGGCGATCGGACGACGTTCGATGGGCCGTTGTGTTTGAGGGCCGCTTTGGTTCTAGAGGTCTCGTATTCGCTAAAGCTCTCTGCAGACTTCTAGAGGTAGAGGTCATGCCCGGCCCGGCGCGACCCATGAGCTGGACCTGTCTGAGTTTTCTAAAACTGTTTCGGGCTAGGCCGAGCTTGGGTTTAATTTTTAAAAAGTTGGGTCTAACATGTTTCATTTTGAGAACAAATTAAATGAATTTTAATAGAGTACATGAAATTATTGTGTTGATTTCAGCTGTGTAAAGATAATTGTTTGAAAGAAACCAACTTTTATTTTGATTTTTAGTACAAAATTTTCACAAATTCATTTTTCAACACATTTGAATATAAATCTTTTCGGGCCGGAGCGGGCTGAGGCACAATGATTTTCGGTCTGGGTTGGAGCACTAGTACTGTCGGGATGGATCAGGTGTACGTCTGAAATTTCAGTCCGTTCAGACCTCTATCATGAACATTCTAATCAACATATTCACGATCCTGAAGTATCTATGTGTTTCTGACTGCCTCAGTCTTCGAACTGAGTACTGGGGAGCACCTTGTTTTATACAGTATTAAGACAGTCGAAAATTAAATGTTTTCTTGGACTGGCTCGTTATTAAACAGTGAGGAATCGAGCTGGTCTTCTAACAGAGGCTTTTCAATAGCCGAGTAAGCTAATTTCCGGACTGGTCTGACCATCACCTCTAATAGAGGTCGGTAGTAGGAGAGCCGGTCTGGTCCACAGGCTGGTACACCACGTTGCTGCACTGTTAATGACTGGGCCAGGCCGCTGTCGCTGAAAGCATATATTTTAAATTTTCTAGAAACATGAAATTTTAATAATGATTTTATTTCTACAGTGCTAAATCGAATTCTAACTTTTTGCCATCAGTGGCATCAGTGGATAAAATGGAAGACACAGAAACCAGAGACCAAAATTAGCAAATATTTTTTTTTTAATTTGCTTTCTACTATTTACTACATTTTAAAATAAATGTTTGTGTGGATCTATGAAACTTGTTTTTGCTAGCTTGAACTACTCAAACAAGTGCTCTCCTATGGCAGTCCCTGGACGGGCTAGACCGGTAAGGTTTAAAATCTAAAGGAGTTTTCTAGCTGCTCCTGTTCTCAAATTATTCCTCCCCAAACATGTAACTTCCTATCGCAGACTAAGAACGGGCTGAGCCGTAAAGTTTGAGATCCAAAGAATCAAAATAGATCGCGAAAGGCAACGATGTGCCTAATTTAAACTTTCTAACTGCTTCGGATTTCCAATTATTCCTCAAAAACATGTGCTTTCCTTGGACCGGATAGACGGTAAGGTTTAAAATGAAATACGTCAATGTTTCGAGAATAGTATCGGTTGTTCTGTGAAATTAGTGGAGCATTGAATGCTGTTTTACGTATATTGTTTCTGTTCACGCTATGCCTGTGAATAAATGTGTTAATTATCTAGAAATTTGAACTCATTCTTGTATCCTGAGCACACACCCACGATTTCAGAGGATACGTCGTAACAAATTGGCGTCAGAAGTGGGATTTCTGGAAACTTGACAAACGTATGTGGTAGTGACTAGAAACGCGGTGGAGGAACAGTTGAAAGAGGTGGTGGCTTTAATTAAAGCCTTGAAAGACAGAAAAGAAGCAATAAAAGCCGTACAATACGATATGAAAGCCGTACAAGACGATATGATATCCAAACAAGACTATATGAAAGCCGGACAAGACGATATGAAAGCCGGAGATGGAAGTCGGACAAGACAAGACAAGATGAAAAAAACGATGAATGCCGGACAAAAATCGATAAAAGAAGAGATGAAACAAGAGATTATAGCCGGACAGGAATCGATGAAAGAAGGGATTAAAGAAAAGATGAAAGCAAGACGAGAAGTGATTAAAGAAGAGGTCAAACAAAACATTAAATTTGTTCAAGAGATGAGACAAGACATTATATCCGTACAAAAAGATATTAAATTCGTACAAAAAGATATTAAATTCGTACAAAAAGATATTAAATTCGTACAAAAAGGCATTAATGCATGACGAAAAGGGATGAACAAGCTCTTAAAGAGATTATTGGTTGTCGAGCGAAAATCGTCAGTTTCTAATATGGATTTCTGCATGCCGTCATTATGCAAAGTAAAATCTCCTACATATGACGGATAAAACATTTGGACAAATCTTTGGGCGCAATTCGATATTATTGCAAAAGCGAACGAATGGGACGAAAGACAAAAGTCTGCCAACTGGCTGCTTTCCTTCGAGGTCGTGTGGCTGATATTTTACTGAAGCTCCGAGAAACATCTGGACTTCGTAGCCTTGACAAATGTCCTGGGATTCCGCTATATTGGAGAATAATTTGAAAGAAACGAGCAGAGTTCAATTAAAGTCTAGTCGCCAAAAGTCGGGAGCGAGTCCACAGGAGCTGGAGTCTGATATTATAACAGATTTTCAACCTCCGGAATATAAAGAAAAAGGAATTCTTGTAGCCGCGGCTCTCGTGAATGCTTCACGTACCTGTGCAAATCGCAAACATTAGCAACAGGCCCAAAATAATTCATAAAGGGGAGTAGTTAGCTTCATGCTCTGCGATTACCCACGTAATGCGTGGTTCTTCAAAATATAATAACATCAGTCCCAAACATCAAAGATGCACCATCTTAAGCAATCTCTCTGGACTAAATCGTGCAGAACACCGAGGTGTGTTAACGCCTCATTTCTGAATTCAGTGTAATTTTCTTGGACTGCTTCGAAAGAGATGGGACGAACCGGACTAAACAAACATAGCATCGACACCGGCAACCAGTTCCCGATTAAACAAGCTCGCCGAAAACTTCCACTCGCAGAGAAAGAAGTAGATAAGCCTTTAAAAGAGATGCAGGAAGGAGACGTGATCGAACCCATCGTTAAGTCGTTGGGCTACACCAATCGTCTTAATGAAGAAGAATGACGCTTAACCGAGATTCTGCGTTAAATATAGGAGACTCAACTCAGTGACAAAGAAAGACAGTTTGCAAAAAACCTTGTTACTCCAACCGGGAATCGAACCCTGGATCTTGGAACTGGCCAGCCGACTCTCTTTCTATCGTTGAGTTACCTGGATAAAATTACAAACTCTTATTTTCGAAGTGAACTCTGCAAACTATCCACTGCCAAGAGTTGACTACACTTTAGATACCCTCTCTGGGAGCAAGTGGTTTTGGACACTAGATTTTAAGGGTGTCTACTGGCAAGTTGAATTCCGCGTTTACCACCGGACAAGATCTCTTTGGCAGTTTAAAGTGATGCCTTTTAGTCTTTATAATGCGCCCGCAACATTTGAACTTCTATTGGAAACCATTTTGAAAGGACTCCCCTGTGAATCCTGCCTCGTTTATTTGGACGACATAATTATTGTCGGACAGTCATTCAAGGAACATCTACAAAACCTTAGGCGTGTAATTGAAAATTTGAAGAGTTCTAATTTAAAGCTAAATCCTTCGAAATGCAAACTAGTCCAGAAAGAAATCTCATATTTGGGACATATTATCTGTGAAAAGGGAGTAAAGACTGATCCTGACAAAATCAATGCTGTGAAAGAATGGTGCAAACAAGATGTTCACCAACTAAGAAGTTTCCTCGGTCTGTGTACTTATTACCGTCGTTTCGTATAGAACTTTTCAAACATGGCTAGACTCTTACATCGGTTAACGACAGGAGACAAGAAATTTGAATGGACGGCAGAATATGAAGATGCCTTCAATCGGCTTAAGGAAAAATGCTGGTTTCAGCTCATCCCATTCTGTCATATCCAGTAAAGTAGCGTAGATTTTTGATTGGGGAAACTGAGTGCTTGGCGTTTTAAAATTAGAAAGGGTTTCGCTGTTATTACAAGTGAAATTTATATTTTTATATTTGAATTCGCTCTTTATTTTTTTTGTGAGTAAAATAATATAATGTAGCATAAAAATGAAAAAAAGTACATGAAATGCACGAAATTTTAAATGTTACTGATGTAAGATGAATACATGCAAGATATCCATTTTAAATGTTTGCATATTTCTAAATTAGATCAACCTTTTCAACCATCATATTAAATAATGTAGATATAAATTAGTAATTTATTAGCAAGTGATAGAAAATATATATCAGTTTTGTAAATATAAATAGCTAGAACTAGCAAAATTGAACAATTCAAGAGTGCACTGAAATGGGTGAAAAATAAATTTGGAACGTAACAAGCTGTAACGAAAATCTCTGTAATCAACAATGTCCTTAAACAATTATTGAGAAATACTATACTATGAAATCTTAGTGTTTTATAGTTACAATATGCTAAAAATCTACTAGAAATATTATCAATCGGTTATGTAAAAAGATTCTCATGTAACAGGTGATTACCAAAGCGAAATCCGATTTATTCCTTTTAAAACCCCTAAATACACAAGCGGATGCTTCGCCATATTGATGCCGAGTTCTACTTCACTTACTAACTACTTTTGATGCCGAAGGCCACTTTATTTACTAACTAATAACTATTAAGTTTAAATAGTCATTATTAGTGTATTTCTTCATCTTGATCTTGTTTAAAGTTAGGTGAATGTCAAGTTCTTCGTGAAAAATCGCTCAAATTATTTAGAATTGCAAAACGTTAATATTTTCTGCGAAAATAGCATTTCGTTTGACTCAAAATGGCGGACCCATTCAACTGCATCATGTCTGTACACGTCATTGAGAAACGTCACGTCTCACATCCAATCATTGTCATTTAAAAAGGGAGAAACAATAGCCATACCTCTTTTCCAAGACTACCTTCACCGCTTCGTTACATGCGATGATCAGCCACGGATAAGTCCGGATGTTTCAATATTATGTTAATCGTTATTTACTTCGTTGGCTTGAAAATTTGAGCCTACGATATTTTGAAAAATGCGTTTCAATCGGAAAAACTACTTTGAAATGTGTTACTTTAAACAAATAAAGTGTAACCATTTTCTAAAATATACATATACATCAGGAAAGTTATTTTAAAAATAAAATGAATAAAATGTTTAAATAATTCCTTAAACTAGATATGAAACTGGGGAGGCTGAGTTTTTTAGCCTCTATAGACGCTACGCCACTGATCATATCCCAAATAAACAGAGAGCTTTATACTATATACCAATGTTAGTAAAGAAGGCATAGGAGCAGTCCTTTCCCAGGACATACGAGGGCAGGAACATTTCATCGCATACTTTAGAAAGTGCTTGTCGAAGTCCTAAAGAAATTATTGCTTTACAAGGAAAGAAAACTGTTGGCAACTGTTAAATCCGTAGATCATTTCCATCATTATCTCTACAGGAGGAAATTCCATTTTCGGACTGATCACGCTGCTCTGGGTTGGCTTTTCAGTTTTAAGAACCCTGAAGGGCAGGTCGCAAGATGGATTCAGAAACTTCAAAAATATAATATGGAGATTCGACACCGAAAAGGGTCGTCTTATGAAAATGCTGATGGACTCGAGAAGACCTTGTCCTTTGAACTACACACAGTGCTCTTGTGCTGAAATAAAGTTTGTAAGTCAGACTTCAGCAACTGTCTAACAAGTTACTACCGATCATATTTCAAACTCCACCACCAGATCCCTGGTGAAGTACTTTCTCGAACCCAAGGGGAAGACAGAAATATCGAGCCAACCCTAATCCACAAAAAACGAGCTAATGAGAGGCCAATTTGGCAATAAATTTCTTGTTTCTCACCTAAAACGAAGCGTTACTGGGCGCTGTGGGATTTTCTGTACTTGAGGAACGGAGTCGTATATCATAAGTGAGAAAGTGGCAATGGAAAGAGCATCAGATGGAAGTTTCTGCTCCCTCGTTCCAGGATATCCCATCATATTAAAAGAGATACATGACAGCCCTACTGGACGATATTTTGGGATAAGCAAAACACTGAACAAAGTTCGGGAACGCATCTTATGGTGCAAAGCGAGATCTGATATTGAGCGCAGGAGCAAAACATGCACGGAATGCAGCGCTCGGAATGGACCGAAAAAGAAAACATGTTTGCTTCTTCAGTGTTACAATGTCGGAACTCCTTTCGAGACAATTGCACTCGACGTTTTGGGGCCACTTCCACGAACTTTAGGCAATAACAAACACATCCTAGTAGTAATAGACTACTTGATAAAGTGGCCAGAAGCTTACGCCATCCCTGGCCAGGGATCTCCAACCATCAGTGAAGTTCTAACACGGAACTGAATATGTCGTTATGGGGTTCCCTCACCTCACCCATCCATTCAGACCAGGGAACAAACTTCAATTCTAGCATATTCACGGTACTGTGCAAACTACTCGGAATAGGCAAAACTCGAACTACTCCTCTGCATTATCAGTTGGACGGCATGGTAGAGAGATTAAACAGAACGATACTTAATCATCTCTTCATATTCGTACCCAGAAACCAATAAGACTGAGATCGTTACCTACTTTTGTTCCTGCTGGTCTAAAGCAGTTATGTCTACAAATCGGCAGGTCATTCTCCATCAAAAATGCTGTTTGGCTGAAATTTGCAACTACCATGTGATCTAATGTTTGGAAGACCATGTGATGCTCCTTCATCGCCTTATGAATTTGTGCAAAATCTGTAGGCACCGGTGGAGGAGGTTCATCGTTTCACTCGTGAGAGGATCAGCATTGCTACCGATAGAATAGAGACCCGGTACCATACCAAAGCTAATGAAGGACGATTCCGGGAAGGCGACTAAGTGTGGCTATTCAATCCTCGGAAACGACCAGGATCTTCTCCGAAACTATCAAGCACAATCTAGCACAATCACTAGCACAATCACTATCTAGCACAAAGGGGAAGGACCTTACATCATAAAGAAAATAACAGTGTCTTTTATCGAATTCAGAAATCGTCTTCAACGTAGACAAAAGTCGTCTATATGGATAGATTTGCCCCATATTTTGGATCACAGTAGGTTGATACTGCCCGGAACAGTGTTGCGAACACGTGTAATATTCCCTCACTCAGAGTTGGGCAGTATCAGAAATACATGTATTTGAAATACATTTTCAAAATACATTTGTAATTTGTATTTTGTATTTTGAACTAAAAAAACTAAAGTATTTTGGTAATGTGTCGAAAATTAATTTTTTGAGTATTTTGTATTTTCAAAATTCTCAAAATACATTTCTTCAGATTTTAAACTATCGTGTTTAAACCGTAATTCAATGATTCGTAAAAGGGAAAACGGCGAATCTCTATTTTGTCTAATCCTTGAATTCATTTCCAGCAGTCCTTTAAAAGTCCGCCAATAAACATCCTTTTCCAACTGGCGACGAAAAAGTTACTAATAAACGAAATGTTTAGAGTTTGCAAAGACCTCTGAGAAAAATTGTTTCTGTTATAAACTTTACTTATTGGAATTATAGAATGATGTTGTTTGGTAGATGGTTCCTTCTTATTTATCTATGTAAAAAAGGAAGAAGGGAGCTTGAAGTTACATTCTTTGTGGAAACAGAAACAATCCGAGGTCTGCTACGCATTGCATTTTTACTTTCCTTATATACATAATGTATAAGGAAAGTATTGTGACGGGGTCGAAAATTCGAATTCGCGTTTTCGACGGGAGAGCACGTTTCAAGCATCCCTGATCACGAATCAAACATTTTTGAGGTGATGTCTGTGGGCGGGTGGGTGTGTCAGTGAGTCTGTGGAGACGATATCTCACGAACGAATGGAGCGATTCTAATGAAATTTGGTACAAAAATCACAATCCGTCATTACTGGAAGCCTATTGCTTTTAAACGCAATCGAATGCTCAGAACCCCCTAAATTTTCGAGTGAAATTTTGAAAAATCATCAAAAAATCAATAGACATTTCTTATGTAATTTTTCCTTAGAAAACGATTGACATAAACTTTAGAACGCTAGCATGATCCGTTCTCGAGATATTGCACATTTTTCAGATAAATTTATCAAAAAATTCCATAAATTAAAAAAATATATTAACTGTTGAGAAACATGTTCACTTTTCATATGTGATTTCCTGCGATAAATTTGGTGACATCATTTTCGTGGATCTAGCTCGTTCCATTCATGAGAAGAGATACTTTGAGTAATACTTTTTTATTTGAACACCAATAGTCATTTATCTGGTATAAGAATATCTTATTTCTCCGTCCATTACGCTTGGCGAGATTTTGGCGACAATTTTGGTGGAATGTCGCCAACTTGGCGGCTTTTTAAATGTTACCAAATTAACGAAAATCTCGCCAAATAGATAAAAATGACGCTAAATCAATGAAAATGACGACTAATTGTAGAAAATTCAATATCTTGGAAAGAATATAAGTATCTACTTCTACTATAAGAATAACATTTTTTTTAACTGTAAAAGTTGTAAATTCATTGCATCATATAAGGAAAATCATGTGTTGCCCACATCAGATTTTTTAAATAAGAGATGCAATGTAAGTCATTATTGGTAAGATACGATAAAAGATGGCTGATACTCCTGGTAGCAATGAAAATGTATCAAGGGAATTAATGGATTATGACGGTGCGTGGTGTTGTTGTTGTTGTTGAGACCCAGACCGTCCGACCTACCAGAAAGGTCGGTGCGTGGTGTGTCATATTAGATGGAAAATATTTCAAAATAAAATATATATTTTGATGATAATGGAAAAGTTAAGGCAGAATGGGATTTATGCAACCACAAATGTTTGGCTATAAGTGGGTCTTTTGAAGTCGAACTAATGTTTAAATGCATCTAAAGGTAAGGTTTTAGTTTTATGCAGTAGAACCTCGATTTAACAAATATTGTAGCTAGACCCTTGGCATTCATTTAGTGGACCCGTCGGTCTCAGAGAACCCGTGCAAGGGATTCTTGGAGAATTTGTAAAAGTTTGCGAAAAAAGTAGAACTTGCCATCATTTTTGTAATTAAGAAAATTAAAATTATTATGGTTTAAACAAGAACTATTAATAAAACAATACAGAATTTTGAAGGTTTAACTTGGTTATTGTCGGTGTTAACTCGGACATTTTACAATTTTGTAAGTACAGTAGAACCCCGGTTGTGTGTTTGTCTGTGGAACCATTTCAAAAACATTAAATGCGGGAAAATATAATACACGAGGGAAACTTTATTTTTACTAGTCTATAAAAATCAAGAAAAATAAATATACCATATACATATCTTTACTTTTCTTTCACGTATTAAATTTAAGATTCACATAGAAAGATTCCAACTGTATCAAAAATGCCCAAATACGTATAATTTAGCGATTCTTTAAATCAAATATTCTGTTAATATTTTAATTTACTCTCCACACAATAAACACTTATTTTTGGAACAAAATAATTCAGAAAAAAAGTTAAATCCCTTCATGGAGAGAAATGGGAATCTTCATTTGTCCAGTAATTCCCGTCACACTTAGACTCCTCTACCCGGACAACAGCAGTAAAATAATAGATAGCATGCACTTTCTTTGAGTTCCATTTCTAATGCAAGATCTCCTCTCGCAGAGAGACATATCTAATGTATCTTCAATGAACAATGCACCAGCATGTACAAGGGTCAGGCGGGACCTCCGCTCCCCGGGCCTCTCTCGAACGGAGGCCCCGGGTCAGGCCCCAGTTTGAACAAAAATGTGTTTTCCTTTTCGGAAATCGAACGACGCCACAGTGTAAATCAATTCGTTTCCACGTCATCGTGTCCGTACCACACGTAACCATATACATCACATACACATACGCACAGGCAGGCATCTTTCCGAAAATGTTCGATACGTATTCAGATGGTCGTAAAACATACTTTTCCATCAAAATTTCGAATACGAAAAATTTTCAAGAAAACAATATTTTTTCTGTTTTATTTTATGAGTAAGCAAAAATATAAATAGGGGTCTTATAGCAAATATATTTTCTTAGGGATTGCATAGTAATTACGTTTTGTTAAAGAGGATAGTATGTAAATTACGATTTGTTCGAAAGTCGTATAGAAATTATGTTTCGTTAAGGGGGATCCTATAGTAATTACGTTTTGTGAAGGGAGATCGTATAGTAATTGCTTTTTGTTAAGGGGTAACGTATAGCAATTGCGCTTTATTAAGGGGGATAATATAGTAATTATGTTTTGTTAATGGACATCGCAGGGTTGGACTGGGCATATTTTTCGGCCCGGACGATTTTAAGGTAGCGGCCTTAGTTCAGTGATGAGGAGAAGGGGCCAACATATTAAAAAGCAATAGCAAAAGCCTTTGATTTTCTAGTGAAAATTAAAAAATAATATATCTTAGTTTATAATAATGAAATGCAATGTCTGTCTGTGTGCTTATTACGTCTCTATAGCATCAACCAGGTCGCGCTTGGTTATGAAATTTGACACACAGATAGTAAGCGTCAGGGAGGCAAGGTGGTGAGTATCTACCCAAATAATTTATGACCAAGTAATTTTTATTTTAATTATATAGAGGCGGAGATAAACGTATAAAATATTTTCTGTGCGTGTGAGAGAGAGAGAGAGCCGTGCCTGCCGATTTACTTAAGAGAAACATCGTTCAAAGTGTCTCTTCCCATCAATGTTCTATTCAGAGCTGAAAGAGTATTCGAGCGCTAGCTACAACAGTTCTCAGATAGACGTGTCTATCTGCTGTTTTTATTACACACATTTGCCGCGTTTCAAATCTTTGAGGCCTCCTAACTCTAAAACGACGGAAGTGATCATTTTGACCGCATAACTACTTTGAACGCTGCCGTCATTCTAGGAAGATCATTGATTTGTTTTCTTATTAGAAAACCTAGAATAATTTTCTTCTGTGTTTTCAATAACTTTAAGAAAATAAGGAAGGTCATAAAATTTCAATGGGTGGGATTAGCCATTTTGGAGGAATCGTTTCTCAAAGTAGTTATGCGGTCAAAATGACCGCTTCCGTCATTCTAGCGCTGACTAACCAGGTTCCACTATTCGCTGTGACACATCGTTGTCCATGTTGTTGTTGTTGAAACACAGACCGTCCGACCTACCAGAAAGGTGTAAGGTAACTGTTTGGACGGTCGGGAAGTGCCACCCAATTTAGACCGGAACCTAGTGGGGGAGGCATCCACAGGGACCGTACCCTCCTTCCCCTACCACCAACCTCTCGGAAGGACTTTCGGACCCACATGTTTAACGTGATCGTACTCCGCATGAACACGGCGGCAGTTTTGGCAGTGGCTGGAATCGAACCCGGGCCTACCGAGTGCAACTCCAGCGCGCTAACCAATGGGCTACCGCGCCCTATCGTTGTCCATGTGTACATTTTGATTTTTTGTATTTTGAACTTTAACAGACCATCCCGTCTTGGGCCCACCATAAAAATGTACTCGTTTTTAAGGAATAACTCGAGGACCTGATCAACTAAAATGTTCAAATTTACTATGTTTTTGTCTTTTGTGGTATATATATATCTACTTTTTGGATTCTGAACCTAACCGGTCCAAGCCGTTTTGAGCTATCAATAGTAAGGTGTACGCCCTTTGGGAATGACTTAAAACCGGAGTAGCTAGAAAGCTCAAATTAGGCATATCTTGCTTTTCATTGAATATTTTGAATTTTTGAATTTTACTATTCCAACCCATTCTGAGACCGTAATAAGAAGTTACATGTTCTGGGGAATAATTCGAAAATCGACACAGAACAGCCAGAAAGCTTAAATTAAACATATCGTTGTCTTTCGTGATATTATATTATACCTTAACATCCAGTCCAGTCTGAGCCCGTAGCAGTAAGGTGAATGTTTTTTAGGAATGATTCGAGAACTGGAGCAACTCATCATCATCATGAATGGTTCGGTAGCTCACTGTGGGCCTTGGGTTTCCTCCGAAGATTCTTCCAAACTGTCCCCCTTAGAGTAGTCCTTTCGACTTTTTTCCATCCATAGACCATTCCTATATATAGGCCATTCCTATATACAGGCCATTCCAATATATAGACCATTCCTATTACTACAAACGCAAAAGAACGTATGCTCAAATCCTTTTGGAATTTGTCTGAGTGATAGAATGAAATATGTAGTTTCTTCTGTAGTCAGAAAATTCGTATAATATTAATAACTTAATTATCTATAAATAAAAACTCAAACACGATAATTACTTTTTAGTTTTACAGCTCTTCATTAGTCTAATTATTAGTTTTACATCTCTTCACTAGTCTAATTTTTAGTTTTACAGCTCTTGACCTCAAAGTCTTTGTCCATACAATAGATCTATCTCAACTTCAATCGTTCTCTAGGTCTTTTCACGATCGGTGTGGACATAAAAATGTTATTTGGGTTTCTTTGATTATTCTTTCAAGCAACAAATCACTATCTCTGTAGAAATTTTACGATTTTTAGGGTGAAAACTTCAACATGGCGCACAGCAACCGTTGATAGGCGATAGCGGAATGTGACGTATTGTAAACTATCTATATATTGATCACGTGATACATTTCACCTAATCATGAATCGCAAATATGCTTTATACTTGACGCGTATTCTGATTTCAAAAAATGCTTATCTGAACGATGAAATCCCTACCGCTAGGGAAAGTGCAATTTCAAATTGCTCTAGTTAAAGCGACTGGAGCATTTTTAGTGCAGAAGAGAGGAATTGGCGTGTGACTGAATGAGTTTGTCTCTCTGAATGTTTGTTTTGAGTAGTTTTAGTTTTCCTATTTTTATGATGGTCCCAAGAAATCAGAATGCCGGCTGTGATGCAAACGTACTGTAAATTACTTGAAATGTGTTGAAACAAGACAATCATTTTAGTGAGTATATTAATTCATATGATGTAACGCCGCACATTTCTCGATATACTTTTCTATCATTTAAAGGTTTGATGTTTGTACACATAGGCAATATGATTTCTTTAAAATAACTTATTCTTTTGAATCGTATGGATGGAAAACGAAACTAATTGCTATTCAAATTGTGCATTTTATATTTGCTGCCGCATTTTTTCTAAAGAAGATTGTAATTTGAAATTTATAGTATCTTAGTACTGATATTTTGGAGCAATTCCAAAAATTTAAAACTTTATGAGAATTGCATTCCCTATCGAGTTTAACATGTTTTTAAAAAATGAAACTGTGATGTTATGTGTATCTCTTCTTAGTTACAGGAATTTTATACCACATGCATCAAGTTTCAGTAAAATTTACATATTTTTGTAAAGTTATTGATTATTATGTTCGAACACATGGTTAGTGTTTAAGAGGTTTTTCTCCATTTTATAACAGTTTTATAAAATTTACAGTCAAACACAATATGTTTTAAGCCATGTTTTTCAATTTAAGAAAATATTTATCTTATATTTTAAAATGTTATCCTTACACTGAAACAAATTTGATTTCAAATATTCTATTAGAAGTTTAGTCTAATTTTTTTAATAGAGTATTAATATATACACTAGTAAGAAGTCAGTTGAAGTAATTAAAGATCTGAAATATAAATATTTCCTGTTGCAGTGTTGAAGACCCAGACCGACCGACTCGTCAGCAAACCCCTGTTGCAGTGTGAAATAACAAATCATAACAATACCTTTTTTATAACTATTACAAGACAAGATCATACTTTTATATCACCAAGCAGTCTTATCTAAGAAGACAGTAGTATAGTCAGTTTTCCCTGTACTCACCAAATTGAGAATATGCTTGGATTATGGTAGTTCTGTAGTCACAGAGTTGCTTGGTCTTCAAACCCATTCTTTTTGTGTGTCTGATATTATATGTAACATATTTTGTCACAAAAGAAAGTGAAATATCTAGAAGTAGATACTAGAGATATGTTTAAGCCCAGTTTTGATAAACTAAACTCACTTCCGCATAAACATATTTTTGACTTTTAATACTAATTTTCAGAAAATTCAATTAATGAAAATGGTCCAAACACAGATGCCAAACACAAAAAATGCATAAAGTATTAGAGTACAGAAGCATAACATTACATGAAAAATAAAATAATACTCAGGCTCTGTTATACTTAATTGATTGTGCCATGTATCAACACAGACCTATTAAACCACAAAACAACAAAAAGCAGAACATGGCTTTTTTTTATGACAAAGAATGTCAAAAATCAAATAAAGATATTAGTGTAGATATTTTAAAATATTGACTTTTGAACCAGACTTGGCTTAACACCAGAAAAATGGAATTTGAAATTTAGAATGTTCAGCTTTATATTGCCGTAAATCTAAAGTCACTGTTACTTATTTACTTTCTTGCAAAAGTATCTGGTTGCTCAAAATTTTATTAGATATTAATTCATATGGATTATTAATTATTTTCCTGTGCCTTTGATAATGAAGTTCAGCAAAACCTAGGTAGCTAAAACTATACAGGGAAGAGGATTGCTTGTATTGTCTGTTTTAGATATAGTGTGCTTGTTGATTTAAAAAAAAATCAATCACAGATTTATTATCCCAAATTTTTCTTAATGAAAATTTAATGTTTGATTTTATTTTTATATGTGTTTTAAGTTTTCTCATAATTAGATATATTGAAAAAGAATAAGTTGAACAGATGTTTGCATCACTCAGTTTTATCTACCAATTTAAATTGGTTTATTTCTCATTTTCAATTCTATATATTTTTAATTCAATGCTGTTGTCAATTGCTCATTCCAATAGTCTATTCTTGTTATGATACTTTAATGTTGCTGATCTTTGTATATTTTAAAAATTCCTTTCAAGTTACTAGTGATGGTCTTAGTATACATGGCACCCCCATGCAAAAGCCAAAATTTTGCCTTTCTCTTCCCATTCTATTCCCCCCCCCCCCTCATAAAACAAAACAAATTATAAAATGTAATAAGAAATTTTTTTATTATAAAATTATAAATACCTAATGCGAGTACAATATATAAACAAAAAAGTTAAAACCTTGTATTTTGTATTTTAATGCTTGTAAATGTTTAAACTCAAGGTTGATTTTTGATATTTTTATAAAGAACAAAATGGTGACTTATTTGGTGGAATAAGAACTTAAGGGTTGGCATCTCTGCAATGCCATGCAAAAGGTTACAAGCTCCCTATAGCAAAAATCCAACATAAATTTGGCGGCAAAGTATTTTCTGTGCAGGTTGTTTTAAAATTCCTTAATATTTATTTAGCAAAGTAGTATTTTAAACTAAATTGTTCAAAATTATTTCATTTTGTATTCTGTCTTTTTTATTAAGCAAAATTATTTTTGAGGTATTGACATTTGGTTCCTCTTGATGTTGCATACAGATAGTCCGGTTAAGTAGTCATCTTTTGAATTCTAATTCCACCAAATAAGTAACTCAGAGAAAGAAATTTCAGCTCAGAGTTTATTTGCTAAAAACTACTTTCATTTGGCAGTAGATATAATATAAATAACAGCAATGAATCATGCATTTGCCATTTTTTATGGAAAAATATCACATTAAAATTTTTCTGCAGTTATGTAATCTTTATGTAAAAAAATGAAATAAATTAATATAACTATACACATAACAGTAAAGCCTTATGTATACACAAATAATAGTATCTGCATCCACAGATAATGATGTGTTAAATAAAAAAACAAAAGAAAAACATATTCAAAGT
The DNA here is from genome assembly GCA_951213105.1 of Amaurobius ferox. Taxonomy (NCBI): domain Eukaryota; kingdom Metazoa; phylum Arthropoda; class Arachnida; order Araneae; family Amaurobiidae; genus Amaurobius; species Amaurobius ferox. Next base: position 77,334,477 of record OX578142.1, on the reverse strand, counting down.
GGATAACTATTTATTTTTCTGTATTGACATGTTTACCTTTATCAGCTGAAAAATATCATTTATCAATGGCCGATTTTGAATTAAAATTATCCAAATGTAGACCTTTAATAGATAATAAACTATAATAATACCTTATAAACAAAAGTTTACTTAATTTGCTTGTTTTTAGTTTATATTTCCATAAGATGTTTTATGATTAAAGCAGCTGAAACCATGCTCAAGAAAAGCAGTACTTGACTCTGACTCCTCTTGTGTTTTAATATCTGACTCTGATACTGATATAAATTGCAATCAATTCTTAATTTTTTATATCAATAGCGTTTTAATTGGTAAACATTTGATGTTTAAAATTTGTTGCCTAAAAACTATTTAACAAGTATTAAAAAATTAAATATTCCAATATGAAATTATTTTTATTGTTTTATTTATGAGTCTATATTTGTACTGACTCCAACTCCACAGCCCTGGGTAAATCAGGAAAAAAAAAGCAACAAATTTTTAAACCTATCAATCTTCATTCTGATAGATTCTTATCATTCATTGAAATTTACTCAAGATATAGTGAGCTTGTATTCTATCCATTCCACTAAATAAATGCACTTGCACAAAACTTTAATTTCTTTAATAAAGAAATTTAAAATTTTTGTAATGCCATTTTGTAATTGCCATTGTAAACTGTCAAAAATATGTATGGTAGTTATTACCTCATTGGAGACTGATTCTAATCTTTCTTAAGTACAGTTTGGCAGAAATAATAAGTTGTTTTCTTATATAATGTCACAATATGTAGACTCTTTCAGATGTAGGTTCTCTCACATAAACACCATGGTATGGCTATGACATCAGTTTATATTAATAGCAGCCACAGCAAGTGTGCATTTCCATTGAAAATTGAAGTTTTATGATGTAGTTAAACCATTAACAATAAAAAGCTCTGCACTGCTACAATGATTATGCAGAGCTGAGCAATGAATTGTATCCGAAGGTATTTCAAGTAGCGAGTGGGTGAATCATTGAAGATTTTGATTTCGAAAAATGTTGTAGCATTTTCTAGGATGGAAAAAAGCATCAAAGAAAAGCCTAATGTGCAGAATCTTTTTTGAGTTAGATGAAAAATTCTACTCACCATTGGCAAGTTGACGAGTGGAAATTTTGTATCCTAAGTAACTGTTTTGCTCTTTATGCCCAAAATACACCTCGGGTTTAAACAACCTGCATGAATCGAAATCACTACATGAGGGGCTACCCATTGGATGAGACACCCTCATTCAGTGCCTACTTTGCTTGCCACATCAGGCTTACCTGTTTTACCCTGCACGTTACCGTCTTTGAAAGATTTATGAAAAGTACATATAATTCTAGATTGTTTGTTTTTGTGTATACTTATGAAAATGATAATGAACTATGTATGACAGCGTCATTAATTTCAAGTACTTTCATTTCTTTTCCCGTAGGTTAACAGACTACATTTTTTCTAAAAATTATACAATGTACATCAAATAGTTAGTAATATTGAAGTCATGTAAGGAAAAACAGACGTGCTGAGAGGTATGACAATTTTTGTTTATTGATCTAGGTTTGAGCAAAAATACATAATTGCCTGATAAAATTATTATTTTAATTGAGTTGTGCACAATTTTACAGTAGTGGCAGACACCCTTCTTAACACTATTAATATGTGCATTTAATGAGAGAATAATATAATGAGTGAATAGTTATAGCTATCAAACTGTGCAGCTTCTTATGATGTAGGCAGTATGTCTGCATTTAAATGATTCTTATTTAGAACCAAACAAACTTGTAAAATGTATTCTAGAAGGGTTAGATACAAAATAGTATATATTACAGATTTGGGAAATAATGCCATTTAAAAGTTGCTTTTTATGTTAATTTTTAACTTATTTCATTACTTTTATTTTTAATAACTTTTGGATTTAAATTGCTAACTTTTCTAAAATGTAACAAAAATTTACTTGTTTTTGCAGTCATTATTTTCTTTCAGATTGCTGGTGGTGGTGGTGGTGGGGGGGGGGGGGGGGGGGAGTTTAATACAGGGATTGCACAGTTCCTTCTTTTTCTTACTTTTTAAAAATGATAACTACTCTCCTTATTTTTTTCCATTTAATTTTTGTACTTTAATATTTTATTTTAGCATTTTTAAACAAAATTGCATGTTTTAACTTTTATAAAATTGTGCATTTTACCACTTTTAAATAAAATCACAAATTTTATTTAAAAAGTGAAAAACAAATTTTATTAGCACTATTTAAAAATCATGATTTTTAGTGCTCTTTCTCAAAAATTGGTATTTCTAGTTCTGTTTAAAAGAAATTGTGACGTTTAGTTACCTTTCTAAAAACTTTTGAGTTTTAGCACTCTTTCTTAAAAATTGTGAATTTTGTGCTCATTCCCAGAAATCACAAATTTCCATGCTCTATCATAAAGATTTTCTTTCTTTGTTAGGAATATGGCGAGTCCTGAGCATGATCAACCTCTATCTCCATCTGAAGATGCTGAAGAGAAAAAAGATGATTCAGTACCTCCAGTTCGCTCTGGTAGAGCTAGCCCTTCGCACAGTTCTCAAGGTCTTATGCGTATTAGTTTGAAACGGTTGATTCAAGAAAAGAGGGCAAAGAAGATTCGTTTTTTTCGAAATGGAGACAAATTTTTTAAAGGTCTTCTTTATGCACTGTCACTAGAACGTATTAGATCTTTCGATGCTCTGTTAGAAGATCTTACTCGTGTTCTTGTGGATAAGGTCAATTTGCCAAAAGGTGTGAGATTCATTTTTAGTGTAGATGGTAAGGAAAAAATATTAACACTTGAGCAACTAAACGAAGGTGATAGCTATGTTTGTTCCTCGAATGATCATTTTGTGAAACTTGACTATCTGAAGAATGAAAAGCCACATTGGAGTGTTACTAAGAAGCTTAATGATAGCCAATCCTTCAAGTGGGAAACTGATGGTGTTAGTCGAGAATCTCGAGATTTCATCAAACCTAAGTTTGTCACAATTATCCGTAATGGAAATCGTCCAAGAAAGGTGGTTCGAATTCTACTTAATAAGAAAACTGCACATTCCTTTGACCAAGTTTTAAATGATATTACTAACTCTATTAAATTAGATACAGGCGCAGTAAGAAAAGTTTTTACCCTTTCAGGCCAACAAGTAAGTGTTTTTTCCCTTTATTATATATATGCTTTACATTAATGTTACTTCAAAAGATAGGATAGCATTTAAGAGCTTAAGTATTATAATTACTTTCCTTATATACATAGTATAATGTATAAAGAAAGTATTGTGACAGGGTCTAAAATTCAAATTCGAGTTTTCAATGGAAGAGCAAGTTTCAAGCATCTCTGAACATGAATTGAACATTTTTGAGTTGAAGTGTGTGTGTGTGTGTCAGTGAGTCTTTGGAGACAATATAAGATGAACGAATGAAGTAATTTGGTACAAAACTGACAATCAGTGAATACTGGAAGCCTATTGTTTTTAAACGCAATCAAATGTTCAGAACACCCCCAAATTTTGAAAAAATCAAAACTTTCAATAAAGTTACATGTAATTTTTCATTAGAAAAAGATTGATGCAAACTTTAGAATTTTAGCATGAACCATTCTTGATATATTGCACATTTTTCAAATACATTTATAAAAAAAAATCACATAAAATAAAAAATTATTAGCTATTGCGGAATATGTTCACTTTCCATATGTGGTATTATGCCATGAATTTGCCATAATTCTCAAGGATCTAGCTCATTCCATTCATGAGAGAAGGTACTTTGGGTAATAGTTCTGTATTTGAACATCATTTGTTGTTTATCTATTGTAAGAATAACCTATTTCTCCATCCATAAAGCTTGGTGAAATTTTGGCGACGAATTTGGCAGAATTTCACCAACTTGGCAATTTTCTTTAATGTTGCCAAATTGACGAACATGTCACCAAATTGATAAAAATTATGTTATATCAAAAAATGACAACTAATTGATGAAAATTCAATAACTTAGAAAGAATATAAGAATCTACTATAAGAATTACCAATTTCTCCATCTGTAACACGTGGCAAAATATAGCCAACTTGGTGACTTTTTTAAATGTTGCTAAATTGATAAAATTGTTGCCAAATTGATAAACTTGACACAAAATCAATGAAAATACCGACTAATTGATTAAAATTCATTATCTTGGAAAGAACATAAGAATTGACTATAAGAATAACCCATTTCTTCATCCGTCTGTAATGCTTGGTGAAATATTTGGCGTGATGTCACCTACTTGCTGACTATTTTAAGTGTTACCAAATTGACAAAAATGTTGTCAAAATGATAAAAATGATGCCAAATTGATAAAAATGACACTAAATGAGAGGCAATGTTTTGCAAATTTTTAATTCCTTCATATGATCGGCATATTTTCTAGTATATAAGAAATGCTTTTCTCTCCATTTGTTTGTAACACTTGATGATACATTAGGCAAGCTTGGCAAATAATCTAGTGAAATATCGGCAACTTGGTGATATTTATACCCAAATTGACGAAAATATCGTCGAAATTACAAACATGATGCCAAGGTAATGAAAATGATGCCTAATTGAACAAATTTATTATTAGAATATTTTAATATATGGACTATTGCTTATTGAGGATGCTGTCAATATTTATAATTGTTAATTTAGAGTTGTCTGAAATATATAAGTTAATTGGGTACGAAATAGTTTTACATGTTGTCGCTCGGAAAAGTGCTAAATGTACAATTCAATGTTACAAACACTGTGCCGTTGACATTATACATCATTTGTTCACTGTGAAAGAAGTAAATTCATTATATTATATAGGGAAAGTGTTGTGCTGCCCACATCAGAGTTTTTTACTTTATATGATGCTAATAGCTAGTGTAGTGTATATATATTTCAAATTTCCATTTTGTTTGCCATTGCTGATACAGATCTAATCTCTTGGCTGTCAAAAATTTCAAGGTAAAACTAAATATTAATTTTTTTTTTTTTTTTTTTTTTTTTTTTTTTTTAAATTTTATATATTTTTTTTTTTTTTTTTTTTTTTAGTTTTAAAATGTAGCTAAACTTACTAATATGATGGATAAATGGAATTTACAGGAATGATATAGTGTTTACTTTTCTTTTTGCAGTGAATTTTTTTTACTCTGATCCTTCCTTCAGAAACAACACTGCATTTCTATGAATGTATCACTTCTCTCAATTTTGTTTATAATTTTCTTTCTTGCACAAGGTTTGATAAAAAAAAGTACTAAGAATTTCTGCTTAGAAAAAAAAATATTACTGGCAAGATAAACACTTTCTTTCAGAATAATTCCCTTTTGTTAATTTATATTTGTCCCAAAGTTTTTGTCACTTCTGGAAAATTGTTAGAAGTCTTTGTTTCCAAATGTTAGTAGTAATAGTAATTAAGAGGGTGCCCACACTACAGACTTATGGAGTATATAAAATCATGTTCAACAAAATGGTTTTGCACTCCAAAACATCTAAAAGAAGGGCTTGCTGCCCAGCAGCAAGGAAGGAAATCCCAAAGGTAGAAGATCCACACAAGGATGACACAAGACAGAAGCAAAGAGGGAATTAAGACTCAGAGTTTTCTTTATGCTTTTTATGATGGTGAGTTTTAGCACTCTCACACGGGCCTATATTAGGGTTGGATGGCTCTTTGATGGGAGATCTGGATTTTTCTCCCTCACTCGAGATCTTTTAGAATGATTTGCCAGATTCTGGAGGGCTCTACCCAAATTTTCAAAAGGGTTTTCCTGTACGTTACTCATGGGCTTTTGATTCTGGTTCATATTTCTGGATCAGTCTGTTCCAATCAGTCATATGCTGCACATGTTTCTTCATTCATATCAATGTTAATCTCCTCTGTTTCTGTATAAATGTTACTCCCATCTGGTTCTGTATTAATGTAACTTTTCTCTGGTTCCATATCACTGTTACTTTCCTTCGGTTGTGATTCCTTGGCGACCTTTCCTCTCCTATGTGGTTTAGTGTAGACTCCATGGTTTGGATTCTATTTTTGAGTCTTATGTTGGTCTGAATTAGTTTCTCTACATTTTGTATGCAATATTTCTGAATCTTTTTTATCATTTCCTGAAGTTCCTTCAAGATTTCTGCTGAGTGTACATTCTCCCTATCATTGCATTCTACTCTTGTTCTCCCTTGAGGAATTGATTTTTTGCATACAAATGCATATTCTTCTATTTCCTGTTTTGCAGCTCTGTATGGCATTTTGTCTTTTTTTTTTTTTGCTTGGTGAATATGTCTCCTTTTTCGAAAAAACACACTGTATGCTTATTGCCAAATGGCCTTCTCACACCTGAAACAGGATTGTATCTCTGCATTACAAGCTGTCACTTCATGTTTACCACTGCATGCACTACATTTGGGTCTGGCAAAAAATAAAATTTAGGCAGTATTGGCAGATTTTGAGTCTTTTTATATATAAGGGGCCGCTTTATATTGGTTATAGCAAATCTTTAGATGGTCTCTTTCTGTTTTCCCTACTTCTCTTAAGAGGATCACTGGAATTTGCTCCTTTCTATTAGGCTTAGTGAAATTTGATGAATTTGCACCATGTTAGTCTGATCTCTGCCTTGGATACTTAATTCTTCAGCTATTTCCTGTAGAGTTAGAGTAGTTTTCACATTCTTGATTATTACCTTTTAGTACATATTGATTGTTCCACTATTTGACTTGTCATCGATTATCCGCATAATTGCATTTTCTTTAGCAAGCTTACGTACCCCGCTATCACAGAAGTTGACACTAATCACAAAATTTCCATTTCTTGTAGCGTCTACAGGGTCTCCCAAAAAGATTGAAACTCGCTTTAATTCTTTAATTGTTGGAGATAAGTGGGCAATGTAAATTGCAAAAATGTTGAAAGTAAGGTAGGAAATAAGACTACGTTAATGAAATAGTCATCCCATTAATTTTAAAAAAGTTACACTTTTTTAATTTTTATACAACCCCTTAGACAAATTTGGTCTATCAGAAAATTTTTATTTTTAATGCAACAAGATCATTAAAGAAACCCGCATATCTGTATATTTAAAATCAACTGAATTATGATAAAGGAAAAAATCTGACTTAAGCCACTTTTCCGTACCATGTGAAAGACTGTTTCATCAGTGAAAATAGGGATCATAAACAAATTGACGATGGAAATTCTTTAGATCAAAAATACTTTAATATGTGTCAAAATTTTTGATCACAAATGCATCTAAATAAAGCATTATTACACAGACAGAGATCAACCCGAGCCTACCGAGTGCAATTCCAGCGCGCTAACCAATGGGCTACCGCGCCCATGATCTCTGTCTGTAGAAAACCCAGACCACACGACCAACCCAAAGGCTAATGGTAGCTTTCTGTGTGGCCGGATGATCTCTTATTACACAGACAGAGATCATCCGGCCACACAGAAAGCTACCATTAGCCTTTGAGTTGGTCGTGTGGTCTGGGTTTTCTACAGACAGAGATCATGGGCGCGGTAGCCCATTGGTTAGTGCGCTGGAGTTGCACTCGGTAGGCCCGGGTTCGATTCCGGCCGCTGCCAAAACTGCCGCCGTGTTCATGCGGAGTACGATCACGTTAAACATGTGGGTCCGAAAGTCCTTCCGAGAGGTTAGTGGTAGGGGAAGGAGGGTACGGTCCCTGTGGATGCCTCCCCCACTGGGTTCCGGTCTAAATTGGGTGGCACCGTCCAAACAGTTACCTTACACCTTTCTGGTAGGTCGGACGGTCTGGGTTTCAACAACAACAGACAGAGATCATATAAAGCAGTGGTACTCACTGCACGGTTTTGTATCCCATATATTATCATCCAATTTTATCTTTTTTGTGATATGTCACAAATTTACATTTCTAATTTAATATATGGTCCCTATATTCATAATGTTCAATTTTCAATTAAATATAACTCGCTCAATTTTAAAGATACAGATATGCAGTTTTTTCTTAATGATCTTGTTGCATTAAAAGTAAAAATTTTTTGATTGACCTAATTTGTCTAAGGGGGTTGTATAAAAATTTAAAAAGTGTAACTTTTTGAAAATTAATGGGAGGATTATTTCATTAACACAGTCTTATTTCCTACCTTACTTTCAACATTTTTGCAATTTACATAGCCCACTTATCTCCAACAGGTAAATAATTAAAGCATGTTTCAATCTTTTTGGGACACCTGTTTATTCTTTGCCAAATTTTGGTCCAATTCCTTTTTCAGCACCATTGGGTGTGATTTTTAAATTTTTCATTTTCTCTAGTGATGATAATCTTTGCTAAAGGGATTCCAGTTTGAATGCTAGTTGGACTATTTCAATGTCAGCCCACTTGTTTGTTTACCAGTATTCCACATTCCGAAAAATTCTCCGAATTTTCTGTTTGCCTAGTGGCACATTTGCACTTGACCCTATCTCCATGCGAGAATAAAACAAAAATAAGGAATTTTACCTCAAATTTAAACACAATTAACACTTTGTGTTTATTATTAGTCTAAATTTTTTTTTACAATCTTTTTGCAGTGTAATAAATAAAAAATCAGCTGCTTAATAAACTCCAAATGTTAGTTTCAATTTCCGTGTGAAACAAAACAACCCTATATGTCATTTCTGATATGGGAATATAACGAATATGCATTAAAATTTTATTAATCATGTTAAACAGCTCTGTCATCTATTAGAAATCTTGAGATATTTCTAAGAACTTATTTCAATTAAAAGTTTTTAGAAACTATGAAGTTAATTTTTTTTTTTTTTAACTTGAAAATTGACATTTATCAGATTATGCAGCTGTACATATACAATAATTAACAATAAAAGCATCTTGTGAAGAATGATAGATAATAAGGATACTCATCCAAAATAAGTAATAAAAATGTTTTTTTTTTTTTCACTTATCTGTTAATAGCAAAGCGCCTAAATTTCAAACAGATGTGGAGCAAAACTCACATCTGTTTGAAATATTGTTCACAATGTTTCACATTGTTCTTCAACTGACTTAAAATTACTGCTGTCACCATCTAGTGGATAAAAAGGCTGATTTTTCTAACAGTATTGTAATATCACCAATTCTCAGAAGCAAATGCGTATTAGCAATTTTGTATAATAATATCGGTAAAAGTTTTATAAATAAAGGGCTTTTACAAGTTAAAATCAAAATTTCTTAAGCTTTACCAATTTATTTCCTTTATTTATGTTCTTCACTTAATTAGGAGGTGAAAACTTATCACTGAACTCATCACTGGGGGACAGTGATAGAAATGACAAATTTGCATTTTATGAAGTCTAACCTACATTTAATATTATAGAAAAATATGTTTTTGTTGAAAAATATGTAGAATAGATTATATTCTAAACAAATACTGCAAAAAATAGCTGTCTGATCTTATTTACTATTTATTTCTTTAAAGCTCAATGGACACAAAATGGACAATTATCAAATATTTAGCCATGTATGAAAATAAATTTGTAGTTTTCGTAAAAATATCTGAAACTAATTTATATTACCATTTAAATTTTTAAAAATACATGCTTCCTTTTTATACTTTTTAAGTTTTAGGAAAGGAATAAAAATACCCCTAAAATATTTCTTTATGACAATCTCTGATGTGTAGTAGCCAGTGGCTATAAAACTATAGCATCATAAGAATGTATCCCCATTGCAGAATCAAAGCTCATAGTCACAAAACCCATCAATAAGGGCATTCTCTAACTTAAGAATAAACTTCTGTTGCAGTTAACAACATCTATAGATATAGACTTACTTAGAGTGGTAACACGTCAAAATTGTAAATTGATTTAAATAAATTAAAGACGAAATCTTTAGATTTTAAAAGCCATTTAATAGACATCCTATAGACGTACACATAGATTAAGAGCCAGAGCGCTTTCGGGCATCACTATACCCTTCCTCAGTAGCATGCCATGCACATTAAGCCTTTACAATGTGACCTCTGATTTTAAAATTAATTGCTTAATACATGCCATGCTTGATATAGAGTTTGACAATTTGTCCTTCTAATTTTGCATTATAAGAGCCTTCAATTAAATTTCTTGCTCATGTTTTTATGTTGTTGCATTATCGTGTTTGTTGTAACGAAGCCAATTTGTAATATGCAAATTTTGCCTATCAGTGTGGATAGTATTAAGTTTGTTGGTACAACTTTCATTTAATGCCACTGAGGAAGGGCATAGTGATGCCCAAAAGCTCTCTGGCTTTTAATCTATGTGTATGTCTATAGGATGTCTATTAAATGACTTTTAAGATCTAAAGATTTTGTCTTTAATTTATTTAAATCCATGGACTTGTTTCATCATTAATATACGAGTCGTACGATCTCGTATACTCATCAGCACAGAATAGTCGATATCTTCAATGGCAGCAAGAAACTTGCTATGTTGGAGTCCCAGATTACTCGACTGACCCGAGGGTTTTCAGTAGCCATTTGAGTGGCCGGAAAAAAACTTGCTATGTGTCATAATTTTGCTAAATGCTATAATAACCAACAAATTCAGCCCTACTAAGTTTGTACTCGTATGTTCTGTGAATATGAACTTGTAGCCTCATTTAGCCTGAACTAAATTTTCAAGAAATTTAAACCCTACTATATGCTAAAACTGAATTTATCGGTACCTGTAAAAGTTTGCAATATTGTGGCCCATAGCAAATTTATTGCTGTCATTTTAGATATTTGTTATTTAATATAGACAAGCACATTATAAAACTGGTCCATGGTTATGGATGCTTTCTTTCTTTCTACCCAGACTGTCCGACCTATCCGAAAATGTAAGGTTAACTGGTTGGATGGCCGGGAAAATGCCAACCAATTTGGACAGAACCCCAATGGGGGTGGTAACCATAGGGACCATACCATCTCCCCCTAACCCATCATCTTTTAGAGGTCCATATATACTGTTATTTTCAATGCGAGTGCATTTCTAACTTTGGGGTTGCCCCCTCCCTATTGGTGGGTTTTGTGGCTATGTACAGAAATATAATTTAAGCCAAGCTAATAATTTTCCTTTAACTATACTTCAGAATCAAAATGAAGTTAAAATTGTAAATAAATTAAATGCAATCTGCAATAATAAAGGAAGATGTTGGTTTGTTTGTTGATTGTGTATTGGAAAATCTAAGCTATGAAATTTAGTACATTGAAGTTTATGTAGGAAATGTCAGTTGACAGCAGCTTGTGTTCGGCAGGCGACATCGTTCGGGTTGGGGACTATGTTCTCATGGTTGTTTTTACTGCAGGTATTTTAATTTGTAAACATACTGTTGATTTTAAGTGAGATTAACAACCTCTATTTGAATCCACTATATATGCTAATTTGGGGTATATCAAAAGAGATTACTTAAAGCACATCAAAAGAGCTTATTTTGGGCAAATTATGGCTGCACAGAGGTCGAAAGGCTCATTTAGGATGTTTATTTAGCTCATATAAGCTCTTAAATGAGTCTAGCCAGGAGGTCTAGCCGTGGCTAGAACTCATTTATAGCTTATTATAAGCTTATTTGTGAGCTTATTTAGGGTGTATCAAGAAGGCTTACTTACAGCATATCAAAAAACATATTTAAAGTGTTTTCCACCCATGCAGAGGCCGAAAACCATATTTAATATATATTATTATATATATCAAAGGAGATTATGTAAAGTGTATCAAGAGATAGGTGTATGTCAAAGATTATTTAGAACATATTAAACATACATTCACACAGAGGGTGAAAGACTTATCAAAGGAACTTATTTAGGGCTTATTATGCTCACACAGAGGACAAAAAGCATACTTAGAGCATAATACACTGTTATATTAGGGCATAGCTGTCGACGTGCCCATTGCCAGGTGCAAGGTGTATTAAACAACCACACACTGGACTGAAACATGTTTCAGCACTTATTTAGAGTATATTGTGGCTGTTTATCGGGCAGAACTCAGCTGCATGTGTGCTCGTGCAGCCAATGACCATGACTTTTGAAAAATTGAATGATTTAAAATAATGCCAGGTATATTTTCTAGTTTAGATCATAAAGGAGGATGTGATAGGAGCTCAATAGTCTGTCAAATGAGGTCATTCAAAGATATTAATACAAAGTATTAATAGCAAGTTAAGACTAGTACTGTTCACTAGTGTTTCTTTCAGGCATACATCCGGAATGAACTAGATCCACAAGAATGATATTAAATTTATTGCATAATATTACATATGAAAAGTGAACCTATTTCTTATAGTTAATACTTTTTTAATTTTGTGATTGTTTTGATAATATTATTTGAAAAAAATGTAATATCTTGAGTACGGCCCCTTACTAGTGTTCCAAAATTTGTGTCCGTTTTCAAATAAAAAGTTACATAAGAAATTATTATTTACGTAACATCACATGCACAGAACCATCTAAAGAAAATTAAGTCAGTCATGCCCGGGATAGGCCCCCTCCTCTGGCTAGACTGCTGTTTGTTGAATATATGTGGCCGTCAAACCTGTTTGTAAAACTCTTTGATTGTAAAACTCTGCAAAACTAGGAATGAAATATTTCAGAAAAGGATTTATATTGAAATATAGACTAACTACTTACAAAATATTAGATACAAAATACAGAGACTACTTACAAAATATTGAGTAGAGAGAAGAAAAGGCCAATATTAATACTACTAAAACCACAAAGAACCATATTGGTAATAATTTAATGTCATTATATGGTTTTCACGAGACTATTTTTTCTACTTTATATGTTATTACAAAGCTTCAGTGCTCAAAATAATTATTTATGCATTTTTAGTGCTTTATCTAAACTTAATAGCTCATTTTTTACAAATGGATTGTTTTGAAAATTAGTAGCAATTAAGTCGGAAAATTTAAAACATGTTTTTAGGTGGATTTGGGTTCTATTTTACATTGAGCAGTTCGGATAAGCTCGGGGTCTCTAAATTGAGCCTGAACTCATTTCTAATGGATACACACATACACATAGATATTACTTAAAAAACAATTGATTCAAGTTCAGGGATGTTTGAAATGTGCCCTTCCGTTGAAAACTCGATTTCGAATTTTCAACATTTTCAACCCGACCTATATCGATATTTTTTTAAACTTAGCTATTTTGTTATCTATTCATATATAAGACTCTATGCTAATTTTTAGACCCCAATTTTCATTAGTTTTTATTTATAAAAATTTGAATTTTGAAAAATCTGGTAATTTTTTATGATTCTTGACATGTTCGAAAGGCTTTTGACCTAATCTACCAACTGAGTTGAAATAATTCTTATTTTATAGCTTAAGATATGACCTTGGTGTGATGCTTCACATGACTCTGTAAATTATATTTTTGTTCAAGGTCACTTGATTTGACCTTGAACTGCAGAAAAGTGTATATTTTTTTTTAACAAAAAATTATATATATATCGTTGGTCTGTTATTTATCTTTTTTCCCCAAAAATTTCAGGTTGGGAGAATCAAAGTCTCCCAGTGCAAAAAAAATTCTTAATAGATATATATTATATGAGCAGCTTTTTGAAAAATACTGGAAACCCATATAAAAGCATAATTGATTAAATAATTCTTAAAAAATATACATCATTATTCTTAACTAAAAGTTGTAAACATTTTATAATGTGCACATGAGTTTATAAATTATTTTGCTAAATTTCAAGATTTGAAAGCGAATGGCGATATCATTAATCATAATTGTTTTTCAAGTACATTCACTAACATTACTATTTTGCGTATATATATGGTCCCTTGTATAAAAAATCTGATGTGGGTAGCACATGACTTTCCTTATATAATGCAATTAATTTATTTCTTTCACAGTGAAAAAATGATGTATAAGATCCACAGCATAGTGTTTTTAATGTTGAATTGTGCATTTAGTGTTTCTCCGGATAACTACATATAAAGCTATTTTGGAGTGCCCAATTAACTTATATTTCACCCAATTCTAAACTGACAGTCATCAATATTTATAGCATCCTCAAAAAGTAAAATACAGTCTATATACTAAACTATTTTAATAATTCATCAGTTTGGCGTCATTTTCTTTACATTGGGGACATTTTTCTATTCTGATAAAATTTTTAACAATCTGGGGAGAAAAATAGCGCCTAATTGGCGATATTTCGCAAGATTATTCGCCAAATGTATTGCCAAGCATTACAGACAAACGGCGAGAAGAGCATTTCTTATATACTAGAAGGTATGTATGCCCGTTGTATGATGAATTATCGAAATCTGCAACCATTACCTCCCATTAACGTCATTTTTATCACTTTTACGACATTTCCTTCAATTTGGCAACATTTAAAAAAGTCGGCGACATCCCTACAAATTCGTCGCTAAAAAATTCACCAAGCGTGGACAGACGGAGAAATGGGTTATTCTTATAGTGGATGCTTATGTTCTTTCCAAGATATTGAATTTCCATCAGTCGTTATTTTTACTGATTTAGCGTCATTTTTATCAATTTGGCGCCATTTTCTTCAATTTCACAACATTTAGAAACTCGCCAAGTTCGTCGCTAATATTTCGCCAAGCTTTACGTATAGAGAATTAGGTTATTATTATAGTAGATTCCTATATTCTTTCCAAGATATTGAATTTTCAGCAATTAGTCGTCATTTTCAATTAATTTAGCGTCATTGTTATTAATCTGGCAACATTTAAAAAATCGCCAAACTAGCGTTATGGACGGAGAAGTAGGTTATTCTTGTAGTAGATAATGACTATTGGCGAATTGTTAAGCATCAAGATACAAATCTATTACATAAAGTATCTTCTCTCTTGAATGGAACGAACTAGTAGATCCACGAGAATGATGTTAACATTTATCGCATAATGTTACATGTAAAATATGAACATATTTCACAATACTTGTTTCTTATTTTATGTCATTTTTTTGATAAATTTATTTGAATATGTGCAATATTTCGAGAACGGTTCATGTTAGCATTCTAAAGTTTGTGTCAATCGTTTTCTAATGATACACGAGGAATGATACACAAGGAAATTTGCACGAGGAATGATTATTTACAGTTATTGAAGGTTTCGATTTTTTGAAGATTTTTCCAAAATTTCATTCGACAATTTGGGGGGTCTTCTGAACATTCGATTGTGATTTAAAACCATAGGCTTCCAGCATTCACTGATTGTAATTTTTGTACCAAATTTCATTTGAATCGCTCCATTCGTTCGTGAGACATCGTCTCCATAGACTCACAGACATCACCTCAAAAACGTTCGATTCGTGTTCAAAGATACTTGAAACGTGTTCTCCCATCGAAAATTCGGAATTTTCGACCCCATTACAATACTTTTCTTATACATTATACTATGTATATATAAGGGAAGTAAAACAATGTATTTCAGCGATATTAAATCCTAGTTTAGTAGATTAAAAAATAACAAGAAAGATTAATCATGCATAAAACATTGATTATGAAACACTTTCCAACTTCAATGCAATTTTATTTAAACATCTCTAAAATGCGATACATTCCTTGGTAATATTTTCAAAATTATCACAATGCTACATTAATTTATTATATTTCAAAACTTAAAACTTCATAAAAAAAATGAACTTCATTCAAATGACGGCATTGAAATATAAATTGCTTGGTTTAAACATCTCTAAAGTGCGATACATTCCTCGGTAATATTTTTAAAATTATGATACTACAATAATTTATATTTGAAAATGTCATCGAAAACAACTGAAATTTATTCAAATGACGTCATAGAAAAAATAACACGCCTGGCTCTCTCTATAAAAGCAGCATTTCATTCATAACATTTTCCCATTCTTTTCATTCATCACAATACTATAATAATTTATTTTATTTAAAAATTAAGACCATGGAGAGCTACAAGTAATTAAACTCTGCTTAAAACTTCATCGAAAAAAATCATCCTTCTCTTTGTAAAATCAATGAATATTTCATTCATAGCTATACAGACTCCATGGGCTAAATAATTTTGTGTTAAAGAAATACAGCAATTCTAATACAACTCATTCTACATATTTTGCTGTTTACATTTTACATAAGTGAAAAATAGGCTTCGTTGTAGAAATAATCAAATTTGAATGATCATTTAAACTCAAATATATTGTAATTGCGTTGTTTCAGTATGTAGATGCACAGAATTTAAGCAAAAATAAAGTGGTTTTAGGACGGATACAACACTCAATATGAATTAAAAAGAATTTAAAAAATCACGATTATGAGACAAGATGGATGCCATATATCATTTTGAAGTGGGTCATTTGATCTTTTCATATCATGGTCACGTGATGGTGATCGCTTCATATAAGAGGTGTAATTATTATTTTAATTTTTATTTAAAAATCTACTGAATATATTTCGCTGAATTTTTTTTTTATATATATTTTATGGAACAATTTGGGGTGGGTAAATGTGCATGATCAAGGAGTGTGTGTGTGTGCAGTCCGTAGCGGGAAATCTAAGCGGCAAACGGCCATGCAATTTGGTACACAGGTTTCTCAAGTTCCGAATAGGTGCACCTCGGCGTTATTTTTTTAAATTTCGAATTAATTTTTTAGTTAATTTATGATTGAGGCCGATATTCATACAAATCGATATTTTAGTGACCAAAAATATTATCATAGAGTTTCCATTTTGACACCATCGGAAAGATAGAAAAATTTTCTTTTAAACAAACTTTGAATGGAGTCTATACAATAAGTAGACAAATTTGAATAAATTTTTAAAAAATATATACTTTTCGTGCGATTTAAATCTCGCCGATTTTTATATTACAGTATACAAAAATTTACATGCCATTCAATTTTTTTAAATTGACAGCAGTTCCTAAATATATCATAGACTTCTCATGAATAAAAAATAATTTCCTCAAACCATCTGTTGAATTAATTATAAATTTTTTTACTTAACGATGTCATCAAATTTTGTAATTGTATCGTTTTTCATTGATTTGCGGACCCATTTTAATCTGACCCATGTAGGTGCAAACGAAAAAAAAAATTGAAACACTTTTCAGAAACACATCATTCAGACTTCAGAAACACACCATCCAGACCTAAATACGGGAAGAATAGTAACGGTTCAGGTTGATTAAAAAAGATTGGATTAATAAAATATAGGGGCGTGAACATAAAAAAATAAAACAAAAACAGTGAAATATTGAATCAAGTGTGGTATTAAAAATAGAATACCGACCTTAGGAGGAAAACACCAATTTTGTAATTTTCCCTGTCACCGAGGGAAGGGGAGGTAAACAACAAGAAAGATCAATCATGCTTAAAGCATTGATTATGAAACACTTTCCAACTTCAATGCAATTTTATTTAAACAAGTCTAAAATGCAATACATTCCTCGGTAATATTTTGAAACTTATCACAATACTGCATTAATTTGTTATATTTGAAAACTTAAACCTTCATCGAAAAAAATGAACTTCATTCAAATGACGGCATTGAAATATAAATTGCCTGATTTAAACATCTCTAAAATGTTATACATTCCTCGCTAATAGTTTTAGAATTATCATAATACTACGATAATTTATATTTGAAAACTTCATCGAAAACAACTGAAATTAATTCAAATGACGTCATAGAAAAAATAACACGCCTGGATCTCTCTATAAAAACAGGATTTCATTCATAACTTTCTCCCATTCATCACAATACTATAATAATTTATTTTATTTAAACATTTTAGTTAAGACCATGGAGCTACGAATATAAGTTTTAAGCATAGAGTTTAATACTCTATGCTTAAAACTTCATCGAAAAAAATCGTCCTTCTCTTTCTAAAATCAATTAATATTTCATTCATATCAGCCATGCAGACTCCATGGACTAAATTATTTTGTGTTAAAAAAATACAGGAATTCTAATACAACTCATTCTACATATTTTGCTGTTTACATTTTACATAGGTGAAAAATAGGCTTAGTTGTAGAAATAATCAAATTTCGATGAGCATTTAAACTCAAATATATTGTCATTGCGTTGTTTCAGTATGTAGATGCACAGAATTTAAGCAAAAATAAAGTAGTTTTAGGACGGATACAACACTCAATATGAATTAAAAAGAACTTAAAAAAATCACGATTTTGAAACAAGATGGATGCCATATATCATTTTGAAGTGGGTCATGTGATCGTTTCATATCATGGTCACGTGATCGTTTCATATAAGAGGTGTAATTATTATTTTAATTTTTATTTAAAAAACTACTGAATATATTTCGCTGAATTTTTTTTTATATATTTTATGGAACAATTTGAATATTACCTAAAATTTTCGAAGCAATTTGTGAATTTTAAATCCGCTTAAAAATGTTTGAAAAATTAGGTCCCGTAGGGCTCAATGTATTTCATTTTTTCAACCCGGGTTCAATCCAAAACTAATTGGGTGATATTATTCATTTATATTCCCATAGGTCCTACAGACCGTCTGAACAACATACTAAAATTTCATTTTGATTAAGTCATTTTTACGGCAGTTATCTGCTAACGGACAGACAGACAGAATGAACAAAGTCATAAACACTTTTCAACTTTGTTGTAAAGTGTTAAAAAAAGACAAAATTTTTGTCCTTTCTTAGCTTTTGTAAAAGTAGGGAACGAAAAAATTTGAGACAGTTTTCAGAAACGCATCATCCAAATCTAAATACAGGTAAGCATCAGGTTGATAGAAAAAAGATGGAACTAATAAAATGATGGACGTAAAAATAAAAGAAACAAAGTATCGAATAGAGTAGGGTATTAAAAAATAGAGCCCCGATATGCAACGATTTTCTGTGTCTTTTTCTTGATGCTAAATCTACCTTCCTTGGAGGTGGTTTCGTGTCTTAAATCTATTGTTAGAAGATCCGTGTATATTTTTTCTGCCGATTCTTGTACTACTATGATTAGTGCTTTAGGAAGACTTCGCGTGTAACTCGTATGAGCTACCGGTTGCTCTGGAAACACAGTAAAATAGATTTGTGAGAATTGCACATTTTTACGAAATATTTCTGAATATGTTATAGTTGAATATAAAGTTTACATTACTTTATTTTTTTTTATTTTTATTTATTTATTTTATATCTTATTTGATTTTATGTCTCCATTTTTGAGTATCAATAAATGTAACATGTAGAGGGGGTTGTTGCTGTTCTGGACTTCAGATCAGAGTCCTACATCGGGCCGGGTTTCCCTTATTTTTCAAGTTGCGGGTCGAATTGCGGTTATTTTTATTCTCCAAGCGCGGGTCGGGTTCTACCCACAAAAAATATTTTTAAGAGTTTCTTTCCCCCCCCCCCCCCCCCCTAAATGAGAGTAACTGGATAAATGTGTGAACAGGAGTTACAAATTGTAAACAGCAGAAAATTGTGTTTATGCTTTAGAGATTTTAAAGCTGCTGGATTAAATTTTGAAATACAATTTCGTCGGTGTTCAGATATTTGGATTACACGCTACACTGTAAAACATCCTACTACAACCTTTGCTCATTTTTTTCAGTCTACTTTGTTGATAATTTCGGCAAACTGATAAGAAAAGCCACTATTACAGGCGTTCATGAAAATTTCAGTTTCATTTTTGAAATATTCAGCAAATTATCGTCTGCCGAAGCAGTATTCTTGTGTATATATATATATATATATATATATATATATATTTTTTTTTTTTTTACCATAGCTATCAATAACCTTACACCTCATACGGACAGCTGATTTCCCTGAAAATTTCAGTAGCATGCTTGCAAATGTACAGTGTGCGGTTTTGGGTCGACAATTTTCTTTGTTGTGGGTGTGGGCCAGGCAAACCCGACCCGCGCAGATCTCTACTTCAGATCTGGAGAAAAGGAGTGGGGGATTCAACCCGTCATAATCTGGATACATTTTATGAAACAAGAATAGGCTTCAGAGAGCCTAGTTCAAGTAAAAATATTAATGTGCATTTTTGCATTTATTAATAATTGTTTTCTAAGGTATATAATTGATTGAACTAGATAAGACCGAAAGTCAATATTTAATAAATAAATGTCTGTTCTTTGAAATTCACACCCTTTTTACAAAAATCTTGCAGAACATCAAAATCAACAACAATTTAAAAAAATCTGATGTGGGCAGCCCATGAATTTCAGTACGTAATGCAAGTACTTTACTTCTTTCAATTCGAAATAATAATGGGCAAGACCTACGGCACAATGTTTTGAACACTGATATTTGGCGCTTTTCAGGATAACATGTATAATTATTTTGGAGTATCAAATTAACTTATATTTCGCTGAATTATGTCATTTTTGTGCCACATTAAAACGTCGCCATGTTGGCGATATTTTGCCAAATTAGTCGACAAGTTCGACAAATTTATTGCCAAGTGTTACATATTTGATGATACTTACTACTGTTCATTTTTATGTAATTTTTTAGATGCATTTACTTTGAAAACGCGCAATACCTCGAGAATGGTTAGAGCTAGCGTGCTAAAGTTTGTGTCATTCGTTTTAGAATAAAACATAATACGCATAAAATTTTTATTTATTTAACATAATTGAATATTCTGAATTTTTTTTTATTATTTTTCAAAAATACTGTCGAAAATTTGGACGTCTTCTGAACGTTCGACTGCGTTTTTGGGGTCGCATTCACGGATCGTAATAATCGTATTAAATTACGTTCAAAATGCTGCACACATACATTGATACGTACAGACACATATACGCAGTATTTACCAATTCTAATAATCGCACCAAATTTTTCTCGAAACGATCCATTCATTCGTGAGATATCGCATTCACAGATTCACGGGGCCACACACGCACTAACATACATACACATGCACACGCTAACGTATTACATACACACACATTAACATACACACCCACACTAACATACATATATACACTACGTGACTGAAAATAAGACACCAAGGAGTGGGCAGAAAGCTATACAAATTGCAGAGTAGACGCAGCTCACCGAGTTATGTAAATGATGCGAAATGTGCAGCTGTCCTGCGCACGTTGAGTCGACATTTCTGGTCGCTATAAAAAAAAACATTGTCCTTTTTATTACCTTCCCTACAATACGCGGTAATGTATAGGGAAGCTATTGAAATAGGGTCGAAAATCGGCACTCGAGTTTTCGACGGATCTGTACGTTTCGGTGCATTCATATTTTACTTGACGTCTGTGTGTGGGTTTATGCAATATATGTATGGTATCAAGCCAAAAGTATGGTATCAAGCCAAGCATCCACTCAAGCTCAAAAACTATTGGGCGAATTTTTACAAAATTTGGTTGATAATTCACTTGTGAGTTACTCATGTGCTGATTAGATTTTGGTATGATTCGAAAACAAAATCTGTCTTTTTTGACGAAATGGCCGACAAAATCTGAAATGAAAGACTACATATGCTTAAATGTATTAATGAAATGTTTGTTCTACATGGAAATTTTAACGACGAAAAGAATAAAATAAACTGCATTACTCAAAGATGAACCGTTCTCGAGATGTTTTAGTTTTTCCTTTTTTATTCTTGCAACGCCGCTATTTGAAAATCCGTCCAGTTGCTAAACTAAAATGGAATAAAAACTGCAAATTCAGTCATTTCAAATAAGTATCTGTGTTATTTTGTGCAATTATACTCAATGCATTATGAAAGAAGGAAAGAGGAAATGAATTTAAGTCTGTAGGAAAAGTCACGTTCAACATCAGATTTTTGTTTTTATTCCGAAATTCATTGAAGTAAGTTACTAGAAAATGTTGCGATTTCTTTACATTCGATATTAATATTGATTCAAGTGTTTCTTTCTATATTTCTAACGTTTTCTCCGCCTAAATTTTGCGCTTCTAAAGAATTTAATGACTGCCTGGGAAAAGTCGGTGTGAATGAAAACGACTAGATTGCCATTTTCATTTGTGGCGTGAGTCACTGAAATGATTTATCAGGGGAGTGAAGTGTACAGGGCATCATTTTTTCCTCGGTGTCGAAATTACTTTTCGCCCATGATTGAGAAGTACTTTTAATCTGTATTGAATCATTATGAAATTCGTCATTGCATTACTTTCAGTTTCGAGTGAAGCTTTAGTAGGAAATGAGGGGGATGAGTAAAATATAAGTTTTTGAGGGCTTTGCAAACATCAATTTGGGCATTTTTTATGACAAGCTATTAAAGCTTTTCATCGTCTTATCGTATTGATTTTCAAATCATGGTGTCTTCTGAAACGATCATATACGTATATGGATTCTGTCCCATCAAGAATTATATATATATATATATATATATATATATATATATATATATATATATATATACTTGTTATTATGTAGGTGTTTTTTTAAAGTTAGGATTTTTGAGTTGCAATTTCTCTCTATTCTATCATTGGATTTTCAAACTATTATTATATATATATATATATATATATATATATATATATATATATATATATATATATATATATATATATATATATATATATATATATATATATATATTTTTTTTTTTTTTTTTTTTTAAATACCTTATCTTTGATACAGAAACACTGCTGCAATCATTGATTCAGTGGACCCTTGGTGATGTTTTTATAGTGATTGCAATCCATTTTATACTTTGGTTCAATACCCTTGTTGTGTACTATATATACATAAGCCTAATTAGGCACATGATACAATTTCTTTCTTGTCCTGCATGTTTCATATTTTTATTATGCTCTTTTATCGGTATCTTACAATCTGTGTTATTTTTGTCTTTTTTTAAGCTTTTATGTTCATGCTGTACTGCATTCTTTAGTAACGTTTTATCTTCATATCCACATTTTAAATATATTTGATGGGCTTACTACTATTTTTTTTTATATGTATTCTATCTTATTATAGCTCTCTTAATCCTTCATATTCCGTTATTAACAGAGGTATAGTTAGATTTGTGCAATATATATTATATATATACACACACTCTCTCACACACACAGGGTGATCTTAAACTTTTTCAACGAAAAAAAGGAGGGGGATAGTACACACCCAGGCGAACAATATTTGCAATGGGAACCTAGGGCCGCATTCCACTAAGTGTCAGAAAAGAGTTAAGTTACATATACACGTTGATCCTTCAACAGTAAAAAAAGAGACTTAACTAATATAGGAGTTTCACATTTCCATTTGCATCAGAGAAAGACACATAGTGGCGTCCGAGGGCGTTATTGCACAGCCAACACTGGCGAATGAAAGACTGTCGCTCTTAGACTCCTGGTGTGATGTTGATTTTATCCGTATCTACAACGATTCTCGCAACGAGATCTTCCAGGGAGTCCACAGATGTCTTGTAGAAAATCCACATGTCACCGACCCTCGTAAACACCAGTAGAGATTTGCCGTCAGCATCTGGGCATGTTTCCTTGGTGATTGCCTGGTGAGACCTTACCTCTTGTCAGAACGTCTGACCGACGCAGCATACCGTGTGTTTCTGGAGCAAGTGCCCGCAGGTCTATTGCAAGGTGTTCTGCTCTCCACACAGAAGGACATGTGGTTTATGCATGGTGGGGCCCCAGCGCACGTTTCCATCGAGGTCCTATACTTCTAAATGCGATACATCCCGGGCAGTGGATTGGACATGTGGCTGGCCTCCACGCTCCCCAGACCTTAATCCACTGGACTTCTGGGGGCATATGAAAACATTGGTGTACGAGACACCTGTGTGACACATTTGTTTTTCGTTAACTGAGCGCTTGGGGGCGAAATACCGCCAAATTGGCGATATTTGGCTGAATGAGTCACCAAGTTCGCCAAAATTATCGCCTAGCGTTGCAAACAAACTGAGAGAAGAGCATTTCTTACATATAAATGATTGTTGGCGAATTGTTAGACTTCGAAATACAAAACTATTGCATAAAGTATCTTCTCTCGTGATTGGAACGAACTAGATCCACGAAAATGATGTTCACAAATATATCCTATAATATTACCTATGAAACGTGGATATATTTCACAATAGTTAATCCTTTTTTAAATTTTATGCGATTTTTTGATAAATTTATTTGAAATTGTGCAATATCTCGAGAAAGGTTTTAAAATTTGTGCCAATCGTTTTCTAATGAAAAATTGCATAAGAAATGATTATTTACTTAACATTATTGAAGGTTCTGATTTTTTGATGACATTTTCAAAATTTCATTCGAAAATTTGAGGGTTTTCCCAACATTTGATTGCGTTTAAAATCAGTAGGCTTCCAGTAATCACTGATTATAATTTTTGTACCAAATTTCGTTCAAAACATTCCATTCATTCGTGAGATATCACCTTCACACACGCACGGATACACACACACACACATATTTACACACACACACCTACACCCACGCAGGCATCACCTCAAAAACGTTCGATTCGAGTTCAGATATGCTTGAAACGTGCTCTTCTGTCGAAAACTCGAATACGAATTTCCGACCCCTTCACATAGCTTTCCCTATACATTAAACTATATATAAGGAAAGTAAAAAATAGAATAGCCCCTTTATAATTATTTTTTCAATTGTCTGCAGAAATGAAAAAGCCAGTAAACAATAAATTTGCTAAACTATGAGTTTGAGAAGTGAATATTGCGGATTTGAATTTCAGAATTGGTTGTAAAGGGATACTTCAAGTTTAATCATCATCCGGGTAATTCTGTTTTGATTAATCGGACACACTGGGCCTTTAGTAAATTGTACATTCGTCGAACCATATTTTGAAAATTTTTATTGAGATTACCGAACTTTGAAACACTACCAGCTATCTTGGTTTCGCAACTAATGAGTTAAATGATTTTTTACATGTAATTTTCGACAGCGAAACTGATAAGTCAGCCCCCACTAATGCTGGAATAATCCATTCTCAAAATATTTCAGGTTATGGAATGTTGGCGTTCATTTTAAAATGTGCGATGTCTCTTAAATGGAAAATTATATTATTTTAAAACTGGAAATATGATGTAATTTCAAATAAGTATGCATTTCATGTATTATTTTGTTCTATAAAATTCAGATGAATGCATAAAGAATGAAAAAATAAATTTGAATCTGAAATCCACATGTGCTGCACACATCAGATTTACCCCCTTGTGCAAAATGTAAGGTGCTTTGTAAAATCATCAGCGGACTTCATCCTATACTGAACGTTGGCTGACATGCAGCGATCAATTCTTTTTCTTCTGTTCTATCTACAAATGGTCTTTCTTTATTCTTTCCATTTCAGTTTCACTCACTACTTCTATTTCCAATCCGCATTCAAATTCTATTTTTATATTTTGCATCCCCCTTGTACTAACTTCCCATTTTACCATTACTTCGGTGAAGCGAGTGTTTTTCAATGTTTCTGGGAAACGTGGTTTCGATTACCGTTAGGAACGCGTAGGTTAAATTTATGTAAACGTCGATTATGCTCGAAATATCTATACAAGGTTTAACTTGTAAACAAGAATATTTCGTAAATATATGATAAGACATAATTTAGTTTTGAAATAGCTGCTGTGCCCGCATCTATATAAAACGAAATTGTGTCTTTTGTTAACACAATTGAAGCTATCGATTCTTCAGTGGTGACTTTTTATAGTAACGACAACTAATGATAAGCCGTTTTGATTATAATTAATAATTTTAATAAATTTTCCATTTTGATGCATTCCATGTAATACTGATAACCCTACTCCATGATTAACGATACGTCCGTCGCGCGGCCCCATGCAATCCTTATAGCTTTCATATAGCTATTGTAGAAGGTGTTGATTTAATCCGGGTAGAGCGGGTTCACAAAATAAATATTTTTTTATTATTTTAAATTATTAAAATGAAACGTGTGTGTGGGGGAGGGGGGGACTTCTATGGCTAGTCGATAATTTGACCTCTATTTTATCAAGTAGAGTTGTATAGTAGTATGCACACACATTGGCATTGTAAAACAGTAATTAGAGCAACAAAACATGTTCCAGTATCAAATTGCACAATTCAAGTTGTAGCTACATGTTCGTAACTTCAGTTGGGGAAAATTCATTTTTCACTGATACAGCGCCAAGCTGAACCTTTCAGTAGGATAAAAGCTAAATATCATGAATAAACTTTCGGCAACGGAAGCGTAAAAGAAAGTTCAATTTAGATGGTCCTAATGGATTCTAGTACTAGCGGAAGTAATTTCTTAAAGAGCCAATTATCAATTCGAAACTCTAGCAAAGAAGTTGCTCATTAGTGATTCCGGCTATATGTATGGTAATGAACAACTTTTTTCGAAAGTTTTAAAGTGCCATTTGTTACCAGTAACTGAAGATATTGCTAGTAATTACTGGGTTTTTTTCAAGAAAGTCCCCCTTTGCATACACTTATATGCACACTGTACAGTACTTATGATTAGTTTTTATCAAATGGAGTTCCAATTACCAGGCTATGCTTCACAATGCACTAATATTTAATACATGCTATTTACATGCACTTTTGAATGCAAATTAGTATAAGAGAATTATTAGCATCTCAGTTTTTAGAAGAAGACCCATTTAAGAAAATTTACTTTATTGTACACAAATAGAAATAATTATTGGTTTTATTTACCGCATAAAATGCTTTAAAATTTAAATTAATTCGGAGTTGATTCCTCTCAAAAAGTGGCAAAAATTAAATTATGACAATCGATTTATTTTTAAGATTTAAATTAAATCACTTAAGCTGCTGCAAAAAAAAATAGTTTAAAGTAAAAACTTTGTTAATAGTATATAGCAAAATAATAACGGTATTAACCGGTTTTGAAGCCAAAACACAGCCCCGATAAAAAGATAGCAACCACAACAACAAATGTAAGGAGGCATCTGTCTACCCCGTGATATCGTTACTAATTTGTTATATGTTTGCGTTATTAACGAAATTTTTACTTTACTGTTATCGATTTATAGTTGTGCATGTAAATCGCACATCCCAACGAAAACTGACAGATCTAAGAAAAATCCAATTTGTCAGAAACTGAAGAAAACTATTTTCAGAAGTGAATGTATCCTTTAAATGCGAAAAAATTTTACTGTAATTAGAACATTAATTAATAACTTTGGGTGGGAAATAAGCTCTAAGGAGCACATCCGCATATATACTATATATTCGTAGATATCCTCTTTGACTTTAGTGTATCTACGAGCATACCAAGTGAAGCTGGGGAGTGTGCCGGCACACTCAAATGAAATGTTCTAACTTTGAATTAGAAATATATATATATATATATATATATATTAAAAATCCAGTACTTTTACTTCCATTTATTTCGAGAATGCACAAATAAAAAATATTTTTCTACATAAATACTTCAGCTGCCAAACGAAACGAAGATGTAATTAAAAAAAAAAAAAAGATATAATATCAGAAAATTATCCATAATATTTTCTGCAATTAAACTCAATTTAATGCGTAATAAAATAAAAAATTACGAAATGAATTTGAATCTGCAGGGAAAGTCATGTGCTGCTCACATCAGATATTTTTGCTGCTCACATCAGATACATTTAAAATTATGAAATTATTTATTTTTTTAGATATTCTTTTAATTATTGCATTTAATGAGTATAACTTTATAAATTATATCATAAATTATATTTGCATTTATAGTAACTTGTGCTTAAGTCACTGGCCAGTAATTAATCAAAAGTGGCTAGTAAAAATATGAAGTTTACAAGCCAGTGGCTACTAAACTCTAAAACCACAATTTAAGCTATACCTATTACCCGATCTTACTCTACTATATTTGATTTTATATTATATATCTTTAAGAAGATCATAACATGTCCAGTGAGTTCAAGACAATAACTAAGGTTATTATTCCAAATTATCCTTTCAGTGTTCTATTATTAATTCTATGATGATGAGAATATAATAAGAAAACGAAATTTCTACATAGTTGCAGGCGAAACCCTAGTTAGGTCCTCCTTCTCCCCTCTCCTCATACATAAGGAAAGTGTATGTAATCACTACTGTGTACACGTCCATTATGTTAGTTTTGGTCAAATGTTTAAGGAAACAAATTCTCTTCCCCCTACACGTACCTGAACTCTACATGTTTATCCAGCCGGGCTTCAAAATAGTTTCATTTGAGATTGAGTCTGGCCTAAAAAGCCTTCAGTCTGAGCCTGACTTGAAAATTTTCAAACTATACTTCAAAATTATACGTACTACCACCTCTCCCCAATATTTATCTTATTACAAACTTTTATTCATTTGATTAATAATCATTTTAAACGCCTTGAAACATGGCTCGCGTCTAACCCGAAATTTTCGAACACAGCCCGAGTTTATATAGACCTCTTTATCTGCAGCATCTTAAGATTTAAGCGCTTTTCCTTCTTCAAAACTTGAGATAATATGACGACTTGAAAGTTCGGGGCTGTATGCTTCCACTTATTTTATTTATTTATTATTATTATTATTATTTTTTTTTAGTACATGAAGAACTCTATTTATATACTGAACTCGAAGCTTGGCTCTTGACTATAAGAGCTTTTAAAGAGAATAACAAAAAATATGTTGGAAGGATAACCTTAGTTATTGTCTTGAACTCACTGGACATGTTATGATCTTCTTAAAGATATATAATATAAAATCAAATAGTAGAGTAAGATTGGGTAATAGGTATAGCTTAAATTGTGGTTTTAGAGTTTAGTAGCCACTGGCTTGTAAACTTCATATTTTTACTAGCCACTTTTGACTAATTACTGGCCAGTGACTTAAGTACAAGTTATTATAAATGCAAATATAATTTATGATATAATTTATAAAGTTATACTCACTAAATGCAGTAATTAAAAGAATATGTAAAAAAATAATTTCATAATTTTAAATTAAGTTATATCTCTCTATAGTATTAAAAATATCTGATGTGAACTGCACATGACTTTCTCTGCAGATTCAAATTCATTTTATAATTTTTTATTTTATTATGCATTAAATTGAGCTTAATTGCAGAAAATAATATGGATAATTTTCTGATATTATATCCAATTCGTTTTTTTTTTTTATTGCATCTTCGTTTCGTTTGGCAACTTAATTTTACTTAATTCTTCAAGTCCTTAAAATTCCCAAAACTACAATATCTCGAGAACGGTTTATCCTACAGACATGGGGTCATATTTATCAGCTTATTTGTCAAATTTTACATGTAGAACAAGTACTTAATTTATTTCATCAATTTTAGTCATTTATCTCAGAGTTTCACTATCTTGGACACGTAGTATTTTATTTTAGATCGAATATATTAGATTTGCGGGTTATTTCGCAAAAAAAAAAAAGAAAGGCAGATTCTTTTTTTCCGAATCGTATCAAAATCTAACCAGCATCACAGTATCCTACGAACGACTTATCTACCAAATGTTGTGTAATTTGATCAATTAGTTTGTCAGCTAGAGCGGATACATACAATTTTTGCAGACCATTTTGCAATACAGGCAGGTTCATTCATCCCGAATCGTACCAAAATCTAATCAGCACCAGGGTCGCCCACAAGGGATTTATCTACCAAATTTTATGAAATTTAGTCGATCAGTTGAGTGAGAGTGGATATATACAATTTTTGCGGGCCATTTCGTAAAAAAATAAATGTAGGTTCTTCTTTTTCGAATCGTATCAAAATCTAATAAGCACCAGGGTGACCCACAAGTGACTTATCTACCAAATTTTGTAAAATTTGATCAATTAGTTTTTCAGTTAGAGTGGATACAAGCAATTTTTGTGGGCCGTTTCGCAAAAAAGGCGGGTTGTTTGATCCCGAATCATACCAAAAACTAATCAGCACCAGGGTCATACACAAGTGAATACACCACCAAATTTTATGAAATTCGGACCATTAGTTTTTGAGGAGTGGATACATACATTGCACAGACACACACACACACAGACGTCACGCTAAAAATAGTTTTTCGTATTCTAGAGGTCTCAAAACGTGTACATCCGTCGAAAACTCGAGTTGCGATTTTCGGCATGATTCCAATACTTTCCGTATATATTACCATGTATTGCAGGGAAAGTAAAAAGTAGCCGCCGCCGAAGTCAAAGAAAGAGTATTTGAGTTGCGCGAGTTCGCGTTCTGAACACACTAGCAATAGCAAAACCACAAATTTTTACAGTCATGCATGTACCTACATAGTTGAATTTTTGCGAGAAGCCTCTTTCCCTTTAAATTTCGATTTAGTTTATGAGTTATTTTATATTTTATGAAATTTTGAAGTGAAACATTTTCTTCAGTATGGACAAAGATTTAATTGATCAAGCCGATTGGGAACACGTGTGCACTGGCCAGGTTGAAAGAGCTCGCAAAGCGATCTGCGGGGGTTAGTGAGTGCCAACCACGAACAAGGGGCGGACCCCAATTGGTGAGTAAGTGCTCCAGTATTGTGCTACTACTGAATTCTGCCACTTTCATAATAGCTTTCAAAGCTGCTGGACGCTTTCCTGACTCTCTTCTATTATCCGCCGTAATGCTCAGCTAGTATGTGAAAAAATCTGATGTGAGCAGCACATGACTTTCCCCGCAGACTCAAATTCATTTTCTCTTTATTTCATTAATAATTCATTAAATTGAGTTTAATTGCAATAAATAACACGCATAGTTAATTGATTACACTGAATTTACACTTTTAATTCAGCTTTCGTCTTCATTTGGTAACTGGACTTATTTTCAAAACCGGCGTAGCAAAAATGTGAAAAAAATTAAAATATCTCCAGAACGGCTAGTCCTAGAGTAATGGGGTTGGTCTTATTCTTTTCATCGTCAAAGAATTACATATA
Source organism: Amaurobius ferox (assembly GCA_951213105.1). Lineage (NCBI taxonomy): Eukaryota > Metazoa > Arthropoda > Arachnida > Araneae > Amaurobiidae > Amaurobius > Amaurobius ferox. The sequence goes on along the minus strand of OX578142.1, from coordinate 77,303,695 downwards.
AAATAAGCATTTCATTTATGCATTTCATCATACATAGTCTTTTTATTTTAGATTTTTGGGGATCATTTCGCAAAAAATGGCAGGTTCTATTTTCCCGTATCGTACCAAAATCTAATCAGCACCAGGGTAACACACAAGTGACTTACTTATCTACCAAATTTTGTGAAATTTGGTAAATTAGTTTTTCAGTTAGAGTGGATGCAGGCAATTGTTGAGGGCCGTTTCACAAAAAACAGCAGGTTCTTTTATCCCGAATTGTACCAAAATCTAATAATCAGCAGGGTCAGCCACAAGGGACTTATCTACAAAATGTTATGAAACTCGATCCATTAGTTTTTGAGTTAGAGTGGATACATACATTGCATAGACAGATACACGCACAGACGTCACTCTAAAAAGTAGTTTTTTCGTATTTTAGAGGTCCCAAAATGTGTAGATCCGTCAAAAACTCGAGTTGCGATTTTTGGTATGATTCCAATACTATCCCTATACATTACCATTTATTGCAGGGACAGTAAAATAAACCAATTTCTTCTCTTTCCTGGCCTTTCTGAGTTCTCCAACCATTGCCCAAACTCCGCATAACTACGACTATGCTTGTTATATATATATATATATATATTTTTTTTTTTTCATAATTTTTTGGGGGGTGGGGGGATTGATTTTATGCCTAGACCCCGGGCGCTATTCACTATAGCTGCTACGTCTCTGGGTTTTTATTAGATTTTAAAAGCGTTCATGTCTAGAATTTCTAAGCCCATTCAATTTGCGGTATTAACAGGAACATCTTGCAGCTGAGCACTTTGTTAGATTGAAAGCTCTTCTAATGTCTTCCGTGCTCTGACAAGAGAACTGGCGTTTTGAACATGGCGTAGTCGTTTTAATTTCTAGGAGTTTTTATTTTTCTTCCTGTAATGTTTTTTTATTTTTTCAAAATGCAATCAAATTTTAAGAAAAAATGCATTTATTTTCTGCAGCTAAATTAATCATTAAATTCTCCTAAGAAATATCAAACATCCCGTAGAGAACATTCTTCCGAATTCTTATACATTTTAGGTTTTTTTTAACTATATCCTTTTTCATAGAAAATAAAATAAAACATGACAGATATGTTCCATTTAGATGACCTAATATGTACTTTATTGCAATTTCATTTCATTGCATTTTTTAAACGTCTTTTACTCTCTTTTTCGGGCAATTCCATAAACGAGTTTAGTTCTGTACATTTCCTGATAAATTATATGAATATATAGCTTAATGCTGTTTCTATAGCAATGACGCGGAAGTAAGTAAAGTTCGTACTGTTTCATTAAAGAAGAAAACCGACATCTATTTCATAATGTAGGGAATATCGATCTTTTGTTTGATTAACCATTTTTTGATGATTTCTTTTGTAGCCGCGGTGCTCGTATAACCATTTGCTAATCTACAAATAGTCTCGATGATTTTAGGAATTTGTTTTACTTTAGGTGGAATCTTGTCTGCGTCGTGTTTTATACGCTCAGTAGTTTCTTTTACGAACGAATGGAGCGTTTTGAACAAAATTTGGTGCAAATATTACAGTCGGTGAACACTGGAACCCTATTGATTTTAAATGCAATCGAATGTTCGGAAGAACACTACATTTTTGAATGAATTTTTGAAAAAGTCATCAAAAATCAGAACCTTCAGTAATGTTACATAGATAATCATATCTTGTAATTTTTCATTAGAAAACGAATGACACAAACTTTAGAGCGCTAGCATGAACCTTTCTCGAAATTTTGCACGTTTTCCAAATAAATTAAAGAAAAAGAAATTACCTAAACTGAACTAGTATTAACTATCATCGTAAAATATGTTCACTTTTCATATGCAATATTAGGCGACAAATTCATTAACATCATTCACGTTTATCTCGTTCATTTCATTCGCGAGAGAAGATATTTTAGATAATAATTTTGTATTTAGACACCCAACAATTCGCCAATAGTCAGTTATTTATTTAAGGAAAGCTCTTCTCTCCATCTGACTAGAAAGCTTGGCAATAAATATGTTGAATTTGGCGGCTAATTTGGCAGAATATATAAGGGTAATGAAATCTATTTTCATAATTTTGATTATGTGTAAATCTAGGAATATTTATGCTGTTTGATACTGTACCAGGGTTTAAGCTGGCAAATATAAAAATCTTTAGCATTGATAAAAATCTTTAGCATTTTAGTTAAAATCTATGAAATGACTTTAGCATTTTCAGATTTTCTTTAGCCAAAGTGTCATTATTGAATTTTTTTTCAATACCGATGTGAAATAAATATAAGATAATTTCGCTTTAACTGCTGCCAGAAGGAATCTGAATATAAAAACCTTATTAGACACACCATATAAGGGTTGAAAAAGGGTATCAACCTGTTTTAAAGGCAATAAAGAGTCTTTTTTTATCAGAATAAATGAGACAACACCAGTGCCAACAAAGGCAAGCAGACGCAATCTTACCTTTGTTATAGTACTGTTGCTCTGTCTCCTTTATTCTAAGAGGCTTTTTGATACACGAGTTCACAACAGTTCATTTGAAATATATTTGCATTTATTAAAGCGTTTAGATTTTTGCCAAATGTTAATTGTCAAAATTACTCAAATATCAATGTTATTTCAAAAGGTAATGCCATTACGTTTTATTAATCGTGATAAATTTAATTATATGTAATTAATTGGTGACAAAAGTTTGCCATACTATTGTTATTATAATTTTTTTTAAAATTAAACTTCTTAAGATAGTACCAAGTTCGTGTAATGGAAATCCGAGCATAACGAAAAGGGAAACCTCTTCCCCAATAGTGGCACGACAATTGAGACAGGTAGAGTAAGTACGACGTGTTGCACTTTCTGTTACGCCTGCCAGTGAGCCACTGGAGGGAGTGGCTCACTGGCAGGCTCTTTGCAGATCAGTGACTCTTTGCAGACCAGTGAGTAAGGCTGGCGTGTTACACATTTTCGTTATGCCCCTGTTGTTTGCTATGTATCGAGTGATTCTAGCATGTTTCATATTTTTGGAATATTGCATACAGTTGTAATGTGTTATTGTGCTTATTAAATACAGTAATTCTGCCGAAATCTAATACGAAACGCTTATGAGATTTTGCTTGTCTACACTGTCGAGGGTTCAGGTTTACTCGGAACCGATTTAAACAAAATATCAATGATTTTCAATGTCAATTTTGCTTCTCCAGAAGCACAATCAATGATTGAATTTTCAAACACAAAATTCGAATTGAAATTGAATATAGATCCAGCAGTATCAACCACCAAATCTGGGACTGCGATTGACGCAGTATTTTCTATATATTTAGAACAGTTACAATCGATGAATTATGTATCTTATTTCAGTTATCATAAACTAGTATTTCATTTTTAAATTGTGAGCAAATAGATACTTCGTAATGAATTTAAGTTTCCTTTACGTTTTATTTTAAATTGTATTGATAACTTTATTAATGTTTTGTGGTATTAATGCTTTTTAACACTTTACAACAAAGTTGAAAAGTGTTTATGACTTTGTTCATTCTGTCTGTCTGTCTGTCTGTCTGTCTGTCTGTCTGTCCGTTAGCACGATAACTGCCGTAAAAATGACTTAATCAAAATGAAATTTTAGTATGTTGTTCAGACAGTCTGTAGGACCTATGGGAATATAAATAAATAATATCACACAATTAGTTTTGGATTGAACCCGGGTTGAAAAAATGAAATACATTGAGCCCTATGGGACCTAATTTTTCTAACATTTTTTAAGCGGATTTAAAATTCACAAGCTTCGAAAATTTTAGGTAATAGTCAAATTGTTCCATAAAATATATAAAAAAAAATTCAGCTAAATATATTCAGTAGTTTTTTAAATAAAAATTAAAATAATAATTACACATCTTATATGAAACGATCACGTGACCATGATATGAAACGATCCCATGACCCACTTCAAAATGAGATATGGCATCCATCTTGTTTCAAATTCGTGATTTTTTAAAGTTCTTTTTAATTCATATTGAGTGTTGTATCCATCCTAAAACTACTTTATTTCTGCTTAAATTCTGTGCATCTACATACTAAAACAACACAATGACAATATATTTGAGTTTAAATTATCATTCAAATTTGATTATTTCTACAATTAAGCCTATTTTTCACCTATGTAAAATGTAAACAGCAAAATATGTAGAATGAGTTGTATTAGAATTACTGTATTTCTTTAACACAAAATAATTCAGTCCATGGAGTCTGCATGGCTGATATAAATGAAATATTAATTGATTTTATAAACAGAAGGACGATATTTTTCGATGAAGTTTTAAGCATAAAGTTTATGAATTGTAGCTCCATGGTCTTAATTTTTAAATAAAATAAATTATTATAGTATTGTGATGAATGAAATGGAGAAAGTTATGAATGAAATCCTGCTTTTATAGAGAGATCCAGGCGTGTTATTTTTTCTATGACGTCATTTGAATTAATTTCAGTTGTTTTCGATGAAGTTTTCAAATATAATAAATCATCGTAGTATTATGATAGATTTAAAAATATTACCGTGGAATGTATTGCATTTTAGAGATATTTAAACCACGCAATTTATATTTCAATGCCGTCTTTTGAATGAAGTTCATTTTTTTCAATGAAGGTTTAAGTTTTCAAATATAATAAATCAATGTAGTATCGTGATAAGTTTTAAAATATTACCGAGGAATGTATTGCATTTTCGACTTTTTTAAATAAAATTGCATTGAAGTTGGAAAGTGTTTCATAATCAATGCTTTAAGCATGATTGATCTTTCTTGTTTTTTTTATCGCATATCAGATTATCGCGATCATATTTTTTTTATTATGTATTATATTGTGTGTGTTATATATTTAAAGTACTGACGTCTTAAACTTGCTCAAGTACATTTACTACTATATGATTGTTTCACTCCATTGATAACTCAATTTTTCTTATATTGCCCTAAGAAGTTTCACTTCTGACCAGGGCTGCTGAATACCGGTCGCTAAATAGCAAGAAATATTTTGGAAATGGCGTGTAAAATTTTAATAGCACACGCTATTATAACAAGTAGATTTTTCGTGGGGTCTTGGTCTGAGTCTATATTTAAGGTGAGGCTGGCCTTCGTACACATACTTCCAAACAGAAGAAAAAGTGGCTTGAATGATACTTCTGACGAAAAAGGCAGACACTTAACTTATAAATAAAGCGCCGAAGTTCAGGCAGAAAAAAATACTGAAAGAGGCAGACAAATAAGCAAAATAAAATGTCAAAATAGGCAACAAAAAATATAGATATATTAAGTACATAGTGTTTGAAAATATTCAAATTATAATAGAGGTATTTAGCTAATTTTACAAAATTATTTTTCAGATCACTTATACTTATTTTCATCGTTACACATAATTACTAGATGTTTTTTAAATTGTTAAAAGTTAAACTTTGCCTTTTTGCCACTTAGAATGTGTTTTAGAATACAAAACGATCTTTCGACTTTTCCGAAGGTAATAGGGACGTATTTAACATTTATGACATTTGCAAGGATCGATTTCAATAACAGCTGAATAATCAGTATCATCATCAAGCATTTTTGCAACGCTTTTATTTTTTTCAAGTTATTATTTGCTTAAAGAACTTGCCTAATTTTTCACTCCGGGAACAGATTCAATTTCACTAGCTACAACATTTGATAACTTCATTAGATATAACGTTTCGTTCCTTTATTCATGAGAATTAACAATATCAGGCAACACATTTTCACTCCCGGAACAGATTTAATTTCACTAACTACAATATTTGATAACTTCATTCACTATAACATTTCGTTCCTTTATTCATGAGAATTAATAATATCAGGCAACTTTGAAAAGTGTGCTTGAATAAAATTTACATCGTAACGAATGGAAACTTTAGATAATATTTGTTTAGCAATTCGTATTGAGTTGGATTCTTCCTCATCTAAACTGGTAACAATGTGGGAGAACAACTCATTATATATAAAAAAAAAAAAAATTATTTGTGAATGTTTGTGTCACACAGTTCAACTTTTTTTTTAAAGAGAAAAAAGTGACATATAACAAATTGAAGCAAGATATAAGTAAAAAGAGCGATAAAAACTTTTTTTTTTTTTCAGATATGCGACAAAAAGACAAAAATAGCATTTTAAGGCATTTTGCTTTACCTTCCGGGCTTTGCTTATAAACGTTAACTGCATAAATTTACTATAATATGCATAACATGCCTATATGTGTTTTGCTGTTTAACATATTGGCAATATATTTTTAAAATGTGGTATTTCGATTGTTTCACAGTGTTTTCGCTATTGAATTTTTAAAGTAGGACAAGGCCAGAAGACGGACGAGGAGTATTGATTTTGAGCAGTGGGAATAATATCGAAAACTTCATATGTGTATTAGACTTTATATTTACTCATTTCTGTGTTAAATTTAAGCAAATTTTAATTTTATTAATGCTTCTTATTTGATTGGTAGGTTTTGGTATGACCAGTAAAAAAATGAGGTAGAAATTTGAGCTCATTCAGCAAACCTGCTTCTAACGCGCGGGGGGGACGCAGTTCTCCATTGAAATATATATTTTTCATGATCTACTGTACTTATATGATGATTGATTTGGATTCAGTATCAAATTTCGGCGGAGAATGAGATTCACAAGGATTTCCGGTTCTTTTTCCATTTCTGATTCACAATTTTTTATGTTAAATGAAACATATTTTTCTCAAGATTGGCAATAGTTAGAACATAGAGGAGAACTGATATGGATGCAGCATTAAATTGTGAAAGTTCACTTAGGAATGTTCACTTCCTGTTCTTTTCCATTACCGGTTCAAAAAATTTCTTTGAAACGTCTTTTGCTCAGGATTGGCTATAGGTAAAGCTTTGACTGATATGGATTCAGCATCAAATTAGGAGAAAAGGATGTTCACCGCATTTTTGTTCAATGGAGAATGGGATGTTAAAATTTTTTTTCCCTTCCGGTTCAAATCCCCTGACCCTCAAGATTATTTATAGAGAAAGCTTAGATGGGGGCTGCTATGAATTTAGTATCGAATTCCAGAGTGAATAGGGGTTCATAAAAGATTTTCGTTTCTGATCCTGGAGATGTCACTCCCGGTTTTTCAAAAAATTCGTTTGACTGTACGAAATAAGTATGCAAAAGAGAATAACAATGATTAATGCAATGGACAATTCCGATTTTTTTTTTTTAAAAAAGACCTTAAAACCAATTGATATTTATAGAGAATTTTTTTCTGATTTCAAATATCCAAGCGAAAATCTCTTAAAATAATTATTTATTTAAATATCAAGAAATGAAAAAGCGCAAAATCTACTCAAACACAAAATGGCCCGTAATTGGTTGTGACGTCACACGACCTGCTCGACTTATGATGCAACATTCTACTATGTGCTGTTTCTACTGAGATATTTGCAAGTAGTTGGTGTTTAATTTTGTTTACAATTATTTTACCCATTTGTTCTTGGTCTGCTTGAGTTTAAATTATTTGTACCTTTTATTTTATTGTAAGCATGGATTCTGGTTTTGTTAAAGGGCAATCAGACAATTTGCCTAAGATCAATTTTACTGTGATGGCGCTCTCTTTCAGAAATAATAAATATTTTCTGATAGCTGAAACTCGAGATGTAAACTTGATACCCTTTCCTTGAAGGTTTATAATAATAATAATAATTATTATTATTATGTGAATTACATTTACGTTTAAGGTATCTGTGGTAGAAATCGGAGCATTACGAAAAATGCAAACACTTTGGACGCCAATTTCTCCGAACGTGATAGATAAAAATGTACATATTTTTTTGTTGTTTCGTTGGTCCAGATTACGAATATATGAAATAATTTTAATACTTTGGAACTTTTTTAGAAAACACTTAGCGTCTATCCGAGTAAGTGTTTTTTTAATTTTTCCTACTTTCGCTCAAACTTCAAAAGATAGATATAAATAGTAAGCGACAAAAATATGTATTAGTAAATTTAGTTTCTGAATCTACTTTTTAAGAGGAAAAAGGCTAATATATTGAATTTTACTGACTTAGTTTACGAGTAATCGTCTTGATAAGTTGAAGAAGATTGAAAATTTTTCATTTTACAAGTTTGTAATGCTTATATCTCAAAAACTAAAAGTGCTAGCTATGAACAATAAGCAAGAATTTGTAGCTCTTTTAAAGTCTTGAAAGTGTATATAATTGGGTTTTGGATCGAGTGGTTCTAATTTCGATAGCTTAGTTTTTAACCTGGATTTTCCAATAGCTGGGAAAGTTGCAATATTTAAAATATCACGATTGCTACAGCTCAGTGTCTTTACTTACTCCTTGATGAAATATGGATGCACAAGGACGAGATATTTTATTTTGTTTAAAAAAAATTATAAGGTTAAATAAACTTGGGGATTCTAAAGATGTTTAATGATTGGTGAGGTTTGAACAAAATACATGGAAATATACATAATCAAGTAAGTAATTATATGCCGCCAGACAAGTTTATAAATTAATTTGAATGTAAAATCTCGTCAGATATATTGTTAAGTTTAATATATATACCGCAAAGTAAGTTAAAAAAAATTCATATTTTGAGAAAATTGCATATCTAGAGTCAGAGTATCCAGATGAAATCGAGACGAAAACTAAAAGTGCTAGCTAGCTATAAACAGTTAGCATGTAATTTGTAGCACTTTGAAAGCCTGTAAACGAAACAAATGAGTCAAATAATAATAATAAAAAAATTGAATCTTTATTTTACAAAATATTATTTACATTATTTACTCAAAACCATTTTGGCTCCATCAGACTGGACGACCCACCACTGATTTTTTTTTTTTTGGGGGGGGGGGGGGGGGGAATGTGCTCCATAAGTTTTTGAGTGCAAATAGCCTTTTATAATAGTTAAGTTTGCTATACAGTAAATTTAAACCGAAAGTTTGGATGTAGCGATGTATTTTTTCTGGGAATTAAAAATAATATTTATGTATTTATGTTTATATGTATATATATTTTTATGCATATATTTTTTATTATATTTATATGATTTTTGAGGATTCTAAATATAATATCTAATAATTTATTTTTAAATTAAAAGCAGTTTTAAATTGTTTCTTATAATATTATATTTTAAAACCTATAATGAACAGTAAATCATTTATGATTCTGAATAGGTGAAGGAATTTTAAATTATTTTCCATTTAATTTCTATTCCTTTTGTGCAATGTTTCAAATTTGTGATTTATTTTTTTAGATAAAATCTATTTTATAACTTTTCAAAAGCACATGTATTTAATGGAAATACTAAATTGCAACTGCTCACTGCAGTGTATATACAAATATAAAAAAAAATTATGCACGGAATTTTTTATATTCACTAAACTAACTGCGAACATCACACACTAAACCTGGTACAAAGTCAATAATCCACTTTGAATCTGGCTTTAAATTCATTCGTAATAGCAAAACTAATAATAGAGTGCCGAACCAGTAGTGGACACAAATAGTGGATTTTCAAAGTTTATTAAATCATAAAGAAATAACTTCTCATAAAATGGCTTTGAAAATTGGATTATACAGTCACTGATTTATTAACATAACATACGTAACGAACACTCTTTAATGACGGTGGTGAATTTTGTTTACAATCTGGCTTCCTGCGCTTCACATAATTTTTCACGAAAAACATTTTTTGACACAGATATAAATATTTTATCTGATGATGTAAAACTAGTAGTCGGGCACATTGGAGCGATACAATACTTATAACTATTCGGCTGTTTGGGACGGAAGAAACAATTATAATTATCGGAACTTTCCGAATGTAACCAAACTTATGCACCAATTCTCAAAAACGGGAGCTGTGGACGAACTTTGACATCATATTCCGTGCGCGCCAAAATGGATCGTTTTCCCGCCACAGTCAGAACGGTGAACTTTGACTGCTAATAAAACGTGAAATACAGCTCGGAGAATAAAAAATCTTTGTACTTTTGTCCGTTTTGAACGGAATTGTCCATTCCGTCGAAAATGAAGTGTGCACACCATTTGCTAGCATATGAATGCTTCTTCATAAAGTTCTTTTATTTTATTGCATTTTATACCTTTGTAAAGATATACTGAACAAATATATAAAGAGGAAATATAGAAAGGGATACAAGAGAATTAATAGTTTGGGACTTAAACGAAGTTAAATAAAGTCTATAGAGAGAGAGCTTGTCAATGTCGCTTAAAAAATAATCATATGTTGCAATAAAAAATATTGGAATGGGAAGATTCAAATAATGATGAAACTGTCATGCATGTTCCATTTTGTAGCTACTTTATTATTGTCATCTCTTAATGTTTTTAACCCAAAACCTCGCGGATTACTTTCCTTTCTTTTGAATTTGTTGCGTGTAGGTGTGACACCTTTCCATTTACTCCCTAGAAGCTTTTTGATTCATAGCATGTAACTTGTCCTTGAGGATAATTTTTTATTCTTTTCTTTCTGACACATGAATTGAAACTCGCTTACTCACCTAGGAATAGTAACAAGGAAGTAAATGTTTCTAATTGAAGGAAGCAAATCTGACTTTTTAAGAGTTGTAATTAACGGGTTTGTCACTCGTTACCAGCTGTTTTGTTTTGAGAGTATAGCTTATCATGAAAATTTAATTCTCATTTGAGGATATGAATTGAATACCTTTTTGTCATTTGAAAGGATTTTCTTATGGTATTCAGGGCTCTCTTTACTATTAGACTTTTTAAAACCGAGCGCAAAGCTAAAAAATTTTGGAATCTGCAAATTTTGAAAGATCTGTTTATTCGTTTGTCTGTCTGTTTATATAAATCCACAGTTTTTGACAGATTATTTTTTTCTTTTTTAAATTTAGTGTGATTATTCTCAACTTCACCGCTGATAACGTCGTTCATGTTTCGAGTTTCTAGGACCAGGGGTTGTCGAGATATAAATAAAATGCACAGAATTAAACCTTCCGTAGAAATAATATTATGCAGTTGATTATTTTCCGAAACTTTAATTGTAGAAAATTATTTTGTGTTGAGTTTCGGTATTTACCGATTCTAATGATTGTACCAAATTTCGTTCGAAACGTTTCATTCGTGCTTGAGATATCACAACCACAGACTCATGGACGCACACACTAACATACCACACACAGACATCGCCTCAAAAACGTTCGATTCAAGTTCAGGGATATTTAAAACGTGCTCTTCTGTTGGAAACTCGTATTCGAATTTTTAACCCCTTCACAATACTTTCCCCTATACATTATACTATGTATGTAGGGAAAGTAATAATACATTGAATCTGTAAGAAATGAAAAACGCTAATAAGTAATTATCTGTGGAAAGGAAGAATTTGGAAGTTTTCAGTATGACCTTGTATATCTGCTCCTGTGGAAAAGCTCAATTTTAGAAATTCCAGATATCCGCACAGACAAAATTGTGATTATGTTGAGTGTCCTTGATGCTAGTTCTCAATTCTCATTCCCTGTTTCCAAATAAGACCTCATTTTTAGTACTTTGTAAAGCTTCAACAAATGATATATTTTCATTCAAATGTTCTTTGCATTTATTAAAAACCAGCAGTCCGCCGTTCTTGCAATTTGATATATGTGCAAATTATAATAGCATTCTAAATCATAATTAATGTTTGTCACAAATTCCGTTAAACATTTTAAAGTTCCCAATAAGAAATATAAAGTATAAGAATCTGTTATCGGCATGCATCATATAATTTTTAAGAAAATCTAAAAAATAAAACATTCTAGCCCCGTTTACAAACCAATTTACAAAAAATAGGAAAGTTGGTCAACATATATCAGAAGGAAGACGCTGAAATGGTAGTAAAAGATGTTCCCGTATAATTTTTTTTTTATTGTTGCAGCAATTAATTTAATTTAACACACATAATCTGCAATATGTGCAATATGCAAGTTTTTAATATTTTTAGCCATAAAGCATATGGCAATGATTTCTCTAATTGTATTCCATCTCGTTCAAAAAAAAAATAAATAAATAAATAAGTATGTAATACTATAACTTTATTAAACTTATTTTTCTCATATTATTTAACATTGGAAAAAAAAATCTGATATGGGCAGTATATGACTTTCCTTACATAATGTAATGGTGTTACCTCTTGCACAGCGAAATAATGATGTACAAGATCCATGGCACAATATTTTTACGTTGATTTGTTTATTAACAGTTGGCGCTTTTCTGATTACAATGTTTTAAAACTATTTCGAAGTATCAAATTAATTTATATTTCTCACAAATCTAACAGGTCAATTATAAATATTCCTAAAATCCCATATGTTAAGCGATTTTAATAATTATATGTAATATTGAATTTTCATCAATTTCGGAGTCGTGTTCGTTAATTGAGCGTCAATTTTTTTTTCTTTTTTGCCTATTTGGCTGCATTTCCGTCAGTTTGATAACATATTTGAAAAGTCGTCAAGTTGGTAATATTTTGCCAAATTTATCGCCAAGGTTTACTTATTTAAGGATATTTGTTATTTATTTTAATGTAATTTTACGTAACGTTTTCGATAAATTTGTCTGTAAACGTGCCATGTTGCGGAAATGGTTCGTTCTAAAGTTAGCACCATTCGTTTCTAATGAAAAATTACGTAAAAAATTAATATTTATTTAACGTTATTATAGTTCCTGATTTTTAAGGAATTTTTCAAAAATTCATTCGAAAACTGAGAGGGGGTTCTCTTTCGAACCATTATGAAATTAATAATCACATTTAAAATCAATAGTGTTCCAGTATTCACAATCTTACCATTCGTAATCGTACTATTTTATTTTTTAACCCATTCATTCGTGAGATATCGCTACCACAGACTCACGGACACACATATACACAGACATCACCTCAAAACTGTTCGATTCGAGTTCAGGTATGTTTGAAACGTGATCTTCCGTCGAAAACTCAAATTCTTCTTCGACCCAGACCGTCCGACCTACCCGAAGGGATCAGCTTGGACGACCGGAAAGTGCCACCCAATTTAGACCAGAACCCAGTAGTGGCGGCATCTACAGGGACTGTACTCTCCTTCCCCTACTATCAGTCTTCCGGAGGGACGAAAACTCATTCTTCTTCGACCCAAACCGTCCGACCTACCCGAATGGGTAAGGTATCAGTTTGGACGGCCGGAAAGTGCCACTCAATTTAGACCGGAATACAGTGTGGAGGCGGCATCCACAGGGACCGTACCCTTCTTCCCTACTACCAACCTTTCGGAAGGACGAAAACTCAAATTCGAATTTTCAACCTTGTATCATAGTATAGAATATAGTAGAAAGTATTGTTTCCTCAAAAACTTTTGATTTCGAGATTTTGACTCCAATATATGTTTTAGAAGCTTTTGAAGAACATGTTTAAAGTGATGTTCGTCTGTCTGTTTGTGGTCGATTTTTTTTGTGTACACGATAGCAGCCAAAAATGTTAATGGATTTTCACAAAACTTTATATCCGGCTTTGCTATCGAAAAATCTAGAACTAGATAGCATTTTTTTTTTTAAATTCGAGCGAAAAAGTTTCGAAATTTTATATTTTCTTAACATAGCAGCTTAGGACAAAAAATGTGACATAATTATACATAAAAGGGGTTATTTATGGCTCAATGATCACGAAACTTGACAGTCTCAATCATTGTAGTGAAAAATGGCAGGGATGCAATTTTTATGTCCGTTACTTCAATAGACCCCCTCGAGGGCGGGGTGGGGCGGGGCGGGGCGGGGCGCAAGTTACTCCACCGAGGGGTATATTCAGTCAAACTTGGTACCAATTGAAAGATTTTTCAAGCGCTTTAAAATGAGGGTGGTAACATGTTATAATTGTGATTTGGATCAACAATGGATGTTTTCAAATTTCTTCTTGCAAAACTTGTAAAAAAAAAAAAATAAAAAAAAAAAAAATCACAAGAAACTTGAAAATAGATTCGGGTATGAGAAAGTCGAGTCGAACCACGTTTCAGTTAATTTTTTATTATTTTTTTTTACTGAAATCAAAATTGGAAAGTGTGTGCTCACTGTATTTTGTGTCAGTTATCTATGTATATTTAAATGATTAGATCTGGTATTCATATTTTGTGATTTAAACTTTCTGTAGTTCGCTGTCATTTGCTCTTTCTGTCAATATGCTTATCAAGCATTGGTAACGAAACACTTCCGTTTGCTTGCGAGATATCTTTTCCTCTTTCCTCTTGAACTTTCGAGTATGTTCAAGTACTCTCAATGAGTAACTGTCGATTGCATTAATTAAAAAAAATACATGATTTTTGGAGTGGCTGAAAATAAGCTAAAGATTTACTCGGTATTTCTAATAATATAAAAATTCAGTTGAGTCTTCAGGACGCTCCTTTCCCCATATATCAGCTTGCCCAATATAACAGCCGATTCCATATAGCTAGCTCAACAATTAAAGCGTTGGTGTCCAGATCCAGAGGCCGGGGGTTAAAGAACCTTTCACTGAGTGATATTGTAACTGTTTATTGTATCACGTCTGAGTGATGTTGTAAAATTTGATACAGGTCAACTTCGATATGTCGAACCTCAGTATCTCGAAATATTTTCATCTCCCTTTACGCACGGTATAAAACTAATGTAAAACAAACTCTTTAACTCGAAATTTTTCTAATCAAACTCTCGATATCTCGAATTTTTTCATTTTATTATTTGGATTATCTTACCATTTTCATCTTTTCATTTGGAAAAATACGATCCAAAAAATGTGTTTAATGCAGATGAAACAGGACTATTTTTTAAGTGTACACAGGCCATGTGTATGTATGGCCATTAAAGGTGAAGCATGTCATGTCGGGAAAAGGAGTAAAGAAAGATTAACTGTTCTGTTTTGCACTCATATGGATGGTTCAGAAAGGCTCAAACCTCTTATAGGTGAATCTGTTAAACCCCGTTGTTTTTCAGGAATGAAATCTTTTCCAATGACTTGTTTTGCGAACTAAAAGGCTGGGATGACTGCCGAAATTTTCACTCATTGGTTGAAGGAACTAGACAGAAAAATGTCCCGTTGAAAACGCGATATTGTTCTCTTCTTGGACAACTGTACAGCGCATAATAACGTGCCGAAATTAATATCCGTGAAAATTCATTTCATGCCACCAAACACAACTAAGTTACAGCCTTTGGACCAAGGTATTATTCAGAGTTTTAAAGTAAACTGTCGCCACAAAATTAAGCTCATTTGGAAAATGGGATAGATATTGAAGGATTCAGTACCTGTAACCAAACTGTCATAGATGACTATTTTGCAACGTAAAGAAATGCAAGATGAAATTTTAATAATGTATGTACGTACATAGTATTAAATTAAATGTGTATCCAATCATTTCAAGCTTCGCTTTATTTGTTGTCAGCATTTTCTTGGGTAATACTTAATTGTCTGTCTGCAAGATAAAGTAAGTGATTTTTTTAAAAATGTGTAAAGTATAGGACTAGTATGTATATATTCTTTTATGAATTCCTTAAAATTTTCCAAATTTTCGATATCTCGAATTTTTTTTTCTACTCCCTTCAAATTCGACATATCGAGGTTTGACTGTATATGAAATATCATGCGGACGACTAAAGTAATGGTGATGAAATGTAAAGGAGAGGGAAAAAAATAGATTGGTTGAAGACAGGGCATCTCGGTTTCAATTTAGGTGGAGGACAAGGCAAAGGCATATGAGGTTATCTGCCTATAGTCTTCCGAGTATTTCAATCGGTCGATCGCTGATTTCGAAATCTAAAAGTCTGAGGCTTGAGTCTTTCATTGGGATTGACTTCGTAGATTTCATTGTTCCATTTGTATTTTATGCAAATAAGACATAGTTTCACATAATACTTTATGTAAGGTATAGCTCCTTTGCGGCAAACCTGCATCTGACCTTTGCCTAAAAAGACCCCCCCCCCCCGCCCCCAAATAACAATTGTCGTGTTTTCAGACCCTCTAGAAGCCCCTGGTGATCTAGAAGGCTGAATCTATGCGCACATAGTATTGACCACGAAACAGAACCTAGCGGAGCCGGATTTTCGATCCGCCCCTCCTCGGGGAGGGCGAAATTGAATCTTTGCACACTTATAGAATAGTCCACAGGACAGAATCTAAATAAATAGAATTTTCGATTTTCCATCCTGAGGGCAGAAATAATGGGCGGGGGGATTCGAAAAATCTTTCCAGACCCTTCAAAAGCACCTTGGTAGAAGGCTGAAACTTGGCACACTGATAATGCTATGTTTCAGCTTAAAGTTTTATTACTTATCGTCATCGGAAGGTCTGGAAGGGCTTTTGGACTCCCTTCCCATTCTCTGTCGGCCACGGGACAAAATCTAATTCAGCTAATTTTCTATTAAGACGAATATTTGTGACATTAAGCTTTATATACTGTTGAAACAAAATAAAACTTATTAACATATATATATATATATATATATATATATATATATATATATATATATATAATCTAACCCAGTTTAATATTTTCTCTTTCATTGCCATTTATTTTCTAATTCAATTCAATTCGGTTCATTTTTATTCTTGCGCCGAACTTCCATTCTCTGTGAAATGAATTTTCCGTTATTATTATTATTGTTTTTTATTTAGCATTTCATAGACGTATTCGGAATAAAACACCACGAGAAGTAAATTAAAAAATCGAATGTGGTTTTGCGTGTTTCAAATCTTGTTTGCATTTGCTAGAGTCATTAGATAAAATGAAATTTCCTGTTTTTGTATACCGATTCAACCGGGAAAGAATAAACTAAACACTGCATGCGAGAATGGATGCATTCTGAAACGGAATTCACTTCACTACTTTGAACACATTATTTTCATTTTCTTTTTTATACACCATTTTCTCAACGTCTGCAATTGTTATCTGTAATTGTAGTCAACCTCTTTCTGTCGTTATTCAAGCTTCCCCAGTATAAACTGGTTGACCTTTGAACAGTACAATCATTTCCTATGATTGCATCTTAGACGCTTGAGCAAGTCAGGAATTTTGCTTTGTCAATACCATTCCAACAAATATTTTTATCTATAGTTTGAAATTGAACATTCAGTTTTAATGTTCAGAGTCAGCCCGTTTAATTAAAATTTTTGAATCCTCTTTTAAAATTCACGGTTTTAACCATTGTTTAAACCATAAAAATGGTTAAGAAAACTATGGTTTGAACCAAAGTTTAAACCAACCATCCTTGTTATCAAAATCAACCTAAAACTTTCAAGCTGTTTTTCTCTGTTTTAATGTTTTAACTGATTAATGATGCAAATTTTATAAGATTGGTTGCAATTATTGTAAAGACGTGGAATTTTGTCTTTTAGAATCAGCCTGAAAAACTGTACTTAATAATGCCCTAAACTCAATTTTGAAATTTCCAATAACTGGACCTTTTTCCTGTTAACTTTTACATATAACGCAATGTCTTTCTCACATTTGACAAGTTGCAGCTGCAATCTTCAAACGTCTATGTTATTGGCGCAATCCGCTGAGTAGAAAATTATTTTAAAATGTTTAAAGCTAAAGTTTAATTTTTTTTAATTCTAATGATAAGTTTTATGGTTAAATAAAACAAAATTTGCCAGCGTCTTTTTTTTTTGGCAATTGTATTACAACAAATCACTCAATCAGAAAACAAAATCGCTCCGTTCGTATCTAATTTGATACTGTATTGTAAACTGAAACAGAGTTTAAGGTATAGGGGTGGGACAGCCCAGTAGTTAGCGCACGGGGATTGCAGTCGAACGACCCAAGTTCGATTCCTGCATCCTCACCATCCTTCCTGCATCCTCCGTGTTCATGCGGAGTACGTTTGTTGATTTAATAATCTGTAGTCACACGCCATTCTATTCTCTATATTTTGCTTGTTCTGAAATTAAGATAAAAGTTAATGCTTATAAATAAATTACTATAGATAAAAATAATTATTTATTATAAATTTAGGGCATGCACTATTCCCAAATGTTTGTAAATATTTCAAATGGATTTAGAAGAGAACTATAACCGCCATTCTAAGTGCTGCGAAACATTGCGGCTCGCAGAAGCAGGCGAAATATCTTCCAGTTGGCGGTATCAGCGACTTGTTTATAGAGTCCCTATAGATATTTATTTTAATTATTTACTATAATATTTATTTTTTTAATATACGCATTAATTCAAACGTTAAAATAAAGAAGCAGATTAATTGTTTTGTTAAATGATTTAAAAGAAATGATCAAAGTTAGAAAATACTAAAAGCTCAATACATTTAAATAGCTACATTTTTCGTAGTCCGGCTTAGTTAGGTTTTGTATCGTAGTCGATACTAAAAGTGTGCAAAGATTCAGCCTTCTAGGTCAACGGAGAGTCCGGAAATGCTTTTGCGAAAGAGCATGATTACTCATGTAAAGTAGTGTTGTACCTCATGTAAAGTAGTACGTTCACTCTTGATCCAATTGATATTAGCGTCGTCTGCTAGCATGTTCGCGTTTTTATAACATTATGATGTCCATCCAGTTCTCTTCTTTTAAATCCACGGTATTACCAAATGTTGGGATTATGTCATAATTACGCATCCTTAAACGTTGGGAATATGCCATAAATACGCATTAGCAACCGTTGGAAGTAATCACAAATTTGGGAGGGTCTAAGAATTCTCTCAAAGGACGTAAAACGCTGAATCTAGCTGGGCCAGTTTTCAATTCTATTTTCGATGCTAAGCACCATGCATTGTTAAGTAAAATAAAACTTATTAAAAAAAAGTTGCAGCTAATTGTTTACGAGTGTTAGTTTCTCTGATAGGTTTAAATACTAGTTTAGTTATAAAAAAGCATATGCAACATTATAACTTAATGTGTGCTTTATTTCGTCGCTTAATTTTGTTTTCTTTTGCAAGAAATGATTTTACTTTTTGTCTAGCCTACTTGTTTGAAACAAGCATTAAATGTTAGTTTCCTTAACACTTTTTAAAATCTTTTGGGGATCAAAACGTCAATTACAAGCAATAATTACTTCCTTAACCTTAATCCGCACCCCTTTTTCTAAGCAGAAAAATCTCAGGTCAAATAATTTGCTTAATACTGCCAGGGAATTTGGTTTTCCTCGTAAATTGATTTTATTTGCGAATTAAATTACGAATTTTGGAATTTTTTGCATGAATGCTGTGCAGAAAGTGCATGTATTTTGCATTACCTCCCCAATTACAGAAATGTTTCAAATAAGTTAACAATTTATCTTTTAGCAGTTTTAAATCGAGAAATGTATTTGTCAGAGAAATACAAAATCTTACTTTTTCTCAATCCTGCGGTCCCTTAATCCCAAATTTTCCAATTACTGAAAATGTCTTTTTAAGTTAACTAAAAATATCTGTATATAGCAGCTCAAATTTGCACAAATTTTCGCTACAAATTTTGGGGATTGTACGCAAATCGAATGGTGAGATATCTCAATTTATCAGAAAATATCCAAAAATGAATTCGATCTTCTAAACGAATTATTAAGCGTTGAAGGGCTTTCTTTCTTTCGACCCAGACCGTTCTACCTACCCGAAAGTGTAAGGTATCTGTTTAGACAGCCTGGACAGTGTCACGCAATTTAGACCGGAACCCAGTGCGGACGGCAACCATAGGGACCATGCCCCTCTGCCCCTACCACCAATCTCTCGGAAGGACTTTTGGACCCACAGATTTAACGTGTCTGCACTCCGGGATAGTTTAGACAGAGTTTGGGAATCGAATTTGACTCCTGAGTGCTGGAACACTCTGATAAAAGTTAAAGATATGTCATTAAATAAGATGTAAAACAGATATCCTAAAATGATTAATTTGCATTTTATGCGACCGCTTTAGCACTGAGACAAAATGGTGTAGAGACTTGGGAAAGTAATTTAAGCCATAAAATTTAATGTTTCATATCTCGGTAAATGCTCTCTCTCTCTCTCTCTCTCTCTCTATATATATATATATATATATATATATATATTACAGTTTCTCGCTTTTCTTTCATTGGACTTTCAAACTTTTATTATATATATATATATATAACATACTTTATATATACACCATTGTTTATATTGATCCATTTTTATTTTCATTCGTGAAATGTAAATAAACGCCTAAAGGAAGTTGCGAAACATTTAATCATCTTAACCTGTTTTTCCGACACTTGTGTAATCATTCATTCTGTGACATTCTCCACCCTTATAAAGCTTTCATTTGGGTGCTGCTGTGTCAGCGATTTGACTCATGGCCGTTCACAGATCTCTTGTATGAATTGATTTTCAATTTTGGGGAATAAGGATTTTGCTTTGTTCATACAGAGGGCAGGCCAGTGGTATACAACGGAATAAATTTAAAATATTTAATTTCCTCGTACTGTAGAATTTCGTTTATTCGGATTGAAATAAATCGTCGATAGAGCCGAATGTACACATTTAGGAATCTGACTGCTCAAAACTCTAAATTGCCATTCATTCTGAAGGAAACGTTTTCTTGTGAAATCTCGATTAACGCTGAGATCGTGGGTTCCAATTCCACTACGAGTATGGATGTTGTACTGTAGGAAAAGGGTGTAATGTGTTCTGTCCCCCGGTGGTGCTCCGGGGCAACGTCGTATGGCGGCAAAATGATTCACGCTTCGACCGATGTATAGGCGAATGATATGACTTCAAGTGCCGTGCCATTGGAAACATACATGTATAGCAAAATGCAGATTTTACTACTTAAATTAACCATTTTGCTCTCTTTCTATTTTCGTTTTAACCGCAACTTGTATTTAAGCCTGTCAAAACCAGGGAAACTGACATTCATAAACGCATTAAAAAATTCAATTGCAACTTCTTTGAATGAGTTGTATTTAGCTTGCTAATGTATGTTGCTTAGCGTCGAAAATAGTCGTCTTAATTAAAAATTGGCTCTATTAGGTTCTGTCCCGTGGTCGATACTATAATTATGCAAAGATTCACCATTTATAGCTCACCGGGAGGCTTCCGTAAGAACTGGAAATATTAAAAATATATATATATATATATATATATATATATATATACGTTTTCTCCGCTCCCCGACGCTAACGGCGAGAAAAATTAAAAACATGAATAAAGTCCCAAGAAGGTTCTTGGGACTCTATCATGTTTGTAATTTTTTGGAAGCTAAGATCATTTTTACTCCTCATTCCATTTTTGAATTGGACTTTCTTGAAAGTTTCTCCATTTTTTTCAGTCAGACTCCCTTATTAATAATGATTGTTGCCCTTTCTTCTGTTCTACTTGAAAATCTCTGGTTTTAATTTTCCGATTTCGTTTGCTTCCTTCATATTTTGGTAATATTCATTATTCACCCCTTTCCTGGATCCCCCTTCCCCCAAAGTATTTGTTGCCGAAGCTAGCTCATTTAGCTTCCACCAAAACTATTTCCTTGTTCTACCCAAACTTGTTATACTTACTTTTCGTATTTGTTTAGAATCTGTAATTTTTACCTTTGGTTTGTTCAACTCATGTAACTTCCGAAACCGGCTTGTTGCCCTTTTTAATTTAAAGGGGCTGTTATGTTCGTTTACTCAGTAAACAAATTCTTTGAATCCTTTACTGGACGGTGTCTTTCCTCTTAGGTATTTTACCGTTCATTCATTGTGTCCTACCTCTTATTCCTTTCTTCTTGGTTTTTTACCTCATTTTTCTTCTCTTGCTGTTGACAACCCCCTTCCCCTGCTTCCGTCATGTTTGCTGTTCTCACATCAGTCGCAGATCCAGCTCTCGCGAGTGAAAGTTGCGCTTCTTGTGCTTCCTGACGAAAACGGCTGTTTCTTGCCTTCGAAACCGATCGATACTTTTAATTTTGTGTTGTATGCTGCTTTTAACGAAGTTATTTATTTCTTTAGCAGCTGTTTGAGCTGTACGTATAGAAGTAATTGTACGCTAGGTAATCTAAATATATGGAACTGCTAAGAATAGCCTTTTACTCGAGTAAATAAATAAAGAATAATAGTAAACTTTGGTTTAATTAGTTAAATTTTGAAATTCTGAAGAAAGGGAGATGCTTAACTGAAAAAATATGGGCCATTGTGGCGTAGGGCCAGAAGCGACCGCTTCATGGTAAATCCGGCTCTGTTCGTACGTGATCCGGAAAGCTGATAAACTGTAAAATGTAGCAATCTGTAGTTTGCAGAGAAAGCATGTCATGTAATTGATTAAGAGTAAAAGGAACGGATTTATTTAACCACTTGACTTTACCTACAGTTTAACAAATTTCAATATTGTTGGAAAACGGGAACACAAATTATACATTTCTTTAACTTTGAGACCGACGTATAAATTATATCATTCGATATTATATATGAGCTATTTGCGCATCATTATGAGCTATTTGCGTATCATTTTTTCCTATAATTATATTTTGATAGCGTTTATTTATATGGGATATATATATATGTATTATGATGTTAGCCTTTTTTAAGTTACGGTTTTATGAGTTACAACTTCTCTCTATTCTATCATTGGAATTTTATATTATAATTTTATTATATATATATATATATATAATAATAAAAATATAATATGAAAATCCAATAATAGAACAGAAAGAAGTTGTAACTCAAATAAACCTAACTTAAAATATACCTAGAAATTATAAAGAAGTATTAAATAGAGAATCATCAATGATCTGGAAAATAAAATGCATATGTGGCGATTGTGCGTCGCCGTGGTCCCGAACCAGGGACCTGATGCATTGTAGACCGACATTATAATCACTTAGCAAAAGCTAGCTCCTCCTCTGTTCTTATAATTCGGTTACTGGCTCATGTGGCATCTTTGATCAGATGTCTTTGCTGCCGCACACTCCCCTCGCTGATGAGGAGGCCGAGAGGCGTGTCGCCTCGGCGTGACGTCAGGGCCGGGAGGCGTGTTGCCTCGGCGTGACGGACAGTCGTGGTCAACCAGGAAGGGAGTGTCAAGGCTTCTGACTCCGTTTGGTGCTGCCATCTCGTGCTGAGAGGCGAAGTCGTTGGAAAGGAAGGTTGCGTTTTTTAAAACGTCCAGTCATCAATTGTGGTGATTGAGCGTCGCCGTGGTCCCGAACCAGGGATAAAGTGTCTATAATGTATCTAGTGTGTTGACCCGCGGCACAAACTGGTTCTCGAGCGAGATGAAATCCGCGTGAGGGCGCTACAATCGATTTGTGTCCGGGTTAGCAGATGATAATACAGTGCATTATATTATGACAGCAGTTTTCTTGGGAGAGACTTGCTATTTAATAACATTGTTTGGGATAAAATTGTTAACGTGCGATAGGTTTCAGTTTTATACAACCTATTTGTGTGAAGACTGATAAATTTTAGTAACTGTAGCAGTAAAAAAAAAAAAAAAAAAAAATTGATAGCTAAAATGTCTTGATTTTCGTTTTCTATTTCTTGACATCAGAAATTCCCCTAGAAAAAAGCTTTATTACATGAGAAGGGAAAATTAAAAAAAAAAAAAGGCGTTCAAAATTAAATTCTATATATATATATATATTTTTTATTAAAAACTACAATAAACTAATATTTCCATAAAAAGTAGCTGCATTTACATTCTTTAAATTAACAAACTATGTTGAATCCACTGGGGGGAAAACATGCATAATTTAGGAAAATACTGTATAAGTACAGCATAAATACAGGAAATACTGTATATAAAATTTGAATAAATTTCTTGTTTAAGTAAATTTATTTTGCATTCATTTACATCTCACCACATCTTGTACACAAAATTTCATAAGATTTCATCAAACGGTTCTTAAAATATCATGCGCAAGTTCAAAAGTCAGTATTTTGAAATAAATGAGATCAAAGTATATATTACTTTCCTTATATACATAATGTATAAGGAAAGTATTGTGACGGAGTCGAAAATTCGAATTCGAGTTTTCGACGGGAGAGCACGTTTCAGGCATCCATGATCACGAATCAAACATTTTTGAAGTGATGTCTGTGTGTGTGTGTGTCATTGGAGACGATAACTGACGAACGAATGGACCGATTTGAACCAAATTTGGTACAAAAATCACAATCCGTAAACACTGGAAGCCTATTGTTTTTATACGCAATCGAATGTTCAGAACCCACCTAAATTTTCGAATAAAATTTTGAAAAAATCGTCAAAAAATCAAAACCACTAATAAAGTTACGCAAATAGACATTTCTTATGTAATTTTTCATTAGAAAACGATTGACATAAATTTTAGAACGCTAACATGAACCGTTCTCGAGATATTGTACATTTTTTAAAAAAATTATCAAAAAGTCATATAAAATAAAAAAAAAATATTTCCTATTGAGAAACATGTTCACTTTTCATATGTAATACCATGCGATAAATTGGGTGACATCATTCTCGTAGATCTAGCTCGTTCCATTGATGAAAAAATATACTTTGAGTAATACTTTTGTATTTGAACGCCAATAATCATTTATCTGCTGTAAGAATAACTTATTTCTTTGTGCATAACGCTTGGCGAGATTTTTGGCGCGATATTTTCATGATTTTAAGGATACAGTGTCCCCTTTATTTATTTACACAGAAAATGCTTTATATGTTTATTTCCAATAATATACAATTAAAATGAAAGTTACTTGGTCTTAAATTATTTGGGCATTAATTCGCTACTTTCTGCGTGGCAAATTTTATAACCCGGCGCGATATGGTTATAAGACAAAGATACATTCTTTTATAATTTTCCTTAGAAAATCAGGGGATTTCACGTTTTTTTTTTTTTATTATGTTTGACCTCCGCCCCATCATTACTTCTACGATAATCGCTTAACAAGGGCCTAGATTGTTTTTTCGTCGACTGTGCAGAGTCCATCGTGTTAAAAAATGGATTCAAACATGAAATAACAAGCTAAACAATCACATTTAGTCCTTAAAAGGGCTGTTAATTTCTTTTAAATTGCAAAAATAAAAATCACTGTAGAATACCTTCGAACATAAACAAATATCTGATGAGTTTTAATTTAGCGCGAAGGGCGAACAACCGGACAACAGTTGACTACAGCGCCCTCTCCCCGTTTCATCCTCCTCGGAAACCAGTTTTGGAAAACTTTTAAGGGAGCACGTTACACTAGACACATTATAGACACTTTACCAGGGACCTGATGCTTCGTAGACCGACATTATAATCACTGAGCAAAAGCTACTGCCACACTAGGAGCTAGGACAAATAATAAAAACAGTAAATCAAAAACCTCGAACCTCCAACTATGGACCAATGAAATAATGTCACAGTATGAAGATAAGAACCACACCTAGAGATTGGAGATTAAAGGCGCTTCGCGCCTGGTGCTCTGTTCTGGACGAAACTCTATGAAGTGAGCAAAAGCTAGTTCTTATAATTCGGTTACTGGCTCATGTGGCATCTTTGATCAGATGTCTTTGCTGCCGCACACTCCCCTCGCTGATGAGGAGGCCGAGAGGCGTGTCGCCTCGGCGTGACGTCAGGGCCGGGAGGCGTGTTGCCTCGGCGTGACGGACAGTCGTGGTCAACCAGGAAGGGAGTGTCAAGGCTTCTGACTCCGTTTGGTGCTGCCATCTCGTGCTGAGAGGCGAAGTCGTTGGAAAGGAAGGTTGCGTTTTTTAAAGCGTCCAGTCATCAATTGTGGTGATTGAGCGTCGCCGTGGTCCCGAACCAGGGACCTGATGCTTCGTAGACCGACATTAGTTAACCGCCACACATATTTCTAGTCATCAAGCTAAAGATAATCAACAAAATTATATATATATCATATAAAAGCCAGTAATCAAATTCAAAATTGAATTTAATTCCTATGCATATCCACAATAATCTAAGGCACTACTCAGGAAAAGGCGCCGAGCCGCTCTATACTCCGAAGCAGATAATAATCCAAGAAAAAGAAGAATTAAAGGAATATGGGATAACCAAATGCTTTGCATTTAAGGGTTGGGGAGGATTGCGACTCCCCCTCCCGTTTAAAGCTGCTTTTCCAGCCTAGGCAAACGCTCACGGTACCAATACAAAGCAAAGGTTGGTCCCCATTGCGTGCTAATACGAAGGCACCCGGATACGGAAGAACAAGACCAACCAAACAGAAGGACACTGGACCAAAAGTGATTCCTGCCCAACTCGCTATCTTATATATGTTCATCTTACGCATGCGTGCAATCCTAGCAGGTACGCATAAACTTTATTTACTTGCAGATTGATGAAGTAAACTGTCAAAATCTACATGATCCTTGAAAATCGATCTATAACAATCCTTTAAGAAATATAAAGGATAATGTTTATATAAAGCCTCTGTTATGATTTTAATGTTGCTATTATTGCAATCTTTTTTAAACGTGTTGTAAATTTGGTTGAAGTGTCCGAGTATGATATTTCTGAAATTATTTTTGGTAGGATTTGTTTTCCAATCGATGTGTGAGATGATTGATCTGAATTCTATATAATTATCTTTTGTCATATAACGTTGTATAATGACCATATAATCCATGTTTTTTTATTGAGATGTCC
Source organism: Amaurobius ferox (assembly GCA_951213105.1). Lineage (NCBI taxonomy): Eukaryota > Metazoa > Arthropoda > Arachnida > Araneae > Amaurobiidae > Amaurobius > Amaurobius ferox. Next base: position 77,277,174 of record OX578142.1, on the reverse strand, counting down.
AGAAAATTTACCGCTTCATTTTCTTCTTTACAATTTTCTATTAATTCCAATTCCGGTGGGTAAAAAGTGAAATCGAAATTGGTGGTGTCTTCATAACACCCCAATAGCACATCGTCAACAAACCGGAAATATGGTATCTCTGACAAAATATGGGTTCCTTTTTCATATGTTGAGAGGTATATATCAGCCAAGATTGATGAGCAGGCTCCTCCCATTGGAATTCCCTTTATTTGTCGGTAATAATTTTTTCCGTTATGTAGAATATTTTCCTTTAATACTAGTTTAACAAGGTCAAGGTATCTTCGATAAGTAATAAAATCCTTCAAATTAAATTCTTCATGTAATTTTTCCAAGATTGTGTATAAATTTGATAAATCAATGTTGTTAAAAAGGTCGCGGAAATCAAAGCTTTTAAAACATATATTTTTATTACAATGTTTTAAACAATCGATAACTTCTATTCCATTCTTGATCATGACATGATTTTGTTTTTTGATGTTTTCCATCACAAACTTGAGGATGTTCAATAGTCGTTTATTAGCTATTGTCAGATATGATCCACAGCCAACGGTAACAGTACGGAATTTTACAGGCACTTTATGCATCTTTGGAATGAGGATTAAATATGGAAATTTAACAGATTTTATTTCATTACCGATTCGTTTGTACATAGCTTTAATCTTATTGGATAGAACATTTCATTTATTGTGTACTGGGGTGTACATAGCACTGTCTTGGTAGCAGTGGAGAAGTGTATCCATGTAAAACTTTTTGCATGTAAATGCAAAATGTGATACCATCTTGTCAGTATAAGTTATAACAAAATTTTCTTTTATTGTTTGTATAGCTGCAGGTATTGAAAGATTCCTTATTTTGTTACCTTGTTTGATGTAATAAAACTGAAATTCTTTTGAAATATTATATTTCCATTCTTGAAAGGCTAGGATTGGTAAACTGTGTTTTACTGCTATTTTATAGATGAATTCTTCAAGATCTTGATTGAAATTTTCTACTACTTGGTTATATTCTTGTGATATATAAAATAGCGAGATATAAGATAGCGAGTTGGGCAGGAATCACTTTTGGTCCAGTGTCCTTCTGTTTGGTTGGTCTTGTTCTTCCTATCCGGGTGCCTTCGTATTAGCACGCAATGGGGACCAACCTTTGCTTTGTATTGGTACCGTGAGCGTTTGCCTAGGCTGGAAAAGCAGCTTTAAACGGGAGGGGGAGTCGCAATCCTCCCCAACCATTAAATGCAAAGCATTTGGTTATCCCATATTCCTTTAATTCTTCTTTTTCTTGGATTATATATATATATATATATATATATATATATATATATATATATATATATATATATATATATATATATATATATATATATGGGATAGTTCTCTTCACCCCGAAAATAAATACACGTCTGACGTTCATCAATTGAAAAGAATCTGCTGTGATCAATACATGACTTTCCCTATACTATAATTCCCTACAATTATTCTTTATAGCGGAATAACGCCGTACAAGATTCCACAGCACAATGATTTTGGCATTGAATTAATTTCACATCAATTGAAATTGGGCGCTTTAGGCAACTCTCATCAAAATGCAATTAACTGTTAATGGTTATCCGTGAAATAAATGACCATTGGTGAATTCTTTGACATCAAAATGCAAAGCTAGTACATAAGTATATCTTCTCTCGTGAATGGATAGAACATGCTTCACGAGAATGATGTTACCAGATTCGTTGCATAATATTGCATGTGAAAAGTGTATGATTGATGATACTTACCACTTTTTTAATTTTATGTAATTTTTTGATAAATTTGCCAATATCTCGAGAACGGTTCATGCTACCATTTTAAAATTGGTGTCATTCGCTTTCTAATGAAAAGTTATGTCGGAATTGATTATTTATTCACCGTTATTGAAGATTCTGTTTTTTTAATAATATTTTTCAAAAATTAGGGTGGGTGGGTGGGGGCCTTTCGAACATTCAATTGCGATTAAAATCAATTTTGTTCTAATATTCACTGATTATTATAATTACATCAAATTATGCTCTAAATACTTCATTTGTTCGTGAGACGTCGCTTCCATAGATTCACAGACAGACACACTAACGTAATACACACCTACATCACCTTGGGGGCGCGGTAGCCCATTGGTTAGCGCGCTGGAGTTGCACTCGGTAGGCCCGGGTTCTATTCCAGCTGCTGCCAAAACTGCCGCCGTGTTCACGCGGAGTACGATCACGTTAAACATGTGGGTCCGTAAGTCCTTCCGAGAGGTTGGTGGTAGGGGAAGGAGGGTACGGTCCCTGTGGATGCCTCCCCCACTGGGTTCCGGTCTAAATTGGGTGGCACTTCCCGGCCGTCCAAACAGTTACCTTACACCTTTCTGGTAGGTCGGACGGTCTGGGTCTCAACAACAACACCTACATCACCTTAAAAACGCTCGATTCGAGTTGAAGGATGCTTAAAACGAGCTCTTCCGTCGAAAACTCGAATTTTCGACCCCTTTACAGTACTCTCCCTATACATTTCTACTATAGGGAAAATAGTAATTTACCAAATTTAATTTCATTTTCTCAGTTTGTTCGCTATATGTCGAAAACACAGACTCAGACACAGTCAAATGAAAAATGGTTGATTCTTATTCATTGATACTTAAAGCTTGTAAATCCATCAAAATCCAAGAGTCGAATTTTTTACTCTGCGCAAATGCATTTTTACATTTTTATGTTTATTTTTTATACATAGTAACTAAGTATAAATATATAAGGAACGTATTGTGACTGGACCGAAAATTCGAATTCGAGTTTACAACGGAAGAGCACGATTCAAGCAAACCTTAACTCGAATCGAACGTTTTTGAAATTATGTGTGTGTGTGTCAGTGAGTCTGTGGAAGTGAAATTTTTAACAAATATTACGATCAGTGAATACTGGAACCCTGTTGATTTTGAGCGCAATCGAATGTTTGGAAGGCCCCCATATTTTCTAATGAAATTTTTGATGAAATCGTTAAAAAATTAGAACCTTCAATAATGTACGTAAGTGATCATTTTATCTGTAATTTTCATTACGAAACGAATGACATAAACTTCAGAACGCTAACCCGAACCGTTCTCGAAATATTTCACATTTTTCAAATACATTTATAAAAGATATTACATAAAATAAAAATAGTATTAACTGTTGTAAAATATGTTCTCTTTTCATATGTAATATTATGCAATAAATTTGTTAACATCATTCTTGTGGATCTAGTTCATTCCATTCACGAAAGAAGATATTTTGGGTAATAGTTTTGTATTGATATTTTGGGTAATAATTTTGTATTGATATTTTGGGTAATAGTTTTGTATTGATATTTTGGGTAATAGTAATAGTATAGTATTTGGGTAATAGTTTTTGTGACGCCTAACATTTCGTCAATAGTTATTTATATATAAGAAAAGCGCTTCGCTTCGTCTGTCTATAATGCCTAGCGATAAATTTGACGAACTTGGCGACTCATTTAGCGAAATATCGCCAACTTTGAAATATTTCGTCAAAATTGCAAAAATGACGCTGAATCAACGAAAATAACGCTCAATTGGTGAATTAATTATTAATATATTTTATATATGGACTATATTGCTTATTGTGGATGCTATCAATATTGATAATTGTCAATTTAGGGTTGCGTGAAATATAAGTTAATTGGGTACGTCGAAATAGTTTTACATGTTGTCATCCGAAAAAACGCCAAATTTATAATTCAAGGTTTCAATTTATAATTCAAACTTTGCCATAGATCTTACACATCATATTTTCACTGTGAAAGAAGTAAATTCATTGCATTATATAGAGAAAATTATATGCTGCCCAAATCAGGTTTTTTTCCTCTGTGTCGTTGGGAATGTAAAGTTCTAGTTTTGGAGCTTCTCTGTTTATTTAATGCCTTACGACTCCCAAGTAAAATCATTGTTGTAAAGCTAGATGCAGACACTTTCATATTTCACTTAATTTCTACAACCAACTGTTGATTTTATATTTCATTCGGGTACTCTTTATGAAACACCCCTTATATCGTTATCTCATTCTACACATCATCAATACCGTTCAATTCGCATTTATTTTAGTTCAGAGAGGTTTACTTGGTTGGTTTTAATTTATGTACTCTGGTGTTTTGTCATCAATTTACAATAAATGGGATTTGCTATGAAAATATGCCGTATTTTGTGCATTAATCAATTTGTCACGTTGAAAAACTCCTAGATACAAAGTTTCATGTTTTTTAACAGAAGTTTTGATCCTCTGTTCCAAGAGCTTTGCAGCCTTATTTTTTAACATATTAAAATTATTTTGAATTGAAGTTTGTAATTGATGATGCAGCAAAATTTTTGTAATAAAATTTTCATGGCGCGATTTTATTTAATTTAGAAAAATTTACGAAGTGGGTTACAAAAATGTTTTGTAATGGATTGTAATTTTTACAAAATCCTAATCTAAGTATTTCCATCTTTCTAAATATTATTTTTAATTCAGCCTATTTTTGAAACATTAAAGACTGAACTTTAAAAAAAAAATTTCTGGTCCACAGTTTAGAAGTCATCGATTAAAACTTGCCATTTGTTTAACCACTGGTAGTTAGCTGCTACGTTTTTATATGTGAATAAAAATGAGCCATAAAACATTAGACAATTTTGCTACTTTCAGTAAAGTTTTCTTTCTCGATTTGTTTTAGCATTTGTTGCATCTAATGGATTTTTTCCCTCCAAATGTTTTATGACCGCCCACATGGGTTTCTTTCTTAAAGCAGAAAACACGTAATAAGGCTGACCGGATTACTAAAAGCGTTTACCGTTAGGCGGACTCGGCTTTAATCTTGCCTTAAAACTAGGATAGATGTGTTGAGGCAATGATTATGACATACTGTAACTCTGTCGATCCTAAAATGGAAGTTGAACATTCAAGAATACTAAATGTTAGGACCATATGTTTCTCTTGTCAGCGATTCCAAATTTAGAGATAACATCGGAGACTGCAGTATAATCGCAAATACATATTTCATGTAATATGTATTTTATATTCATTTATAACCAGGGAGTCATTAATTCATTTATATCCATAATGCGGGGGGGGGGGGGGGGGGTCTGTTTGGGATCCGGAGAGCAAATGTATGTATGGGGTAACGTTTTAATAAAATTTTCTCGTAATTTTTTATTTAAAAATTATATATTATGTGGTAATTTTATTAAATATAGTTATCACTCCTATATAGGTAAAAAGAAATTAAGGTTAGGGGAGAGTGAGTCACCTTGGGACACCATAAATTTTTATTTATGTACTACTATAATCTATATTAACCTCCTATGCATTTACTCCTGTGTTTCGAAAGCTCTACTGCAATTAGGTAAAAATTTATCAAACATTTTTAGTTTTTCTAATAGTAAAAATACTTTTATGTAAATTTTGTAGATAGTAACAGTGAAATTAAAAATTTTATGTTTAAAAAAGAAAAAAAAAACTACATATCAAAGAAACAGGCATGTTTATTATAAAATGAAATATAAAATGGTAATTGTAGAGTTCCTAAAAGCATGGGAGGCTCCAAGAAGAATCTGATCAGTTGGGGCACCTTAGGACATCTAATGGAATTATATTTTGCAGTGATTGCTGTATGTAATGATTTTAAATTGCTGTGGACGTTCGATTTAAGTCTTTACTCAAAAAGCCTCTAAATTTTTCATCTGTTAAAATGTTAGTCCCCCTTCTCCAGATTTTTCACTTTTAAGTTCAATACTTCTGCATTGAACAAAAATATTTCTGCTTAAATTCGGAGTTTGTTGTGTTAGTTATTTAAATTGGTCAATATAACCAAAAATTTGTCTCGGAAAATTTGACAATAATGTTTCATCCATTGAAGACACTGTTGGGGCGCCTTAAAATACTGAAAGGCGAAAGGCTCCTAAAAATAAATATTTATTAATTATGTACAAGACATTTGTACAAGTGTATTGTACTTTTATCTTATGCGAAGTTTTTAATGCATATAAGGTAAGTGTTTAGTTAAGATAGAATAATAACTAATATATATATATTTATAAAAATCAATAACTGAAAAGTGTTTCAAGGTGCCCCACTGCCATCTATATTTAAAGTTTGACCTTCAATGAAACTCTTCCAATAGTTTCTGATTTCATTATATACTTATGAAACTATTATCTGTAATAGGATAAGGATATCTCTTTCTGACCTATTCATATATTTTAAAATATTTAGTCTGGAATAGAACAATTTATAATATATTTCCTTGTTCCTATCGAATACAATTATAAGTTTCTCTATCAGCTTGTACTAAACAAACTAGATCATACCTTTTATTTGTTTTAATTAGTGACCAAACAATGTATATTTCTAAAATTGAATATTTATTGAAGGGAAGTGATACGATTACTTTTTTAGTGTTCTTGAAAAGTCCAAATATCAATAAAATGTTTAGGAAAATACCAGATACAAGGGTTTCCTTTTGATGAAATCCATTTCTTCTGAATTATTACTGATACAAGCGACTTATCTATCGACGACTTAATCTCAATGAAACGTATAGGAAAATACCTCCTGAATTATTGCTGGTAATTATCTTCTTTTCAGGTATATGAAAAAGTTGTTATCTTAAGATGAAACGTTTAACCTTTGTTTAAACTTTGAACTTCATAGTTTCAAACAACTCACGAGTTTTGCAATTTGGCTTGAGGCTCCGAGGTACAGACTGCAGAGTTACTTTAAGCTTCAAAATCTATTTAATTGTTAAATAAGGGTTAATGATGACAAAATCCTCGTGATTCCTCTAATATCCAGGCCGATCTTGGTCTGAATTCCTGCGGTATTAGGTGCGAACTAAGCTGTGCTCCGCACATGCCTGATTTCATGGACTGGGTTTAAATTTAAATATAAGCAGAGTTTTATTAACACTTTACAACATAGTTGAAAAGTGTTTATGACTTTGTTCATTCATTCTGTCTGTCTGTCAGCACGATAACTGCCGTAAAAATGACTTTATCAAAATGAAATTTTAGTATGTTGTTCACACGGTCTGTGGGACCTATGGGAATATAAATGAATAATATCACTCAATTAGTTTTGGATTGAACCCGGGTTGAAAAAATGAAATACATTGAATCCTGTGGGACCTAATTTTTCAAACATATTTTAAGTGAATTTAAAATTCACAAATTGCTTCGAAAGTTTTAGGAAATATTCAAATTATCACATAAAATATATAAAAAAAAATTCAGAAAAATATGTTCAGTAGTTTTTTAAATAAAAATAATAATTACACCCATTATATGAAGAGATCACGTGACCATTGTATGAAGAAATCACGTGACCCAGTTCAAAATAAAATATGGCATCCAGCTTGTGTCAAAATCGTGATTTTTAAAGTTCTTTTTAATTTATATTTGGTTTTTGTATCCGTCCTAAAACCGCTTTATCTTTGCATAATTTCTGTGTATCAATGTTCTGAAACAACGCAATTACAATATATTTGAGTTTAAACGATCATCAAACTTTGATTATTTCTACAACGAAGCCTAATTTTCACATATGGATATTGTAAACACATCAAGCTGTGAGATGAGTTGTATAAGAATTTCTGAATTTCTTTAACGCAAAATTATTTAGCGCTGGAGTTTGCAATATAGATGATATGAATGAAACAGTCATTGATTTTACATAGAGAACAGACCATTTTATAGCAGACTTTTTCGGTGAAGTTTTAAGCACAGAGTTAAATTACTTTTACCCCCATGGTTTTAAGTTAAGTAAAATAAATTATTTTAGTGTTGTGATGAATGAAAGGAATAGAATAAATGTTTATGAATGAAATTTTTACTGCTTTTTCATAGAGAGCCAGGCAATTTATATTTCAATGACGTCATTTGAATAAAGTTCATTTTTTTCGATGAAATTTTCAAATATAATAAATTATTGTAGTATTGCCATAATTTTAATAATATTACCGCTGAATGTATAGTATTTTAGAGATGTTTAAATAAAATTGCATTGTAGTTGGAAAGTGTTTCATAATTAATGTTTTATGCATGATTGATCTTTCTTGTCTGTAATATGTACGTACTTTTGAATGCATCTAGAGCACACAGCTCAATGGCATGGAGTGGCATTGCACCTTTGTATCTTCCCGTATGTTACATATTTTTAAATAATATTAAATGAAACTATGGATATGATTAATCTCTGATAAGTATTAAAGTAAGACTCTATTTTTCTGTAAATGAAAGAAAGTAAACTTGAAACTAGAAAGTATGCTGTGTGCGTAGACTTTACACTACTACTTATCATTTCTACTAGTTGTTATTCTACTTTTTGCGTTCTATTGCCAAATCACACTGTGCGTTCTGCCAGGTGAAAAAGGGCTTTGAACACGCATTTTGCCGATCTCAACAAATTTCTATTGCACATCACTGAATTGCACCTCCTTTATGTATCATAATAGTCAAGATTCAGTGCACAAGTTTGTCTGAAAAATTAGGACAAAGCATTGAAATATATGAAAGCATTAAAATATATGTGACCATTGACATTAGGAGTTAATAAATCAATCAGCTATTTAACCGTTTTATCAATCATAAAACTACCTTTGAAATTTGATAGGGGATGAGTCGTAAGTATTTGATGATATAACAAGCAAATAAAGTTATTACTATATATATATATATATATATATATATATATATATATATATATATATATATATATATATATATATATATATATATATATATATATATATATATATATATATATATATAAATAAGATGAAAATCCAATGACAGTATAGAGATGTTATAACTCATAATACACTAACTTAAAATACACTTAACTTAAAAATTGCCTTCCAATTACAAAGACGCATTAAACAGAAATACAACCATCATGAGAAAAATTAAAATATATATATATATATATATATATATATATATATATATATATATATATATACATATAAATATAAATTAGTAAATCCAAAGTTAGAATGTATGTAGTAACTCATAATACACTATTCCAAAATTTTCTACAAAATACAAAGAAATAAAAGAAATTAAGACATATATATATATAATAGTTTGAAAATCCAATGATATAATAGAGAGAAGTTGCAACTAAAAAAACCCAATATTAAAAAATGCCTAACAAATAAAAAAGTCTGTTGAGTAATTAGGTTAGGTATATTCCAATCTCAAGCCCCCTTTTTTGCTTCATGGTCTATATACTTCGGGATGTTTCATAGATTTCATCGGACGAATCTTTAACATATGCTTACATCATTACATAACTACATCATTAATTATATGAGAATAATTACTCAACACTCGCGACAATGCCTCTACGCAAAGATATTACAAAATCGAAGCTGTAAATTCAATGCCAGTAATAAGATATCGTTCCAATATTTTGTAATTGAAAGAAAATCAAGCGTTCAAATTTGTATTTAATACAACTGTTCAATAAATTTTGAATTCATAAATTTTCACTCAGGGGCATAAAAATAGGAAGGAGATGAACCTTACGCTTACGCGCATGAAACATCAGGCAAATCATTTGATTCTGTTCTCCTGTATAAAAATGTAAAGACTTGTCATTGTGTGTCAATTTTCTCTTCTTTTTATTTGCACATTTAAAATAAGACTGTCGAATTCAAATATAGCTCTCTAAAATTTTCTGAATACTCTAGTCTGTTCCATTCCTCTCAAAAAAATAAATACGTGACATTTCGCGATTTTACAAACGGATAACGATAGAAGCGAACTTGAAGTGGTGATGAAAAAATACACGAAAGGAATTTTTTCTCTTGTTTGAATTGAAGGTAAAGTGTTTGAAAACAAAGGAGGGGAAAAGCGCCCGAATCTAATTGCTATGCTTTTGTGTTATTCTCATTGTAGCGAGTTGGCGTATGTGTGCTCATGTGTGCTCTGCTTAAATGACTTCCTTTTTTCGTGTACCTCGACTTTCTAAACTTGCTTTGCTGGTCAATTTACAAAATGACATGGTATTTTGTTCGTACTTCGCAAGGCTACTTCTTCAGCGGGTCAGTAGAACTCGTCTATGACCTGGAGTTTTGAAACCCTTCCAGCCATTGCAAAGGAAATTGCTCATCTAGTTGTTTATTTTTCTCTTGAGTGCCCGGGAAGGTCACTCGCCCCGTTTTATTTATGAGATATACACGATTTTCAATCTCTGTCTTTTAAGATTTAGGTGCGGGTTTGAAATATAAGAATATATTCTGTGTATTTAAATTCTTTATTGTAAAACACCAATTTGTTTATATTTTAAATTAGATTCAAAGCTTAATTGCGTAATTACAAAGCTTATGTCTTGGACAAATGTGCCAAATTTCTTTACGGCGCTAAACGATAAATAGAGTCAAGATTCTGTGCGCAAGTTTGTACTCAACTCAAATGGTATTTATAGACATGTTGGATTTCCATGGTTTTCCTAGCATGTAACGAAACACAGTAGCGTTTCCCTGGGAAAAGTCCTCTATAAAAGACATTTTTACATTAAGCAACTTCTGTCTCTTTTGCTTTATAAATTTCCCTTTAATGAACGCTTTTACTGATAAAAGCGGCGCAACTGTCAATTTATCCATTATTATTATTTTTTTTTATTTCCAAAAACATATTTTAATGGCCAGGCACTGGAGATTTACTATTCGCTCAGTGGCGGAACTTCAAATCCTCGGCACACGTCCCCTCGTAAGATCCTGTAAAGGGCTTCCTTACCATTTACAATTTCCACCCTATTACTTTCCTTTTATACATAGTATATACAGGGCCCAAACATTCCTTCGGAGCCCCCCTCCACTTCTCGACATATTTGAATTGTACAAAAATATTTTTTTAAAACATAATGCATTCTAGAAATAGGTATGCAAAATGAAATTTATACATTTTTAATGAAATTTAAATTATTGGCAACTTTCTCATTATGGCCAACATACTCTAGATCTTGCATTAGTGCTGTAATTTCTATAATATTTTGAAATGAACCTCTGACAATATACATTCAGTATGTTAATATTCGTTAAACATTTCAGACAATGCTTTTTCAGTGATGCATTTGTGATATAATTGAGTAGTGAAGTTATTTTTTTTTTCAGGAAGCAGTCATTAATTTTTTGACGTTGCATTTGTTTAATTTGAGGGCCCTCTGATATGGGGACTCGGGGCAGCTGCCCCACATGCCCCTGCGTTAGTCAAGCCTTTATATACTACTTACAATTTCCACCCTATTACTTTCCTCATATACATAGTATATACAGGGCCCGTAGCAAACATTCCTTCGGGGCCCCCTCCACTTCCACATATAATATATAAGGAAAGTATTGAGACGGGGGTCAAAAATTCGAATTCAAGTTTTAACGGAAAAGCACGCTTCAAGCATCCCTGAACTCGAATAGAACGTTTCTGAAGTGTTGTCTGTGAAAGTATATGTGTGTGCGTCCATGAGACTGTAGAAACGATATCTCACGAACGAATGGAGCGTTTCGAACGAAATTTGTTACAAAAAATCACACCTCCATTCATAAAATCAAAGACTGTGTCCTCGCTGCAAAAGAAATCTCAAACAAAATAAACTAATTAATTCCTGGGTTCCCCCCCCCCCCCCCCGATCCGTGAACCCTCTCACTGTTCCCAGCCATCTTACCTTAAAAATAAACTTATTGGACATATCTTGCATATCTATACACCTGTACATTTTTTGTGTTCTGTACATCTGTACTTTTTTTTTTTTATATATATATACTATCTTTGTGTTGTTCTGCGTGCACTGTGTGCCAATTATCCATGGCATCATGCTGGCCATGAGCATGTAATTTTCTGTAAATACTTTTAATCTCATTAATAAACGCTAGCGGATTGTTGGGAGTTGACCGGGGGAGTCAGCTTCGGCTTACTCCCTCTCCCGGCCACACATTAAGCTACCATAAACTTTCGGGTTGGTCGTGTGGTCAGGATCTTCAATCAATCAATCAGTGAATACTGGAAGCCTATTGATTTTAGACAAAGTAAAATGTTTGGAAGATGCCAAATTTTAGAATGAAGTTTGGAAAAAAATCAAGACCTTCAATAATGTTACATAAATAACCATGTAATTTTTCATTAGAAAACGATTGCATAAATTTTAGAACGATACCATTCTCGGGATATTGAACTTTTTCAAATAAATTTGTAAGAAAAAACCACATAAGATTAAAAATGTATTAGCTATTGTGAAATATGTTCACTTTTCATGCGTAATATTATGTGATAAATTTTTTAACATCATTCTCGTGGGTCTAGTTCGTTCCATTCACAAGAGAAGATACTTTGGATAATAGTATGTGTATTTTGACGTCTAGCGATTCCCAACAGTCATTTGTATATAAAAAAACTCTTCTGTCCATTTGTCTGTAAAGCTTTGCGATTAATTTGGCGACCTTAGTGATTGAGCGAAATATTTTTAACTTGACGATATTTCGCCTCCAATTGACGAAAATATCGTTGAAATTGCAAAAACGACTCTTAAGTTGACGAAAATAGCGCCAAATTGATGAATTAATTATTAAATTATTTTAATATATGGAATCTATTGCTTATTTCGGATGCTATTAATATTGATAATTGCCAATTTAGAGTTGCTTGAAATATAAATTAATTGAGTACTTTGAAATAGTCATCAGAGAAATAGTTATCATCCGGAAAAGCGCCAAATGTACAATTAAACATTAAAAATGTTGTTTCGTAGATCATATACATTATTTTTTCAGAAGTAAAAGTGAAAAAGTTTTGTGAAAGGTGTAAAGTCATTGCATTATATAGGGAAGTGATATGCTTCCCACATCAGATTTTTGTATTATGTAACATGAAATATTATTTTCATTCCTATGGAATCAAAGGTAAATAGAAAGGGCATCCGCACCATTTGAATTGAAACCCAAATTCAAAGGCGTTACCCAAATTTATAGGCGTTCTCCAAAGTTCGAAAAACTTGAATAAATATAGGATAGATATGATTAGGTTGTATTTACTATCCAAGTCAATCAGGTTCCAGAAAATTTGCGACCATTCTAAGTCATGCAGTGATTAAAATACATAAACTATAAAAGGCCACCATTATGATTTTTCGGAGGCTCCTTAAATGTCATAATTTTTCTCTAATTTCGATATTAACATATTTATAATGAAAATTGTCTGCTTAGAGGTTGTTCTAAAATTAAGGATAATGACCTGGCTTCCACGATACTAAGAGAAGAGTAGTTTTGTGCTTAACATCAATGATGAAGGTCCCCTGCATTACCTAGTCATTAAATTTATCTGTGCTCTTTCATAATTTTTTTTTTAATGAGAATAAGCTCAACTTTGTCCTAATTTATTCTTGCTTCTTAAACCCTAATAGTTTTTTTTTGCCTCTTTAGCCTTAGACCTAAGTGTTAAAAAATCGATTTTATAAAATTGCCATACAATGTAGCAATATTCAACATATTTAAGCATATTTCAACATTTATTAAGATAAAAAATAATTTTACTAAAAACGTTATTTATTTTTATTTTCGAATATTTTTTTTACTCTTTAAAAATAAGGGATTTTATTTTTTCATCACAGCTATTATGTTTTTAGAATTTTAAATTTTTCTTCAAGTCGAACCCTGGGAATCTGTTTGTCGAAATATTTTTACTATAAACAAAGCAAAGAGGTCTTAAAATTCGTAATCCGGAACTGCCTAAGAGGAATATTTGTAAATATGTTTTTATAAATGTTTAAAAATAATAATATGGTAAGTATTTACGCAAGGTGGGGAAAATTCCGATGTTATGAGGAACTTATACGGAACAAAGCAATTTGTTTGCACTCTAGGAGTCTTACAAAGAGGTTTCCACTGTACTACGTAATATATTTCGCTCTTCTAGTGGGCCTGAATTGAGTCACCGCTCCTCGTGTTCTATCTACCATCATTAGTCTTGAATCCTGGATTTCGTGATGACTCATGGAGGGAGATATTTGGCGTCCTTTGTTTTACGTTGTTTTGGCCTCTCGACGCAATGATCACCACTCATATTGTCCTATCCCCTCCAATGGTTTCGATGTGGGTATATTTCTATTTTAACTGTAAAAGCGGGTGGTACTTTTTCGAAACTTTAGCGAATTTCTTTTTAATCCAACTTATGATCTGAAAACGCGCGTGCATGGATTAAAACATTTTGTATATAAATGACCTCCCTCTTAAAATTGAAAATTCATTACGAAAAATAGAAAACTTTATCAAATTTAATTGGTGGCAAAAATTATGCCATACTATTGTTTATATTAAAATTTTTTCAGTGATACATTTATTTCTTAAGATCTGCTATAGGTAGAGCTTAGATAATGACATATAGATTCAGTATAAAATTTCGAAGGAGAACGGCGGTGGTGTGTGATTGCTACTTCCTGTTATTTTTCAATTTCTGGTTCAAAAATTTTCATTTTACTGCATTATCTTGAAACTTCTATTTTTCAAGATAGGCTATAGATAGAGCTTATATGATAACTGATATGGATTCGGATGACTGATTATATTATAGCTGATATGAATTTTTTAAACGGAAGTGAAAATTCTTATTGAATTCATTAAGAATTTTCACTTCCCGTTTCAAAAATTTTCCTTGAAACATTATTTCTCTGGATTCGCTATAGATAGAGCTTAGATAATAACTGATATGGATTCAACACCATATTCCAGAGGGGGTTGAAGGGTTCACTAAGGATTTCCAGTTCAGAAAATGTCACGTTTTTTCCGAAAATTCGTACTTTACGAAATAAGTATGAAAAAGAGGATAAAAATGCATAATAGTTCCGTCAAAATTGAAGTGTACACAACACTTACCACCATATGAAGGCTCCTTCATAAATTTCTTATGAATATTGTATTAGAGATTAACATGGGCGATAGGTTTAAACCCGGGCCGAGTCAGACAATGCTTATTTTAGAAGTTTCTGGCCAAACCAGGCTCGGCCTTATTTTGGGAATTTACGGTCATTGACGAAATCCATGGTTTGACAAGTTATAAATAAATATTAGCGTAGAAGATGGAGAAAATTAATAATTTCAGTAATGCGGGAAGAAAAGATAAACCTTTTTACATAATTTTGAGCACGCATTTATGATTTTAGACATACAATTTAAATCCAAGGCGCATCCTTTCGAGTTTCCTGTGCTGGAGCACTCAACCCCACATCGAAAATAGCAAAATAAAAAAAGCACAGTTAAAATAAAAAAGTATATATATATATATGTCGTGGTAGTAGAAGTGATCCAGGGAATAGGCTCCTTAATAATATAAAAATCTAGTTTATTAATCTTAGTCTTAGAACACAACTTTTTACATTGGCCGAGCTTTCCATCGACGTCCATCTCGCAAGAGCTCTCGCGGCTGTCTGTGGTGGTTACACACAAGTTATATTTACGTCGGAGGGTGGAATCTAATGACGGCATGGGAAACATGCCGTTTTCGCGGTTTCTATACTTCAAAAATGTGATGGGGATGCAGTTTCAGATGAAGTTTATCTTAGGAATATCTTTTAAGTGCCTAATTATGATTATATGCTATTTAAGGCTGAGAAAGAAGAGGAATTCGAATGAGAAATTTACGTAGTGGTTAGGAGCTGTTGTAGAGGAAAAGAGGAAGTATGTGCATGTGCATGCTCTGGTAATATTAAGAGTGTGCGTTAGAATTTTAATGTGGTTACGAGAAGCACGTGACATGAGATGGAAATTTGGAATAAGAATTATGAAAGAAAAGGGTACTTTAATTGGGGAAGCTTAACATTTCTGTATACATACGACATACTAAAACTTTTTATTTTCCTGGTTAGTAGAACGCTAAATATGGGAGCTGAATGGTAGGAAAATTGGGATATCATCATCTAAAAATTTGAAATTAAAAAATAAATAAATAAATTATTTAAAATGCAATGCACAGACGCCACCTCAAAATCATTTGAATTGAATTCATAAATGCTTGAAGTGTACTTTTCCGTCGAAAACTCGAATTTGAATTTTTGACCCCTGTCACAATACGTTTCATATACATTATATGTAGGGAAAGCAATTGCCTAAACATACTTTTATTTTAGAATTTTAAATTTTTTAATATTTTTTAGGCAATAAATTAAAACAAGATAAAATATTTAACAGTTAAAAAACTAATAATGGAAATAAATTAAAGTTATGTTTATCTAAAATTAAATAATTTGAAATTAAATATAGATAGACGTATATGATTTTGAACACGTAATACTGTGTCACGGAACACCAATCAATCACTATGCTTTGCAAACAACGATGAACATATTTGCTGCAATTACAAAAATTGTCAATTTCAGTAATTTTTACATTGCCAATGTAGAAAACTTCATGAGAATTTTGATATTTTATAACAATAATCATAATAGGCACAACATTTTAGGGCTTTTGGCAAATAAATTGTTTAAATGGAAGATCCTACAAAAGCTACTAATTAATACATTTGCTTTTTAAGAAGGAGTCTGAGTCATACAGTAGTAAAAGAGGAGTCAAAGGTTTGGCATACTAATTCTATACCCCTGATTTTGCAAAACTTATTTAAAAGTTCATTTCAAATCTATTAACTAAGTCAATATTGATAGGTATGTCAGAAGCATTTCTTTAGTTCTAGTTATTGACTGCAACAGTTACTAAAATTTCAACCACTCTTTCTATATAAAACTTTAACAATGGGCATGCACTGCAAACTTTTTTTTTTGGGGGGGGGGGATGCATATTCTTAGTTTATGTTATGTTGTAAACTTACAGGTAAGCATAATGCAGATTTATTGTGTTTTATATACTTTGGTATTTGGATTTTTAAATCTTATGATATCCTATTTTCTTAAACATTTAATTGATTCCTAATACATTTCTTGTAATTTATCAATTGTTTCCTTCTTGAAGAAAACAGCTAGTATGCTTAAACTGGTGAAAATAGACCTCTGATCATGAATACAAATGAATTAATGATTTGTTTTGTATTTAGAGTTGAGGATATGTAAAAATAGATAATTTAAAAAATATTGTCATTTGAGATAGTTCCCTTTTTATAAATTTATTTAATAGTAAATTTGATTTATTGATGTTTATTTAAAATATCTTTTCAGGTCATGAGCTTAGCAGATTTTTTCACTGAAGATGAAATATTTATTGCTTATGGATCTGAAAAGTATTCTCATGAGGATTTTGTAATAGACAATGAAGGTGGATATTAGTTTTTAATATTTTATTAATATTAAGCAGTTGCATAAATAGGCAATGCACTTGTACTGTGGCCCAAGGTCAAAAGAGGCCATCAAAAAACATTTTAAAATTTTATCAAAATAGAGTTATTTTTAATCACACAAAAATTGTATACTTAAAAACTTTTGTGATGCATAATATTGCACAGCTAATTATAAAAACTGTATATTAAAATTTTTCTAGAAGAATGTCTTGTTAAAATACTGACCAATAAGGAAATTACACTCCATAGTGTTACAATAAGCATCAATGCACTATTCATACTTTTCAATATCGAATAGTCAATAACTACTCTGACTGCAAGAAAACTTGCTATGTGCAATTATTTCGACTTGCTGTGAAATGGTATTGAAGATTGACATATATAACTGTAACTAATACTAGGATACATCTTTCCTTTGATTTGCAAATTGAAGCGAATCGGCAAATGATTATGTTGAATTAAAAATATGGTAATATTTCTTTTACATTGAAAATATTTTTTATTTTATGTATTTTTAAGAGTTTATTTTCAACAGCATTAATGAAGACTGGCTCAATATGGAGTGCATAAGGATGACAAGTTTCCTAACTATTAGTCCTCAAAGATATAGCAGATTCTGAGTTTTCCTATAAAAACAATTCATCACGTTGACCACAAATTTAAAATAAAATGTTGATTTTAAAGTATCTGATGAAAGTCAGTTTTGATTTTAAAGTAATTGATGAAAACTGAAACGATATACATACTTGTAAAAAGAATTACTTTTTCTGTTCTGTTCTATGTGATAAACTAATCTAATTTCTCAATAAAATTAGACATGCAACACCAAAGAAAATCACCAATACCGAGCCCAGACAGCAGACCTCTAATAGATATCCAGTAGACTCAAATTAAGTATAAACCGGTCCGGTCGGGCTCATGTTGATTGACGATAGTCAGACTACGTGATTGCATCAGGCTTGCAAGATAAAAATACGATGCTGCAGAACATTTTATCAGAAATTCAGGGTGCCAAAATGTTTTAAAACTAAGTATGAACTCAGCATGACCCAAAACCTCTCATGTAGATTTATAAGTGGATTAAATGATTGCTTATGGTCCCTTCAGACAGTAGATCTGATACTCCTTAACCTTTCAGCAGTAATCCAGATGTCTCGAATATTTTAAAACTAAGGATCCAAGTTGACCCAAAACATCACATATTTCTTTATGGTAAGCAGACTAATTGACCTGATGCTATGAAACCATTTAGCAGAAATCTGAGGACACAGATTTTTTAAACTAAGACAAGTGTAAGTTCTGTCTGGCCCAAAGTATTAATTGGATTTATGGTAGGTGGACTAAACAGTCACTTAGGACCCCCAGGAGAGTAGATATGATGCTGGGAAACAATCTAACAGAATCCGAAGATCCAAATTTTTAAAACTACTGAGTGCGAAACTGTCATGGTAAAACATCTCACATGAGGATTTACATTATGTAGACTATAAGCGGAAGTATGAACCCAATCTAGCCTAGCCAGAAACCTCACATGTGGAATTATGATAGGTAGACTAGACTAAGTAGTCACTTAGAGCCCCCAAGATGTAATGCACCTGATGCAACAAAACATTTTAACAGAAATCCTGCTTTTTAAAACTAAGTACCAACAAGGTTCGGCACCTCATATGATTATTTATGATATGTAGACCAAGCAGTCACTTAGGGTCTTCAACACAGTAAATCTGATGCTAAATCTTGTAGAATTCTTGTAGGTGCTAAATCTGATCATAAACAGTTACAGGTGCCAAATTTTATCCAGTCTTAACTTTGATATAGCATATATACAGAACTATTCCACACTGAATCCAAATTGTTGCTCTAAGTCCTCTGGACGAGCCGGACGGCCTGGGGCTTTCACACTGAATTTTAACCGGACGTCCATCTAGCTGCTCATGTCTTCGGACGAGTCGGTCGTCCTGGGCTTTTGACACTGAATTTTAAGGGCGCGGTAGCCCATTGGTTAGCGCGCTGGAGTTGCACTCGGTAGGCCCGGGTTCGATTCCAGCCACTGCCAAAACTGCCGCCGTGTTCATGCGGAGTACGATCACGTTAAACATGTGGGTCCGTAAGTCCTTCCGAGAGGTTGGTGGTAGGGGAAGGAGGGTACGGTCGCTGTGGATGCCTCCCCCACTGGGTTCCGGTCTAAATTGGGTGGCACTTCCCGGCTGTCCAAACAGTTACCTTACACTTTTCTGGTAGGTCGGACGGTCTGGGTCTCAACAACAACAACACTGAATTTTAAGCCCCGGCCATCCAAACAGTTACCTTACACCTTTCTGGTAGGTCGGACGGTCTGGGTCTCAACAACAACACTGAATTTTAAGCCAAAAGCCTTCGGGTTGGCCGTGTGGTCTGGGTCTTCAACACTGAATTTTAAGTTTATTAGATTAACATTCCTTGTCAATTAAATTATATGACTTTACATAAGATGGTAAAATTATATCTTCTCTGTTGTATTCACAGTTCACAAGGCATTTATAAGAGAGAGAGAGACATAATTTGTTTAAAAAGTTAAATACACATCACTCAGCTAATGGTGAGACTTGACTCTTTATGCCCCTCAACTATTTGCAAATGTGCCTGACAATAGGAGGATTATAGGATTATTTACCAAATTATAGTACCACTTTTTCCCCACCGTACAACTGTGTAGAGAAGGCAGAGATTTGATTTATGCCACATCCCTCTTCATCCACCCAAATTCCAATTTAAAGATTGAATTTTGCTGAATGATACTACATCCAGTAAAAATTGTCTGATTTAGAATTTTTAATTTTTTTTTAAAGACTACACATTGACTACTGATTAGATATTGAATTTCATCAAAATTGGATAGGCCGTTCTAAAGTGATGCTCTTTCAAACATTTTGACTTTGAAATGACTCAAGGTGGGAGCTACATTTGCTTTGCTTCAATAACATATCTCACAATCTACTTAAAGCTACCATTTGCATTTTATTTCAAAATTTTTATTTAAATGTAAACAATTTCATTTGTTTTATATGTGCAAGATGTGATGATTTTGTAAATCATAAAATTTTGGTGGTCTTTTTGAATGCTAGTTGAACAACCACAATAAAAATAAGAATATATTGTGATAAAATCTATATAAAAGGAAAATCCTCTTAAAAGAAGTTTTTAATTCTTATACAATTCTATGCTAGACATATTTTATGACATTGGAAAAGGTATAACTAGAAGAAAAATGACAAAAGTAATATGTGATATTTAGAAGAAAAGGGTGTAGTTGTTCATAATTCTATTTTTGAGATAACATGGAACAGGGTTCCCACGGTCCTTAAGAACTCCTTATTTTTAGCTTTCCTTTTTAAGGGCCGTTAAAACTACTTAGTTTTCATCAAAACTCCTATTTTCCCCCGAAATTGGAGCATGATCAGGGTTCTCCCTAGAGCACGTTTCCTGCAATTTGCTGCTAAATCCCACTCAGAAAAAAAAATTACTTGTGTTAATTTTTAAAATCCCACTTAATTTTGAAGTTAGGGTAGGATAATCCCACCTAATTTTTTTTCCTAGGGAGAACCCTGATGATCGAATTCCCCCAGTGATGTGATCACTTTTCCATTTTCTATCTTTTTTTGAGCTTCACTGCCGAATATCCCAGTTTTACCAAGTCTTTTCCAATAATCACTCCCGAAAATTGACGAAAACTAGCCCAATGTTTAATGTTGTGAGATTTCGCTCAATGTTGCCAAAAACTACTAAAATTCATAAATTTACCGAAGTTCCAAGATAAAATTTACTGGCTTTCTAAAGGTTCGTCAAAATTTGCCCCCAATATACATCATCGAACTTTTCTGAAAGTAGCCCAAAAATCTGCTACCAGAAAATTTCCGTCATGCTTTACCGCAACTCTTTGAAGACACTAGCCCAATTGAACAGAAAAACTGCAGATCTACAGAATTTTTAAAAGGGGTTTAGTTTCTTCCCAAATACAGGACTAGAAGTTGTCCTATATTTCCTATATATTTTTTAAAATAGGAAAAAACCCAGAAGCAAAATTTTTTTTATGTTTTGCGACAGAACTTCTTTGTTCTGCATGCAACACATGAAAAAAATTCTGCTACTGGGGTTTTTCCTACTTTAAAAAATATATAGGAAATATAGGACAACTTCTAGCTCTGCAAATATGTATATACGTCACACCCCAGTGCATTTCTGTAGTGCAATGAAGGCCGCAATATGCTTTATGGCCTATCTCAATTAGTCCTTATAAAATATTAATTGAGTCCTTAGAAACTCCTTATTTATTTTTATTTTTTTTTAAAAAGAGTGGGAACCCTGTGGAATATAGCCATTATACCAACAACTGTACTATCTTTAATTTTCAGTGGATTAAAGTAGCCAGATGCTATTTGTTATAGTGTATCCTCGCAAATCATGTGGATATTCCCAGGATACAAATATCAGTCCGAATTACTCGATAACTAACACTTTTAATTTAAAGCACCAGTAAGGATAAACTGGAACAATTTACAGTCAATAACATTATAGTTATCTTACAAGATCACAAAACAACTGCCAGGTGCATTAAAACAGCAATTAAATGTACTACTAATGCACAAAATAGCAGAATCTCTTCTCAAACCACTGACATATCTCACAATTCAATTTGTCTCTTATTATGTCATCTCTGTCCAACTGAATGATAACTTCCTTATGAATTCACTATAGAAATCGGTAGAAAGAGGGTACGCCTTTGAAACTAGATTCTAGAGATTGATTTCTAGAAAATTCTAATGGTTTACAAAAGTTACCAAATTAGCAATATTTCACCCAAGTCTGGTACAAGGCCATAAAAATGTTGCCATGGTATGGCAGCCCTACCTTCACATAATACCTATGGTTGCTTGTAAAAGTGTTTCTTCCTTGTGGGGAAGCAAAGCATTGTAAAGTATTTTACATATTCATAACATTATCAAATATGGGAAATGTCTTCATTATGCTCTGTGTGTTGTCAATTCTGAGAAATTGTTTTTTTTTCTATTAACCAGGGTTAGAAAAAAAATGTGTTAAAAAAAGAACATGATAATCAAACAAACTGAATTAGCATGGTTTGAACCTGGGATTTTAAACCAACCAACTCTGCTATCAACCCAAAAATGTATTTTCTCAATTTTAATGCTGTAGCTTCATTAATAATGCAAAATGTGTAAGATGAGTTGTAATTGTAAAAGCGTACGATTTAGTTTTTAGAATCAACCTATAAAGTTATACTTAACAAGACCCTAAACTCAATTTTGAAATTTCCAACTGGACTTTTTCCTTGTAAACCAACACATATATCAAAATTTTGATCTGATCAGAAAAAATTTCATGTTTGTTTATATAAGACAAGGTCTTCAAACTACAAGCTGTATGCGACCCCAGTGCCTGATTTTGTTTGGCCCATCGATGATCTTTTAAGAAAACTTCTTTGAGAAAAATATTTTTTATAAAAGAATACTTTAGCCATATTATTATTTTATTTTGAAAAAAATATTTTTCTCTTTTTTCTAAATTTATATTTTATGCACGACTTTTAAGAAATCCATATGATGGGAATTTCAAACACAGACTTTACAAAATGCTGGTACAAATGCCTAATTGGAAGTTCCAAATTCTCCTAACCATGGCTGTATGCAATGCAGTCAGTTGATGCAGTAAAATACACTAGGCAATGCTGTCTTCATAAATTCTAAGAGTGGAATGGCCTTCATGAAGAAATTTCTAGTGGCAACTATGTTATATTTATGTCATATGTTAGAAAAACAATGAAAACTTTACGCAGCTTATGATAAAGATCTGTGAAGATGAACAAATTTCAGGCCTAAGGGTAGATTCTCTGCCAATGTATCAGTTGCACTGTTACACCTGTTTGTCTATATGCTTACAATTTTTGCTTTTAAAGTGAAAATGCACTTCCAGATTTTCATGCTTTGATAAGGTCCACTATCACTATTATAAAAGTACAGTGTCAGTATGTCGGTGCCCTCGGGCAACCCTAAAGTCTGATAAAACTCATGTATACTAATATGACCAGCCTGACTCTAAATCTGAAATTCAGTTTTCAAATTTCTCTCTGGATCTGGAGAAACAACCTTTAAAAGTTTAGCTATTTGTTAAAAATGCTCTTGAAAAGTGATCTCTGTGTCATTTCATGAAACTCATGCCGGTCAACTCACTGATGCTGAATCCAATACAAAACACCATTTTTTAAATAATCCCCCCTTAATTGAGTTATTTCCTGTAGAAGCTAATAACTTTTCACAAAATTCATCCCCATCGAAGTGAATGGGTGATGGGAGTTGGATGTCCACAGGTTCCTGGTGTACTTCTTCCATAACAAAAAACTTTCCATTCAATCAAATGTACAAAAACTTTCATAGCATATGTGAAAACTTTAATATATTGTTGAAAGCAAGTTCTCTTGGGGAAAATGAACCTGTTTAGTGTGATTTCATTTTTTAAAGTTTGAAAGAATTTTTATGCACAAGTGCTGAAGTTATATTGTTTATCACAATTACAAATTTCAACCAATTTGTTTTTCTGAGCCCAAATAAGAGCATGCGGGTCATAGTGCACAGGCTTTGCTGGTACATAACTGACAGGCCAAACTGTGACAGTAATGCCTATTTGTCCCACACTCCACTTAATACGTAGAATAGACTGTTGGTTCATCATCTTTAGTTTGCTTTGGAATCTTTTCATGAGTGGAATACAGTAAACCAGTGTTAGTGGAATATGTCATCAATTTATGAATTGCTTGTCGATATAGTGATCATATGTTTGTGGCAGAAGAAACAAAAATGCTGTAATATGAGGATAAAAACATGTTTTTGCATGATAAATTACACGGATATTAATTTGCTTCAAGAACTGAAAGTATACCCAAAATCTGGAGATTAACATTGTTCCTGAGGATCAACAGTCTATAGCTTTTTGAAGAAAAATAAAAAGTGGCCCTCTTATCCATTTCGCAGTTGTTAAACCCTTGTTTATTATTTTCCAAAAAGAAAGGTGATTATGAAATTCTTCAATTTGATCACACAACAATCTTTTGACCACATGACCATGACTGCAATAGTGAAATAGAATACAAAAAAAGCTCTAACTTGCAAAAACTTTTTGAACAAAAATAATACAAACACAGACAATGTTGAACAATGTCAGCAAACCTGTGGACTGAAAACTCAGCTGGAAGACCATGCCACACAGGTCAGTTTGCCTACAGCACCAGCCGGCAGAACTGCTGGAATTTCCATAGTCCACCAATCTAAACAATTTTCTGGCAATCCATCCCATTCACATCAATTCGCCCTTCAAACTTAAACTGTTCAGGCCAATCAGAAGGTCAGACTGTACATGTATGGCACTCCTTAGTCATTCCGTAATGTAGGCCTTTCGCTTTGTTAGCAGAGATCTCGAATTCAAGATAAGAAATATTAATTCTTCCCAAGAATGGATGTTATATATAGTTTGAAACTTCAAGCACACAGTTGACCACACAGCCACCACTTTATAAGTTTTGCTGTTATCGTTGCTCATTGGAGCTATTGGTTTTTTCTTTGAAGTTCTAAAACTTTTCTGATAATGTTTTCTTCAATACAAGGTGTAATGGTCAGTTTGACTGTATATCAATGAACAAAATGTATGATGAAAAATATGTTGAAAAATATCTTATATTAAAAAATAGATGTTGCAAAATGTAACGGACTGCATTCAAATCTATCGCATCATCACTGTTTGAACATGATTATCACCCCTTCATCTGAAAATGACAATTAATGGAATAAAGTTCAAAATATTCAATCATTGTGGAGGAGCTAAACTCAATTTTTATCATTTAACTTGAATATTTTAAACTGTAAAATGCAGCATTCTGATGTTCTTAACATTAATTACTCTTTCACCTACTTTAACATATCAAGGTTTTTTTTTTCATGGACAAAGTGTGACAAAATATGTGCTAACTTACATAGATAGTCTAAAATGTTATACAGAAAAACTTTCAGAATTATTATTTCTGATGAATAGCGATAGTCATAAAGATTGTCAAAGAGTAGTGATGTAATGACTGCAGTTTCAGTTTTTTACAAAGGCCCGTTTTAGGCCAAAAAAATTCTGTGTTTTAAAATATGTGCTTTTAGGATAGGTCCAAAGAATGTGCAAAATGCCCATAAAATTCCAGATTTCCTAACTGTATTTTCTCCTAATTTACCCTAATCCTAACTCTTTGTAATGGTTCAAATTCTCTGCATCTTGTAACATCTATTTTGATCCAAATAGCTTTGTCATTTTTTTCACTTGAAATTTTATATTTTGGTTAACTTGTTTTTTCTAACGTTATACAACATATCTCACTGAAGAGTTAAAAATACTACTGGAAATTTTTCAGAATTCTAGCTAATGCAAAATTTGTTGTACCTAAATTTATTGTCACTACATGTTTCAACCATGTGATTCCTTCTTGTTAATTAAGTAATCAAAAAGACAAAGGAATGTGATAGTTATTTTTGCAGTTTTCTCAATCCAGGTTCATGCATTGTGAACAGTATACTTTACTCACTAAAAATAATTTGAGAATTCAGTAAAATTAAATATATATGTTACATAATAATTATATATGTATATTAAAATTTTTATATTATATGTAACTATATGTTTGTGCATACGTGTGTGTGCTTGCATACATGTATGTATATTTGTTTGTGTATGTGTGCTTGCTTACATATATGTGTATATATTTGTGCATGTTTATATGTACTTGAGTATATGCATGCATACAAGTGTGTTTTTGTATGTGTGGCAACTGACTCAAATGTGGCCCACAGTTAAAAAAAGATTGAAGACTACTGATATAGGATATTAGAAAAGTTAAATGCACAAATTGCACTTGTGACATTTCAGAATGTGTCTAGAATTAAAACAAGTACTACAAAGTCAGCACCATGTCTCTTAGCAGAAAGGTTTTCATGACATGTATTACAAATTGCAATAACTTTTTTAGCCAGCTGGAAACATCACAAATTTTTTTCAAGTATCCAAAATTTCTTGCATCCAGTCCAATTAATGGTTATTTTTTATAGATGAGCTCTTTCGAGACCAAAACCTGCTTGCCAATGTTGGTTTTTGGAGTATATTCCTTTAGTATACATTAGAATATAACTTTAGAGTCATATATATTAGAATTGCATAACTGATAAGCATACACATTTTAAATTAGAACAAATTACCTGGCATTGCTCAGGTTCTAAATAAACCTCCACTACGTATAAATAATTAAATAAGCACTTACTGCTAAAATAATGCATATGAACACAATTTAAAATAGCTTTGATCTGAAGATTGCAATAATCAAATCGCAAATGCTCTCTGCAAAAACAAAAAATATGAGAATCACAATTGACCATCTACACACTGCTCATAAAATAAGTGATGAGATGATTTTGCAAAATTCCTCATGTACTACCTTTGATCCCAAAATATCATCTCCCCTACAAAAAAATGGATGGTTTCTTATCCCGTACATTTAATTGTGGCCCTATAACTTGCGAGAGCCTGCGAGATCCATTCCAAGAATAAAAGACAACATTTTAAGGCATACCTTATACAATTATATATACTCATATTACTTGTAATTAGCCCTAATAGCATCAGAATATTCCTCTGATGGGTATGGTAATGTCAATTTATGCCATAAAACTTTACTTCTAAATTAAGTAACTTTCTCATAATATTTATTGTTATTTCAATTAGGACATTAAATTCCTTCAATTTAATTTTTTGTATTAATTGTATACATCTCAATTTTGTAGAAACATATAATCTTATTTTTTTTATATTATTTTACTTAATTCATATTTGTTTTGATATAAAAATTATAAAAGGCAGCTTACATGAAGATGTGTGCATATAAAGCAGGTTCCTCAAAATAAGGATGTCAATCAAAGTCACTGAATGTTTAGTGTCTTGTATTTCTTCATCATAAAATAGTTCTTTAGTAATTACTATAGGGCTGTCTGCTGCAATTCGATTGGCATGAACAATCCTAGGCTTTGCACTGTTCTTAATTGGTGTTGTCTGCTTGGCATCTTTTACTGTGCTCAATGTAAGCCAAGTCGATATTTTTAAAGTGAAATCTATTCCTCATTCTAGACATTCCATCTCTCCTCCATGCTAGGCAATTCTGCAGGCTTCTTATTCATCATCCACATGGATCTTATGGGATCATATTTTTAACACTTTATAACATAGTTGAAAAGTGTTTATGACTTTGTTCATTCTGTCTGTTTGTCTGTCTGTCCGTTAGCATAACTGCCGTAAAAATGACTTTATCAAAATGAAATTTTAGTATGTTGTACAGACTGTCTGTGGGACCTATGGGAATATAAATGAATAATATCACCCAATTAGTTTTGGATTGAACCCGGTTTGAAAAACTGAAATACATTGAATCCTATGGGACCTAATTTTTCTAACATTTTTTAAATGAATTTGAAATTCACGAATTGCTTCTAACGTTTTAGGAAATATTCAAATTATCCCATAAAATATATAAAAAAAATTTCAGCAAGATATATTCAGTTGTTTTTTAAATAAAAATTAAAATAATAATTACACCCTTTATATGAAGAGATCACGTGACCCACTTCAAAATAAAATATGGCATCTATCTTGTGTCAAAATCGTGATTTTTAAAGTTCCTTTTAATTCATATTTAGTGTTGTATTCACCCTGAAACCACTTCATTTTTGCCTAAATTCGGCGCGTCTACATACTGAAACAACGCAATTACAATATATTTGAGTTTAAATGATCATCAAACTTTAATTATTTCTACAACGAAGCCTAATTTTTTCACTTATGGGGAACGTAAACACCAAAAGATGTAGAATGAGTTATATAAGAATTGCTGCATTTCTTTAACTCAAAATTATTTAGCTCATGGAGTCTGCAATATAGCTGATATGAATTAAACATTCATTGATTTTACACAGAGAACCAGACGATTTTTTCGATGAAGTTTTAAGCATAGAGTTAAATTACTTGTACCTCCATGGTTTTAAGTTTTTAAATAAAATAAATTATTATAGTATTGGGATGAATGGAAAAGCGTTTATCAATGAAATGCTGCTTTTATAGAGAGAGCCATGTGATTTATATTTCGATGACGTCATTTGAATAAAGTTTATTTGTTTTAAATGAAGTTTTCCAAGTATAATAAATTATTATAGTATTATTATAATTTAAAAAATATTACCGAGGAATGTATTGCATTTTAGAGATGTTTAAACCAGGCAATTTATATTAACTTTAGCATAAAGCTCCTTTGTATGTGCTGATTTTGGCCCTATTTAGGAGCTGATAACTACTGCGTCTTTTCTCATCAAGGTCTAGGCAAGTAATGCTAAAATAACATATAGATCGGCCGGGACAAGCCTGCCAAAATGTGCTTCTATATCGGCTACATTTTTATGTCTCTTTTATGAACTTAATGTACTGTTAGCTGGCACTGTATCTCACATGATTGGTCAGTAGTTGTAGTAAAATTTGATCTCATTATAAGCAATAAAATTAAAGACACACATGATATGTGTCTTTAATTTTATTGCTTATATATTGAAGTAGACATGATACCACCTTAATTATTTGATCTCATTGGTTATATTAATTATGACTTGTACTATTCTAAAATAAAAGGGGTTAGATTTTGTTTAACTTACGAGTACATTGAAACATCTGCGAATATTTGTTCTATCTATTTTGTGTTGGGGATGTGACTTTTTCACTTAATTCAACTTGTTAAAGATTTAACAGAATAATAGAGTTTTCAGGGATCTTGCTTTGTTTGCAAGCTGTTTGTATTTAGTTTGGGAAGACTCTTTGGATATGCCATGAGCTTGCATGTATCGGAATTTGACCTTTGTATGGTTGCACATGTTCTTTGGGGATGGGGGGGGGGGGCATCTTGTGGATGCCCTCAGTGCATTGCAGTTTTAAGATACACTCATCCTGCTGATGTTACTTTAGCATGAGAATGAATTCTAAAGAATTTCTTATTGCTGCTCGTGGCTGCTTCCTTTAAGAGGTTTTAAAAAAAAAATGAGTATTTAAAAAATTTGAATTAAAATTCTCTAAAATTTAAAATTTATGCAAATTATTTAACATAAGATCTAAATGTCATTTGTACTATAACAATTCTAAATTGACAACTTTAAAAATGTTATGTGTCCAGCACAAGACTTTTTTTACAGATTAACACCTTTTGATATTACTGTAAAGCAATAATACAAATTTGTGCTTTCTTATATAAATCATGTTTATATAAAAAAAAGGCTTACTGTTATCAATTAAAATAAACTTGCCAAATTTTAGGAAAATTGCGTGATTCTTGGAAGAAGTATCACCTTTCCTAAGGAAAGGTAAAATTCATAATATCTTAAGATTTGCTCATTATGACTTTTAAACAACAGTATCCATTCATTTCTAGTTGTAAGTTCTTATAAAGCCTTCACTAATTTGATAATAGTGATCATATGTAACTTTTTTGCCTTTTTTTCCATTTAATATTTGAAAATATGTGCAATATCTCAAAAACATGGTGGTATCAATACTATAAATTTCTAAAATGTTCCCGTAAATACTAAGGGCTATTTATTTCATTTACATTATCTGAAATTGATCGATCAATAATATATTGATTTTTAAAGCTTCTTGTGCTTGTTTTGACATCTAATAAATTGATGCTTTATTTATATAAATTTGTAGAATTGAAGTGTGTGAAGCAAGGCATAAAAGTTTTTAATGTAAAGTATAAGCGAATATCTGAGTCACCCTCAAGTAGAAGAAAAGTGTCAGCTTCTTTTGCTCTTAATGAATGTAAGTTGTTTTTCCATTACTATATAAGCAATTCTTGTCAAAGTTTTATTATTTACTATCTGTGGTGCCTGCAGCTTTAGTCTGTTTCCTTTAAATTAGCGACTTAAGATCACAAAAGTTCCTTTTCTCCCCTACCGCTATTCTCCGAAATCAGAGGTAGACTCCTGTTTTTCACATCAGTTTAGGATAACTGCTTGAAGAGGTCTTTCTAAAGGGGGGGGGGGAGACTTTCTTTTCTAGCCTCAACAAGAACAGAGAAAGAAATCATGCATACTCTTGAGGCTATCGCTGTTATAGTTACAGAAAGCACAACCTTGAACCACCTATATAAGAAAAACAAACTATAGCAGTCACTAAATATAGTAACCAGATTTCACAGCAGTAACTGTTTTAACAAGTTTTGTAGCTGTGCAGCAGACGCAGAAGTTGCGAAACAACAAAGTGAGTCGAAGTTCAGTGTGAGCAGGTAAAGTAATCCATTGTAGAATAGAAAATGCAACATGAAACTTGCATCAAAATTAGAGTCGCTAAAATAGATAAAAACACAGATTTAAAAAATTTGGTCCCCAATATATAGGGTTCCTAGGTAAGTCCTTAAACACCCCAATGACTTTGTAAAGAAAGTTTCATTAGTGTAAATCTTAGGTCTATCTGTAGTAAAGTGACCACAGTCAAATAAAAGTGATTACAGCACTTCTAGAGGAGAACTTAAAAAGTTTGGTTAATGAACATGGCAACAAAGGGAGATAAAAGGAAAAAATCAATTACAAAAATGTAGAACATTGTCTAATGGGTAGAAAATGACACTGTTAATGAAACATGTATATTGGAAGGCAATATACGCCTCTTTAGATGTTGTATCATCAAGGCCTATTAACATGATGACACTTACAATGCTTGTCAAAGTACGTGGTAATATTCTTTCTGAAATTCAAATGTGTTTTTTTTTCTATCAAATGGCCAGGCACTTGATTCATCATCATTCGCCTGTGAATTATCGCCTGTGATTCATCATTTGTGTGTGAAATTCAAATGTGCATTGTTTCTGATGGAGGGTATTTTTAACAGGTTCTGCACTACACTTCTCTTCAGTAAGTGTTGTGTGTTATATCACTAAAATAATTTACATAGATAACACCACTCAATTTCCATATGACCTGTTTTGAATCAAAATCATTCCCACTCTCTATTTTTTTTCATGTGCAACCATGCAAATTATATAATGCAGGCATAATAAGATCCTTTAGTATGCCCTAGCTAGATGTTAGTGCACCACAAATAAATGGCACTTGGAAGAGACTAAAAAGAAAAAAAAAGTTCGTTTATCCCAGAAGTAAAAT
This sequence comes from Amaurobius ferox, assembly GCA_951213105.1. NCBI lineage: Eukaryota > Metazoa > Arthropoda > Arachnida > Araneae > Amaurobiidae > Amaurobius > Amaurobius ferox. The sequence goes on along the minus strand of OX578142.1, from coordinate 77,245,588 downwards.
TTAAAAAAAAATAATTACTATCTCAGCGAGTTTTTATCTGTTTTAATCAAATTTTCAGTGAAAACTTATAATATTGAAATAATTATATATTCCAAACCATGTAAATTTATTTTTTAATTTCACGAATTTAGAAAATAGCATATAAAATACCACTCAAAGTAGTCTTTTGGGATATTGCTCAGAGACCACAAATGCCATTTTATCTTTTATTATCTTCCCAGAGTAAAATTGATTTAAGTCAAAATTTCGATGGACTTTTGGTTTTAAATGTTTGTAACTTTTAAACCAATTCAAATTTAAAAAAAAAATTGCTGAGGTGCAACATGAAGGGATGTGAAGCACTTCTGTAGCAAATTTTGCCACTATTTGATGCTTCTATTTTCTGCTACAAATAACATATGCACATAGACAGACAGACGAACATCTTCTTTTATTATTTTTGTAAGATTCCTGACTAAGACAGCAATTTGCCAATAGCCAGATTGTGTCAAATAAATGTCTTCTGTAACAATTTTATTATTGATTCCTATTCATTAGACAATGCTCTACAACTTTGTAATTGTCTATTTCCTTCTGTCTTGCTTTGTTGTCAAGTTCATTAACTTAACTGTTTTTAATTCTCCACTAAGAGAACTGCAGTCCCTTTTACTCGATCGAGCATGGTGACTTTACTATAGATAGACCTAACATGTACATTCATGGACCTTTGTTTACAAAGTTATTGGGGCACTTGTAGATTTTCTTAAGAACCCTGTATAAAGGATATATTGAGAAAGCACCTTAATATGTCCACTTTTATATAATTGTGCCCTGTCCAGATGTAATGAGAGGGCTGAAGAGAGAAAGTGACTTTGGTGAGTTTGGGACATTGGGCATTATGACACATTCACTACTGGTCCTTCTCCCATCAAATGCTGTAACAGATAGAGCGAAAGAGGTTTCTACTTATGGGAAAGTTTTCCTACTTTTGCACTTGATAATTTGATCTTTCGGTAGAGAGAAAATTATGCTTATATATAAATAGAAATAACACTAGTTGATAGAAGTATGTACTTTGAACCCGTAATGTTGCAGAGCATTAATTTTGCCCCCACTGTTTAAATTCTAAAAGCTCAGGATTACAGTGAATTGATTTCTTCCCTATAACAGGGTATTGTATACAAACAAGTAAGTGCTGAACTGGTCATGCAATAAGACAATGATCATGAAAACAATAAGATAACTTCTAAGCACAAAACTCCTTAAATAAGGGATTTTGTAATTTTCCTGGTAGAAGTATTTACTTCAAACCAGTTTTTATGTGAGGCATCATTTTAGCTCTGCTGACCGTTAAAAAAAAATTCTAAGCATTCAGTATTATAGTAAAGCAATTTCTGCATTATAACAGAGTGTTGCATACAAGCAAAAAAGCACCCAACTGGTCACGCCTTCATCTCCTGTAATCTATGATTTCATGATCATTAAAGTGCTAAGAATTCTATTAATGATATGTGAGGTTAAAATAATACCCTGCATTGTAACTGGTTCAAAGTAAATACTTTAACCAGAAAAATTCTAAAATCCTATCTTAAAGGAGTTTTGTACTCCGTGATTATCTTATCACATGTCCTATGCCAATGTCCACAAAACTGTGGCCTATGGTTGTTGAAAGGATGACCAGTTTGGCAGTTTCTTGCATGTATGCAACACTCTGTTATGGGATAAAAGTCATTTCTTTGCATTTTATAATGTATTACTTGACCTTGCATCTCAATATATATTGTTTATATTTTTATTTTATGAAGTAATTACTTTTTCTCTTATGCAGTATCTCCATATGATAGTAGCAAAAGTTCTTTAGCCTCTTCCCCTTTGTTTCCATCTCCTTGTTTGATTCCGGTGAGTTTTTTTTCTCTGCATCTTTGCGATTCATTTCAATCTGCTTACGTGTTTAATTATTTTTTAATTATTTGAATTTAACAGCTTGCATGTAAAAAATTAATGATCGTGTTTATTTTGCAGGGTCAACGTAGACATGAATATCAAAATGGTCACAGATCTCCAGTTTCACCAATTCCTGTGGAAATTACTCAAAAATATGATATAGGAAAAATTATTGGTGATGGCAATTTTGCAGTTGTCCATGAATGTGTTAATAAGTATGCTTTCATAACAGTAGTTTTGTTTATTATCAAAACAATGTATTCTTATACATTCTGAAATTTGAATTTCTTCTTCTTTATAATATTTTTTGTAGGGTCTCAAAAGCTGAATATGCTCTGAAAATCATAGATAAGAACAAATGCCGGTGTAAGGTAATCTTGGTATATGTTGTTTTTAACTTGTGATTAAATATAGTCAACGGTTGAATGGCAGTCATTTCTATAAAAATTTCAGTTTTGTTACATAAGTTCAAAGCTTTAGCATGCTGAACACTAGAAACATTCTTCAATGTTGCTTGCAAGTCTGGGATATGAGAACAAAATTTGGGATAAAAATCTAGCTCTGGGGTAACACAGGTCTAATTGAAATATAAAAATAAAATTTTCAGTTTATTCTATATGAGCACTTTGATATTTATTCCATTTATATTGCAAGTGGTTTAGTGTTTTGGGGAAACTGTAAAGAATTTTTCGAGCAGGACTCTACCAAAGTCTTGAACACATCTCTATTTATTCTGTATGATGGATGATGCAGCTTGAAAATCTAAGTCAATTGGCATCATGGAGTAGATGAAGGCTTCATCGGCTGTCTCTCAAAAGATGTTGGACACTTGCTTTGGCAGAATGACTTTTCCCAAAAGAAGGCCATTCCTTACATAGAAAACAGATACCAGGTTTTGAATAAGAGTTTCCTTCTCTTACATATTTCATTTAGTCTGGTTTGTCCGTACTCCATGAAGACCTGTCCAGCTAGGGGGACCCACCAATAGTGAATCACTGCCATCAATGGACAATGAAAAAAAATTAATAGTTAGGCACTTGATTATCTAATTATTTACCCATTTTTAGTGGCTGGATCATGAACCATTCTTCTGTGGCATGGTATGTGGCCCTGATGTACCAGGGGGATGGATCACATTGCACCCTAAATGGATACCACAACGTGCATGTCACAGGTGGAATTCAAACCGACAACCCGGCAGTCGAGAAAGCATGAAGAAATGCTTGTCTTATACCTTTTATCTACCAGACTGATGTACTATGAAAATTATAGCAGAAAAGAAGAAATAATCTGACTGCTATAATTGTCAAGATGATAACATGTCTAGTCCTGTCCACATTCTGCAATGTATTCTGGTGACCTGGAAAGACATCCATAATAATCAGAGACTTTTTTATATCTATCTGGGTTGAATTTGATCTAGGGATAAGTCATACATACATACATATTTTGATATTTAGATATTTTGATTGTATTTTATATAAAAATTACTTAGCATTACAAGAGAGTATTTTTTCATAGAAAATTCTTCATTATTCAAATATTTTTTGCTAAGTAAATTATCTAACTATTCAGGCTCACTTATTACATTTTGTTAAATCTTTCTACATTTCAATTTTTAAGCTTTGTCTCATATGCAGAAAATTATTGGCTGTGATCTTGATTGAATTAATCTAAATTGGTAAGAAACATTCTTACTGAGATCAAAGCATGGAATTATAATTTACTGGAACGAATTACTTGGCATTGCCCTGGTTGTAAATTAATGCCCTCTACTTAAATAATGCATTTACAGATAACACTATTCAATTTTCTTCAAATCCTAAATCATCACCAAATTCCCATGCATGCTATCTGCAAAGCAAAAAAAAAAAAAAAAAATACATGCTCTCTGCAAAGCAAAATAAAAGAAAAAAATGCATGCTCTCCACAAAGCAAGAAAAAAAACACATGCTCTCTGCAAAGCAAATAATAATCATAATAATAAATAACAGATTCAAAATCTCTAGGACAGGAATATGGTAGTAGATCTTGGTGGTAGCTGTTAGATCATATCAGTAGCTGGAGATTAGTTGATTTTAGACTATAAAAGTTTGAAAAAAGGCCTTTTATTGTGCATTAGTTCAGGTATAGATGCTACTGTGTTAAAAACCTCAGACCTGTAAGTGTGGTAGATATCATGCAGTATCATGGTCAAACAAACAGGCAGGTTCTTCCTTTTATTATTATAGATAGAATAAAGCCAATTACCACAAAGCTTTTATTCACTGTGGAACATAAAATGAATTTTTGTGCAAATATAGTCTGGTTTTGGATCCACTGTGTGCCACTTCTATTTATATGGTTGTGAAGAATTTTTTATTTTATGCATGTCTGACTTGTTTGAAAATTTTTTAAAATGTCTGTATTATAGTAATACACTGCTAAATATTGTTTTTTTTTTTTTTTTTTTTTTTTTTTTTTTTTTTTTTTTTTTTTTTTTAGGAGCACTTTGTCGGAAGTGAAGTTGCAATCTTAAGACGTGTAAAGCATATAAATATTGTCCAGCTTATAGAGGAGTATGACTTTGAAAATGATCTCTATCTTGTAATGGAATTAGTTAAAGTAAGTTGTATTTTAAATGCAAGTATTTAGTTTTTTAAAACGAAATGATCAGTAGTCTCTCTTCTAGTAGTCATTTTCTCATTTTCAGATTTTGTGTTATTTTTATTTGAACTATTTTGGAGGAACACTGGAGGATTTGTGTGTGAATTTTTATTTAATATTTGTAAATATTTCTTGAATGTTGCTTCAATTAAGTGCATTCTTTTCTGCTCTTTTATGTGCTACACTATGTAGACTTTATGACATACATTTTAGAAACCATGATATAAAAGAAATTGTATATATTTGGAGTAGAGGAGCCTTATAAAATAAATATTAGAAAATAAGTATTTTTCAATAACCCAAATATCTACATTTTATATTAAAATAATGTAGTTATTCAATCATGTAGATTACTTAAATAAATAAGGAGTTAAAGACAATTTAAAATACTTGCTTAGAATGATTTTAGTGTTCATCAAATATTTTAATTTTTTTTTTAAATAAAATATTAATTTAAAAGCAATTAAAATATTTATTCAAATTAGTTATGTATGTATCATGCTCTCCTTGTAAATACCAGCATTCATAGACTGGTTTTGTACTCGTCAGCACATTATGAGCAGTGGGAGAGTTATCCTAACTTTTGGCATGCCCTGCAGATGGGTTCTATGAGTATCAATTACACTGGCCAACATTAATTTTGTCAATTATATTAGCAAAAGTAGATTTGGGATAGCTTTGTTGTGTTGGTGCCAAATATGGCATTGATCTTATTTGATTGGCTCTAATTTTTGAGATAAGAGGGAGGAAGTTGTTATGGAGATAGCCAGTGGCGGTGCGTGCATAGGCACTGCGGACGCGACAGTGCTCTCTCTTCCTCACAGCCTGGCGTGCAGCTTCCTACTTGCGCATGCACACAACAGTCAAACACCACGCCACTGGAACTGTGAAGCGTGGTGTTTCACTGTTGTGCACATGCGCACATAGGAAGCTGCACCCGAGGTCGCGAGGGAGAGAGAGCACTGTCAGTGCCGCAGTGCCTATGCACACACTGCCACTGGAGAAGCGTATTTTTATGCTCATATTAGCACCCAAAATCCATGATGAAGTTAATGAGTATGCAATCTATATAAATAAAATTAGAAATCTGTCTATCTGTATGTGTGTGTGTGTTTCAGACATGGTGCAATTCAGCGTAAATAGGGATTCCACTTTTTTGACACTGATTTCTACCATTCCTGGGATCGATGTAAATCCGTAATGAAATTTTGTTGGGGTGGGGGGTGGCTACCTAATTTCACATAGGACAGGACACACACAGCAAATTTTTTTTGCAGTGTGTGCCCTCACTCTTTTGATTTTTTCATGTCTTACCATTTTGCAGGTCACTCTCTGCAGTTTCTATTTGTTTAATATATAGATACAGGATGTTCTGAAAAGATTGAAACACGCTTTAATTCTTTACCAGTTGGAAATAAGTGGGCATTATAAATTGCAAAAATGTTCAATATAAGGTAGGAAATAAGACTACATTAATGAAATAGCCCTCCCATTAATTTTTAGAAAGTTACACTTTTTTAATTTTTATACGACCCCCCCCCCCCCTTTACACAAATTTTGGTCAATCAGAAAATTTTTATTTTTAATGCAACAAGATCATTAAAAAGAACCCTCATACCTGTATCTTTAAAATTGAACGAGTTATATTTAATTGAACATTATGAATGGGGACCATATATCAAATTAGAAATGTAAATTTTTGACATATCACAAAAAGATAAAACTGGATGATAATACATGGGGGACATTTTTGCAGATTCCGTGAACCATTGCTTTATATGATCTCTGTTTATGTAATGCTTTGTTTAGATGCATTTGTGAAAACAAATATGACACATATTAATGTATTTTTGATCTAAGCAATTTCGTCAATTTATTTATGATCCCTATTTTCACTGATGAAACAACCTTTCACATGGTATGGAAAAGTGGCATAAGTCAGATTTTTTCCTTTATCATAATTCAGTTGATTTTAAAGATACAGATATGTGGGGTTTTTTAATGATCTTGTTGCATTAAAAATAAAACTTTTCTGATTGACCAAATTTGTCTAAAGAGGTCGTATAAAAATATAAAAAGTGTAACTTTTTGAAAATTAATGGGAGGACTATTTTATTAACATAGTCTTATTTTCTACCTTAATTTCAACATTTTTGTAATTTACATTGCCGACTTATCTCCTACAGGTAAAGAATTAAAGCATGTTTCAATGTTTTGGGGACACCCTGATATATATATATATATATATATGATATATATATAATATATATATAATATATATATGTATATGATATATATATATATATATATATATATATGATATATATATATATGATATATATATATATATATATATATATATATATATATATATATATATATATATATATATATATATATATGATAACTGTTAACTCCCCTGATTTTTCTCTATATCTCCCAGTTTTCAGTCAGTTGCCTTTTTTATTCCCTTTCTAGGCCGAGATAATTCGAATACAAGACATGTGGCTTGCTTTGTTTCTTTTCCGCTTGTCTATTTTCTGTTACCACGGTGTAGTAGTGAGTCCCATAACTTGCTTTGGTTCATTTTGCATGCTAATTTTCTGCTACCATGGAGGAGGACTGGGAAGCAGATAGTCTGTGGAAGAGAATAGGCTAAGAATCACTTTATCAGTAACCATGCCAGTAACTAATAACTATTTGTTTGTTGTTTACGCTTGTCACTGCTAGGCTTGGGCGATGTATCGATACATCGTGAGATACCGGTATGAAGTCAACATCGCCATATCGGTTTCGTAAATTGCAAGTCGACGATACATCACGATACTGTGCTCGACATTGTAACATCGCGGTTTCCCGATGCTGCGATTTCCCGATGTTCATAACCAGCGCTGGCCGCCGATTTTGGAATCGACGATTCCGGTTTTGGGATTTTTTCAGTGCATGCGCAAATTCCCGGGGTCGTCATCGCTTGTAAATCGGGATAACCCGATATCACAGACATCGCTATAGCCAATCTTGGGACCGACGATTCCAGTTTTGGGATTTTCTTTGCGCATGCTCAAATTCCCGGCGGCGTCATCACCTGTGAATCATGATATTCCGATATCGCAGACATTGTTAGTGCCGATCTTGAGACCAATAATTCCAGTTTTGTGATTTTCTTAGAGCATAAATTCTAGAGATATAGTACGGCGGTACACACGAGTATTGAACGAAACAGTTTCAAACTACAAGAGAGAGAAGAATTCTACTGGCTGAATTTATCCCGGTAAGTTTTATAATTTGTTTTTCTTTAATTAGTTGACAAGTTCTTTTTTACTTTAGTTTCTATTTCACTTTTTTTAGATTAGTTACGGGGTTTTTACGGTCCTTAAAAATACTTAAGAACTTATTTCTGTTAAATGTACAAGTTTACGGGAAAGTGCCGTATCTCAATCTCGTTATGAAATACCGCGATCAGTATGTAGGCTGCGGCGGGAACTACTGAAATACGGCAGTTACTTTATAAATTCTTATATTATTGAATTTGAAATGGCCGAATTTCGCAATTCTGTTCATATTTTCGCGCATTGCTGACCCAAAACTATCAGTTTGCATCCATTTTCATAATCTAATTATACCATATTAGAGCAATATATATTTTTTATTTTTATAATGCGAGTAAAAATAAACAAATATTTTACTAACCAAATTACTATTTGAATAAATTGTACGATTGCGCAATTCAGTTTTTATTCACGTGCGTTGCCGAGAGTAACACAATTATCTGTTTTCATCCTCTTATTTCACCTTTTATTGACAAAATTATTTTTATATTTTGTTTAAAGTTCCAAGATATTTTTTAAATTATTTTAGCATAAATAATACGATTGCGAAATTCAGTTTGTATTCTGTTGCATTACCAAGAGTCCAGAAATATTTATTTTCATCCATCTTTTTTTAATAATTATTGCACATTAATTTGACAAAATTAGCATTTTTTATCTTGGCTAAATAAAGTTTTTTAATAATTAGCTTGCATAAATGTTACCAAACTGTAAAAAGTAATGAAAACATGCATAAATACATACCTAGTCCCTTGAAATAAAGAAATATTTAAAACTGTTAAAATAATTAAAAATCTTGTTGAAAAACTGTTGAAACAATTGCTATTTGTGAGATGTTTAAAAATATGCATCAGGTCTTTATAAAGTCCCTAGTTTGTATTGTATTATCGAAACTGAGTATGAACCCCAAGTAATAAAATATTTTACCTGTTTTAAAACAAAATATTATTACTTTGCGAGGAGGTGTACGTATAGAGCAAAGTAACAGACTTATCTAGTTATGTGTGATGTTTCAATGTTTTTATTTTTATATTTAAAATACATTATAAATGTTATTGCAAAATTTAATTACTGAATTTTTTTACTTCTAATTTTCAGGAGCCCTCTACAGGATGTCTAGATATATTGTTTGCCCAAAGTATGACAAATTAGTCACTAAAAAAAAGACCAGTAGTCCCATTTGGAGTCATTTCGGATTGCCTGCTGATGAAAATGGACTGATTGTCGATAATAATATTGCAGTTTGGAAGATCTGCATGAATTGTGTCTCAGTAAAAGGACGAAGCACTTCCAATATGATCAGTCATCTGAAACTTCATCACCCGTTAAAATATATGGACATATCAAAAGGCTGTAAATGACGTTTGCCAGTTCAGTCAGATATTAAAAATGCTGATGACCCCCATCCCTGTAGTTCCAAAGAAAATGAGCTTTGTACCATGGAGCCACCTCAAGCACCTAGCAATCCTGCTCAGAAAAAGCAGAAAACTTTGCTGGACTTTCAGCCGTTAGATTCCCATTCCTCAAAAGTTTGTACAGAATCAGTAACAAAATTTCTAGCTTTCACTATGCAGCCATTTAATTTAGTTGAAGGAAAGCCATTTATTGACATGGGCAAAAGTTTAAATCCACGATACAAACTTCCTAGTCGTAAATATTTTTCCAAAACTGGAATTTTCCAAAATTGTATAATGATACAGTAGAGAAAATGAGACAAGAGTTTGTTGGGGTTAATGAGGATGCAGTATCAATAACAACAGACTGTTGGACATCTTTGGCAAACACCCCATACATTGCAGTCACAATACATTTTATTGATCACCAATGGGATCTGCGATCTGCATGTTTGAGTTGTGCACATTTTGAAGAAAATCATATGTATGACAACATATGTGATATGTTGACAAGCCTTTTGGCGGATTGGGGCTTTAATATTAAATATATTGCGTGCTGTACAACAGATAATGGTTCAAACATTTTAAAAGCTATGTCACACCTTTAGTTGACGCATATTTCCTGCTTTGGACATAATATAAATATTGGTATTAATCGGGCTTTGGGGCTCTCTAGATTAAAAAAGGCAGTTGCAAGGCTAAAGAAGCTTCAAAGTTCAATTTCACATAGCTGGAAAATGAAACGGGACCTTGCAAAAGCTCAGGAGTTTCTTCAAATGGACGTTGTGACACTTCCCAGTGTTTGTCCAACAAGGTGGTGGAGTACGTTAAAACTCATCCGTAGGTTTCTTGGAAATCAGTTGCCTATATGCAAGATGCTACAGGACTACCCTGATAAAAAGCATCTTATGCCAGATGGTTCTGACATTGCAGTATTAGAAGATTTTGTATCCACTACACAGTTATTAGAAGAGATCACAACAACTCTTTCTGGAGAACAGTACATAACTGCCTCATCAATTCTGCCTCTGTACAGAAAAATAAAAAGAAGCCTCCAGTTACAAGATGGAGATAGTGACTTGTGCAGAGAAATGAAATTTGAAATATTATCTGCATTAAAGGAACGCTATGAGAAGGAATCTTTGACGTCTATCTTATGGATGTCTTCACTTTGTGACCCAAGATTCCGTCTTAAATTTAGATTCTGCAGATAAAATGAAAGCAATGGCCCTAGAAAAGATGGCTAGCATCTATGCATCTCTTGACGAGTCTTCCACATTCCAACCTCAAACCTCAGTTAGCCAAATGTATATACCAATGAAAGATGGTTTAGCGAAATTACTTGAGGATGAACCTACTGATGATTTTGATTCAACGCTGCCTGAGAAAAGGTCCGAAGCTGAATTAAATAGCTATCTGGCAGTGCCTAAAGTTGGATTAAATATAAATCCATTAACATGGTGGAAGTTGCATGAAGACTCTTTTCCAGTGTTAAAAACTCTTGCCAGAAAATATTTGGCAATCCAAGGTTCAAGTGTTCCTTCAGAGAGAGTATTTAGCACAGGGGGAAATGTAATTACTAGGTAAAGAGCAGCATTGCTTCCAAACAATGCAGAGATGCAGGTTTTTTTGGCTCAAAATAAAGATAATATTTAAATTTTTAATTATTTTATTCTGTTTTCATTCCACTTTTAGACTTTCTGTTAAATTGTGAGGTAAAAGAAAAATTTACTCTATATGTATAATGTTTTTTTTTTTTATATAGGTAATAATGCATATATTATTTGGTTGGTAAATATATACTTATGTATATGAATTGCACAAAATATTGTAAGTTTTGAATATCTACTAATGTGCATACGGTGTTATAGGAACAAGATTTAATTTTACTATGTATAAAATGCGGGGTTAACATCACGATATATCGTGATATCGCGATGTTACACTGCCGATATATCGCGATATGGAAATTGACATATCACTCAAGCCTAGTCATCGCAATGATTACGCAATGATGAGTTCTAATGTTTAATAAGAAGCACTGTCAGTTTTTAAATGCGAATTTATTTTTTAATTGTCTAAAGGCAGTGAATATGCTTTTTGCTCCATCTGTTCAATGGACTTCAAAATTTCACACACTGAAGAGGTGATATTATTTTCTATGACTAAACCAAAAAATTTCTATTAAAGGAAATGCAGACCTTAAACACAGTTTTTTGCTATTGAAAACAGTAGTGTGATACCTGTTGAATGTTATAATCATGTATTTCAGTTTTATTTGTTGAAAAGTTATGCTTATTATATTTAGATTAAATATAACAGTTACCTGTATACATTTCATTGTTATGCAAAAATCTCCCAATTTTTTCATATTTAGAGGTTGGCTGATATATTATGTATGTATGTATGTATATATATATATATATATATATATATATATATATATATATATATATATATATATATATATATATATATATATATATATATATATATATATATATATACACAGGGTGTCCAGTGGTATCCGTGCCCAATGGCTATTTCCTCAATCATTAATCACAGAGATATACTTCCAATTGCAAAAATGTTTTAAATTTTAAAGTCTATTATCTTAGAAACAGGTTAAATCAATAAATGCATTTTTAAAAGTATTACAAAATATAAATTTTTATACGGCACCACCAGTCCTACCAGTTATATTTAGGAAAATCATCCTCATACAATTTCATGTAAAATAATCTTGTTTGTTTAAAATGTAATTGCAGAAGTCAAAGTGACGTTCTTTGTCTCCTGACATTAATTCTTGTCCCAGTATTGGGCGATACGGATATGCACCATATGTGTATAAAATGTTCCACACTTAAGATTTAAAATATCCACATGCTTTGCTAACGTTTCTTACACTACTCTGTGGATGAGCAAGAGCATATCTAAGAACATCCTTCACAGGTATGTGCATTGTTGAGTCCAGGATTCTTGTTGGTCTAGGATGATTTTGAACGCTACCCGTTTCTCTTAAGCGCTTTACAACTTTTAAAATAGTACTAGCAGATGGATGATTTTCATTTGGGAATTTCATAGCACACTGCTTTGCAGCTTCTCGCTTATTCCAATGAAATTCCCCGTAAAGTAATACCATTTCAGTGTACTCCCAGTTATTGAACATTTTTCGTTTATTACTTCACATTTGCTACGAGCGAACACAGCATCAGAAACTTTAAAACAACAGGAGCAAAATAAACAAAACAACAGTTTTTCAACTCTGGCAAAGTATAAAATTTAATGTTTATCATCTGTTGCCGTTTTAGAAGGAAAATTAAATGTTAAATATTTATCGTCTGCTGAGCATTTCATCAATGATACTTCATTTCAGCTTATTCAGATACTCTCTACAAATCTGTTATTTTTTAGGTGTTATATGCCTTTATTATTTTAGATTTAATGTGCGTAATTTTTTATTTTTGTCTGCAGGTACACTGCAACTGGTCTATTACCGTATAAAAATTTAAATTTCATAATTTTTACAGAAATGCTTTTATTGACTTAAACGACTCTTATGATAATGCGTTACCTCATTCACAATAAAGATCTTAAAAGACCCCAGAAGATCTTAGTCGATCCCTGACTATAATACCCTTCTAAACGAAATACTATTCGATAAAAAACTTTGCTTCATTCTCAACATTATTTCAGCAAATGCAATCGAAACATAATACTCTGAATATAGAATTTCAATATTTATATGGTCCCTTAAAGTTTGCCTGAAATGAGACGTTTTTGTGCATGGAAAAGTAACTTAAGTCATAAATTTTAATGTTTCATAACTCAGTGAATTTTGGTCGTAAAAGGATGGGTTTTTTTTTTTTCTTATTTTGCATGAAATTGTACGAGGATAATTTTCCTAAATATAACTGGTAGGACCGAGGGTCCGTATAAACATTTATGTTTCGTAATTCTTTTGGAAATACATTTATTGATTTAAACTGTTTCTAAGATAATAGATTTTAAAATTTAAAACATTTTTTAATCATTTCATTCAAAAATGTTTTCACATTTTCCTAAAAATTCCTCTCTAATTTTTTTTTATAATAAGAAGGTTACTATATAAAGAACATGTAAAAAATTATCAAGAATTTTAAATATAGATCTCATTTTGGAAAAAAATCCTTTTTCTGAAATAAAAAAATAGAAACTTTTTTTACATTTTCGGATTTAAGGCAAAAAAAATATCAGAATTTTAATTAAAATATTATCAAAATGCATACTGTTTGATAAGAAGCATATATTCTAGAATATCCATAAAAAAAATTATGTGTTTCTGACAATTATGTGTAGAGCAAGAAAGGATTTCATCAAACACAAGGGTTCATGCATCCTCAAAGCAGCATCAAGTGAATTCTTCATTTTATCTTTGGAAATTATTGCTAAAAACTAATGCAAAAATTGAACTAAAATATTGCATGGTAGTATAAATTTGTGGTATGTAACTCTGTATAAAATTTCAGCAAAATCTGAGAGGGAGGATGTCGTGTCTTGGTTTAATTGACATGGATTGACCCAAATGTGTTCAATAATGGCAGGATATTTGCAGACACATGCTGCTGCCTCAATGATTCTAGCATCAAGGTCAGCATCAGATGTTACAGGGGTCTCATGAAGAGTGTTGAAGACCCAGACCGTCCGACTCGTCCAGAGGACTTAGAGTAACTAGTTGGACGGACGGCTCATGAAGAGTGTGAAAGTCCAGTGGTTAGCACTTGGAGATTGCACTCGGATGACCCGAGTTCGATACCTGCCTCTATTCAAACTGTTGCCATGTCTATGTAGAGTGTGGTCACGTCAAACATGTGGATTCGGTTGTTGGTATGGGAAGGAGGGTACAGTCCCTGTAGATGTGTCCCTACTGTTTTCCAGTCTAAATTGGGTGGTACCATCCAAACAGATACCTTACACCTTTGGATAGGTTGGGCAGTCTGGGTCTAAGAAGAAAGGATCTTGTAAAGAAGGCTTTTGAGGTAATTTTGAGGTATTTTTTCCTGTGGTAATCCCACAGGGAAAAAATATCAATGGGGAAGTCATGGGACTGTGGTGGCCACCTGACAGATTTTCCCGGCTGATCCATCTTACAGGAAAGATCCTATTGAGATAGTCCATCACATTCTGGCTGAAACATGCACAGCTGCAGATGCTAAGAAATTTAAACACTTGCTTTAATACTGTGATAAACAATTGTAATTGGTATTTGTAATTGTAATGTCTATTAAACATGTTATGTATTATCTGCATTGCTTTCTTTTTGTTTCTTCCTGCATTTGTAGTACATAGTAGTGTTTGCGACCACATATTCCTATGCAAAACAGGCTTGTTTTTGTAAGCCTAACCTACCCTTAAGTTTATCCAAGACCTTTTAGACTACCCTATATATATATATATATATATATATATATATATATATATATATATATATATATATATATATATAATTAATTAATTTAACTAAAATCTTAATTTGAAGAGCTTGAACTATCTTTGGCAACAGTAATTAAGGTATCACCATTTATGCAGATATAAATAATAGTCTTACATTCTTTTTCCATGTTTGAAAAAATATTTTTATTATTCTTGTCATTATTATTCATGGGATTTTTCATATAGTTCATTGGGGTATGTAATTTTTGTTCATTGTCACAAGGTTATTTAATGAAATGAACTATTCCTAGAAGGCACATGTTTTGTATACACCTCCTGAAGATTTTAGAATTTTATTGCCCTCTATCCATTGTTATGCATTCTATTTTTGATTAGTATTATTTCCTATGAATTGTTGTTCTGTTTACCCCAACTATTTATACTTGCATTTCACTGAATTCTTAATCTAGTACTCAATGGGAGTCTTTAAATTAGTAACTCAGGATATACAGTGTTTCTTAAAGTTCCATTTGACCTTTTAGTTGAATTATTAATTTCATCTTATTTTAATTTATATGCTGCATTTAGTGCAATAAATAGATGTGACTTTAATGTACAGTTATATTACTGAAGATAATGGTTTGTTATTCTAACGTAATGCATACTTAGTATTTAGCATCTAGATTAATTTTACTCTTTGAATAATTTTAAATTTTCTTTATATATATATATATATATATATATATATATATATATATATATATATATATATATATATATATATATAAAGATTTTATATAATCTACTGCTTTTAATATATATGAAAGTTATTGCATTTCAAAATGCATCTGAAATTAAGTGTTATTCAAGAAGTGCAACATATTTTTCTCATTTATTGAATTTGTTGATGAAATTTAATTATTACTCAAGAGAAAGAGAGAAAATATTTTAAGTAAAAATGAAAATAATTTTTACATTTTTTCATAGGGAGGAGATTTGTTTGATGCAATCGCTAATGCAAGCAAATATGCTGAGGAAGATGCCCGTATGATGGTGCATGATCTAAGCAGTGCATTATGTTATCTACACTCATTAAATATTGTACATAGAGATATCAAGCCTGAAAATTTATTGGTAAGCCACATATTTGTTTCTCTCTTTGGGGGATGGGAAAGGAAGGAAGAGTGAAATAACATCAATTGCAATAGGCATGATTGCTTCATCAATAGCTTATTTACTCCCATCCAGGTTTTAATGTTTTTAAAAGTTAGCTTTTGATATGTTAATCATCTTCCTGATGCTGTGCATACAATCTATTTACAGCTACAGAATTATAACTGAGGTGCTAATATTTAATATATGTCAAAAAGGGATCACAGATATTTTTATAATATTTATTATTTTCATTACTATACACAGATTTATTAAATCATTGCAAATACATTTCTGGAGCATGAATAATATCTATAATCAACAGAATTGTAATACATTTGTTTATACTGTCACAGTTTAGTGGTGTCAGTTTCTATTTTATAAATTAGTACTGATCACAAAAAGTACAATGTTGTGTGGTGCATATATATTTATTTCCAAAACTATAATTTAAATAAATCTATAATCAGAAAATAAAACTGTAATAAAAAAAAAATAATTTGCAGGGGCTATTGGAATCCTGCAGTCTGTCTGGTACTAACAATTGTACATATTTGACATATTCCTGCATTTTCTGTATGCATTTTGACCTTGCCTCATTCATTAAAATACATTATTGTTTTCACATTCTTCATTAGAAGATGTGAATACAATAAAGTATAGAAAGAAAAGAAAATGCTGAGGAAGATGCCCGTATGATTGTGCATGATCTGAGCTGTGCATTATATTATCTACACTCATTAAATATTGTACATTGCGATATCAAGCCTTAAAATTTATTGGTAAGCCACCAATAAATGCCACCAACCAACTAAAATAATTCATTAGACGATATGACTGATAATTTTATATAAGGAATTTCAAAATCAGAATGACTTTATTTTGACGAACATAAAATCATAGTTCCTTCATGCTCATATATCAATAGAAGTTCTTTTGCTGGTTCAAATCCCCTTCTCCCAAAGTCATATGTATCATATCATATATAGAGTTATCAGCACATTCATATTTTCAAGCATCATTGTTGTAGTTCATCTGCTCTGCTACCCTATGAATCTCATCATGTCTCAACTACACTGATAGCAAGAAAATTTAGTATGCGTTAAAAATTTTTGTTTTTCTAGTTATGTTTTGTGGATATTGATGTTTAGCAAGATTTATAGCTCTCAATATAGTTAATTGCTATCTGCTGCTTATGAAGTGTCAAACTTAAAACCTGTCCAGCAATGGTTTTTGCTGCACTTAGAATATAGCTTAATTCAATTTTAATGATAATATAATTATCCTATATATTTAATTTTCATTTTAGTTTTTAATAGGATAAATTAAGTTTTGATTGAAAAACATTACATGTGTACTTTCTATTTTATTTTTATATTTATCCTAATTGTTCTCAATACAGTCGGCCCTGCTTAAATGAATATTAATGGTTCCAGCAAATATTATTCAATTAAGCAGGGTATTCGATTATCTGAGGATACATATGTACTATAGTTATTGAAATTGCTAGAATATTGCACACATAATAAACATGAAATACTGAAAAGAATAATAACTAAAAGAAAATATTATATTTTTTAATGAATGAAAATTTCTAGACTAGCATATACATATGTAGGCTAGTATTTAAATTTTTAGAAAATACACAAAATAGTATGAAAATAAATTATTTTATTGCTTTTCAAAATATTCACCTTGAGCATCAATGCATTTTTTTATCGAATAAACTAATTTTCAAAACTGTTATGGCATTTGGAAGTTGGTATAGCAGAAACATGTGATTTGTAACCTTCAATTGCTTCTTCTGGGTTATTAAATTGTTGACCCTGCATTTTATTTTTAATTGTTGGAAACAAGAAAAAATCATTGAGTGCTGAATCAGGTGAATAAGGATAATGACTCATGAAATCAATTTTTACATGCTTCATATAATTGATTGTTTAAAATGCAGTTTGTAAGCTTGCAATGTCATAAGCATTAAACTGTGGATAATTATTTCAAATTTTTTCAAAATGATCATAAACCATTTATAATGATTTATTTTTCATTAGGTTGTCGAACATGAAAGTGGAATCCGATCATTAAAATTAGGAGACTTTGGTCTTGCTGTTGAGGTTAAAGATTCTTTGTTCACTGTATGTGGTACTCCAACTTATGTTGCTCCAGAAATTTTGAATGAGACAGGGTAACGTATATTTTTAATGTAAATAGTATATAGGCAATTTTACTCTGCTTCAATTTCATTTTTTGTCAGTAAATATTCTCAAAATTTCAAAATCGTTTAGAATGTTTTAGTAATTTTGCATATTAACTTGCAGTCAGGCATTTTTGCATATTAACTTTCATTCAGTAATTTCGCAAGTTAACTTGCATTCTTCATTCCTCAAACAGATCTACTTAACCAGGTATAGTTTATTTTATACAGCCTTTTCATCATTATTTTTATACAATATGAGATTTGCTTCTGATAAAATTCTATAAAACTTACTGTTTTCTGTGTAAAATTGATTACATGCATCAAACTCATTCAAGTATAAGTTTTGAGTAGATCTAAAGAAAATTTTGCCAATTAAAATATGTTTCAATCTTTCAAACTACCAATAAAAATTGTTTCTTCATAAATTACTTCTTATATCCCCCTTAAAAAAATGTTATAATAATATTAATCTATTACTATGTTTTGTAATATAGATAAAAAAAATTAAATGTTGAGTTGCAAAAAATCTCGATATACTAAACATTTTAATCTTCTTAATGTACATTACTTTGAACCTCTACATTTAATATTTGTTAAATTCAGTTGAGTATTACATAGCTGCCAACCTGCCAGAAAAAAATAACACATTGTGCAGGGGGGGGGGGGGAGAAATTAAGATTTTTGGTCGAGCTAACATGGTACATTAATGTATTTAAACTTATCATTGTAAAACAACTGACACTCAAGCAGGGTTCCCACTAAATCAGGAAAAGAGGGGGAGAATTTCTCTCCTTCCAGAAAATTTTGGGAGGGATTTTCTGTCATAAGGAGACAAACTTAAAATTTCATTTTTTTTAAATTTACCATGCTAATTTAGAAAGTAGTAAAAAAGAAACCATTAACTATAACTCATATTCTTCGACATTTAAAGTTTTTAATTCTTAAAACTAACATTCTTTTAACATTCTTACTAGCATTCTTTTTAAAAATTAATTAGGAATCGTTTAAGTATTAAGTAAGCACATTTTTGATAATTTTATACCTCCCCTCCCCCACTTGTTAGCAAAAATACTCAAATTCCTGACTTCCCCCATGATTACGTTATGATTTTATTTGCTGACATAAAAACGTCTACATTGGTTATTTTATGTAAAATGACTCGCATGCGAATTTACGATTTTTTTATCTGTAAACTGGAAAAGTTGAGGGCTAACTGTATTTACTTTATATTTTGATTTTTAAAATCATTTTATAATCAATTTTCATGCAGCAATAGCAATTAAAAACTTTAACGATTTTTGATCGCCTAAGGCGCATATCGACAAAAACTATTTCACTAGGCAAATAGAATTGGGTAATAATTTTGACTTGATGTTTGAAAATGGATTCATTTTTATTTTTATTTATTTATATGTATATATATATATATATATATAATTTTTTTTTTTTTTTTTTTTGTATTTTTTACAAAACTTGCAGAACATAAGGATTGCATCGTCCTTTTGTTGCATCTCAAGCCAGTCATGTGATTTTAGCCATTTTGTTTGAAAAGTGTCGACTTTTTTCTTTTTGTATTCAAAATAGCGCTTTATTTCATAAATAATACGTTTGTAAAATAATTTTTCTGTATAAAACGCGAAACAATTACAAACACTGTAGTTGATGCAAACAGATTAGTAAAGTGGGAAATATTTTTCAAATTAAATGAGGTATGCCGAGGATCATGTATACATGCAGATTTTCGTGATGCTGCAGCAAAATAACCCTTCATTTTATTAATAATACGGTAGAAAATGGTTTGGTTTTTATTCTTTGTATATTAAATGAAATAATTATAAAAAAATTCAATCGATGCAAATATATTGTAAAAATGGCAAAAAGATATTCATTGGTCATTTCTCCTCAGAAACTGTGGGAATCGCTGTATGCGAATACCGTTTTCGCAATTGCGGAGAAACAGATTTTCAGATGTAAAAAAGGAACGTCTCTGATAAAAAATTCATTGCTTTGTTCAAATTTTGCGACATTTTGGGGCATACATGGCCAATTTCACGACATTTTCGGGATTTTTGTAACCTGTAGACATACTGTGTACAGAGGAAAGGATTTTCGTCTGCGGAAAGAAGAAACTTTCTCGAGCAAAACACGAAAAATGCGGGAAGTACTCGGAAAGAGCATAATTCAAATCCGTGAAAGAATCCAAAAAAAAAAAGAGCAAAATTTTATTTGATCGAATTTGCGACCCGCTCAAGCGGGGGAGACACTTATAGTTTTCTATAAAATATCTCTCTAATTAGAAACACGTAGTACTTTTAGTGTGCCCAAATCGCGAATGAGTGCGATTCATATGTTAGCTACGGAATTGCAATCTGCGGCAATCGGCCCGCGATTCACAACAATGAGGCGACTGATCGCGATTTGCAGTCGCGAAGCAAACAGCCCGATCTACTGGCTGCAGGCGCCGTGGGACTGAAAGGATTCTGAAGAAGTTTCGGTTGCAAGAAATGGCGACTTAGTGTAATAATTTCAGTCGCTAATGGCGCCCTAGCCACCGCGAATCTGCATATCTAGTATCGGGCATCGGATTTCTCGGTATCCAATTTGAAGGAAAAAATAATTTTAAGCCGGAATTGGAGAGAGAGAGAAATTCTCGTGCTGTCTAAATTTTTACGCAAGATTTTTTATAGATTTTGCGAGAATCTCGCAGGTTCGCGCTGAAATGGGACTACTGTACTCAAGTATATTGAGTTTATTTAACACATATTCAACAATGAAATGAAATAATTTATCTAATTATTTTTATTAAGTACTAGAATTGTAGCTGAATTAGCTCTTTTCAGCATGCTCTAGTAATTCTGAACTTTATTATTCTCAGAACTGATTTAAACTAAAATTATTATGATTTCAAATTTAATTAAACTAAAGGCTAAAACAAATGTTAATTTTTAATTAAAATTCTAAAGATATGTAAATTTAAATGGAAATGCATCAAATTCTAATTTATGCTTTTGAAATGGCTACATTTCTTAAGTATCCAAATTATTATCTTAATACTGTTATTCAGAAAATAGTCCTTCATTTCATTAATAATATGTTTGAGAAATAGTTTTTCTTTGTAAGATACAAAATAATTACAAGCATTTTAGATGATGCAAACAGATTGCAAAATTGAAAAAAAGTCTTTCACAATAAAGAAATATGCAGAGAATCATGCACAAATGCAGTTTATAGCAGTACTGATGCAATATGACCTTTTATTTCATTAATATAATATGTTTCAAAAATAGTTTTCTTGTACACAAAATTACTATAAAAATTTGAATCTATGCATATTTGGTTCCCTCACATTAATTCAACAATCATTGGTCATCTCTCTATTTCTCTCTTGTGACACTATGGGAGTAATTGCCATTTGCGATTGCTGATTATGCAATTGCAGAGAAACTGATTTTTTTTAGATGAAAGAATGGGAAAACTTGGATCTCAAAATTCGTGGCTTTGTTTCTCATTTCATGATGATTTCAGAACATTTGTGACCTATTTCCAATTTTATGACTTTTGTGATATGCGGATTCTCTTATGCAGATGATAAAAAATTGCAAATGCCCAAAAGATGAAAAATCTGACTGTTTTTGCCAAAAGTCGGATTTCCAAAATAAACACAGAAAAATTGGAACACTTGGCATCTATGATATTATACAACATTGCTAAAAAAATGTGCATTGTTTTAAAATTACTTAACCCTTTCTGGACAGTTGACGTGCCCATGCGTTGGCTGCGAACATGCATTCAAGAACGGCTGTCACGCATCCGCTTTGAGGAAAAATTTACCCTAAAAGACGACTGTCACTTGAGCGCATTTTCATATGGAACATTTTTATTTGAATTTATTTGTCTACTAGATGGCGTTAAATGTCCATGCGAACAACTCCAATGTATTTTGCAGATACAGTGATCTCTCACTTATGCGCGGGCGCAGG
This sequence comes from Amaurobius ferox, assembly GCA_951213105.1. Lineage (NCBI taxonomy): Eukaryota > Metazoa > Arthropoda > Arachnida > Araneae > Amaurobiidae > Amaurobius > Amaurobius ferox. The sequence goes on along the minus strand of OX578142.1, from coordinate 77,223,555 downwards.
GGACAGTGAGAAAAACTTGCATAAGTGAGAGACGCACAAGACGCACATCCCTTTTGTGATTTTGTGCACATAAGCAAAAAACCACAAAAGGGAGCTTAAAAGTGAAACATCAATACATTGTACTACATTATATTGTTAATTAATACTATGTATACACTACTGAAAAATGTAAATAAGATTAGTTTCAAAATGCAATGAATTTATTTTTTAATGAATTACTATTTTTTAAGAACACAAAGAAAATGGAAATGCTTACATACTCAAATTTCGTTTTACTCCTATTACTGCTTTCTCACAAAACGTTAACATGAATGTTCGAGACACAAGCTTCTTTAAACCATAGCACCAAAACTTTCTCAAATTCTTCGTACTTTCCACCTTGAATTCGGCTTCTTTTCTTCGACTGAATTCCACATTCTCGATGAGCTACTATTATCACCTCCTGATTTTTAAAAATCCCTGGGACATTAAAATGCTCCGCTAAAGCTTTTTTCGAGATGCAAGGATTTTCTTCGAATTTTTCAATAACATCCATTTTATACACACGCGCGAAAGCGACAATTTCGTTCTTTTTGACATTTTAAAACGTAACCATCTAACCAAAACTCCAAAGATTGTTTTTTCGTTAGCGATCAATCCCACGTGGTATGCACCGTACTAACCTCTCTAATTGGATGCGACTTTTACTGACGTCAATCACAAGAACCCCCGACGTTCACCCCTGTACATAAGGTAGAGGAATGTGTTCCTGGAATCTAAACAATAGGAAAAGGGCCCACTCGAGGAATCTACTTTTTGAACCGAAATTTTTTTTTTGCGACTCTCATAAGTGAGGGGTGCTTTTTTAGTGCGGCGCATAAATGAATGAGAGTTATCATTGTTTTCCTATATCCCTGAATGGTGCTGGTAAATACAAGGTACATAATGTTCTAATATAAACAAATTAGAACGTATCTCGTTGAAGTTAATAAGCTGCGAGAGCAAATTAAAAATTTCAGTTGAACAACTTCGCTGATATTTAAGCAGAGTATCAGTAGTAACAACGTCAATGGCAATTGTAAACTAATACAAACTAATTGTAGAGGTATAGAAAAAAGCAGTTCCAATTTAATTGAATTCACTTTTTATTAAGAAGCGAATCCATTGCTTTTGCTTACATGATATTTCTTACATTGTAACACAAAGCAAGCATACTATGTACAAATATTTGAGCTCTCAAGCTCAAGCGTAAAATGTCAATATAGTTCCAAGCTCAGACACATTCCAGGTTTAAGCAATCCTTGAAATACACGAGTAAGTAGAACAAAAGCTTTTTAGACTTACATAAATTTCGTGCATTTCCCGATGCCACCAATAGCTGGTCACACGCTATGGCTAAAACTTTAAACTTCACAGATTAACATTGCACAAAGTCCACAACACGGAACAACATGGTCTCCTTGACACACTGAGAACCATTAAAACATAAGATCCACCATTACTTGGATCAAACATCCGCGTCTACGATAAACATTATCGAAACATTCGACATTTTCGAACTAGACTCCAAATTTAGGCAACAACCTTTATACGGTCTGAATGTCGATCGATCCGTCTGCCCATATCATCGATCTGTATATCGATCAATCTTCTGATCCAATCTGCTTAAACCAAAAATGTGTCCAGCATTTATATCCGACGATGGGTGCGTTCCGGAACACAATCGTTGCCGGCAAGGCTAGGATAATGACGGAATTTAGGATAATGACGTTACGCTCCCGCAAAACGAGAATTGCGATGTAAACAAAACCAAGTTTCCAACAATCGGCCCCCCTCATGCAAAACACCAACTCTCGGCGCCCATGCTATCATCCAAAAAAGGTTACTCTAAGAATCAAGACCAAAATGTCAAGGTCCTTAGTATCCTAAAAACATAATGTATACATACATAAATTTAATACATTATAAAATTTTATAATACTTATAACACTCTAGAAAGTGAATAGCTTTTTTCTATTTTCTCTAAATGGCAACAACTAAACAAGTACACTTCTCTATTATGCACATCATAAGCATTCTTTAAAGTACATGATTAAAGACAATATAGTAAAAGAAACTCAGTATCACCATACTATTGCCCTTCTTAAGTACTAGCTCATACTAAAGAAAATTTTGCTACATTGAAAACTTATAGAAACATTAAGTTTAAAATTTAAAAATCTAAAGATATCAAAATTTAAGCTCTAGAAAATTTAGGTATAACCATACCTGCCAACTTTTACGAATTTTTCGTAATTTTTACGAAAATTCTCTTGTTTTACGATTTTACATGCGTAATCGATTTCTTTATGATTTTTAATATTTTTTACTAATTACGCTTAAAAATGCGCCAATTTGCCAATTTATCGCTAAATTTTTATTTTTACACCAAAATGTCGCCAAGCATTTGGATTGCTTGTCACACGAGAACGTTTGCGTTTTCATGTGACAAGCAATCCAAATGAACGCAGACAATGAATGCGGCAATGAACGCAGACGTTCTCGTGTGACAAGCTCTATTTATTCTGGTACTTCCAGCACGCAGCGTTCAAGAAACGGATGGCAGACAATGCTCCTCCTTCTAACCCGGAAGTGAGGCATAAAATCCCCCACAGAAAGGAATCAAAAATAAGTTGTAAATTTTTGTCTCCATAATCACCGTGATGTATGTCATCATATATGTCATTAATACATATGTTGTCATTGGACTCAAAGGGGAAACAGAAGAAAAAACTTTGCGCAGCATTTGAAAATATTTGTTTTACTTTTACCCCTTTTTGTTGAGAGTCCAAAATTACCAGTTTGCATCCATTTTCTTCTTCTAATGATTTCATATCAGAACAATAGACCTAATTTATTTTTATAGTGCGAATAAAAATAAAGAATTATTTTACTAAACAAATTATATTTCGCTTAAATTATAGGATGAGCAATTCAGTCTTTTCTTTTCAGGCTTTCCTGAGAGTACATAATTGCCTTTTTCCATCCATCTCCATCCCCTGATTATTACACATTAACTTTACTAAACTAGCTTATTTTGATATTTCAGTTGATTATAAAGGTCACCTTTTTAATTATTTTCATATAAATAGTAATTTTTTTTTTTTCATCTCTGCAGCGGTTGCCGAGAGAACGCTATTATTCTTTTCCATCGATCTCCATCTCCCTATTGTTGCACATTAACTTGACTTAATTAACTTATTTTCATATTTTGGTTGATTATAAAGGCAAATTTTTTTAATTATTTTCACATAAATAGTACGATCGTGAAATTCAGTTTTTTTTCGCGGGCGTTTCCGAGATTACGCAATTATCCTTTTCCATCGATCTCCTTCTCCTTATTGTTGCATATTAACTGGACTAAACTAGCTTATTTTCATAGTTTGGTTGATTATAAAAGTTAATTTTTTAGTTATTTTCATATAAATAGTACGATCATGAAATTCAATCTTTTTCAATCTAAAGCCTTTTCTGCCACATTTTTATGAAAAGATATTTTTGAACAAAATAAACATTTTCTTTAAAATATACTGCCACCAATTTTTATTTATGTGTAGACACTAGACAATGCACATTTTAATAATACATGATAATTTTATGAATGTGTTTAAAAATATACTGCAGTTTAAGAACAAAAAATTTGTGTCTTCCCAATTGTAAAAAAAAATTTTTTTGTGAAATTAAGTTCATAAATCCTGACCTGACTATTGTAATGATTTAATTTCAACAGAACTGACAAAATAAAAGCATGAGTTATTATAGATAACACAATCATAGTTTAGAATTAATATACAGTAATGTGTTAAAATTAAATTTGCCCATGTATTTAAACAAACCTGTTCTTAAACGCAATTGTCAAACTTGCATTTTCTAAATATAATAGAATTATATCATTTTTCATCATTACATAATGAATTATATCATCATTACATAACGTAACTTTCTGTCAAAATATTTTGAGAGATGAAGGATACAATGTAAATAATGTACAAATGAACATGCATACAACTGTTTTCAAAGAGATCTCAAAACAGTTGTGTGTTTCACATATTTGTGCATTATTTACATTGTGTCCTTTGAAAATCAGATTTATGTCGATTTGTTCTGTAAAACTCATTTTACACACTATTCTGATTTTTACTCCAAATAAATTGGCAGCTATGGTATAACTATTAAATTTAACATTTAAGATTAAAAATTTATTGTAAATATCAAATTCAAGTTGTAGAAAATTTTATGTATAACTATTAAATTTAACATTTAAGATTAAAAATTGAAGTCCAAACATCAAGTCAAGAAAATTTTATGTATAACTATTAAATTTAGCATTTAAGATTAAAAATTTAAGTTTAAGTATCTTAGCCCATGACAAGTATACACTATAAATACCAAATACAATGGCAACGATAATAAAAGAAGATACAGAAGGTAAACATACATATGAGATAAACACAGATTAAAAAATGTTATGATTCATGTGTTTTTATATCAATAATGTACATCCCAGAGATCAAACATACATTTTATTCACATAAGCAGAAACGCATTATGCGTGTAGTAAAAAATGGATATATATTTGTCAAGTGTAATGTGAGAAAAGTAGCAGTTCATTGTCACATAAAAATATATACTCAAGATACATTTCATTTGTATCAATGAGAGAGGAGTAAATCATAAGATACCTTCACCATTTATACTTTGAAAAATGTGTAAAAATTTTAAAGAAAAATTTCTTTTATTTAAATAGTTAAATTTATTTACATTTTAAAGATATCATTTCTAAATTTTAAGACCCTATCTTTAGTCAAAGGTTTTGTGAAGTAATCTGCTACGTTATCTTTAGTATTGACAAAGTTAATTTTAAAAGGCTTATTTACAACTAACTTAAAAAGTGATACTTTATATCTATGTGCTTAGTTCTACTATTCTCAATTGGGAAATTTGAAAAATTTATTGCACCCTGGTTATCACAAAATATTATACAATTATTTTTGTTAAATTTTAACCCTAGCTTTTTACATTCCTCAATAACGTTTTGCATCCAGATCATTTCTTTAGCGGCCTCTGCCAATGAAACATATTCAGCTTCCATCGTTGACAGACTAACACACTTGTGCTTAAATGTACGCCAAGAAATTGGTACTTTGTCAATCAGGAACAACATACCACCAAGTGACACTCTGTCATCTCTATTGGCTGCAAAATCTGAGTCTGAGTAGCAGTTTAGCCTTAAATCACAAATATTTGACAAATTTAACATATACTCTCTGGTCTTTTCAACATATCCCAACAATTTTAATAATGCATCCCAATGCTTTATCCCTGGATTCTTTTGAAATTGAGACAAAATATTAACTGCATAGCATATGTCTAGTCTAGTTCTACTGGACAGATAGGCTAGACATCCAATCAAGCTTCTGTATGAAAAACCCTGCATTTGTGTTAATTCACTATCATTCATTGGGCAATCAATCTTGCTTAAAATGCTTCCCTTTGCAATAGGTAGTGAGGAAACTGGATATTTGAACCTTTTAAACATCTGACAAACTTTGTCAATGTAATCACCTTGATGTATGTGAAATTTGTTTTCTATCTCTTTAAATTCCACACCCAAAAGTCTTTTGACTTTTCCTAATTCTTTGATATCAAATTCTTTACTCAAAAGTGAAACAGTATAGTCTATTTCTTTTTATTGTTCAGCAAACAAAATTATGTCGTCTACGTAAACCAGCATTAATACCTTATTCTGGTATATATAAGCACAGTTGCACCATTTAAATTTAAAATAGTTTAATTTTTTCAAAGTGGTGTCAAGCTCTGTATACCACTCCCTTCCGCTTTGATGAAGGCCATATATTGCCCTCTTAAGCAAATATACATATTGAGGCTGGCTAGGATCGAAATATCCATGTGGCTGTTTCATAAAAATTTTATCATTAAGTTTTGCATAAAGATATGTGGACTTAATGTCTAGTTGAAAATGTTTCCATTTAAGCTTGCAAACGAATATGGAGAAGAAGGCTCTGATCAAACTAAAATTAATCACAGGGCAAAACACTTCATCATATGAGTCCCCTTTTACCTGGGTATATCCTTGAGCTACTAGGCGAGCTTTGAATCTTTTGACATTCCCCCTTTCATCCTTCTTAATGGTATAAACCCATCTACTTTCAATTATTTTTTGTTGTGAGACAGGTGCAGGAACTAAGTCCTAGACACCCCTCTTCTGCATTGTAGCTATTTCATCATTCAGGGCCTCGTGCCATTTATCGGACTGGGGAGATTCAATTGCCGATCTATAGCTTTTGGGTATCAAGATCTCGACATTGCTTGCTTCCGGTTTTCTTTTGATATCACTTACCCCATTTTTCTCTCTACTAAAATTAAACATTTGCTGATCATAATGAGTATTGGATTTCTCACAAAATTTTCTGACATCATTATGAGATCTCAGCCTTTTACTGTCACCTTTTACTGAGTAGTAAACGTCCGTCCTACTCCCATCAGGCCTAGGTACTACTTTCTGTACCCAGCTAATATCTGAGCAGGGTGTCAGATCAGAATCAGCAGGAGAGTCCTCTTCCTCACTAGACTTGCTAGTGTCATGGCTCTCACCTGCTTCTTCCTCTGACACTTCTCCCAAACATTCTGATTCCGAGTCAATCGACTGAGTAACTTTCGATTTCCTCAAGGTGATCACTTTAGGGTAATTAGGGCCCAGGACGCCTTCCGCTGCCTCTTCTTCCTCAAATCTTGGAATTCCTTAAAGATTTTAAATATCTCTGATTTTTGTTTCATGATATACACAAACACCTTCCGGCTGAAGTCGTCAGTTATCGTCAAAAAGTATTTGTTTCTTCCCATTGAAGCTGTAGGTAAGGGACCACATACATCCATATGGAGTAATTGTAAAGGTTTAGTGGACCTTATCCTACCAATTGGCTTAAAAGAAATTCTCTTAGACTTTGCTAATTTACAATGTGTACAATTAATTTTTGCATATTTTAGTCTAGGGAGTCCATTAGCCGCGGAAACTTTACTAGTCTGATATAGATAATCAGAGTTAATGTGGCAATATCTCCTATGCCAGAGTTCAGTTTTATTTAAAACTTCTGAAACTGAACAACTTGGTTTATCATTAACTTTCCCCTTTGACCTCAACTTCACATCAGAGTTATCTTTACTTTTATTTACACTAGGCAAATTCTTCATTTTGTTAATACTGTTTTTCTTATTTAGGAGTTTTTTATCTTTCTTAGATTCTTTATCCCTATCCTGATCCTTTCCTTTAGTTTTATGGTCTTCGACATTGTTATTTACAGTCTGAGTTTCGTATTGAGGTTTTAAAAAATATAAGCCTTCTTTTCTTTTTGCATAGAAGTATTTTTCCCCCTTTGGAGTGTTAAACCACAATACCCTGTTAGCCCCTTTAAATGTATACCCTGTTCCTCAAGAACAGATGCTGCTAACAAGTTTCACCTTAACTTAGGTGAAAACATAGCATCAGAAAGTACAATATCACTTTTTACGTTCTTAAACTGAACAAACATTTTGACCGTACCGATAGCCTCAACTGGGCTCTCAATATCACCCACTACTAGCCACATAGATGCACCTTTGCTTTCTTTAAATTTTGAGAACATTTTAATGTTATTGCAAAAGTGCCACGTAGCAGCGGTGTCAATTACCCAGCTGAGTCTATCGCTAGGATCCTGCACAGTATTTGCTTCAATTTTAGCAGAAGAATACAATTCAATTATATTATTTGAGCTAGTCTTAATCTTAGGGCAGTTTCTTTTTAAGTGACCTACTTTTTAAAAAAAATAACACGGTCCTATGACCTTCTTAACTGGTTTTCCAATTTTAAACACACTGTTATTTTTACTACTTACATTTGCATTACACTGAGATAAAAATACAGATGATTTTTGACTTACATGATTTCTGTCACTACAGAGTTGCCGAATACAGCCTTCTTCATCTGATAGCTCACGCTGGATCTTTTTCAACGTAAAGTCTTTGTCATCCCAACAGTAAATTTGTTGAACCAATGTCTGGAAGTCGTCCAAGAGGTATCTGATGGCTTGAAATGCCACATAGACACTTTACACCAGGTGCTTGACATCCTTCAACTTGGCGACCGCTCTTTTCAAACATGTGCAAAAAATGTCCACGGGTTCATCTGGCTCTGGACGCAGGCTAAAGAACTCATCTAACAAGCGCACTAAGTTGGCACGTGTCAGCGCTTCGAAATGTGCTTTTAACTTGTCCCACGCATCTGCCGGATCGTCGTTAATGTCTATTAGCTCTTGGTAGTCAGATGATACGTTCTGGAACAGGATTGATAACGCGCGGTCCCTTCTGCACATGTACTCTTAATAGTCACGCTGTGACGTTTTATCATCCACTGGTATTGCTGTTCAGTCCACGAATCCGAAACAGCCCTCTCCTTTCAGAACGAATGAAATCTCATTTCTCCATGTGACGTAATTGTCTGTTGTCAATGCACTAATTTTATTTGCCTCCATGGCAAGATGGTCTTTTAGAACTGAACTGAACCGATTGACTTGTTTATGCTTTCATCGACATGCAAATGGCGCTGTCCACGGCCCCTGTCGACAGGATTCTTAGCTTCTTTATTGAACACTAGCACTTCTTACATAAATTAAACCTTTAACGTTATTATGGGTGAGCTAGGGCCCATAACCTGCTAGTAAATACAAGGTACATAATGTTCTAATTTAAACAAATTAGAACGTATCTCGTTGAAGTTAATAAGCTGCGAGAGCAAATTAAAAATTTCAGTTGAACAACTTCGCTGGTATTTAAGCAGAGTATCAGTAGTAACAACGTCAATGGCAATTGTAAATTAATACAACTAATTGTAGAGGTGTAGAAAAAAGCAGTTCTAATTTAATTCAAATCACTTTTTATTAAGAAGCGAATCCATTGCTTTTGCTTACATGATATTTCTGGCATTGTAACATAAAGCAAGCATACTATGTACAAATATTTGAGCTCTCAAGCTCAAGTGTAAGATGTCAATATAGTTCCAAGCTCAGACACATTCCAGGTTTAAGCAATCCTTGAAATACACGAGTAAGTAGAACAAAAGCTTTTTAGACTTGCATAAATTTCGGGCATTTCCCGATGCCACCAATAGCTGGTCACACGCTACGGCTAAAACTTTAAACTTCACAGATTAACATTGCACAAGGTCCACAACACGGAACAACATGGTCTCCTTGACTGAGAACCATTTAAACATAAGATCTACCATTACTTGGATCAAACATCCGCGTCTACAATAAACATTATTGAAACATTCGACATTTTCGAACTAAACTCTAAATTTAGGCAACAACCTTTACAAGGTCTGAATGTCGATCGATCCGTCTGCCCATATCATTGATCTGTATATCGATCAATCTTCCGATCCGATCTGCTTAAATCAAAAATGTGTCCAGCATTTATATCCGACGACGATGGGTGCGTTACAGAACACAATCGTTGCTGGCAACGCCCTCTGGATATGCAAAGCAGGATGCGTGAGCGGCGAGAAGGTGATTTGCATGATAAGCCAAGTTTGTTCACATCGCAATTCGTTCACGAGAACGGAAAAATCATTTAAGATAATGACGTCATGCTCCCACGAAACGAGAATTGCGATGTAAACAAAACCAAGTGTCCAACAGCCGAGACCGCGGTAAAAACGCACAAAAAATGAGCACGTATAAGTGAGGGATCACTGTACTTGACCTTGGCATAGGGAGCATCCAATGAATTATTTCTCCATCTGGAGTGGTGAAACATGGTTTTGTAATATAAACAGAGCACATCTCGCAGCATCTACAGTTTGGGTTTCGGGTCTTGTTTTGATTTTAGCTTAATGATTTTGTTGGTGCATTATAGGAATGTAAGAGAGTTTTTTTTTTTTTTAAGTTTAGGTTTTAGAGGAATGTGCGGCAGTGAAATTATTAGGTTATTTCGGATAAAAGAATGGCTGGTCCAGGACTTTTCCTTTCTGTGGAAGAATATACTCGTATGAGAAACGAACCGGGCAATAATGAAAGTGATGCAGATAGTAAAGATTTGTGGAATTGTGGTATTTCTGAAGATGAAAATGCAAATTATTCTTCAGATTCTGAGCGTACTCTTTTTACAACATTGCCAGCTTCAGTAGCTGTTTCTGATAATTATGTTTGTATTATTTCTGCTAATTATGTTGGTACGTATTTTGGACAGGAGATTTGAAAAATTTGAATTCTTTTGAGTTTTTGAGCATTCTTGGAATCAATCACAATATTATGCCGCCTAATTTGTATAAGGAAATTAATTTTTTTTAGCATATTTTTTGATGATGAATAGTAGAATTCATAGTAAAAACAACTAACAAATATTTTGCATTGAGATTCATATGAAAAATATACATCAAATAGAAAATAAGTATTTCTATTATTCCTGAAAAAAGTAAATTTCTGTGTTGAAAAGGTGATTTTCAGTGAATTTATTTCGAGAGTTAGGCTTAGTGCAACAAATTAGCCACCCTTTGGAGGAAGTTCGGAAGTGAAGCTCTCCGTCTTTTAGGCCATGGTAGTTCCGGAATGTCACCGTCCAGAAAGGGTTAAGCCACAATAAATCTACAACTTGGGTTAAATATATTTGAAGCACTAAAATAAAAAAGCTAAACTTTAAATCCTTTTAAAGTATGATATATGTGAAATATCAGTTAAAACCCAAAGGTTTTGTTGCATATTATGAATGCATTGAGGCATTTTGATTTATGTGATGAATTGATGCACAAAAAATATCTAGTTTTATATTAAAACAAGAAACAGTATTTGGTATTGTCAGGATTTTAAAGTAGAATTCATTCATTAGGTTTATTGAAAGGCATAGCCACCCACTTCATGAGTGCATTCTTGAATTACAAACCACATGTCAGCACATGCTGCACCCTAAATAAGTACCAAATCTCAAATTAGATTGCTACTCAGGGATGTAATATGCCTTAGTCCCAGCACTGGGCACATCGAACACTATGCCTCAACGCGACTGTGTATTATGTCCTAAATATGTCTTTTGCCCTCTGCGTGGGTGTATAATCTCTTGTGATATGCACTAAATAATCTTTTTTAATACACCCTAAATAAGCTCTTTTGATATGTCCTAAATTAGCTGTTTTGATATCTCCTAAGTAAGCTCTTTTGATACATCCTAAATAAGCTTTTTTGATACACTCTAATTAAGACCTTTTGATATGCCTTAAATAAGCTCTTTTAATGTACCCATAAATAAGTTCCTTTGATACTCCCTAACACATGTGAGCACATGCTGCACCCTAAATAAGCAAATAATATCATCTTAGATTGCTGCTGAGCGATGTAATATGTCTCTGTCCCAGCACTGGGTACATCGAACACTGTGCCTCAATACAACTACAGTGCCTAGAATGCTTAGGGTTGCATTCGTAAGAGAGAAGTGGTCAAAAACTGATTTCAATAATTCAGGGCACATCAGGTAAAAGTAGGGAGCTGTGGAATACTTTCCTTAGAACTCGCATGGTTCTTTACTTGCTCTCTGGGGTAGAGAAACAATCCCCAATTGTGGTAAGTCCGGCAGTAGACACACGCACCATCGTTAAAAACACAACTCTTTATTCATACGTACATTGCTTACAATTTATCTCTCCCATACTCCCTTCCACAATATATTACATTTATATAAACTGAGAGCACATTCCAGCTTAACAGCGCTATCCAATCATAATCACAGACAAACAAAATTAGCATAAACTGAAGGTGTCACAGCGCCATCTATAACAATGAGGAGAGAGAATTAAATTCTCAACATCCTCCCCCCGGATGAACGATTAGTTCATCCAAATTGCTATCCCTAATTCAAATATATAAATTGCAATTCAGACATAATATAACTAAAATTAATTCTTACCTTTCTGTGGCAATTCTAATACATCAATATAAAACAATGTTACAAAAGAATGTTACAGTTAAATGTGACAGTCAATTAAAGAAAGTAATAAGTAATAAACAATAACATGAAAAAATATAACAATGAATATCATGAAATAATTTAACATTCAAATGTCCTGAACTTTAAGAGGATATAATAATTGCACAGGGCATCTTATAGTTCCACCTTTAGTCTTAATTGCATAGGAATGAACTTTACCATCCTGGCCGCTGAATAGTTCAGTTACCGTGCCTATTTTCCACAAGTTCCTCGGAACACGTTCGTCATTGATCAGCACTATGTCATTTATATTAAGTTCAGTAGGTTTTTTAGTAATAGGCACAGAGTTTGCTGACCTTAAATTTAATAGATACTCCTTTTTCCCATCTTTGCCAAAATTGATCAAGAAGTTTTTTGCCATAATTGTACCGATTCACCAACACTTTCTTGGTACTAGAGAATGCTTCATTGCTCAGTCTTACTACTGGTAAACACATTGGTCATCTTCCCAACAAGAAATGGGCAGGAGTCAGCGGAAATGGCTCTTGAGGATCTGAATACACATATGTTATTGGTCTGGTGTTGATCACTGCTTTTATCTCCGTGAGCAGTGTTTCAAGCTCATCAGTTGTCAACGATGTCGTTCCAGCTATCTTCCGCAGACACACCTTCACTGAACGCACCAATCTTTCATAAAAACCTCCCACCAGACTCCCTTCTCTATAATATACTTCTACTTTATTCTATGCAATGCATAAAATTCTTTTACATCCGCATGATGTATAATTTTCCACATTCTTCTGAGTTCGAAATCTGCACGTTTTGACGTTGTCCGAATACACTGTAGAACATAATCCTCTTCTGGCAATGAATCTACGAAAAGCCAATAGGAATGTTTCGGTCATAAGTTTATTCACAAGTTCCAAATGGACAGCTCTGGTGACTGCACGCGTGAATAAAAGAATATAATGTTTCACGTCACTGTTCTTGATGAAGACAGGTCCTGAAAAATCTAAACCGGTGATGGCGAAAGGGGGTGATATTTCAATTCTATCCGCAGGTAAAGGAGCCATAATTTGAGTTCCTGAACGAACGTTGTATCTTTTACAAATGGCACATTTCCGAATAAATGACTTTGTAATCTGTCTTCCTCTAATAATCCAGTAATTATCTCTGACCTGCACAAGAGTGTCTGCCACTCCGGAATGAAGACCCTTCTCATGTGCTTGTTGCACTATGAGTTCAGAGAATCAGTGCTTGGTAGGTAGTAAAATTGGATGTTTCTCATGATACTTTAAATTCAATCTTTGTAGTCTTCCTCCTACAAGAATTAATCCTTCATCATTCAGAAATGGATCTAGATCATGAATGCGTGAATCCTTTGGTAAATTTTTGCTTTCTCGAAAACATTTGACCTCTATGGGAAAACTTTCATCTTGAGTTTTGCTTATCCAAAATTGTTTCCAGCTAAAATTTCTTCTGCAGTTAATTCAGATGTCAGTCTTTTCTCCTTGTGTTTTGTCCTTGAATTTAGCATAAATCTCAGTTATCCAAGCTGTTATCCTATAAATTCGCATGATTGAATTGAATGTGTTTAAATCAAGAAGTTGATCTTCAGCCTTACAATTTTCATTAGCACAATTAACCACTACTTCAAATTTCAGTCATAACTCTTGTTTGATTGCTTCTTTGTTCCTTTCATTCTTAGGCCACTTATCTTGAGGTTTGATCAGCCAATCAGGTCCTTTCCACCACTTTCTAGAATTTAATAACTCATCTACTGAGCACCCTCTGGAAAGTATGTCAGCAGGATTTTCACTTGAACGGCAATATCGCCAATTCTGTGGGTCTGAAATTGTTTGAATTTCAGTTACTCTATTGCATACAAATGGTTTCCACTTCTTTGCATTCCCACAAATCCATCCAATAGCTACTGTTGAGTCTGACCACATAAAGTAATTGTCACCTATATTAAATAAATCTCTCAAAGACTTTAATAATCTTGATCCTATTAAGGCGGCCATTAACTCCAACTTTGGCAATGTCAGTTTCTTTACTGAAGCAACTCGTATTTTTGAAGCAACAAAACTGACACTGAATAATTTCTTCTCTGTTCTGTAACGTACATATGCTACAGCTCCATAGGCGGCTTCGCTTGAATCACAGAAAATGTGCAACTGTAACTGATACGAATCGGGAGTGATTTCACTCGAAAAGTAACATCTTCCAATGGATAAATCTTGCAATTTTGCAAGTTCCATGCACCAATCATTCCATTTATGTTTCAAATCGTCTGGTAATTCTTGATCCCATTCTAAACCTTTTTCCCACAACTCTTGAAACAAAATTTTAATCCTTATCACAAAAGGGGATACTATTCCCATGGGGTCGAAAAGTTTATTTGATAACTTCAAAATACTTCTCTTAGTATTACTAAAAGAAGTATCCGGTTTCCAGTGTTTTTAAAAGCGATGATAAATCAAATTTAGATTCTTCTGTTGAAGTGTTCCACGTAATTCCTAAAACCTTAATAATCATTGTCTCATCTTCCACTGTTTGATGTTTAAAATTTGTATTATGCCAAATATGCGCAAGTTCCACTGAATTTGTTCTCCATTTACGAAGATTCATATTTGCTTTTTTCAAAATAAATTTGGCATCCCTTGATAAACCTTCAGCCTTGATAATATTATCTGCACCAGAAATAAGATTGTCCACATACAAATTTTCATTTAAGATTTTAAAAGCTTCTGGATGAGATATTTCATATTTCTTGATATGATGCTTTATCGTCGCCTCTAAAACAAAGGGGCTTGAACTTACCCCGAAGGTTACTCTTGTCCTTCTATGTTTCCCATTCTTCCGGAGGAAAATTTTCAAACCATAGAAAATTTTCATAATCTCAGTCTTCTTTTGCGAGAGAAATTTCCAAAAATGCTTGTTCAATGTCCGCAATAACACCAGTCTTGTTCATTCTAAATTTCAGAAGAAGTGTTAAAAGATTTGGATTCAAATTGGGTCCAGCAATCAAAATGTCATTCAAAGACGAGCAGTTCTTATCTCGTGATGAGGCATCAAAAATGATCCTTAACTTCGTAGTTTCCTTTTCACGTTTTAAAATCGGGTGATGGGGTAAATAATATTCGCACCTTGCTGATGTGTTTGTGTGTGAATCAACCCTTTCCATAATCTCGTCTTCTAATTGTCCCTTAAATACATTTTTATATTCTTCATAAAGTGAAGGGT
This sequence comes from Amaurobius ferox, assembly GCA_951213105.1. Taxonomy (NCBI): domain Eukaryota; kingdom Metazoa; phylum Arthropoda; class Arachnida; order Araneae; family Amaurobiidae; genus Amaurobius; species Amaurobius ferox. The sequence goes on along the minus strand of OX578142.1, from coordinate 77,208,318 downwards.
CTAACTTGAACCTCTTTATTAGACTAAAAAGTCTTCTTTCAGCAACAACATAATTATTTTCAATATTTACTTCATCCCTAAATGGCAATCGAACCTCATATCTGCCATCCTTAAATTTGATTTCCTTTTCAAAATGTTCTAAAGTCTCAACATCAATAGCTGAAGTTTCATTACAATCTTGAGTTATACCTAAACTCTCTACTTCCCAAAATCTTTTTTAACTCATTATTTGATGGCTCTGAGCTATTCTCGATCGGCACTAAAGGCATTGCATTTTCTCATTCAGTGGAAATCATTTCTTCTTTTAACTTATGATTCATTTCAGTATTCGTGTAAAAACAAACATTTTTCACAGCTAAAAAATCCAACATTTGTCCTTGAATTTTACCCTGAATCGTCCAGCCAAATATAGTCTGTATAGCATATAAATGTTTATTTAATTTTTCAATGCGTCCTGTGTTGACATTCCAAAAGAGATTGGTGCCAATTAATATCTGTATCAGTTCAGTGTCTGGATACTTGCAATCATCTTCTAGCTGTAAATTTTTTCGTTTAATTAGGTGTTCAATTCTTGGTCCAGGTGCCAAGATCACAGCTCCCGTTATTTCTTGCGTAATCAAAACTTCTAAATAGATCATCCGGTTTCTATACTTTCTATTTCTCAATTGAATTTCTGCAACATCAAATGTTTTTTCTAACGGATCCGATCGACCAAATGTAAATACAATTAAACTTTCCGTTCTGATAGTCTTCAATTGCAGTTCATCTGCTAGCGATTTCGTAATGAAAGAACGCATTGAAGCATTATCCATGAGAATCCTTAATTGTTTTGATTTCGATTGCGTGCATATTTCAGCAGCACAAGTTTGTAATAAAACTTTTGCTGGATATTTAGAATATGAATTTAAATGTGACACAGAAGAAACTAGCGTTTGATTTTCTGAGTTTGCCGTTATTTACCCTCATATCATTTGTCGGTTCTGCTTTAGGATTTTGATTCTGCGTACAAATAATTTCATGGTTGTTTCTACTGTTACATATTTTGCAGGATGACATTTGCCTTCTACATTTTGCACTGATATGAAAACGACCAAATCATCTAAAACAACGACCATCCTTTTTCAATTTAAATTTCTTATCCTCTGTAGAAATGGTTTTACAATTGAAAACATTATGGTTATTGTCGTTACAGAATATGCAGTATTTTACTGTAGTAGAAAAATGCAGCTGTTGGAATAGAATTTTGAGTTGAATTTCTTTTAAACATTTCGTTTCTAGCTTCTATAGGTGAAACTAAATTTCTGGGTTTCTTGGAATTATTCAATGCAATCGAAGCTTCTCGGCATTCTACTTCTATGCGAATAAATTCTACAAGTTCCTTAATTTCGAATTCTGATTTTCTGCTTCTTTTCCTATTGAATTCCAAACTTATGTCTTCCGGTATCAGTTTCATCAAAATCGGGCATAGAATTTGCCTAAACGAATCAGATGCGGCCCCTATTGTTTCCAAATTTCTAATTTGTATTTTGCATTCATCATATAATTGACGAAGTGCCTTTAAGTTAGAAGAGTTTTTAACAGGTTCTAGATTCAATAAGTTGGTTATATGCGAGTCTATTACAATATCCTTTCTTCCAAAACGATTCTTTAACAGTTCCATGCATGAGTCATAGTTTTCGCTAGTAAGTTTAAATCCTTTAACTGCATTTGCTGCGATACTGCCCAAAAGTGTCTTTAGATATTTAAATTTTTCAATTTTCGTTAAACCTTCATTTCCATGTATGGCATTATCAAATTGTGACCGAAATTCAAGCCACAGGGAAGAATCTCCATATAATTTGTTAATTATTGAGTTTAGGCAACTTTACTAGTCTATGTTCATTCACATGAGAACTTTCGTTATCCGAGGAAATTGATCTTACATTATTTTGCGTAACCACATTAGAAGTTGAACTTTTTACACTCTCCTTTAAATATCTAGAAATTTTACCTTTCCATTTTGTTATTTTTTCCTTATATTCTTCGCTAACATTTATTTCGGCTTCAAATTCATCAGCATCAATAATCAATTCAATTTTTTCGTCGAGATCCTTAAGTTCTTTAGCCTTCTCAATTAACTGATCCAAGAGTTTGTTTAATTCTTCAATGGTTTGCGGTCCGTCAATTATTACCTTAAAAAGGTTCTCAATTTTATTCGTTAATTTAGTTGTGTTAGCCCTAATAATGGTGCGTTTGCACTTCAGTTGTTCTGGTTCCATAACGAATTTTTGAAAATGTCTTGATTAAAATCTTCAAATTGATTTTCATTCACTTACCCCAAACAGTTGATCAACCTCTAGGCCCCACGTTAGGCACCAACTTGTAGAATACTTTCCTTAGAACTTGCATGGTTCTTCACTTGTTCTCGGGGGTAGAGAAACAATCCCCGATTGTGGTATGTCCAGCAGTAAGACACACGCACCATCGTTAAAAACACAATTCTTTATTCATACGTACATGGCTTACAATTTATCTCTCCCATACTCCCTTCCACAACATCTTACATTTATATAAACTGGGAGTATATTCCGGCTTAACAGCTCTTTCCAATCATAATCACAGAGAAACAAAATTAGCATAAACTGGAAGCGTCATAGCGCCATCTATAACAATGAGGAGAGAGAATTAAATTCTCAACAGGAGCAAGAAAGTGTAGCACCATCTGCTGTCGTCAATTAAAGTTATTGATTAGACTGTGCTTTTAGTTAAATTTTGCTTGATCATAATTTGATATCATTTAAGCAATAAATCTATTTAATTTTATTAAAAACTTGCACAAATTTACGTGTTTCTCTATAAATTTACTTCACAAAGATAGTATAAGTGACTTATTTGACACTTTGTCAATTCTACATTAAGCTTCATAGGATGTGAAAGCCACAAAGTGGAACTGGCAAAAATATGATAACCAGATTTCATTTTTATATTAAAGGTATCAACAGAGACAAATGCACAAAAAGAAACAAAGTAAAATTTTCAACGATGAGTAAATGTAGATAATGCATTTAAATAAGTGAAATGCATATAAAATATTAAAATAATGATACTTTTTTGTTATTAAAATATTTTCTATTTTTAAATTTAGTTTTTGTCTTCACTAAAGTAGATAATATCCTTTAAACATTTATTTTTCTATAAGAATGTATATATCTATATTATACTGTTGTTTTTTATTATACATTGTATAATATTAAACTTGTGGTATAAAGCAAGAAATAATACCTTATCTGTAAATATTTTGTTCAATTTATACATATCATTTTTTTTTTTCCAAGTTGTACAAATTTATTGTTGAAATCATAAAATTAATTTAATCAACTTTGAATTTTAACATGAAGAATAAAAGTTCTCAATATGATGCCTGATTCAAAATTGATTTAATAAATGCATATAGTCATGATAGGCTCAATATGGCTGTTGCAGTGTATAAATTGCTATAACTTATAACAATGGTGTATTTTCTTTGAATTTAAAAACTAGAAATAAGTCTTAATATTGACTAATTGAAATGATGCATATAAGATACATTTAAATAAATAAATAAATAACTTTGTAATGAAAAGATAATTGAGATAGAATATTCTTATCTTAATAGTGCTATATATAGATATTAGGTATATGTCTTTAAGGATTTACAGTAATACACTATAAAGATGAGCTGCCAGGTAAGTTTTATGTATTTATTTAATTATACTAAGATAAATTTGAGTATATCTTTCTCCAAATACAACTCACAAAATGATTTATTTAAAAACTTATTAAGTTTTATCTGAGCTATTTTATTTAATGTTTTGTATAAAAGAAAGTTTATATGCATTTCTTTCTGCAAATGCATTATTTAAAACAAATTTAGTGTAAATTTGCGTTCGTTTTGTACCCCTCCTCAAGTTGTATGATGAATTTGTATGATTTTATATCTATTTTATATAATTATAAAAATAAATGTTTGCTTGCCAAATAATAATGAAATGAATAAATAATTTGGCATCACGTCTGATGTTATAATAGCAAAAATTAAGCACACATCCACAACAGAAGGTCTTAATTTTACTTCCTATAAGACGTACAAAAGTTTAAAAAAAGGGCCAGAGCGCTTTCGAGCATAAGTACGCTCTTCATCAGTGGCTATATTGAATTGTTCATATATAGACCAGATATAGAGACAAAATTTGCATAAATATAATTTACAAAAGGATCTACATTTAGACAAGGATAAACCGTAAACTATTTTTTTAGAGTTTCAAAAATTTCAACAACAAAAAACAGCATATTAAATTACAATTTAATTACAGAAATCAAAGAAATAGGGAGGGGGGGCAATCAAGCATAATCCCAAAGATGAAGACGTCAAAGATAACTTTGCAAAGACTTGAATTGCATGGAGTCGAGAATGAGTCGCCAAGCGTAACTCAAATTCATAACAGGGTCAAAATTACATACATACTCACGGTAAATATAAATAAAAAGGGATTCAAGAAGGAGAATATCACGAGGGTTATTACAACGCATCAAAAGGAAAGTCTTTTCAAAAAGAGGCTGAAAATTATCTTTAACAACAAATTGAGCAAGAGCCGTAGAAAGTTTACTATCCCTGACATCCCGAGCATGTTCTGCTAAACGGATGCCAACGGTGCGTTTAGTACTTCCAATATAAAATTACCATTGGTGGACAACAGGGGAACAACATACATCCCAGCAAAGCTTTTGAAGTCATCCTTATCACCCAGTTTATCAGACCGAATACGGTTAAGTAAAGAAGAAATATTAGAATGTGCAGGTCTGAAACCAAACTCAGAACAAAAATGGATAAAGGGGCGGAAAATCCGAGGATTGTATGAAAAACTAGACCTATAAGTCAAACGATCTTTTAAGGCAATAAGTTTAGTATCAAAAAGGGTGTATTTACGGCGAACTTGGAAGAAAACCTTATAAATAAACTCAAAGGAGTAGGCAGCCTCACGGCCAAGGCCAAAAATAAATTCAGTTTCATCACTTAAAGCAGAGATAGATGAACAAACATTAAAAGCGCGATTAAATGCGCGATTCAAGGTACTATTAGATTTAAATTTAGTTTTGTATAAAATATTAATGAAATTTTCAGTTGAATTGATAGAAAATTTATGGTTATTAAAAAAAGGTTTTAAGAAGGCAAGGGATTTTTCTAAAAAATAAGTAGGTCCGCAACATTTAAATCTAATAGTACCTTGCATAGTTTTGATATTGTTTCTTTATTTCCTAGTATACCCGTTGACATTGCTATTGAAATTATTATAAAAAAACTACATAATCATAATTTTAAAACTCCTACTATCGACGCAATCACTTCTGCTTTAAATATTGTTGCGTAGACAAATTATTTTGGTTTCCATGATGCTATTTATCTACAAACCTGTGGTGCCCCTATGGGTAGCCCTTTATCTGGTATTTTGGCCGAGGCGGTTTTGCAGGAACTCGAGAATGAGATTTTGCCTTTTTTATGCCCCCCCCCCCCCTCTCTTTGGTGCCGTTTTGTGGATGATGTGTTTATTGTTTGGGATAGTGATTTAGAAGATCTTTCTTTTCTTTTGTCTAAAGTTAATGATTTTTACCCTTCTATCAATTTTACTATCGAACATGAAACTAATGGTTCTTTGCCTTTTCTTGATGTACTGGTCACCCGTTCTGCTACTGGTTTTCAAACCTTGGTTTTCCGTAACCCTTCTTTTACTAATTCCTGTATTATTCCCTTACTAATTCCTGCTAATTCTTACCATCCTCTTTCCTCTAAAAAAGCTTCTTTTTATGCTTATTTTAATCGTGCTTTTAATAGTTTGTTCATCTATCTCTGCTTTAAGTGATGAAATTGAATTTATTTTTGGCCTTGGCCGTGAGGCTGCCTACTCCTTTGAGTTTATTTATAAGGTTTTCTTCCAAGTTCGCCGTAAATATACCCTTTTTGATACTAAACTTATTGCCTTAAAAGATCGTTTGACTTATAGGTCTAGTTTTTCATACATCCTCGGATTTTCCACCCCTTTATCCATTTTTGTTCTGAGTTTGGTTTCAGACCTGCACATTCTAATATTTCTTCTTTATTTAACCGTATTCGGTCTGATAAATTGGGTGATAAGGATGACTTTAAAAGCTTTGCTGGGGTGTATGTTGTTCCCCTGTTGTCCACCGATGGTAATTTTATATTGGAAGTACTAAACGCACTGTTGGCATCCGTTTAGCAGAACATGCTCGGGATGTCAGGGATAGTAAACTTTCTACGGCTCTTACTCAATTTGTTGTTAAAGATAATTTTCAGCCTCTTTTTGAAAAGACTTTCCTTTTGATGCATTGTAATAACACTCGTGATATTCTCCTTTTTGAATCCCTTTTTATTTATATTTACCGTGAGTACGTTTGTAATTTTGACCCTGTTATGAATTTGAGTTACGCTTGGCGACTCATTCTCGACTCCATGCAATTCAAGTCTCTGCAAAGTTATCTTTGACGTCTTCATCTTTGGGATTATGCTTGATTCCCCCCTCCCCCCCTTTTTTTTCTGTAATTGTAATTTAATATGCTGTTTTTTGTTGTTGAAATTTTTGAAACTTTAAAAAAATAGTTTACAGTTTATCCTTGTCTAAACGTAGATCCTTTTGTAAATTATATTTATGCAAATTTTGTCGCTATATCTGGTCTATATATGAACGATTCAAATTTTATTTCCGTGTAGCCACTGATGAAGAGCGTACTTATGCTCGAAAGCGCTCTGGCCCTTTTTTTTAAATTTTTGTACGTCTTAGAGGAAGTAAAATATAGACTTTCTGTTGTGGATGTGTGCTTAATTTTTGCTAATAATGAAATGTTTTACAAAATAATAAGGTCCCCCACTGGGTTCCGGTCTAAATTGGGTGGCACTTCCCGGCCGTCCATACAGTTACCTTACACCTTTCTGGTAGGTCGGACGGTCTGGGTCTCAACAACAAAATAATAAGGAAAATAAAAAGAAAAGTTCAATGCATCACACACTGATGAAACAGTCTGTTTTGTTGAAGAAACAAATTTAAAAAATATATATTTTGCATTAATATCTCTGTATTAACTATAAAAAGATTTGTTCATGTGGAAAACTAATTCGTCTGAAATCCTATTTTGAAGTTAAACATTTTTAAACAGTTAGTTTATTTAAATTTTTAATTCAAAATGACATATTTTTTGCATAGAAAAGTATAGAGTTATCTGCTATAAATGGGTCAGATTTAACTGCAGTGCCATCTGTTGCATTTCCTGAAAAATTCTACTAAATTTTTTCCTTGAATGCAACACTAGGTATTCCAGTCACTATAATGCAACTGTCTATTATGCCCTAAATATGCTTTTTGCCCTCTCTGTGGGTTGAAAACCCAGGCCACCCGACTCACCCTAGGAACGAGCAGCTGTTTGAGTGGCCGGATGCTGAATGCCCTCTCTGTGGGTTAAAGACCGAGACCGTCTGACTCGTCCGAGAACTTGAGCAACGCCCTCTCTGGGGGTGTATAGTATAAGCTCTTGTGATATGCACTAAATAAGCTTTTTTGATATACCCTGAATAAGCTCTTTTAATACACCCCAAATATGCCTTTTGTCCTATGTGTGGGCAATATATGCTTTTGATACACTGTTTATAAGATCCTTCAATACGCCCTAAATAAGTGTGTGGGGTGCATTCAAATTAGGTATACTTAAAATTAACAGCACAGTTCTTAAATGAAAATGCTTGCAAACTCCGATAATATTTTTGATACTAGTGCCAGCTCATAATCCAAATAAATTCATAAGCAGTTGACAGCAAATGATTAAGCTCTTTTGATACAATTTAATTAAGGTCTTTCGATATGCCTTAACCCTTTTATGATAGTGTATTTCTGTCTGGGACCCTCGCTCGCTCAGGATGGAGTGGAGTTGAAATACACTGATTACAGAGGAGAGCTTTTTGTATAGCTAAGCCTAACTTTTGAAAAAAAAAATCAAATAAAAAAACTTTAAATTCAATTGTTTCATTTTTTTGTATAACCTTAGCTGACTATTGAAATAATCATGTACATAAATATCACAGTTTTGGGGTTATATTTTCTTTTGAAAATTACATGAAAATCATAAAAAAATTGATTTACATTGATTAAACATTTAAGAAAAAAAAATAGGAATTTTAATCAACACAATAACAATAATTAATGAAAATAAAGATTAGTAAAAAATATGCAGCAAAAACTATTTACAATAAAATGTAATAACAATGTTTAAAAGTTTGGTTTTGTATGATAATTTTTAAAACAGGGATACATGCAAAGACTACATTGCTAAGACAATGTCTTGCACAAAACCATCATTTTATGACTCTTAGATAAAGAAAAGATTCATATCTATCATCTGAATAATTCAAAAGTTATTGACAATACGGATGATTTCTTCTTTGAATAAAAAACATTTTCTTTTAGCCTTTGTAAATTACTAATTTCTTCTCTAAATGCCCCACAAAATATCTCTCTATACGCTGCAAAAAATACAAAACAACTGAATGCCAAAACTGCAGAAATACCCCCCATCTTTAAAAAAAGAAAGTATTCAGGAGTGCCAGAAACACGAGAATGTCTATACCACTTACAACATTTAAGGAGCCAGTTTAGTTTGTTTACATTATTCACGATTCTGACTTCCACATTGAACCAAAATATCAAAAATTCAAACATTTGAACAAATCAAAAATCAACATTCTAAACTCATGATCAATTCAACTGTAGTGGAAATAGAGCTCCATCTATTACCATTAAAAAATACTAAATTTATGTATCTTACTTCAAACTCATATATGAGACACCTGTCCTGAGAACCAATTCAAACGGTGGCTCATCTATGAGCCACCTGGCTATGGGGGACAATTCACTACTGGCGCATCGGTGGGACATCTGTCTTAAAAGGGTTAAAGTTGCTCTTTTTTTGCACCATAAATAAGTTCCTTTGATACTCCTTAAATAAGCTCCTTTGATACACTCTAAATATGCCTTTTCGCCATATGCGTGGGCAAAATATGCTTTAAATATGCTCTTTTGATACACCCTAAAAAAGTGTGTAAGGTGCATTCAAATTTAAGTATACTCAAAATCAACAACACATTTTCTAAATGAAAATGCTTGCAAACTCTGATAATATTTTTGATGCTAGTGACAGTTCGCGATCCAAATTAATCCATAAGCAGTTGACGGCAGATAATATTAGTTTCAGCAGATTACGTCACATCAAAATACTATATGCACCTGCTTTAAAAAGGGAATTTTTGACTTTGTCCCAAAGATGAAGGAAAAGAAGTTATATCACCGGTCTCTTACACTAATAAAATTCGTTTAAAAATTTATTAGGTTTTATATAAAATTTCAATCATATTCTTGGTCAATTTTTTTATATCACAATTTTAAAATCTTGTACATCTTCAAAACATGAAAAGTATATATTTTTAAAAAATTCATGAAAACTTGTCTATTGTTAGTATGGATTCTGTTATCCTTCGTTTGAAAGATAATTTTTCGATCTTTCTGGTGGTGTTAAGATGGAAACTCTATTATAATATTTTTTATTGCTAAGGAGCCAATTGTATGGAAATCACACTAAATGGCATTTCAACATTTAATAACAGAAAAAAAAATTGAATTAAAAATTGCTAAGATGCATTGTCCTGGGTCTTGAAGCACTTACGTACCAAATTTCATTACTGTATGATACTTAAATTTTCCACTATAGACAAACAGACATACAAACAGACATCTTCCTTCATTGTTATAGATTATAGAAATCGGAAGGCCATGTAAAAACTATCTATGTCCAGACAGGTGAGTCCTTTAGAGATGAAAATAAGTAAAGTGGGTATAAATCGGATAGATATAAAACTTTGAATGAAATACCACCTCCCCCAAAAACTTTTATTTTTTTTTTCCGGTAACCTTATAGTTAATCACCTAGAATGGCATTCGAATCACATAATCAATACCTTTTAACCTGAATTATTTTTACTGTAAAGGGATTTGCTTGTTGTGTTATAGTTAATTTGCACCACTCTGTAGAACACCTTTATTTGAACAAGTTCCAATTATGCATGGTATTTTCATGTATCTGTTGGTTTCTTTCATCAAAAATTTCAAAAATTATTATTATTATTTTCTAACAAATTTTCTTAACATGTTAGCACCCTCTGTTCAGATTCTCTAATGTTAATTTGTTTTACTGCATTTTCAGTCAAATCCCAATAATTATTTTCCAATTGAACTTCGCTTGCTTTAAAATGTGTAGTTTACTAACCCTAAAAAATGACTGTAAGGAAACTCTTTAAATTTGAAATCGAAGAAAATATCGAATTTGAACTTTAATTTCTGAAAGGTGAATATGTAAAAATATAAAAAAAAATCTATATTTCAAAAACTTTCAGTCCAAAATTTAATAAAACTTTCTTCAAGTATAGTATGAAATCATGTTCTATGTTGTTGTTGAAAGCCAGACCGTCCGACCTACCAGAAAGGTGTAAGGTAACTGTTTGGATGGTCGGGAAGTGCCACCCAATTTAGACCGGTACCCAGTGGGGGAGGCATCCATGGGGACCGTACCCTCCTTGCCCTACCACCAACCTCTTGGAAGGACTTTCGGACCCACATGTTTAACGTGATTGTACTCCGCATGAACACAGCGGCAGTTTTGGCAGTGGCTGGAATCGAACCCGGGCCTACCGAGTGCAACTCCAGCGCGCTAACCAATGGGCTACCGCGCCCTCATGTTCTATGTAGAAGACCCAGACCGTCCGACTCGTCCAGAGGACTAAGAGCAACTATTTGGACGGCCGGATCTCATGTTCTATGTTGAAGACCCAGACCGTCCGACTCGTCCAAAGGACTAAGAGCAACTATTTGGACGGTCGGCTCATGTTCTATGTGTAGCAACTGACATCAGTTGACCAATTTGGCACTTTTTAATTTTATGCAGCAATGAAGTGACCAATAACTCCTACAAATAATCTGATGTGGGCAGCACATGACGTTCCTTATATAATGCAATGAATTTACTACTTTTACAATGAAAAAAAAAGGTTATTATTTTTGTAGATACTTATATTCTTTCCAAGATATTGAATTTTCGTCAATTTGTCATCATTTTCATTGATTTAGAGTCATTTTTGTCCATTTTGAATATTATATCCATTTATATCCATTTGAAATCATTTTATCCATTTGGGGAATGAAACTTTAGGATGTGCATGTTTTTTCTAATTGCCCTATATAAATATATCTAATTGCTGTTACATAAACAGATGTTAGGTTACACTCCCCACCCCCAGATGTAAGCCTGAAAGAAACACTCCATCAAATTGTTCTTTTTAAATGTTTCTATATTTTGTTAAAATATTTCTGTTAAATGTTTCTATATTTTGTTAAAATATTTCTATTTATAGATAAAATATTCAAGAGCTTAAATAAATTGATCTAAAAATTCACAAAATCCAAGGAAAAATAAATAACAAAAGTAAACAGCAAACAAAAAAGACACAAAAATTCTGATGCCTAGGGGACTTTTTTCTTTTCTTGGGTTTCACCTTAAGAGTTGCATTACACTGAGATAAAAATACAGATGATTTTTGACTTACATGATTTCTGTCACTACAGAGTTGCCGAATACAGCCTTCTTCATCTGATAGCTCACGCTGGATCTTTTTCAACGTAAAGTCTTTGTCATCCCAACAGTAAATTTGTTGAACCAATGTCTGGAAGTCGTCCAAGAGGTATCTGATGGCTTGAAATGCCACATAGACACTTTACACCAGGTGCTTGACATCCTTCAACTTGCCGACCGCTCTTTTCAAACATGTGCAAAAAATGTCCACGGGTTCATCTGGCTCTGGACGCAGGCTAAAGAACTCATCTAACAAGCGCACTAAGTTGGCACGTGTCAGCGCTTCGAAATGTGCTTTTAACTTGTCCCACGCATCTGCCGGATCGTCGTTAATGTCTATTAGCTCTTGGTAGTCAGATGATACGTTCTGGAACAGGATTGATAACGCGCGGTCCCTTCTGCACATGTACTCTTAATAGTCACGCTGTGACGTTTTATCATCCACTGGTATTGCTGTTCAGTCCACGAATCCGAAACAGCCCTCTCCTTTCAGAACGAATGAAATCTCATTTCTCCATGTGACGTAATTGTCTGTTGTCAATGCACTAATTTTATTTGCCTCCATGGCAAGATGGTCTTTTAGAACTGAACTGAACCGATTGACTTGTTTATGCTTTCATCGACATGCAAATGGCGCTGTCCACGGCCCCTGTCGACAGGATTCTTAGCTTCTTTATTGAACACTAGCACTTCTTACATAAATTAAACCTTTAACGTTATTATGGGTGAGCTAGGGCCCATAACCTGCTAGTAAATACAAGGTACATAATGTTCTAATTTAAACAAATTAGAACGTATCTCGTTGAAGTTAATAAGCTGCGAGAGCAAATTAAAAATTTCAGTTGAACAACTTCGCTGGTATTTAAGCAGAGTATCAGTAGTAACAACGTCAATGGCAATTGTAAATTAATACAACTAATTGTAGAGGTGTAGAAAAAAGCAGTTCTAATTTAATTCAAATCACTTTTTATTAAGAAGCGAATCCATTGCTTTTGCTTACATGATATTTCTGGCATTGTAACATAAAGCAAGCATACTATGTACAAATATTTGAGCTCTCAAGCTCAAGTGTAAGATGTCAATATAGTTCCAAGCTCAGACACATTCCAGGTTTAAGCAATCCTTGAAATACACGAGTAAGTAGAACAAAAGCTTTTTAGACTTGCATAAATTTCGGGCATTTCCCGATGCCACCAATAGCTGGTCACACGCTACGGCTAAAACTTTAAACTTCACAGATTAACATTGCACAAGGTCCACAACACGGAACAACATGGTCTCCTTGACTGAGAACCATTTAAACATAAGATCTACCATTACTTGGATCAAACATCCGCGTCTACAATAAACATTATTGAAACATTCGACATTTTCGAACTAAACTCTAAATTTAGGCAACAACCTTTACAAGGTCTGAATGTCGATCGATCCGTCTGCCCATATCATTGATCTGTATATCGATCAATCTTCCGATCCGATCTGCTTAAATCAAAAATGTGTCCAGCATTTATATCCGACGACGATGGGTGCGTTACAGAACACAATCGTTGCTGGCAACGCCCTCTGGATATGCAAAGCAGGATGCGTGAGCGGCGAGAAGGTGATTTGCATGATAAGCCAAGTTTGTTCACATCGCAATTCGTTCACGAGAACGGAAAAATCATTTAAGATAATGACGTCATGCTCCCACGAAACGAGAATTGCGATGTAAACAAAACCAAGTGTCCAACAGCCGAGACCGCGGTAAAAACGCACAAAAAATGAGCGCGTATAAGTGAGGGATCACTGTACTTGACCTTGGCATAGGGAGCATCCAATGAATTATTTCTCCATCTGGAGTGGTGAAACATGGTTTTGTAATATAAACAGAGCACATCTCGCAGCATCTACAGTTTGGGTTTCGGGTCTTGTTTTGATTTTAGCTTAATGATTTTGTTGGTGCATTATAGGAATGTAAGAGAGTTTTTTTTTTTTTTAAGTTTAGGTTTTAGAGGAATGTGCGGCAGTGAAATTATTAGGTTATTTCGGATAAAAGAATGGCTGGTCCAGGACTTTTCCTTTCTGTGGAAGAATATACTCGTATGAGAAACGAACCGGGCAATAATGAAAGTGATGCAGATAGTAAAGATTTGTGGAATTGTGGTATTTCTGAAGATGAAAATGCAAATTATTCTTCAGATTCTGAGCGTACTCTTTTTACAACATTGCCAGCTTCAGTAGCTGTTTCTGATAATTATGTTTGTATTATTTCTGCTAATTATGTTGGTACGTATTTTGGACAGGAGATTTGAAAAATTTGAATTCTTTTGAGTTTTTGAGCATTCTTGGAATCAATCACAATATTATGCCGCCTAATTTGTATAAGGAAATTAATTTTTTTTAGCATATTTTTTGATGATGAATAGTAGAATTCATAGTAAAAACAACTAACAAATATTTTGCATTGAGATTCATATGAAAAATATACATCAAATAGAAAATAAGTATTTCTATTATTCCTGAAAAAAGTAAATTTCTGTGTTGAAAAGGTGATTTTCAGTGAATTTATTTCGAGAGTTAGGCTTAGTGCAACAAATTAGCCACCCTTTGGAGGAAGTTCGGAAGTGAAGCTCTCCGTCTTTTAGGCCATGGTAGTTCCGGAATGTCACCATCCAGAAAGGGTTAAGCCACAATAAATCTACAACTTGGGTTAAATATATTTGAAGCACTAAAATAAAAAAGCTAAACTTTAAATCCTTTTAAAGTATGATATATGTGAAATATCAGTTAAAACCCAAAGGTTTTGTTGCATATTATGAATGCATTGAGGCATTTTGATTTATGTGATGAATTGATGCACAAAAAATATCTAGTTTTATATTAAAACAAGAAACAGTATTTGGTATTGTCAGGATTTTAAAGTAGAATTCATTCATTAGGTTTATTGAAAGGCATAGCCACCCACTTCATGAGTGCATTCTTGAATTACAAACCACATGTCAGCACATGCTGCACCCTAAATAAGTACCAAATCTCAAATTAGATTGCTACTCAGGGATGTAATATGCCTTAGTCCCAGCACTGGGCACATCGAACACTATGCCTCAACGCGACTGTGTATTATGTCCTAAATATGTCTTTTGCCCTCTGCGTGGGTGTATAATCTCTTGTGATATGCACTAAATAATCTTTTTTAATACACCCTAAATAAGCTCTTTTGATATGTCCTAAATTAGCTGTTTTGATATCTCCTAAGTAAGCTCTTTTGATACATCCTAAATAAGCTTTTTTGATACACTCTAATTAAGACCTTTTGATATGCCTTAAATAAGCTCTTTTAATGTACCCATAAATAAGTTCCTTTGATACTCCCTAACACATGTGAGCACATGCTGCACCCTAAATAAGCAAATAATATCATCTTAGATTGCTGCTGAGCGATGTAATATGTCTCTGTCCCAGCACTGGGTACATCGAACACTGTGCCTCAATACAACTACAGTGCCTAGAATGCTTAGGGTTGCATTCGTAAGAGAGAAGTGGTCAAAAACTGATTTCAATAATTCAGGGCACATCAGGTAAAAGTAGGGAGCTGTGGAATACTTTCCTTAGAACTCGCATGGTTCTTTACTTGCTCTCTGGGGTAGAGAAACAATCCCCAATTGTGGTAAGTCCGGCAGTAGACACACGCACCATCGTTAAAAACACAACTCTTTATTCATACGTACATTGCTTACAATTTATCTCTCCCATACTCCCTTCCACAATATATTACATTTATATAAACTGAGAGCACATTCCAGCTTAACAGCGCTATCCAATCATAATCACAGACAAACAAAATTAGCATAAACTGAAGGTGTCACAGCGCCATCTATAACAATGAGGAGAGAGAATTAAATTCTCAACATCCTCCCCCCGGATGAACGATTAGTTCATCCAAATTGCTATCCCTAATTCAAATATATAAATTGCAATTCAGACATAATATAACTAAAATTAATTCTTACCTTTCTGTGGCAATTCTAATACATCAATATAAAACAATGTTACAAAAGAATGTTACAGTTAAATGTGACAGTCAATTAAAGAAAGTAATAAGTAATAAACAATAACATGAAAAAATATAACAATGAATATCATGAAATAATTTAACATTCAAATGTCCTGAACTTTAAGAGGATATAATAATTGCACAGGGCATCTTATAGTTCCACCTTTAGTCTTAATTGCATAGGAATGAACTTTACCATCCTGGCCGCTGAATAGTTCAGTTACCGTGCCTATTTTCCACAAGTTCCTCGGAACACGTTCGTCATTGATCAGCACTATGTCATTTATATTAAGTTCAGTAGGTTTTTTAGTAATAGGCACAGAGTTTGCTGACCTTAAATTTAATAGATACTCCTTTTTCCCATCTTTGCCAAAATTGATCAAGAAGTTTTTTGCCATAATTGTACCGATTCACCAACACTTTCTTGGTACTAGAGGTACTTCATTGCTCAGTCTTACTACTGGTAAACACATTGGTCATCTTCCCAACAAGAAATGGGCAGGAGTCAGCGGAAATGGCTCTTGAGGATCTGAATACACATATGTTATTGGTCTGGTGTTGATCACTGCTTTTATCTCCGTGAGCAGTGTTTCAAGCTCATCAGTTGTCAACGATGTCGTTCCAGCTATCTTCCGCAGGCACACCTTCACTGAATGCACCAATCTTTCATAAAAACCTCCCACCAGACTCCCTTCTCTATAATATACTTCCACTTTATTCTATGCAATGCATAAAATTCTTTTACATTCGCATGATGTATAATTTTCCACATTCTTCTGAGTTCGAAATCTGCACGTTTTGACGTTGTCCAAATACACTGTAGAACATAATCCTCTTCTGGCAATGAATCTACGAAAAGCCAATAGGAATGTTTCGGTCATAAGTTTATTCACAAGTTCCAAATGGACAGCTCTGGTGACTGCACGCGTGAATAAAAGAATATAATGTTTCACGTCACTGTTCTTGATGAAGACAGGTCCTGAAAAATCTAAACCGGTGATGGCGAAAGGGGGTGATATTTCAATTCTATCCGCAGGTAAAGGAGCCATAATTTGAGTTCCTGAACGAACGTTGTATCTTTTACAAATGGCACATTTCCGAATAAATGACTTTGTAATCTGTCTTCCTCTAATAATCCAGTAATTATCTCTGACCTGCACAAGAGTGTCTGCCACTCCGGAATGAAGACCCTTCTCATGTGCTTGTTGCACTATGAGTTCAGAGAATCAGTGCTTGGTAGGTAGTAAAATTGGATGTTTCTCATGATACTTTAAATTCAATCTTTGTAGTCTTCCTCCTACAAGAATTAATCCTTCATCATTCAGAAATGGATCTAGATCATGAATGTGTGAATCCTTTGGTAAATTTTTGCTTTCTCGAAAACATTTGACCTCTATGGGAAAACTTTCATCTTGAGTTTTGCTTATCCAAAATTGTTTCCAGCTAAAATTTCTTCTGCAGTTAATTCAGATGTCAGTCTTTTCTCCTTGTGTTTTGTCCTTGAATTTAGCATAAATCTCAGTTATCCAAGCTGTTATCCTATAAATTCGCATGATTGAATTGAATGTGTTTAAATCAAGAAGTTGATCTTCAGCCTTACAATTTTCATTAGCACAATTAACCACTACTTCAAATTTCAGTCATAACTCTTGTTTGATTGCTTCTTTGTTCCTTTCATTCTTAGGCCACTTATCTTGAGGTTTGATCAGCCAATCAGGTCCTTTCCACCACTTTCTAGAATTTAATAACTCATCTACTGAGCACCCTCTGGAAAGTATGTCAGCAGGATTTTCACTTGAACGGCAATATCGCCAATTCTGTGGGTCTGAAATTGTTTGAATTTCAGTTACTCTATTGCATACAAATGGTTTCCACTTCTTTGCATTCCCACAAATCCATCCAATAGCTACTGTTGAGTCTGACCACATAAAGTAATTGTCACCTATATTAAATAAATCTCTCAAAGACTTTAATAATCTTGATCCTATTAAGGCGGCCATTAACTCCAACTTTGGCAATGTCAGTTTCTTTACTGAAGCAACTCGTATTTTTGAAGCAACAAAACTGACACTGAATAATTTCTTCTCTGTTCTGTAACGTACATATGCTACAGCTCCATAGGCGGCTTCGCTTGAATCACAGAAAATGTGCAACTGTAACTGATACGAATCGGGAGTGATTTCACTCGAAAAGTAACATCTTCCAATGGATAAATCTTGCAATTTTGCAAGTTCCATGCACCAATCATTCCATTTATGTTTCAAATCGTCTGGTAATTCTTGATCCCATTCTAAACCTTTTTCCCACAACTCTTGAAACAAAATTTTAATCCTTATCACAAAAGGGGATACTATTCCCATGGGGTCGAAAAGTTTATTTGATAACTTCAAAATACTTCTCTTAGTATTACTAAAAGAAGTATCCGGTTTCCAGTGTTTTTAAAAGCGATGATAAATCAAATTTAGATTCTTCTGTTGAAGTGTTCCACGTAATTCCTAAAACCTTAATAATCATTGTCTCATCTTCCACTGTTTGATGTTTAAAATTTGTATTATGCCAAATATGCGCAAGTTCCACTGAATTTGTTCTCCATTTACGAAGATTCATATTTGCTTTTTTCAAAATAAATTTGGCATCCCTTGATAAACCTTCAGCCTTGATAATATTATCTGCACCAGAAATAAGATTGTCCACATACAAATTTTCATTTAAGATTTTAAAAGCTTCTGGATGAGATATTTCATATTTCTTGATATGATGCTTTATCGTCGCCTCTAAAACAAAGGGGCTTGAACTTACCCCGAAGGTTACTCTTGTCCTTCTATGTTTCCCATTCTTCCGGAGGAAAATTTTCAAACCATAGAAAATTTTCATAATCTCAGTCTTCTTTTGCGAGAGAAATTTCCAAAAATGCTTGTTCAATGTCCGCAATAACACCAGTCTTGTTCATTCTAAATTTCAGAAGAAGTGTTAAAAGATTTGGATTCAAATTGGGTCCAGCAATCAAAATGTCATTCAAAGACGAGCAGTTCTTATCTCGTGATGAGGCATCAAAAATGATCCTTAACTTCGTAGTTTCCTTTTCACGTTTTAAAATCGGGTGATGGGGTAAATAATATTCGCACCTTGCTGATGTGTTTGTGTGTGAATCAACCCTTTCCATAATCTCGTCTTCTAATTGTCCCTTAAATACATTTTTATATTCTTCATAAAGTGAAGGGTCTAACTTGAACCTCTTTATTAGACTAAAAAGTCTTCTTTCAGCAACAACATAATTATTTTCAATATTTACTTCATCCCTAAATGGCAATCGAACCTCATATCTGCCATCCTTAAATTTGATTTCCTTTTCAAAATGTTCTAAAGTCTCAACATCAATAGCTGAAGTTTCATTACAATCTTGAGTTATACTTAAACTCTCTACTTCCCAAAATCTTTTTTAACTCATTATTTGATGGCTCTGAGCTATTCTCGATCGGCACTAAAGGCATTGCATTTTCTCATTCAGTGGAAATCATTTCTTCTTTTAACTTATGATTCATTTCAGTATTCGTGTAAAAACAAACATTTTTCACAGCTAAAAAATCCAACATTTGTCCTTGAATTTTACCCTGAATCGTCCAGCCAAATATAGTCTGTATAGCATATAAATGTTTATTTAATTTTTCAATGCGTCCTGTGTTGACATTCCAAAAGAGATTGGTGCCAATTAATATCTGTATCAGTTCAGTGTCTGGATACTTGCAATCATCTTCTAGCTGTAAATTTTTTCGTTTAATTAGGTGTTCAATTCTTGGTCCAGGTGCCAAGATCACAGCTCCCGTTATTTCTTGCGTAATCAAAACTTCTAAATAGATCATCCGGTTTCTATACTTTCTATTTCTCAATTGAATTTCTGCAACATCAAATGTTTTTTCTAACGGATCCGATCGACCAAATGTAAATACAATTAAACTTTCCGTTCTGATAGTCTTCAATTGCAGTTCATCTGCTAGCGATTTCGTAATGAAAGAACGCATTGAAGCATTATTCATGAGAATCCTTAATTGTTTTGATTTCGATTGCGTGCATATTTCAGCAGCACAAGTTTGTAATAAAACTTTTGCTGGATATTTAGAATATGAATTTAAATGTGACACAGAAGAAACTAGCGTTTGATTTTCTGAGTTTGCCGTTATTTACCCTCATATCATTTGTCGGTTCTGCTTTAGGATTTTGATTCTGCGTACAAATAATTTCATGGTTGTTTCTACTGTTACATATTTTGCAGGATGACATTTGCCTTCTACATTTTGCACTGATATGAAAACGACCAAATCATCTAAAACAACGACCATCCTTTTTCAATTTAAATTTCTTATCCTCTGTAGAAATGGTTTTACAATTGAAAACATTATGGTTATTGTCGTTACAGAATATGCAGTATTTTACTGTAGTAGAAAATGCAGCTGTTGGAATAGAATTTTGAGTTGAATTTCTTTTAAACATTTCGTTTCTAGCTTCTATAGGTGAAACTAAATTTCTGGGTTTCTTGGAATTATTCAATGCAATCGAAGCTTCTCGGCATTCTACTTCTATGCGAATAAATTCTACAAGTTCCTTAATTTCGAATTCTGATTTTCTGCTTCTTTTCCTATTGAATTCCAAACTTATGTCTTCCGGTATCAGTTTCATCAAAATCGGGCATAGAATTTGCCTAAACGAATCAGATGCGGCCCCTATTGTTTCCAAATTTCTAATTTGTATTTTGCATTCATCATATAATTGACGAAGTGCCTTTAAGTTAGAAGAGTTTTTAACAGGTTCTAGATTCAATAAGTTGGTTATATGCGAGTCTATTACAATATCCTTTCTTCCAAAACGATTCTTTAACAGTTCCATGCATGAGTCATAGTTTTCGCTAGTAAGTTTAAATCCTTTAACTGCATTTGCTGCGATACTGCCCAAAAGTGTCTTTAGATATTTAAATTTTTCAATTTTCGTTAAACCTTCATTTCCATGTATGGCATTATCAAATTGTGACCGAAATTCAAGCCACAGGGAAGAATCTCCATATAATTTGTTAATTATTGAGTTTAGGCAACTTTACTAGTCTATGTTCATTCACATGAGAACTTTCGTTATCCGAGGAAATTGATCTTACATTATTTTGCGTAACCACATTAGAAGTTGAACTTTTTACACTCTCCTTTAAATATCTAGAAATTTTACCTTTCCATTTTGTTATTTTTTCCTTATATTCTTCGCTAACATTTATTTCGGCTTCAAATTCATCAGCATCAATAATCAATTCAATTTTTTCGTCGAGATCCTTAAGTTCTTTAGCCTTCTCAATTAACTGATCCAAGAGTTTGTTTAATTCTTCAATGGTTTGCGGTCCGTCAATTATTACCTTAAAAAGGTTCTCAATTTTATTCGTTAATTTAGTTGTGTTAGCCCTAATAATGGTGCGTTTGCACTTCAGTTGTTCTGGTTCCATAACGAATTTTTGAAAATGTCTTGATTAAAATCTTCAAATTGATTTTCATTCACTTACCCCAAACAGTTGATCAACCTCTAGGCCCCACGTTAGGCACCAACTTGTAGAATACTTTCCTTAGAACTTGCATGGTTCTTCACTTGTTCTCGGGGGTAGAGAAACAATCCCCGATTGTGGTATGTCCAGCAGTAAGACACACGCACCATCGTTAAAAACACAATTCTTTATTCATACGTACATGGCTTACAATTTATCTCTCCCATACTCCCTTCCACAACATCTTACATTTATATAAACTGGGAATATATTCCGGCTTAACAGCTCTTTCCAATCATAATCACAGAGAAACAAAATTAGCATAAACTGGAAGCGTCATAGCGCCATCTATAACAATGAGGAGAGAGAATTAAATTCTCAACAGGAGCAAGAAAGTGTAGCACCATCTGCTGTCGTCAATTAAAGTTATTGATTAGACTGTGCTTTTAGTTAAATTTTGCTTGATCATAATTTGATATCATTTAAGCAATAAATCTATTTAATTTTATTAAAAACTTGCACAAATTTACGTGTTTCTCTATAAATTTACTTCACAAAGATAGTATAAGTGACTTATTTGACACTTTGTCAATTCTACATTAAGCTTCATAGGATGTGAAAGCCACAAAGTGGAACTGGCAAAAATATGATAACCAGATTTCATTTTTATATTAAAGGTATCAACAGAGACAAATGCACAAAAAGAAACAAAGTAAAATTTTCAACGATGAGTAAATGTAGATAATGCATTTAAATAAGTGAAATGCATATAAAATATTAAAATAATGATACTTTTTTGTTATTAAAATATTTTCTATTTTTAAATTTAGTTTTTGTCTTCACTAAAGTAGATAATATCCTTTAAACATTTATTTTTCTATAAGAATGTATATATCTATATTATACTGTTGTTTTTTATTATACATTGTATAATATTAAACTTGTGGTATAAAGCAAGAAATAATACCTTATCTGTAAATATTTTGTTCAATTTATACATATCATTTTTTTTTTTCCAAGTTGTACAAATTTATTGTTGAAATCATAAAATTAATTTAATCAACTTTGAATTTTAACATGAAGAATAAAAGTTCTCAATATGATGCCTGATTCAAAATTGATTTAATAAATGCATATAGTCATGATAGGCTCAATATGGCTGTTGCAGTGTATAAATTGCTATAACTTATAACAATGGTGTATTTTCTTTGAATTTAAAAACTAGAAATAAGTCTTAATATTGACTAATTGAAATGATGCATATAAGATACATTTAAATAAATAAATAAATAACTTTGTAATGAAAAGATAATTGAGATAGAATATTCTTATCTTAATAGTGCTATATATAGATATTAGGTATATGTCTTTAAGGATTTACAGTAATACACTATAAAGATGAGCTGCCAGGTAAGTTTTATGTATTTATTTAATTATACTAAGATAAATTTGAGTATATCTTTCTCCAAATACAACTCACAAAATGATTTATTTAAAAACTTATTAAGTTTTATCTGAGCTATTTTATTTAATGTTTTGTATAAAAGAAAGTTTATATGCATTTCTTTCTGCAAATGCATTATTTAAAACAAATTTAGTGTAAATTTGCGTTCGTTTTGTACCCCTCCTCAAGTTGTATGATGAATTTGTATGATTTTATATCTATTTTATATAATTATAAAAATAAATGTTTGCTTGCCAAATAATAATGAAATGAATAAATAATTTGGCATCACGTCTGATGTTATAATAGCAAAAATTAAGCACACATCCACAACAGAAGGTCTTAATTTTACTTCCTATAAGACGTACAAAAGTTTAAAAAAAGGGCCAGAGCGCTTTCGAGCATAAGTACGCTCTTCATCAGTGGCTATATTGAATTGTTCATATATAGACCAGATATAGAGACAAAATTTGCATAAATATAATTTACAAAAGGATCTACATTTAGACAAGGATAAACCGTAAACTATTTTTTTAGAGTTTCAAAAATTTCAACAACAAAAAACAGCATATTAAATTACAATTTAATTACAGAAATCAAAGAAATAGGGAGGGGGGGCAATCAAGCATAATCCCAAAGATGAAGACGTCAAAGATAACTTTGCAAAGACTTGAATTGCATGGAGTCGAGAATGAGTCGCCAAGCGTAACTCAAATTCATAACAGGGTCAAAATTACATACATACTCACGGTAAATATAAATAAAAAGGGATTCAAGAAGGAGAATATCACGAGGGTTATTACAACGCATCAAAAGGAAAGTCTTTTCAAAAAGAGGCTGAAAATTATCTTTAACAACAAATTGAGCAAGAGCCGTAGAAAGTTTACTATCCCTGACATCCCGAGCATGTTCTGCTAAACGGATGCCAACGGTGCGTTTAGTACTTCCAATATAAAATTACCATTGGTGGACAACAGGGGAACAACATACATCCCAGCAAAGCTTTTGAAGTCATCCTTATCACCCAGTTTATCAGACCGAATACGGTTAAGTAAAGAAGAAATATTAGAATGTGCAGGTCTGAAACCAAACTCAGAACAAAAATGGATAAAGGGGCGGAAAATCCGAGGATTGTATGAAAAACTAGACCTATAAGTCAAACGATCTTTTAAGGCAATAAGTTTAGTATCAAAAAGGGTGTATTTACGGCGAACTTGGAAGAAAACCTTATAAATAAACTCAAAGGAGTAGGCAGCCTCACGGCCAAGGCCAAAAATAAATTCAGTTTCATCACTTAAAGCAGAGATAGATGAACAAACATTAAAAGCGCGATTAAATGCGCGATTCAAGGTACTATTAGATTTAAATTTAGTTTTGTATAAAATATTAATGAAATTTTCAGTTGAATTGATAGAAAATTTATGGTTATTAAAAAAAGGTTTTAAGAAGGCAAGGGATTTTTCTAAAAAATAAGTAGGTCCGCAACATTTAAATCTAATAGTACCTTGCATAGTTTTGATATTGTTTCTTTATTTCCTAGTATACCCGTTGACATTGCTATTGAAATTATTATAAAAAAACTACATAATCATAATTTTAAAACTCCTACTATCGACGCAATCACTTCTGCTTTAAATATTGTTGCGTAGACAAATTATTTTGGTTTCCATGATGCTATTTATCTACAAACCTGTGGTGCCCCTATGGGTAGCCCTTTATCTGGTATTTTGGCCGAGGCGGTTTTGCAGGAACTCGAGAATGAGATTTTGCCTTTTTTATGCCCCCCCCCCCCTCTCTTTGGTGCCGTTTTGTGGATGATGTGTTTATTGTTTGGGATAGTGATTTAGAAGATCTTTCTTTTCTTTTGTCTAAAGTTAATGATTTTTACCCTTCTATCAATTTTACTATCGAACATGAAACTAATGGTTCTTTGCCTTTTCTTGATGTACTGGTCACCCGTTCTGCTACTGGTTTTCAAACCTTGGTTTTCCGTAACCCTTCTTTTACTAATTCCTGTATTATTCCCTTACTAATTCCTGCTAATTCTTACCATCCTCTTTCCTCTAAAAAAGCTTCTTTTTATGCTTATTTTAATCGTGCTTTTAATAGTTTGTTCATCTATCTCTGCTTTAAGTGATGAAATTGAATTTATTTTTGGCCTTGGCCGTGAGGCTGCCTACTCCTTTGAGTTTATTTATAAGGTTTTCTTCCAAGTTCGCCGTAAATATACCCTTTTTGATACTAAACTTATTGCCTTAAAAGATCGTTTGACTTATAGGTCTAGTTTTTCATACATCCTCGGATTTTCCACCCCTTTATCCATTTTTGTTCTGAGTTTGGTTTCAGACCTGCACATTCTAATATTTCTTCTTTATTTAACCGTATTCGGTCTGATAAATTGGGTGATAAGGATGACTTTAAAAGCTTTGCTGGGGTGTATGTTGTTCCCCTGTTGTCCACCGATGGTAATTTTATATTGGAAGTACTAAACGCACTGTTGGCATCCGTTTAGCAGAACATGCTCGGGATGTCAGGGATAGTAAACTTTCTACGGCTCTTACTCAATTTGTTGTTAAAGATAATTTTCAGCCTCTTTTTGAAAAGACTTTCCTTTTGATGCATTGTAATAACACTCGTGATATTCTCCTTTTTGAATCCCTTTTTATTTATATTTACCGTGAGTACGTTTGTAATTTTGACCCTGTTATGAATTTGAGTTACGCTTGGCGACTCATTCTCGACTCCATGCAATTCAAGTCTCTGCAAAGTTATCTTTGACGTCTTCATCTTTGGGATTATGCTTGATTCCCCCCTCCCCCCCTTTTTTTTCTGTAATTGTAATTTAATATGCTGTTTTTTGTTGTTGAAATTTTTGAAACTTTAAAAAAATAGTTTACAGTTTATCCTTGTCTAAACGTAGATCCTTTTGTAAATTATATTTATGCAAATTTTGTCGCTATATCTGGTCTATATATGAACGATTCAAATTTTATTTCCGTGTAGCCACTGATGAAGAGCGTACTTATGCTCGAAAGCGCTCTGGCCCTTTTTTTTAAATTTTTGTACGTCTTATAGGAAGTAAAATATAGACTTTCTGTTGTGGATGTGTGCTTAATTTTTGCTAATAATGAAATGTTTTACAAAATAATAAGGTCCCCCACTGGGTTCCGGTCTAAATTGGGTGGCACTTCCCGGCCGTCCATACAGTTACCTTACACCTTTCTGGTAGGTCGGACGGTCTGGGTCTCAACAACAAAATAATAAGGAAAATAAAAAGAAAAGTTCAATGCATCACACACTGATGAAACAGTCTGTTTTGTTGAAGAAACAAATTTAAAAAATATATATTTTGCATTAATATCTCTGTATTAACTATAAAAAGATTTGTTCATGTGGAAAACTAATTCGTCTGAAATCCTATTTTGAAGTTAAACATTTTTAAACAGTTAGTTTATTTAAATTTTTAATTCAAAATGACATATTTTTTGCATAGAAAAGTATAGAGTTATCTGCTATAAATGGGTCAGATTTAACTGCAGTGCCATCTGTTGCATTTCCTGAAAAATTCTACTAAATTTTTTCCTTGAATGCAACACTAGGTATTCCAGTCACTATAATGCAACTGTCTATTATGCCCTAAATATGCTTTTTGCCCTCTCTGTGGGTTGAAAACCCAGGCCACCCGACTCACCCTAGGAACGAGCAGCTGTTTGAGTGGCCGGATGCTGAATGCCCTCTCTGTGGGTTAAAGACCGAGACCGTCTGACTCGTCCGAGAACTTGAGCAACGCCCTCTCTGGGGGTGTATAGTATAAGCTCTTGTGATATGCACTAAATAAGCTTTTTTGATATACCCTGAATAAGCTCTTTTAATACACCCCAAATATGCCTTTTGTCCTATGTGTGGGCAATATATGCTTTTGATACACTGTTTATAAGATCCTTCAATACGCCCTAAATAAGTGTGTGGGGTGCATTCAAATTAGGTATACTTAAAATTAACAGCACAGTTCTTAAATGAAAATGCTTGCAAACTCCGATAATATTTTTGATACTAGTGCCAGCTCATAATCCAAATAAATTCATAAGCAGTTGACAGCAAATGATTAAGCTCTTTTGATACAATTTAATTAAGGTCTTTCGATATGCCTTAACCCTTTTATGATAGTGTATTTCTGTCTGGGACCCTCGCTCGCTCAGGATGGAGTGGAGTTGAAATACACTGATTACAGAGGAGAGCTTTTTGTATAGCTAAGCCTAACTTTTGAAAAAAAAAATCAAATAAAAAAACTTTAAATTCAATTGTTTCATTTTTTTGTATAACCTTAGCTGACTATTGAAATAATCATGTACATAAATATCACAGTTTTGGGGTTATATTTTCTTTTGAAAATTACATGAAAATCATAAAAAAATTGATTTACATTGATTAAACATTTAAGAAAAAAAAATAGGAATTTTAATCAACACAATAACAATAATTAATGAAAATAAAGATTAGTAAAAAATATGCAGCAAAAACTATTTACAATAAAATGTAATAACAATGTTTAAAAGTTTGGTTTTGTATGATAATTTTTAAAACAGGGATACATGCAAAGACTACATTGCTAAGACAATGTCTTGCACAAAACCATCATTTTATGACTCTTAGATAAAGAAAAGATTCATATCTATCATCTGAATAATTCAAAAGTTATTGACAATACGGATGATTTCTTCTTTGAATAAAAAACATTTTCTTTTAGCCTTTGTAAATTACTAATTTCTTCTCTAAATGCCCCACAAAATATCTCTCTATACGCTGCAAAAAATACAAAACAACTGAATGCCAAAACTGCAGAAATACCCCCCATCTTTAAAAAAAGAAAGTATTCAGGAGTGCCAGAAACACGAGAATGTCTATACCACTTACAACATTTAAGGAGCCAGTTTAGTTTGTTTACATTATTCACGATTCTGACTTCCACATTGAACCAAAATATCAAAAATTCAAACATTTGAACAAATCAAAAATCAACATTCTAAACTCATGATCAATTCAACTGTAGTGGAAATAGAGCTCCATCTATTACCATTAAAAAATACTAAATTTATGTATCTTACTTCAAACTCATATATGAGACACCTGTCCTGAGAACCAATTCAAACGGTGGCTCATCTATGAGCCACCTGGCTATGGGGGACAATTCACTACTGGCGCATCGGTGGGACATCTGTCTTAAAAGGGTTAAAGTTGCTCTTTTTTTGCACCATAAATAAGTTCCTTTGATACTCCTTAAATAAGCTCCTTTGATACACTCTAAATATGCCTTTTCGCCATATGCGTGGGCAAAATATGCTTTAAATATGCTCTTTTGATACACCCTAAAAAAGTGTGTAAGGTGCATTCAAATTTAAGTATACTCAAAATCAACAACACATTTTCTAAATGAAAATGCTTGCAAACTCTGATAATATTTTTGATGCTAGTGACAGTTCGCGATCCAAATTAATCCATAAGCAGTTGACGGCAGATAATATTAGTTTCAGCAGATTACGTCACATCAAAATACTATATGCACCTGCTTTAAAAAGGGAATTTTTGACTTTGTCCCAAAGATGAAGGAAAAGAAGTTATATCACCGGTCTCTTACACTAATAAAATTCGTTTAAAAATTTATTAGGTTTTATATAAAATTTCAATCATATTCTTGGTCAATTTTTTTATATCACAATTTTAAAATCTTGTACATCTTCAAAACATGAAAAGTATATATTTTTAAAAAATTCATGAAAACTTGTCTATTGTTAGTATGGATTCTGTTATCCTTCGTTTGAAAGATAATTTTTCGATCTTT
The DNA here is from genome assembly GCA_951213105.1 of Amaurobius ferox. Lineage (NCBI taxonomy): Eukaryota > Metazoa > Arthropoda > Arachnida > Araneae > Amaurobiidae > Amaurobius > Amaurobius ferox. Next base: position 77,179,790 of record OX578142.1, on the reverse strand, counting down.
CTGGTGGTGTTAAGATGGAAACTCTATTATAATATTTTTTATTGCTAAGGAGCCAATTGTATGGAAATCACACTAAATGGCATTTCAACATTTAATAACAGAAAAAAAAATTGAATTAAAAATTGCTAAGATGCATTGTCCTGGGTCTTGAAGCACTTACGTACCAAATTTCATTACTGTATGATACTTAAATTTTCCACTATAGACAAACAGACATACAAACAGACATCTTCCTTCATTGTTATAGATTATAGAAATCGGAAGGCCATGTAAAAACTATCTATGTCCAGACAGGTGAGTCCTTTAGAGATGAAAATAAGTAAAGTGGGTATAAATCGGATAGATATAAAACTTTGAATGAAATACCACCTCCCCCAAAAACTTTTATTTTTTTTTTCCGGTAACCTTATAGTTAATCACCTAGAATGGCATTCGAATCACATAATCAATACCTTTTAACCTGAATTATTTTTACTGTAAAGGGATTTGCTTGTTGTGTTATAGTTAATTTGCACCACTCTGTAGAACACCTTTATTTGAACAAGTTCCAATTATGCATGGTATTTTCATGTATCTGTTGGTTTCTTTCATCAAAAATTTCAAAAATTATTATTATTATTTTCTAACAAATTTTCTTAACATGTTAGCACCCTCTGTTCAGATTCTCTAATGTTAATTTGTTTTACTGCATTTTCAGTCAAATCCCAATAATTATTTTCCAATTGAACTTCGCTTGCTTTAAAATGTGTAGTTTACTAACCCTAAAAAATGACTGTAAGGAAACTCTTTAAATTTGAAATCGAAGAAAATATCGAATTTGAACTTTAATTTCTGAAAGGTGAATATGTAAAAATATAAAAAAAAATCTATATTTCAAAAACTTTCAGTCCAAAATTTAATAAAACTTTCTTCAAGTATAGTATGAAATCATGTTCTATGTTGTTGTTGAAAGCCAGACCGTCCGACCTACCAGAAAGGTGTAAGGTAACTGTTTGGATGGTCGGGAAGTGCCACCCAATTTAGACCGGTACCCAGTGGGGGAGGCATCCATGGGGACCGTACCCTCCTTGCCCTACCACCAACCTCTTGGAAGGACTTTCGGACCCACATGTTTAACGTGATTGTACTCCGCATGAACACAGCGGCAGTTTTGGCAGTGGCTGGAATCGAACCCGGGCCTACCGAGTGCAACTCCAGCGCGCTAACCAATGGGCTACCGCGCCCTCATGTTCTATGTAGAAGACCCAGACCGTCCGACTCGTCCAGAGGACTAAGAGCAACTATTTGGACGGCCGGATCTCATGTTCTATGTTGAAGACCCAGACCGTCCGACTCGTCCAAAGGACTAAGAGCAACTATTTGGACGGTCGGCTCATGTTCTATGTGTAGCAACTGACATCAGTTGACCAATTTGGCACTTTTTAATTTTATGCAGCAATGAAGTGACCAATAACTCCTACAAATAATCTGATGTGGGCAGCACATGACGTTCCTTATATAATGCAATGAATTTACTACTTTTACAATGAAAAAAAAAGGTTATTATTTTTGTAGATACTTATATTCTTTCCAAGATATTGAATTTTCGTCAATTTGTCATCATTTTCATTGATTTAGAGTCATTTTTGTCCATTTTGAATATTATATCCATTTATATCCATTTGAAATCATTTTATCCATTTGGGGAATGAAACTTTAGGATGTGCATGTTTTTTCTAATTGCCCTATATAAATATATCTAATTGCTGTTACATAAACAGATGTTAGGTTACACTCCCCACCCCCAGATGTAAGCCTGAAAGAAACACTCCATCAAATTGTTCTTTTTAAATGTTTCTATATTTTGTTAAAATATTTCTGTTAAATGTTTCTATATTTTGTTAAAATATTTCTATTTATAGATAAAATATTCAAGAGCTTAAATAAATTGATCTAAAAATTCACAAAATCCAAGGAAAAATAAATAACAAAAGTAAACAGCAAACAAAAAAGACACAAAAATTCTGATGCCTAGGGGACTTTTTTCTTTTCTTGGGTTTCACCTTAAGAGTTGTAGAAAGAAAATCAAAAGAGTTCAAAACAAATCAAAACAAACATTTGATTTGTTGAAAGTATTATAATGTACATAGCCAGTAAAAAAAAATCTAAAATCAAATCTATAAAGAAATTAATTTCGCAATATATATTTATATTCAGTATTTTCAAATTTTATTAAAATTTTTATCCATCATTCCATTCTTTCCGCCATATATTTGTGATGTTTCAAGAACTATATTTTTATGATGGAAGGATCCACCTTGTAGTATAAACACATATAACCAAGTTAAATTGTCCCTGAGTATACTATATTGGCAAATACAAGTTCTTGTGACTGTAAAAATACTGCAAAATTATTTGGAAGATCTACAGTGAAAGGTGTAACATTTATATACTTTTATTTAGGTATGGCCTGAAAGTAGATGTGTGGGCTGCTGGTGTAATTACTTATATACTTCTTTGTGGATTCCCGCCTTTTGTAAGGTAAACATGTTTTTAGCTTTACATTATTGTCAAATTTTTAGATTTTACTTCTGTCACTAAAAGAAAGTATTACTTTTTGTTTCATTACATTTATTGGCTAAATTGAAAATCTGTACATGTTTAATGTTTATTATGAGAAAAACATATTTTAGCATTCTGTCTGTCTATCAGTTGGCAAATCCATGGTTTTCTCATACACTACTCAACCAAAATGAAACCAAATTCTGTACAAAATAATAGATGAAAATATCGCGATTTTTTTAAATTTTGCACAAATCATGTGCAAAGGGCAAAAATGTCATTTTCATCACATAGTAATATCTCGGTAACATTCATCTGATTGAAATCATAATTTGTGCAAATGTGTGATATGGTTAACTGTGTGATATGGTTACAAAAACTGTTACATTTTTTTTTTTTAATTTTATTTTGCTGTCATGTTACTGTGAAGAACACACATGGACATTTTATGTTTTATTGTTATATTTATAAAACTACTTAATTTAGTATTACTAAATTTGGTACAAATATAGGATGTTGTATTAGTATGAGTATCTCAGTAATATTTTATTTTTTTTTACAAATGTGAGAAAATATTTAAAATAAGAAGGGTGAAAGTGTATGGGGAAATTTATTTTTCCTATATGATGAAACTCCACAGTTTCACGCTCATGATGTTTTGAAAAATGTGTGTTTGCAATTTTAGACTGGAAAAATTACAATTTTAGACTGTGCTTGCAATTTTAGACTGGAAAAATTACAATTTTAGACTGTGTTTGCAATTTTAGACTGCAGGTGCATTTCTTTGCAAGATCATATACATAGAACAAAATTCTGTACTTTATTTAAAACTAGAATGAATTATCCAGCATTGCCCGGGCCCTATATTATAAGTGCTCACTACTTAATATATACTACTTAAATAAGTGCCGCTATTTAATATATACAGTACAACCTCGAAAATCCGGAAACCTCCAAAATCCGGACATTTTCCAAATTTTTAGTTTTTTGTTTTTTTTCCCCCTCGGACTGATGAAGTCGCGGATTTAAAACAACAGGGTAAGATTATTTATATGGAATTATATTTTATAAACAAATACCGTATTTTCCGGTTGACTTTCTGAACCCGAAAATGAAACCAAAGTTTTGATGGACAGCCGTAGATTGGCTCGTGGTTGGAGTGTGAATTCCGTTGTTAGCGTTAATCCCTCCTCTCCCTTATTCAAGTCACAACTCCCGATGAATTATTTTGCGTAAAATATACATCGTTATTTAAATACGGTATTTTTATTATCAAAATTTCCTTTTTTTCATTATTGAAAAAAGATATTTTTCTGAAACAATTTAATTTTTAATATTAAACACTTTAAAACATTATCGTAACATTTTATCACAGATTCTTCAATTAAATCTAAAAATCCCGAGAATTCATATTAACTAACGCTCATGGATATTTATTTTGTTCATTTCGTAGTACGAATTCCATTCTTCATTGTATTTATTCTGTTTTGTCTTCAGAATCTCCTCCTCTCCCGATATCTGACGATTTTTCCGTTCTCGTCGAACGTGTCAGCTGGAAATCATCTGTATATTTTGCTTTTTTTGTTTAGAAAGCCATATTTATATACTATAACTAGCAAATAAATAACTAAATAATATCATATCGCACAGAACCGAGCAACAAGGTCACACAGACCTCTCGAAGGAGTCAGATGCGTTTACGATTAGGAACTAAGCAAATTCCTTTCTTCGCTTTCCCTGCCCCACTGCGTCTCGGTGCTGCTGCAACCTAGTAATGACTCATCGTAATTTAGAAAAATCATTGAGAGGAGAGAGATTTTTCTTTTTTGGAAAATATATTTATTTTATCTACCTCGATATTTTTTCATATGTGACTATTACTAATAAAGTTTTTACTTTTTTCAGAGTCATCAGCCTTTTTAAACATAACATTATATAGATGCTAGAAAATAAATATAACTTTTAAGTTCTTATTTTTTGTTTTTCATTCGTTAATAGCGAAAACAGTTTAAACACATTTACATCTTTAAATATATCGTTAAAAGTGCTAATCCTCAATCTTTATTAAATCTCGGCATTTCATTAAATTTTCCAGTTCTTCATTAAATGTCGACACAGCCGATATAATGGAAGTTTTGCACTGTGATGATGATGCGCCAATCGTAAATAAATTGAGTGATGATGAAATTTGCGATATGATATTAAATAAAAAAGATCAAAGTAGCGATGATATATGTGGAGAAGAAAAAATACCCATTAGTAATCTTATGCAAACAATCGATCATGCAATTAAAGGTCTTGAACAAAGAAGATAACCAAGCAGAAATAATGTCTATCTACAGCATAAAGAAAACTGCTTTCCCATAAATCAAAATTAATGAAATAACAAATGTTAATTCACATATTTAAACAAAATGATATCATTTCGTTTCGTTTACGCATTCTAAATTATTAATGTGTATACTTTTTCTTAAAAATTTCTTTTGCCCTATTTTTTAGATTAAATAATATGTTTTAATTGATTAACGTAACTTTTACCATTATTTTTACTAAAAATAGTGCTTTATAGTGTATTTAGTTAATATTAAATCTGAATTTTATTAAAATTCTATAATCCGGAAAATTCGAAAATCCGGAATCGGCAAAGTCCGGACGAGTCCGGATTTTCGAGGTTGTACTGTACTACTTAAATAAGTGCCTGCTACTTTATATATACTACTTAAATAAGCACCCACTACTTAATATATACCACTTAACAATAAAATAAGTGCCCGCTACTTATATAATACAGAAACAGATAACACTACTCAATTTCCAAATCGGCTGTTTTGAAATAAAATCATTCTCTTGATAAAAATAAAATCTTCAAATCACAAAATGATAATCACAATTGATCATATATATATTCAGCATACCACTCATGAGAGGGCGAATGGAATGAACCAACAGCAAATATCCAAAGAGGAACATGTATGAAAACATTTCAGGCTCCTAGCACAGGTCCTAGCAGGATACCATGACCATGCCCTTTGTTCATCTGCTGGTGGCTGTGCTACATAAATATTCTTTCTTAATGTGTGCCTACACAAGTCTTGCCTTGCAATAATTATGTTTTGTTGTCATCAAAAATATTTTATGTATAATTTTTAATATGTTTTGTTATCTGCAGTACTCTTTTATTTTTAAAATGGAATTTTTTTATTTATTATTTTACGCCATTGTCCTAGCTTTATAAAATTATTTTTTTTTCAATAAAAAAGGCATCCTATAGCTGGCTATGGAGATGTTGAAGGCCATATTATAATATGTCCCAATTTCACTTTTAAATGTTAATTTACCAACAGACTGTAATTAAGTTGATCAGTAAAGTCAATAATTTTAAACCTTTGACTAGGTTCCATCCCTTTATGTCTGTGCAGGCGTTAGCATTTTTTGCATGAAAGATTTTTGAAAATTATGTGCATATAAGCACACTGCATTTACTCCCATGAAATAATTTTTTCCCTCAAAGTAGGGCTAAGTGTAGATTTGATTTTATAATGAACTATAGGGTGCAATTTTTAACTTTTCTATTTAATTTCTTAAATAAGATTTTAGAACATATTTCTTTTCAAAATTTTCTATTATAATAGATTTTTAGCATTAGAATGTGTAATTTGGTGACTCAAAAGCATATATTATTTTTTTAACTTGGATTTATAATATTGTAAAAACATTGGGCCATATCAATATATTTTTATCTTTAAACTTGTAAAAATAATATGTCCTTAATACCAGGCTGTAATTTTATTAAATAATCTCTCTATATTTGAAAAACAGTAGCTGATGCCTCCACTGTTTGGCAAATTTTGCATTCTTCAAGTTTCTCTGTCACGTGCCACAAAATCTGTAGTATACAAATATATGAAATATGGTATACTTATAGAGAAATATTAGGACACACTGATATAAACCATTTTTGGATTTAAAGTTTAGTTTAAGAAATATATAATATCAAATTCAAAGGAAGAGTATTTGAGCTGTGAGTTCACATCCTGGCCAGACTAACAATAGCAAGACCTCACATTTTTGTTGGCATGTACCTACATAGTTGAATTTTTGCAGGACAGAGCCTTTTCTTTAAATTTTTATCTAGTTAATGAGTTATTCATTTTTTATGCACTTCTGAAATTAATTTTTTTCTTCTTTACGGGCAAAGCTGCGATTTGTCGAGCCGGTTACCGGCTTCTCTCTGATTGGTTACTGGTAGAAATGTTACATGGTAGAAATGTTACATACTGGTAGAAATGAACATTAAAAGTATAGATATTTATATCTAAATATCACTACAACATTAGTTAGTGCACTTGGGACAGTGTCGAAAGCCCAGACCATCCGTCTCGTCCGAGGACTTAGAGAAACCATTTGGATGGCCGGACTTGGGACAGTGTGAAATGTTGACAATTATATGCCTTATTATTAATTTTTACAAACAAACAGAGCATTTTGCAATCATTGTTGTCATAAGCATTACAATATAATTGTTAATATTGCACAACAATTATATGTTTCACTAGAAGAATACCTGTTGAATATCAATGGTCTCACAATAAGCAACACCTGAATAATGTAAATTTTCGAATAATTTGCGTTTCACAGTTATTTGGCAAATCAAATATTTTGGTGTGCAGAACCCCTAAAGAAGAAAATATTGGAAAACTTAAATTGCGCACTTCTTCCTTTAGAACTATCTACCTGTACACCAAATTAAAGTCTATCTCACCCCGAAACATGCTAATTTGTCATTTCCCCTTTCAAATGTTTTTCTGTGGAGCAGACCCATAAATGAACATTTCTAAAAAACTCTGTTCATCTTGAGTATTTTATCTGATGATTAGCTTATATATCAAATATCAAGCCTGTATCACATATAAAAGGAAGAGTGTCTTATTATTTGGAAAATCGAACATATTGGTAAAGTAGCAAAAAAGTAAAGTAGCAAATATTATAAATCTGAAAATGCACACTTTCTTCCTTTCAAACTATCTCCCCGTACACCAAATTTGAAGTCTCTATCTTATCGCGAAGCATGTTTTTCTATCACTTCATCTCTTGAACGTTTTTCTGTGTTGTACCCTCTTAAATGAACATTTTTGAAAAACTGTATTTATCTTGTGTTTTTTTATCAAATGATTAGACCATATACCAAATTTCAAGCCGCTATCACATTATAAAGGAGGGGCTTTTCAGTTTGTTCAACAAATCGAATATTTTAGTGAGCCCCCCCCCCCCCCCCCCCCCCTACAATAGCAAATGTTGGAAAACTGAAATTGCACACTTTCTACCTTTCCAACTATTTGCCCCTACACCATATTTGAAGTCTCTATCTCATTGCAAAGCATGCTTTTTCTATCAATTCACCTTTCGAATGTTTTTGTGTACTGTACCCATCCCCTTAAATATGCATTTTTGAAAAAATTCATTTTCATTGGGTTTACTATCACATTATTCGCCCATATACCAACTATCAAGCCTCTATCAAGTTTTAATGTAGTCGTTTCTCATTTATTCGGTAAATCGAACAATTCGGAGTGCGGCACCCCCTTAAGTAGAAAATATTCGAAATCTTAAATTGTATACTTTCTTCCTTTCAAATGGTTTACTCATACACCAAATTTGAAGTCTCTATCTTATCGCAAAGCGTACTTTTCTATCATTTCACTTTTAGAACGTTTTGGTGTGGAGCACCCCCTAAATGAACATTTTAGAAAACTATATTCGTTTTGGGTGTTTTCTTCAAATGATTAGCCCATATACCAAATTTCAAGCCTCTATCAAATTTTAAAATAGCCGTTTCTCATTTATTCGGTAAATCGAACATTTTGGTGTGCAGCACCCCCTTAAGTAGAAAATATTCGAAATCTGAAATTGTATACTTTTTCCTTTTTAAACAGTTTACTCATACAACAAATTTGAAGTCTATATCTCATCGCAAAGCATGCTTTCCCATCATTTCACTTTTCGAACGTTTTGGTGTGGGGCACCCCCTCTATAGAATGTTTTCGAAAAATTCGATTTTTCCAGGGGGTTTTATCGAACGACTGAGCCATGTACCAAATTGCAAGTCTATCTATTCGGGAAGTGCCTAAAAAAAGTGTGACAGACAGACAGACAGACACTTGGCAATTAGTATATATAGATTGTTGTAAATTTCTCTATACTGGAAACAGAACACTGTTACCAACAAACGTCCAAACTTGCTGTTATGAAATTTTATTGTTTGTTCGTAATACAGCAAGCAATCACTCTTAATAGCAGGTGACATGAAATAGTTTGCGATGCAGACTCAGCGAGTGCCAGGAAGTAGGAAACAAAGCCTTCCAACTCACGAAACGAGTTTTGGGGATTGTGAGTAAAGGAAGCTGGGGGGCTGAGTTTGGTGAAATTGTTCATGAAACGAGTTAAGGTAAGCATCAGCTAATAAGTGGGCGGAGCCCCAGATGGTTCATCATGCCAGTGACGAACTTTGATTAATGAGCAGCAGTGAATAGAGGGTGGATCATCAGAATTTTATAAGTATCAGTAAGCACAGGACACATAGGTAGTCATGTGCACTGGCCGGATTGATAGAGCTCACAAAGCGAACTGCAGGGCTGATGAATGTCAGTTAACAAAGGATAGTCCCCAATGGTGTATTACTCCTGCTATGCAGGCAGTACTAAAGTTCTCTCAAAGCTCAGTGAGCATTAGTGAGTAGGAGGCAAAACCTTCCCGACTTGCAAAACGAGTTATAGGAGTTGGCGAGCATGGCAAGCAAGGGGCAGAGCGCCCTAGTAAAAGAAATAGAAATACATCCCAGAATATAAAAATAAAACACTTATATAAGAGTGCAGTATAAATTAATTGCAGCAGATCAAATAATGCTTTTTGAACTTCAGCATTTTGAAAAGATTAATCTGGAATTAGTTAGTTTAGTTCTCATGCATACAGAATAGTTAAAGCAGAACAACATAAGCAATCGGCTCAATAGAATTTATTAATTTAAAATGTAGTCAGCACAAACTATTAAAGAAATGTGTATAAAATTTTGTATGTATGGATACTTTGAAGTACAAAATATGTGTGTACAATGCAAAAATATCTGGTGTTATCATCATATGCCTATTCCAGAACAGCCTTTTTCGCTATTTATATTCTAAAGAATGGCTACTTCTTATGTGTAAAACTTATTGGTATGAAATCGGTTTCTGTTGACATTGTATACAAATTTTCATAAGTGTATACTATTTCTTTCTAGCCAAACTAATGACCAAGTGGAGCTTTTTGACCAAATACTTTCTGGTAAATATGAATTTACCAGTCCATTTTGGGATGATATTTCAGATTCCGCAAAGGTAATTTGGTTTCACTATTTGTTCTTAATATCTGTTGCATTTTTATTTATTTTACTCTATATAATAGGTTATACATTCAACTTTTGGGTATGTATCAGTCTGCATTTGAATCTTTATATTAGCATTTGCAAATCTGTATGGTTAAAACTCATCAGCATATCTATGTATATATCAGTAGATTTTTACCGTGAATACTTGGACTAAGAAGGCGTTTGTATTAAAAGCAAGCTACAAACCTATAGATATGCATATTCTTTCTTAAAAATTAAATAAATTTTTAATTGTGAGCTGTGAAACTGAAAAGTAACTAAAATAAGCTTTAAAAATGACTAAAATCACAAATTGTTGCTAAATTGTATGGCCTCTTTGGTGCTGTATCACTTGATTCATGCTCTACTCCGATGGAAAAATATTTTTCATTAACTATGTAATAAATTATATTTTGCTTATTTGTATTATTTATTTCACCCCATGTAAGCTCCTACTTTTAATTTGTGCTTTTGAATTTCACTTTTATATACTATTTTGTTTGAATTTTAGGAGTTAATTACTATGATGTTGCAAGTTGAACCAAATGACAGGTACTCTGCTTCTGAAGTTCTAGAACACCCATGGGTTGATGAAGTAAGATTTTTTTTTATTATTATTTCTGTAGGGAATCATAGACCAACTACTTCCTTACATTTTAGTATAAAAGTGTTTAGTATAAAACTTTATAGAACCAATAGTGTTTGCATATTCAGCTAAATAGAAATCTTCTTTTATATGTATAATTTTAAACTCCAGGTCCTCATGCCTGAGAAAAAAAATTCGTATGTAATCCATTCCATTAAGAGATGATTGTGTACATATGTATGTCTATCTCCTCTTATTACGAAGCCTGTACTTGGCCTAGAAGCTTGTGGGATTTTTTTAAATGTATATAAAGGGGACATGCACAAAAAATTGAAAACTCCAATACACATTTAAACAATTTCAAAAATCCTTTTTTCGTAGGGATTAGCTAAAAATCTATCATCTAATCCAAAAATCAAGTTATGTTCTCAATTTTTGTTTTTAATCAGAGCCAGTTAAATTTGTCATGGACTCTATAAGTCTGATTTTCCAAAAAGTTCATAGTTTATTTTTCTACAGATTTTTAACTACCAAAAATGCCAAGAATTTGACCCCTTTTTAAATTAATTTCTATTCCTTCACATTTGAAGTTAAAATCTTAATCTTTTTGTTTAACTGAATTCAAATATATCAAGGGCGTATTTAAGAAAGGGGCTGATGGGGTTCTGCTCTCCTGCTCCCTAAAAGTAGGGGAATGACAGAAATTTTAAAAGAGGTGGTTGAAAAATATTGGATGTCAGTAGTGAATGGATTCATTATAACATTCTTTTATTTTTAAAAAGCTGTAACCATTGAGAAAATTCTTCTCCCTTATTCGGAGCATGCAGTACTATTTCAAATAGCCTCCCCAAACCATAATCCTAGAGGTGTGCCACAGGGTATCAGAACAGGGCGCGGCAGCCCATTGGTTAGCGCGCTGGAGTTGCACTCGGTAGGCCCGGGTTCGATTCCAGCCACTGCCAAAACTGCCGCCGTGTTCATGCGGAGTACGATCACGTTAAACATGTGGGTCCGAAAGTCCTTCCGAGAGGTTGGTGGTAGGGGAAGGAGGGTACGGTCCCTGTGGATGCCTCCACCACTGGGTTCCGGTCTAAATTGGGTGGCACTTCCCGACCGTCCAAACAGTTACCTTACACCTTTCTGGTAGGTCAGACGGTCTGGGTTTCAACAACAACAACAGGGTATCAGAACAGACTCTTAGAATGAAGGGGAGTGGGGATGAATATGTAAAGACGTTTCTCGTTTGCTGTAACCTTAGGAGAACCTTATTATTGCACAATGTAGAGCTTTAAGTTCAACTGATATATGTAAGGCGCTTTGACAAAATTGATTCCAAATCTAATAAATTGCTCTTTTTAGCCATGACAGTAACGAGTGATATGCTTTCAGAATGCACCTTATATACTCACCAAACCAGCTCATGACACATGCCTTATTGCATTTGCTACACACTGTTGAAATCCAAAAGTAATAGGTTGTCACAATAATGTAACTCAACCTTATATATATATATATATATATATATATATATATATATATATATATATATATATATATATATATATATATATACTTTTACTCATAATTATGTGAGTCTTCAATTTTGTTGCCCCCTTCCCCTAAAGCAAAATCCTATATATGCCCCTGAAATATATTGTATTCCCAGCTCTAAAAATGATTTTTTTTTAGAGTAAAAAAATGAATCATTTTGAATTATCCAAGAATTCTCAGTGTTTGTCATATTCAATTTATTGCTGCTCTTAAACTGCTCAAGATAGAGTCTTCAAAATTTGTCACAAGCAAGCTACAATCATTATCTTTCTAAATATGCGAGAATAAAAAAAATCATGCTTTTTTTATAATTTTTTATAATTATTTGACAGACTTCGAAATTTCTTTAGTTGCACATTCTCAGCTTTTTCCGAAAAGAAGTTCTTATCCCTTTCCACCTGAGTTTGGATCATTCCCATTATGATGAGGTGTATAGAGGTTTCAAAATATAATCTTTGAGTGCTGGAGGAAGTAGACATTTAGTCCTATTATGGGAATTTTCGTTCAGTGGAGTATTTTTATCTCTCAGGTTTCAGTAATATTCACTCCTATTTTTACTCTTAGGAGAGGGGAGTGGTTTGGGGGCTTGCAATCTTTACTCTTACTTTGATACTGGGAGGGATGATTGGGCATTAAGGGATGGGCTTTTGCACCTATGCAGTGGGCACTGAACGTGCTAAAAACATATTGCTATAACAACTGGTTTCTGTATTTAGTGACTGCTAGTGAGTAAAGCCCACTTGTCTTACTATTAACATGTGAAACCTTTGTAATAATGTATGTACACTCATGTCTAAAAGTTAAGCCCAGTTGCTGTTTATGTGAAAATTTCAGGAAATCTACATCGGAATGGAAGGAAACACGGTATGCAGGAGTAATAGGTTTTTAAAAGAAGAAAGCAATGCAAAACAAGGATAATAATGACTTTTATTATCCAAAGAATAGGGTTGAAAGAAAAAAGGACACTAGCCCAAAACTTTTGAGAATTAAAAAAATTTAATAAATTTTTAAATATTTGTTAAAAACTCCTCTAAAATGATGGTAAAAACTAATATAATGTATGTATATTTCATATGTCCCATCAATTCCAAAGCCACTACTTGGCCTAGAAGCTTGCAGGTTTTATTTATTTATTTCATTTTAGTGTAGCTAACAATACAGAGAGTAGTCCAGAACTTTCAAAAATTTAATAGATTTTTAAATATTTGCAAAACAATCTCTAAAATCAGGATAAAAACAAGAGGTACTGAAAAAACCTATCTCCTCCATAAAAAAAGGTAAGTATCTCAGGGTTCTTTTTTATGACAGATGGATTTATTTCCAAAGCCTGAATGAAATAAAAAATGTATAGTTTTTTTTGTATATAGATTCTTAAAAATGAATATTTCATATATTTTTTAATATACCATTAAGCAAATACTTTTCAAGGTACGGTCTTCAAAATTTTTCATCGTCAACTGTCATTTTTTGGCTTTTTCTTTCTTCAACCCAGACCATCCGACCTACTTGAAGGTATAAGGTATCTATTTGGATGATTGGGATAATGCCATCCATTTGGGATGACATCTACATGGACTGTACCCTTCTTTCCTGCCACGAACCTCTCGAAAGGACTTTTGGACCCGCATATTTAAAGTGCCCATACTCCACATAAACATTGGGATAGTTAAGGCAGAGCCAAGAATCGACTCGAGTCCTCCAAGTACAATCCTAGTGCCATATGTTTCATGTATTATGTTTGAGAATGAAGGGCTCATTTTTGAGATCTGACCTTGACTCCCTCCTATTAATAAAAATGTATGGGATTAATTTCAAAAGATTATCTTTAATTGCAGATAGAGGGGCATTCTCTTTGTGAGTATATGTGCTCATTTTGTGGTTTGGTTTTCTATCTTTTCGTGTGTAGAGATTAAATTTTCACTCTTATTTTGACTCTTGGGGAGAGGGGGGGTGACTGGGGAAAGGGAAGCATCTCCCAATTTTTAAATCTATATTTTTTATCTAACTTAAAAATCATTGCTCTGGCAGGGACCACAGAGCTCCTATTTTTCCAGCGATCTCAGAAAGGAAGTTATAAATCGATGATCTATGGAATTTATCTTCTTGTTAAAGAAAAAACAGAGAACCAACCCTCAAAATACTTTTATTTTTCTTTTCTAGTACCTCCAAATCAGTAATCATTAGTGGAATCAAAAATAAAAAAGAAAGCAGCAAAACATCTCCTTTCACCTTCTAAAGTAAACAAAGTGGTAGGCATGTATTTGAATAAACAATATTTATATTTTCAAGAGTTAATCAAGTGTCTTGCCATTAAATATATATATATATATATATATATACACACACACACAGTCCAATCTCATTAATCCGTAACCCTATAATCCACAATACATGTTGGATGTAAACAGTTAAATTTATAATAAATTATTAAATTCTACAAATATTAATTCTGATACTGATGATTATGACAAAGGAGAAAAAGTTACTTTTGAGTATATATATATATATATATATATATATATATATATATATATATATATACATATTCTAGAAGGTATGCTCATCATATTACAGGGAGTAAAAAGTTGCAAAATGTTACCTCCCATCCTCTCACTGGCAGCTCTTGCTCTCCTACTATTCATAGGAACATGAGACTCATGCATGTCTCCCAATCAATATTATTTACTATATGACTACCTAATGAGACATATATGTTATCTCTCACTGGCAGCTCTTGCTCTCCTACTATTCATAGGAACATGAGACTCATGCATCTCTCCCAATCAATATTATTATTTACTATATGACTACCTAATGAGACATATATGTTATATCATCCTCCTAACAAAAGGCAATTTCCTAACAAAATTTATTTGTCCCACGAATAATGGAACTCAGTTAATTTTAATCAAGTATATTAAAATAATAAGTCCTACAAAGTGACAGGGATTATCAAGGATATTGAACTTGCAAAATACTGAATTTTCATCAATTATACATCAATTTCATTAATTTAGCTCTATTTTATCAATTTGGTGGTACTTTCCTTAATTTAGCGATATCTTGATGAATATTGTGTCATTAAAAAAAAAAACCAAATTTGTTGCCAGGTGTGATGGTTGCAACTGGCAGACAGACTCTACTGACAATACTATCAGGTAACAAAACGTAAATAAATTGATTTAGCTTTTTTTTTATCAATTTGGTGACATTTTCATCAAATTGATAACACTTTAAAAAATGTCACCTATTTGGTAACATTCCTGCCAAATTTTTCACCAATCATTATGGACGGATTGAGAAAAAGGTTATTCTTAGATTGAATATTATTCAAAATTTTTAAAGGATGAATAAAAATTAAGAATAAGGTAATAAAAATTTTGTGAGCATTTATTTATTCTTATACAAAAAAAGTTTAATTGTTTTGATAATCAGTTAGAAAAATTCTCTATTTTTTTAATCATTTTGTGAACAACTTTTTCCATCTTATTTTTTTCCCTTTTAAAAATGTTATTAAAGCTTGTTTTTCCTAAAGGTTAGTAGGTATGGGGACCCAGGATTTTTTTCTTGTAGGTGCCAGTTTTAAATTTCTGGTGGGTCCTGGGATTTCAGAATTTCCCATATACTAATTTTCTGTATTTTGTAGAGTTCGTAGATTGTTTTTACTTTTTTTCAGAAGTTTATCACTCTTATTTTTTCCTATTTTTAGATGTTTATCCCTCCTACTTTTCTTATTTTGGGGGGCTTGACCCTCCTATTTTCCTTACTATTTTTTGAAAATTTTGGCTTCTGTTCCTGCTCCAGTGTTTATGCAATTTTTGTGTTGTGGACCCACTCAACCTGCTCATGCTGAACTTCATCCCACTTTTGTTACTTTACTACTTCTGCACTCTCATACCAGGTGCAGAACTTACTAAAAACTGATTACTATAAAAACAATTTACTATATTTACTAAACATTAGGCACCACACCTTGTCAGATGATATGTTTCATGAAAAATTTACATTGAAAACATACAATAAAACTGCTATAAGGCCGTGTTTTTCAAACTTTTTTGGTCTCAGAACCCTTTTTGAAATTCACTTTGATGGCAAAACCCCAAAAAGTGAAAAAGTCTATGGTAGTGTTTCCTAATTTATTTATTTTGTAACTACTCCCAAAATGTTTGACATTTCTTTTGCAAGATGTACAAATTATTATTTTAGCATAAAAATTGTGGTTTCTTAGTATCAATCAAGCCAGTATGACAGTACAACCTTATATTAAAGAACCCTGCACTACCATATTAAACCTAATTCATGATTTTTTTATAATTTGTGCTGCTTGCAGTTAAGGTATCTGTCAGAAACAGTGACTTTATGATTTTTTAAAAATAAAACTTAATTTTTTTGGTCATTTTAAGTGAAATTTAAAAAAGTAGTTATAGGGGAAAATATAATTGTTAATATTTCTTTATCATTGAATTCTATTTGTTGCTGCATAATTAATTTTTTCAGTTTTGAATTTTATCTTTTTTTTTTTTTAAACTGCTTGGTTATATATTTTTTCACAAAAGTTAGAGCTGTGAAATATGAGAAACTGTGAAAGTTTATTCACTGTAACAAAGTTATTGGCATAAAACATTCATCTATTCTGACTTTGCAAATTGTAGCTCAATTATTTTGTCTGTTATATTTTTTAATTTAAGTAATTGATTTTATATTTCACAAATTAAGTAATAAAGTCAGGTTTGGCTACTTGTTATTAGGAATATGGTTTTTATTCTGATGCTGTAATTAAGATTTTTGTGAAAGAGGCCATTTTGGATTTTTAATTATTTTCAGCTGTATTAGCTAATGTTTTACCCTCTCTAGTAAATTACTTTTCTTTTGAATTATAATAATGTGCAGTATGTAAAATAACAGCTTTATGAATTCTCTGTATTTGATCAGTGGTTAATATATTTATTATTTTCCTTAGGCCAGTATAGCTCTTGAAAATGAGCTTACAAATGGAGTCTCTAGGGAAATTACTGTGCATTTTGAGCACAAAACTAAACCTTCATTAAAGGCTGCTACTGCTGGCATTGCTCTTATTACTGTAAGTAGTTAATACTAGTAACTTGCCTAACATACAAAAAGTACTTTTGAGTTCAGTCTTCCTTTTCACTATAACCATTTAGAATATTCCTTAACTTATTCTCGAAAGTCATATCAAAGTAATGACTTCCAAGTTATTTGATATAAAATCAAACAAAATTAATGAAGTAGTTGCTTGATCAAGTCTGATTTTTTAAAATTTTGTACAATGTTATATATATTGAGTCATGAAACTAAATTTTCTAGTTTTCTAACCAATGTGTTTTTTTTTTTATTACATGACTTTGAATCTGTAACCATAATAATGTGACATAAGGTCTTTTTTGTAATGTGTGTAAATTAAATAATTAATAAAAATAAATTTTAAAAGATACTGAATTATAGATTCTTAAAGCAATTAGGGTCTTCAATACCTGTACAAAACATCCAAAAATTACCACAAAAAAATGCAAAGTTTGCATTTTAACTAGAAATTTCTTAAAGAAGAATTAAACCACACATTAATGTTTTTGATATTAAGCTCTATAATATATTAAATATCTACATACAGTTTTGATTTGTACTAACTGCATTCTGCAATCAGCCTGGTTGCTGTTTTAAAATCTCTTAATTTTCAGCAGCAACAGCAGGTTATAAATATTGTCCAACATTCAGCAAATCATGTCAGGAAAATAATTTTCTGGGGATGTTTGCAAATATGTAAAATTCTACGATTAGTATAATTTGTAAATATATGGTTAAAATTGTATTTAGCAAATTGTCCTTTAAAAAAGGACTGGAATAAGGAACTCTACATGCCCTATCATCATGGTTGCCAAGTGCTCCGGTTCTTCTGGAGTTTATCTAGAAATTTATAATGACTGCATAACTCACTATTCACTCAAAAAAAATTTCTATTATCCCTCAAGTTTTTACCAACAGCTGAAAAAATTGGCTTTTCTCCGCATAACTCAATGCCCACCCCAATAATTTTTGGTTTTCTCCTAATTTACGATGACAGCCCAATCCAGCCTTATATCACTATCCCACTTTAAAGGTGACTCAACTGGGGAAGATATTTCCAACTTTTGATGTCAAACACCAAATTCTATATGCAAATTGTGCTGCATTTTGTGCTGATAATGCCTCTGCAGGGGTTGCTCTGGATTATTGATTACTTAAAAAAGTTTTCACTTATGTCAGTTTTTCATGACTATGAAGCTTCAATATCACATACAATTAAGCAGATACAAATTAGAAAACTAAAAATTTGGATTTTTTAGTTCAATATATGTAATAACAGTACCAAAGTTTTAAAAA
Source organism: Amaurobius ferox (assembly GCA_951213105.1). Taxonomy (NCBI): domain Eukaryota; kingdom Metazoa; phylum Arthropoda; class Arachnida; order Araneae; family Amaurobiidae; genus Amaurobius; species Amaurobius ferox. Next base: position 77,161,332 of record OX578142.1, on the reverse strand, counting down.
TCCAGGTTGGTCACATGCAGACCATTAGTCAATTTTCATATGAAATGTCTCATCTTATTACTTTTACCCTTGGCAGTGGTATATGAAAAAATATTTAATGCTAGTTTCTATGTCAATTCTAAATTAATTTTAAAATATCTATAGTAAAGCAGCAGTACATCAGCAAATCATATTTTAAATGTTCAAAAAACCATTTTACAGGAAATGCTGGCATTAAATTTTTATAGACCAATATGGAATAAATTGTCTTTCTCTTTATTCCATATTGCAAAATTTGCAAATGTAACACAAGTATAAAAAGAAATTCTTTATGTCATAAGTCAAAGTTTCTGAAATTGAAGATTACACTACGTATAAATTTATATGGTCATACATTTATAATTTAATCAAGATAAAGTAGACCTAAATATATTGTGGAAGAATTACGAAAGTGCATTGAAAATATTGCTGTAATTTGCAAACAATCTGAAAAATCTTATCTTTCATACACCACTGTACTTTTTATCCATCATTCCATTGAAGCCTGAAAGATTGCTGTGTAGATTTGTAGTTTACAACCTAGTTGATGTCTGCAGAATTCAAATATGGTTCTCAATTTTTTTAAGTATTTATCAAACAAAAAGTTTTGATACATGACATGTTAAATTTCAGAACCACCTTACATTTAGAGACGGGACCAAAGATGTTCACATTCAGATTTGTTCAACATAACTGATAATTTGAACTTCCTGTATTATGAGAAAGCTTTCCAGTTGAAGAGAATTTATGTGAAAATCACATTTTTTTTCCTTAGAATTTTATAAATTTTAATATATTGTTTATTTGCTCAGTTAACATTGATGTATAAATTTTGTTAGTATAAATTCTATAACTTGTGATTTTCCAATAATTTTGTTACAAATAGCATGCCCCTTTCGATAGTATTAATCATTTTTGCTTATTGTCTCTTTGTCCAGAAGTAGAAATGAACTGTAACTTATTCTATTTCAACTAGTTTTAAAACATTTCTATCAGACTATAACTTTATCTAATTTTATTCACTTTATTTTTGGGTATAACATGTGTCCAATCTAGCATAAAAACTATTCATTAGATTTCATAATAATAAATAATTGCATGAATGCCTTCTAGCCAAAAAATGAAATCGCTAAGGTAGCATTTAAGGAGAGACCGGTGTTTTGATTCCAGGACTTAATAGTAGGCAATAATTATAGTACTAAGCAAAAAACATCTCTGACTCAAGACATTTAATGCTACTTTTTGAGCAATATACAATATTACCTGTTCAATGAATTAGTTGTTAATGGGCCAATTTGTGATGGGAGTACAGATTAGGTGCTGCAAGCTATAAGTTTAGTGGAAGAGAACTCATGGTGCCATGATCAGGTCTGCATACAGGAGTTTGAGCCATTAATCTTGTGGCCAATTATAGAAACACAGCAAATTTGTATTCTTCATTTTGGCTCTATTTCAAAGAGTCTAGAAAAGGTAACTTTAAATGAAAGTATTTTGAGAGTGAAGAATAATTAAAATAATAAGTAGCAGAGGAAACTTTGTACTTTGTTTTGATCCCAGAGCCAATGCAGGGTAGGTTAGATGAGCATTATAGTATTGAGCTAAAAGTATATCTGACTCAAGGCATTTAATACTGCCTTATGTGCATTATAATGTTTAGTAAACTTGAGTGTAAATCAAAAAAGAAAAGAAACATGCCCTTTCCCCCTTCCAAACTGATTGACAAAGCTTAAAATAATTATGTTCACATCTTTAACTCCAAAATTGTTTTATATATGTAATTTTATACTAAAAAAAACTAAATAAAAAGCAATCTTACTATACACAAATATCACTCTCGAAATATTTATAAAATATTTAGTTGATAAAGAATAAAAAGAGGAAATTTTGCATAAGAATAAAAAATTTCATTTCAGAGTAGATTGCTTAATGAAGAAGGTCTCTGAATACAGGTGGATTCCTAATGCCCATTCAAGTGTTGCTGTGTATAAAAAAACTTTGTGATATCCAAAGAATTTAATTTATTAACAAAATCATTAATGTGGATTTAGAAGTATAGTCAGTTATCAAATCTGAAAAGTTATCTGTCATTAATAGGACTCAAGTTTGAATGACTTAATATATTCTTTTAAAATACCTATACAAATAATGGGAATTACCTACAAAATTGAAAAAATATTGTTATAAAATAAATATGAATTCCCTTGAAAACAGAAAATCAAAATTCATCAATTACAAAATTATATTTTTATTGTTTATAAATAAAGTGAAAGAACAAAAATTAATTTCTGAGAGTAAACAATAAATCTACCTTCTAATATGCATTTTATTTGCTAGCATGCTGAAAACCACATTATGTAAAGACATCAGAATTGCATTAAATTGTCAAGTGCATCTTGATGCTTTCAAATGTGAACAAAAGTCTATCATCTGAAGATATAGTTTTATACCTCAAGAAACTCAATTAGACATCTTCAGATGTTTCATAGTAGAAAACATATTTTCTCAGAAATGATCTTACATAAAGAGATGGTTTAATTTTAAGCATATTTTCTAAGGTACTACAACTTTTCTTTTTGAAATTACAAATAATGGCCAGAGTTTCAAGTATTTTGAACTAATGCTGCTGTTTCAAATGCTACTTTCAATCACTTATTTCCAGTTTTATCTGGTTCCACGAATGAACATCAGGGTAATGCGCCAAACTACCAAAACTTAAAATTTTAGCAATTTAGATAATTCTAAATTATTAATTCTTCAATTTCTAAAATAGTTGTATGGTTCATTTCTACTTCTCCCCTAAATTTATAATTCATTACAAATGAGTTTTACAGAAATGTGTCCATTTTTATTTATCTCATTTCCATAATATTCTTTCCTGTCCATTGATTGGTGTTTGAGATTGAAATGTATTAATGTAATTTAATCAAAGCTTATATTAGATTGAAGAGTATAATATTGTCATTAGTTATACAAAGTATTGTCATTAAGACATTCATGCATTTTCGAAAATAATTTTTAAGAAGTCACATTTATTTATTTTTGAATTTTTTATTTATTAATCTAAATTAAAGGTTTTTATTTTTATTTTAATTACTTATGCAGTATGTATTTTAAAACAATAGTATTGACAGAAAATTCGGATTATTATCCCTTCATTTTATTTGAATATCCCATATTTTATGCTCAGTAGATTAAGAATATAATGTTTATCATAAATATGATATAATATTTTGGCATTTCATCAATTTCAAAACGTATTTTGCAAAAACTTATGCATATTATCAAACACTTGTCACTAATCAAACACAAGGCGAATTTCTGTTGCCTGATGCAAACAATTCAAGTTTCTAAACTTGAATTCACTGTAGTGCAAGATTAATAATTTAAAAAAATGCAGATAAAAGCATTTCAAGGAGAATATTGCATATTTTTATAAATTTATTTTTCAGCAAACTGTTATTTAAAAGAGCATCCTTAGGACAGCTTGAGTAAAACATAAATCAAAGACATTAAGTTACTTTGTTTAAAAATCAGTTAACTGGATAACTTTAATGAATAAATGTAGTGTTAGGAATGTTTAATTCTTTATAACAACAAATTATGTAGCAAAAATGCTATCTTTAATTGCGTTTGCCTTATGTGTTTAAAAATGAATTTCTTTAAATTATTAAATATAGGTTAATATTTTTATTAATATAGGTTAACATTGAGTATGCCTTGCTTTTGCTTCTCAAACATGAATTTCATGTCAAGAAAATCTAAAATAATTATAACATGACAAATCTGCAACTTTGTTATATATATATTAATCATTATAATTATTTTATTTCATTGTAGTCACCTTTTAATTAAAACAATCAATATAGGATTAGTTGAATTTTAAATTACTATTATGCAACATAAATTTTAAATGGCAGTTTTGAAATAAAATGAAATCTCATTTGAATGGTTGCTGCTCGAATAAAATTTTTAAATTAATGAATCTAAAATCATGAAAAAATTTCCTATTCTAATCCAAGTTAAATTTTAATTAAACAACTTTCAAATATATGATTTTCTCAAAATAACAAATATAAAATTGGAGGGTGTGTGGAACATATGCAGTATTTTAGATTAGTAAAATTTTTTTTTTTTTGGCTTGCATTATCTCTAGCAATATATTGATTATTTTGAAATAAGTTCTGAGTGGCAGACTTTTCCTTCTGGCATTATTAAACTCTTGATCTTACTAAACTGTTCCCAGCAATTTCTCTCCAAACTAAATAGATGAGTTTTAACATATATTAAGTACAGATAATGTGCCTAGCACAGAAAAGCTTCCTGCCTCTAGCCCTGACAAGCATTGGAAATTTTCAAAATATATCAAGTATATCAAATGCTGTACCAAAAAAATAATACTCATTAATTGATAGAATATTTTATAACAAAAACTTCTTTATCCTTATCGTGTCAGTCAAAGGTTTCAGATATTTTTCTTTATGCTATAATGGTGTATACTCAGCTGTATTCTTTTATTGTTGTTTTTATGTCAATATTTTATTTTCATTCATAGCAATTTGGAAAATATAAAGTTATTTGCAATTACATCATTTTATGCAATTTAACATTCTTTTTTGTATACATATATTTAATGTACTTTTTATGAATTACAAGAAATTAGCATTATTAATACTTACAATGCTTACGTATATTATTAATGCTTGCATTAATATTGCAAAATGTGTTTTGGTTTTTCACTACCATATTGATTATAATATAAATTTAACTCCATATAAATTTGACAATTTTATCAGAATAACAAATTAAATGTGTGTTCCTTCAAATTTGTTTTTGCATGATTTCACTGTAGAACATTAAATAACAATACAAGAAATTTTATATGCAAAATACTTAACATCATGTATGATTTACATACAAGAATACTCACTTGCAGGGGTCACTCTGAATTTTTGCTATCTTTTGCCAATCCAATTGTCATATTCAATTTTATTTGTAAAATGAAATCTTCAATTGCAAATTTTAATTTCAATATCTTATTTTTTCTTCTTATAAATTATTTGATTATAAAGATAATTTCTCAGCTAAAGCTGATAAAGAAATTTGTTTTCCTTGCTACCTAAAGCTGACAATATAAATCACTTATATGGCAACTTAGAAATTTTTTTTTTACTCTATTTACTCTGTGTTCAACAAAAAGACCAAAAAATTGCCATGTAGATGGAAAAATCAGTTATTTGAAAAAAGTGCAATACATTGATTATTTGCATCAAGTGATTGTCAAATATTAGAACATGAGGAATTATTCAAATGTTTATTTTTAAAGTTATCTAAAACTTATTATGATATTTAATTATTATTCTCATTATCAAAAATCAAAATCGCTCAGATTTCTGCTAAATCTCACTTGCATTTATAATTTTAGTGATTGTTTATTGACATACAATAAACTGACAATAACAATTTAACGGAATTAAATACAAAAGTTGCTTTTGATGCAATCATGGCGCCACCACATCATCCCCTCTCCTGGAAAAAAAATTACAAAGATATTTATCAAAAACTTTATAAAAACTTGGTAGGAAATCAGATTTGCCAACCAGATTTAGATCATGATGGCTGATTTTAGATCAAGATGCCATGTTTCAATTGCACCATTTGCTTTAGGATGGTACACACTGTCATCTGGGACAATTATGCCAAATATTTTTGCTAACGATTGAAATAAATTAATTGCTTCTGAACTGAAAACCTTGGTCAATGATGATTTGAACACGAAATAGTTTAGAAACACGAAATCGGGATATCCAACAGTAGTGCGTGAGCAACTATTTTTAAGCATATATTCAAATTCAACAAATGGGGGGCTTCCAGCCATCAGGTGAATTTATCAATACAGGTGGGACAGTACGATTATCTTTGAGATGAAGACATGGAACCTATGATATAAATATTGATATGTGTTTAATGCTGGTTTGGAACTTTAAATTTGCCCAGTGGTGATAATACATGTCAAGATACTTTAGAGTGTTGACATGCAGTTTTAGCATATTTAGCAACCTCTTGCTTCATCTTTCGCCATACAAATTTGTCAATTACTGACACTTTTATACCTGGGTATGCTACATTATGAATTTAATTAAATATTTTCATCCAGTATCTTTGTTAGATATATGAGCATATCAACCCCATTGATATGCCACACCATAATAAGCATCTGTCATACCAGGAATCTTTAACTTTTTCCATTTTACATATGTGTTTTCCTTGAACAAATTCTGTAGTTCGTTATTTTGAGCATTGGTGATTTCATAGTCCATAAAACTGTTGGAGCTAAGAACTTGTATTCTTAAGAAAACATCTTGTGTTTTCAATGCCACTTACATTGTGGATATCATTTATGAATTGTGCAATAAAAGTTAACTGATTTATTTGACGAGGGAAGAGTTTTCATATTTTTTTTCTATTGCAAATGTGAGCGGTTTGTGATCTGTAAAACAATGAAGTTTGTTTTTTCCAGCAAAAATCTGAAGTATTTTATTGCTGCAAAATTAATTAAAATCTCACAATCATACATGCTATAACTTTTTTTGCGTGGCTTAATTTCCGAGAGAAAAATCCTAGTGGTTGTCAGCTACTTCCATTCAATTGCTAAATCTCTCTAACTCTGATCGCTTTTCCTAATGCATCAGTCATTAAAACTAAACTTACACCTGAATCCTGATAAGCTAGGTAGGTGCATTTTTTAAGTTCAACCTTATAAGTTCTGAATGATTCTTCAGTTTCTGATATCAATAGAGGGGTTCTGTCATTCTGTATTTACCCAACATTTGGTGTATAGGTAGCTGCATTAAGCAAAACTGATCACTAAAAGTTCAGGACACCGCATGAACATCGCAATTAATAAACAAAAGCAAGTTGATGATAATCTTCAATTGTTTGAATTTTTTTGTGTGAGAGTGGAATATCATGTTCATCAACTTGGTGTCAAAGAAATTTTATTTGATCAGCAACCAAAGTATACTTGGATAAATTAATGAGTAGATCATACTGTCTTAAACAGTTAACATATTCCCTCACATGCATTAAGTGCTCCTCTATCAAACTGGATGCAACCAGAATATTGTCTATTTCTCTATATTAAACAAAAGTAACTGACTCTAACACTGTTTGACAAATTTCTCGTTTCTCGAGATTCTTTGCTTCATACCACAAAAACTATAGCATATAAAAATATGAAATTTATTGCACGTGTAGAAAAAGCTTTGGAGAATATGCTGAACTAAACTGTTTTTCAATATATATTGTAGTTTAAGAAATATTGAATGTCAAAGTCAAAAACAAAATATTTGAGCTGCGAGTCCACGTCCTGGATAGACTAACAATAGCAAGACCATGAATTTTTTCAGGCAAATACCTACATAGGTAAATTTTTGCAGAACAGAGCCCTATTTTTTAGTTTTGATGTAGCTTGCGAAATATTTTACTTTTTATGCACTTCTGAATTGAAATACTGAACTTGCAGTGTTCAGTATTAAGTTGCAGTAGTTACTTTCGATGTGATCATAGCACCACCACACACTTCAAATTTATTTTTTATTGCAAACTGTAAAATATGTAACTGGCAGAGTGGCCCTTGCATTTAGATAATAAAAGATCTTTTTTTTTATCTTGTTAATATTTTTATTACCAATACTTTTGAAAATTATATTTTGGAGTTGTAAAGAAAAAAAGTAGATTAAAATTTACTGAATATATATATATATATATATATATATAACAGAATTATCAATAAGAATAACAAGTTTTATTTAATTATTGGTGAGAAAATTTCAGTATTTGTATAGTCTGAAAAATATAGTTATTGATATGAAACTGATAATGTAGATTATACAAAATTGACAGAGAACTGTGTTTGAACTCTCAGACATCAATACACATGTAGGAGAAAAGAAATTTTTTACTGAAGTACTGCAGAATAATTTTATAATCACAACATATATCTTTTATTATATAAATACAAAGTTCATATTCATAAAAATGAACATTTTAAAAATTAATTTCTAGAATTCATTTGATTTATATGTATATATACATATGCATGTCTCTTAGAATTTTCGCAAGTCTGAGATGACATATACTGAGACTAAGTCTCATTTTTGTGTAACAATGCTTTGTGATAAAACATTATCTTGGAATATCCAAGTTGTATAGTAAAATTCATTAACAAAGTAATAATACTATTAAAACTGATAGACAATAATGTAATATTTTTCTAGTCCTACAATTGTTGGAACTGTTTAGCTCAAAATGTACTTAATTTATTTGTATGTTGTGGCACCCTGAATTGTGCTTTGCTTTGTATCTTGCTATTCTAAAATTATTTTGCATTTTCTTTATAACTTTGCTGCATGTTCTAGTCATTTTTCCCTATGTGCAGATTTATTTAATAAATGCTGTTATTTAATTCACATGCTTTTCTTACTTCTTTTTTCCCCTTTGATGATCTATTTAGGCTATGGTTTTATGGTACCTTTATGCTCTGTGAATGTCGCTTTTATTCATTCTGCTATAAGATTTGATGCATTTAGTCTGCTAAAGCATGAATATTATGCATGTCTTCCCTCACATTTAAACTGGGTGTAAGCATGGAAAAATACCTTTTCATATATTAAAGATGCCTTTTACCTTTATTATGTGTTGCTTATAAAATTCTCCAGAGACTCATTTAAAGAATTTTCTGGCATTCATCTACCTAATGATCTGCTCAACTATTATAATCTTCGTAACTAACTGGTAAGTTGGTTTTTATCATTTTAGTTGCATTTTTATATTGATAATTTGTCAGATCAAGTTAATTCATTGTGTATAAAATATATGTAGTTCAAATTGCTACTAAAATGTTAAAACTAAAATAATTTCATTAAAAGCAGCATACAATACAAAAATAATGGTGCTGGTCGGTTTTTAAGACAAGAAATGCAGGGCTTGATTAACCAACCAATTTAGGGGAAGCACAACTACATTTGGAATCCCATTTTGATTTTATGAGCATGGCCCAAGAAATTCCCCATGCACTCATCAGTGCTCGAAAAATTCTATTACCGCATTTCCCTGGTCAACTAACAGTTCTCATCAACAAACTGATTTTTTTAAGCTGGCTGACTGAACCAAAATCCCTAAACCATAGACTATTTTATTATTTAATCAAGGGTGCTCCATATTTACTTTTGCAATTAGTACTAACTTAAATATTAATTACCATCCTACCTTTTTTCATTAACAATTTAATATTTAAATGTAAAAAAAATATGGACAATACAAACTCAGGTTGAAACAACCAAAATATTTCTTTGTTTGCCTGTACTGGCAAGATCCTATATAACTTAACTATTTGACAAATAACTTTCATTAAAAAATGTAAATCTAGCAATTTGATAAATAACTTACATTTTTTTTTTTTTAAAGTGTAAATTGGAGATGCAATTTGAGGGCCCCTTTGAATCTTTTGAAGCATTGCATGTGCTTACCGTGCCTTTTCGGTAATCAGGCCCTGAAGAAATGGTGTTCTTTGGGTTAGGGCACAAGACGTGCAATCTTCACTCATAAGAGCTAGATCAGCAACAGATGTAAAAATAGTAAATGTGACTGAAGCAGAGAAAAGAGGTTGCCAATGGCAAAAAAAGAAAATAGCAATACAAGGAGAAAAGAACTAGAAGTAGAACACAAAGAATGAATGGTAAAATTCCAAAGAGAAAAGTGAACTCCCAGCAAAGAATTTAAAGCACTTGTTTAGAGAGAGCACTTGTTCAGTGACAAAGAAGTCTGTTTCTTGCCTTCAAAGCCAGTTAGCATTATTTCTTTTATGTTGCATGCTACTTTTAATAACATTATTTTAGTTTTATTAATTCACTAGAAAATGTACCCAGCATTGCCCAAGATTTAAAATGAACAGTCATAGCATAGCCATCTGTGCACCCACACACCAATTTTTTTTTTTTTTATATTTGTTATAATCAAGCATGTTGTTAAATTGTGTTTTTGTTTTCAGGAATTCACTGCAAGTTCTGGTGTAGTTTTTATCATCATCTTAAATTCCAGGCAATGCCAGAATGTTCTAGAAAATGAACTGGTGTTGCCCAGGATTTAAGATGCAAACCTTTGATTACAATCACACCAGAACTCACAGCAAATTCTTAGTTTTTTCTGAAATATTGTACATTATTTAACTTGTTATTGCATAATTTCTTACCTTATTTAAAGAAATTTTGCATTTGGAACTATATGTCTACAACCAATAGTTCACAAAAGCTTAAACTGTTCACTTTAACACCCTGTATATAAGCCCTTGCAACATACCTGTAGTATAACTGTAAAACAAAATATGAAATTTAAAAATGGCATATTAATTAGAAAATTTCAAACAAAATGAGAACTTATTCTTGTATATCACATAATGAGTTGTCATAACCAACAAGAACAAGTCAAGGTAGTATACATTTCACTTTCACTATATTGATCACAAAAATGTCTCAGTATATCTAACTGTATGTATCTACTACCATAAATCAGTAGGGAATATTGAAATAAAACAAAAATCTGCTTAAAATTTTAAGACAGTAATATTAAATAATTGTATAATTTTTAATGATTGGTCTGGGATTTTTATAGCCTAAAATTTGTGTGAAACTGGGGTACATGAAAAACTTCAGTAATGATAGACTGAGTACTAATATTTTCAACCAAAGATTGCCTATTATTTTTAGAAACATGGGGTACTTTTTAAGAATTTAGACAGTTGAAGGTACATATATGATGAAATGTTGTAGCGCTACCCCAAAGAATACACTTTTTTGTTTCAGTTCCCAACTAAAGGACTTAGAATATAAGGAACTACATAAAACAAAGCAAAATGGAAAGACCAAATAAGTATAATTAAATTTGTTGTCTGTTAATGTGTTTTTATTTTTTGTTTTACAAGTAAAATATTCTATTACAAAATATGATGGGAAACAGGATAAAGCCAGCTTAGTCAATGTTGATAGAAAAAAAAATATTGTTGAATTCCTAGTTATACTTATGATAATTTACTTAATATTTATAAATTCATAACATCTGTATTTGGTAATGGTGCTTAATACAGAACAATACCAGTGTAAAAATGTGAATAAATAGAAATGCAATATAAAGATAGCATGAGAAAGGCCAGGTAACTGCATTGGGAATAACCTGGACAACAAAGGCCTGAAGAGAAATAAAATTGCTAACATCAGTTATATTGTTATCTGAAGCAATTATATAGGTGCTATCAACCATGTTTCTTATATTATAAAAAGTCTGTACATTATGAAAATCAATAAACATCTGGCATTCATCAATTGAAAAAAGTGTGCAAAATTTCATGCAATTTGCTTGATGAATGTCACAATCACAGATAGACACATACATCATTAAAAAAATGGTTGATTTGTATTCTGGTATGCTCAAAACATGTAAATCTATCAATATCCCAGAGTTGAATTTATGACACTAGCACATAGTAGCATATATTAAATGTACTATATTAAAGGGAAATAAAAATTAAAAATTTCTATGTTAAGTGAGTAATCATTTTACATAATTTTTCATGCAAGAAAATGATTTAGATGACTTTTGAATACTAGAACTAGTACATTTTATGAAATTCCAATTTTATGTACTTTTCTGGGATAAAAGTATTAATTATCATAAAAATTAGTATCAAACACAATGCAATGCAGCTGCCTTGTCGTGCAATTCACTTCAAAATAAGTTATTTTTTCACAATATTTTGTACATAAGTGAACATAGTAGAATATTTTCTAGAAGTGAATAACCAAAGAGAAGCTTTAAAAAGTATGATCTAACTTTATCAACTAAATTTTTAAAAAAGGTTAGAGTAGACTTCTGTGGAAAATACTATGAATAAAAATTACGGAATTATGAAAAATATAAAAATTGAAGGAAACAACTGATTTTGGAAAGTTATATAAGCTCCTTTATCAACTAAATTTAAATAACATTCAATCAAATTACTCTAAAAATATCAATGAATAAAAGATTGCAAAATTAAGAAAAATGTAACAAAATGTTAAGGAATCAAACAGTTTTGAAAGCTAACTATATGAGCCAACTTCATTAACTAAATTGTAACACAAAACATTAGAAAAAACTACTGTCGAAAATAATGAAGAAAAGACTGCAGATTAAAAATATAATAAATATTGAAGGAAACATTGATCATAGAAAGCTACATGAGCTAACAACATCAACTAACTAAAAATAACATTCAATCAAACTACTTTTGAAATACTAGTGAATAAGAGACTGGAATTAAGAGTTTGAGAAAAAATATAGGAAACAATTAGGTTTGACAATTTTTAATATATTGTTAAGTAGATAATACTTTTTATCAACAGTTTATACTGTTAATATCAAAGTATATACACATTTATTATTTATTCACATTACTTGGTTGAAAATATTTAATTTAAATTGCTTAATTATGAGATAATTGATAAAATCATATAAAAGAATAATAAGAGTTAACTAAGTACTAGTCTGCCCGCAAAAACTCTAATTCAGTTATTTATTTATGGTTGGGGGGAAAAAATAACATTCAGAGGGAAAAAAGAAAGTTTGACTCCAACCAGCCCTCAATCAGTCTAGTCCGGTGAACTGCACTGTACAGGGCTATGGCCAGTCTGTCAGTGTTCTTATTAAGAGCTAATGGTGGGTCGGGCTAGTAAGTTTCAAAATCCAAGGAAGGAAAGCAAACATGAAAGGCTATGATATGCCAAATTTTAGCTTTCTTTTTAGCTACTCCTATTCTACAGTTATTCCCCGCAAATCTGTATATTCATATGGTGGGCTCAGAATGGGCTGGACCGGTAAATTTTAATGTTCCAATAATGAAAATATACCACAAAAGGCAACGGTATGCCGAATTTGAGCTTTCTAATTTTTCTGGTTCTTGAGTTTCCTCTTTATTTTAAGAAAAAGTAAAATTCACCACCATTGTTTGACAAATTTCACATCAGTCAGGTTTCTCTGTCTGGTACTGCAAAAAGTATAATACGCTAAAATATGAAATGTGATACATTTGTAGAGAAATAGTAGGGGGGAACACTCTGAAATAAACTATTTTTTGATTTAAACTTCAGTTCAAAAGATATTTAATGTCAAAGTCAAAGGAAGAGTATTTGAGCTGCCAATTTGTGTCCTGGACAGACCTGCAATAGCAGGACCACGAATTTTTGCAGGCATATACTTATATGGTTGAATTTTTGCAAAATGGTGCCCATTTTTTAAATTTCGATTTGGTTTATGAGTTATTCTAGTCTTTATTATCTTTTAATGAGTAAAATTGGTAGTTCTTAAATTATTATGTATTTAACTGAAAATGATTAGATATTTAACTCAATAAAATATATTTAAAAAAGGAATAAAATCCAGAACAAAAGAAAATATTACTTCATAAATGGTTTTAGAAGTAGGAAAGGTCATTTGAGTTGGGTGGTTGCAACAGAAGATCTAAGCCTCAAAACCCTGGGAAAATGTCTTCCCACCCATAAAGCACGAAAATGACAAATGTTCGGTTATATCAGCTACTGAGCTCAAAACTAAGACATTTGATAGATTTCCCATAAAAGATCTTTATGAAAGGAAAGGGGAACCATGTTCTAAGGAAAGAAATACCGGAAAAGATGCAGCATTGTAGAAAATCCTGCTTCACGTAAGTATGTAGAACAAAATCACTAAAAATATAAATTTTTAAAATCTTTCTTTTGTTTAATACAGAAGTTGACTAAAGCATTTTTTTCCCTCTATTAAATTTCTATTGCATGAAATATCAATAAGTTGCTCTTTTTCTTGAGAATATTTGAATAATGCTAATTTATCTGAAGGAAAGATTCCTTACCCAATTTTTTTCCCATAATCTTCTAAGAAGTGCAATTTAATTTTTTTTAATCAATTAAACACAATGACTTTTTATATTTAATGTTAATTCATCTTTCAGTGTTGAACAAATTATCCAACCAAGTACAACCAGTGGTACATGTACCTCTGGTTGAAAACTGATGATCTAAGCTCTCTCTATCTATAGCCAATTTTGAGATATAGCCATTTTGTAAAATGAATATTTTGAACTTTAAATGGAAAAGAACCAGAAGTGGAAATCCTTAGTGAATCCTGATCCCTCCGGAATTTGCTTAATCCAAATTAGTCATCATCTTAGCTCTATCTGTAGCAGATTCTCAGAAATAGATGTTTCAAGGATTCCCCCCCCCCCCCAAAAAAAAATAGTATAGCAAAATTTTTGCACCAATAAAACTCACTATTACCAAATAAGTTAATACATTGTAAGTGCTTTTAACTTAACAAGAATGGACACCATTGTTTAGAAGTTATTATGAACTATTCTTGAGAAATTGCAAATTTATTTTTCCCACATGTAGTGCTTTAATGTAGTGCTTTCCGTTAAATTCAGCAAATAAAAGAAAATTTGGAACTTTTTTTTTCCAATAAAAAAATTTCAGAAGCATCAGGAGAATACCTTCATTTTTTTAATATTTTTCTCGAAAATCGACAAAAAATTTTTAAAGAAATTATTTTGGTATGCAAATCATTTTGTGCTAAACGACACTCTGTATAATGCATATCTCCACTATGGGCAACACAGCAATAACCCTTTCGCGACGGCGGCATTCTGAAGCTGCCGTGGCCCAAACGACGGAGCGCTTCGCTTCCGAACTGTTCCCAAAGGACGGCAAATTTTTTGCGCTAAGCTTAACTCTCGAAAAAAATCACTAAAAATCACCTATTCAACACAGAAATCTACTTTTTTCTGGAATAAAAGAAATATTTATTTTCTATTTGATGTATATTTTTCATACAAATCTGAATACAAAATACTCGTTAGTTGCTCCCATTCCTTTATCCGAAATAAACGAGTAATTTCACTGCCTCTAAAACCCAAACAAAAGAAAAATACTCTCTTATATTCCTATGACTCACCAACGAAATCATAACGCTGAAATAAAAACAAAACCCGAAACTCAATTATAAAATTGTTGATGCTGCGAGAATTGCTCTGTTTGTTTATATTACAAAATTATGTTTCACTGCTCCAAAGGAGAAATAATTCATTGAATCTTCTTTATACCAAGGTCATGCAACTGCAAAATACATTGAAGTTAGTTCCACGGACATTTAACGCTATCTAGTAGACAAATTAAAACATTCCACGTGAAAGCACGCATGCGTGCCACTCTCCGTTTACAGTAAAGTTTCCTCCGTCACGAGTGCATGCCGTCCGTCCTTGAATGCAAGTTCGCAGCCAACACGTGGGCGTGTCAATCGTCCCGAAAGGGTTAAAACCTTTTACTTCACATATTACAGTGAAACCCCGATTTTACGTTTTTCTGGGGATCAAAGGAAAAAATGTACGAAACGGGAAAACGTAAAAACGGTGTCTTCATGAAAATGGACATTCAATTAAAAAGATTAAGAAGAAGGAAAAGACTCACCTTTATTATAACTTTAAAAAATCTGTTATTTTAACTTGTTTTTTGTTTTTCATTTCAATATCACATATTTCGTTTTTAATACTTAAAAAAGTTTTTGCAAATTAAGTTCTTGGTTTTCATATGCAGTTTTTAAACTTTCCATCACTTCTGCCGGTGAGGGCAAGCTGGGTGTCAGCTCATCATTGTCATCTTCCTCACTCTCATCTGATGGCATCGGATCGGATATTGTCTGAATTTCTGATGTGATAACATGTCTATCACAGTCAACATACTCCGGAAGATCTATTTCTGGATAACCAAGTTCTGCCAAGAAATTCTCCTCATCAATTTCCTTGGGTTATTCTTCCGGAGATTTGTCAGTTGACTTTGAAAATCCATCCTTCTCAAAAACACGAGAAATGCACTTTTTCTCTACTCTTTTCCCATGCAGAAGAAATCAAATGCAAAGCTTCAAGTACATTTATTTTTTCCTTCAAAGCATCCTAAAGATTACCAGAGTCAAGAGCAAGGAGAGCCTTTTTCACCAATAACTTTCTATAGTTAATTTTGAAAGATCGGATGATCCCAAAGTCACAAGTCTGTAGCTTGCTCATGCAATTTGCAGGAAGAAATTCGACACGTACGTTTTTCAATTTTAGATCAACATGAGCACTGCACTGATCAATAAATAAAATTATTTTTCACTTTTGCAAATGCATTTTCTTAACCAGTTTATGAAAAAAATTTTCGAGAAGGGATTGTGTTCATGCCTTGTTACTTGCATTGTAGTCGGTAGATAAGCTTTTCATATTTTTGAAGCATCAAAGTTTCTTCGATCTACCAATTACAAGAGGAGTTAGTTTTTCTCTCCCATCTACGTTCGCGCACAGTAAAACCGTCAAATGCATTTTTGATAACTTCCCACTGTGACAATTTTCACCTGTCACAGTGTAGGTCTTGTCAGGGTGCAGATTAAAAAATAGGCCTATCTCATCTGCTTTGAAGATGTCTTTTTTGCAATAGTACCCATCTGCAAGTGAAGGCAGGTTGCTCTCAATCCAAACTTTAACTGTAGCATCATCCACACCATCGGATTCTCCACAAACAGACTTGAAACATAAATTGTGCCGCTTCTTGAACTGGCGAATCCAACCATTTGATGCTGTGAATTAATGCAGTCAGAGTCGAACAGAAATTTCAAAAGCTTTCTCCTTCAGAATAGGGCCATTAATAGGAATCTTGGCTGAACGTGCTTGCTTAAACCACTCTAGTAAGACCTCTTCAATTTCATCAAACAGAGAAGCTTTTAGAGTTTTTCTTTTTTTCGAAAGATTTCTGAGTTTTTCGGAATTTGATTCGACGGCAACCTCTTGTTTAAAGATGGTTTGCAGAGTTGAATGCACAATACCCAGTGATTTCGCCACATCGACTTTGGTGCCATGAAATATTCTAGTCTTTTCGATGATTTCTGCCTTTTTGACAACATAAAAACATTTTCTTTTAGACATCTTTACCTGGAGTGGAAGGCGCACAGACAATAAAAGAAGATGCTTCTCCACACCTGTTTGTCAACTGTCAGAGGGGAAAACGAATTTGATTTCCATTGTCAGACTCTAGGCACCCAGAAAAAATGAGTCCAAGTTGTTAAGGTGGAAAACTTGTTGGTGGGAGCAACTCCATCGACGATTTCACCCAACCCATTGAAAAGTGGAACACTCCAAAGAGGGGAACTCAACCCAGTATGCCAATTAGAACCAAACAACATCCCACCCCTTCTCACACAAAATAGGGGGCTTTGAAGTAATGTTGAAGAACTAGTTACACAGAAAGGAAGGGACGTTATACTTGACCTTTCTAAAATGTAAAATTGGAGAAAAACATATTTTGGCCTTTCAACAGAAAAATGTACTAAGCAGGAATTTTTGTAAATGGATGACGTATTAAATGGGATTTTTAACATTACTGGTATAGGTTATTTAAAGGGACCAATGAATAATGATGGGGATAACATACGAAACGGGATACGTAAAATCGGAGTTTCACTGTATTTAAATATATTCTGTTTAAGGTTACTTGATGTGAACAACCCATTATGTTACCTCAAGTTACTACAATATTTTGCAGGCAAAATAACAAAGAGGTAAAAAACGTCTCATAAAAGTTTGTTTCAGACACATCAAAATCGCATTTTGCATGCTTTTTCCTTATCAAATTTTGTCAGAAATTCAACCAGATTAAGTCAGTGCCGATACCTGGGCATGTTTAATGTATATATGTTGCCAAGCCAAGTCTATTTTCTGACATTGTTGACTGTATGTAAGCTTTCATACGTATTGAGCTTTTAGAAAACTTGTTCACTACTTGCTACTGATACTGGAATTGTTAGAAAGATCTTTAGAGTCAGGGCCACCGAGAGCGGACCCTGGGTCTGGGTCCCAAAAAAAATAATCATTCCTGACTTGATAATTAGGAGCGTAGCATTTCAGAAAATATGGGGAGGGCAGCTCATGCCGTTTCATGCCCAAACACATAATATTTACTAATCTAAGAAAATCAATTAATAATTAAATGTTAATTATCAATAATTCATTTAAATTAACAATTATATTAATAATTAAAATTACAAAAGGATATATTTTTATTAAATACTAGCCGCCTTTGGCGACCAGCCTGTTCGCTACCCTTGAAAATTCTGACCGTGGCAAATTGTAACCGTGGCACACTCGCTGGCGCGACCTTACCAGAAGGTGTAAGGTAACTGTTTGGACGGCCAGGAAGTGCCACCCAATTTAGACCGGAACTCAGTGGGGGAGACATCCACAGGGAGCGTACCCTCCTTCCCCTACCACCAACCTTTCGGAAGGACTTACGATCCCACATGTTTAACAGGATCGTACTCCGAGTGAACGCGGCTGCAGTTTTAGCAGTGGCGGGAATCGAACCCGGGCCTACCCAGTGAAATTCCCGCGCGCTAACCACTGGTGTACTTCGCCCTCCGCGACATTTTCCATAACTTTCTTTTTATTCACCGAATTTAGACCGGAACCCAGTGGGAGAGGCACCCACGGGGACCGTACCCTCCTTCCCCAACCACCAACCTCTCGAAAGGACTTACAGACACACATGTTTATTCCGCGTGATCGTACTCCGCGTGAACACGGCGGCAATTTTGGAAATCGAACCCGGGCCTACTGCGTGCAATTCCCGCGCACTAACCACTGGGCTACTTCGCCCTCCGCGACAATCTCCATAACTTTCTTTTTATTCACCCAATTTAGGCCGTACCCTCCTTCCCCTACCACCAACCTCTCAGAAGGACTCACGAACCCACATGTTTAACGTGATCGTACTCTGCGTAAACGTGGCGTAAGTTTTGGCAGTGGCGGGAATCGAACCCGGGCCTACCGCTAACTTCCTGCGCGCTAATTTGCAATTTAACATGACCATATGCTTAATTCCATCATCCTCATTCCATTGTTTCATTGTTCCATCATTTAAAATATCCATAAAATTAAAATATCCATTTAAAATATCCAAAAGTTAAAATATACATTTAAAAAATCCATATCGTCCCATCATTTAAAATATAAATATAATAATTTATATAGAACAAAGGAGCTCTATTCAGAACCGTGACGTCACCTCCACCTTGACGTCCCCACCCACCACCTTCCCTCCTTCAGCGGGGGAGAAACGAAGCGGCACGCCGAGCGGAACGCCGAGAAATTGAAATTCGGAAACTTTTAAAATCCCGATCCTGTGGGCAATACGGAATATTTCCTGACCAGATTGGACTTGTAAGAATGCCAGATGTTTGACCTTTCTAAAAATGTAAATTATTAGTCGAAATTATGAGTACTTTTTACTATGCGAGAATTTAAAAACCAAAAATCGTTTTCTTGAGCAAAAAGTGAGTTTTGTTTTAAAATCTTTAAAAAATATTAGAAATCGAAATTCAGATTTTAAATTGATATATTTTTACTCGCAATTGTCTGCTCTTTCTGATGGTGTGATTTGTTTTTTTCTACGACGTCTGGATCGTGGAGAAAAAAGGGCAAAAAGATCAAAAAATGGTCGAAATCGCATAAAACATTAAATAACAGAAAAAATAATTAAAATTTTAAAAATCGGTTTTTATGTGTCCCCTTCCCACCCTCCCGGGTCTCCGATTGCCAAATTTCGTAGCTCTCCGACGCGCGGTCGCTGAACGTATAGTGTATAAGACAGACAGACAGACAGACGCACAGACAGACACACAGACATTGCCTTTTATTATTTAAGATGGTTAATGTAAAACAATCAGAATTAAACTATTAAGAGTTATAAGTCATTTTCAAAATATTACAAATTTTACTTTCCCTACTATCTCAAAAGAAACAAACAATATCCATGAAATTTGGTATGTTTATTTGTTTATTATAATCCATAACAACAATAAATCTATTGATTTTTAGTGAAAACATTGATTTAGTCATAAAACTTTCTGATTTTTGTTGTCCCAAAATATCAAATATGTTTTCTGTAGAAAAAGCCATATGCTGTACACATCAGATTATTTCAATTGGATTCAAAAGAGCCAAGATAGATATCTACATTTATTTGAGCATTCTATTTGTTGCAATGTTTTTATAAAAGCATAGGATGAGAAAGATGTCTCATGTAGTTTTATTGTTACAATGAGACAAGTGAGCATTATATTATTTAAAATATCATCCAAATTGTAATATTTATAAATAAAATTTTAGAAATAGGAAAAATATCCCATGAAATGTACCACTTTTGACTATTGACCATATTAATGAAATAAAAATCTATTTTCAACCAATTAATTGTTAAGAACTTGGGCCGCTTTGTACATTTATCACTCAATGTAAAAACAGTTGCAAATTCCAAGAAAATCCTGTGATCACCTATTTTGAATTTGTTATTTAGTTTCAAATCCATACTTTTGCTGATTAATTTTCAATATTGATTTTCATTTTGGTTTTAACTCCTTTATACTAATTTTAAAGCACTTTTTTTTCAATTTAATGTTTGTTATTTTTTTACTATTACTGAACATCTTATTAAAAAGAAATATCATTTAGAAATTTGATAATAGGAACTGATGTGGGAAGCACTTGATATTCTCTACATAAAACAATGCATTTACTTTTTCCCAGCAAGACAATAATGTACAAGCTCCATGGTATAATGTTTTTGGCATTGACTTAATATTGCCTAAATTGAAATTGGACACAATTTTCAGCATAATATTTCATGTGGAAAGTGGACATATAAAATAAGTAAAACGTATGACTTTGCACAGAATCAATAATGAACTGGCTTACAATGTAAAATGCAGTACAAATAGAGAAAAATAATATTTTTATTTTCTTTGCAGCATTCTTATATACTCCTGTTTGTAAAAATTCCAACACCATGAAGGAATCATCAGAATTGAATGAAATTTATTCCACAATTGACCTGTATTACTGCAAATAAATGATTAAATTTACAAAGCAAAAAAAGAATATTGAATGTCGAAAATCAATATTTGGTGAAGCCACCATACACTGCAATAAGTGCTTCTATATGACATGGCATCGAGTCAAACATATTTTGAATTTGTACCTAAGGAAGAGCATTCCAGGTTGCTTCTATCTAAACCCAAAGTTCAGATTTATTAGCTACGGGACAAACGTCACGAGTGAGATGCCGACTAATAAAATCCCAGACATATTCAATAGGCGACATATCCGGTGAATAGGCATGCCAAGGAAGAAACTGTATCTGTTGTGCTGAAAAGAAGTCTTGAACATTCCTAGCAACATGTGGACGGGCATTGCCCTGTTGAAATACACAATTCCAGGAATGTGTTGAGGGAAAGGTACGACTTTGAGCTCCAGAACTTCTCTGATGTATTAGTTGCTATTGAGATTACCCACAATTCTTAGCAGCTAAGATCATCCAAGATACACAATGGGCCCCAGACCATCACACTTGGCATTCGTCCAGTATGATGTTGGAAAACGCACTCACGAAGGTGGCATTCACCTCTATAGTGTGTAAGTAGATGCGGCCATCACTGTACCCCAAATTAAAGTAGGATTCATCGGAAAATATGACTTGTTGCCAATCAGCGTGCCAGTGTTTATATTGATGAGCCCATTATAGCCACAGGCATCAATGGTTTTACATCAGGGGAATCCTGTACAAAAGAATTCTTGCACACTGTCCACGGTGCAGCAGACACTGAATTGTTGGAGCAGACAGTGACACTTGTAGCAGTGCTCTAACGTTCTGCCAACTGTCAAGATGAAGCTGTATGGTTCATCACTGCCATGCCAATAAGGTGTCTATTATCCCATGCTAATGTAACATTTCATCGTCCACTGCCAGATTTGGACCTTGTCCGGTTCTCTTCACTCAACTGCTTCCACACTAGCATCACTGTCTTGGCATTGCACTTCATACGAGCTACTATTGCATGATAAGGAAAAAACCTTTCACGAAGGCCGATCATTCATCCCTATTCAAACTCTGTAACTTGCTCATATGGTGCCCTCTGTTGTAGAGGCATAGTGATGTCTCATGAAACGTTTACCCCAGGCAACCAACCTTAAAACTATTTTCAATGTCCTACTACAACTCTCTATTTATATGCAGTTCAGAGGGTGCAGTTCAGCCCATGCATACGCGGTGACTTTGAAATTCTAATCATTTGCATTTGCTGTAAGTTTCAGCTTAATCGCGTGATTCCTTCATGATGTTGCAATTTTTACAAATACAAGTTTATCTTGTTTGTGTCTCATGTTTATATTTCCTTGTTTTTTCTATTTTTCTTGTTTTATTTCCCTTTCATATCACTAGATGGCACCATTATATTGAGATGTCATTTATCCATTTCAGTGTGGCTGACATAGCCTTGCACTTATTTGGGTGATCAGGTCCCGACTTTTCGCACTAAAGAAGGAGATCTAATTAAATTCCGAAATGTACATATGCTTATTTGTATTACCTTGATTTGCGCTGCATTTTATATTGTAAACCAATTCATTATATTAGTTGATATACTTACTACTTTTTAATTTTATGTAATTTTTCTGATAAATTTATTTGAAAAACATGCAATATCTTGAGAACAGTTCATACTGGCATTTTAAAATTTGTGCAATTTGCTTCTTTCGAATGAAAAATTACATTGGAAATGATTACTTATTTAAGATTATTGAAGGTCCTGGTTTTATTATTTTTTCAAAAATTCATTAGAAAATTGAAAGGTTTTCTGAACATTTGATTGCATTTAGAATAAATGGTGTTCCAGTATTCACTGATTGTAATAATCATACCAAATTCTTTTTGAATTGCTTTATTTATTCATGAGATATTGCATCCATGGACACAGACACACACTAACATGTATACACACACACTAACATACATACACACATACACAGACATTGCCTCAAAAGCATTTGATCAATTGATTCAAGTTCAGAGATATTTAAAACATGCTCGTCCATTGAAAACTCTAATTCAAATTTACAACCCTATCACAATACTTTCCCTGTACAGCTGAGGGGGGATAAAATCTCCACCTCTTGTTATTCGAGCATTGTTTATCTTATAGAACAAATTTTGATATGCCATTTGATTAAGAATAATGTCCTCTACAAATTATTGTGCATGAAATTTGTATAAGGGACTGTATATTAAAATGCACACAAACTTTGAAATTTCCAATGACAACACCTAACTTTGACAACATATTTCGAATCTAAAGCAATATTCAACCTTTGATATTAATTTTCAAGTAATTTGGATGAAGTTTTTCTTAGTTATGAGTATATAAAATTTTGAGCTCCTGAAAATTAATTTCCCATACTTTTATTCATATCTTCAGTAATAATTATCTTCTCATGCTGATTTTTTTTGTATTGTGTTACTACTAAACAATCCAAACACAATTACATGATTTTTTTTTAAATGTTTTGTATGAAATATGAATTATGAAATTAATATTAAAAAAATATGAATAGAAACCTAGACATATTTTGGAAATTGATTCATAAAGATTTTTTATATGAATATGCAAAATTTCAGCTGTTTCCACCCTGTAGTTCTTTCTCTTCATTTGCATATTTTATTGGATGATTTTGGGGTTCTTATATTAGTTGAGACAAAATGACTTATTTGAAAAAGTAATATTAATTTTAACTTAATTTTTATTTAATATAACGGACATTTCTTTTTATCCAGTTTTAATAAAATTTTGTATAAAAAATATAGTATAGATGCAACCTAATCAACATAATTCTGCAGTTGTATTAAAGGGTTAATGAAAGGATGGAGGGTTAAAACTTGAATTGTTATAAATAGGGCTCTATAAGCCATCTAATTTTATTAATTACTCTGCAATTAATAGTCCCCGAGTTGAAAGAGGCCACAAAATTGTGATAATTTATGATCATAAAATATTTATAAAAAAAATAATAAATATATAAAAATTTATGATAAAATTGTTTGCTAATTACTATAAAATCTAGCTTTACATCAAAAGACTAATTTGCATATTTGCCGTTTAGTATAATAGTTTTTACAACCAAAGAACCATTAGACATTGTTAAAATATCTATATGATGAACTAATCTCATGACTTTTGACATATTCGAATGTTATTACAATGTGCTGATTCTATCATTGATATAATTTGTCCATTAATTTGAACATTAGATGATTCCATAAGATGATTATTGAAAAAGGTTCTCAAATACAAGATGAGATATCAGAATAAACCAGAACTTCTTTAAATGATACACTTTATAAGAATAGTTGTTGTCAATCAATGAAATCTCACCCTTAAAATTGCAGTTTTCAATATGGAGCTCACCTCTGAAAATTGCACATTTCGGAATATTGAATATCTCTGGATATAAACATAGAAATTGCATGAAGATTTATTTATTTTTGGACTAATTTGGGGGTCTAGAATTTGTTTGACATTAAAATCAGTCATTGCCATTTAAAATTTCAAAGTTTGCGGGCATTTAGATATGAAGACGGACCCTTATTCAAATTATATGCATGTGAATTTATAGAGGACATTATTTCTAATCGAATGGTATTTTTAAATTAATAATTATTTGCTCTGCGAAGAATGGTGCTCGAATAACAAAGGGTGGGGCTTTTTTTTTCCTTAGCTATACATTATACTATGTATGTAGAGAAAGTAAAAAAGTATTAGTGCACTGAGTACACCCTCCTCTCATGTATGTCTGATATTACACACTGTTTATATAAGGTTAAAAATGCAAATTTAGTTTTATATAACATGATTTTAAATTATTTTAGTCCATAGTTTTAAAGTAATTTTTGGTTTGAAAAATCTATGTAGCTCATTTCCAGAATTACTGAAGTTCACTTGCATATCCCCAGTTCCAGTGCGTACATACTCCAAGTTAGGAAATGCTGATCATAGTCGTAGGATGAAAAATTATGCCTTTATCTGTCTTAGATTTATCTGATCTTTGCCACAAAGCATGCATACTTTCATTCCCCTATTTTCAAGTATCAGTATGAAAATTCTTAAATAATTTTTTTAATTGTAACACCACGAGGGAACAATCAGATAAGAATGGCATTTATACCATATGTTACTAATAGTGATACAAATAAATTATTACCGTTTTAGACCAATACAACTGCATTGCTGGCACAAAATCAGTATTTTGTGACGCGGCACCTAGCGGCAATAAGAGCTTCTAAACGTTGTGGTATCAAAGAAAGTTTGGATGTGTTCCTGGGGTATTGCCTACAAGGCTTCTTCAATCCGGGTCCATAGTTCATTGGTGGTGACTGCTGGAGAACAGTAATGGCCTAGTCGCTGAGTGACCATATCCCATACATGTTCAATCAGTGACATGTCTGGCGAATGGGCAGTCCAAGGAAAACGACTTGAACATTCTGGGCAACATGTGGTTGAACATTGTCTTGTTAGAATGTAGTACCAGGAGTGTGTTGAAGGATGGGTACAACTTTGGCCTCCAAAACCTCCTTGATGTAGTGGTTGGTGTAGAGCATACCCACAATGCATAGCAACCGGGATTGCCTATGATAGCAAATGGCACCCCCACACCATTACACTTAACATTCGTGCAGTATAATGCACTAAAATGCATGCAAGAATATGGTGCTCACCACAATACCTTCCAAAGTGTATGCGGCTATCGTTGTAGTCCAGATTGTAGCAGAACTCGTCCGAAAACATGATCTGTTGCCAATCAGTATGGTTTGTACTCCTCCGCCCATTGTAATCTAAGATGTCGATAGTTCAGGGTCAACAGTATTCTCTGTAAAGGAATGCTTGCATTCCTGCACAGCAGACGCCCTTGAACTGTAGAAACTTATAATGCCACACCTGTAGCTGTGTTCCAGTTCTGTGCTAACACTTGAGAAGAAGCTGTACAGTTTGTCACTGCCATGTGGATGAGATGTCTGTCATTCCATGTTGTCATCACATTGTGTTGTTGAGACCCAGACCATCTGACCTACCAGAAAAGTGTGGAAGACCTAGGCCACCCGACTCACCCTAGGATATGAGCAGCTGATTGAGTGGCTGGTACCAGAAAGGTGTAAGGTAACTGTTTGGATGGCCGGGAAGATCATGACATTGTGTGGTCTACTGCTGGATTTTCGATTCGTCCGGTTTTCTTTGGTCTACTGCTAGATTTTCGATTCGTCCGGTTTTCTTTGGTCCACTGCTAGATTTTTGATTCATCCGGTTTTCTTCGGTGCACTGCTTCCACACTTGCATTGCTGTCATGACATTATGCATTGTATGTGCTGAAAGAAACTTGGTGCAAAAATCCTCCTTCCTGCATGCCAATTATGCGTATCCGTTCGAATTCTGTAGTTTGCTTATAAGGCGCCCTCTGATGTTGACGAGGCATGTGACTCCAATAAAACAGTTTTCAACTCACAGACACCAATACCATATGTGTCTGGCCCTCTATTTATGCTCCACGTATGGCCATTCAGAGGGTGCTGTGGAGCCCAGGCATACACAATAACTTTGCATTTCTAATTAATTACATGTCCTGTACGTTTCATTGTAATCTGACAATTCCTTCATGGTGTTACAATTTTTATAAACATGGGTGCATTTTGACTACTTTCTTCTGTAACAAAGGTAGTTACCAAAGAGGAGTATTACTAGTTTTAGTTTGAAAGTCACACAATTTTCTATGTTGATTGTTTCTTGATTTAGCAAGCCTAGATGTGTCATAAAATTTATCATTGCTCTATTTTCCATTCCCTTATTTCTGCAATCTTATGTTAAAATTGCAACTTTTATTGTAGATCATCTCTGGACAAGAAGAACCATTTTTGAGATCTTCACATTTTTGTAACTAAAATATTGTTAAAATTATAATAAATTTAGACGTTCAAAAATTTGTTTTAATAATACGTATAAGGTGCTACATGTACAGAATATTTGATTCATACAGTTGCAGTGTGCAAAAAATTAGTATTTTTAACTGATTGTAGATCTGTTTTAGAATGTATTTGAAAAATGTTTTGTTTTTGCTTAAAAAATGAAACATTAGATTGTTTTGTAATCTTTTGTTTCTCATATTTATATCACAGTTTTTGTATATCATTGTATGGTACACATTGTAATAATATACAAGAGATTTCTGGTACAAATGAATGTGCATATATTTGACTAGTTAAGCAATAATTGCCTTATGCTACAAACAAACATTGCAGTATATGTATTTGTAACTTATTTCTGTAGTTTTTCTTAAAGAATAGTAGAGTTCTTGAAAATTTTCACACCTATTCATAGGCAGCTACCTCAAAATACTGCTTTTGCCACACAACTACAAAACTATCATAACAGTTTCACACTGTAGATATCAAATTCCCTTTAAATACTTAAATGTTTACTTTTCTGTAGTAAATTATAAATTTAGGAAATATATGTATTGTATTTTTGTATGGACTACTTTTAAATATTGACATACATTAATTTCATAACCTGTTAATTATAACATTATGTATTTACTAAATTTTAAAGTAAATACCTGTAGTTAGATGATTGTGTAAAAACTGCTATGTACGTGCATGATTATTTCAAATTAGTCTGAATATGACATATATGCATGTTGCATGTTTTCTTTCACAAGACATTTTATTCCTAAGTTTGTTATCTTTTTATAACAATACTATTATTCTACTACTGACCAATTTTAAGAAATCCAAAATTTATCCAATATAGTATCCAAAAATGTTGAAGCATTAGCCTAAGTGTGATTTAAAAAATAAAAAAATGTGTATCCTTAAATGAAATATTTTATCAGCTCATTCTACTTACATAAAACAACTTTCTGCTAAAAATTCCAAATTGCACCTACATATGAAATTGACTAATGGTAACAAAAATTTCAAGCAATTGATACATTCAGTAAACTAGCCAAAATCTTGGGTTATTTGAGTATTAAGATAATAAGATACAGAGTAACTGAAATTCACTTTTCTAATTATAAGTACTAGTCTGGTAGACTGGGTTGCCAGCCAATTTCTTAGTTGACTTATCAAAATTTTATATTATAAAACTGATCAGTGTAAAATGTTTGAAGCCATATATATGACCAGGTTGTAGAGTTTATGTTGGCCGTTCTGACAACATCAGTCCACCATTAGTACTGGTCTATAAATTATCCAAAAATTTTAAATAATTCAGCCAAAATTCTATGATAAAAATAGTATATATTTCATCCACTGATGATGAAAAACAGTATTAGTCTAATTTATGATCATTTAGTTCAAAAATCATATTATTTTGAGAAAACATAAAAATAGGGAGTATTCATATGACGTCATGAGGAAAGCACATGGTTTACAGGCAAACAAACATGTTCATCAGTACCGTATGTTTATACAGTCGTGCAAGCATAATGGACAAAATAATTAATAATTATGGTTATGTATGTAATTTTCGGGTATAGTAAATGCACAGACCAAGATGCTGGTGTATCATTTTATTGATTTAAGAATTATGAGTAGTAAAGGTAGCAAAATTGAAGAACTGACGATAGAATGAAGGAATGTATGGTTATCTTGCTTTCATCGATTGGACTTTAAAAAACATTCGAGTCTGCACTTTAGCAAAGGTGAGTAGAGCATTATATTAGCATTTTACATTTGTTTATTTTGTATACATAATCCTTTTAATTTTCACAGAAAAAGTAATACGGTAATAGTACCATATTACATTGCATACATTTAGCGAAGTGCTATTAGTACTTCACCAAATGTATAAAATATAGCAAGAGCATTTACCGAAAAGAAATATATGAATTCATTTCTTCTGTTATAATTAGCCATAATTAAATAGATCTCTTTCAACTGATTTGTGTTCTTAAATTTTATACTGTTTAAATTTATACAATATGCTATGTTAATTGGCTAAATTCTTAGCTCATGCTATCCAAAATAGTTATAGCATTGAAAAATTATGTCCTCATTTGTACATATATATGTTTTTTTAAAACAAAATAACCTAAATTTTACATTTGTGCTATAGATCAAAATCAAGTTTCTATTTATATGTAGTTATACTAGTCATGCCAATGTTTTTAACTGATTTTCGGCCATAAATATCAATACTTTTACTGCAAAATTTGCGATTTATATCAAAAAGATCCTCAGTAACATAAAATATAAGCATTTATTTTTAATTTTCTCTCATTAAATGAAAACAACATAAATTGTAAATCTTTGCCATAATAACCAATTATGTTTGTTTGTATGTCAGGAAAAACAGCTCACTCATTGCTAGGAGCAACGTGACATTAATGAATACTCCCTATAGTTGAATAAAAATGCATATCTTCAAATAAAATAAGTACTGTATTTAACTTTTTTTAATATGCATATAGTATATATTTCATCTACTTCATTCAGTTCAAGCTGTATACTTATCTGTAAATGATATATATATATATATATATATATATATATATATATATATATATATATATATATATATATATATATATATATATACAAAGTAGGATCAAAAAGTTCGGATACTGTGCTGATATCTCCAACCCTGATTGGAGGAGAGGGAAACTATTTTACCATGGTGTAGTGGCACATGTGACGCAAGATGTGAAAAGGAAGAAGCAGGTCTGCAGTGCATGGTTTTTCCGGACAATCTGTGTCGGTGAACTGTAGTCTTTCACTTTTATCGAAAATGGAAATGACGTTTGAAGAACAACATACGACCCATAAACAAAATGGCAGTCCTCACAGTGGAAGTCGCCGAAATCAAAAAAGTTCCGTTTGGACCATTCAAAGGGGAAGGTAATGCTGCAGGCTTTTTTTGCCCAGAAAGGCTTGGTGCATTAAGAGTTCATACCACAAGGGGCAACAGTGAACAAGGAGAGGTACACACAGATCCTGGCTCGTCTCTGTGATGCTATCTGCCAGCAATGCCCTGAACGCTGAAAAAGCAAGGATTGGGTGGTGTAACATAACAATTCCCCACTCATCGGTCTTTCATGGTGCAGTCCGCACTGGCCAAATATGGACTGTCAACCCTTCCACACCCTCCCTGCTCATCTGATCTTGCCCCATGCAATTTTTATCTGTTCCCCCATCTCAAAAACAAACTCAACTGACACCATTTCAAGAGTGCATCTGAGGTTGAGGAAGCTGCGACGGCCACACTGATGATGGTTGCACTGTTTGACTGTTCAAAGGGGAAGGTAATGCTGCTGGCGATTTTTGACCAGAAAGACTTGGTGCATTACGAGTTCATACTGGAAGAGGCAACAGTGAACAAGGAGAGGTACACACAGATCCTGGCTCGTCTCTGTGATGCTATCTGCCAGAAACGCCCAGAACTCTGGAAAAGCAAGGATTGGGTGCTGTAACATAACAATTCCCCCACTCATTGGTCTTTCATGGTGTAGTCCGCACTGGCCAAACATGGACTTTCAACCCTTCCACACCCTCCCTACTCATCTGTTCTCGCCCCATGTGATTTTTACCTGTTCCCCTGTCTCAAAAACAAACTCAATGGATGCCATTACAAGAGTGCATCTGAGGTTAAGGAACCTGTGACGGCCACACTGAAGACTGTTGCACTGTTTGGTCCTTTCAAAGGGGAAGGTAATGCTGCAGGCATTTTTTGACCAGAAAGGCTTGGTGCATTACGAGTTCATACTGGAAGGGCAACAGTGAACAAGGAGAGGTACACGCAGATCCCGGCTCGTCTCTGTGATGCTATCTGCCAGAAATGCCCAGAACTCTGGAAAAGCAAGGATTGGGTGCTGTAACATAACAATTCCCCCACTCATCAGTCTTTCATGGTGCAGTCCGCACTGGCCAAACATGGACTTAACCCTTCCACACCCTCCCTACTCATCTGATCTCACCCCATGCGATTTTTACCTGTTCCTCCATCTCAAAAACAAATTCAACGGACACCATTTCAAGAGTGCATCTGAGGTTGAGGAAGCTGTGACAGCCACACTGAAGACAGTCGCACTGTTTGGACGATTCAAAGTGGAAGGTAATGCTGCAGGCTTTTTTTGACCAGAAAGGCTTGGTGCATTACGAGTTCATACCGGAAGGGGCAACAGTGAACAAGGAGAAATGCACACAGATTCTGGCTTGTCTCTATGATGCTATCCGCCAGAAACGCCCAGAACTCTGGAAAATCAAGGATTGAGTACTGTAACATAACAATGTTCCCACTCATCGGTCTTTCATGGTGCAGTCCGCACTGGCCAAGCATGGAACGTCAACCTTTCCACACCCTCCCTACTCACCTGATCTCACCCCATGTGATTTTTACGTTCCCCCGTCTCAGAAACAAACTCAATGGATGCCATTTCAAGAGTGCATCTGAAGTTGAGGAAATTGTAATGGCAGTACTGAAGACCATCTTGCCCAAAGGCTTCCAGTAATGTTTTCAGCAACTGTACTTGCACTGGTAGAAGTGCATAGCTGCAGAAGGGGAGTGTTTTGAAGGTGTTTGTGTGTAGCACATGATATCAATAAATCATATCCGTCAAGTAAGCCAGTCTCTGAATTTTTTTATCCTAGCTTGATATTTTTTCCTAGCTGACTATATTTATTTATATATATATATATATATATATATTGAGCTTATTCCATTTTAAAAATTTAAATTAGGTATATATTTCTTCTACATATAAAATTTGGTACATTAGTCCATAAATTAGACAAACTAACATTTGAAAGAAATGTATGCTATTTTTATTTAATTTCACTTAATTTCGTTACATGATTAAAATTCTAGAATGTTCCACTTTTAATACTTGCAAGTAATTTTACCAATAGGCATTTTCATAACTAAATCCTCAATTTTCTGATATGTTACAGAATGATTATGAAGTATATAAATATTATTCATAAAAAAATTTCTGTGTTTTCAAGTAAAAACTTAAGTCTTCTAATATGCTACAAAATGATTATTATGAAGTAATAAAATTTATGTGTTTCCATGTAAAAACTTAAAAACAATTTAAGAATTGCTCATAAAATTAATACTTATTTTTGGTTCCAAATATTGTTTGTAAATAACTGTTTTTTTTTTTACATTTAGTTTGAAAGTAAACATGTAAATTTTCTTTTTTGTATATTTTGTTTTTACTATCTGCATATATTGAGAGATGAATACTTGTCTGAATAATGTAGAATTTGTATTTCTAAAAAGTTAATAATGAAGACATTAATAAAATGGTGTGTTAAAATTTTTTATGAATATTTTTTTGTAATGCTATAAATATTTAGCATCATAAGCACTTGTTAATATAAAGTCTGACTTTGAGAAAATCAACTTATAATATTTTCTAAATATTTAGTTTTTATAAGTTGATATTTCATGTTGTAGTTTGTAAATATAAATAAAATATATCTTCATTCATATTTATGTGAATTGTTTTTTTTTTTCTTAAGTTATATATTCACTGTAGTACATTAAATTATTCATGAATTTTAATATGTGCAAAGGGTTCTATTTTATAGATATGAACAGTATTTCTTTTTTTTGGGGGGGGGGGGGTGGCAGGAGTGAGTACATTGAGATAATAGTGCCACTAAAAGGTTTAATTAAAAATATTTACAATGCAACATATTATCTTTACCATTTCTGTTTATTTTGCCATTTGGAAATATTGTTAAAAGAGAGTTTAACATGCTCTTAGAATGTTTCTTTTGCTATGTTTTAGGTTGATTGTTTTAGCAGCATAAAAGCTACCATTTAAAGTTTTTGTTTTGTAGGTATTATAAATCAAAATGTTATTATTTTTTTTAATTTCATTAAACGTCAGTCATGAACAAATTTGTTTTTTATTATTATCATTTTCTTCTACAAATTCATTTCATAGATTATATTAAAACAATTTAATAAATTTTAAAAAATCTCATTTGATATCCTGAAGGTTGTAATCAAACAAAAACAAAGTTTCAGGATCAACACTTTTATTTTAAAATGCTCTAAAGAAAACAAAATTTCTCATATTTTCATCTTATACAACTAAAGTGGGTGGCTAAAAATTTGATAAAACTAATATTTCATTATAAATATATATACTTCATAATACCACGTTTAAATGTATAAAATTGATTCCATATATTTAATCAATAACTTTATTTAAAAGCAATATTTTGAAGTATTTTTATACAATATTTATCGATTTATAATAAAATATTAGTGTGGAAAAATTTCTAGCCACTTACTTTTATTGTATAAGATGAAAATGTGAGAAAAAAATAATTTTTTGGTTTGTTTTAATGCATTTTAAAATAAAAGTATGGACCCTAAAAATTGTTTTTTCCCCTTTCTTGTTTTTACTTTTCAGTGCACTTTAAAAAATGTGTTGATCTTTAATACTTTTTTGACGGCAGCACTCCAGAACTACTATGGCTTAAAGGAAGAATTTCCCTTGTGAACTGTTTCCAAAGGACAGCATTTTTGTCACACTAAACCTAACTCCTGAAAAAAATTAGATAACTATTTCCCATTCATCACACTAATTTATTTTTTCAGGAATAAATAAAAGACTTATTTTCCATTTGATGAATATAGTTAATATAAATTTTCCCTTTCGAAATATGAAAAATTGAAATAGATTTATTTTGATTAAAATTAGTTATCAGCTACATAAGGAAAATATCCAAATGATTATAATTAAAACTTTATATAACTAATAGAGATTATTTGCAATTAAATATATATATGTAGAAAATAGTGCTGCTGTTTTCACTAATTAGTACACCTTTCGTGTATTGTGTATTTCAAAACATGAATCTACTCACAAATCAACATTGTGATTTTTGCCTTAATAAAAACTGACAGCTCTTTTACTTCTTGTAGTCACTATCTGCATCTTTTTCATTATTATACTGTTCATTTAACATACTAGTATATTTTCCCACAAACTGAAATTGGCTTAACCCAGCCATTATATAATCTTAAAATTCCACTACTGCATATCCTTTCAAAACCCAAAATTAAAAGAAAAAATCTTTTGCATTCCAATAACTCAGCAATCCAATCATTAAGCAAAAATCAAAACGATAACTTATACTAAATTATAGCATAGACAGAATCTGTGATATGTGCCCTTTTTGTTTATATTATTAAACCATGTTAGATAGCTTCATATGATTTGATGATTCACGAAGGTCTGCACACACACACACAAGTCGGCAAAATATCTTGGAATCCTTTGAATGAACATCTAATGCCATCTAGTATTCAAATAAAAATATTCAAGATAAAAACATGTATTTGTGCCTTTCAATCTTTAGGGTAAAAATGTTATCAATGCAAATGCTCGAGTATTATCCTTTTGTATGAATTTGCAGTCAATGCACAGGCACGTATACTGTAAAATCACATGTGTTAAATTTATCTTAATGCAGAATCATATTTGTTAGTTTTTGAAAAATTAGAATTCACATTTGTTAATTTTTTAAAGAAAATAGCACATATGTTAAAACCTATGTCATTTTCCTTAGGAAAATATACATTATACATGTTAAAATTCACATGTGTTAAATTTTTCTCGATGTAAAATCACTTGTATTAAATTTTTCTTAATGCAGAATTACATTTGTTAGTTTTTGAAAAGTTGAAATTCACATTTGTTAATTTTTGAAAAAAAAATAGCATACTTGTTAAAGCCTATGTTATATTTCATAAAAAAAATACACACATTTGTTATTTTTGAAAAGTTAAAATTCGCATTTATTAATTTTTTAAAGTAAAGAATTTACATTTGCTATTTATCAAAAAGTAGAAATCGCAATTACTATTTTTAGAATAACATTTTAGAAAGATTTCTATCTTTTAACATTTTGGTATTTCTAAATGTATGAAAGAATTATCAATTTCATTTTCTCTGTGCTCTACATTTTCACATTTCATGAAAATTCCTTGTACAAGACTATTTCTCAATCCTATATGCTGTGGTTTCCAGTGTTTCTCCCTTATTTAACCCCTCACACTTAGTGTATATAATAATACTACTACTCATAAAAAGATTCTGTTTGTGTGATACAAGTCTTTAATCTTTGATAAAATCCAGCATTCTCTAAAATGATGCTAGTTCTCCTTTCTGTCACAAAATGGGGCTGATGTCTTCATACCCCTCATTGGTGCAGAACTGCAGGCGTTGCCACCCTATTAAAAGTTTCTTTGGATCTTTGAAAAAATTCAGTCGTCGTTAAAACTATGGTAGCTCTCCATTTCGCATCTAGGTGGCGCTGATGTTATACCCTTCTCTGCCGCAGAACTCCAGGTGTTGCCACCTATAAAAAGTTTCTTTGGATCTTAGAAAAAAATCCAAATTCCTGTTTTTAAGACGTGTAATTCTCCATTTCGCCGTTATGTAGCGCTGATATTTCCATACCTTTCTCTGCCGCAGAATTCCAGGTATTGCCACCCGATAAAAAGTTTCTTTGGATTTTTAAAAAAAATCCAAAGTCATGTCTTTGAAATTGGTAGTTCTCCACAGGGGGGTGCCATCGGAGTGGAGTATTGGCATTTTATGCCCCATCCTTAAGAGGGGGGACCCAATGATCTGTTCCAATTATAGGGGTATTACCCTTCTGTGCACATGTTATAAAATCCTCTCCACTATTCTGTGTTAGAGGCTCTGGCCGTTTGCTGATTCTGAGATTGGTAGCTATCAATGTGGATTTAGAGGAGGAAAATCCACTATTGATCGAATTTTCCGTTTGCGTCAGATTTTGGAAAAATCAATTGAATATGGTATTGACACTCACCATTTGTTTATTGACTTTAGGACTGCATTTGACAGCGTGAGTAAGAAGCATTTAATGGATGCAATGTATGAATTTAATATTCCTGCTGAACTGATTAGACTTGTGATGTGTACATTGCATGACACCAAATGTAAAATCAAATTTTTAGACGTCCTTTCCGAGAGCCGAAGTGTCAATAATGGTGTACAACAGGGGGACTCTCTCTCGTACATTCTCTTTAACATCGCACTGGAGAAGGCTGTACGAGATTCAAATATTGATGTACGGGGAAACATCATACACAGGTCTGTGCAGCTCCTAGCCTATGCTGATGATATCGATATAGTTGCTAGGAGTGTTCCGGCCTTGAGAGAAGCATTCTCCTCCTTGGAGGTAGCTGCAAGTCGAATGGGATTGATTGTTAATGTTTCTAAAACCAAATATATGCCAGTACAGAAAACACTAACTGGTTATACGGCCAACTTTTTGAAAATTGGCCCACATGAGTTTGAAACTGTTTCTGGTTTTAAATACCTGGGATCTTTTGTTAATGCAAAAAATATTATCCCTGAAGTTCAAAATCATATTTCACTGGCCAACAAAGTATGTTTTGGACTTCGCCCTGTTTTGAGGTCTTGTTTCCTCTCTAGAAAAACAAAGTTCCTTATCTACAAAACTATCATTAGGCCGACCCTAATGTATGGTTCGAAAACATGCTCTTTAACTAAAAATGGAGAGGGTAGAGTTGCTGTTTTTGAGCGTAGGGTTGGTTCTCGGAGGCATCCTTGGAGTAAAGTAGAATGGCCTGTTGCGGAGACTTGTGATGTGCACATTGCATGACATCAAATGTAAAATCAAATTTTTAGACGTCCTTTCAGAGAGCCTAAGTGTCAATAATGGTGTACAACAGGGGGACTCTCTCTCGTGCATTCTCTTTAACATCGCACTGGAGAAGGCTGTACGAGATTCAGAAATTGATGTACGGGGAAACATCATACACAGGTCTGTGCAGCTCCTAGCCTATGCTGATGATATCGATATAGTTGCTAGGAGTGTTCCGGCCTTGAGAGAAGCATTCTCCTCCTTGGAGGTAGCTGCAAGTCGAATGGGATTGATTGTTAATGTTTCTAAAACCAAATATATGCCAGTACAGAAAACACTAACTGGTGATACGGCCAACTTTTTGAAAATTGGCCCACATGAGTTTGAAACTGTTTCTGGTTTTAAATACCTGGGATCTTTTGTTAATGCAAAAAATGATATTATCCCTGAAGTTCAAAATCGTATTTCACTGGCCAACAAGGTATGTTTTGGACTTCGCCCTGTTTTGAGGTCTTGTTTCCTCTCTAGTAAAACAAAGTTCCTTATCTACAAAACTATCATTAGGCCGACCCTAATGTATGGTTCGGAAACATGGTCTTTAACTAAAAATGGAGAGGGTAGAGTTGCTGTTTTTGAGCGTAGGGTTGGTTCTCGGAGGCATCCTTGGAGTAAAGGAGAATGGCCTATTGCGGAGGCGTTTTAACTCAGAGATTTATAGATATTTTAAGGAACCCGATATTATTAAATATTTTAAAATTAAGCGAATGAACTGGGCTTCTCATATTGCTAGAATGGGTGAAAGGGACCCGGTAAAGATGTTTGCTGCAAGCCCCTTTACTAGTAGAAAAAGAGGAAGACCAAAGCCGAGATGGCTTGACTCAGTTCATTCGGATTTTAGAGTGATTGGAGCAAGAGCCTGGCAGACCAGGTCTAGAAATAGACGGTCCTGGAAGAATCTTCAGCGGAAGGCCATGGCTCATCCTGGGCTGTCGTGCCAAATATGATGATGAGTGTCAGAAACTTTTTTGCGTGTGGCAATCGTGTCGTGATCTTATACGAGAGTATTGTTTTTTGGACTGAGTTTCTGGGTGAGATAATGAGGGTGTATAGAAATTTTTTAAGGGGTGGCGAAACTTGAGATTCACCTGCAGAGGCGGAATGGAACCATTAGCGCCCCTTAGCGGTGGAAAGGGGAATTAGTGTAGATGGAACTTAGAAATTTTTGTTTAACATCTGAGTTGCTATAGCAACGCTTGGGGATAGAAACTTTTGAGGCGGTAGCAACATGGCAGAGGCGGAACAGAAACTTTTTAAGGAGTGGCAACACCTGGATTTCAACATCAGAGGCGGAATATGTGTAATAGAAGCTTTTCGGAGTTGGCAACTTCAGAGGCGGAATAGAAACTTTTTGGGGATGGCAACACCTGGAGTTCTGGACCAGAGACCCAGAAGAACCGGCAGAGGCGGAATGGAACTATTAGCGTTACCTAGCGACAGAAAGCGGAACTATTCTGGGTGGAATTTAGAAATTTTTTCTAAGATTTATAGAAACTTTTGGGGCGGAAAAGAAACTTTTTGAGGGGTGGCAACATCTGGATTTCTGCACCAGAGGCGGAATATGTGTAGCAGAAGCTTTTTGGAGGTGACAACTTCAGAGGCGGGATATGCGGAATAGAAACATTTTGGGGGGTGGCATCACCTGGGATTCTGCGCCAGAAGCTCAGAATCTGTGGTAGAAGATGCAGTATACGCATACCACATCGCGGTGGAAAGGGAGGTGTACCCAAGTTGGATATTTTTTTAATATTGAAATATCCCTCCGCCAAGGTGAGTGCTTAGTAATTTTAAATAGTTAAAGATGGTTATGAAAACTTAGCTGTAAATTGAATTGAACTGTGAATCTAATTGTGAGAACGTAACATTTTTTCCAACATCATCGTGATGAAAGGGAATAGTATCCAAGACGATGCTTGGTATTATTTCGAAAATACAAACAGTGGAATAGAGGTGTTTTGAATTTCCCAAATGTACGTTTTGAAGTGTTTGAATTCACAAAAATGTGTTTTTTTACTAACGAATTTCCCAAATGTGTGTTTTGAACCACTTGAATTTCGCACGTGTACGAATTTTTCACAAAATTTTGCAAAAATGTGTTTTTATTTGCTAGAAACTATCAAAAAACGTGTGTTTTTTTAATTGAGTGAATTTCGAGAATTTGAGGATTTCTCTATGGGACGGAACATATGTTTTCGCACTTGCGCGAATTTTTCACAAAATTTCGCAAAAAAGTGTTTTTATTTGTAGAAAACTAACAAAAACGTGTGTCTTTTTAATTGAGTGATTTTCAGGATTTCGTTATGAGAAATAACATATGTTTTCGCAGTTGTACGAATTTTTCATAAAATTTCTCAAAAATGTGTTTTTGTTTACAAAAGACTAACAAACTCGTGTGTTTTTTGAATTTCGTGAATTTCAGGATTTCTCTATGGGAAATAATATGTGTTTTTGTACAAATTTTTCACCAAAAAAGGGGGGGGGGGTTGCAAAAAACTAACAAAAACGTGTGTTTTTTTAATTGAGTGAATTTCAGAATTTCTCTATGGGAAATAGCATGTGTTTTCGCACTTGTGCGAATTTTTCACAAAATTTCGCAAAAATGTGTTTTTATTTGCAAAAACAAACAAAAACATGTTTTTTTTAATCGAGTGAATTTTGAGAATTTCAGGATTTCTCTATGGGAAATAACATGCGTTTCCGCACTTGTACGAATTTTTAACAAAATTTAGCAAAAATGCAAGTTTTTACTTACAAAAATGTGTTCTGAACTAGCTAAATTTCGGGGATACGTGTATCGAGTGAGGGAGGTGGAAATAGCATACGTTTTCGCACTTGTGCAAAAATTAACAAAAATGTGTTTTGAAGTGTTTGAATTTCACAAAAACATGTTTTCAACTTGTAAAAAACTAACAAAAACGTGTTTTGAACTACTTGAATTTCGAGAAATTCAGGAAAACGTGTTTTGAACTACTTGAATTTCGAGAAATTCAGGAATACGTGTTTCGGGTGAATTTGAGTGAATCGGGCGAATTGAATGAATTTCGGGAATGTGAGTATCGAGTGAATGTGGTTTTGAACTACCTGAATTTAGCTAATATATCCTTTAAATCAATCTAATTCCCCCAAATACAGGTGCTTCCCTGAATATATGACTATATATTTTAAGAAGACTTGTGGCCCCCTCTCGAAATTAGAAACAAGAAAGATCAATCATGCATAAGCATTGATTATGAAACACTTTCCAACTGAAATGCAATTTCATTTAAAATTTTCTAAAATGTGATACATTCAGTGGTGATATCTTTTACATTATCACAGTACTACAGTAATTTATTATATTTAAATATTTAAAACTGTATCGAAATATAAATTATCTTATTCTCTATGCAAAATCAATGAATATTTCATTCATATAACTTGTATTCAAGACTCCAGAGCTAAATAATTTTGTGTGAAAAAAAATTCAACAATTCTTATGTAACTCACCTTACAATCGCTTGAGATATTTGCATTCTGCATAAGTTAAAATTAGGCTGCGTTGAAGAAATAATAAAAATTTAGGGATCATTTAAAATCACAACTATTGTAATTGCCTAGGCACGGAATTTAGATACACAGATAATATATGTGTGTGTGTGTATGTATTCAAAGTATTGGAATCGTGCCGAAGATCGGAACTCGAATTTTCGAAGGATCCACGTTTTGGGACTTCTAGAACACGAAAAAACTATTTTTAGGAAGACATCTGTGTGTGTAAGAGTGTATCTGTGTGTGTGTCTGTGAGGATATTGCATCCACTCTAACTGAAAAACTAATGGACCGAATTTCATAAAATTTGGTAGGTATGTTTTTTGTGGGAAACCCTGATGTTCATTAGATTATAGTACGATTCGTAATAAAAGAATCTGCCTTCTTTACGAAATGACCGGCAGAAATTGCCTTTATCCACTCTAGCCAGGGACGTAAGTACCGGGGGGTGGGGGGGTGTCACACCCCCCCTGACTCAAAAAAGTCGGAAAATTTGGAAATCACTCGGAAAAAAATTCGGAATAAGTGTGAGTTTTGTTCACCATAAATTTCAAAAACTTATATTTTACTTTAATTTTCTAAATGTTCACTACAAAATCACCGATTCTCTTGTGAAACAAAATCCTTGAAATCCATGTTGAAGTAAAGCCATCTGATGAACGTCGAGCAAATGATTTCTTTGCAGTGTCATAAATCTCATTTAAATACATTTGAGCGACCTGGAAGGGGGATAACAACGAGGTCGGTCCAGGAAGTCCCCAATCTTTTTCGGCCTTTTACTTGAGGAAATTCGGAGAAGCAGACCTTGCACCCGGAGGGTGCAGATCATTTGTAGTGCCCATATGTGGGGACAAAACCATGCAACAGCAATTAGGTTTGGTAAGAGTTCTTCGGAAAAAATCTATTTCCTTCGCTATGCAATCGGCAAAACAGCAGGAGAAAAATACTGAAACACATTGTCCAGGGATTTGGAAAGCAAACCCAGAATGTATTCCCTTAAAATGTCTT
The DNA here is from genome assembly GCA_951213105.1 of Amaurobius ferox. Taxonomy (NCBI): domain Eukaryota; kingdom Metazoa; phylum Arthropoda; class Arachnida; order Araneae; family Amaurobiidae; genus Amaurobius; species Amaurobius ferox. The sequence goes on along the minus strand of OX578142.1, from coordinate 77,120,083 downwards.
TAATTGGGCAAGTAATTTATGACCCTCAGAAAATGTGAATGCATTTTCTGTAGAATGCTGAAGAGCATGGAATCTTCATTCAGCCTAGATTGCTTCAATTTTTCGCAGAGCTGGGTTGTGACCGCGTAAAGTAAGGTAGTATTTTTAAATTATTTAAAGGCATGCATAAGAATTGTTTATATACGTTTCTCATAATGATTATTATTTATTTTTATTCCTTTTTTAAATTTTGTTATAAAATGTTTGTGCTTTTAAAGGTATCATTTAACAAATCATACGTCATTTAAATAAATTTTCTGCGATAAAATAAAATAACAAATTGTGAATGAAACACTAAACTATACAAAAAGATCAGCAGTGGTTTCAATACGGGTCAGAACGGGCTGAAAATTTAGATCTTTTCCCTGTCTGGCCGACTGCACCAGTGCTTAAACCCTGACCAAAGACCATTGAGTCTCGGCTTGGTCCGGCCCGAAATAATTTATATTCATATATGTTAAAAACATGAATGTGTTGAAGACCCAGACCGTCCGACTCATCCTGAGGACTTGAGCAACTATTTGGACGGCCGGGAAAGAGTGAAATTTTTCGACGAAGAATTGAGATAATTTTTTTTAAACATTTATCTATATATAGGTGAAATAAAGACAATTATTTCAAGTATTCAATTAAAATTCATTTGAAATTTTTTTTTAAATTAAATATGTTCGGCCTGGCGAAATAAATATATTCGGCCCCTGAAAAATTTTCAAAATATGTTCGGCCTTTTTTAAAAGCAAAGTTCGAGCCCGGCCCGAAACAGCGTTATAAAATTTCGGCACGGCCCGAGTCGAAATGATTTCGCCTGAATAACATCTTTCTATGCAGATATTATGCCTTTTTTGACAATTTTAAAATAATTTTAAATAATTAAATAGAAAAATTAGAGCCATTTTTTCAAAATGGTTCAAAATTTTAAGACATCGAAATTAGAACCACTTTTTCAAATTATTTAAATTATTAAAATATCGAAATTAGGACCACGTTTACAAAATATTAAAATATCGAAATTGTTGCCACTATATTTCAAAAACTAAGAACCTATCCAAATTCCAATTGTACACTCCTATATGGTTTTCAAAGGGCTACAAATTACCTAATATTGTTCATAGCTACCACTTTTCGTTTTCGAGAAATAAGCATTTATAAACTTAAAAAACAGGAAAATTTCAATCTTTTTAAACTTGATAAGACGATTCCTCGAAAATTGCATTAGATCTATAAAAACCCATTACTAAGCTAGAACTTGGATTTCCTACTAAACATTCTTATCGCTTATGGTTTATCTTTCATAATTTAGAAAATAGTTCGAGTGAAAGCAAGGAGACTAAAATTCTCTCCGGCAAAAACTTTTTAGTTTTTCGAAAAAAAAATGCCAATATACTAAAATATTGAAATTATCTCTCTATATATACATAAAAGGTACTATATTTCCAACAAAACAAGTAAAAGTTGGTGATATTTTTATCTGTTAGGTTCGGAGATATAAGCGCCCAAAGTGTTTATATTTTTCGTAACGCCCCGATGTCTGCCAGAGACTCCCCAACCATACATGTTATTCATATTAAAATCTATAAAATCTATGCAATTTGTCCTTTCATACTGTGATTATTCTTCGGGAGAATATTATATATCAAATTGATGAGGACGAAAAAACTTAATACTTTTTATTTTTGCTTGTTTTTCTTTATGATGATGTATTTCCTTTTTTAAGTTGAAAGAAAAATAATTTGCCTAAACATATGTAAGTGTGAAAACGGGTTTAATATATTAATACATATTTGCAACTAATTATTTAAACCAATTTATTAAATAAAAAAGTTAGGCTTCGTAACCCTGAAAGATGTAACGAATGCATAAAATGCAGAACTCGGGAGAAAAAATTTTTAGAGATGATAGCAACAAATTATTTCTACAAATTTAAATATTGAATAACATTGTGTTTGACATATGGCTGCATATGCGGCAAAAATTAAAATTGGAAAAATTTTAAAAATTGAAAAAATTGGAAGTTTGATTAATTAACTTAAAATGTTATTAATTTTATAACTTAAATAATGTTACTTTTAAATTGTAGTAAATTTTTAAGTTATAAATACTAACAGAAACCACCAAAGAGAGGCGTTCCAAAACATAGGATAGTCCCATTGCAGAATCCTACATAGATGCTAAAGTTATCCTAGTTTGGGGAACGTCCCCTTTAGGCGGATTCTGTAACCATTAACGCTTGGTTTTGGTCATAGTCCACAGATAAATTGTGTAGTATGGCCTATTTTTGTGAAATTTAATACCGACTGAGTGATAAAACTGAATTTATCTGTCTCTATAAAAGTTCATAAATTTGTAGAATATAGCAAGTTTTCGTGTTGCCATTCCGCATTAGGTATTACTTGCAGAGAACTAAAAAGTGCAAAAGCGATCTACAGATTTTGAATGGAGACGCAATCCTTATAGAATATAATTGGTTGATATATTATCAGAAAAAATGAACGATATTTACATGTTTGTATTTAAACTATTTGTGATTAAGGAATTTCAAGTATTTACAATTACATATTTAAATGCGGTCGTCATTCGTATGAAATTTTATATCTTCTGCTTTGAAATAAAAATGTTTTATTAATTCCGTCGTATAAATCAAATGCATGGTAATATGTATGTAGAAAGTTGAATAAATATTAGAATAGTGTCGAAAATCAAAATTCAGTTTTATCCCAGCTCGGATAGTCTTGACATGTTGCGTGTATTAGGTTCTTTTTTGACTATCTGATCAGTAAAACAAATAAAGCACAATTTCCATTATAAAATCCTTCACGAAAGATAACCTTTTCTTAGCAGCAGGACTCTGTTATGCTATCTTTGCCTTATAAAATCTTTTTCATCTCCTTCCCCCCCAAAATGTTCTTTATAATCTTTTTAAGGAATCTATTGTAGTACAAATTGCGATGAAATTTATTTATAATGTTTAATTCCGAAAGAAAGTATTATTTTACAGGTTTTATTTCTACCGTATTTAATTTCAATGTATTTTTTCAAAATTAATAAATTTCCTTAATTTTTAAAGTTAAGGTGTTTCCTTTTCTTAAATTATTGTAATTAAACCTTTTTAGTACAATAATTATCTTATTAGAAAATTTTCTCCCGTCAATATCACCACAGAAAGAGCACTTGTGCTTTGCATTTTTTTTAAAGTTTCTTTTATTGAATATACGATTTAAAATCTATTACATTCTACAAATTTTTACTAGAAAGTTAAGAAATTTATATAAAGTTAATTTCAAGAGTTTTCAAATACAATAAGTAAAAGAAAAAAAGCAGAATTATGCCAGATAAGCTCTCAGGAAAAATGCCTTTTCAGAGAAATTTCTAAAAGAAAGTAGATAACATTTTAGGTTACATGCTTGTCTTATAATACTATAATGACTAGCACCAAAATATATTGTAACAAAATTGAATTAGCAAACATAAACGGTTTTAGTGATATGGAGCATTAAGTCATGCAAGTTTTTCTTTGAAATGCATTCTTCTATACTGTAAAGGCAACCAATTCATTGGTTTTCCTGTTGGTAGCCGAGACTATTGCTTGATAATTCTATTATAGTAAGACTAATCTAGACGAAAATAGAATTTAGCTTCTATTGCAAATAACAGTGATAGTCTACTGTGCGGCCTCACATGCTACACGGGCGTAATATGCCCTTTATAAACACCTAAATGATTCATTGCGATGTCGGTTTGCATATGTGAGCGCGCATTTAATCTGCATGTGCAAACCGTACGCCTTAAATAAGCGCTTAAACAACCTTTTTCTCGTTTCGCTGCGACACCTTTAGTATTGAACAAAAAGCAAGGAGGTAAAAATCGGGATTATGGTTGTAGTTATCCCGTTTAAATGATTTTTTCACAATGCATTTAATGGAAAATAATTGTATTTTGAAAAATATAAATAATATCTTTAAAACTGAAGAAATAAGAAAACTTCTCAATTTAAATCACTTATGTCTTTCGTCTGCTGAACTTTCATGAAATAAATGCCGAAAAGTAAAATTAGATAATTAAATACTATCTCCGAATATTTTCGTGCTATAGAAGATATTTATCGAGCGAATTCTTATAAAAATAAAATAATTGCTCATTCAAAAAAATCAAAATGATATCTGTAAAATTCTGGAACTTAGAATTTTTGATTTTATCACCCATATTGTGTCGCGCTAATTGTCTATAAACATCTGCTATTCTTCAAACAATAGTCTGCTGGGAACTTTATGTTCTGAATATTTAAAGGAATGTATTTAGAAACAACGAAATTTCGATTTTAAATATTCATAACCTTTAAACTAATTGAAATTTAAAAGAAAAATAATCCCGGCGAGGTGCATATTTGCATAAGCTAAGATGCCAACTCAATCTATACAGATCTTCAAAACTGTTGAAAGCTTGAATTTTCTGCTACGCGTTACACACACATAGAAACAGACATCTTTTTGAAAAATACTAAATAATAATAATGCGACCGTTTGATATTAAATTGTGTATAAATTAGAATGTTACACTAAAATGGTAGCAATGTCGAAATGTTTTTATAAACCTTTTATTAATCGAAAAAATATGTTAAATAGTTGAGCGTCCAATAAATAGGAATTTCCATTAGTTATAATTTTACTGCTGTACATTTTGTAGACACATTTTATATATTATATTTTTATTAATAAATAATCATTAATTTATTTATAATTGCTATTATTTTATTTTTAAATTAAAATATTTCTTTCTTGTTCAAATAAAAATCCCCTAAAATATTATTTAAAATTAAAGAGTTATTTCAAAATAACCAACATTGATAGTTGCGGAATATTGTATTCAGATTTTTTGTGGTCATTATTTGGTATTTTAATAGTTACAACCTTTCTACTAGAGCTGCCACTATAAGTAGGAAACAAAAAAGTAATAAAATGATCTTACATATTAAATATCGATGAAGAAGTCAGTAAAATAGATCAAAATAATGAATAACATAATTTTTTGCTTTTAAAAGTCAGCTGTCCATAAAATATGGTGATGCTATGATTTATATTACTTCATTCATTTCTGATTCTGTTTGCGCCACTTAATATGCACTCGTTTCCAGTAATAATTTACTTATACTAAAAATTTTGGTGTTCAATTAAAAAGAAAATGTTCTTATATTTTGTGGACTTCCCGTCTCTGCAATTGGTTTATTTAATCTTACGTTCTTTCGAAGTATTTATATCTCAAAGACTTTGATCGAAGTTGAAATTTTTTTATAAACCAGCAGAGTTTTGCGCACTTCGGGCGCTAAGCTCGGCTAAGTACACCACGGCCATACATGAGAAACAGGAACCGGCAGACATTAACTGTCACCGATCCTCTCACCCGCTCCTAATATCCACAGTCACAAACGAGTCATACACCTCCCTATTCAATATTACTATCTCTTATAGGATAATATCTCTCTATAAAAACATATATATTATACCAACTCGTAACATAACGCACGGGTTCCTTTCTCTAGGAGAGTGTTCAGGCATGTGCAATCTACTGGGGAGAAACCGCAGTCCTACGCATCTCATTAAGAGAGATGCATTTGTTGCTTTGATGCGTTTTCTTAAAAAAAAAATTGTTAGAATCCGAAGGTAGACTTTCTGTAGAATTCAAACTGTAGAATTAAGCTAATCTTCCTGATTTAGATGCGGCGAAATAAGTATCAGATAACCTAAAAAAATGTAATTTCAATGTATTTAAGAATATGTGTGTAGCTACATGTAGGTAAGTTTTCTGGTGGACCATTTGGAATTTTTTTTAACACTTTACAACAAAGTTGAAAAGTGTTTATGACTTTGTTCATTCTGTCTGTCTGTCTGTCCGTTAGCACGATAACTGCCGTAAAAATGACTTAATCAAAATGAAATTTTAGTATGTTGTTCAGACGGTCTATAGGACCTATGGGAATATAAATGAATAATATCACCCAATTAGTTTTGGATTGAACCCGGGTTGAAAAAATGGAATACATTGAGCCCTATGGGACCTAATTTTTCAAGCATTTTTTAAACGGATTTAAAATTCACAAATTGCTTCGAAAATTTTAGGCAATATTCAAATTGTTCCATAAAATATATAAAAAAAAATTCAGCGAAATATATTCAGTAGTTTTTTAAATAAAAATTAAAATAATAATAACACCTCTTATATGAAGCGATCACGTGTCCATGATATGAAACAATCACATGACCCACTTCAAAATGATATATGGCATCCATCTTGTCTCAAAATCGTGATTTTTAAAGTTCTTTTTAATTCATATTGAGTGTTGTATCCATCCTAAAACTACTTTATTTTTGCCTAAATTCTGTGCATCTACATACTTTAACAACGCAATGACAATATATTTCAGTTTAAATGCTCATACAAATTTGATTATTTCTACTATTAAGCCTATTTTTCACCTATGTAAAATGTAAACAGCAAAATATGTAGAATGAGTTGTATTAGAATCGCTGTAATTCTTTAACACAAAATCATTTAGTCCATGGAGTCTGCATGGCTGATATGAATGAAATATTCATTGATTTTAGAAAGAGAAGGACGATAATTTTCGATGAAGTTTTACGCATAGAGTTTTACTTACTTGTAGCTCCATGGTCTTAATTTTTAAATAATATAAATTATTATAGTATTGTGATGAATGACATGAATGGGGGAATTATTTATGAATGAAATGTTGCTTTTATAGAGAGAGCCAGGCGTGTTATTTTTTTATGACGTCATTTGAATGAATTTCAGTTGTTTTCGATAAAGTTTTCAAATATAATAAATTATCGTAGTATTATGATAATTCTAAAATTATTACCGAGGAATGTATCACATTTTAGAGATGTTTAAACCAGGCAATTTATATTTTAATGCCGTCATTTGAATGAAGTTAATTTTTTTCGATGAAGGTTTAAGGTTTCAAATATAATAAATTAATGTAGTATTGTGATAAGTTTTAAAATATTACCGAGGAATGTATTGCATTTTAGACATGTTTAAATAAAATTGCATTGAAGTTGGAAAGTGTTTCATAATCAATGCTTTAAGCATGATTGATCTTTCTTGTTTTTTTTTACGTCCGGGTCTGGACAATTTTTTGAAAACAAATATCGAGGAAATGAAACAACGGCAACCCCTTATGAGCACTGCAAATCATGTCATATTAATTTCCTTTGAACAATATATATATGCATACTATTATACACATCCCGTGTTTTACAAAGCTAATTCTTGGCCTAGAAACGCGTTTTTTCTTCTTTTTTGAGGAAATTATTTGGAAATGTGCAAAGTGCATTTAGAAATTAGAAAAAAGTAATAAAGTTTTAATAATTTATAAAAACCTAACAAAAGACCCAATTTTATCAAAAGAAAGATGCATGTTCCGAAATTTACACAACCAATTCTTGGCATAGAAACTCACGGGTTTTTAAGTGCTAGACAATCATTTAAGAATGTGTCAACTGCATTCGAAGAAAAATCCCAAAATGTACAAAATTTAATACTTTTTCAAATATATTTAAAATTCTACTAATTTTTGTCCTAGAAACTTGCCTTGTTTCAACTGGTAGCTAAAGATCTGGGCATTTACATAACACATCCGATAATTAAACAAATGTACAATTATTTATAACACAAAACCCTCAAAACTAAAAATTTGGTTTTGAGACTATTTCTTTTTTTAAATTGGGGTATGATTTGGACATATATACCAAACATTCGAAAATTAAAACAAATAATTGCTGTGTAGACTTTGAAATGCATAAAGGTCACTAGAACAGCAATGCACTCGCTCAAAAACAAAAGTTAACTCACTTGTTTGTAAAGTCGGAAATTTTCAATATTAGTCGGAAAAATTTCCTTCACACCCCCCCAGACAAGATTGCCCACTTACGTCCCTGACTCTAGCTAAAAACTAATTGAACAAATTTAACAAAATTTGGTGTATAATATTTCAATAACCTACAAGTGATTTATATACCAAATTTAACAAAATGTGGTATATAAATCATTTGTAGGTTATTCTAGTACGATTCGAGAAAAAAGGAACGGGCTATTTTTGAGAAATGACCCTCAAAAATCGTTAAAAGACATGTATACTGCCCACATCAGAATTTTTAACAATATTACAACAATGATTTATAGAAGTGAACGGGGATTATTTGCAGGCCATTTCGAAAAAAATGTATGATCTATATTTAAAGATCCACCAAATTTTTGTAGAATAAAATGTTCAACAAATTTATGCTGTGTACCAAATTTTAACTCTCTAGGACGTAGGAAAGTGCATTAAAAATGCCATCAAATAAGTATATCATGAAGAGTTGTATAGAATTTTAAAAAAAATTTGAAAAATTGTTGTCTACCAAATTTATTTTAAAATGTGAAGCCTCTCTCGTATACAAAATAATTAAATTCTTGGAAAGATATTTACTATATAATATATATCTTTTTTCTTTCTGGAGGATATCCCAAAAGTCAGAGTTTAATTGAATTTGTTTTTCTCCTTATATTGAATAATTTTTAATTAAAAAACTACCTAACATATTTTACTGAATTTTTTTTTATATATTTTATGGGATAATGTGAATATTTCCTAAAAATTTCGAAGCAATTTGTGAATTTTAAATTTGCTTAAAAAATGTTTGAAAAATTAGATCCCATAGGGTTCAATGTATTTCATTTTTTCAACCCGATTTCAATGAAAACCTAATTGGGTGATATTATTTATTTATATTCCCATAGGTCCCACAGACCGTCTGAAAAACATACTAAAATTTCATTTTGATAAAGTCATTTTTACGGCAGTTATCGTGCTAACGGACGGACGGACAGACTGACTGACTGAATGAATGAATGAATGAAGAAAGTCATAAACACTTTTCAACTATGTTGTAAAGTGTTAAAAACTCCGTAGAATACAATCTGTTTATATCAAGTTAGTGTGCTCGCAATGTAGTCTTGCTGTGAGATAGTGGCTTTTTTAAATGTGAATACTCTAATTCATAGCATATATTAATTAAAGAAAAACTATTATTAACAAGAAAGATCAATCATGCTTAAAGCATTGATTATGAAACACTTTCCAACTCCAATGCAATTTTATTTAAACAAGTCTAAAATGCAATACATTCCTCGGTAATATTTTGAAACTTATCACAATACTGCATTAATTTATTATATTTGAAAACTTAAACCTTCATCGAAAAAAATGAACTTCATTCAAATGACGGCATTGAAATATAAATTGCCTGGTTTAAACATCTCTAAAATGTTATACATTCCTCGGTAATAGTTTTAGAATTATCATAATACTACGATAATTTATTATATTTGAAAACTTCATCGAAAACAACTGAAATTAATTCAAATGACGTCATAGAAAAAATAACACGCCTGGATCTCTCTATAAAAACAGGATTTCCTTCATAACTTTCTCCCATTCATTTCATTCATCACAATACTATAATAATTTATTTTATTTAAACATTTTGTTTAAAACCATGGAGCTACAAAAAATTAAACTCTATGCTTGAAACTTCATCGAAAAAAATCGTCCTTCTCTTTATGAAATCAATTAATATTTCATTCATATCAGCCATGCAGACTCCATGGACTAAATTATTTTGTGTTAAAAAAATACAGGAATTCTAATACAACTCATTCTATATATTTTGCTGTTTACATTTTACTTAGGTGAAAAATAGGCTTCGTTGTAGAAATAATCAAATTTAGATGAGCATTTAAACTCAAATATATTGTCATTGCGTTGTTTCAGTATGTAGATGCACAGAATTTAAGCAAAAATAAAGTAGTTTTAGGACGGATACAACACTCAATATGAATTAAAAAGAACTTAAAAAAATCACGATTTTGAAACAAGATGGATGCCATATATCATTTTGAAGGGGGTCATGTGATCGTTTCATACCATGGTCACGTGATCGCTTCATATAAGAGGTGTAATTATTATTTTAATTTTTATTTAAAAAACTACTGAATATATTTCGCTGAATTTTTTTATATATTTTATGGAACAATTTGAATATTACCTAAAATTTTCGAAGCAATTTGTGAATTTTAAATCCGCTTAAAAAATGTTTGAAAAATTAGGTCCCATAGGGCTCAATGTATTTCATTGTTTCGACCCGGGTTCAATCCAAAACTAATTGGGTGATATTATTCATTTATATTCCCATAGGTTCTACAGACCGTCTGAGCAACATACTAAAATTTCATTTTGATTAAGTCATTTTTACGGCAGTTATCGTGCTAACGGACAGACAGACAGAATGAACAAAGTCATAAACACTTTTCAACTTTGTTGTAAAGTGTTAAAAAGCAGCTCTTTAAAAATTGTGCTTAAGACTCGTAAAATAATATAAGTGTTAACGCCCCCTTCCAATCCTTTGTACGGACAGAGGGGTCTGTTTAAAGCACCCGCTGTGCTAGGAGAATGTGAATACAGTAGGCGTTTGCACCATCGAGGTAGTATATACTAACTCGTTGGTTATATATACTAACTCGTTGGTTTGCACATGTCACGCTGCTTGATGAGGGATAGCTTTATCGAAGTGTGAGTGAATCTCCACATATATTCACGAGCTATAGAGCTGAAAAAGATTGTTTTATGATTTCCAATATTTAAAAAACAACATACGTGTTAATTTTCTTACGGTAAATAACATATATTTTTATATGCATGCTATTTTTAAGCGAAATTTAATAGCTACAAGTTTTTATCTTTGAAAAACTAACAAATACAATTTGCAGTGTTTCAAAAACTACTAAATTCGATTTTGTACTAGTGAAATTTAACAGAAGACATTATGCATCGAGTAAAATGCAACACATATAACTTTCTAAAGGAAGCGAAACACCTAATGAGGCGATTTGTGTGATACACCTCCCCTCCCCCCCCCCCCCCCTCCCAACGCAAAGCTATAGAAATGAATGTTAGGCTGGTTTTTAAAGACGAGATTGAAATTTTTTCGATAAATGGAGTGTTTAGGGTTATTTAGCGTGTGAATGATCAGTACATAGCAATAAAATTAGGAACTAGGCTAGGTTTTTAAGAATGAAGTTTTTAGCTAAATGTAATATGTACTAACATTTGTTAAGGTGATATCACCTGCAGAGGAAGTATGAAGTGAATCCATCACCGACACTTAGTTATGAAGTGCTGAACTAGGTAAATATTTTTACAATGGGAATTTAAATTCCTTAGCTAAATGTGATGTTTTGAAGCTTTTAAAGGGTCGGAAAAGCTTACTGAGCCGGCATGCGTGATACTTATAAACCGATACATAGTCGCAAAATGGAGAATTAGCGGAGTTTTTTCAAGGTTAGAACTTGAATTTTTAGGTAAATACGATTTCTACTAACTACTAAAAAGAGAGAAATGCTTGGTGAGGAGGTTATATACAATGCGTATAACCGCCACCCATCGGTAGAATGTAGATCTAATGGCGGGTTTACATTGTTCACTTTGGTTGAATCACGGAAAGTGAAAGGTATAAACGTTGCATTCACTGAAAGTGATCGTTGAAAGCGATGGTTGAAAGAAGTTGGCTACGGCCAACTTTCTTTCATTTTGGAAGATTCACTACGGATGAATCATCCGAATTGAAACATGTAACCGAGTTTTCAACTTGTGTTCATTTTCAATGAAAGTTAAATTCCGTACAGATACAATCATTTGTATATTTAAATAATGTTAATAAACATAAAAACAAGTAATTAAGGAATTAAAAGGCTGCTTTTTGTGATGCTATGGGTTTTCTTTTTTATCATTTATTTATACACTCACGGACAATGAAAGTTGCGCACCAAGAAGAAAATGGTACAACCGCGAAATGATGTAAATAGCTAAAGGCCGGGCTGTTATGCAAATGATCTCAGTCTGGTGTGATTGCGCATGACCATACACCCGTGAGTGGCGCTGCAAGCATGAGCCAGCTGCCTTATAAACCGGCGTGTAGTCGATGCTCCATCAGTGCGAGAAGCTTCGGCCGACTCAAGTATGAGTACGGAGTGAAAATAATGGTATCTAGATGCCAGAAATATCGATATACGTAACTGACGGACTTCGAGAGACGCCTGATCATCGGACTGAAAACAGCAGGGTGGTCAGCGCGCAGGATTGCCCGTCACGTGAATCGTTCGGACTATACCGTCCGACGGTGTTGGGAGCACTGCCAGACAGCTAAGTTGGGACCTGATCTACCTCACGGCTCACAGGTTTTTATTCCCCACCGCTGAGAGTCGTCCACAGACGACCCGGCTGAAGTCCAGAAGAAGCATGGTGATTAGAAGCCTTGTCAGGAATACCGAGGCAAGACAAACCGCCAAGAACAGCCCAAACAGCAGAGATACCCTTAGTCACACACACCACACCCGGAAAGCAGAAGATACTCAGGAAGCCTCAAGAGAACCTCCCTTAGTTGAGGAGACCTGAGCAAAAACGCCCCGACTCTAATAGGAGTACGGGGGCACACACGAAGAGACGGGAACCAAAGCATTCAATTGCAGTGACCAATCTAAAATCAGCCAAGAAGAGCCATATATTTGACAACACAGAGAAGAATGTAATTTTGCAGAGAATTTCAACTTTCTACCCCTCGGTAGTTATGCAGTGGCAGCATACAACTTAAAGAGGAGTTGTCATAACCCGGACTTAAACCTGTGCTGTCAGGTTAATTTAACCTAGGAAAGAGGAGACTAAGGATAAAAGAGGGCCAGGGAAGAAAAAGGAATGGCAGGCACGAGCCATAAGGCGAGCTCCGAGGACGGGAGGAGACCGAGGAATTAGACTTAAAAGTAAGCAGGCCAAGGCTGGCAGAGAAGCAATTCTACTCTAAACCCAAGCCAACTAACTAAACCAATTAACTAACAAAGCAAACTAACTAACAATGCAAGTTAACTAACTAAAACCTACACGAACTAAAACTAACTACGACGGATAACTAAGTTATTTAACGACGGGTAACTAAGTTAAACTACGTTAACTAAGACGGGCAGAAATAGGAGACAGATCCCCATAACGGGGAAAAGCAAAGGAGGAACCCAATCAACGGGAAAAGGCCGAGGAGGAGAGCACGGACAAACGGGGGGGGGGGGGCATAGGCAGATTGGGACAAGAAAAGGCCTAAACAGCGAAGAAAAGGAAGAGCTACATACTATTGACTACATTCTAAAAGACCTATACGACAAGATCTAAACAAAGAAAGGGAAGAGCTACATACTACTGAATACATACTACTAACTACATACTAAAACAAGAAGAAAACATATTAAGAAACCATCTACCCAGGAGCCGGAACGTCGGCCTGAGGAGCTGAAATGGAAAGGTTAAAAGAAGAAGGGGGCGCAGGTCCGGGCAAGCTAGTGCCAAGGCCGACCGATGCGGTTCCCAAACCCAGAACCTACAAAAACGCCCCCTCAGCAGGGCATTCCCAATCCGGGGAGGCAGCCGTTTTCTTTTACCAGGGAAAAGGGGTGGTTCTAAAAGGGCGCTGAAAGGAAAGAAGCGGTTAAAGCTGAAAGGCAAAAGTGAGACTGCACACTGTGGGTCAAAGCAGACCCTGACGTCATCCCTAGGATGAAGTACACCGAAGAGCACAAGGCTGAGACAAAATCCCAGCAGCGCGAAAACCATTCCACCCCTAACAACCAAACAGAAATCCACAGCTCAGGTTTCGGTTCGTTTTGGGGACCGATAACCAGCAAAGGTGTCGGTTCGTTTTGGGGACCGATAATCAGCAAAGGTGTCGGTTCGTTTTGGGGACCGATAATCAGCGTGTCTGGATGTGGAGGTCCCCTGCACAACTTCACAATCCCAACCTCGTTATCGAGCGCCACACCAGGCTCACTGCATGCATCATGGGCTGCGGAGCCATAGTCTACGACAGCCGATCCGTTCTAGTAGTGGTACCTGGAACATTGACAGGCCAGCGGTACATGGATGAGATTCTACGACCCCATGTGCTCCCATTCGTTTCTGGGATCCCAGATGCGCAATTCCAGCAGAATAATGCCCGGCAGCACACGGCTCAGGTCATCCAGGCCTGCCTGAGTCATGGCCAGACACTTCCATGGCCTGCCCGCTCCCCAGACCTGTCCCCCTATCGAGAATGTGTGGAACCAGTTGACAGGCCTACTGTTTCGTTGCCACAAGCTTCGGGATTTGGAACGTAACATCCAAAAGGTGTGAACTCGTTTGCCGCAGGACAACATCAGGCGTCTGTTTGACACCATGCCAGACCGTATTGCTGCTTGTAAATAGTTGGAGACGGTCGGTTCACCGACGAAGGAGGTATGTGAGGTATGAGGTATAGCCGCCATCTTGAATTCCGTGATCCTGGATGGAGGTGTAAAAGGGGGAAATGAAAAAAGGTGGGGTGAAAATTTTTTAGAAACTTTTTTTCGGGTGGCAACGATTTCGTAGTCTTGTACGAGGGGTTTAAGGGGACATAAATTTTTTAAATGAGATTTTTTCTAAGTAGGGGAGAAACTCTTTTAGCGATGGCAACACCGACGAAGGAGGTATGGAGCCATCAGCGCCCCCTAGCGGCGAAAAGTGTTACTATCGTGGATGGAACTTAGAATTTTTTTTATTTGGGTTACCATAGCAACACCTGTATGGGAGGAACTCTTTTCGAGGTGGCAACACCGACGAATGAGGTATGGAGCCATCAGCGCCCCCTAGCGGCAGAAAACGGAACTATGAGGATTAAACTTAGAAATATTTTTTTATTTGGGTTACCATAGCAACACCTGTATGGGAGAAACTTTCTTAGAGATGGCAACACCGACGAAGGAGGTATGGAGCCATCAGCGCTCCTTAGCGGCAGAAAGCGGAACTATGAGGATTAAACTTAGAAATATTTTTTTATTTGGGTTACCATAGCAACACCTGTATGGGAGAAACTTTCTTAGAGATGGCAACACCGACGAAGGAGGCATGGAGCCATCAGTGCCCCCTAGCGGTAGAAAGCGGAACTACCCAATACTTGGGAGATATTTCTAATTTTAAATATAGGATTAAACTTAGAATTTTTTTGTTTGGGTTGCCATAGCAACACTTGTATGGGAAAAACTTTTTCAGGGGTAGCAACACCGACGAAAGAGATATGGAGCCATCAGCGCCCCCTAGGGGCGAAAAGTGGAATTAAAACTGGACGACTTTCTCCCTTAATGGGATTTTTTTCTTTTTTTTCTAAATGAGGATAATTAAATAAAGTAATTAAGTAATGAATATCCCTACGCCAAGAGCATGTCAAAGACATGCCACAGCATGCCAAAGGTATGCCAAGAGGTGAGTAAAGGGGTATGCCAAAGGCGTGTCAAGGTACATCGTTCTTACAATATCCCTCCACTTTCTAAAAAAGAGTGCTTGCCCTATATCGCGGTTACGAAGTTAACTGTGAGAATCCTACATGATGAAGGGAGATAACATAAATTTTTAAACGTGTGTCATTTTTAGCGTTTTTTCACAAAAAGTTTCAAAAACGTTGAAAAACAACAAAAATATGCGTTTTTTTTAACAAGTTGAAGTTTTGGGGTTGTTGGATTTCTCTATGGAAAATAACATGGGTTTTCACACTTTTGTGAATTTTTTAGAAAAAAAATGTGGTTTTTCGCAAAAAAGCGGCCAAAAATGTGTTTTTTGAAAAACGCGGAATCGGCCGATTTTTTTCAAAATGCCTGATCTCTCTATGGGAATTAAAATGGGTTTTTACACTTTTGCAATTTTTTGAAAAAAAATGTGCGTTTTCGCAGAAATGCGGCCAAAAAGGTGTGTTTTTAAAGGAGTAGAATCGCGTGAATTGGGTCTATTTCTCTATGGGAAATAACATGGGTTTTCGCACTTTTACAATTTTTTCGCAAAATTTAGTAAAAAAATACACTTTTATGTTTCAAAAACGTTAAAAAAACAGCAAAAATGTGCGTTTTTTCAACAAGTTGAAGTTTTGGAGTTGTTAGATTTCTCTATGGGAATTAACATGGGTTTTCACACTTTTGTGAATTTTTTAGAAAAAAAATGTGGTTTTTCGCAAAAAAGCGGCTCAAAATGTGGTTTTTGAAAAACGCGGAATCGGCCGATATTTTTCATGATGTTGGATTTCTCTATGGGAATTAACATGGGTTTTCACACTTTTGCAATTTTTTGAAAAAAAATGTGCGTTTTTGCAAAAATGTGGCCAAAAAGACGTGTTTTTAAAGTAGCAGAATTGCATGAATTGAGTGTATTGGAGAGGGGTGTATACCCAACCATTTCGGCCTTCGATTTTAAAAATTTAAAAAAAATAAATATTTTCAATAAATATTTTAAATAATCGTGAAAGTGTGCTTATGTCCAAAACACGTAAGTGTTATGAATCATACAAGTTAATTAAAGAATGTTAATTAAATTAGTGTTATGAATCTCGCAAGTTAATTAAAGGATGTTAATTAAATTAAGTGATTAAGTATTGAATATCCATATGTCAGGAGCATGTCAAAGACATACCACGAGCATGCCAAAGGTATGCCAAGAGGTATGTAAAGGGGTATGCCAAAGGCATGCCAAGACCATCGTTCTTACACTATCCCTCCGCTATATCGCGGTTACGAAGTGAACTGTAAGAATATCATATGATGAAGAGAGATGCTTACCCTATTTGTATGTTAAAGACGGTTACGAATACATAACTGTAAGAATTCTGCATTTTAATAACAAAATTTCGTAAATGTAGGTTTTTTTTTCATATAATTTTTCGCAAATGTAAGTTTTCTACTTTTGAAAAACCACACATGCGCTGTTTTCTCTATTTAAATGAACATAGATTTTCACACTTATACTTTTTTCTAACGTTTTTTCATAAAAACACACTTTTTACGCGTAAAAAACTAACAAAAACATGTTTTTAAAGTAGCAGAATCGCGTGAATGGATGTTTTAAAGTAGTTGAATCGTGTGATCGACTATATTCGATGAATGACTCTATTCGAGGAGGTGTATATACCCAATGAGAGAACACATAGACCGTTTATCAGCGATCCGCGAAACATTTAAGTTAGTAATGTTATGAATCCCACATCCATTTTAGTCTGAAAATCTAGAAAAAACCCAGAGAATATACCTATTTTAAAAATAAGTATTATAAAAAAGGGTTAGTGTATCAGTTTATACGCATAGTGTGTGTCTTATTTCTCTAAATCCCACCATTTTTAAAAATAAAAGTACATGCCAGAACCCTCCACGCTTAAGTCTCGTAAAAAATGATATAGCTATGAGTGCCCCGCCCAACCCTTTTGTGCGGATGGAGGGGAGATATTTAACAGATTCTCGGCACTAGGAGAATACGTAGTGGACGTTGACACGTGTTATATTACTTAATTAGAAATTGCTTAACCCGAAATACGAGCGAGTCTGTATTCAGGAGATATATAGCCGAAAATGGTTATCCTGTGATTTTTGACGTTTGAAATAGCAACATACACGCTAATTTCCTTACGACGAATAACATATATTTTTTGTATGCATACCAGTTTTAAGTGAAATTTAACACATATAGCTTTCTGAGGGAGGGAGAAACGCCTAATATGGTGATATATATGATACACGCGCTCAACACAAATCGGCGGAAATGAATGGTGAGATAGTTTCTAAAGACGAGACTTTGAATTTTTTTCTAATAAATAAGGTATTTGAGGTTATTTAACGTGTGAATGATCGATACATGGTAATAAAATGAGGAACTAGGCTAAGTTTTCAAGTATAGGACTTTGAAGTTTTTAGCTAAATGTAATACGTGCCAACATTTTATAAGATGATATCGTCTGCAGAGTGAGTATAAGACGATCCCATCATCAGCAGCTAGTTACAAAGTGTCGAACTAGACGAACATTTCTACGATACAAAATTTAAATATCCTAACCAAATACAATGCTTTGTAGCTTTTAAAAAGTTGGAAACACCTACTGAAGCGGCATGTATGATACTTATAGCCAATACATAGCCATGAAATGGGAAACTAACAAAGATTTTTTAGAGTTAGAACTTGAATTTATAATTAATCATGATTTCTACTAACTACTGCAAAGGGAGAAATGCATAGTGAAAGGGGTTATGTATATATAATGCATATAACCAACACCCACCGGTGGAATGCAGATCTAGGTATTTTTAGGAGAAGACATGGAATTTTTAAGTAAATGGGGTATTTAGAGGTATTTAAAGAGATATAAACGTATGATAAAGTAGCATCCATAATACACACAACTGATATAGGACAGCGAAAGGAAAACTTTAGTATTGTTTAGAGACCGAACTTCAAATTTTTAAGTAAATGTAGGTGTTTGAAAATTTTTAATGGGCTATGTGCGATACACATGCCCCGATCACAGTGATGGAAAAGTGATACCGGAGCAGTTTTTAAAGATGTGACTTTAACTTTTTTCACTTAAGTGGAGAATCTACTAAATCTTAGAGGGTGCTATCGCTTACCGAGGGTTTTATGTATAATGCACATAAGCAGCATATAACATTAGGAAGGGGATATTAGAAAAAATTATGACTTTAGATTTTGGAACTAAATGAGATATCAAGAAACATTTAAAGAGGATGAAAACATCTAATGAGGCGGAATGGGGGTGTACTTACCCAAGACACCTAGCGGTCAAATTATTAACTAAGATAAAATTTTAAAGACTTTAGAAGTTTCACATAAATGGCAATTTATACTAGCTTTTAAAGAGATGGAAACGCCCAGCGAGATGACTTAGGATGAATACAACGCCGATACATAACAGCGAAAAGAAAACTTAAATATGGTTTAAAGACTGAACTTCAAATTTCGAAGTAAATGTACATGTTCAGAAACTTTTAATGGGCTAGTATGACACACATACTCGATATAACAGTAAAATGACTGTGAGACCAGAAATAGTTCTCACATTTGATGAGACACTTACTTTTATTCAGAAATTTATGGTGGCCAGAACGGCAGACAAAGCTTGTAGTCTGGCTGTCACCAAAGTTTATTACGACGTGAACCTAAAGGTCAGAAGATTTTAAATTTGGGGGTGCCATACCAGAGGGACTGAGCTGGGCCGTACTAAATGTGCAATGGTGCCATTGGGTAAAGGAGTAACCATTAAGCGCCAAAAAGAAGTAAAGGCGGAGTTACCCCCCCTCCCCCCCCCCCACACACACCGAGAGAACCACAGCCTGTGACCCGAGAACGAGAGCAAAAAAGATAAAGATGTCGACTTAAGAGCACGACTAAAGAAGAATGAAAAGCCCAACAGATTTGTAGAGTGTCCCGTAGAGGTTCCAAATTAATGGAGATACATCAATGTGTGAGTGCATTCTGAGTACGAGGAGGAGCCACACACCAAAGAGTTATGGCAGTACTAGGACTGATGCAAGCCTTTGAGATATGATAAAGCCCAAGACGAATTGGAAGGTATGTGCTCAACAATTATCACAGGTCCCAGACACGATAGTAATTTTAATATTTCTGGTCGCATATGTCCCCTCCGCTGCAATAAGTAATGAAAATACATGTTGTTAATAAATGTTTTATTGTTTAAGTTTAAATGGTGTGATCAATTTAGCATTTTATTTAATTAATTATTCCTTTACAGGGCTCGCAAGAAAGGTAAAATAATTGGAGGGTTTATAGCGGCACAACATAGCAATGTACATTAAATATAATTCCACTAAATATGAATTTACGGCAACGTCAAGATGATTAATAATAATTAATGTTGATTATAAAGTTAAACTTTCATACTCTATTTAATTTCGGTTGCCACAATGACGAACTAAGAATAATTTATAAGTACGTAACTTTGGATTTTTTAGTTAAATAGGGATTTCTACTAATTTTTAAAGGGATAGAAAGGTATACTAAAGGGTGTACAACAAATTTTTAGAAAGGAGTTTGGGAATTTGCTAGCTAAATAGGGATTTCTACTAATTTTTAAAGGGATATAAAGACATACTAAAGGGTATACAAAAAATTTTTAGAGGGGACTTTGAGAATTTTTTAGCTAAATAGGGGTTTCTATTAACTTTTAAGGAATAGAAACACATACTGAAGAGTATACAGTGTAATCATTACTAACACCTAGTGCTAAAATGAGGAATTAGCATAATATTTTAAAGATTAAACTTTAAATTTTTTGTAACTAGGCACAACATATAAACGCTTAAAGCGGATGAATACACAGATTGAGACAGCATGTGCGATACACATCATCCGCATACAGTAACAAAAGTAGAAGTAACATGTTTTTAAGGATAGAATTTTTGGTTTCTTCACATAAATGAGGATGTTTAGAAACGCCTGAATGGTTAGAAACTACACTTTAAGTGGGAGTAGAATAGCACCATCACCAATACCTATCGAGGGAAAATAGGAATTAGAGTAATATTTTAGGGATGGGACTTTAGATTTTTAGGTAAATGTGATGTTTAAAAACTTTTAAAGTAACGTAAATGCCTACTAAGACGACATATGCGACACACATAGCCAATACATAGTTATGAAATAGGGAAAAGCTAAGATAGCTTTTTAGAATAACACCCTAAAGTTTTTCTAACTAAGTGCACAGTCGGCATACGTGATACGCATCGCCGACACATAATAGTTAAATGCTGATTTAAGTAAATTTTTAAGGATAGAACTCTGAATTTTTTAGGTAAATGAGATGTTTAAAAACATTTAAAGAGTCAGAAACACCTAATAAGATGGTATGAGATGAATTCATCATCGCCAGATAACAGCGAAATGGAGATACTACAAATATCTTAAAGGGGAATCCTTAAAATTTCTAAGTAAATAACCTTTAAAGAGGTGACAAATATGTAGTGAAGTTGTGTGGATAATACAGATCACAGACATTCTAAAACAGACAAGACATGTCTATACAAGATAAAAAATGTTGTACGTTAGTATAAACACACATTATTCTATGTAGCAATGTAATACATACCCCAAGATTTATATAAAGTAATCGTGAATCCATTATACTACCCCATCAGAAATCAGATAAAATAATAAAATTACCAAGCTGAAGAATATATCTAGATACTAAAACCCCAACAAACTACATTAAATTGATAAAAATCTTAACTAAATAAAATAATGAAGCTGTAACATACTATAAAAATACTAAGTTTAATAAAATGATAGAATAAAATCATATTAAAGCAAGTACTTACATAAACATACATCTTACCTTGCATATAGTTTTGGTATAGTTACTTATTTATAACAGATATGCTAGAGATGGGTTTTTTGTACTTACCGTAGTTTATGCATAGTTTTGTGCAATATCTCGAGAATAATCTCGAGAAAATGTGTAATATCTCGAAAACGGTTCATGTTAGCCTTCTAAAATTTATGTCAATCATTTTCTAATGAAAAATGACTTAAGAAATGTCTATTTGCGTAACTTTATTAGCGCTTTTGATTTTTTGACGATTGTTTCAAAATTTCACTCGAAAATTTAGGATGGGGGGGGGGGGGGGGTCTGAACATTCGATTACGTACAAAAACAATAGGCTTCCAGTGTTTACGGATTGTGATTTTTGTACCAAATTTCGTTCGAATCGGTCCATTCGTTCGTCAGTTATCATCTCCAGACTCACTGACATACACACACACATACTTTCACACACACACAAACATCCCTTCAAAAATGTTTGATTCGTGATTAGGGATGCTTGAAACGTGCTCTCGCGTCGAAAACTCGAATTCGAATTTTCGACCCCGTCACAAAACTTTCCTTATACATTATGTATATAAGGGAAGTAATATATCTTCTTTATCTATAAAATGAAGTAAAAGGATATTTTTATCCCCGCGGGATACCGAAATTAAAAAAAATTAATATCTGATATCCCGGGATATAAAAAATACGCCGGATTGCAATCTTAAAATTATATCTTAGGAAGCACAATTTCTTGCACGCATCCAAAGCTCGCGATTTCGCGCGCGGTCTCGCAGTTTCGTTTTTCCAAAACCCCAAATATCACCAAAATGTAGTAAAATGCAGGTTAAGATGTTTTAATGAATATTTTTTTATAAATACATTGATGGAATAATTTCTTCTCGAAGCTCAGCAATATCTCCTACAATTTTTTTATCCTCCAAAGCTTAGGGGTAGCAGAAATAATTAAAAACATGTACTTTTTCTTTCAAGGACGCTTTGCCATTCACCTTCTCCCATTGAACGTTCCCCCCGGAACGTTCTGGGCGGGAAGAGTCCCTGAAGTCACATGACTTCGTTTTCGGTCTTGCGTTAGGGTTGCTGAGGCTTTCTCTACTTGATTACTTCTTGAAGGGAAGAAAGCTGCTGGTTCAATTTGTAGGGGGTTAAATTTGTGGACTGATCGATCTTGGCAACAAACCAGGATCCTTTAGGAAAGGATTGCTGGTACGCAGTTCAAATTACGGCGTAATTCTGCCTGGTCTTTCAATTTGGGTTGCTAATTGCCGGAATAATTGCATATAGTACACTGTGAGTAGTGTGTTTGCATATTACCGTCTACTGTTGCAACTAAGTATTTCAGAGGTATGTTGCTTTTATCGTTTCTTGGAATTATTCTTTATTCAAAATTAAATTTCCTTATTCATAAGTTGTTGTGAATGTATAAGTTGTGTAAATGTATTTTCATAACTAAATTAGTATTCTTAGTCAAAAATTTGGCTTTTGAGGGTTTTTTATTTTTTTCGATATTTAGAATTTATTTATTTTAAATTCTTATGTGCTTAACTATAATTCTTATATGCTTAATTATAACTATTAAATTTGTTCATCGTATGGAAAACAACCTTCTCCTTTCTTTCTGATTTACATTTTCTTTTCCTTTGCAGAGTCTGCAGTTAAATTGTAATGAAACCAAGACGCCATAAAGTTCGGTGTTGTGAATGTAACGCAACATTTAATCATGATTATAAAATGCACCAAGAAAAAGCTATTTACAATGGTAAAAGGGTTTCAGTAAAAAATCTTGGTGCACCAGCAAACCCCTTTGAAGCTGCCAGCACCAAAAGAAGAAAATTCGAGAAAACTCAAAGTACTAAACTCACCACCAAACCACTTGACTACGAAAATGAATCACTCACTGTAAAAAGACTGATAAATACGAAGAATATATAGCTAAACCAGACCCATTATCTGAATTGGATTTGTTCCACAAAAACGTGAACAATGAAAAGAAAGTCTCCCATACATCCCTCGGAACAGAAAATCTGGAACATAAGAGAAATGAAGACGTAATAGATATCACTCAAGCAGGTCTATCATATGAAAAATTTTCAAGGGCAATTCTAACCAATGAAACAGAAATCACTTCCTACATATCTTTTCAAGAAGATGCAACAAATATAATTCTTCCTTCAAGTGAAGATTCAACTCCGTCGTGGACAAAAATCATGGGTCAGGTCAAGTTTTTAATAGATAAATGTTCAGATGCAAATGAAATATTCCCAAAATACACAAAACAAGAAATTATTAACGAAAATCTATCTATCATTGAATTAGTAAACGGTATCCTGCCCATAAGAAAAACTGTGAGCAAATTTTGGAAGATAGCGAAATATTTTAAAAAACAAAGATGTTGGAAATATTGTTGTTGAAGAGAGATCAGGTTTCAGTGATCCTTTAGTCAGCCATGATCATGGCAGACAGCTAAGTGGAAACCTGTTCCGCCGCACGGCTTTCAGGTTTGATTCTCCACCGCTGAGAGTCGTCTACAGACGACCCGGCTGAGGTCCAGAAGAGGTAATGTGGTCAAAAATCAGACCGAAGACCCAGGGCAGGACTAACGCCAAAGTTAGGTAAGACAGCTTAAGGACCCTTGACCACACACACCGCACCCAGAGAGCAGCCAGAGGATGTGAACAGAACCCAGATCGCTCCGGCCAGGGATTCCCCCAGTCGAGGCGACCCGAGCAAAGCCCCCTACTTCAGCTGGAGAAAATGGGGCACTGAAGAGGTGCGTGAACGAAATTATTACGAATGCAGTGACCGCCCTAAAGAGCCACGAGGAGCCATGCTTATGGCATCAGATGGTTTTGAGTGTGATTTGCAGAGGATTCCAACTTTCTAGCCCTCGGTAGTTATGCAGAGGCAGTATGCAACTTAAAGAGGCGCCGTCGTAACCCGGACTTATACCCGTACTGCCGGGTTAGCCTAACCTAAAAAAGAGAAGAGAAAGGAAGAAGGAGGAAGAGGAGGCATCAGCCGAAGCCGGGAGAGGCACATGTGCCACAGGAGCGGACCAGAAGAGGAGAGAAGAACAAGGGAAGAATACTATCAGTAGCCTAAGACGTGGGATAAAAAGAAGTACAGTATACAAAGAGAGATAAGCTAGACAAGGAAAAAGTAACTAACCTAGCAAACTAACCTAACTAAACTAACCTAGAACAAAGGAGGCCACAGAAGGCCCAGGAACAGGAGCGGCGATGAGCTACAACTGAAAGGCATGCAATGCCGGGGACGGGAGAGACAAGGAAAAGAATCCCATACGGGGGAACACATCGGGAGGAGACCCCAAAATAGTGGGGGGAGGAACCCGGGGAGGAGAGAGTAAAAACCAGGGAGACAAAAAGCGTCCCAAAGAAAAAGAGGAGGCAAAGAACTGGAGAGAACACGGCAGCGCCGAACGGCGAAGATAAAAGGAAGCACTACATCCTAGACTACTAGCTAACACGCGCGAAAACACTTATCTGGGGGCTGTACCGCCGGCCACAGGAGCTGAAAAGAAAAGTTAGGGACGAGAGACCTCCAAGAGGGCCAGTGCCGCGATAGCGGCCACCTCACCTACCAAATACTACCTGAGGCAGGACTGTCCCGATCCGGGGGGCAGTCGTCTTCTTCCTGGAAAGGAGGGAAGAGGTACCTATAAACCTGGAAAGGAGATTGTCCTGGGGGGAGCTGAAAGATAAAAAACTATTAAGGCTGAAAAGGAAAATGCAATTAGAGCTGAAAGGGAAAAGAGATTAGAGACTCACAGGTAGAAACGAGTACTAGACCTGGAGACACCACTGGGGTGAGACACCAAAAAAACATGGGACGGGACAATACCCCGACAGCATGAGGGAGAACTAACTCAAAGACCCAACAAACACATCCACAACTAAGGTGGGAAAAGAGCAACCACTACTGAGGTGGGAAAGCAGAACGCCCGGCTGGTCACAGGGACAATACCCCTGCTGGCCAGTGGCAAGGAAAACCCGACAGGGATCCGAGGGTTGCGAAAGCCTCTGCTACAGAGGTACAACACCAAAAATATCCTAAACCTAAAAAAGAAAGGGCCATATCTGAGGTGACCAAACAAAAAAATACACAGCTGGGACAATCCCCCAGGAAAGTAGACGATGGACCAAAACCTGAAAAGAAAAGATAGAGGCCCCCACGGGCAGATGAGAGTGGAAAATATAGGGTTACCTGCGGGAGGAAGAGGAGAAAGGAGCAGAGGAGTGAGAGAAGGGAAAATCCTACCAGAGTAGGGAACACTGGGGGAAAGACCTTCCAGTGTCGGAGTGCCATGCAAGAGTAGAGGTCCTCTCCAAAAATCAGGTGGGAACATCCTTCCACCGATTCCCATCCACATCCTCCTCTGTTTGCCATGATCCTGGTCTTAGACCCTCAGATTTGACAGATAATCAGAAAAACTATTTGATCAAATTAGGGCCTCATCAACCAATTTTGGCATTCTTTGCAAGTGATGGTAAAGACAGATTCAATCCCCATTGGTATAAAGAATTTAAATACTTAGAATACAGTACAATTAAAGATTGTGCATACTGCTTTGTGTGCTTTCTGTTTCCTCATGGAGTAGGTCAAGAGAAGAGTAAGGATGCATGGTCGAAGATTGGAGTAAGAAATTGGGGGAAAATGAGGAGTGCCGGAAAGCAAAAGCTGAAAAAATGACAAACTCACTTTTCATCTATTGCACACAGATCAGCACTCCGCAACTATTGTGACTTTTTAATAAAGGAGCGGCACATTGATGTGCTTCTTGATCAAACTAAGAGATTAGCTCTGATAGATAATGAAAGAGTACAGTTTCAGAACAGAGAAGTAGTGAGAATCTTGCTCGACATATGCAGGACCCTAGGACGTCAAGGTATAGCATTTCAAGAATCAGGACCAAATGATGGTAATTTTGTATAAATAATATCGCTGATCTCAAGATATAACCACATCTTGAAAACGTGGTTTGATGAAAGAGAATTGCGGCCGTACCACGTGAGTTACATGAGTCCTGAGTTACAAATTGAGCTTATATCTCTTGTTGCTGAAGGAATAGAAAGAAAAATTGTTAAGGAGATTAAGAGCTGTGATTTTTTCTCAGTGATGATTGATACCACACCTGACAGTTCACAAAAGGATATGCTTTTGATTGTTGTACATATTGTCGATGAAAACCGCAAACCAAGAGAACGCTTGCTAGATATTTCTGAATGTGCTGAAAAAACAGGTATTGGAATGACAAAGCAAATTTATGAGACTTTAAGAAAGAAAGAAATTGACACATCCCCGTTGGCTTTTTAGTCATATGATTTTGCAAGTTCAATGTTAGAACAGTTTAATGGAGCAGAAAAGAAACTCTCAGAAATCGTAGGGCATCATATACCATACATTCCATGCCAAGATCACAGGACAAACACAGCCGTAGAACACAGCTTCAGTATCAGCATTATTATTAGAGACTTATTCGACACACTTGAAGCATTGTATGTTTTCTTTAATTCAAGTACTAAACGTTTCAGACAGTTGAAGAATAAGATCAAAGAAGTGGAGAATGCCCTTCTTTTGAGAAATATGTCTAGGACTAGGTGGACAGCCAGAGCAGAGACTATAAAAACTGTAAATACATCATTTGAACGTATCCTATCTGTATTAGAAGAAATTTCCACATAGCAGGAATTAGACTGTGCTACAAAAACAAAAGCGCACGGGTTATGCAAAAAGATGAAATCATTTGATTTCATTGTTAGTTTGTTTTTTATGAAAAACATTATGTATAAGATGAAGATTTTGACAGAAACTTTGGAAAGCCCTGATCTGAATTTGATTGATTGTATTATAGTTGTCGAAAACACAGTAATATTTTTGGAGGAGATTAATATTAACACCACAGAAATGGACAACTTGATCACAAGTGCGGAAACATTAAAGTTGATCCTGAACATGACTTTCAACTGCACCATAGAAGACGAATGAGGCCGAGAAGGATTGAAGAGTATGCTGAAAATGAAGTAAACATAGACCTAAAACAATTCTATAGAAAAGAGTTTAAGGCTGTCCTTGATACACTATGTAGAGGCCTTAAAGACAACGTTGTTGCTATGAAGACAACTATTTCTCCATTGCATTCAATTTTCAAATTTCTCTTGAACAAGGATAATCTGACAACCGAAGCAATTGAAGAGGCTGTCATGATGTTCCCTCCAGCTACTAGGCCTGATATGCATGCTCTACAAAGTGAATGTGAAGTCTTCTTTAATATATGCAAGGAGAAACATATACTATCAATGGAAATATTGACAATTCAAAAATGCATTAAAGCTGGCTTTCAAAATGTACCAATTAACTATAACAGCCGGTTATGGAGTCAGCATAAATGAAAGAGCCTTCAGCCAGCTAAAGATTGTGAAAGGTTCCTTGAGAACAACAATGACAGACATGAGGCTTAACAGCTTGATGCTTTTGAAGTGCGAAGCAGACTTGGGAAACGAAATCAACTTGGAAGATGCTGGGGAAAGGTGGTTTTGCCTGAAGCAAAGACGAATACGTGTCTATGTAAAATAAGTTAAACACAGTAAAACTTTTTTTTATCCATATTCCATTTATATGGATTTCTGGAGTGTATATCATGATATAATATATTATCCATCATAATATCATGGTTTAAAAGATAATGTGTTAGTGAGGCAGAAGAGAAAGTACAACAGTGATACCTTGAAGCCAGCCAGGGATGATACTAATTTTTAAATAAATTTTATCTAAAATGTACCAATTCTGCCAACTTGGATCTTGATTTTGCCAACTGTACAGGGATTTCTCGACATTCGGGGGGAGACTCCCCCCTGTCCCCCCCCCCCCTTAGCGAGGGCCCTGATTACACGTCAAATGTAGAATACATATTCCACGTTCCTACCCTGATGCACACATACAATTGTAAGTATGCATCCCTTATTAAAAATTATTTTCATGTGTATAAGAGAAATTTAATTTTGTTCATTCTTTCCATTAAAATGATAAATTCCATTAAAATTACCCTTTATTGGTTTTTGATTTCATTGTAACTTTTGGTCTCTTGGACCTGGTCTAGCCTACGGCTAGTACGGGCGGAATAAGTCACACACAAAATGAATCGTAATAAATGTTAATTATATTGTAATATATGAACATTTGCTTGTGCATTTATTGCATATTTTCAACCATTCAAAATATATAATTTATAATAGATTTTATGCATAATTATAAAATAGCTAGGCAATCTACAATTCTTATTTCACCTTTATCCTCATAAATGTATTCAATATTTCATTTGATGGCAATATTTTCATATCTTTTGATGGCAGTAATTTTATATTGCCGAAGAACCTAAATTCATCACAGAATCTCAACCATGCTCTTAAGTACAAAACAATAAAAAGTATTGTTTGATCAACTGCAGTTGCATTGTTGATAGCATTTTGAGAAACTAGTATCTTATCTTTTGTTAAACTAAGAAAGAATATTTTCATTTTTGGCGACTAATTCCTCTTCTAACACAGAACTTGCTAAATCAATAAGTGCTGTAAAAACTAATTGCTATATTTAATGACCGCTAACTCCAAGCACCACAGCTCATTATTACTGAACTTACATATCAACCCAGATGTATTGAACATATTTACAAAAATTTTGTACAGCTTGAGTTTAATTTTCTTTAAATCAAAAATCACAAGGTTGCTATAAAACAAAATAGTTTTGTGATAATAATTCAAAATCATATTGATGTATCTCCAAATGTTGCTATGTGCAAGTAGTTTACACTTAAAACATCTGTTTACTTTAAAAATTTAAATATGATTTTTTATTTTTCAATATGCAAGTATTAAAACATGTTTGTTTACTTTTCAATATCTCATCTTGAAATGCCTTTTTACTCTTAAAATGGTTTAAAGAATCAAATTTGAAAACACAGTTTACTTTTACTTTTCATTAAATTTAAGTTTTAAAAATTTATTCTTTAAAATATTTATTTTCTAATTCTTGTTACAGCATTGGCAATCTTTTTGTAACCAAGCTAATAAAATAATATTTTAAATAATAAAGTTGGAAAATTTAAAACTCTTGGAAGAGTTTCAACTGCTTTTTAGCATAAAAATACAATGGAACCTTTTGTGCTTTTTTTTCAGAATTGGTTATATTTATCATTTCATAATTAGAGATTTAGTTGGAAGAAATCAGCAGTATTTCAAAGTATCAAATCAGCAGCATTCAAAGAGCATTAAAGAGGGTAACAAGGTTATTATATAAGATTCCTTGGTATGATCTTATTACTTCTTGAAAAAGTAAGAACATATCTACTTGCTTTTTATTTTTATACCACTGCATGTTACCGATAACTTTCTAGGAGAAACTCCTGTGCATGCTAATGATGTCATGATTTTTTTTTAAGAAGTTGTATTGAATAGATCATTTCTAGGCATGTGCATATAAAGTAACAATCCTATTTATTTATTTTTTTTACCTTACGTTGGACGGTACAGTCATGAAGCGCCTGACGCCGAAAGCGTTGTAGCGTATTTTCATATTGCGGTTCGGAGTAACAAGCTTGGCGATTTGGCGAAAATCGCACTGTGAGTCGGATGAAGACACTGGTAACCTTCTGAGAAGAAAAGTACGGTAACCCTCACCACCACGAAAACAAAAACTCGTTTGTTTTCCATTGCGTTCGCACAGAAATACTTAGTTTTAAGTATAATCCGGCTCCCATGAGTTGGCAGATGACCTTGGATGAGTCCATTTCGTTATAGGGAAGAAAGCTGGCAAAACAGACGATCTGTGCACTACAGTGAAAGGGTTGCCAAACGCAGAAACCTGTTTGGCGATCGCATTTGCTGCGCGTATTTCGCCAATTGTTTGAAATTTAGAATAGTTGGAATGCTTTACTAGCATTGCGCTTGCGACTAAGAAAATGTCTAACATCTGTTCCAACTTCTAACGTCTGTTTATTTAATTAATTAGAATCTGATATTTGTGAACCGTGCTTTTATCGACAAAATGTCTGTAGAAGTAAAAGTAATTCGTTCCAGGGAACGAAATGTGGTCCACAAAGTCCTCGATTTTTTTTTAGGCTGAAGCAAATTCAGAAAAGTTATGCACCCCCATCCGACAGCCCTTGCCAGCATTACAAAGGAGCAGTGGATTAAATATTGTGAGCACGCAGTAAAAGTTGAAAATAAATATTGGGAAATTGACAATTTAGTGGAAGAAACCATAGAAGAAATCAGTTTTGTGGTAGGTGCCGACTCCTCTTCTGAACATGACTCAAGAGTGAACTGAAAGTATAGAATCAGATTTCGAGAAGGGCGACAGCGGTACAATTTTTTAAATATTTTATATATAAAATATTATAAAATAATAACAAATATATATATAAAAATATAAAACAGATATTTTTTATATATTTTTACATTTTCCAAATTTTGTAACTCGGGGGGGAGGGGGGGGGGGTGATAGATTCCTTAGATGACATGGCCATGCAATGTAATCTCTAATGATGAACTGACTGTCCGAATAGTGGCCCACAAGCAAGGAAAATGGTTAGATAACATATTTAAAATTAATTAAATTACTGAAATTTATTTTAGAATTAACAAATATTAATACTTTATGAAATATGTAACTGTATAAAATGTGATTCATAGAACTTACTGAAATGATTTTCAATGGCAGCAAAAGTATTTAGATTGAAGCGTTTTCTTTGTATTTTATAGAAATTAAACAACGTTATATAAAAAGTAAAATACACAATGATAAAAATATAAAGATGTGTGTATGTCAAGGTATTTTTTCCCCTTTTATAGATGGATTGAGGGGGGTCATTCCTAAAGAAAATGTCTTATTACACAAGCGAGCAACGCATAAATTACGGGGGGGGGGGGGGAGTAATCTCAGCCAACAAATTTTTGGAACTTTTAAACACAGCTTTTCAGTAATTTTACAAAGTTTCCAGGAAAAAAATTGAATTAAAACTGCAATTTCAGTGTAATTTCAAATAATTATTCGTGCTAGTTTGTGCATATAACTCAAATTAATGAATTATAAAAGAAATAAAGAAAATAAATATGATTCTGTAGGGAAGGCATGTGCTGTTCACATCAGATTTTTCCTTTTAGGAGATGAATCATTCATTCATACGCACGAAACGCATTGTGCATTTCTCCTAAATAAAATAGTTTAAGTTACAAGAAAAGTATTACAACCGAACTCTTCAATTTTAACAAAACATTTACGACCATTATTGTTGTTTTATGCTGCTCTAAGTCCTCGGACGAGTCGGATGGTCAGGGCTTTCGGACCATTATTGTTTTATTATAATATAATTTTAATTATTATGAAGAAAACATTTCCACCACATCCCAACAGTAACACTGAATGTACTTATACATATAAAGCTCTTTATCGTTCTGCATAAATCATTTTCGTACTGCACAAATTGTGCATTATTAATTCGCACTAAAGGCGCCAATTCTGGAAACCCGTTCTTCCTAGTACGTTTCTACCTGTCATTGAATTTAACTAATGGATTCGTCCAAAGTCACGTGACTCAAATGCCTTCTCGTTGGAGTCGCACTATAATAAAAATGTTTTTTTAAAAATAAAAACAGTTTCATGATGTTATTGTTTTGGTATTTATATATTTTATTGATGAGAATCGCTTAGTATACTGAATTTTGGTTCAAATTGCTGGTAAATCGGAATAAAATTACTAGATTATAACCTCTTAGCTACATGTTAATGTAGTTGCATATCAAAGTTACATGGAGAAGATTTTGCAAAATGTATTTTATCTTTAACGGTGTATATCTTAAACGTATCTCATCATGTACAGTTTCGCAGGGGCTTTTCGCTCCGCCCAAACGAAAATTTTTTAGGTAAATCTATTATAAGATGTATTGTACATCTTCGATTAATATGTCCCCCAAATGCCCTTCAAATAATTCAAAATATGACCCTGGTTAGACAAGATTCAAGCATTTTGTGTGCTGCAAACTTGCATGCATAGTGTTTTCACTTTTAGCACATTGTAATTTCCTTAAATTAAATAATACAAAATCGGTATATAATACTATAAGATATTTTCGTCACATGACGCCACAATTGTGCTTTGAAATTATATATTATGAGGCTAATATTTACTTATTAATATCATTGTATATATAAACTAATAATTATATATTTGTATTTGGATCTATATAAATTAACTAATAGTTAACTGCAGTTATTTGTAAGCTAATAGTTGACTAACAAACAAAATAGTTGCTTTAAATTAATAGACAATGTAATTAAATTTAATATTAATCATAAACTAGTAGTGGAACTTAATTCTTTAAATATTCATCTGTTAATTTTAACTTTAATCCTTTTATAAGTGTTGATAACAAAGAGTACTTATACATTATATTTTTCATGGAGCACTATTTTGTGTACTAGGGGATTTGCAGTGGTCTGGAATTCTGTTCAAATTTTAGGTCCCAGTCAAATTAGCTTGTTTGCATAAATAGGATGCAAAACAGTTAGAATTTTCTTTCACAGAAGTGCAAGTAACATACATTTAAAGTAATTACAGCACTTTTCTCCCTGATTTCCCATTCTATTGCTCTAAATCTTTGGATATGCTAGGTATTAAATACTCGCAGAAGCCCCCTATTTTAGAATTGCGCTTCTATTTCAAATAACACCCATTGGCCATCTTCATTTGCCTGGACAGAATAGTTGATAACTGCACTCACAGCAAGAAAACTTGCTGTGTGCTACACTTTTGCAAGCCTCTAATGGGGCCAATAAATTTAGTTGCACCATGCAGCTTGCTCAGGCTGCAATGGCCAAGTTCATACTCACTGAATCCACTAATAGAGGACTTTCTCAAAATTAGGATCCTTCGAGTCGTGCAACCAGGATTATCGTTTAAAATCAGTTTATTTGAAAACTATTACTCAAGGAGAATAAATGTTTATATATAAAAATTGACATTGGGTGGAATTTAAAACTATCTCACACACCTTTTCAATGGGTTATAACGATACAGAGATTACACATAAAATATAGAAATGGAGGTTTTAACACTAAAACGACTGATATATTTGCCGTCGTTCTAGGAAGATCGTTGATTTGTTCTCTTATTATAAAACCTAGAATAATTTATTCTGTGTTTGCAATAACTTTAAGAAAATAAGGAAAGTCATAAAATTTCAATGGGCTGGGATTAGCCGTTTCGGAGGAATCGTTTCTCAAAGTAGTTGTGCGGTCAAAATGACCGCTTCCGTCGATCTAGTGTTAAAAACATTGTTTTATTCCAAAAATTTTAGTACTGAATAAACTATAACTATAATGAACACTTTATATTCTACAGTAGTTAAAAATAATATTAAAAGGTCTTGTACAGATTACGTTAATTTCTTCAATAATAAATATTTTTTGTTTAATATTTTTATATGAAACATATTTTTACAGATCACTTTTTCTAGTATAAGATGCAGACACATTAATTTTTTTTATAAGAGTTTTTTTGCATTTTTTGCTTCTAGGGAGGGTTTGAGGCTCCTCTGTCCTGTTTCCATTGCAGGTAACCAGTTTCATACTTGTTATGCACTCGTCAGCATGGAATAACCAATATAGCTGATTTTATGGGTATGAACTTGGCCATTGCAGCCTGAGCTCTATCTCTATGAAGTTTAAAACCAGCTGTGTAGTAAGCCTGAATATGATAGTTTCTATAGAGGTTTGCAAAATTGTAGCACATAGTAAATTTTCTTTCTGTTACTATAGATATCAACTATTCCTTGCTGATAAGTGTAAAATACGTAGGGGGTAGGATTTTTATGATTTTGAATAATTTTGGCAATACCGAAATGTTGTTCAAGTGTATGCAAATATGTTTCATAAAAAACAAGGCTGATTTTAGTATCTTTATTAAGGTATTTTTTTGTAATTTTTACACATGTCATTTTTTTTTCAGGTTTTTTGAAAATTTTAAGGCATTTCTTTTTTGTCTTTATTTTGCATATTTTGTTTCAATAGAGCATTTTTGGATGAAATTTCTTGGAAGGCACAGAACTGTAACAAAATAAAGTTGTATTTCTTGTTTATTCTTGGTTTTGATTCATTGGTTAGTACAATACAGAATATCCATTAATAACCGTTAGAGCAATAGTAAACAAATAATATTATATTTTTAGTTTCCTTTCATTTTGTTTCATGTATCTCTTTTTCTTAATTAGTTTTGCTATGACATAAAAGAATAAATGTGAATTTTTCTAGCTTATATTTTTGTTACATAGAGCATTTTCTTTTACGTTTTGGGTCATAAATGCATTTTTATAAGGCATTTATTAGCAATTTTTGATCATAAAAATCCTGGCTGTAACAATAAACATAAATCAAAATTCATGAGTGTTATTATCTACAATAAGAATGCCTCCTATAAGCAAATTCTGAGTATGAACTTGGCTGTTGCAGGCAAAAAATTTTCTGAAGGGGGGTGGGGGTATTTTTCAAAAGGTTCTAACCATTGGAAATATAATTGTTTTTGTGTAAAATTTACGATATTTTAATTGTACATTAAATTTAAAACAGTTATTTTTCAAATTAAAAATTGAAGTTTTAAATATTTATTAAAAATTTTAATTTACTCACCTAATTCGCTCTCTGAAGAATTGTTGGTTTCTGATAAAAACACCGTATTTCTAGAAGTCTGTAACTATTTTAGTCTTTTAGGTTACGCTATTCCATAAAAACAGCACTTTTAACTTTTGAATTTTATTTATCTATTTTATTGTTAACTTTTGAATTATTTTTTATTAAAATAATTAATATTTATTTGTAAAAAAACTCTTGAAAATTTTGATGAAAAAATGCTTCCATTTAGCGATAAGTTGTTAAGTGGACCTGTCAGCACAGCGACCATTTTTAATACGTGTAGTAATTATTTTGTTCAGCAGCAGCTAAATTAATAAGCTGGTGTATACTGGAAAGAGATCTTCATTACAAATAACATATGTGGCACACTGAGGTTTGTTTTTGATGAAAATAAGAAATGCTACCATAATACAAATCTCCAGCAATATTTGCTAACTCATAAAATTCTGCTAATTTTGTAATATTTTCTACAATTTAACTTTCGTATCCAACTTTTCTAATGATCAACTGAACTGGCCACTTAACCTGGAGCCTCAAATATCTATATACTGATAGTTTATTTCTAATAATTTAAATACTGATTTTTTTTCTTCAAGGGGTTTTAACCCAACCCCTCCCATGGCTGTGCCACTGGTTACAGCCTAAACTCAATCTTTAAGAAATTTGAAGCCAGCTGGAAGATAAAACTGAATTTGATGGTTTCCATAGAGGCTTGTAAAATAATGGCACATAGTGTTTGTTTACATTGCAGTTATCGACTAATGTGCTAATGTGTGCATAATATATACAAAACAGATCCATGGATGCTGGTATCTGCAATGGGAGCATGATTATTACTTTGGGAATGCCCTTTATAGGCAACTTTATGAGTATGAACTTGGTTGTTGCAACCTGAGCTCAATCTTTAAGACATTTAAAGCAGACTGCTTGTAGGATTGAAATTGTCTGTCCCTATAGAGGTTTGGGGAGTAGCACTTAACATGTTTTCTTGGTCCTATTACAGATACCATTATAAATATTCCATGCTGACAAGTGCATAATAAGTGCAAAACTAGTCCATGGATTCTGTTATCTGCAATTGGAGCGGATAAGCAAGAAAATGCTCAACTGGTCACTCATCCTTTACTATCCATGGGCCATTGTTTCACAATCATTGCTGCTCATCAGCAACGTGGCAGGCGAACACGAAATTCCTTAAAGCGATAATTTTGTTTTTTGTAGAAGTGTTAAAATATTTACTTATAACCATTAAGAGTACTGGACATTATTTTAGCTCTGTTGATTGTTGATAAAATTTTAAGTTCAGTAATTTTTGTCCTATCACTTAGCAGAAGTCGCTTCACTGTACACATTAAAGCAATGGAACACAATATCTGGTGCCCCACGAAAATATTTTTTTGATGATTCTACTGCCGCTCATTGAGTCGACAAGTACAGAATATGTACTTATCGATATAATTTAAAACTAAATTTATTATATTCTTTTATATGTTTAGCAATTTTTTTCTTTCCTTATATACCTAAAAATAAAAGTATTATTATGTAGTCGAAAATTCTATTCAGGGTTTTTTGACAGATTTACATGCTTTAAGCATTCTTGAACTGAAATTGAATGTGTTTGATGTGGTATGCATAACAGTTAATGAGCATATCTTGAAAACATATTAAGCAAGTATAAAAACATTTAAAAAATCTGCAGTAGCTCCAGTCCAATAGAGTCGAAATGGTTTTACGGGAATAGCATTTTGTAAAATAAAACTGTAAAGTTGAATAAGTTTATTTGATTTTTTCAGACTCATTTGTTTCATTTACAGACTTTTCAAATTTCTACAAGTTACTCATTAACAATTTATAACTAGTTAGCACTTTTAGGTTTCACCCGGGTTTCATCTGGATACTTCGATCATGAACATCACATTAAAATACCAAATTATTTTACTAACTTGTTTGGCGGTATATAAATTAAACTTATGCAATATATCTGATGAGATTTTACATTCAAATTAATCTATAAATTTGCTGGGGAGCACATAAATATGTACTTGAATACGTATATTTCCATCTATTGTGGTCAAAACTCACCAATCATTAAACATCTATAGAATTCCCAAGTTCATTTAACTTCCTAATTTTTTTAAACCAAATAAAATATCTCGTGCTTATGCATCAATCTTTCACCATGGAGTAAGTAAATAGATTTGAGTTGCAACAATCGTGACATTTTAAATATGTATTACACCTTTCTCATCCATTGGAAAACCTAGGTTAAAATACTAGAATATTAAAATTATAACCAATATACTTTGAAAACTATGAGCTCAATCCAAAATTCAATGACATACACTTGTAGTGATTTCAAAAAGATATAAATTCTTGATTACAGAGCATAGGCACGTGAGGTCACACGAAAATTTTTTTCTTATGTTTCCAAAACAAAATATTCGTATGCTATTTTGTTTTGGAAACATAAGAAAAAATACAGGAAATAATGGAATACTAAATACAGGAAATAATGGAAATTTCCATTATTTCCCGTATTAAAAATGGCTATTTTAGAAATTTACAATCGTTTAATCCCTAATTAGAATATATCTAAATTTATCTTCTTTTATGAATATTTTTAATTTACCGGAAAATAAATTATCCACTTTCAATAAAATATATAGTTTTAAGAAAATTTGTTATGCACTTTTCACTTCTCGCTCGCATATACACTGCAGAATTTGCTAGTAAATGTTATGCATTTTAAGAATGCTAGCTAGTGACTACAGTAAAATTGAGTAGTATTGTACATTCACTTAAAATCACTTAAAGTGTGTTTTAGTAAATGAAATTTTTAAACATATGTCATTTCTCAAGTATTCTAAATAACTTATTTTCAGCATAAAGATAAATTTCGATGTTTAATGGGCCTAGTTTTAGTTTGTATTTCCCACCATCATCAGTTTACCATTATCTGCTATAATAAAAATAATGCCCTTACTTTTTGCACTTTCTACTATATAGGCTGTTTATTTATGCTCATGCCGATGCTCTATTGTTCATTGCTAGCAATTTTAGTTTATAAGATGCAAGCATTACAATCGTGAAAAACAGAAAATTTTCGGACATACTTTTTAAAGTTATTTCGAAAATAAATTTCAAGATATTAAAATATTGAAATTATTTATATATATTCATAATCTGGATAAGATGTAAATAATTTTTCTTATTTTCAACAAAATAAGAAAAATTATATACATCTTTATATATTAGGTTCATTGATTGGAGCTTTACAGAAAATGTAAACACTTCGCATCCGAAGTGTTTACATTTTTTGTAACGCTCCAATTTCTGTCACAGATATATAGATCCCCAAGCATGGATGCTATTCACATCAAAAAATTATTTGTACAATTATTAAAATCATTGAATAATGAAACTATTAATTTTGATTGAAGTCAAATATTCAAAATGCCTAAATTTTTAAATATTTCTGTTTAATTCAGTTTCGAGAAACTTAACATTAAAATATTGAATTACACTAATTTTAAAATGATTGTTCTTACTACTGCACCACATTATTTGAAATTTTCTGAAAGTCATAAAATTTAAAATACATTAAATATGGTTAAATGAGTGGATTTAACAAATGCAATATTGCAACTTCTGTTAACAATGCACATGTATCATAATTAATGGAAGCATAATGCTTAGAAAAGAGACATTTTATAAATCTTGTGCTTTGACGCCAACAAAATCGAAGTTTTACTATATTAATTAAATATCAGTGATATTTTGTTGCAGAATCTACACATACATTATGATACAAAATTATTAAAGCACTAAATTTTAATTTTGTGGTATAGGCTTTGAATGTGGATACAAATGAGTGAAAATAAATTTTCTAAAATACTCAGTCTTGCTATCAATATCATTGAACTGGCTCCACAGTTTTACAAGAAGTAAGAAACAGTATAGCTGTACATCACAAACTCTGTATTGAGATTTTATCACTTTTCTATGATCCTTTCCATAACATAGTTATCTGCATTACCCATTCTATACCAAAACCTATCAAAAACCTGGTTCAAGTATGATTAAGTAAACACTTATTTCACATTTGCATTGCTAGGAACTTCCATACACAAGGATGGATATGGTTTACATGATAATTTCTCCCATATGCTAAACCAGTTATTGCAGAAGTTTACTTTCTGAGAAATACCTATTTTAAGTTATCATATCTAAGTTTTACATTTGTGGGTTTATACGGATAAAAGTAACATTTATAATGCACAAAAGACAACAGTTTTCAAGATTGAATCTGAATGACAAGTGTAAAGCACATGCATAAATATTGGATTATTTTTTCAAGCTTACACTACATGACAGCAGTTTTTAAGAAACGTATTTTCAATGTCACTAGTTATTATGAATTTAACAAGATAGAAAGTCAACATTTATAATTTACATCTAAAAATTTAAAGTTTTTACTCAATAACAGGTTTTATTGAAAATACATTTATTGGTAACATTTTTTATAAATTATGCTTATTTACTCCTACATTGTATTACAAGTTGAGATATATAATACAAAATTATGGTAATTATGAGGAAATCTACATACTTAACTGTGTGTATTTAACCTTCATATATTTCTTATCTACATATGCAAATAAGAGATATATATCTTTTACAAATATCTTGTGTAAATTAGAGGTTTGTTAAAGAATCACATACTAACTGTAACATATATTAACTTCATTATTATAAAATATAAATTCTGTTAGTAAATAAATAATCCATGACAACACATTGAATATTTATTTTATAGGACAAATACAATTGTTCCAATTTATAATGAAATTATGTAAACAACAAGATTTCCATCAAAATAAGTATTTTTTCTTAATTTACATTTTATTAAGGACGATTTTAGTGGTTTACTACTTGCACAAAAATTTTTATTTCACTGCAATAAAAAAAAATTGCTCGTTTGATTTTCTAAAATAACCAAATGCATACTATTATAAATGCCATCATTTATTCTAAATGTGACGTTTTAAACCACTTTATTAAAAGAACAGTGTGAAATTTCTATAATTACAAGCACATGACATTGTGATACACGCGATTGCAGAATCTAAATAATGATTTGAAGTGAATATTGGAATGTTGACAATCCTTTGTAAATAATTTTAATAATTCATATTGATATACAACGTCGACACGCGATTGCAGAATCTAAATAATCATTTGAAGTGAATATTGGAATGTTGACAACCCTTTGTAAAGAATTTTAATAATTCGTATTGATATACAACGTCGACACGCGATTGCAGAATCTAAATAATCATTTGAAGTGAATATTGGAATGTTGACAACCCTTTGTAAAGAATTTTAATAATTCGTATTGATATACAACGTCGACACGCGATTGCAGAATCTAAATAATCATTTGAAGTGAATATTGGAATGTTGACAACCCTTTGTAAAGAATTTTAATAATTCGTATTGATATACAACGTCGACACGCGATTGCAGAATCTAAATAATCATTTGAAGTGAATATTGGAATGTTGACAACCCTTTGTAAAGAATTTTAATAATTCGTATTGATATACAACGTCGACACGCGATTGCAGAATCTAAATAATCATTTGAAGTGAATATTGGAATGTTGACAACCCTTTGTAAAGAATTTTAATAATTCGTATTGATATACAACGTCGACACGCGATTGCAGAATCTAAATAATCATTTGAAGTGAATATTGGAATGTTGACAACCCTTTGTAAAGAATTTTAATAATTCGTATTGATATACAACGTCGACACGCGATTGCAGAATCTAAATAATCATTTGAAGTGAATATTGGAATGTTGACAACCCTTTGTAAAGAATTTTAATAATTCGTATTGATATACAACGTCGACACGCGATTGCAGAATCTAAATAATCATTTGAAGTGAATATTGGAATGTTGACAACCCTTTGTAAAGAATTTTAATAATTCGTATTGATATACAACGTCGACACGCGATTGCAGAATCTAAATAATCATTTGAAGTGAATATTGGAATGTTGACAACCCTTTGTAAAGAATTTTAATAATTCATATTGATATACAACGTGTAAATACGAATTCATTTCGCGCAGTCGCAGATTACAACAGAGATGTTTACGGCATTCTTGGCGAGAAAATTTCTTTACCGCAAATTTCGCCAAATTGCCAAGCTTGTCACTCCGAACCGCATTATGGAAATACGCGGCGTCGTAATCTTCAGTATCCTCTTTACGATTCCTGAGGCTAGAGCTCCTTCAAAAGGTCCTTCAGGCTGACTTACCAAACATATTGAAGCCCATAGGATTCCATACTACAGTTACAGAAATTATAAAATAAGTGTTTAAAATAAATATTTTATATAGAAAAAGAAGTTTCAATTAGAATATTGTAGAACTTAGCTCGCACAAGTATACGCCAGTACCGGATATCTAATTATTTATTAGCCATTGTTTTCTTCTTTCTTCGTTTCTAGGAAAGCGAAATAGCCTAAAACCTTTTCTAGAATGATTAGAACAGTTCGGTGCATAACAACCACCCATAATTATTTCAATAGTACTTCCTAAAGTGAAAATACGAATAGAGCTAATGCTAGTGGACTGCGCTTTCAGCTATGGCGGGCTTCAATATGCTTGATGAGTCAGCTCGTATATAGAGGACAAAGAATTTCTAACCGTAAAGAAGGGAAGCTTCCGTAGACCCAATGTAAACAGCCTTATCGCGACTACTGAAAGTCTGTCTTGCAGGAAAAGCAACGTTACAGGACGAGAATCCGGAATGAAGGATTATTTATTGTTTCTTCTCGGTTTTTTTTTTTTTATATACTTTGATTTGATAATCGTATGATAAGTGATGCAATTTAAATGGAAAACATATTTTCATTTACATAAAGATTTTTTAAAGCAAAATAAAAAATTTTAATGCTTTTTTTCACCTCCAATTACATTCAAAATAAGAATTTAAATTTGCATGCTTTGTCCTTGTATAAATTTTTTTTTCAATTTAAGATATTTTTTCGTTATCATTAAAAGATATTACGGTAAAATAAAGTTATATTTTATTTCATATCTAATTATACTTAAAATAAGGATTTTATTTTGCATGCATGATCTTACAAAAAACTTTTACACTCAAATTCAAGTGCACTCTTATATGTAATATTAATAAAATAGAAATTATAAATGCACTTACCTTTGACATGATAACATAAAACAAATAAAGAGTAAGAAGTTCCGCAATTTTTTTCACACTAAATATTATTTTCGCTCTACAGATATATTTTATTCTCAGATTTTATTTCACAGACATATTTTATACTCTTCATAGAAGCGTTCTTTTTGTAAATTTTAATAATACAACTGCAATATATAAGTTGCAGATGAAATGTTTTTAAGAAGGAAACTCTTCTATATTTTACATATTTCTTTCATATAAACTCTTTTAGCAAAAGTGTAGTTTAAACTACAGAAATTAAGAAGAAAAAAAATCCTGTAGTAATTGTAAAATCAATAACGGTTCCTACCAAGAAAAAAAATGTCCTATAAAAATAAATTAAGAGAAAGAAAATAATGGAACATGAGTAAAACTAAGCAAAATTTAATCAAACAATTTTTATTTACTCATATTTATTATATAAACACATTTAGATAAAAAGAAAATCACAGTATAAATAATCTAAAAGTATGTTATTTCTAATGTTATCTGCTTCAACACATCCAGTAAATCAGCCTGAACAGACAGAAAATTAAAAATAATTCTATCTCAAACAATTTAATCAACTGGCTTATGTCAAGCTTTTCAATTGACCCAAGATTAGTAAAATCAAAAGTTCTAAGTATACAAATGAGTAAATATAATCATGATAAGAATCCTAAACGGCAAGATCATTTATTTATAAAGGTGTTTATTGGGATTACGCATGCATACTAAATAAAACAATACATTAAATACTTTTAGGATCGAAATAATTCACGTACCTTTTGTGTTTGCAAAAAACTCAGCAAATCGGTCATTTTAAGACAATCGCAATCGGAAAATCAAATGTACACAGCCCAGAATTGTAATACACGATTAAATACATGTCAACCATGTAAATGAAGTGACAAAAATATTAAATTAACAACTTAAAATTGTAATAAAGTCGACCCACGTGGAATTACAACACACAAATACATTGACTTGCGACAGAAATAACCCATTTTCTTCCCCTCCTTGACAAAGAATCTCTTTCCATCACCCAAGATGCATTGCGCGAAATCACACCAGCGCCCTTCGAGAGGGGATTTTACTCGAAGGGAATACCCCTGTACGGTTCTTTCTCCTTGTAACATCTCTTCGACAGTAGGCAGATGGCGATAGTTAAGTATTAGCCAACCTTCCCCCGTTTGTAGAGGAGCCTTACCTGAGGCTATGACATCCTCTAAGTGGTCATGGGTGTGTCCATGGGAGCGCCCCAAAATGGGCGGGGCGTCAGCTGGGTCCGTAAAAGGGACTGGTGATGGCACGAGGTGTTGAAGAAGCACGTGCAGGAATGTGCTGTAGAGCACGAGGTGGTGATGGAAGTATCCAGGACTTCTCTGTTGCTGGCCCTGAATTCAGCTAATTCTGGGGGGGGGGGGTTCAGATCGGCAGTCATTTTAATGAAGCAGAAAGTTTTTGTCATGGGATTATCATCCGAGGTTATGGTATTGAGAAGATTATTTAAGAATTTCCTGGAGGTTACTCAGGTCGAAGTACTTTTCGACTTCCTTGAAAAATTTCAAGAAGTCGTGAAATGCATTCGAGGTCTGAGAGGGGGTCTAAGACTGTGCCAGGTCGTGCCTGGGCAGAGTGCTCTCCGGTTTTTCCTGAAACCGTCTCGGCACTCGCCTGCATTTCCTGAACAGGGGGGATGCTTTTAGAAGGATGGGGGAAAGTTTTTCTCACCAAGATCATTTCATTTCAACGCATGCCGTGTAAATAAAGTTTATTGAAGCTTATTTAAATGTTTTGATTTTATTTTCAACTGCTGAAACATAGCCAACTACCCAGGATAGCTTTGGCTTGAAATAGTCAGTCAGCAATATGTTAAAACTTATTTTTGATCTCTACAAGATCTCGTTTAATATGC
This sequence comes from Amaurobius ferox, assembly GCA_951213105.1. Classification (NCBI taxonomy): domain Eukaryota; kingdom Metazoa; phylum Arthropoda; class Arachnida; order Araneae; family Amaurobiidae; genus Amaurobius; species Amaurobius ferox. The sequence goes on along the minus strand of OX578142.1, from coordinate 77,075,913 downwards.
TCTGTAAAAATATAAACCATATAACATGTGGTATGCCACAGACGATAGATGTGCTGAATGCATTCCTATTTCATTCAATCGTGAATTGCTTATGTATAAAGTTTTTGCAATATTTCGCCTCTAATTAGAATCATTTGTCGAGATTTTTAAAACAGAACAATAGTGTTATGAATATCAAGACTCCTTGATATGATCTTATTACTTCTTGAAAACGTAAGAACATACCTACTTGCTTTTTACTTTTATACCACTGCATGTTACCGATAACTTTCTAGAAGAAACTCCTGTGTATAATGCTGTCATGATTTTTTTTAAAGAAGCGTTATTGAATAGATCATTTCTAGGCATGTGTATATAAAGTAACAATCCGATTTATTTATTTATTTTTTCCTGTACATTGCTTTGCTATATTTAATGAAAAACTAAGTTATATTCACAATGCCTGCTCAAGAAATATAAGGAAATTTTAAAATAAAACACGACTGCTTACGCTACACAAAAGGTTAGAAAAAATTATATTGTTGAGAAATAAATGTGGAAACGAGGAAAGCTCAAAAGAAACTTTTTAAAATTTACTTCTTTTCAGAGAATTTTCTTGTATTTAAATTATAATTAGTAAACATTAACACTATTATAACATTTAAGATTAAAACTTCACACTTTCATAGTTTCGAATAATAAATTTTAGTATTATTTTGAGGTACAATTGTTTCAGATATTCAAACAATATATTGTAAAGACATTTTTCAAATGTAAACAGAATTAATATTAAAATCAGAAAAAATAAGTGAGAATTTATCGATAACTTTCTGGATGATTTATACGGAACATAAAAGTAAATATATTTAAAATTATATTAATAAAATTTATTTGAATTTATATGAGATGATAGTCTACTATAACGCTACTCTTTTTAATTTTCTGATTCATGATGAAAGCGAGACAACCACATGTCTTTATGCTTTCCAGTTAGTTCTAGCTAGGCATACATCAATATATATTATGATCAATATATTTATCCTAGGCTCTACATAAAACCGTTCCTTATTAAAATAAAAACCCACCAAAATATTTGAAGAAATAGTATCTTCTGTTACAAACCTAATGTACGTCCAGTGATTGCTTGTACAAATAAAACAATCTCATGATGTCACATGAATCAGTCCTCTAGTCAAAAACAGGATCCCCATTAACGAATACTTTTATTTGTCTGAAATCCCCAGGGACAATAATATGGGGAAAGGAGAGGTACAAGGTTGAATTGTATTGGTGCTTGGGCCACATAAACTATTTATAAAAAGTTCCATATGTTATGAAACAGGGGTAGTAGGGGCGGAAGGCCCTACTACCCCTGTTTCATAACATATGGAACAGGGGTAACATAATTATACTAAGTCAGACAGCCTTCTTTCAAATCAGACGCCAAACGTTGTTTTATCGCCAGCCAGCCAGCCAGCCAGCCAGTAATTTGTCGATAGCAGGGCGCCTGGAGCAGAGCTCCATATCCCTAGTCAGGTAACATATATGTGGGTCACAGTCTTCCACTGAACCTAGTCCTTCAATAGGGGCCAATAATGATGAAGAAACAAGATAGTAGTAAACAAAGAATGCTGTAAACAGTGATCTTATTGTAGAGTTTTGAAGATAAGGAGGGTGGGGAAACAGGCGAATATCCCCTACTGGGATGCAGAAGAGATTCAGTCAGGAATCAGCATGGGACGTTTAAATCAGGATTTAGGATAGCTCTGGGTCTTTTTGGAAATTCACGGAAGTCGTAGTCGGTCATATTATAGATGAGTTCGTTGGGGATTCTAGCGAGGTTATCATAGAAATTGTTAGAGAGTTTTCGCATCTCTTGCTTAATAGTTTTAATTTTGAAATCGCGATGTATTACAAAGTTTTTCAAGTATCTTGGGGCTTTTCTGATAGAACGTAGGATTTTGTTCTGAATGATTTGGACTTTTTTTACATTAGATTTCGCAGCGTAGCCCCAAATTGGGGAGGCATAGAGAATGATGGGGCGGATAACTGATTTGTAAAGTAGGATTTTGTTTTCAATGCTGACATCATTCGAGTACAGGAGGGAGCTCAGTTCTGCTTTTACAAAGTTTATTTTATCTTTGAGTTTTGCAATGTGGGGTTTCCATGTTAGTCTGCTGTCAAGAGTGACACCGAGATATTTACATGTCCTCTCAAAGCAAACTGGCTGATTGTTAATTATGATTGGTTGGGGCGGAAAACGTTGATGTGAGAAAAAAACAGTTTGACATTTATTAGGGTTTATTTTGATGCGGTATTTCTCTAACCAGGGTTCGAGAGTGTCCATGTGATGTTGTAAGTATCGGTGTAAGTAGTTGGTGTTGTGGTGTGTGGCAAGAATGGCCGTGTCGTCCGCATACAAACAAAGTATAGTGTTGTTGGTTCTAGGGATGTCGTTTATGTAAATGTTAAAAAGAATGGGACCAAGTTTACTGCCCTGAGGTACTCCAGACAGGATATGTTTGGTGTGTGAGTGTGTCTGGTTCAGACGGCCATGAAAGGTTCTGTCGCTGAGGTAGGAGTATAAAATATGGGTAAGAGAGTGTGGCATACGAAGCTGAATGAGTTTGTATATGAGTCCGATGAACCACACCCTATCGAAGGCCTTAGCGACGTCAATAAGTATACCTCCAACTGCTGACCGGTTTTGGAGTCCATCAGAGATGTACTCCACCACGCGGAGCAGCTGGTGTGTTGTAGAGTGAAGCTGTCTAAAACCAAATTGCTCAGGGATAAGAATGTTGTTATTAGCAAGGAAATTGTTGATTTGGATGGCGATGAAATGTTCAGCCATTTTGCCAAGAGAGGACAGCAGACTAATGGGACGATAACTTTTTGGGGAGTTTAAATTTTCATTTGGTTTAAGGATTGGAACAATGGCGGCATGCTTCCAGTCGCGGGGGAAGTAATTGAGATCGAAAATGGAATTGATTAAAACAGTGATGTAAAAGATTATATTAATAATGCAGGATTTAAGAGCTTTGTTTGAAATATTGTCAGGGCCGGGGCTTTTCTTGTTTTTGAGAGTATTGATGTAGTTAACTATGTCAGTGGGGAAAATGTGGGGAAGGGGGGAAGTATTTGGAACACTAAGGAACTGCTTCACGGTATCCTCGGCTTCCTCCATGAAATTTGGGCAGAAAATATCTTCATGTAGTGTGAATTGTTTTTCATATACATCAGCGAGTAGATTAGCTTTGTCTTGTTCTATGTAAGCAAAGGTATTATTGTGAGTGAGTAAGGGAATATTTTTGTGCTTTTTACGAATACGTTTTAAGAAGTCCCAAAGTGAATGATCAGTAGGGGAGAGAGATTCGACGTATTACTTCCATTTGGCTTGTTTATAGTTAGAAATTAAAAGTTTTATTTGTGCCGTCAGGTGATTGTATCTAGCTCTGTAGGCAGGATTTCTTGTGTGTTGCCAGTGTTGGCGAGCGCGGTTTCTGAGTTTAATTTGGCTAGTGATAGAATATGGGAGTTTTTGGTAGAGTTGTGGAATATAGGTGGAGGTGCTGAGCTAAATGTTTGGGTTAGTGTTTCGATCGCCCTGTCAACATCTTCGGTGGAAGTGATGGTTGGGAAGAGGATGGGGGACTCGTTTAGAAGTTTAACAAAATTTTTCCAGTTAACTTTAGTAGGGAGAGAGGGGGCGGGAAGAGGGGTATTTAGTTGCAGCGTTAATAAGATTGGTAGATGGTCCGAGGTAAAAGGATTAAGTACATTTACAGAGGCTGGGAAGGGACAATTTTTTAATAATGCAAAATCAATGGTGGTAGGGTTGGTGTGATTACTATGTCTGGTGGGGAGGGGAGGAAATTTAATGTCTAGATTATTATCAATACAGAAGTTGTTAAGTTCTCTTCCTACCCGGCTAGTCCTGCGTGCATTCCATCTAGGATGGTGCGCATTGAAGTCACCTGCTGAGATAGTAGGGGATGGGGGTTTAAGTATGAGGTCAAGATCGTTATAAAGGGGGTCGGGAGAGTTAATTCTGTTGTAAATGGAACCAATTATGAGTTTTTGCTGCCTAGGAAGTAGGATTTCCACCAATGTGTGTATGAACTTGGGAGATGTGTGTGTGGGATGTGATTTTTGATGTAAACGGCTGTTCCTCCATAGCTCAGTGGCTGACCTGCGGCGCTGTGTCTTAGTGTGTAGTAGAGAGTAAAGTTTTGAATTTTTAAACGGTCTGGGCGTTTTGTTTTAAGTTCCTGTATTAGGATGATGTCAGCGGGGTTGTCAGTTAAGTGGTTTCTTAGGTCGTCGATTTTATTGCATAAGCCGTTAGCATTCCAGCAAAGGATATTTAATTTGGATGGGTGTCTATTCATGATTGGTAGGATTTATCTGGGCACCGAAGATAGATTCAATAGCACGGATAAATACAAATAGTTTGTTGAGGGGACCCTCAACTTTTTCCATATCGGTGATAGCTAATGTGATTTTATTTATTATGTCCTGAATATTGAATTTTGAGAATATTTTTTGAATTGCAGTAACTAGGTTCATAATTTCACTGATTCCTCCGAGGGAGGGCGGGCTTTCTGCTTCCCTGTGAATGTCCACAACTTCCATTGGGAGGGTGGGGGATGGCAGGTTTTGCTGGTTAGTTTGATTATATGATTGGTTGTTTTGAATGGATTTATTAGTTTGGTTATTTGGTTTGGTATTATTGTTTGCTGAAGAATTATTAGTTGATTTAGTTTGATTTTCAGGTGGGAGAGCTACAGGAGTTGGTGAAGCATACTGGTTATTTTCAACAGGAGGCAGAGCATAAGGAGAAGAGGTGGGCTTAGCTTTTTTGACAGTGGAGTTGGAGCTCTTTGCAAAATAAGGCTTGTTTTGGTTCTCTGTGAGGCTAAGTTCACGGGTTTCTTTTTCTTTCTCCTCAAGTTTTCTTTTCCTATACCTTTCATGTATGACTGAAAAGGGTTCTAGCTCAGAGCAGGCCGTGGAAGTGGAGGGCTCTGAAGGAGAGGGTGTGCAGAAAGGCTTCTGCACTGAAGTAGTTGGTGGGATGGGAGCAACTGGATTTGATTGTTTATAGGTATGGGTGATACTAGAGTTAGAGTTTTGATGGGAAGAGGGTCCAGGTTGATTGTTTTGAGTTTTATTGCTGAGAGTACTTGCAGTTTGGATTTTGGGAGAGGGTCCCTTGTTGGTTGGGGCTTTTGGGCATCCTAAATAGTTGGCCGGGTGGGGTCCTTTACAATTTATGCATTTTGCTGGGAGGTCTTTTGATTTTGTACATTGTTTGGTTTGGTGGGGCTCTGCACATTTTAGACAGGCGGGGGGGAGATTACAATTGTCAGAACTATGTCCCCATGATTGACAGTTATAACACTGAAACCAGGGAAAGGGATCGTAATCTGTTATTTTGACAATGAAGCCAACCACTTCCTCTAGTTCATAAATTTCATCAAAGTTATCGGAGTTGTAGACATTCACAAGGAAGATTGGAAGTCGCTCTTTCGTTTTGAATTTCCTTAGTTGGGACACACGTTGGATGTCAAATCCCTTAGATACTAGGTCCTCTTTAATTTCTTGGCCATTAGTGTCAATGGGAATTCCTTTTAAGAGAATCTTCTTGGGCCTTTCTGATTTTATGCTCATACTATGGAATTGGATTTTATTTGCTAACAAGCATTTTTGTAGTGCTCTATACTGTTCGACATTTTTTGGTTTTAGTCTGACGTACTCGCCTGCCATCTGGAGGGGGGTTTTGAAAACTAAGTCTTTGGTGGCATTGTTTAAGAGTGCCTTCCAGTTTTCTACCATCTTTATGTAGAAAGGTTCAGGTTTAGAGGGCTGGGAGGGGGATTGGTCATTACTAGAGTCATAGTCAACAGGACGGTTAGTATATTTGGTATTGTTTACATTAGACTTTTCAGCATCAATTGACTTGGCTGTATCATTGATTGCATTAAAATTGTCAACATTCTTTACACTAGGGTTATCAGTTGTAATCAAATTGGAATTCTCAACATCATTTGAATTTTCATTAGAAAGTAAGTTAAATCTGTTACTGGTTTCAATAGTAATATTTTCAACTTTTTGAGTATCTTCAGTATTTGAATGTTTAACATATTTACGTTTGTTACTTTGGGTGGGGATGTCACTATCACTGTGTTGACGTTTATCAGCATCTTTGAATTTTAAAAGGTCATCAGTTAAGTATTTAAAATTGGGTCCAATATTAGCTATATTGTCAATACAAAGAGTCAAGTTAGCAGGGGAAGGACTAGAAATCAGTAAGAGAATATGATCGCACATACCTTTGAATCCAGCTTTCAGCTCGTGGAGCTCACCAGGTTGTTGATCGCTGTTTTGGGCTAGGAAGATCATTAGGGAAAGCTTGACGAGGTTCTCAATTATTGTCTTTTTTTCAATCAGTAATCCATTACGTCCTAAATCTCTTAGTTTATTCAGCAAGTCCATAAAATTAGGATCCGGAAGTTCCTTTGGCGAATTTACTAAGTGGTCGTGGTAATCCAGGAGATTTTCATTGTTAGCACAGACACTGGATACCAGTTTCTTGATATAATCATCCACGATAGAATTTGAGCTAGCAATAATACTATTCACAAGATCAGTAGAGTCCATGTTTACCGTCTCTGAGCACGTGGAAGAGTCAGCTGCAGGCGAAATGGCGCTGGACATATCTGTCCTTGGTAGATCCTTGAAAGCAACCTCCAATTCAAAAGAAATCCCCTCCATAGCAAAGAAAAGGAAGCATACTTTTCAAAAGGTAAAAACGATAATAGTAGAGGCCGCAAAGAGCAGAAGAAGCGCATATACTAACGAAAAACACAAGTCACAAATCAAAACACGTGTTAAAAGCAAAGCACAGGGTCGCTGACCGGAGCTCGTCGCAAAAACGACCTACTCCCACGGTGTCCAGAAAGGAACTCTTTTATCGCCAGCGTGATAGACGAAGGAGCGCTCTCTCTCTCAAGGTTACTATAGCAACCACATCAAGAGAAAGGACTCTCACAATTTGGTTTATTTTTTCATTATATGACTTGCAATTTAGCAATATAGACACACGTTTTAAATGGATTATCTCTTAAATTGGAATTAAATTAATTCAATATTGATTAGATTGAAAAAGCCGATATATAACTTACAATTAAGCAATATAGACTTCAATATAGTCGGTATACAACAATTAAAGTTTATTTAGTCCTTCAGATCTATAATTGTTATATTAGATCCATTTCTGTGACGGATAAAACTGAGTGTAAATGTATATTGTTCACAACCCACTTAAAACTGTAAGTCATAGACAATTTATCTCATGTGTGTACAAAAAATAATAATATAATTTTACTCTAAATAATTTTGAAATGCAGATTTTGGTGGGAAAATTTTACAATTTGCCATTGTTTTTAACGAATTTTTTTTAAACATCTATTTCGTAGGATTTAGATGTTTAAAAAGATATAGTGGCTAATATGGATGTGGCATAAAATTACAGAGAAGGTAGGGTTCATGAAGGATTTCCACTTCTTGTTCGGGAGAGAGATGTCACTTCCTATTCAAAAATTTATATTTTCATTTCAACATCTGTTTTTCAGACTTTGCTTTAGGTACAGATTAGATGAAGACTGATTTAGATTAAACATTGAATTCCGGAGGGGTTGGTAGGGTTCACTCAGGATTTCCTGGTCTGAATATGTAACTTCTGGTTTTTTCAATAATTCATATGACTGCATGAAATAAGTGTGCTAAAAAGTATAGAAATACTTAATAGTTATTTCGAAATTGAAGTGCACATCACTTTCCATTGCATAAAGGCTTTTTCATATTTTTAAAATTCTTTGTATTAAAAATTTCAATTTTGCCAAACTTAGACGTAAAAATAATTGTAAAATATATTACTAATTTGAATGAACGATTACACGTACGTAAGTTGCTGGAAATGTAATTGGCCAGGGAATTTTTAAATGCAAAATGCAATTAATTTTGATATTTGTTTACCATATTTAAATTAGGAAATATTTTTATTTATTTTCCAATAACATTTAAAATTCTTCAATTTAATAATAAAATATTTAAAATAATTTAAAAGTATAAAAGCATTAAAATTTTTAAGAAAATTTACTTGAAACTATCACGTCGTAGAACCCCAAGGGTTTCGCAGAACAAACACATCTTGAAAAACGCTGCATTATCCTACGTGTGTCGCAAAAGCAACATTGCTCCCACAAACTGAAAAATGTCAAGCAAATTTCCTTAAAATGTTACAAATTTTGCATTTTTAAAATGACAAATATTTCCTCCTTTCAAATAATCTTCAAATTTCGTGAGTGTGTGATTCTTGTACTATATAAGAATTGAATATTATACGGATTCTACACATATATTTTCTACGAAATCTTAGAATCGTTTTATTCAAATAATAAATTATATGTATGTGTGTCGAACATTTCTTTAACAATTTCAAACAATTCGTATGCAGTACACAAAGTTCTTAAATACATGTATTTTAATAGTATTACTTGAAAATCACATTAGAGTCGGATTGTTATTTGATTTATAAATAATCAAACCAGTATTTGAAATACTACTGTATACTTTGATAAGTTTCCTAACATCTTCCCTCATAATCTGATACAAATAATCTCCTAAACACTCTTCTAGATAATCTGTTACAAATAATAATCTTCTAAGTAATCTGATATAAATGTATCTAACGACATTCTCATACGCAATCTGATATGCAATCAAATTATGAACAATATTCTTTATCGTCTAATTCTAATTCGTCTTTCCCCTCCAATTGCAGGTGTAGCCATAATAAACCAGAACTGGCGCTAAAACGGCGTTTGGCGTGTGGCATGAGAGATTACTTCTGAATGTTCTGAATCGGCATACGTTCTGCCTTATCGCGTAGTAGGGGGCATAAGAAACTTTGTTTCCGACCCCTCTTTTTTATATAAATCTGAACCATCCATCAAATTTGGCATGCAGATACAGTGGTCCAACAACAAAGCAAAAGTATAAAAAATGACATAAATATATATTAAAACAAATTAGTAATGGTATCATTTATTGTTTTATTCTGTGATTTTAACAAATATGCTACTTTTTAGCTATTTTTACAGAAATAACACTTATTAAAATTTGAAACTTCTTTATTAATATACCTAATTGTTTTTCTTAGAATTCGCACAATTACTAATTTTGCATCATTCATGAAATTAGCATAAAATGAATATACAGTGATTTCTTGTTAAGGTGGATTTCGGTCGTTTTCCACCCATGGACGGACAGTCAAGGACCAATATTTATTGTACGTATTAACGAGAGTCCATAAATCTTACGTAAAATAGTAATAAAATTGTGAAACGGTAATGACAGTTTTTGTTATCCTCAATTTCATAGGTGCATTGAAAAATACAACCTTAAAACAAAAAAGACAGAAGAATTTATTCAAAAAAAATTTTAATATGTATAATGAGGCAAATATGAACAAATATTAACGTAACGTTCAAAGCATAAACAAAATACAGTTGCACATTAATGGTAGTAATTTTAAAATGAAGTAATCTTTATGTGTTTCTTCTGGATGAACACTATTTTTTCAAGTCTTTCTCAATTTTAGTCAATTGCTCGGAATGTATGTTCGGAACATCTTCAACTGATTGAAAAATTAAATAAATTTTGTCTATCTTAACGAGTAAATGAATGTATTAAACAATGTTTATAACATGCAACATCCATCGGGGAATCCATATTTGTACGTAATATGGAGAAATCCACGGATGCCGTCTACGAATTGCATACTACGATAGCTAGCTTTATGTGGTATATCAATAATTGTGCAAGAATATTAATAGGAATATTCAATGGATCCAAGATAAAAACAAATAGATCACTTCTACAGAGTATTATACATAATTATCCTGTTTTCTCTTGCATATCTTCATTAATAACTGATACAGCAACCGAACAACCGACCTTTTTCATATATAAATGAGTCAGCTGTTATATTACTGTAGAAGTTTACATCTTATTATATTACTAATAAAATCTTTGCAATATAGTTTCATGATATAAACATAGCACAACCAAATAAACGAACTTTGATGGCGCAGATACGATTAAATAATGCAAGAGCAGATGTCAACAAAGTAATTTTAAAATTTTAAATTCAATTTACCCAATTCCTTTAGCAAACTTCTAAACATATTGTGCATATATACTTGTAGAGGCAACATCAAATTTTAGTCTTTCAAACACATCTTTTTATCAATATTTGTGCTACATAATCTTAAGAGAAGATAAATTTAGATATATCTTACTAAAATTATGTACTAAATGATTGTAAATTTCTAAAAATTGTCTGTAATATGCAAACTAATGCAGGACAACAAATATGGATGCCATGCAGTGAAATCGCGGACGTGATGTCACATGAAATTCAGCTAATGGGAAAAAGAATCACTGACAGTGATAAAGGGGTGCAACCTGCTATTTTGGGGCTTAAAGATAGAAAATTTATTGACCAATGAAAATTAAGATTCTTGCACTAACGTTCTCGTTCCTTTTTCTGCTATATTTTTTTTTCATGTAAATCCACGTTGAATGGATGCCGCGTTGCAACCGCGTGGTGGCATGCTTTGGATGACTTGATGGCGCGGTAGTTGGTGCTTTGTTTCACAAATTACTGATATATTAATAACTAAATTTTGGTATTAATTGCGGCAGTCATTAATGTCATTATGATCGAATCTAGTTTCCTCTGTTCCAGGTAAGGATCAATCGGAAATGATTGTTTTAAATCATAATTTTGCCAACGTGGTGTGACTTTTGCTTGAATCATTTATAGTATTGCAATTTGTCTTATGTTTTGGATTGAAAATTTCACGAATGTATCTTAGATGTTCAGTATTTTGTTTCATCTGAAACATCCTTCCCGTGTGATGAGTGTTTTGTACTTTATCTGAAAGCATGTGTTGTATGTCACTGTAAGATAGACGTGCAAAATCTGTCAGATTTTTATAATGCATAGCTCCAGATTTTTATGATGCATAGCTCTAGTTTTTGTTAATAAACGTAGTTTTTTTATTTGTGAGTAAATTAATTTTGTAGCTTTATTTGACCTTTCCTTAGGTTTGACTTTTAGCGGGAAAAATATTAATCGTATGTGAAACACAATTATTTAGTTTGAACTTTTGTATGATCAGACATTTTGTACTAATATTAATGTAAGGCAATTGTTGATATGCTACTTTTTGTTGGTTTGTGTAAATTTGGTATAAGAATCAATTTTGTAGTGTTGTGATTACCGTGTCATGCAAATATTTATAGGCGATACACTAAAATGTGGTGTACCATTGTAAAGAGTTTGGTACAGCTTCGATATAAAAAATTTGGATTTGATGAGATTTTATGGAGCGATAAATTGCCAAATGTGGTAATCCTTTGGCACGATGCGACATCCCGCTATTCCTTTTCACTAGCAATAGGTACCTTCTAGCCCCAGCATTTATTCTCCGTTGTGTTGTGAAGAGCTTGGATTGTAAAAAGTCTTTGATTAATACGTAGGCGCATTCTGATCATTAAACTTGTTGCATTTTTTTTATATTTGATTTTTGTATTGATTGGGAATGATAAAGTCTGATATGGTGTGTACTAAATTGCGAGATGGATTGGGGGAAACCGTAATCCAGGTGAAAAACTTCCAAAAAGATAGAAATTTCCATTTTTCAAGTGTTGACATGTGTTTTCTATCATTCTTGTATGATATAAGTCGTGGATTAACACATAGGTGTATTCTGATTATTAAACCCTGTTGTACTTTTTTGTATTGATCAGGGATAATAAAGTGATATGGTGTGTACTAAATTGAGAGATTGATTAGGGAAACTGTAAGCCACGTGAAAAACTATGTAAATTTTCTTAAGTATCATTTTTTTTTAAATTTCTTTTATTCTTTTAAATAGTACAATCTAAGTCACGGTTACTTTTGTTACATATATATTATTTTATACTTATTTATGTATTATGTTTTTTATGCATTTTTGATTTTTACTTATATATTTTTAAATTTGGATTGAACCGGAAAATAGGCCCTCACTCATTTTTCAAACACCATCTTCCTTAAAGACATTAAACAGGATGTCTTTCTCATTTATAAAGCATTCTTTCCCTAGATAGTGAAAGAAGCTAAAAAAACCCCAAAAACTGGAAGAAATGTAATTAGAACAGTTAGTCCAACATGTAAATTATCTAAGTGAAAATGCTATAACTAAAAATAAAATACTTACTATATCCATTGTACTGTACTGTTATTTAATTAGTAAAGTTTATTAGTTTCTGAAATTTAACTTCTATGTTTGTTTTTCAATTATAATAGAACTGTAGTATTAGAGTTTCCCCCAGGATTAAAAAAGGGCAGGGTGCTGTTACCAGAAAAAGGGCACATTTTTTATGTGAATAACATTTATGCTTGGGATTTTTATGACGAAAATCAGAGCATTACAAGAAAATGTAAACACTTTTGTCGCATATACCTCCAAGTCTAATAGACAAAAATGTAAGTATATTTTCTTATTTTGTAGGAAATAGGATCCAGATTGTGAATATATAAAACATTGTGAATATATATATTTCAGTTTTTTAATATTTTGAACTACTTGTTTTTTGAAAAACTTAAAAAATATCTGTCCATAGAGCAAGTGTTTTTTTTTTTTTTTTTTTTTTTTCATTTTGCTTACTTTCACTTGAAATATCTTTGAAACCATAAAAGACATATAAATAGTAAGCGATAAAAATATGCATTAGGAAATTTATTTGCTAAATTTATATTTTAAAAAAGTTCTTATAGCTTTTGAGTAATCCTTCTTTCAAATTGGAAGAAGAGTGAAAATTTCCCCTTTTTCAAGTTTGTAATGCCATCTCAAAAACTAAACCTGTAAACAATTATGCAGAATATAGCTCTTTGAAATCCCTACAAGTGTATATAATTGGATTTTGGATGAGCTCTTTGTTTGCGAAATATAGTGGTTATAATTTCGATATTTTAGTATTTTAATCTGGGTTTTCCAACGTGTGGGAAAGCTGTAATTTACTTTAAATGTTACTATTGTTTCAGCTGAATCTGTTACTTACTCCTTGGTGAAATATTTGTGCATAAGTATGGGATACTCTTATTTTGTTTAAAAAATTAGGGCATTAAATGAACTTGGATATTCTAAAAATGTGTAATGATTGGTTTGAACAAAAGAAATGAAAATATACATATTCAAGTACATATTTATGTGCTGCCAGGCAAGTTTATAGATTATAGGTCAGGTCAATTTCAGGTCAGATAAGTTTAATTTATATACTGAAAACTAGTCCGTAAAATAATTTTTAATTTTAACCTGAAGTCTATGGTCGAAGCATCTAGATAAAATCGTTGTGAAAACTAAAGTACTAACCTAGCTATAAACAGTTAGCGAGTCTTTTGTAGCACTTTGAAATCCTGTAAACAGTATAAATGAATCTGAAAAAATCGAATAGCTTTATTGAACTTTACTGAAGTTTTATTTTATGAAATGTTATTCATTCCTAACCATTTTGGCTTCATCGGACTGGAGCCACCACCACTAAGGTATGAAAATGTTTCTTTTGTTGAGAACAAATTTATCATTGAATAAATGCTATTTTTACATCAAATGCAATCATAGTCTTGAGCAATTGGGTTTATTAGCAATTACAATTAATGAATTTATATAAATTTAGAGTTTATTAAATTTAAAAAGGAGAATATTAAATTTTAATTTTTAGTATTTTCTCATTAGTCAATGAGGTTTGATGATTTTAAGGGATAAGATATATTTAAATGTTGAAAATATTTGTTAATTGTTTGTTGTTATATATTACAACCCCCCCCCCTGATTTAAATAACTAAATAAAATTCCAGAAAGCTCCATAAAATCACTGTATAAAATTTTGAACTATGGATTAGCAAATGTTTAGCTGCTAAGTTAATCATTATTCCATGGAGCAGAGTTATTAATAGTGTGTACGTTCATGTGTCTGCGCAGCATCCGTATCTTTAGCCTTAAACTCGCGTAGTGGGCGAGTACGCAAACGACAACTATTGCATACATCCCTAAAGTGGGCGTATCGTTATTAAATAAGCTTGATTATTATTATTATTATTGCATGCGTCCGCGGAGCGGGTCAAAGACAAGTCCGCTAATATAAGGGGGATTATTTTGTGTTTCAAATCTGCTATACAGATGTTGTGCAACGGGCTAATCTGTTAATCCATAAGCTCGCATAGTGTGTTCATAACACAATGTCACACGATTTGCATGTGTCTGCACAGGGTATATATCATTATTGCATGCATTGTATGCAGATTACATACACTCTTTAAAAGAAGGCACTTAATTTATAAATCTGCTATGTGAATTAAATATGTTGAATCGTTATTGCATGGAGTGGAGTTATCGTTATATTATATATAACACATACTGCATCCGTTTGCGTAGTAGTCTGGTCAGGACCGCTCATACAAATTTCTAGTTTACCTTTCATATTTTGCTTTCCTCTTTTGTGCATTCTTCATGTCTTCTCCTCCCTCAAAAAATTATTGGGGGCCCCATCACTTGAGTGGTGTCCAACTCTCCTTATGGGTGGCCGTGGTCAGATACACAGCCAATGGCTATTGCATGACCTGCATTGGGAGTAAATCCGCTGCGCAAATTAAATATGTCCGTGCAGCTGGCGTATCATTATTGCATGGAGCGGCGTTTTCATTATATTGTATATAACGCATAGTGGTCAGATCAGGGTTGCTCATACAAATTCCTGGGTTTCCCTTCATATTTCATTTTCCTCTTTTGTGCATTTTTCATGTCTTCTACTCCATCAAAAATTGTTGGAAAGTCCGGGCCCCACCACTTGAGTGGTGTCCGATCCTCTCTATGGGCAGCGGTGGACAAATACACAGTTGATAGCTATTACACGAACTACAAATGGGAGTACTCTTAGCCGTGACTTGCACACATAGCAGAGATACGCAATTTACAGTAAGAAGGCATATTAAGAGAATTTTCAAAAAGCAACTAGGCTGGTAGCTAAAGGCAATTAGTAAACAATATAAAGAAAACAAGTTCTCCCATATTTTATTCAAGCCAGCTAAAATCACCGCTCTTAATAAAAACTTTTCTCCTCCACCCTTTCTATCATCCTCCGGTTTTGACAGAATCAGCGGAATCAATGTTGTTGTTGAGACCCAGACCGTCCGACCTACCAGAAAGGTGTAAGGTAACTATTTGGACGGCCAGGAAGTGCCACCCAATTTGGACCGGAACCCAGTGGGGAAGGCATCCACAGGGACCGTACCCTCCTTCCCCTACCACCAACCTCTCGGAAGGACTTTCGGACCCACATGTTTAACGTGATCGTACTCCGCATGAACACGGCGGCAGTTTTGGCAGTGGCTGGAATCGAACCCGGGCCTACCGAGTGCAACTCCAGCGCGCTAACCAATGGGCTACCGCGCCCCTAGCGGAATCAATGTAAACATCTTCCTGCAAATGGCGCAAAGAACCCTAGTCTGGAAATCTATATTTTTAAATAGTTGTTTTAGAGCAAATATGCTTACAGGGTTTACATTTACAGAACTTTATAACTCAAATGCATATCAAACATGAAATAATGTAACAAAAATTGTGCATGAAATCGTGCAAAAATTGTGCATTGAAGTTGAAAAAGAAAACTGTTTTGAAAGTTTTCATCAGATGGAAGAAATGTTGGAAACTTGGTTCTGTTTTCGTCGCGATTCTCGTTATCGCGGGAACTTGTTTACATTTTTAGAATGGTTTTACCGTTCTCGTGAACGACTCGTGACGAGAACAGAACATGCCATTCATGCAAATCACCTTCTCGCCGCGCGCGCATCCTGTTTTGCATATAGTGAGGGCGCTGCCGTCAACGGTTGTGTTCCGGAGCGTACCCATCACGGTGTATATATGATAGGACACATTCTCAGTTATTCAGACCTTAAGACCTGAAGTTATTTAGACCAAACCTTTAAGGAAGGATGACCTTGTAGTTATGCAGACCTTGCAGACTCTCTAGTAGAGGAGGTAGACCTTGATCAGACAGAGAGTAGTCTAACTTGTAATGCCATGACGTGTGACCTGATGATGGTGGCTTCATTAATGTGCACGGCATTTGTGGTAATGTAGCTGTTTTCTACTTACCGATGTTATAGTAACTGAGAGTGTGTGCCTAGTCATAAACTGTTTACAACCCTTTTTCATGAGCTTGCTAGCTCATTGTATATAGTTTTGCTTTGCAACGAATGTTACAGTGATTTTGTAACCTTATATTGTGCAATGGATCTCACAAGAATAAAATTGTGTTTGCGTTTGACGAACTTGCTTTCTTGAAAAAACACTTCACTACTGCGTATCATCTACTAAAATTTCTACCAGCACTTCAGATATGGATATGGCCAAACACTGCTAAATCTGCTAAATGACTTTCTAGTCGCCAGCGCAGTAGCTAGCATTTTTTGGCCATATCCATATCTGAAGTGCTGGTAGAAATTTTAGTAGAAGATGATACGCAGTAGTGAAGTGTTTTTTCAAGAAAGCAAGTTCGTCAAACACAAACACAGCTACTGCGCTGGCGACTAGAAAGTCATTTAGCAGATTTAGCAGTGTTTGGCCATATCCATATCTGAAGTGCTGGTAGAAATTTTAGTAGAAGATGATAAAGCAGCAGTGAAGAGTTGAGAATTCCATCGACGGGGGCCGCGACCGGCGCCATTTGCATCAAGCAGAAAGGTAAACAAAGCACTCTAGTCACAGTTAAAGACTATGGAGGTGAGCAACGGCATAGAAGCGTTAAACAGGGACAATTACGTCACCTGGCGTAATGAAATTTCTTTTATCCTAAAAGGAGAAGGATGCTACGGCCATGTCAACCGTACTGCATTGCCAGTCGACGAGTCTACGTCACGACGCGAGCGAGAGGAGTACATGCGCAGCAGCGACCGCGCACTTTCCATCCTATTTCGAAACATATCTTCGGAATACAGAGAACTGCTCGACATCAACGACAGCCCGGCGGATGCATGGGAGAAGTTGGAGGCGCATTTTGAGGCCCCAACGCGCGCTAATCTAGTTCATCTGTTGGACGAGTTTTTCAGTCTTCGCCCGGAAATCGAGGAACCCATAGACATTTTTTGTACGAGGATAAGGAAAGCTGTCACCAAGCTCAAAAACGTGAACCATCCCGTGGAGGACGTATACGTAGCGTTCCAAGCCATCCGGTATCTGCCAGACCAGTACCAGAATATCATCCAAATCATCTACCGTTGGAGTGATAAAGAATTTAAGCTGGATAAAATTCAGAAGGAACTTTCCCTGGAGGAAGGAAGGATTAGGCAGTTGAAGAGGGATCATGACAATAACAATGTAAGTTCCAATTCATCTGTATATTTTTCTAATGTTAACGCTAAAAGCAAAAATGTCACCAAAGTTAAAAAGTCTATTAAGGTCATAGGACCATGCTTTATGTGTAATAAAACTGGTCATGTAAAGGCACAATGCCCAAAGTTGAAAAAGTTGACTAGCTCTAATATTATTGAAGTATTTTCTAATATTAATGTTGAAGCTAATATTGTTGATAATCCTGACAATAGGCTCAGCTGGGGGATTGACACCGCTGCTACGCGACACTTTTGTAATGATATTAAAATGTTTTCTAAATTTGATGAATGTAAGGATACATCTATGTCGCTAGCAGTGGGTGATATGGAAAGCCCAGTTGAGGCTATTGGAACGGTGAATATGTATGTTAAATTTAAAGATCATACAAATAATATTGTGTTACATAATGTTATGTATTCACCAAAATTACGGCGTAACTTGTTGGCCGCATCTGTGTTAGAAGAGCAGGGCTATTCTTTTAGTGCAGCCAAAGGTGTTCTATGGTTTAAGACTCCTGAGGGAGAAAATTTCTTTTACGCTAAACGTAAAGAAGGGCTTTATTTCTTAAAACCACAGTACTCAACTAAAAGTTTAAATAGTAGTGTTGAGGGCCGTAAAGGAGATCAGGATAGGGGCAAAAATTCTAAACAGGTTAGAAAATCCCCTGCAACAAATAGTCAAAGTCAAAGCAAAATTAGGCCTAACTTGAATAAAAGGAAAAACAAATCTGATTTAAAATCAGTCAAATAAAATTAGTAGTTCAACAGTTGAAATTCTGAATAAAACTGAATTATGGCATAGAAGGTATGGCCATATTAACTCAGACTACTTGCACCAAACAAGTAAAGTTTCCGCGGCAAACAGACTCCCAAAATTAAAATATACAAAAGTAAATTGCATTCATTGCAAACTTGCAAAATCTAAGAGTTTCGTACAAACCAATAGGCAGGATTAGATCTACAGAACCTTTGCAATTACTGCACATGGACGTTTGTGGTCCAATGCCTGTAGCTTCATTGGGGGGAAACAAATATTTTTTGACTATTACCGATGATTTTAGCCGCAAGGTGTTTGTTTTCATTTTAAAACAAAAATCAGATGTGTTTAAAGTTTTTCAGGATTTTCAAGCTTGTCATTAGAGACAATTAGGCAAAAAGATTTTGTGCATCCGTACTGATAACGGCATGGAATTTTGTCACGGTCAATTTAAAGCTTTATTGAGAAAGTTAGGGATTAAGCATGAATGATCTAACACATATACACCCGAACAAAACGGGGTATCTGAAAGATTCAACCTGACAGCGTTAGATTGTGTCAAGGCAATGCTTAATCAAAGTAAAGTTGGTGACAAAATGTGGGCTGAGGCAATCCTATGTTTTACTTATACAAAGAACAGGATTTGCCATAAATTTAAAGTTAAAACTCCACACGAATTGTACTATGGGAAGAAGCCTGCTGTATCCCATCTCAGAATTTTTGGATGTAAGGCTTATGCTGGTATAGCAAAACAGCTTAGGAAGAAGCTAGACCTAAGAGCTCAACTGGGAGTTATGGTAGGATATGCGGAAAATACCAGGGGCTATAGAATTCTTCTTGTGAAAGAAAGAAAAGTAATAGAAATAAGCAATGTCCGTTTTGAGGAGATGGAAGCAGCGGAAGGCGTCCTGGACCCTATTCGACCTAGAAACTTCACCCAAAAGAAATCGGGTTTTACTCGATCATCAGATTCAGGATCGGGATGTTTGGATAGTGAGTCGGAGGAAGAAGCAGGTGAGAGCCATGACACTAGTCATACTAGTGAGGAAGAGGACTCTCCTGCTGATTCCGGTCTGACCCCCTGTTCAAACATCGACTGGGAAAGGAAAGTCGTACCCAGGCCTGATGGAACTCGAACTGATGTCTACTACTCAGTGAAGGGTGATAAACATAGACTGAGAAGTAAATAATGATGTTAAAAAATTCTGTGCTAAGGCTAACATACATTATGACCAAAATTTGTTTAACTTTAGAGAAAAGAAAGATATCAAATCCAGGCCAGAGGCAAGCAACATAGAGATAATAGTTCCCAAAAACTATAAATCGGCAATTGAATCTCCGCACTCGCAAGAATGGCAAGAAGCCATGAATAATGAAATAGCAATAATGCAAGAGAGGGGTGTTTGGGACTTAGTGCCTACACCCACCTCACAAAAGATAATCGGATCCAGATGGGTATACACCATCAAAAGGGATGAAAATGGAATAGTAAAGAGATTCAAAGCTCGATTAGTGGCTCAGGGATATTCAAAAGAGAAGGGGCATTCGTATGACGAAGTATTTAGCCCCGTTATAAATTTTTGCTTAATAAGAGCTTTTTTTGCAATTTTTGTATGTTTGCTTAACTGGAAGCATTTTCAATTAGACATCAAGTCAGCATACCTTTATGCTAAATTGAATACCAAAGTTTTTATGAAACAACCACCTGGATATGTCGATCCGAAACAACAAAATCATGTCTGTTTGCTGAAAAAGGCAATATATGGCCTACATCAGAGGGGCAGAGAGTGGTATAATGAGCTTGACACCACATTGAGAAAATTAAATTTCTTCAAACTCAAATGGTGCAATTGTGCATATTTTTACCAGAACAAAGTATTAATGTTGGTATATGTGGATGACATAGTTTTATTTTCAAAACATCAAGGTGATATTGATCATGCAGTTTCTTTACTAAAGGAAGAATTTGATATCAAAACTCTAGGGAAGGTCCAAAAACTGTTAGGTGTGGAATTTACTGAAATCAATAACAAAATTTTTATACATCAGAGGCAGTATATTGATAAAGTTTGCCAAATGTTAAAAAAATTCAAATATCCTATTTCTTCACTCCCTATTACAAAAGGAATCACGTTGAGCAAAAATGATTGCCCAATGAATGATGGAGAATTAAAACAAATGCAAAATATCCCATATAGAAGTTTGATAGGATGTTTAGCCTATTTGTCAAGTAGAACTAGACCAGATATATGTTACGCTGTAAATATTCTGTCTCAATTCCAAGAGAATCCTGGCATGAAACATTGGGACGCATTACTTAAACTTTTAGGATATCTTGAGAAAACAAAGAATTACATGTTAAACTTATCAGGCATTAGTAACTTAAATTTAAATTGCTACTCGGATTCGGATTTTGCCGCCAATAGGGATGACAGGGTGTCACTCGGGGGTATGTTATTTCTGATGAGTACCCGTTTCTTGGCGTACATTTAAACACAAGTGTGTTAGTCTGTCAACGATGGAAGCGGAATATGTTTCATTGACAGAAGCTGCGAAAGAAGTTATTTGGCTACAAAATATCATTGAGGAATGTATGAAGCTAGGGTTAAAATTTAACAGAAATAATAGCATAATCTACTGTGATAACCAAGCTGCAATTAATTTTTCAAATTCCCCAATAGAGAATAACCGAACCAAACATATTGATATCAAGTACCATTTCCTGAGGAATTTAGTTGAGAATGAATCTTTTAAAATCATCTTTGTAAATACCAAGGAAAATGTAGCAGATTACTTTACAAAACCAATGACCAAAGATAGAGCATTAAACTTTTGTAATCAAATTTTCAAAAACAAAAATTATTAAATTTGTAACTTCTAAATTTTTCTTTCCTGTACAAATATTGTTAGGATAATCGTATAATTTACTCCTCCCTCTGAGATGCAGATACTTGTATCTAGAGTATATATATGTGTATTGTTTACAATGAACTTTTTATTTAAAATTTTTCACATTACACTGATAATGAAAATATCCCCGTGGTTTGCGCGCTAGATTTGCACGCTGCCACAAATGCCGCCGTGTTCATGCGGAGTACGATCACGTTAAACATGTGGGTCCGTAAGTCCTTCCGAGAGGTTGGTGGTAGGGGAAGGAGGGTACGGTCCCTGTGGATGCCTCCCCCACTGGGTTCCGGTCTAAATTGGGTGGCACTTCCCGGCCGTCCATACAGTTACCCTACACCTTTCTGGTAGGTCGGACGGTCTGGGTCTCAACAACAACATTACACTGAATGTATATATATATCCATGTTTTCAATTCCCGCATAAGACAATTATGCTTATGTTTATTACTTTGTGTGTTTACTCCTTGTTATCATACACTTCATGATTCATTGATGACAAACCACTTATTCAAATTTGTATATGAATACAATACAGAAAGAAAAAAATCTTTCATTATCTATGTCACTGCTATTAGTATTAATTGTGTATACTGGTCTTGAACAGAGATAATGAACAGCTATAATTGAATTTGATATTTATAGTAAAATTTTTTTAATCTTAAATGTTAAATTTAATAATTATACATAAAATTTTCTACAAACTTGAATTTGATATTTATAGTAAAATTTTTTTTAATCTTAAATGTTAAATTTAAATAGTTATACTTAAATTTTCTTGAAACTTAAATTTTGATTGACTTAAATTAAAATTTTGGAACTTAGTGTTTCAATGATATCTAAAATTTTCTTTCAATGATAAAAATTTTTTTTGCTCAACATGAAAGTGATGTATATACTTTATGTTTTTGCTGGATACTAAAGAACTTGACATTTTTGCTGTTATGTTGTTTTTAGAGTAACTTCATTGGTTGATAGCACGTGCGCCGAGATTTGGGGTTTTGCATGAGGGGGCCGATTGTTGGAAACTTGGTTCTGTTTTCGTCGCGATTCTCGTTATCGCGGGAACATGTTTACATTTTTAGAATGGTTTTACCGTTCTCGTGAACGACTCGTGACGAGAACAGAACATGCCATTCATGCAAATCGCCTTCTCGCCGCGCGCGCATCCTGTTTTGCATATAGTGAGGGCGCTGCCGTCAACGGTTGTGTTCCGGAGCGTACCCATCACGGTGTATATATGATAGGACACATTCTCAGTTATTCAGACCTTAAGACCTGAAGTTATTCAGATCAAACCTTTAAGGAAGGATGACCTTGTAGTTATGCAGACCTTGCAGACTCTCTAGTAGAGGAGGTAGGCCTTGATCAGACAGAGAGTAGTCTAACTTGTAATGCCATGACGTGTGACCTGATGATGGTGGCTTCATTAACGTGCACGGCATTTGTGGTAATGTAGCTGTTTTCTACTTACCGATGTTATAGTAACTGAGAGTGTGTGCCTAGTCATAAACTGTTTACAACCCTTTTTCATGAGCTTGCTAGCTCATTGTATATAGTTTTGCTTTGCAACGAATGTTACAGTGATTTTGTAACCTTATATTGTGCAATGGATCTCACAAGAATAAAATTGTGTTTGTGTTTGACGAACTTGCTTTCTTGAAAAAACACTTTACTACTGCGTATCATCTTCTACTAAAATTTCTACCAGCACTTCAGATATGGATATGGCCAAACACTGCTATATCTGCTAAATGACTTTCTAGTCGTCAGCGCAGTAGCTAGCAAGAAAGAGTGTACGTGCTTAATATTCCCCTTTCCGTTTTGTTTCTTTTAGTAAAGGAAAGAAGTGATATGGGGCTGTCAATCCTCTTTTTATTGGCACTAGATCACCCTTTTTCTTTCTTTGAAGGAGGAGGGAGCGGGGGTGGGCCGGTGGGGGAGAGAGAGAGAGAGAGATAGACACGATCAAGATTAAAAATTTGTGTTAATGAATGCAGAGAAAGGGCTCTGGGACTTATCTGAGGTCATACAAGAACTGGTTGATTTTCGTTTGAGGACAGACATTGCTCCCTTAACAAAAGGCTAAATAGGGGATCTGATCTGCTAACAAAAGGGCAGGGAGGGCGCTCTTCTCGTACAAAGGGCAAGGAGGGTGCTGTTCTGGTAACAAGGGCAGACAGGGCGCTGCGCCCTTCCAAAAGTGCCTGGGGGAAACTCTGGTAGTATGAATAGGGATAATGTGAATTTCAGATTATTTTGTATGTTTAAATTGAAGAATTAATCTTATTGTCTTTGGATTATTTGAATAATACAATGTAAAAATTTGGATAGTTAAAAATTTTTCTGATTGCCAAAGTAAAAATTAAAAGTTTTTTTTTAATCCACAGAACCCTGATGCTGGGTAATTTGTATAGGTCATAAATACCGATAGTAAACTTCCAAGAAATCTAACATTCATTCTGCCATGAAATCTAACTTTCATTTTCGAGATCCTCATCCTATTTTGGAGAACACTATAGAGCATGTAACGTCTAGCTGCTATTGTCCATAAAATCAACATTAAATCGGACCAAGGAGATGAGTTAATGATAAGTTAATAGCTGGAAGTAGTGATGAGTTAATGATCAGATTAGGAAACAGGTAATGATATTTTTGACAACTATATCAATATTATCTAATGGTTAAAATGAACCCTTTCTTCAAAAATGTACTTTTCCATTTAAATTTTAATTTTTCGCTATTTTTGTCTATTTTGCTATTGTTAACTTGTATAAAAAATAACCCACTTTTCCATAAAATTTAAAATGGGAGAGTCTTATTAAAAAATATTTATTAAAATACATGTGAAGAACATTTTAATATAAAAGAAATGTTGAACTTCTGCAGTGGAAGTCTTTTCAGGACATCCATCTTGCATTGGAAACCAGTTTGCTACGCATCTGGAATGCTTCGACTTTTCATCCTGCATGGATATTTTATACTTCAGTTGCCCAGTACCACTGATTATGAAGGTTCTCAACATTTGTCTGGAATGCTTTGTGTTTATTGGCATTAGCAGTACCAGACAGTATATCACAATTGTCTGGTACTGCTAATTATTGGAAGTCAGTAGGTGAGACACTTTATCTTCGGATGGGCGCGGTAGCCCAGTGGTTCGTGCGCTGGAATTGCACTCGGTAGGCCCGGATTAGATTCCTTCCGCTGCCGAAACTGCCGCCATGTTCACACGGAGTACAATCATGTTAAACATGTGGGTCCGTAAGTCCTTCCGAGAGGTAGGTTGTAGGGGAAGGAGGATATGGTCCCTGTGGATGCCTCCCACACTGGGTCCCGGTTTAAATTGGGTGGCTCTTCACCGGCCGTCCAAGCAGTTACCTTACACCTTTCTGGTAGGTCAGGCGGTCTGGGTCTCAACAACTTCATCTTCGGAATGCATGTCACACTCTTGGCCACATTGTGGCATTAGATGATTAATCAATTTTGTCTTACAGTGACTTAAAAATTGAAACATATGACTCAAGATGGTGGTAGTAACTGACACAAGGCAAGGAATCCGATTCTTTTTACTACAGTGTTACTAATTTTGAGTATATTGTTTCTTTTCGAGGAAGCATAGCTCTGTACAGAAGCAAATAGATTTTATAAATGCTGGCATTTTTCAAACCATCACATGTAAATACTGGCATTCTTCAAACCATTACATGCATCTTCATGCAACACCACTTCTATTGGTGACAAAAAGATGCATCCCAACATTTCGTTGTTCAGAGTTATGTGTCCAAAGAACTTGACTTCATTTAGTTTGAGATGTATCTTGTATATCTGTCACTTTGGCAGCATAATATGAATGAGTTGCATCTGTTATGAAATATGTAGACAATAACACAAGTGTCGATAATTACACAAAAATTAAGATGTCTTTTTGGCTTAGGAAAGCTATATAATTTATATACAGTGTTTAATATTTTACATTTGCCGTTTTCTTAAAACAATGCTGAGTTCTTTTTTCATTTTGCAGTTTATGGGACTCTGATCCTTTTCAACCTTTTAATGATGAACTAGAAATATCAGAATTTGACACTTCTGTGAAGGATTTTGAAAGGTAATTTATAACATTTTGATAGTGGCCAGTTGAAAACAATTCATGTATGTAAAATTGGTTTTAAAATTTTCATCTTTTGGCAATTGTAATATTAGTATTCTTCTTAGATGTACTTGTAGCTTTTTTTCTGATTTCAGTCTTCCATTTATGAATGCAGTACATTTTTTTCTTTTATCTAGAATCAAATAAATTTAGAAACATATTAACATAGAAGAGAAAAAGGATGGGGGTTTAAAAATAGTAGCCCGAAATTTAACTGCACAGTGCATTTTTATGGATTATGGTTAATTATTAATTTTAAAAATCAAAATTAGAAATTTTTTAAAACTTATTTTTTGTTCAAATTTTGCATATTTTATTTATCATTTTGCTGAGTTTGAATATAGCAACAATAACAATGCTGTTTTTATTTATACAAGGGTCACACTGAAATTTATGAGACAGGGCAGACGATATGCACTAGAAAAAAAATTATTGGTCAGATATTTAAATTTGAACTCTTACATCTGCAGATGATAATTTGTGGCAACAATTACAATTTAGCTATTGTAGAATAAATTTTGAAAGAAAAGAAAATGGAGTTGATGTGAGAGCATTAACAAGCTATGATTTTCTATGATTTTAAAGTGGGGCTATAAATCCAAGAAGAATGTCTTTAACATCTACAATTAGAATATGGAAATGATGCTCCATCTCATGCCACTATATTCAGATGGTTTATAGAGTTTTGAAGAGGTTGAAATTTTCTCCTAGATAAAGAGCACAGAGGAAGACCTTTGTCAGCTGTAGCCCCAGAAAATGTGCTGGCCATTTGAAAAATGTTAATCGATGATGATCGCTGTACCTACCAAATGATACCGTAGGAACTTAACATTGGATCCGCAGCTATACATAAAATAATTCATCAAGAACTGCATATGAAAAAATTAGTTTGTTGTTGGGTACCCCATAATTTAGCAGAACACCAAATAGCGGAGCATGCCAGAATCACTAAAAAAACCTAAAATTACTTAATGATGCTGAACACCGTATTATTTCTAAAATCATAACTGGTGATGAAATGTACATACCGTTTTTTGATGTTCCAACACACGTCAAGAAAGTAAAGTATGGATCTTTGAAGATGACCTCAAACCAACAATGGTGAAAAAACGAGCAATAATAAAAGTAATATATGCTGTGTTCTTCAGAAGACAGTTATAGCTAACTGGTACACCACTAAGTGTCTTCCAGAAATTCTGCAGGAAGTGAATGTTAGGGGACTCATGCTTCACCATGACAATGCATCTTCTCATTCAGCAAGAAATTTGAAATTCTCTCCTGGATGAATACCAGGACAGTCGAATTTCTTAAACGAAAAAACATCAAAGTGATAGAACATCCACCCTATTCTCCTGATCTTGCTGTGTGTGACTTTTGGCTATTTTTTAATAAAATTTTTTTTTTACATGGGCGTTGTTTTCCTTATGAAGATGAAATTGATGAGGCTATAAAAGCATATTTTTCATTGATTCCAAGAAATGGATGGCATGAAGCATTTAATCTTTGGAAAATTTGCCTACAAAAGTGCGGAGGGGAGTACTTTGAACACTCCTAAGATTTGGTAAGTTTAACTTGTTCCACTTAGCTGTATCTCAAAAATTTCAGTGTGACCTCGTATTTTAGGAGGGTTGAAATAACTCAATTTATGTCAAATTTTGATTATTTATTTTCAGTTTAGCACATTATCACTATTAAATTAGTAAAATAATTAAAAACATTTCTAACTAAAGAATAGATATTTTAAAACAACTTGTATTTTAAATTTTTTTACAGTTAGGATGTATGTATTTTTTTTCAGGTGTTTTAAATGTCACTTTTTTCAGATAAAATGACAATTGTATTTGAATAATTTGTATGTTTTGAATAATGAGAAATTTATTTGGTACATTTTATTGATATATAGAAACTTATTGACAATCCCAAGTATTGGGCATAATGATACTAAATCAATTTTCGACAGATCATTCAGGAACAGCATCTAGTAACAGCATTTCTGCAAATCTTCCATCCCATAGGAACAATCACAGTTATCTGGTACAGCTGATTGTTTGGACTACGAAATGTCTAGGTCGCTGATTTAATTAGGCATATTTAAATTACAATCAGACATTCATTATTTTTTACTACATGCCTGGCAGGGCATGCATGTGAGAAAAGTTAGTGTACACTCCCTTTTCAATTATGCCATGCTGATGAATGTGAGGAAATCTTGTGAGATTAAACTCCAGTTTTGACTGCCATAATTGATATTCTATTTGATACATTTACTTCATTAGAAGTAACTCATTTCTAGTTTTAGTATTGAATTATAGACTATGTATATAATGATATATAATATATTTAACTTCTTGGGCTTCAGAGCTATCAGCAATATAAAATATCACCAGAAAAATATTCTGCATGTAAATTTTTGGCTTGGGCATCTATTACATTTTGGACATGCCTGTGGACATATAGAAAATTTCAGATTTTTCTAACACTTATCTTCTATATATTTTAATTCTTTGAATTTAGAACCTTACTGGTCTAGTTAGTTGTAGGAAATCACATGTTTTTTAGAAAGACTCAATAACCCTGGTGAAAATACCAAAGGAACAAAATGGCTGTTCTCCTCTGACTGATACCTATGCCTTGACGTGGTGGTGGAGCTTGTGTGAGCCGATGATCCTAAGAGCTATGCCGGCGGTAGCTTTCGCTACTGGTAGGGTCTCCCTTGCCGGACAGGTCAAAGGTGAGGTTCCAGACCAAACAAGGTATCCTGGTCCTCCGGGTTGGGAGTGAGACATCCTGCCTCACCCTTTAAAATCCTCAGGGGTCCATTTCTTTTGTGGATACGGGTGTTTCAATCCTGAGGTACCCTAGTAAACATCACTTCTGTGCTTTATGGGCCCTAGTAACACCCTTCAGCTTTTGCCGTAAGGTATACTGTCTTGGGCTCAAGAATGGGATCATGTGGCTGTGTTGCGAAAAGGCCAAAGCGGCATGCATCTGTAGTATTGCTTTTAAGAAACGTTTGTAGTAAACGGTTCCAGAGGCTGAGTCCCTTGGTTGCGTTGGTTGGATGGTGGAGAGTGTTGCATATCTAGAAATCTCCTTTGGATCCTTGTTGATCCTTGGGCCCTGTGCAGCAGATGCACATTATGGTCTGTTCTTCATCATCTTGCTTTGCGAATGACTCCGGCGGTTACACTTTTCACTTTAGGAAAGTGTTGGGAGACGGAGCCTAGCGGGGACTCCGATCGAAATGCTATCCATGCTGCCATAGAGAAAGTGTCTGGCCCTTCACTATTTATAAGAATCAGGTAGGTCACTGAGATTTTTTACTCTGATGTTACTATGTAATGCAGTTTTTATAATGTTCTGTTTACTAAAGCCTCATTCAACGTTGGTTGTTCTCAATTTTCGAAATTAGTCATCGACAGAACCATGATTTTAAAGCCACCTAAGAAAAAAAAAATTAAATAGACTAAAGAATGCATAATGATCGTATACAGGGTTGTCACTCAACCTGGAAACCGGGAAATGTCAGGGAATTTGAAAACAGTCAGGGAAAACCGGGAAAAGTCAGGGAATTTCGCGGGAAATCTGGAATTTTTTTTAAAATTTAAATAATGCAAATAAAATTCACGATGTGTACTAAGAACGATTGTTCAAAAGATCAAGGATCAGAAAAACCAGTTATTAGCTCGACGAACGCAAACATTTCTGGCCGCCCGCCGCCGTCTAGGCTACGCGTAACGCGTATTTCAACCCAATAAACCAACCATCCAACTTTTGATGGCGCGGTGCCGGTGCTGCGTAGTACCGTGCATTTTGCTGACTTCAGAGTATTGTAGACGTGCCAACTCTCCGGGGCCGGAGACTCCGGATTTTTCATTACTTCTCTGGCCTCCGGATTACTAACGAAATTCTCCGGCTTTTTTTGTTTGAAATTTATCAATTAACCAGACAGACATACTATAATTCCTCGGAAACACCGATTTTCCACTTTTTTAGCGCTGATTTCTACCATTCCCGGGATCGTAGTAAATCCATAATAAAATGCAGTGTAAAGCCAATCAAATTAACGAAGATTTACGGCCGCGTGTAATGTAAATTAAAATCTCGATCGCTTATTTTATGAAAGTAATAAATATACTTCTTCAAAGGTTGTCTAATTCAGCATAAATCGCTAACATGTTATTTTGTTCATTAATTTCTCATAAACGCTGCGATTGCGCAATTCAGTTTGTTCTCATGAATCGCCGAGAGTACAATGATATCTTTTTCCATCCATTTCAATCTTCTAAATATTGCATTTTTGATTGACTAAACTAGCTTATTTTCATATTCTGATTAATTATTATGGTTGATTTCTTAATTATTTTCTTAATTATTTTCATATAAACAGTGCGATTGCGCAATTCAGTTGCTTCGCGTGAATTGCCGAGAGTACGTTGTTAGTATCTTTTCCCATCCATCTCATTCTTCTAAATATTGCATTTTTGATTAACTTTTAACTAGCTTATTTTCATATTCTGATTAATTATTATAGTTAATTTCTTAATTATTTTCGCATAAACAGTGCGATTGCGCAATTCAGTTACATCGCGTGAATTGCCGAGAGTATGTTAGAATCTTTTTCCATCCATCTCCATCATTTAAATGTTGCATATTAGATCGACTAAACTAGTTTATTTTCTTATTATGGCTAATTATTAAGGTTAGTTTTTTATTTATATTTGCATAATACAAATTTTTCTATTTTGAAAAATGGGTAGCATGAACTCACTCTGTGAAGGGATATTTCCCAAAAGTGGTATTAAAGCAATGATTTAGGCAAATAAAAAGGAAACCATTTTAGCAGGAATATAATTCTATATATATATATATATATATATATATATATATATATATATATATATATATTTATTAAAGATCAATATTTATTACTGTCTTTAGTGAAAACCTGTGTTTTACCAAACATAAATATTTGTTTTCATTATAAAGTAATTTTCACGGGATAAAACCTTTATATATTTTTTGTTTTATAATTTATTGTCCTGAAATTTGATGAACCACTTGCACCATTTCTTTATGAATCTGTGACAACTATAGCACAGTCAATTTTGCAGAGATTTGTAAAGCCTTGTGTTTTAGACAAAAATGCTTCATGTCTTTACAAAATTGATGGTCTTGAAAAAGCTAACTTGATCCCAGCCTCTGAAGTGACACTTAGTTTTCCTTTAAAAGATGAATTGAGAAAGATAAAGAATAAAAAGAATATAGACATTTTGAAAATGCAACAATTCATGTCTTAAAGCATATCAAAGATTTGTGCATAATCTTTTTGAGCGTTCACCTGTACGATTTCCATTGACTAAAGCAATATCGTTTCTTAATCCTGCAGTTTTTCTTCAAACTGATTTGGTGATTGAGCATTTGTCAGCATGTCTAGAAATATTGGTTTCTAAAAAATGGATATCAGGATTAAAAGCTGACAACATTCATCAAGAGTTCCAAAAATTATTCAATGAGCCTTCAGTAGTAAACATGATGAAATCTTACAAAAGAAGTGATACTAGGCTTGACGATCATTGGATTAGTATACTGCATCTAAAACAAGTTTCTAATGATTTGACCTTTTTTATAAAATTGCTTTCCATTTTATCACATGGTAATTCATTTCTTGAAAGGGGATTTTCCATTAATGCAGAATGCATTATTGATAACCAAACAGAAGAAAGCCTTGTAGCATTAAGACAAGTTTATGGGGCAATAAACAATGCTGGGGGAGTTGAAGCAATTGATATACCAAAGGCCATGATTCAGTCAGTAAAATGTGCACATTCCAGGTACATTGATACTATGCAAAGAAAGAAAGAAACAGAAAGTAATAAAAAAACAATTGGAAGACAGTCGAAAATGTGTTGCTTTAGAACTGAAAAGTTTAGAATGGAAGAAAAGCAAAATAATGGTAGATGCTCAAAATAAGAAAAATCTCCAAAAATAATATTTTTTCTACATACTATATTCACTCACTATCACATAACTTGTATATTAACATTTTTGGTGTTAATTTATTTTACCACATTTATTATAACAAGTGTACATGATTTGTCTAATTTACCAAAGCAATTGATTTTTTTTA
The DNA here is from genome assembly GCA_951213105.1 of Amaurobius ferox. NCBI lineage: Eukaryota > Metazoa > Arthropoda > Arachnida > Araneae > Amaurobiidae > Amaurobius > Amaurobius ferox. The sequence goes on along the minus strand of OX578142.1, from coordinate 77,044,491 downwards.
TTTGTATATGTATGTCAAATATTATTTATTTGTCCCAATTTGTAACAAATTTTTAATTGAAGTGTAAATATTTTAATATTTACACTCCAATTAATATATTCCCAATTATAATATTATATTCTCTATGTTAAAACACAGAGAAAAGGTATACGTGTAAGCCTAGGTTAACTGAATAGTTTATTGCGCTGTTTTTTATAAACCTGGAATTTATCTGGAAAACCTGGAAAAGTCAGGGAATTTCATATTCTCTGGAGAGTGGCAACGCTGGTATAAAAACCACAAAGATGAAGAAGAAATGAAAACAAGCCTGTTGGGCTTAAAAAATCGTAACAAAACGATGAACTATGATTCAACTTATGACAAAAACAGCAAACCGCAAGTTGGGGAAATCGATAAAATCTAGCCCGTCCTCACCTCAAAAATTTTTACCTGTCCTCCTAAGAATTATTTTTTCATATTATATTCATTAACATATGTGCTTAAATACATTACACAACAATAGTAAATTAGAACCAGCCGCTTCACGATGAAGTGCAATAACTGCATATTCATACACTACCCCCATAGTGCTTCCGCTATTCCACTGTGATCAACCTCACCGACGCGAAGTCTCTGATGATGGACCAAACCCGGCGGAATTCCGAACTATGGGTGGGAGAAGAGGGGTAAGATGTAATGAATCTTTCCTTTTTCCAATGTTTGGTAACTTGAAGGAGTGGTAAATAAATAATCTTATAACTCCTCTTGTCCATAAGCAGTTTAAACTTCATTGACACTCTTAATTTCTAGGGAATGTGACTGAATCAAGATTAAAATCTTCTTGGACTGAATAGATGTTTCATACCTTAACTTCAGTTGTCAGACAACTGGAACAAATGCTATGAATGAATTGTAAACGTAGTAGTTTTAAAGTTGAAATCAAAGAGTGGGGAAGAAAATTAAATACTTCTGGCTGAAACTGGAAGAATCCATTCCAAAAATTCAAACTTGTTACATACTCCCGTCTATTACAGCAAATGGAAATTTTATAACTTGGGTTTTAAAAAGTTAAAAGGGGATAGCACTGTGCACGGGCTTGGGCTTAGATCCGGGCTGAGCTTGAGTTTTCTACTGTTTCGGGCCTGGTTGAGTCTTTTTTTTTTTTTTTTTTTTTAAATTCCTTTAAGACCAGGACGAACATATTTATTTTGAAAAATTCTTCAATGGATTTAAATTGAATACATGAACTTATTCCATTTATTTCAGCTATGTAAAGATACATGTTATAGAAAACAAATCCAATTCTCCGTACAAAATGTTCACAAATTTGTTTTTAACATATCTGAATACAAATCATTTCGGACCTGTCAAGATGCAGTGACAGTTATCTTCAGGCCAAGTTCATTCTACATTTATAGATTTCTTCGGGTTGACCCGGATTTAAGCATTGGTATTCTTGGCCAGTGAAAATCTGAAATGTTGGCACATGTAGACTTTGAAAAGAACAGAACATGTCACTTTGATCGTGAGCTCACTATCGCATTTTCGTTTGGTCATCGGATTCACTGGGTGGAGGATAAGAGGAGAGAAAATAACTGGCGTCTGTGGTTGCAATGCAGATCTGACGACTCTCCTACATAGAAAGAAGGCATTAATAATGCACACTAGTTAAGTTTATGGGAGGGGGGGGGGGGCGGCCATTTGCAAGGACAGTATTTCAATTTTCATTCATGGCATGAGAAAGGGCGGCTTTCACCATAATTTTATGACAACTTATTATTTTTTTTTAATGGAATATCTAATCTCAAAGCCACTTTCTAAAATTGGCCGTCCTCGCCAAATCTCAACCCGGCGAGGATGGAGAGATGGGCGATTTCCGGAAGCCTGTCAACAATGACCATTTTTCAGTTGGTTTTAACTAAAATCAAATGCTTTTTTATTTATTTAAGATATTTTTACACTTCCCAAAAATTATTTACGAAATTTTTACTGCTTCCAAAAAATCATTCGCCAATTTTTTCACCGAAGTATTTTTTTGTCACCAGTTTTGCGATTTTTTTCCATTTAGCATGTACGCGAATGGCTAACGCAGACCTTGGTAATATAAACAAACAGATCACTTCTCGCTGACTGCTTTGTTGCAATTAGTATGGGTTCTCATTTTGATTTTAGCCTACTGATTACGTGGGTGAATTATTGGAATGTAAGAGTATTTTCCTTGAAGTTTGGGTTTTAGGGAAATGTGGTTGAAGTGAATTTATTAGGTTATTTTGGTTAAAAGAATATCTGGGTCAAGACGTTTTCTTCCTGTGTTGCTTGGTAATCAAACAGGTCAGCAATGAAAGTAATGCATATAAAGTTATTCAGAAATACTGAAAGTAGTGAAGATTTGTGGAACTTCTGGAGCAGTTTTTATAAATGGGAAGATTGCAAAATTGATCTGCTTAACTAATCTCTTGTTGTCAGTTAGACGTGTTTAACCATCAAGTAGTATTTTTATACCTGGAGTCAAAATGAGGTATTTATTAAATTAATTTAAATTATTTATTTTTGTGATTGCAGCGCAATTTCCCTCTCGAAAATATGATGACTTTCTTGTAATTGCAGCTCAATCTAAAGATTCAAAAAAATAATTCAACCAAAAGTTACGTATTTCTTCCCGCAGAATCCGAATCTGCAATGAAAAATGGGGGTTCCCATTTGAAATTTCAAAGTTGCCTCCTCCAAAATTGCCTTCTCCTGGCTAAATTTTGCAGGGTTCAATTTCCCTCTCGAAAATATGATGACTTTGTTAAAACATTTTTTTTGTATGATGCGTATTTCGCGAGATATTTCGATGTCTCAATTTAAATGGACCACCCGGTATAAGCAACCAGCCACTGAAACGTTTTGATCAAAATTTTTAAATAACACTAGATGGTGCTATAATCTCTTAATTTTTGCAAGCCTGGTTACTTGGAACTTTCACCTACATATTTCAGTTTTTATTTTTCATTAGAATGTTGACTAATTTGATAGTATAAACAAATGGACGTGAAAGCTGTTACTGTAGTTCTGATTTAAAAAGCATATCGACTGAGAGATTTGAATTGATGGTTTCTTTCATGGAAGTTATTCTGTGTTTATTTTAACCAAGAGGGTCTTGAGTATTGTGATTAGAAGATGATTAGGGCTTGGAATTCTTATTGCTGGTATTCAGGAGGAGTGGGTATGAGATGAGCTAGTAATAATTTAGTCAGAATTGTAATAATTATGACAAAAGAGTTGAGACCCAGACCGTCCGACCTACCAGAAAGGTGTAAGGTAACCGTTTGGACGGCTGGGAAGTGCCACCCAATTTAGACCGGAACCCAGTGGGGGAGGCATCCACAGGGACTGTACCCTCCTTTCCCTACCACCAACCTCTCGAAAGGACTTACGGACCCACATGTTTAACGTGATCGTACTCCGCATGAACACTGCGGCAGTTTGTGGCAGCGTGCAAATCCAGCACGCAAACCACAGGGCAACCGCACCCTGCGCCAACAGCAAGCGGTGTTCCCAGGTGGTCACCCACCCAAGTACTAACCACGCCCGATGCTGCATGACGTCGGTGATCTAACGAGAACCGGTGTTTTCAGCACGGTAGGGCCGTTGGCCACATGACAAAAGAGTGAAATATTTTTTTTCCCGAAAGTGGGATTGTACTATTGATGAATGAATCTCATAATGAAATAAGTGAATAAAATGAAATAGTTGGTTGTGCTTTAGTGTGAAATTTTATTTAAAAGACACCGACGTGTGTTATGATATTGTTAATATTTTTGTGCAGATAATCAGAGTTCAAATGTTGGAGATCTGCTATCTATTCAGTTTTCTGAAATCTGGACTAAATACAAGCAGTTCAAAACCTCATTATTTTAAAGGCAATTAGTTCTTTAATCCGTATTTTAGTGATGATATACAAGTAATAGTCAATGGAACAAACTAGTTTTTAAGACTCATATTAGAAAAACAATGGTGGTGTTAAGTCCCTCAATTCCAATACTGTTTGTTTCTGTGATAATGGTAGATTTATTTTAAAGCATAGTTTATTTAATGCGATTTTTTTCCCCCGCCGTGTTAGGCTTAGCATCCAAAGGTGCTTGGGCCTGGAGTAGCAGATGATTCTTGCTACTTCTTGATGATTCTTGTCACACGGAAACACTTCTCCACCCACTGGTTGTGAACAGGTTAAAAAAGTTTGTGTTAAAAAAAGTGACATACAAAGAAAGTGCAACCGTCCAAATAGATGCTCAAGTCCTCAGGATGAGTCGGACGGTCTGGGTCTTCAACACAAAGAAAGTGAGGGTGCACTGCAGCTAATATAGCTATGTAGATTAGTATTTAAGTTTTTAGAAAATAATACACAAAATATTTTTGTACGGAAATCATTTTATTGCTTTTCAAAATATTCATCTTTAGTGTCAATACATTTTTTCATTCGAATAAAGTAATTTTCAAAACAATTATGCCCTTCAGAAGTTGGTATAGCTAAAATATGTGATTTATAAGTTTCAATTGCTTTTGGGCTATTAAATTGTTGACCTCTGATTTTATTTTTAAATGTTGGGAACAAGAAAAAAAATCGAGTGCTGAATCAGACAAATGACAATGGCTCATCAAATCAATAATTGATAGTTTGAGAGTATGAGCTTGCATTAACATGAAGAATGATGCAACATTTCACATTTTTTTTTTCTGATTTGAACATCTATTTCTGGCAAATAAATTGTCGTAGCAATCAGCTTTTTCTACGATCCTCCAAAGCAATGGTTGCAACATAGCCAGATTTACCAAAAGGCGAAGCAATCATTTTCTTTGTAACACTTTGTGCATGAACAACTTTTGTAGGATTTGGTTCATTTTGAAACACCCAAACATTAAGATTGTTGTTTTGTTTTGATTTAGCTGTCCCGTCATGAGTGAAGGTTGAGCTTCTTGTGTGTCCTGATGAAGAACTCTGTTTCTTGCCTTTGAAATCAGTACACTATTATTTTGTACTAGTATTATCACTTAACAAAGTTATTTTAGTTTTATGTTATTCACTTAAAGTTAAAAAAATTAGATTAGATTTATTTTTGAAATATATAAAATTTACAGTTTTAGTAGGGAATGAGATGAAGGGGAAAACATTTGTAATGACGAATGAAAATAAAATAATCAATATTTCTTAAGAATTTCCAATAACCTTGTGCATTAATGCCACTGTATTTGAGTTAGTCCGAAGCCAGTTTTGTATTGCTTTTAATAGCCGTTGATTTTTCTTCCTTTCATTTTAGCAAAAGATAATAAACATAATTTCAGAAATCAGTGAAAGGAATATGCTATTTTGACAGTCTGTTAGTTATTTTGGCAAACTGTATTTGTGTTCCTTGAATGGACTGTACCTGCAGGCCCCCCCACATCCAATTTTGGGCCCAGGGACTGTGTCGAGCCACGGGCCCTAGATAAAAAAGAATAAAGGGGAAGGGTATCCTTTTTCTGTATTATTTAGGGGCAGAGTTGAATTTCATGAAATATATCAAGTACAAGGTTTTACACACACAGAAAAATAAGAAATTCGTGAAAGATCTTTTATATGATGGCAAGTGGTGTGTATATTTCATCTTAGAAGAAATATTTTTATACTGTTTTGCTCGAGTATTTTGCATAGTCATACATATGTTTGGAACAATCAAAAGTGACATCTCTCCAAAACCAGAAGTATGAATCATTAGTGACCCCACAAAGTTTGATCCTGAATCAGTCATTATGTAAGCCATTCTTATAGCTAACTCTGAGAAATAGGTATTGTAAACAAAAGTTGTCAGTTTTGATTAAAAAAATTACATCTATAGAACCAGAAGTAGAAATCTTTAATGAATTTTCCTAACCTCTAAACAATGATATACTGATTCTATAATATATCAGTCATCATAAACTCTATCCATAACCGATTTTGAGAGATAAATGTTTGAAGAAAAATGAAATTATTTTTATCCAGAATTGGAAAAAGAACGGGAGGTAAAATTCCTTATTGAATCCCCATGCTCCCTGAAATCCGATGCTAAATTCATATCAGTCATCATCTAAGCTCTATCTATAGTCAATTGAAATGTATATTTCAAGAAAATATTTTGAACCATAAGATACAAAACCGCAGGTAGAAATTCTTAGAAAACCAAATTCCAGAAGAGGTTTCTTATTTCCTTTGGAATTTGATGCTGAATCCATATCAATCATCATCTAACTAAGCTCATCCAAAAGAAAAAAAAAGATGTTGCAAGGAAAATGTAAATTTTTTAAATGAAAATGACATTTCCACAATCAGAGATTGAAATTCTTAGTGATCTCCTCAACCTCTTCGAAATGGGACTGCATCAATCATAGTCTGAGCTTTATCTGTAGCCAATTCCAAGAAATAGATACTGCAAGGGAAATTTTTTGAACCAGAAGTAGGAAAAAATCCGAATTAAAAATTCTTCCTGAATTCCTCTACTTTCAGTCATCAAAGCTCTATTTACAGTCAATCTTAGAAAATGGATGCTTCAAGGAAAAGGGAAAATTGTGAACTAGAAATGTAAAAATAACTGAATATGGAAATCTTAAGTGAACCTTTTTACCTCCTCCAGAATTTGATGCTTGATCCATATCAGGCCCTTACTAAGCTTCATCTATAATAGATCCTGAGAAATTGATGCTTCAAAATTTTTTTTTGTAAAAACAATGTCATTTCAACATTTCTGTCACCAACAACCACACAAAAGAAATAGTTATAGGTGTTATAGCTGAGTTACCGTCAATCAAAATGCATATGCAGCATATAAATAAAATATGTCCAAAATATCTCGGGATCTTATCAGTACAATATTACTACTCATTATCAGACAATCAATTTTCATATGTTTCATAACTTTTTAGATGGAAAATAGCACATGTACAGATACATGCCATTTTTGTTCAATCATTTTGACTCAATGTAAAATCCCAAGACGCAAAGTTCTGCTTTTGACAAAAACCATTTTTTAACATTTAGCAGCAAAAGTTCGTATCTTTCAAATGCTCTACTAAAATTATCCTAAGAGATTTTAATCGGTATATTTTTGAAAACTTTACCAATTGAAATCATTTTTGATTTAATGCATCATATCAGTCTTACAAAATTATATTTTCTAAATTACATTGATTTTCAGTTTTTCATTGAATTTCACCTTTTGTATGGTGAACTATCTCTATTTGAATGCCAATTTGCCAAGTATCCTGCAACAGTTAAAAAAATGATGGTGTTGAGAACAGTTTATACCAGCATAGTAGGAGCAGTAACATTTTATTTTGTAGCGCTACAACTTCTTACTTCACAGAGTACATAGTCTAATAGAACCTTCTCATTATTTTCAGATTTTTAAGTACTAGAGAAAAAGGTGGTAGGTAATATGGACCCCCACTTTATTTTTTGTAAAGTGCGCCTACATTTTAAGCTAATTTCACTGTTTTGGGAATGGTTGATCGCATATGCTAATCAGCTATGGCCACAACAGGAGGAATAAATTTTAGAATATTTACAGTAACCTCCATAATGCGATTATCAAAAAATGTAAAATCACCTGTTTTTTTAAAGTGCAGGTATTATGGTCCCCTATGAAATAGTCACAGTTTATTCGTCAAAATGAACTTTATTGTTGAAAAAACATACATTTACAAAAGTCACAAATATAAATTTCTTTCTCGGCTCCAACACATTTACTGTGTGCCCATAATCGCACACATCACACACATGACCCATAGTTCTCCATGGCAGTCTTCAGTAAAAGCTGAGTCACAAGAGGTGTGGAGTAGTCACATCTTCCATGATATCTTCCCCGCTGAACCTCCTTGTTTTCCATCATTTTCCAGTTGATCCATATTACCAGCAACACAATGTTGAAAATATTACATAACTACCCCCAAACCTAACCAAAATGTTGAAGTCTGGTTTCGACATATTATCATCTAACTAGTGTAGCTCAAGGTATGACATCGAAATCTGCTCATTGTGCAACATAAATACCCATAAAACTTGTATATCACTTACCTAGCTAAACGTTCACGAATAGGATGAAACTACCAATGCTCACAATACAAATGCTTCTTCAATAATGCACGGCAATGGCGATCTCTTATCTCAGGAGTGATTAGAATTGATTTACTGCTCCATCAATAGTGAGACCCTCGTTCCAGCTGAGGAACCTAGGGGATCTAATACCTGCAAGGTCCATATAACCACCCTTCCCTTTAATATTATTGTTTGATTTTCATCAAAAATCAAATCAGCACCAGAGTAATGCCATAGCCACCAAATTTTAAGGAAATTTATTGAATATCATTTGAACTACAGTGAATACAAAATCTGCCTAGATACTCCTATATTTGGATAATCCACCAATGCAACGTTGATAAAATGAAGTTCATCGAAAACATAACTGATTATTAATTTGTTTCATAACAAATTATTTTATTCTAATTCATTTTTATAATTACATTAAGAGAATGAAAACATGAAGTTAATTCAATATTATATTGTCATGTGTTCTAAACACATTCATTATGTTCATAAAATATTTCTTTCAAAATGTATCAATTCTGATATTTATGAGATTAAATGTCAAATGTGTATGTACAAAGGATCCCATATAATAAAAAAATCCTTTTCTAATTAGCATTTCAGGAGAGGGGGCAGACCCCCAAGTTTTCCCCTCCTCCCCAGGATATGTTTTGGCAAAATGTAATATATAATAGAGAATGTGTGAATTTTCTCTTTCAATGGTTTTTATCTACTAATTAACCAAATTCAACACAAAACCATACGATATAAAGTGAAAATTTAAAAACTCATTATTATAAACACCAAAGCATTCATATTCCTTTAATAATGCAATATTTTGCCTGAAGTTTTGTACATATGTACCTATACTTATTTTAAAGGAATAAATACAAAGCAGTATAGAAATGTGATAAAATAAATTTAATTTATTCTAAGAATTACTTTGTTTCAAGATTAAGATATCTAAAAATAATATTTGAAAAATGTAAGAAAATTATTTTCAACATACCTTAAATCTTAGATAGGCATTGGGATAAATACTGCCTCTTTAATCTATTGTTTCAGTGATTGATTTTTTTGATAAAATTTAGCGGACCCCAAAATGCTCTTGCACCGTTAGCAAAACTTGCTTTTTGCACTTTCTTTAATATAGACTATTACATCACTGAAATCAATGTGGGAAGCAAGTTCATGCCTTCAAGGAAGGAGCAATATAATCTGCTTTGGTTTATGCCATGCCAAAGCTGTAGAAAGAAACTAGAATTTTTCCTTTTTGCAGCCTTGCATTCAGTCAGACCAAAGAGAGTGGGACCAGTGTTTCTTTCAGGCATACCTTTGGGGGGCGAAGTCTCCCTCCCCCAAAAGACATTTTATGTTAACCTAGTTTCTATTTATGTGACACAGCATTCGGGTATATTTATGTAGGGCAAATAGAACCCCAGTAAAATTTCATCCTTCCCCATGGCCAAATAGTCCTGAAAGAAGTACCGAGTCAAATACCATGGATATCCTGTTGTATTAATTGGTTTACACGGAGGAAAGATAAGATGGCCCCTTCCCATCCTTATAATTTCACAAAAGAAACCTGTGACAAGGATCGTTTCAGTAGTCAGCTGGATGTGATTAATATGAGGTGTAAACTTGAATGAATGAGCTAGAGCAAATTTACCCACTAGTGTTATAAATGTATCTATTTTATCAGTGCAATTCTAGAAAATTGCTCCCTGCTTTCCTTGTCGGATTTTTTATTGCCTTGTCGACATCACCTATCTTAACAACACGTAATGGACAGATTCTGCCCTTAAACACAAAGACACTGTCCAGCTATCTCTACCCAGACGACTTATAACGGCTTGTATTGAACTAAGGATCGACCTTTCAATCTTTTTTGACTATTTCGGAAATCAGACAATCTTCAAGTAATTTAGGAAAAAAAATTATAAATTCATACACAGATTCTCTATAATAAATATTTTATCTTCACCATATGTTCATGGACCCATAACAGTTGCTGTGCCCTGTACCGTGGTCTCAATTGACTCCCCCTCCCCTTTGTGGGTGGGGCCCTGGGTACCTGTAGGAAATGGAATACTATATTGTCATAAGTGGAAAATATTTTTAACCCTGTCCAAAAATATAGGAAATTTATGCTATTTACTCTGTGACAAATGGTACCTGCCTGCATAATGTGGAAATAGTTGACCAATTTAAAATAATTTGTTAATAAGGCACCTGTCGTAACAAACAAAGAGCAGAAAAATTATCTAACTATTTCAGACATATTTACATATACTCCTGTAATCTCAGTATTAAAAATATGTATGTATACTGTCCTACCGCCACGAGAAAGTCCCTGAACAGGGTTGCCGCAAGTAGACGAGTCGAAGAAAGGAGGGAGAAAGGTTTAAAATCGACTGCAACATTTGGCAAATCAAGCGCACTTCGTTAAGTGAAGAATCCGTTTCGTTTATCATGATGTACTAAAAGAAAATAGTAGATGTTTTTTATCCGACAGTTAAACAAAATTTTCGTATTAAATGACATTAAATTATAAATTAACTTAAAAATTTCTCGTCATTTAAAGTCAGGAAATAATTTGTTATTATAGGCGACAGCGGTTACGGAAAGCCGTCAATCTATTAGAGCAAAGTAGTTTTAGATATTTTCTTTTAGGTTCGGGCGATTTTGGGAGAGAAAAGCTTACACTTTAAAACTAGAATTTATATCATTTTGTTTAAAACTAAATTTCAAATTAAATGAAAATTATTACAGTTTTCAATCAGCAAGTTACACAATTATTAGCCAGCAAAAAGGAAAAAATAAATGATAAATAAGCAAAATTATGACTTTAAAATATTCATTCTTTTCATATTTTTCAATCAATTATAAAATATTCATTCACATTCATTGGAATAACTATTATCTACTATGTCCGAATCACTTGAAATGTTTTTACATGAAGAAGAGTCTGAATCGCTATCCGACAGATTTATCACTAATTTCTTCACAATATCTTCTATCAGTCCATCTTTCTTTCAATAAATATTCTCTATTTTTTCAATGTGTTTGTTCACAGTGTTTTTTCCATTCATTTTGTGTTACTTTTAAAATAGCTTCTTAAGCAATAATTGTAAATTGTTCAAATAGATAAAATACTCATCTCAGTGTCATTAAGCGATTTCCCCCTCACGTTTTATCTTTTTAACTAATGACGCTGAAACCTCTGTCGCTTCCGCAGTTCTCTTCATTGCATTTGAAATTGGTATTTTTTGAGAATTTGCGGTTCTTCCTCTTCAAAAAATGCCGTAACATTGTGGACTATTGCACATGCTTGCGAATGCAAAGTCTTTCCACTTTTAAATGTAGTCATTTTTCAACTAGACAAAATCCACAAAGTGTGCAACACAATACAAGTTACTTCACAGCTTTAAAAATCACAAAATGCGAGCGTCTAGCATTGACCCTAGTACAAAGCTAAATGCGACTTTCGTCGGTTTTATCTGCGCCAAATCCAAAAAAGCGCTTTCCGTCACACCTAAAATGCAGTGGAATAACCTGTTTCCATAGCGACCGCCACCATAACGTCTGCTGTCTGGGGACTTTCTCGTGGCGGTAGGACAGTATAGTATATACATATTTAGAATTATTAAATTAGCTATTATGGTATTATATAGTATTAAGCATCTAAATACATTTTACAATATAAGTGCATCTAAATACATCAACAATTCTAAATATTTTCAAAATTTTTAAAGTCTGATGTATAGATAAGCAATTACATATGGACTACCAGCATTTTCAGCTAAACCTGAAACTTCATTTTTCCTGAAATAACCTGTATGAAAAACCTTTTCAAGATTGAAAATTCTTTCAGTAACCTGAAATTCCATTTAAAATAGGTTTGATTTGACTGTATTTGAAAAAATCAAATTGTGTTTTATGCACTCTATATTTTGACAAGGGATAACTTAAATTAATTTTAGGGATTGATAAAAGGTGTTATTTCTTATGTTCAGTAGCAAAATGTCAGCAAAACAATATTGTATCATGTAAATGATATTACATTTTTTGTATCCTGCTGTAAATATTTGTGTGATTTATGTTCTATAACATATAAACACCCCAAATCATGGAAGTTCTAAGCGTATGGCAGTGTAGACTGTTTGAAAGATTATTAGCCACAGAGGCTAGTAGATGATTATTGATTAATCCCCAGCTGTGCGTGTGGGGGGGATACCAGATAATTTTAGCTATAGTTACAAAGCATGTTTTTTGGTCTTAATCTTGTTGAATGATTTTCAGCATGATGCTACTTGTTCATGATATTATGAATTCTATTCAGAGATATGCTCATGCTAGTGCAACGCAAGGGAATTCTCGAAAAAAGTTTTGAATGAGAAGATAATTATACAGGGTGAGTCGGAATTGTTTTTACAAAAACAGAGGGGTGATAGTACCACACCAGACGAGCAATAATTACCATGAAACATAGGGTTGCATTGCACTCAGAGAGGTAGAAAAGAGTAAAATTAGAATACGAACCTGCACATAGGGAAAGCGAATGAACGATACCAAACATTGCACAAACAGATTTATTGTGCAGCGAGAAACTCACAGCAAGTGCTCAAAGTGGCGACTACGTGTGTCGTTGCACCGTTCACACCGGCGAAGGAATGACTGACGCACCCTCTCGAAGATTCCGGGTGTTGTGTTAATGTGGTCTGCGACAACAACGATGCGCACGACGAGATCTTCCGCCGAGTCCACAGGCGTCTCGTACACTAAAGATTTCATGTGGCCCCAGAACAAAAAGTCCAGTGTTTTGAGGCCTGGTGAGCGAGGAGGCCACGCCACAGGTCCGCCACGTCCGATCCAGCATGCGGGATATGTGGCATTCAAGAAGTTTCGGACCATGATGGAAAAGTGTGCCGGGGCTCCATCGTGCATAAACCACATGTCGCTCTGGATGGGGGAGCGGAAGGGCCTGCAATAAACTGGGGAGCATGTGTTCCAAAAAGATACGGTATGTTGCACTGGACAAACGGTCTGGCAGGATGTACGGGCCGACCAGGTAATCACCATGGATACCTGTCCAGATGTTCACGGTAAATCGGTGCTGGTGTTAACGATGGGTTGTGCAGTGGGGATTACAGGCAGACCACACGTGTTGATTGTGCATGTTGAAAATGCTTTCTCTGCTGAACGTTGCATCATCTCTAAATAAAACTAATGCAGGCAATCATGGATCGGTATTCCTCATCCAAAGCATCCACTGCACAAAGGCTGCCCGGTGGGGATAATCATCTAGGTGCAAAGATTGCACCTGTTGCATATGGTAGGGGTGCATGCATTCCTCATGTAAAATACGCCACACCACTTCTGAGAAACACCCATTTCGTCAGCCACCTCTCGCGTTCTGGTGGACGGAGCTGCTGCAAATCTCGCCAGGACTCGCTCTTCCAGTTCAGGCGTTCATACAATTCGCGAACGTCCTGCATTGATGTTAGCGATGGCAAACTACCCGGTTTCTTGCAGTCGTTGATCGACACTGGCAAAGGTAGGATGACTGGGAATATGACGCGTTGGAAACTGCTGCTCGTACAATCTTCGTGCTGCGCATCCATTCCCTTTGGCTTCACCGTATGTGAGGTGCATGTCAGCCAATTCCTCGTAGGTGTACTCCGCCATAGCATTCACGCAACGTGTTGGACGATGTTATCACTGGAAGAACATGCAGTGTTGAAGTTGTGGTGGTTTTTAAAGAGCAACGTGTGCTCTGATTGGCTATCGCCGGAACCTACTAGGAGCCAGTTATGCTGATTCTGCTCCCTGGACATTTGCATACGGTATCTGCGTTCATGTCTGGCATAGGAGATACTACGTAGGCAGGTACACAATGACGTCCGAGGCGCTGACTGCATCATGCTCGATGCGGTTCGACGTGCCTCTTTTTTGCCTCTCAGAGTGCAATGCGTCCCTAAGTTCCATGGTAATTATTGCTCGTCTGGTGGTAAAGGTCGAGATTAGCGGTCGCCACATCGCCAGTGGCGACTAAGGAATTACTCTTGGCGACCGTAAAATGTAATGTCTATCGCCAAAAATGGCGACCTGCAAAATTTACATGTTTCTATATCAGAAGGTCAAAAGTCTAATCTCTGTGGAGTTTCAGGAACACCCGCACGGATGAGCCTAATTCCTCTGAACCAAACCCAAATTAGACAGTCGGTAAACAAGACTGGTATCATAAAGGGTTTTTCATTGTCGTCGTCCCCCCCCCCCCTCGGGAGAATATTCCGTAGGTATCCTATTTATTTTTCCCCAACCCAGCCGTTAAAAGTCTTACTTGCCCATAGCGATTCAACTTAAACGATCTATTAACGAAATCGTGATCGGCCTAACTGCGATAGTCTAAAATGACTCTTTTCCTAAACAATCCCTCTGGGGAGTGAGAAAAATCTGTCAAAAATCACCACAATACTGCTACGGCTGTTAATTTATTGCACCTGCAGCCGAGAATGAGTGCTACTGCTATCCACATTCCTATCTCCTTCCTCCCCGTGATCTCCGATATGTTTACTTTTGAGGCATGCCCGGGCGCAGCGCATTCTATCAATTGACCCCAACAGCACCTTACCGAAATTCGGAGTGGCCCCACTTTTACATACTGTACTAATAGAGCTTTCATCATTTTTACATTTGCCTTAAATTTTTAAATATTCATAACGTATTTTGCATCATGATAAATTAAAAAAAATAATCCATGTACAATAGTTTTGGGTATACGCTGTAGCTGGGAATGCCAGGCGCTAATAAAAGGCGTCAACCTTCGGGATGCTTTTCAGAGCTAAATTGCCCATATTGCGACGTTATGAATTGTTCTATTTCAACTTACATATATATGTACTGTTCATTAACGATCATATAGTAAATATGAACGACGATGGCAAAAATTGCGCGTAGTTGCTTCTATGCTGCCTAGATATAATCGCAAAAAATTCGCAATTGTTAAAGTTTCGGCGCGCAATAGTTTCTCCATCCGATAAATTTCAGATTTCCTGTTATAAATGATACCTTGTTTTATGTTATTAATTTGTCATCGATGATGTAAAAAACTAAAAATGTTTGTATTCTTAAACTGTTTACCGCTTAGTTGTGTTTTCATTAGTGCCAACGGTAAACAATTATCAATTCAAAGTTAAATCGGCTCGCTTTTCAACTTATGCGCGGCCAAAGTTGGTTCATGCCCCACCCCGTTGATTAGAAAATTCGAGTAAAGCAATAAAACGGCCTATGTTTTTAGCGATACAAACAGATATTTTTTAAATTCAAAAACGTCAAAATATTAAATAAAATCCAATTTCTTCAAAAGGATAAAGAATTTAGTTGTTATAAAATAAACATATTAGAGAAATTTTACAATAAAAATGGTTGCTAAGTTTATAATGTCCGATAATATAACGGGAAAAATGACCGAAATATCGGGATCGCGATAATTTTAAAGTTACAGACTAAGTGATCAAAAGGTAGAAACAAGAATATAGATTATTTAAAAATCGCAGAAACTCATTGGTAAAATCCCATGAATTAAAAAAAAAATAAGTGGCCGGATTTTTTAATAAAAAAGGCATAAATATTAATAGTAAATGCTTCATCAGCTGTGAAAAAAAAAGATCAAAATAAGAGAATTTAAAAACTTAAGAAACAGGCATATTCAGAAATAATCTGTAATTTTGGCAAAAAATTAAAGCTGACAAAATGTTGAATAAGTAAAGTGTTATGGGAAAAAAGGAATTTAACATTGACCCCAAAAGTATTTGAATCAGCTTCATGGTAAATGAATTTTTTTAGATGACTTGGTAAACAATTATAAAACACTGAAAAATTCCTATAATAAGAAAAACTTCGGTAAGATTTAAAACAGGGTTAAAAAATGAGTGACAATAAATGTTTAAAATATTCAGAAAATGATAAATGAAAGATCAAAATTTTGAAAACTTTTAGGAAATGGAAAAGATGGGGATACTGACAGAGACTTGCAGAAAACTTAGATTTAGAAAAAACACCTGAAATAAAGTTTTGAAAATGTATTCAATATCCAAAATGAGAAGTTAGCAATAAATGCATGTTAACAATATTACTCATTAAAAAATAAATATATATTTATAAATTTGTGTTATCAGAAAAATTAAGTTTTGTATTTTGCCAATCTCTTAAATTTCCCCACCTCCTCATCAAATAATAGATCTTAATAATAGAAAAGTAGATCTATTATTTAGTTTTCCTTGTTAACATAGTAGTGTCTTTCACCTAACTGAAGTACTCGCCATCTTAAGGTATGGAGAGAAGGATCTGTTGTTTTACTTATATCTACCATATAATAAACCTGTAAATAAGTATGGGTAATATATCTGTAAATTTTTTAATTATAAAATATTTAAACACAATTTTGCATAACATCAAACAAGTTGAAAAAAAAAAAATCGCACATTTTTCAGTTGTCAACAATTGGCCTCATCATGAACCTACCAGCCAGTGACTGACTGCTTTGAACCCAGGCATTGTTTACAATGGGTTTTATTCCTTCCCTTTAATTAATGTTCCTTATTATTTCCTATCAATAAGAAATGTATTAGCACTTGCATTACACATGAATATTTATAACCATCATTGTTCTTTTATGAACCCCTTATAAATATCCTCCGCCCCCACCCCCCTTATATTATAAAAATTTATGTTTGTGTATATAAAATGATGCATAAGTAATTAAGTATTTCTATCTACTTTTCTGATCTTAAGTAAGCAGCCTAAATTATGAGGATTCTAACTATTATCTTCAATTTGTGCAGTTAAAAAAATTAATTTATCAAGAATATATTTTAAAGTAAGAGATATGTAATTATAAAATTTTCTGTATATTTGTAATTTTGTTTTGTTAATTTTTTTTTTATGCTTTGAATTTAAGTTTTGAAATAGATAAATTATCTGTATCTTTTTTACTACATGTGGGCCACATTATGCAATGCATTCTTTAGCTAAAATTTATAATTGTGCCCTTTCGTATGCAATGTGCTCCTTTTTTAAAGTCAGCAACCTGCCCTTTTGAAATCCTAAAATGGACCCTGTAATATATATATATATATATATTAGAAAGAAGTAATAATAAAAATAATTAATTCAAGTAATCTTGAAATATTAACATCACCATAGAAGCAAAACCACTACCATAATGCCGATAATAGAAAAGATCAGCACCGGCTCAAATTCAGAGATTAAAAAGAATTAAATTCATCTTCAGGTCTGAGTATTTAATTCTATTTAACCCAAACAAATGCCTGTTTCAGATTGGAAAATAGTACATTACTATAAATGTCCAAACTCGGACTAGAGGCACCATAAGATAAAAAAATGAAGATAAGAAGCATTAGGAAAGTTTGTATTAACATGTGGCAGGAATCCTTCTTTCACCACATGTATATGTGACCAACCTCAACAGTATAATAAATATCTAGAAGTACCGGAATGAACATGACGAAATACAACCTAGGAGGCAGTACGAACGTTCACAGTGACACTCCCAGACCCATCCAGTGAGTCAGAACAGGAGACAGGACTATTACCCGTATAAGCAAAATTGAATATGTACATGCAGCAAAGATGAAAATTCTTACTAAACAAGAGATTCATAGAAGAAATGGATAAACGAAAATGCTACTATACACCATTATAAGGGCCCTCGAATCGTAGTTTCAAACTGGTTAAAGTTACAAAATTTTAGCAAAAATATAATTGAAAACATAATATTAATATATCTTATTTTCAGATGTTTTTGATTTTTCTAATTTTTTTAGCTTATTTTATTACTTTTCATTTTTATTTATTTATATAATTAATAAATAATTATTATATATATATATATATATGCTTAGAGCAAATTGAATGTGTTCGTGGAAAAAAAAAATTGTTAGAAAATTGGGGGGGGGGGGGGAGATCAAAATCGAGTACAAAATTATGGCCACTAACATCATCAAAGTGGCCACTAAGCTTTATGAGGTCACTGGCTACTGTTGATTTTTTTTAATCTAAAGCCTTATCTGGTGGGGTACTATCACCCCTCTGCTTTTGTAAAAACATTTCCGACTCACCCTGTATAGAAAGCATGTATCACAATTATTATGAATCAGTGTGATTTTTTGTTGCTTTTTGGGCAAATTTGATTTGTAATTTGTGATGCAATGTTGGTACCATTTAAATTTAACCTTGCTGTTCTTTTTCATATTCTTCAGTGATAATAATTTTCCTGTTTTTATCCTTTTAATAATTTGTAACACGATTCAAATGCAGTACTTACTTTACAATTTTTTTTATCAAACTTGCATTACTGACTAAATTTTCCTTGTATATCTTAGTAAATTGCCACATTTTTTTTTTTTTTTTTTTAATATTTCAGTCTTTTCAAGTTTTAAATGATGTATTTCTTTTGAAATTCTTTTTAATAATAAAGTTTTTTTCTTTATAATTTTATAGAGATAGTTCAGTATTGTCAAGCTGCTGTACCACACCTAATGGGGCATATAACGATGTGAGTTGTAGTTCATCTGATTATGAAGGTCTTTCTTTTGATGATATTTCACCTGTTACTGATACTTTCATATCACAGATTCTTGAAGAAAATAATGTTGTAGGTAAGTATTTAATCCAGAGTTTAATTACACAGACTATTTGTTTTACATTTTTATAAGTTAGTTCACTTTTAATTAAATAATGCAAATTTCAAAGAGTTGTCAGATTTGTAGCTGAGAAGTTTATAATTTGAATGAAAAATAGCGAATTAGGGTTAATTTCAGTATACTTTCGAATCTAGCTAATATAAACAAGCTAATATAATTTACATGTTTTCCCCCTTCAAAGTATGTTAATAATGTTATAGATTATTCAATAACATAGCTGATCATCAATGCAATTATTGCTCATTGCATATTTGTTCACAAGTTAACTTTGATTATAATGTTTTCTTTTTTATAAGATGTTTAGAATATTGGCCCGCTATTTGCATAATATCAATATAATGCATCTAAGATCTTATTACAAAATTTAATCGAATACGTTTGGATAAAAGGAGATTAAATTTTGAAGCACTGATCAAATTTTTTTATCGGCAGATTACAGCATTTTCTTGCATTAAATTATTTTTATGTAAGCTCTGATATTTAAACTCAATTTATATGCATTTTTATGTTCTCTGAATTAAAAATACTTTATTTTTAGGCTTCAGTGAGTCTGATTGGTCATCTTTGTTAGATGTGTCTGAAAATTGTAATCTACCGATTGATGACAATACAGTTTCTACCAAACCCTCTCCAAAAAAAGCAAAAAAATCCCATGGTTACCTGTCAACTAAACTATGGTAAATAATTGGCATTAGTGTCATCTGAAATGTTCTACAAATAACTGGAAATTTATTGATTTTTTATTGTTCATGAAACTTTGGTTTTGCATCCTCCTATTTTGTTTTACTCGAACCACAATAATTTCTTATACCAATAATGTGTTTCTCTTATGCCTTATCAATCTTGTGATTTGCCATATCATGCTTTAAAATATTGATGCAAAATTTTTATTTTTCTATAATTTTTTCTGGTTTCAAACTATGTAAAGGCTAAAGGCTGCTTAAGTTGGTTATTTTCCTTCTGCATAAACCAGAGAAGGAATTCCTCAAAGAGCTTTTAACTGAGTTTTTTGTGGAATACATCAGAGGCCCAAATGTTTTGTGACCTCTAATGTTTGTCAGGGAAGTGTACTGATTAAGTTTCAGAATGTAAGCTAGCTGTAATATGAGGGTCATTCTAAAAGTAAAAAACGTTTGTTTTGCTAGATATTTTTATTTAAGATAATGAAACAAAACTTATTTTACAATACATATTATACCGTAGCTATATTTCTACGTAGTCGCCATACAAATTTAAACATTTGTCATATCGTATCACCAGCTTTTCTATGCTTTTTGCATGCTCAGTTACCACCAAGTTGTTGAACCAGTCATTAACGTCCTCTTTCAGTTCGTTGTCATCTGGCACACATTTTTCTGTAGCCTAAATCACCAGTAACAATGTCATAAAGAACTGTTGTTGAAATTTCAAGAAAAAACGAACTGAATCCCATCTATAGTGAAACCTCTATCCTGTTGAATTTTTTCCTCAATCCTTGATTTGAGTTTGTCAGTCACAACTGAAGGTCGGCCTGAGCGTTCTTCAGCATGAATATTCATTCGCCCACCATTAAACATGATGCACCATTTTCGAACTGAAGCTTCATTCATCGCATTACCATAAACCTAAGTTATCTGAATTTCGGTAGGGCTGATTTTTTCGCGTTCAAAAAGCGTATTACACTACAAACCTCATACTTGGCAGGATCTTTAATTTTTGTCACACATATACAGTCACACTATAAACAGTAAACGACTGTTGCAGCTTGTTGTTAGCAGCAGACTGGCGTGAAGGAATGGGAAGATCCATGGTGGGGGGTGGGGAGACCTGCGTGGCTCATCAGATCAAAGCATTCTTTACTTTTAGAATACCCCTCGTATAATGGAGTTTTGGACCCTCTTCTAATATTAAATTTTAGGATCTTGATCACTTTATCATAGCTGCAAAATCCTCCCTATTTACACGGAAAGTTTCCGATTTTCAAACATCTTTCCAATCGGAGATTTCTTCCAATTTTTCATTCAAAAATCAAAAGTTCCTACTTTTTCCAATTCTGCTACAAAAAATCTGTAATATTTTGGCAGGATGTCTACAGGTTCGGAAAATCACACAATCTGCTACGAAAGCCCCAGAAATGTTGCAACTCTGAGTTTTCCCGTTCTTTCAGCTGGAAAATTCTTTTTTCCACAATTGTGAAATTTGTGCTCGTAAGCACTTCAGGAGAGAAATGACCAATGATTATTTTTGTCCCACTTTTACAATCTATTATATCGACGAAAATTATAATTATTTCGTTATATATATAAAAAAAAACTTTTTCAGATGTGTTATTAATGAAATGAAGAGCTATTTTGCAGCAGTGTTGCAAAAAACTGCATTTGTAAGTAATCTTCTGTGTATTTCGTTTAAATATGAAAATATTTTCTACTTAGCTATCTCAGAGATACAAACCATTATGGATTTCTGAACAAAATTACGGACTACGGAAAATATCCATGAAATTACAGAAAATGCTTTTTTTAACACCTTTTACCCTTTTTATATCCATCCATCCTGCAATTATTGCATATTAAATTGAAAACACTGGCATTTTTCCATAGTTTGGTTTATTATTCATTTTAATTTTTTGATTATTTTGATACATTTAGGGAATTCTTGTTAGTCCTGGGAATCCACAAGTATCCGTTTCCATCCATCTTCCTCCTCTAAATATTAGTCAGATGGACTAAACTAGCTTATTTTTACATTTTGGTTAATTATTAAGGTTGATTTTTTAATTATTTTTTCATAAATTGTGGGATTGTGTAATTTAGGTGCTATTGTGTACATTGCCAAGTTTTGATTTAGTATCTTTTCCCATCTGTTTCCATTCTGTAATTATTGCATATTAGATTGACTAAACTAACCCATTTTTCTATTCTTTTAATTATTTTCATATACACAGTGTGATTGTGCAATTCAGTTTGTAATCCCAAGAGTTTACAAATATCTTTTTCTATGCTAATGTCTTATCCCTACAATGCATGGATTTTTATTTTTTCACTAAACATTTTTTAAAAATGATTTTGGCTTAAGTTGGAAAATATTTAAAAAGTATATAGCTTTTTCTAGTGGTTAATTTTTGGAATTTTTAGATTTGATTCATATATGAATCAGTATGCATTTAGCTACCAACTTTCAATTGATATTGAAGAGAAGATAAAAAAATGATTTACCACGCTATGCAGGGTTGGAACAGCTGCACCTAACTGCGCCAAAATTGTTGGAAACTTGGTTTTGTTTACATCGCGATTCTCGTTTTGTTGGAGCGTGACGTCATTATTCTAAATGATTTTTCCGTTCTCGTGAACGAATCGCGATGTGGACAAAACTGGGCTTATCATGCAAATCACCTTCTCGCTGCTCACGCATCCTGTTTTGCATATCCAGAGGGTGTTGCCGGCAACGGTTGTGTTTCGGAACGCACCCATCGTCGGATATAAAGGCTGAACACATTTTTGGTTTAAGTGAGATGCATTAGAAGCAGTATACAGATAGTATACAGATGCAGTAGCAATCTACAGATGGATCGAGATCGCTGATCTCAGACGGATCTACATAAAGTCTTATTCGATGTAGTCGAATGTTATGATAATGTTTATCGGTAGACGTGGATGTTTTAGTGAATCTTAAAGATTTAATGGTTCTCAGTTAAGGAGACCATGTTGTTCCGTGTTGTGGACTTTATGCTGTGTTAATCCGTGAAGTTTAAAGTTTTTGCCATAGCATGTGACCAGCTATAGGTGGCATTGGGAAATGCACATTGTTACGTAAGTTTGAAAAGTTTTATTCTACTTACTCATGTAAAGATTGCTTAAACCAAGAATGTGTCTAAGTGTGGAACTTATTTTCTGAAAACTTACAAATGAGCTTGAGAGCTCATGTTTTGTATATAGTATGCTTTGATTTGTTTTACATTGCCATAAATATATTGTAAGCAAATACAATGGATTCGCTTCTTAAATAAAAGTGATTTGAACCAAATTGGAACTGTTATTTTCAACACCTCTACAGTTAGTTGTATTTTTTTACAACTTCCATTTTGACGTTATCACTGCTATCTCAGCTTAAATTCCAGCGAAGATTTTCAATTTCGCACCTCATCAATTTTTATAACCAGAAGGTTTATCCTGTGCATCCTGACAGGTTATATACATGAGCATATCGTCTTCTATTGTTTATCTTCAAATTCACAAATTAATTTAATAACCAACAAGGTTATATGTGAACTCCCAACAAAAATGACATTGCTGCGCATATCTGCGCCAAACATAACGATTTCTTTAAAATTGCAGAAAATATACCAGAAAAAAAAATACGACAGAAAAAATACCTATTGATAATCATGTACAAACAGTCGATCATGCAGTTAAAGGTCTAGAACAAAGAAGCTTCGTAACCAAACAAGAAATAATGCCTATCGACCTACAGGATAAAAGAAAAACTGCTTTCCCACAAACCAAAATTAATGAAATAACAAACATTAGTTCAAATGTTTATACAAAATGATAAAATGTAAGTTTTCTTTATATGTTCCAAACAAATTCAATGCTCCAGACTACTCCAAATTGGTAATTTTGCTACTCTGAACTGCTCCAAATTAATAATCTTTCTGCTTCTAACTACTCCAAATTATTATCTTGCTGCTCCAAATTGGCAATTTTACTGCTCCGAACTGCAAATGGTTAATTTTGCTGCTCCCAAAGCTTCTCCAAATTGCTTCTTCAGCCGTTCCAACCCTGCACTATGATATAAATAATAAGTTTGGTATAAAAATGCTAAATTATACTTTGTTTATAAAGAGCAAATATATTTTAATTAAATTAAATTTTTAATTAAATGTAAATTTTAAATTAAATTTAAATTTCAGAATTTAGTGGTTACTATTGTAGTGGAATAATGGTATAGTGGAATGGTTTAGTGTTTAGTGGTTAGTGGTGTAGTAGAATTTAGTGGTTAATTTTTGGAATTTTTAGGTTTGATTCATACAGGGTTCATTCTAGGATTTCAAAAGGGCATATTGTCATCATAAAAGGGCACATTGCGTATGAAAGAGGCACATGTTTTTAAAAGGGCACAATTATAAATTTTAACCAAAGAATGCATTGCATAATGTGGCCCACACGTAAAATGGATACAGATAATTTATCTATTTTACATATTTATATAAAAATAATTAGTGATGCAAATAAAAGTATTAAAAATTAAAACAAAAGGGTACATTGTACTGCTTGATGCTGCTAAAAAATAGCATAGTCTTTAGATGGTATCAATATTTTGGCAAAAAGTGGCTAGTTAATGTACACGGCTACTAAGTCTAGTAAGTAGCCAGCATTTTATCATTTTAGGATTAGTTTATTGTAAAAATTTTAGTTGAAGCAAAATGGAAAGAATTTATATTTAAATTAAAACTTCATAAAAAAAAAATTATATAAATAAAATCAAAATATGGTACAAACATAAGTGATCCTCCTTAAAAAGTTTTGAGTTCCCGAATCCAAAAATTAC
Source organism: Amaurobius ferox (assembly GCA_951213105.1). NCBI lineage: Eukaryota > Metazoa > Arthropoda > Arachnida > Araneae > Amaurobiidae > Amaurobius > Amaurobius ferox. The sequence continues at coordinate 77,020,179 of OX578142.1, read as the reverse complement.
AGAAAATATTTTTTCTTAAACTGCATTGTTAATACATTGAAAAATAAATAATGAATTTTCAAAATTTAAAGTAATATTATATTAACTTATTAGAAAAACTAGAATTAACATAATCTTATGCAAGTAATTTAAATTTATTGAAGATCCAATGTTTACTTTATCTAAACTAAACATACTATGAGCAAAAATGTATGGGCACACATAAATAAAAGAAAATACTAAAATTTGTTAATTAAAATAAAACCATGTTTTACCAGTATAAAATGCTGTATAAAAGTTAAGACATTTATTAAAATAATTATTTTTAGAAAAGTATATTAATGGTATGAAAATAAGGCAGCAGTGCCCGTAATTTTAGATGCAAACCTCTGATTAAAATTATACCGGAATCATGGCGAATTAGTAAAAAGTTTGAGATATTAAACTTGATATATTGAGTAAATAAATGAGTAAATATGAGAGTAAATAATTTGCATTATGTTAGGGGATAGTATGTATGCTTGATAGGAAGTCACAGAAGAAATGGTAATATTAAATGGGAGGAGTGTATGGCTGGCATGTGTCTGGTCTGTGGATATTAAGAACGGTTCGGGGAGTCGATGTGCACCGGTTCCTATCTCCTATGCATGGGCGTGGCAAAAAAGCATGCTGGCTTTGCTGGTATATGTAAAATTAAAATTAATGATATAATCCACAATATAAGAAGCAATGAAAATATCTAGTTGCATATTAAGACACTGGAAAATGTAAATAAATACAAATTGCATATAAAATAAATAAATAAAAATATAATATATACGTTTCATGTAATATAAGTTCATTATGAAAGAAGGAAAAGCAGAAAACTTGAGATTAAAGAGCACCCTTTTAGTATAAAAGTTTATTGAAATGTATATAACTTAAATGTATGGAAAACAATGAAATAGTACAACCTCAAAAATCCGGACTTTGCCGATTCCGATTTTTCCGGATTATAGAATTTGAATAAAATTCAGATTTAATATTAACTAAATACACTATAATGCACTATTTTTAGTAAAAATAATGGCAAAAGTTAAGTTAATCAAAACATATTATTTAATCTAAAAAATAGGGCAAAAGAAATTTCTAAAAAAAAATATACACATTAATAATTTAGAATGTGTGAACGAAACGAAATGATAAAATTACATTTTATCATTTCGTTTAAATATTTGAATTAACATTTGTTATTTCAGTAATTTTGTTTTATGGGAAAGCAGTTTTCTTTATCCTGTAGATGGACATTATTTATGCTCGGTTGTAAAGTTTCTTTGTTCAAGACCTTTAATTGCATGATCGATTATTTGCATAAGATTATCAATGGGTATTTTTTCTTCTCCACATTTATCGTCGTTACTTTGATCTTTTTCCATTTAATATCATATCGCGAATTTCGCCATCACTCAATTTATTTACGATTGGCGCATCATCATCACAGTGCAGAACTTCCGTTATATCGGCTTTGTCGAGATTTAATGAAGCGCCGGAAGATTTAATAAAGATCGAGGATTAGCACCTTTGACGATATATTTAAAGGTGTAAATGTGTTTAAACCGTTTTCGCTATTAACGAACGAAAAACAAAAAATAAGAACTTAAAAGTTGTATTTATTTTCTAGCATCTATATAATGTTATGTTTAAAAAAGGCTGATGTGTCTGAAAAAAGTAAAAAGTAAAAAAAGTAATAGTCAAATATGTAAAAAATATCGCAGTAGATAAAATAAATATCTTTTCCAAAAAAGAAAAATATCTCTCCTCTCAATGATTTTTTTAAATTACGATGAGTCATTACTAGATTGTAGCAGCACCGAGACGTGGTGGGGCAGGGAAAGCGAAGAAAGGAATTTGCTTAGTTCCTAATCGTAAACGCAGCCGACCCCTTTAAGAGCTCTGTGCGTTAATGACCTTGTTGCTCGGTTCTGTGCGATACGATATTATTTAGTTATTTATTTGCTATTTATAGTATTTAAATATGGCTTTCTAAACAAAAAAGGCAAAATATACAGTCGATTTCAAGCTGACACGTTCGACGAAAACGAAAAAATCGTCAGATATTGGGAGGGGGAGGAGATTCTGAAGAATGGAATTCGTACTACGAAGTGAGCAAAATAAATTTCCGTGAGCGTTAATATAAATTCTCGGGATTTTTAGATTTAATTGAACAATCTGTGATAAAATATTACGATAACGTTTTAAAGTGTTTACTATTAAAAATTACATTGTTTCAGAAAAATGTCTTTTTCAATAATGAGAAAAGAAAATTTTGATAATAAAAATTCTGTATTTAAATATCGATGTATATTTTACGCTAAATAATTAATCGGGAGTTGTGACTTGAATAAGGGGGAAGAGGGATTAACACTAACAACGTCATTCACGCTCCAACCACGAGCCGATCTAAGGCAGTCCATCTAAACTTTCGTTTCATTTCCGGGTTCAGAAAGTCGACCGGAAAATACGATATTTGTTTATAAAATATAATTCTATATAAATAATCTTACCCTGTTGTTTTAAATGCGCGACTTTGTCAGTCCGGGGGAAGGAGAGAGAAAAAAAAAATAACCCCGAAGGATTTGGACTTCATAATTGCCCCGGTTCAAAAGTTATTTTCCTAAAACGAGTACTATAGCGAGCCTAGGATGGATTTGATTCGGTTAAAAATCAAAAACTTAAAATATACCACTGAAAACAGCGGTACACTAATGTCGTGTTTTTAGTTACACAGGATCTCGAGTTATTCCGGAAAAACAAGTACATTATGGTGATGGTGAGCCCGGGACTTGTTAACTGAAGAATGCCACTGCTTCTCAATATTAAGTATGGTTAAGCAAAGTTTATAAGCTTAACAAGAAGCATAGAGTAGGGGCCCAGAGAGAAATGGGATATTTGCGGCATCCAGATCCAAATTCCCACCCCCTCAAATTTTATTGAAAAATAATTTTATTATAAAAATTATACGTATTAAGTTATGTTTGATTATTTAACTGAATTTTATGATAAATACGAAAACAATTTTATACAAAATATTCATTGCTCATCATTAAATACAACCAAGTGTACTCGGCGTTGGTCATGGATTTTGATGCAAATCTCATGAGAATTACACCGGAACTCACGGCAAATGCTAGGAAGCTAAGGAACGCTTTAACAATACACCCGTTTATAACAAAATAAAATAAAATAATGCGTGGACGCACACACGGCTATGCTAGTCACGATTGCTCATCTTAAATACCGGCCAACGTCATATACAAAATTGTAAACAACCTTACAAATTATACAACACAATCGCCTATTTTGAACCAAAATCATTCTTGTGAGTCGCGACACAAATAAATGAAAATACTTGAAGGTGCAAAAAAATTCCTTTAATTCAGAACCAATATTCAAACAATTATTGCTATCTCAACGAATTTTCATCCAATTTTAATAAAATTTTAACCCAATACTCATAATGATAATATAATGCTAAATTGAAAAAATTAGGACGAAATCTTCAGAATTCGTAAATTTAGAAAACCCACAAAATAAATACACTTAGTGTGTCACCAGCTGTTTTCAGCTGAGATGATGTTTTCAGCTGCAATTTAATCAAAGCACCTGCTTGCAAATTATCCTTTGCGGAGGCAAGAAAAGAATAGATTTGATTTGACAAAATGACGGAAAACAGGATTTTTAACTTTAAAATGTAATTACTTTTAAAATATTTATACGAATTTTTAAAAAAATCTTGACGAGATGCACGTGATGAAGTAGGAAAGAGCCTACGTAGTAAATTTCACCGCTGTCTGGCGCTTTGATTTCCCGCTACAGAAGAAACAGACATACACAGTTAGTTCATTCAGTCATTAAAAATTCCTCAAGAATCTCTTCACTTTTTGTTCTTAAGGACCCCTTAAAACTCCTAATTTTTTACTGAATCTCCGATCCGAAATATAAAACGAAACCGGGCTGACGACGAGGCTGCAACCTTCAACTGTAAGGTATATTACCAAAATATTAGGGATTGCTATTCCCCCCCCCCCCCCCACACACAATCAAAAAAAAAAAATTACGAATTTTATTAACAGGATCAAAATCAGAAAAGAAATAAGGCAAAAGCACCTCCTTTCACCTTTCTTAAAAAAAGTAGAAGACTGGAAAATTATTTATTAGTGAACTCTTTTTCCTATATGATAAATTATTGCAAGTTTCTTCTTTTTTACAAACTAATATTTTTAAGTATAATTATTTGGGCTACGATTGCCATACACTCCTCATTAGCAATATTTTCCCCCAAGTGTTTACTATTTATGTTACATCAGTCAATTCAAAACACAGTTGAACTAGAGTTATGTCTGTGATTAGTGGTCTCAGCTAGGAATTAATGGGATTAAAGAAGTCAAGTGTTTAATGAGATTGAAATCCATATAAATAAAATTGAAAATCTGTCTGCATATGTGTTTGTATTTGTTTCAGCATCACCGGGAGAAGGACTGCACCGGATTTGATGAAATTCGGCGAAATTTCGGCGTAAACTTGAAATAGCCACTTAAAATTCAATCCATATTTAAAGTTTTTATAGGATCTGGGGCTCTCGAGATATTAATAAAAAATGCACAATTAAAGCAGTGAATAATTTTCTGAAAATTAATCAACTGAAGCAGTAAATAGTGTTTTTAAATAATTTTTCGGGGGGGGGGGGAGAAAAGAATTTTATTGTTGATATCATTTAATCTTTCAATATTAATGCAACTGTGTTAAAATATCAGTAAATTGCCCATTGAAATTCAGGTGCCCAAGGTCGGACCCCAAACATTAAGATACAGGCTGCTCTGCATGTTTCATTTTCAGATTTATACACATTTTTATAAAATAATTTAAAATAATAAAAACAACTTATCTGTGCACTAAAGAAACTTGTCAATTTCATGCACTTTGACGCATCTTGCCTAAGCTGGCGATCATTTTCTCTCTCCCTTCTATGTATGTTAGGCATTATGTCTGAGCACTTGCAGTGGACAACTAGGTAAATTTTGAAACTGTACCTTACAGAAATTCGTAAAATAACTTCTTCCTCAGTATCTGTAGTTTAGCAAGAATTCCCCCCCCCCCCCCACCTTTTTAAGAATTCCCCCATCTCCTGATTGGATAGATGCTTTTGCTAAAGTGTTTATGTGATTTTATAACCCTTTAAAGGCAACCTATGAATTCTCTTCGAATTTTCTTTGAGGGCGGCTGTGGTATATCTATGTGGGCACCGGCATTCAAGATCAATATAATTTAAACGCCTTTGAGGTACAGAGAAGCAATAAAACCCATTGTTATCAATGTCAGGGCTGGGGAGAATGGAATGTTTATCTGAGGAGTGAGGTACAATAACTCCTGGAAGGAGAAACCTTGAGAATGACACTCTCGGGTATATAGCTTATCTTGTGTCCGGGGGCTCAGAGGGATATGATTTCACCCTGTGGGGTGGAAGTTGCCGACAAAGGGTGGAAGTTCAGCTAGTGGTGTCCAGTTATATTGGTACATTTCCCATTTATTTGGCTGTCAATATTGTTGTGATTTTTGTGCAGCTTTAATAATGAATGGGAAAAAACTTCGCACAATCACGGATGTTTTGAAAATTTGACTATACACGGTATGGCCCCATTTAGGAAAAGGGCATGCAGGGCGGTATTTTTCGATCTCAGGGCGCAAAATTATAGTACTGGGGCAGGCGGGGCGGGTTTTTTAATTTCTGAGGGCAGCGGGGCGGGCCGCCCCGCGAAAAACACCTAGGATGAACCCGGATTCATATATGAATCAGTATGCATTTAGCTACAACTTTCAATTGATATTGAAGAGAAGATAAAAAAATGATTTACCACGCTATGATATAAATAATAAGTTTGATATAAAAATGCTAAATTATACTTTGTTTATAAAGAGCAAATATATTTTAATTAAATTAAATTTTTAATTAAATGTAAATTTTAAATAATATTTAAATTTCAGATTTTTAATGAATTTTATTACTATTATGTTTATGTAGAATGGAAAACACTGCACATTTTTTACAGACGATTTTTTACAGATTGTGTATATCACATTGACAAATTTACATAGTGCAGTTACATCTAGTGCAGTTTTCATTGCAAATTGGCATATCTTCTATATTGTCCTGTATAACACATGTGGCAGAATGTATGCTGCAGGGCCTTTCCTTCTTTTACATCATAATATTTCTGTAAGCTACTGCTTGGTCTCCTCCACTTTAGGACAACATACCCTTTATTTTCTGTTATATTGGATAAATAATTTCAATACCATTGAATTGCTATGTTCCTTGTTATATGCTATCTTACAAATTTATTAGTATTGGTTAATTATAGTATTTTAAGAATTAAAAATTCATTAATAATCTAAATATTCAGTAAATTTACATTTGTAGGTTAAATCTTTAGTAACTGCATTACAGTTGTTCGCGGAATATAAATATCCAAAAAATGAAAAATAAGAAATCAAGACCTTCCGATAAAAAATTTGAAATGTATGAATTATTTATGTCTCTAATTAACAATATCCTAAGTAGTTATTGAACAAATATTGTAGGGTATATGAATCAGTACGAGATACTGGCTGTTACTTAGTATTATAACACTAATTTTTGTTTAAAAAAATGAAATTGATTTATATGCATTACTGTGCATTCTGAGTCTAAACCTACTCGTTAATGCATGGTGATGCATATATGAATCGATCACAAAAATCGAAAATATTAAAATTAATTTAAATTAAATCAATTTACAGAAATGAAAACTGCATACCTTGAACTTCATAGAATAAATTCGTTGAAGCTCTTTGAAAAAATTACTGCCAAAACACACAATATGTAAACATGGGATTCAGAAAGAAATTCTTAAAAAAAGAATAACTATACATAATGGGCATGTGTGGTGCAATTTACAGAGACCATCACAGATTACCCGAGAGGATATTCTGGTTATGGAATAAGTACTGAAAGTAGACTGTTTCTTGATTTTTGAAGGCAAAATCAGCTAAAAATTAGATTGATTCATATATGAATCAGTATGCATTGTAGGGTTAAATGTTTTGTATAACCTACCAAGTAGTATAAACATATTCTTTTAGCAATAAGATTATTCTTATATTTGACAATTTACATACCCTTGCTCTGTAAATCTGCTATAATTCTAAAGACAGTTTTCTGTTTTAAAAAAAATCTGGTTTTGAAATTATAAATTTATTTTTATTGTATTAAAATTTATTCTAAAATATATTTTATTTATAATGCATGAAACAACAAATAAAATAGTAATATTAAATTAATAAACACTTTTCATGTCTTAAACCTTATTTATTTTTGTACAGAAAAGTAAATTATACTTTAATTAATCACTGTTATGGAAAGAATTCTGTATTTATTTGAGCTTCATAGGTATTTTGCTGAAAGCAACAGGAAGACCTTGAAAAATACTGGCAATTTCATTCTGAAAAAAGGGTACAAAGTCTGCAAATGTTTAGAAGCTGTTTTTGTTAAAAAAAATAAATTTGATAAAAGTAAAATCTTGTTCAATAGCATTTGTAAAATGAGTAATGAGTAATAATAATTCATAAAGTAGAATTTTAAAGTACTTTAGATATAAAGTTCCCTTTTCCTTATTCTTACTTATTTTTCACTTTTTCTTTACTTATTCCCCCCCCCCCCTTTTTTTAATATGGTGTGAATTCATTTTATGATAATTATTCCGAACGTCGCTAATTTTTTCTGAGAGTATCTACAGATTTTTAGCCAGTCAGAGTTGGCAGCTATGCTTTGTAATTTTCAGTTAATTTTGATAGCCCTTATATACATTGTATGTCTTAGTGTTACATCACTGTACTCTAGCATTAAGGCGACACTTCAGTTAGCTTTCATACCCATGTTAACCTATGGGGGAAGTTCTCCGCAAATTACGCATTAGTAAATGAATAATTTAAAATTCTGATTTTTGCACATGATCATAGACAGTTAAATGCATTGATATCGATCATAAATTTTTAAATTTTATTTTAAATATATCTTGAAATAGAGTTAATTTGTCAAAATTTCTTAGATAAAACATCACCTTCTTAATTGCTCTATACAAAATTAACTATCAAACGTTTCAAAATTTGAAAAGCAACAATCAATAGCTTATACTTTTGGCTTCTTTTTAAGATTTTTTTTAGATTTTTGAATTTATTTGGAATTAGTATATTTGAATAGTAAATCATATTTCAACTGCTGAAACTTTTGATTTTCAACGTTAGCCACACCTTTTATCCTTCCAGGGGAAAAACAGGGTTGAAGACCCAGACCACACGACTGACCCGAAGGCTTTCAGTAGCTGTTTGTGCGGCCGGCGGGGAAACACAGGGGTGAAAATTCTTGGTATGGAGATTTGAGGGGTGGGTGGATGATTGACTGCTTGCCTCCTGGTATCGGAGAAATGAATGAAGGAGTATATTTGTTGTGTTTAGCAGATGTCTTCGATCCAGCAAAGAAAAAGAAGTCCGTGGTTGCATTACATTTTGTTGTATCAGTACAGATAATTTGGTTCACTCTGGTTTACTGTTTTTCTTCTTGCATATATTTGTTCCATACTTATTTAATGTAAATATTATATTAATTGCAGTCTTTTAGGTCACTGGAGGGTGCTTCTGGATTGTAAATAATTTGTTATAGCATGTATAAAAGTTTGGTGAACTAGTCATATTTTTCCCCATCAAAAATCCTGCTTTGTTGAATTCTGTCCCATAGTTTAATTTATGAGGATGTAAAGGACAAAGTCTTAGGACAAAGGCTGCACCGAATTTCTGCAAATTTTGTGGGCAGCTTTTGGAATAGCCCCACTTGAAATTGAGTCCATGTTTCCAGTTAGATATTAATAAAAAAAATGCACAGTTAAACCTTTTATAGACATAGCATTATGCAGACAATGTTTTTCTGGAAATTTATTTGAAGGAAATAATAATATCATGTCGCTTAACAACGGATTTAAAACCAGTGTATTTATGCAATGCAGACGATTTTTATTATTTTTTTTCCTGATTTATAATAAAGAAATGCATATAAAATAAATTTTATCAAAATTGCATTTTTGACTGGATTATATCAAATGCGGCCTTCAGGTTTAAAGATTGAGGGGATTGCTAATATTTTCAATTTATTATGTCATCTGTTTTTCTTAGCAAAAAATTTTAAATCTCACACAAGATAATCAATTGATTAACAATGTCATTTACTATACTATAGTAATTTGCACATGATTGTGAATTTTAAGTTTCTTTATATTATATTACTCAGGCTTCCGGAAATCTCCCGTCCTCGCCGGGTTAAAATTCGGCGAGGACGACCAATTTTCGGAAGTTGCCGTCCTCTCGGACGGTCTTGAGATTAGAGATTCCGTAAAAAAAAAAATAACAAATTGTTGTCATCGTAAAATTGTGGCGAAAATTGAAATGTCGTCACCTGCAAATCCCCCTAGTGTGCATTATCAACGCCTTCTTTCTAGGCGAGCCGTCAGATCTGAATTGTAACCATAGGCGATAGTTATTTTTTCCCCCTCATCCTCCACCCAGTGAATCCGATGATCGCACGAAAATGCGATAGCGCACTCACGATGGAAGTGACATGTTCTCTTCTCCTTTTCAAGGTCTACATGAGCGGAAATTTTCGGATTTTCATAAGACCGACAATACCAATGCTTAAATCCAGACCAAGCCCGAAGAAATTTATAAATGTAGAATGAACTCGGCCTGAAGATAACTGCGTCTCAGCAGGCCCGAAATAATTTGTATTCAAATATGTTAAAAATAAATTTTTCAAAATTTTGTACGAATAATTTAGTTATATTTTTTTCTTAAACATTTATCTTTACACAGCTGAAATAAAGGCAATAAGTTCATGTATTCAATTTAAATCCATTTTAAAAATTTTCAAAAGAAATATGTTCGGCCCGGTCGTAACGGATGTTTAAAAAAAAAAAAAAAAGACTCAACCCTGCCCGAAACAATAGAAAACTCAAGTCCAGCCCGGGCCTAAGCCCAAATCACCATTTAACTCTTTAAAACCCAAACTATAAAATTTTCATTTGCTGTAATAGACGGGAGTAAGTAACAAGTTTGAATTTTTGGAATGGATTCTTCTAGTTTCTGCTAGAAGTTTTTTATTTTCTTCCCCACTTTGGCTTCAACTTTAAAACTAAAACGTTTAAAATTCATTCAAGGCATTTGTTCCAGTTGTTTGACAACTGAAGTTAAAGTATGAAACATCTATTCAGTCCAAGAAGATTTTAATCTTGATTGACTACATTCCCTAGAAATTAAGAGTACCGATGAGGTTTAAACTGCTTAGAGACAAGAGGATTTATATGATTATTTATTTACCACACCTTCAAGTTACCAAACATTGAAAAAAGGAGCGATTCCTTACAGATCTTACGCCTTTGACCCCACCCATAGATCGGAATTCCGCCGGTCATATCCATTATCGGAGACTCTGCGTCGGCGACTTTCATCGCGGCGGTTAAGTGCTGTGGGGGTGGTGTATGAATATGCAGTTATCGCACTTCATCGTGAGACAGTTGGTTCTAATTTCTTATTGTTGTACGATGTATTTAAGCACATATATTAAGGAATATAAAGTGCAAAAAAATTCTTAGGAGGACGGGTAAAAAATTTCAATAGCCGTCCTCGCAGATGGGCTAGATTTTGCCGATTTCCCGAAGCCTGATATTACTCCATACAAAGAACGGGTATGCTGCTAGTTAAGTAATAAAATTTTACTCTGCACGGTGAACGCAGATGGGTCAATTGGAACCTGATACAGAAAAATTATAATTTCGGATAATAAATTAAAAACTTCTTTATTCCACGACATTCCGAATTCAAAATAAAACATTACTCTTTACAACATTCAAATTGTTTAAAGCTATAGTAAGAGAACAAAAAATTTGTTCTGGCCTGGATACAGCAGTATAAATATACACAGATTCACCAATTGTCATGTTTCATAACATCATGTGATTTATAAATTGAATAGGGAAGAAATACATTCCAAATTTAATTTTTGAGGAAATGATCATTAAGTTGTTATCATTGGCCAGTTTCAATTTGTTTTATTTTTAAATTTGTTGCAAAAAGTTTAATTGCTTCTGTACTGTGATTGTTTGTCTGGTGGTGAAAATATGAAATCCAATAAATGAATAAAAATAAGAAATCCAAGATACTGTTTACTTTAAAATTTATCACTGATATTTTATTTTCAATTTTTTCTGTGATTTTAATTTTAGTTCTTAAATTCGAATGTTTCTAAATTATCAAAATTAAATAAATTTTATTCTTAAACACAGTTCTGGTGTTTTCTTCCCTATAAGAAATATTGAATAAAAATTTATCTGAGCAAGCTGTTATAATTTGAAATTAATATATAGATAATACGAATTATTATCCTTGAATGTATTTATTCCAAACATCTTACACTTTTACTAAAATTATTAAGTTTCAAAAATATTCATAATTATTATCATAATTAAAGAAAATATTATCTATCTATACTTGCATAGAAAGTTTAATCACATTGAACTGTTTTTAACAACACTAACAATTGTGGCTTATGACATGTTTGTTTTGCTACTACTGCAGCGCATATTTGATGCTGATGAGTAGCTAGAGTGATTGCACTGGTCACTGAAAAATGAAGAAAGCATTTTTTGAAAACATAATCTCAGTCTTTTTCATACCTTCTCATCTTCAACCAAAATGATAAATAAAAACTCACTTTTTTTTATAGTAATACTCATTCTTGATTTGTACATACTTTTAAATTTGGGTTCCTTTTCATTTAATACTATATGTGATGAACTTGTGTTTAATTCCTTAAATGGCAAATTTAATTAGCATACAAGCCAACAGGTTTCAATGTATTGGAAACTTTTCAGGCCGGTTCAGGCTGTGTTGGGGTTGCTTTTGAGTGTTTACGGTACGGATCAGGCTCAGGTGAATTCCATTGAAAAATATCTCGGGCTTTGGCCGAGTCAAATCTTGACATTTTTGGGCTGGGAAAAATGTTAAAATTAGAGCTGTGCAGACATCTAGTCTCTAAATAACTGACTTTTGATTTTCGACTTTTCCCTCTTTTCTGCCGGCTCCAAAAACTGGGATTTTTCCAAATTTAGATAATTTCCTCCCTTATTGTAGTGACGCAGTAGCCGGCACACTTTTTTTTTTTTAATTCTTAAATTCTAAAAACTCCTTACTTATTCCAATTTTTTATTTATTTATTGAAGGCAAAAATGGGTTGCTTTTTTAGTTCAAGGATTCCAGAATGACAAACTGAATGAGGATTGAGTAGATATCTTTTATCACATGTGTGTTTAGGAAACATTTTGAAACTTTTTAATTTTGAAGGGGGGGGGGGGTTGAATCCCTCCCCTTCAACCCCCCCCCCCATTCTCGTGATATCCATAAAAAATCTTGCCTAAAAATTTACACTGCGCGAGAATTTCTCTCTCTCCACTTCCGGCCTAAAATTATTTTTTCCTTCAAACTGCATACCGAGAAATCCGATGACTAGAGATGCAGATTCACGGTGGCCAGCTCGCCATTGGTGACTAAAATTATTACAGTAAGTCGCCATTTCTGGCGACCGAAATTTCTCCTGAATCCTTTCAGTCCCACGACGCCTGCGGCCGCATATCGTGATCAGTCGCCTCATTGTTGGAAAAAATCAATACATCGCGATTCACGTTCCCGTGAACGGGCGTTTATGCAAATTTAATATGAACGACTCTTCCCGTTCACCGGCGTGAACCGTGACGTTTTTCAACATGAGGTTTCATGCAAATCAGTTCTCAATGCGTACGCATCTGATTTGCATATCCGGGGGCGTTTCCGGAACAGTCCATTCTCTGATATATAAGGCAGAGATTTCTTGAAGCAAACATCAAAGAGAGTTCCCACTCAGTCTGATCCAGAACGGAGCGGAGAAGGCTTTGTAAGACATAGACACTGATGGTCTGATGCAGGCAGACAGAAATGCTTTAGACAGAAGCACTGCGGGATATCGTTTGACGACGGTTTTTAGTCGAGACGGATGCAGAGATGGTCAGTTTAGACCAGTATGTATTGAACATAAAATTTACTTACATGTGTCTGGAAATTACGTTAAATATTCTTCTGATGTCTTATCCTTTGGTTTTCCTTTGCCAAGTGTGATACCTTCAATGGTGGCTGCAAATACACGCAAGTGATAGAGGTAGTATAGTTACTTACTACCCATGCTTCAAGGAATTTCTGTCTGGTTATTTACAACTGAAAACTTTTTGTACATAGTATTTTTTTTATGTTTTGTGGCATGGAAACCTGGAATGTGTAACTTGCCTAGTTATGTTTCTCACGAAATAAAGTGAACAATGTTTTTCTTTGAAACTGGATCTGCATACTTTTATGACCCAGCCAACACTTATTGACTATGCCAGTGCGTACTTTGCTGTTCATCTTGCTTCTTCAAATTTTAAATTTTCCAACAGTTGTTGCGAACCGCGGACTGATTGCCGTGCGATCGCGGACCTCGATTCCGTAGCTACGTGTGAATCGCAGTCAATCAATCGCGATTTGGGCACACTAAAAGTACTATGTGTTTCTAATTAGCGAGGTATTTTATAGAAAAGTGGCTTCCCCGCTTGTGCGAGTCGCAAATTCGATCAAATAAAATTTTGCTTTTTTTTAATAGGATTCTTTCATGGATTTGAATAATGCTCTTTCCGAGTACTGCCCGCATTTTTCGTGTTTTGCTCGAGAAATTTTCTTCTTTCAGCGGACAAAAATCCTTTCCCCGTACACAGTATGTCTACAGGTTACAAAAATCTGAAAAATGTCGTGAAATTGGCCATATATGCCCCAAAAATGTTGCAAAATTTGAACAAACAACAAATTTTTTATCAGAGACATTCCTTTCTTACATCTGAAAATCTGTTTCTCCGCGATTGCGAAAACGGCGTTCGCATACGACAATTCCCACAGTTTCTGAGGAGAGATGACCAATAAATATCTTCTTGCTATTTTTACAATATATTTGTATCGACTGAATTTTTTTATAATTATTTCGTTCAATATACAAAGAATAAAAACTAAACCATTTTTCTACCGTATTATTAATAAAATGAAGGGTTATTTTGCAACAGCATCATGAAAATCTGCATTTGTACGCGATCCTCGGCATACCTCGTTTAATTTGAAAAATATTTCCCAATTTTCCAATCTGTTTGCATCGACTACAGTGTTTGTAATTGTTCGCGTTTTATACAGAAAAATTATTTTACAAACGTATTATTTATGAAATAAAGGGCTATTTTGAAAACAAAAAGAGAAACTTTTCAAACAAAATGGCTAAAATCACATGACCGGCTTGAGATTCAACAAAAGGTCGATGCAACCCTTATGTTCTGCAAGTTTTGTAAAAAATACAATACAAAGAATCCATTTTCAAATATCAAGTCAAAATTATTACCTAATTGTATTGAAAAAGTTTTCGGCGATAAAAAATCGTTAAAGTTTTTAATTGCTATTACTGCATGAAAATTGATCATAAAATGATTTTAAAAATCAAAATATAAAGTAAATACAGTCTGCCCTCGACTTTTGCAGTTTACAGACAAAAAAATTGTAAATTCGCATGTGAGTCATTTTACATAAAATAACCCATGTAGACATTTTTATGACAGCAAATAAAATCATAACGTAAGCATGCGGGGGAAGTCAGGAATTTGAGTATTTTTGCTAACAAGTAGGGGGGGGGGGAATAAAATTACCAAAAATGTGCTTACTTAATACTTAAACAACTCCTAATTAATTTTTAAAAATAATGTTAGTAAGAATGTTAAAAGAATGTTAGATTTAAGAATTATAAAAATTTAAATATCGAAGAATATGAGTTATAGTTAATGCTTTCTTTTCTATTACTTTCTAAATTAGCATTGTTAAAAAAAAATGAAATTTTAAGTTTCTCTCCTTATGACAGAGAATCTCAAAATTTTCTGGAAGGGGAGAAATTCTCCCCCTCTTTTCCTGACTTAGTGGGAACCCTGCCGGAGGTATGCCTGAAAGAAACACTGGTTTCAAATGTATTCGGGTGTTGTGCTTACAAAATTTGTCGGCGAATAGATTTGCTTTATCGTAATGAGGTCCGCCCATACAAATCCCCTCCCCCCCCACACACACCGTATTTGATTTTTTTGTAAATTTTTTATTTTTGTCTTTTCTATCCTCCAAACAAATATATTATAGGTCCAGCCCCCACTTGAGTTATGCCTGTTCCAAAGTTAGGATTTTTGTGTTGCAACTTCTCTCTATTCTATCATTGGCAACTTCTCTGTATTCTATCTCTCTATTCTATCATCTACTATTATTATTATATATATATATATATATACACACACACACACACACACACACACGATTCGAACACATCGGTTGTCATGTGATTGAACCCTGGGAGCTGAACGACATACCTGTCAAGTGCCTGTTTATTTTCGCATCGGCTACTGGTAGAGATCTTTCTCTTTTGGGGTAGTACAATAGACCTCTGGTCGATGTGCTGGGCTCTTCTGGAGCCACCCACCTTCATATCATTCATTCATTCATACACACACACACGGTACAACCTCTAAAACCCAGACTTTGCCGATTCCGGATTTTCGATTTTTCCGTATTATAGAATTTGAATAAAATTCAGATTTAATATTAACTAAATACACTATAAAGCACTATTTTTAGTAAAAATAATGACAAAAGTTAAGTTAATCAATTAAAACATATTATTTAATCTAAAAAATAGGGCGAAAGAAATTTCTAAGAAAAAATATACACATTAATAATTTAGAATGTGTGAACGAAAAGAAATGATAAAATTACATTTTATCGTTTCATTTAAATATTTGAATTAATATTTGTTATTTCATTAATTTTGGTTTATGAGAAAGCAGTTTTCTTTATCCTGTAGATCACTGTAGATGGACATTATTTCTGCTCAGTTATAAAGCTTATTTGTTAGACCTTTAATTGCATGATTGATTGTTTGCATAAGATTATCAACGGGTATTTTTTCTTCTCCACATTTATCGTCACTACTTTGATCTTTTTTTAAATTTAATATCATATCGCGAATTTCACCATCATTTAATTTATTTACGATTGGTTCATTGTCATAACAGTGCAGAACTTTCGGTTTTGTCGAGATCGGCTTTGTCAAGATTTAATGAAGCGCCGAAAGATTTAATGAAGTGCCGAGATTTAATAAAGATCGAAGATTAGAACTTTTGACGATGTATTTAAAGGTGTAAATGTGTTTAAACCGTTTTTGCTATTAACGAACGAAGAACAAAAAATAAGAACTTAAAAGCTTTATTTATTTTCTAGATATAATGTTATGTTTAAAAAGGCTGATGACTCTGAAAAGAGTAAAAACTTTATTAGTAATAGTCAAATATGTAAAAAATATCGCAGTAGATAAAATAAATATCCTAATAAATAATTTGGCATCACGTCTGATGTTAAAATAGCAAAATTAAGCACACATCCACAACAGAAGGTCTTTATTTCATTTCCTATAAGACGTACAAAAGTTTAAAAAAAAAAGGCCATTAATTAATTTTGCTAAAATAAATATCTTTTCCAAAAAAGAAAAATATCTCTCCTCTCAATGATTTTTCTAAATTACGATGAGTCATTACTAGGCTGCAGCTGCACCTGGATGTGGTGGGACAGGGAAAGCGAAGAAAGGAATTGGCTTAGTTCGTAATCAAACGCAGCCGATCCCCTTGAGAGGTCTGTGTGTTAATGACCTTGTTGCTCGGTTCTGTGTGATATGATATTATTTAGTTATTTATTTGCTATTTATAGTATGTAAATATGGCTTTCTGAACAAAAAAGGCAAAATATGCAGTCGATTTCAAGCTGACACGTTCAACGACAACGAAAAACTCGTCAGATATCTGGAGCGGGTGGGGGGAGGCGGGAGATTCTGGAGACAAAACAGAATACATTGAAGAATGGGATTCGTACTACGAAGTGAACAAAATAAATTTCTTTGAGCTTTAATATGAATTCTCAGAATTTTTGATTTAATTGAAAAATCTGTCATAAAATTTTACGATAACGTTTTAAAGTGTTTAATATTAAAAATTACATTGTTTTAGAAAAATGTCTTTTTCAATAATCAGAAAAGGAAATTATATTAATAAAAATTCAGTATCTAAATAACGATGTATATTTTACGCAAAATAATTCATCGGGAGTTGTGACTTGGATAAGGGATTAACTCTAACAACGTAATTCATGCTCCAATCACGAGCCCAATCTATGGCCGTCCATCTAAACTTTGGTTTCATTTCGGGGTTTAGAAAATCGACCAGAAAATACGGTATTTGTTTATAAAATATAATTCCATATAAATTATCTTACCCTGTTGTTTTAATTCCGTGACTTCATCAGTCTGGGGAAAAAAAAAAAAACGAAAATTTGGAAAACGTCCGGATTTTCGAGTTTGTACTGTATGTATTGTATCATTGGATTTTTAAATTTTTTTAATTATATATATATATGTTTGATTTCTATTGAATTCTTTTGAGGCATAAATTCTACAAGTAGTTACATTTTAAATTCACAAAAGGTACTCTTGAAAGTGCTTGATATTTTATTCTGTATTTGTCTAGTTTATTTATTTTCAGGCATAATCTCATAATACCTGGGAAATGCAAATTTAATGATTTATGGCTGTGCTCTGAAAATAAAATCCTATTTAAATGGTTATCTCTAGTGACTAATGATATATATAAAGCATATTGCAAGATATGCAACTCTAAATTTGACACAAGTCATAGTGGTATTGGCTGCATTAAAACACATGCTAAACGGAAAAAACATTCAATTCTAACAAATGCATTATTAAATAGAATTCAAATGAATATTGCTTTTAAAACTTCTGAAAAGCAAGACAGAAAATGTTCTGTAAAGGAAGGAAAAGGCCAAGCTGTTGATCCAACTGTAAAAAATATAGAAAATAAACTGTAAAAAATATGGAAAATTTGAGCAATGTAATTAAGCGCAAATAAAATAATAATGCAGCATACCGCTGTTGATGTGCTTTAGCTCCTTCGTCAGTACTAAGAAAACTAATTTACTTACCTTTTGCAAGTGTTTTTTACTTATTGATTATTTATTGAAATTGAACAATTAGAAAAAAAAATTGGGCTAACTGAAAAGAAAATAATGAAATGTGTTTAATGAATAAAACAAGTAATACTTTGTATAAAACAGCATAAAAGTTCAGGTAATTCCCAAAAGTGGAAAATTTGAGCAATGTATTTAAGTGCAAATAAAATAATAATGCAGCATACCGCTGTTGATATGCTAGAGCTCCTTCGTCAGCACTAGGAAAACTGATTTACATTGTTTTTTTACTTATAAATTCCCGAGAACTGTGTCATTAGAAAAAAATCCAGTTCACTTTTTATTAAGAAAATAAATACATGAGAGTGTTGGAAGTTATGGTGTTTTATACAAAGTGTTAATTGTTCTATATATTTTAATATCAGAGGTTACCATTTTTAAGATATTATAATTTTATATTACACATTTAATTTTTCACTTAAAATGTCATTTACATATCAATTTGTTTAGGCCAGCAAAATAATTTCAATATAAGTTATTGAACTGAAGTTTTTATTTGTTTTCGTTTTTTCCTAAGGAGAATCTGTAATAAGTGCAATTTAAGTTTTTTGTGATCCGACTTATGCTTTGTTTTCATTTTGAAAACTGTTTATTGATACAATTTGATACTTAAATAGTATTTTAATTAATTTTCCAGACTAGACTATAAACAATAAGTAAAAGAATAGTGTTTTTCAAAAGATATTTTGAAGTATAATTACATATAATTGACCAACATAATTAAGTAAAGTCAGGAATTTATTTTGGTAAGTCCCCAAAAAGTCAAGAAAAGTGATGAAATTGACTTTTAGAAACTCTGTAGACACCTTGGTGAACCAGTAATTTTTTTCCTTCAAAATTCCGACTGTGTTAAGTTCTGTCCCGAAGTTGAATTTTTGAGTGTGAAAGCCCCAGGCCGCCCGGCTCGTCCAGAGGACTTGGAGCAACAAAATGGACGGGAATTTTTGAGTGTATAAAAATTTAGTCTTCTAGATCACTGTGGCTTTTAAAGGGTTTGTAAAAACAAAACACATGCAGAACAATTATTATATAGATCTTTATTGAGTTACTATCTCTACAAATAAAATCATTTTTCTCTAAAAACACTGAGAAAGTGCAGTAACACTACTGGAGTTTAGCTATTGAAATAGAATTGCAGTTCCGCAGTACCCGTGAAGAAGTGACCACTGTTGCTATTCATTACTATGCAGAACTGAGAGTTCCGAGTAACCTCGGTTGAGAAATGCTGGTTGAAACAAATCATTTTCAACACAAGGAATTTTCATGCTAAATACTTAATTTCCAAATACATCCGGCAAGGCTAAAAAATGTGGTATGTAGAATATATACATGCATCACACATTCTTGGTGCTGTATCGTCCATTTCAAATTTTATACAATACACTGTAATGTATACTATTTAAAAAGGAGAGAATGATATATTCAAAATGACTAAATAAATATTAATTTTATAACATCGCTCTGGACTCATAGGCATAGAAATGTCATAAATTTTATTTTTTAATTCCAGTTTTTTAATACACATTTCAATGTTGTACCTGGATTAGTCTCCGGAACACACATTGAAGTTACACACACATATATATATATATATATATATATATATATATATATATATATATATATATATATACTAGAATTATATTATAATCGATTAGGAGAACTCTTTGGCTATTCCTTGACAAGAAATAGAATGGATAGGAAACTTTCCTTTCAGTAAGTGAGAAAAGCCTCCAGTTTCATTTTGTCATTCTTTCACTCATTTACCTCGTCCACCAAACCACACACCCTTTACTCCCTTTTATCCCCTTGGACGGGCGAGCAAGTCATAAACTATAGAGGTCCAAGGGTCTTTTGTTACCTTACTTATTCTCATTGGCCCATTAGATGTCAATCATTTGAAAAAAGGAACTGCCCATCTCTCTTGCCACCAGTTGCAATTTTCAAGGAGCGGAGATATTTTTTAACTGAAGCATCCCCTTAAATGCATTATTAAATGGATTTAAACAGGCGAAAGCATTTTTTGATCGCATTCATACACTCACAAATACAACTTATTACAGAGATTTGAATTATTCAAAATGATTCATTCAAATTAAACAAAAAATAGAAAGAAATTTTAAATTTTATCTATTTTTTACAAACTAGCACCAATAATCAGGTGCTGTATATTTTGTATTTAATTAAATATATTTCTGATTGTATTGTGCATTTAAACTAATAAAATACCAAATAAAATATGTTTGCTCTAAATCTACTTAAATATTAATCCAAGAAGGTTGTTTTAACTTAACATATTAAAAATATAGATATTTTCTTTAGAGAGTGTTTTACTTTTTTAAATATTGCAACTTGTGATAAGCAATGCACTATAAATAGTGTATTAAAATCTTTAAAATATCACACAAATTTTCTAAAGATATGTCATATGTGCCAACTCTACTGAATTCAGTGGAAGACTCCCGATTTCTCCCTTTTGAAGACACATCTCCCGATTTTAACGATGTTTTGAAATCGTACATTGAATCTGTACATTTAGGGATAATATCCCAAAAATTTCCCTATATAAGGGATTTTTTAGCTAAGTGGGAAATTTTTCTCTATTTGATCAAAAGTACGTCCATAAGATTACAGATGCAGACATGCCAACTCTCTGGATTATGGCCGGAGACTCCGGATTTTTCATTACTTCTCCGGCCTCTAGATTACTAACGAAATTCTCAGTTTGTTTTTGTTTGAAATTTATCAATTAACCAGACATGGTATAATTCCTCGGAAACACCGATTTTCCACTTTTTTAGGACTGATTCCTACCATTCCCGGGATCATAGCAAATCCATAATAAAATGCAGGGTAATGCCAATCAAATTTACTGAGATTTACGGCTGCGTGTAATGTAAATTAAGATCTCGATCGCTAATTTTATGAAACTAATAAATATACTTCAAAGGTAGTCTAATTCAGCATAAATCGCTAAAATGTTATTTTGTTCATTAATTTCGCATAAACACTGTGATTAATTCAGTTTGTTCTCATTAATCACCGAGAGTGCAATAGTATCTTTTTCCATCCATCTCAATCTTCTACATATTGCATTTTTGATTGACTAAACTAGCTTATTTTCATATTCTGATTAATTATTACGGTTAATTTCTTAATTATTTTCACATAAACAGTGCAGTTGTGCAATTCAGTTACTTCGCGTGAATTGCCGAGAGTACGTTAGTATCTTTTCCCATCCATCTCCATCATTTAAATGTTGTATATTAGATTGACTAAACTAGCTTATTTTCATATTCTGATTAATTATTACTGTTAATTTCTTAATTATTTTCGCATAAACAGTGCGATTGCACAATTCAGTTACATCGCATGAATTGCCGAGAGTACGTTAGTATCTTTTTCCATCTATCTCCACCATTTAAATGTTGCATATTAGATTAACTAAACTAGTTTATTTTCATATTATGGCTAATTAAGGTTAATATTTTAATTATATTTGCATAATACAAATTTTTCTATTTTGAAAAATGGGTAGTATAAACTCTGTGAAGGGATATTTTCCAAAAAGTGGTATTAAAGCAATGATTTAAGCAAATAAAAGTAATGCGGAGTGTGAACATATTTTTAGCCACCTATGAAAAATTAAAACTAAGTTTCGCACCTCAATTTCTGATGATAACCTAAATAACTTGATCATTATGAAATGTAATTTAAATGGTAAATGCTATGAGCAGCAACTAGATAGTAAATTTTTATTAAAAGCCAAATCTGCAACTTTTATAAAAAATAAAATGTAGCTATCATAAAGCTAGTCTTCTTTATTTCTTGTGTATATGTGTATTTATAAATATGTATATAATTCAAATTTAGGGAGGGGAAATGGAGATGAGAAAAGTCCCTGTTTTTCCCTAAACGTATGTTGTTTTTATACTGCAATGTTTGTTATGACATTGAAATACACACTTTAAGAAATTATTGAATTTTCTTCAGTGAGGGTTGGCAGGTATGATATCTAATAAGTGTTAATATCATTAAGGCATGAGATTCTTCTGTGGATTCGCGAATTTCTGCTTTTGGGTTTGTTTATTTTCCAGAGTATTTCCACTTTTCTCAAGGAATTGTCTTTTTTTTTTTTTTTTTTTGTGAATCTCGCATATTACGAAATCTCTCTGTAAGCAGGGTGTCTGTCTACAGGTCAGGAAAGTCCAGAAGAAGTTTTGAAATCGGTTACAAGTGTTCAAAATGTCATGAAATGAGAAGCAAAGTCATGAATTTTGAGATTGGAGTTTTTCAGATTTTGCATCTGCAAATCTGTTTCCTCGCAATTGTAAAATTGACACTTGCAAATGACGATTCCTTCCATGTCACAAGGGAGATGACCAGTGATTATCTTTTTCCCACTTTATTATTGATAATGGGCTATTACGCAGCAGTTTTATGAAAAACAGCATTTGTACGCAATCCTTAGTATACCATGTTTAATTGTGAAAATATTTTTCACTTATCAGTACATTTATGACTGAAATTTTCCACTTATCAAGCCATTTACAATTCTGTATCGACTAAAATTTTAATAATTATAATGCGTTTTATATAAAAGTTGCTTTTCAAACATATTATTAATGAAATTAAGGACTATTTTATAGTAGTACCACAAAAAACAGCGTTTGCATATGATTTGTGGTGTCTCGTTTAATTATGAAAATATTTTTCACTTATGCAATGTTTGCATCAATTAAAATTTTAATAATTATTACGAATTTTTATCAAAAAAGTTGTTTTTCAATCATGATATTAATGAAATGAAGGACTATTTTACAGTAGTGTCACAAAAACAGCATTTGTATCTAATTCGTGATGTATCTCGTTTAATTGTGAAAATATTTTCCACTTATGTAATCCATTTGCATCGCCTAATATGCTAATAATTATTATGAGTTTTATACAAAAGTTGTTTTTCAAACATTAATGAAATAAAGGACTATTTTACAAGAGTATCATTGTGTAGAAGTGTCAGATCAATTGTATAGAAAGCTTAAGGTTTATTAACATGTTTTGATCTTACAATTTATGTTGAATTGCTGAAGATGAGATATCTCTATTTTGTATCATAGAAAATTTAAAATTTCATAAAATGTGTATTTAAAGTTAAATATTTCCATTTTGAAGAATTTAATTGTTATATACACAATAGAGCTGATGCAGTTTTAATTTCATTTTACAATTAACAAGATAAAGTAAATGGGGGTCCATCATGTAGTTTTCTACACAAATTCAAAATTTTCTCTTTTTTTAATCTTTCTGCAATCTCATGCCTGATAATCCTAAATACAAATTTCAGATTTTCTGAATTAATTTGTGTCCAAAATGGCTAAGTGTGTCAGAAATTTTATTTTTGTTAGTTTTAACAGCAAATAGTGACTAAAGCATTATTATGTATGTACCTTAAGGGATAGTTCATTTACTTTTTAATATATAAATAATATAAGAATTTAATTCATTGTTTTATATTTTGCGTAAGAGGGGGAGTGCAAAAGGTTGGATGGATACTGCTGATCTAAATAGTAGTTTGCATATACTTTTCCTGAAGATTTCTGTATAAATGCAATAATTGTATGTTACCAGCAATTTTTTAATCATGAACACCTGTGTAATAAATATATTCTGTAGAAAATTTCATTATTGTCTAATTAAATTTTGCAAAAATTTGGGATTTTTTTTATTATTTGCATTGATAAGCATCTTTTGTTATTATAGATTCACATTTCAGACTATGAAGTGATATCCTTGACACTTTTAAATGCTGTTTTAAGGAATATTTTAGCTTATCATGATATGCTGGCATGTATTTAGTCCTGTGCTTGTTTTTTTATACTTCAATCTCAATTTCATTGATAGAGAAGCTCTTCCCAGATGCATTCATTACTGCATTTTAGATAACATTTTTGTACTTTATAAAGTTAAATAATAAAATTGCAAAGTGCTAGTTTGCAATAAACTTGTTTGCTTTCTATTAGTGAGGAATTTTCACCTATTAAGATTTGTAAAACTTCAGGAAAGAAAAAGAATGATTTATTTACTTACAGAATGTTAATATATATATATTTATATATTTTTAAATTTCTGTCACTTGTTTCTGATATTAATTAAAAGCCCTATTTTAGGTCCAAAATGTCACCCAAGGAGCAGCTACAGACTCTTCATGCATTATCAGAAATTGTTACATGTCATATGGGTATAAGAGAACAGATAGAAGTAATAAAAATAATAGATCCATCTGCTACTATTTCAGCACAAGATACAGAGTTTGCATTAGGTAATGTATAAATACTAGAAGTTTGAGTTAATAAAATCGGCGGGAAAATGTAGTTTGAGAAATGTTTTATTTTAAAAAGTGTTGAATTAAAAATTATAAAGTAATGTAAGAAAAGGGTCTAGAAAGCTATTTTTTACTTAACCCTCTGCTCCCTCATGCTTGTTAACTCCCGCAACTTTCTTTGCGAGTCGGGAGGCTTCGCTTCCTACTCTTGCCGTCTGCTGTGCATGCATAATACATCCTTTAGGGTTTCTCTTGCTCTTGAGGATAATCAACCCTGGATTTGGATTCACAAACTCTTTAAATCCGACTGGTATATAAGATTTCCTTTATGTTCTCTGGTCGAATGTACTCGCCAACTCCCGGTGCACATGGGTCCCGACACCGGTTTGTTGCTTATTTGTAGCTGGAGTTACTTACCAGGCTCACAAAGGAAGATGGAGTTTTGTAATCAAAGTTCAAAGAATTCATTTTAATCTCCCTGTAGGATTTGCTAGTTTTTAACTCTAGAAGAAAAGTGGGATGTAGGTAGAAGATTTATAAAGGGAGAAAGAAGTGTGTGCAGTAAAGAAGCTGGACAATATCAGGTTCAACACTCTTTCTGGGAGATAAACTTCTAGAGGATGGGGTCAAGGTTGATTAACTCTTGGAATTGCAATTATCTGTGAATGGAAGGTGATTCAAGAAAGGGGGGTGAAATGAAAGAAAAGGGGGTTTAACCATACCTGCCAACTTTTACGTATTATGTGTAAAATTTACACATTTTAACTGCTCTTTACGCTTTTACGCATATATTGCTATATTTTACGCATTTCCGCATGTATTTGAATTTTTTAACATTACTAGGAAATCAATCTTCAGCAAAATTCTCCAGCTTTTTTTGTTTGAAATTTATCAATTAACTAGACATGGTATAATTCCTCGGAAACACCGATTTTTCGCTTTTTTAGCTGTGATTTCTACCATTCCCGGAATCGTAGTAAATCTATAATAAAATGCAGGGTAATACCAATCAAATTAATGGAGATTTACAACTGCGTGTAATGTAAATGAAGATCTCGATTACTTATTTTATAAATGTCGAACAGTAGTGTCGAGTGTCGACTTTACAGTAAGTCGCCAGAAATGGCGACTTACTGTAATAATTTTAGTCGCTAATGGCGACCTGGCCACCGCGAATCTGCATCTCTAGTCATCGGGCATCGGATTTCTCAGTATCCAATTTGAAGGAAAAAATAATTTTAAGCCGTAAATGGAGAAAGAGAAATTCTCGCGCAGTCTAAATTTTTACGCGAGATATTTTATAGATTTCGCGAGAATCTCGCAGGTTCACGCTGAAATGGGACCCCTGCTGTAAACGCAATTGACAAGTTTGTATTATACTATATGTAATATGAATTAAATCATGATTTTTCCAATGTAGTACAGTACGCGACCTCTTATTCGGCATTCTAATATCTGGACTCTCCCAAAACTGGAATGCGGCAAAATAATGTCAAATTCTGCGCCAACATTCAATTATTTGTCAAAAATTGCGCCAAATAGCGGTATTTTGTTTAAAATCCCACCAAATGATTTTTTGCCTTAATTAGCAATATTAATAATACAACCTCGAAAATCCGGACTTGCCGATTCCGGATTTTTGGTTTTTCCGGATTATAGAATTTGAATAAAATTCAGATTTAATATTAACTATATACACTAAAGCACTATTTTTAGTAAAAATAATGACAAAAGTTAAGTTAATCAATTAAAACATTATTTAATCTAAAAAATAGGGCAAAGGAAATTTCTAAGAAAAAATATATACATTAATAATTTAGAATATGTGAATGAAATGATAAAATTACATTTCATTATTTCGTTTAAATATTTGAATTAACATTTGTTATTTCATTAATTTTGGATTATGGGAAAGCAGTTTTCTGTATCCTGTAGATGGACATTTTTTCTGCTCGGTTATAAAGCTTCTTTGTTCAAGGCCTTTAATTGCATGATTGATTGTTTGCATAAGATTATCAATGGGTATTTTTTCTTCTCTGCATTTATCGTCGCTACTTTGATCTTTTTTATTTAATATCATATCACAAATTTCGCCATCACTCAATTTATTTACTATTGGCGCATCATCATTACAGTGCAGAACTTCCGTTATATCGGCTTTTTTTAGATTTAATGCAGCGCCGGAAGATATAATGAAGTGCCGAGATTTAATAAGATCGAGGATTAGCACTTTTGACAATATATTTAAAGGTGTAAATGTGTGAAACCATTTCCGCTAATCGCTAAACGAATGAAGTTTTATTTATTTTCTAGATAAAATGTTATGTTTAAAAGGGCTGATGACTCTGAAAAAAGTAAAAACTTTATTAGTAATAGTCAAATATGTAAAAGATATCGTAGTAGGTAAAATAAGTATATTTTCAAAAAAAAAATATCTCCTCTCAATGATTTTTCTAAATCACGATGAGTCATCACTAGGCTGCAGCTGCACCCGTACGTGATGGGGCAGGGAAAGTTAAGAAAGGAATTGGAATTTGCTTATTCCGTAATCGTAAACGCAGCCGACCCCTTTGAGAAGTCTGTGTGTTAATGACCTTCTTGCTGGTTCTGGGCGATACGATATTATTTAGTTATTTATTTGCTATTTATAGAATGTAAATATGGCTTTCTAAACAAAAAAGACAAAATATACAGTCAATTTCAAGCTGACACGTCTGACGAGAACGAAAAACGTGTCAGATATCTGGAGGAGGGGGGCGATTCTGGAGACAAAACAGAATACATTGAAGAATGGGATTCTTACTACGAAGTAAACAAAAAAAATTTCCGTGAGTGTTAATATGAATTCTCGGGATTTTTAGATTTAATTGAACAATCTGTGATAAAATATTGCGATAACGTTTTAAAGTGTTTAATATTAAAAATTACATTGTTTCAGAAAAATGTCTTTTCCAATAATCAGAAAAGGAAATTATAATAATAAAAATTCAGTATCTAAATAACGATGTATATTTTACGCAAAATAATTCATCAGGAGTTGTGACTTGAATAAGGGGGAGGAGGGATTAATGCTAACAACGTAATTCACGCTCCAACCACGAGCCAAGCTACAGCCGTCCATCTAAACTTGCGTTTCATTTCAGGATTCAGAAAATCGACCTGAAAATACGGTATTTGTTTATAAAATGTGATTCCATGTAAATAATCTTACCCTGTTGTTTTAAGTCCGCGACTTCGTCAGTCTGGGAAAAAAAAATTGAAAATTTGGAATACGTTCAGAATTTATAGGTTTCCGGGTTTTGGATGTCCGGATTTTTGAGGTTGTACTGTATTATAAATTAATGCGTTGAAGTCTACATTTTTCTCACTTCAACTGTTTGCATTTTAGTTAACCAAGTATATTTTTCATATAGATTGTAAAAAAGCTTTATTTAATACATTTATGTTTTTAAAATGAATTATAATCGTAAACGCAGCCGACCCCTTTGAGAAGTCTGTGTGTTAATGACCTTGCTGGTTCTGGGCGATACGATATTATTTAGTTATTTATTTGCTATTTATAGAATGTAAATATGGCTTTCTAAACAAAAAAGACAAAATATAGAGTCAATTTCAAGCTGACACGTCTGACGAGAATGAAAAACGTGTCAGATATCGGGAGGAGGGGGGAGATTCTGGAGACAAAACAGAATACATTGAAGAATGGGATTCTTACTACGAAGTGAACAAAAGAAATTTCCGTGAGTGTTAATATGAATTCTCGGGATTTTTAGATTTAATTGAACAATCTGTGATAAAATATTGCGATAACATTTTAAAGTGTTTAATATTAAAAATTGCATTGTTTCAGAAAAATGTCTTATCCAATAATCAGAAAAGGAAATTATAATAATAAAAATTCAGTATCTAAATAACGATGTATATTTTACGCAAAATAATTCATCGGGAGTTGTGACTTGAATAAGGGGGAGGAGGGATTAACGCTAACAACGTAATTCACGCTCCAACCACGAGCCAAACTACAGCCGTCCATCTAAACTTTCGTTTCATTTCAGGGTTCAGAAAATCGACCTGAAAATACAGTATTTGTTTATAAAATATGATTCCATGTAAATAATCTTACCCTGATGTTTTAAATACGCGACTTCGTCAGTCTGGGAAAAAAAAATTATAATTATCTATAATGACATTTGAGAGCATTCCAGTAAGCTTTAGAAAAAGTGTTCTGAATTACGGAAAAACCCCTTATCCCGAATGCCTGAAGTCCCAAGCATTCCCGATAATAGATCCTGTACTTTATTGTTTTTTTAGGTATGTGAAATTCTCTGGTTTAACACTTAAAATGTCTGTCGCGGTAAATTTGACAACAAAAATTTGAGTAAATTATTCAAATTTTTGTTTCCAGCTTTTTTGCTTTTTTTTGGCAATCTCATCCCCGAATTAAAAGTTCATAATTTTCTTTTTTTTAAAGCAGAATCTTGTTAAACAAAAGATTAAATTTGTGGGTCAATTAAAGTTAAAAATTTTACTTTGATAGAATTTAATAGTAGACCAAATCTGCATACCAGACTGACATAGATGACTTTTGTTGTGTTCTTTACACACGATATTTGCATAATTGTAAATCTTGATTGTACATTCAATTTTTTATTTTGTATTAGAAATGGATACACTCAACATACATTATTTGTTAATAGTTCAAATTCTAATAGTTTATATGTGGTTTGTTGGTTCTAATTATTGTTATAGTAATTGCTATATGTAAGCTGTTATTATATTATAGCTGTATATTGCTATATAATATAGCTATATATTGTTATATAATAAGCTGTTATTGAAGTTTTTGTGGTTTTTTGCAGACAGTTCCAGCTTGAATGATGCAAAAATGAAAAGGATACAAGATTTTGTATATAAACATGGGTTTAGCCTTACGAATTCTAAAAAGTTAAATAGTTCCTCATCAAGTACTTTTTCACCTGAAAAATCATCAGGGGCAAGCAAAATTTTCTCTAGAAAAGCAAGTTCAAGAACAAAAAGGAGGCAAAAAGTATGCTTGTCTTTAATTTCTGGAATCTAAATCTGCATTTTTTATGTTTATATGAAATACATTTTGTAACTCTGGAGATTTATTAAATGCGATATTCAAATTATTTTACTGTTAAGTTTACAATTTATATTAGCATTTATTTACCTCCTTAAGAGGATTGTCTTCTCAAAACGGAAAATAATTTCGGTTGTCAGCGCTCATAGCCGGAGGGAGAAATAGGTGTTGCCAAAAATGTGCTTTCCCCTGCATAGAACTATGATTGACAAGTCTCCTACCCTTTGAAGCAATGCGATGTTTTTTTACACATATTTCACTTCGATCAGAGTATACAGGGTTGTTGTTGTTGAGACCCAGACCGTCCGACCTACCAGAAAGGTGTAAGGTAACTGTATGGACGGCCGGGAAGTGCCACCCAATAGAGTATACAGGGTGTTTCTTTCAAGCATACTCCCCCCGGAAGACATTTTATGAAACCTAGTTTCTATTTATGTTGCACAGCATTTAGGTATATTTATATAGGACAGATAGAAAAGTTGCACCTCTCTTAAAATGTCATTTGTCCCTCCCCCCATCCAAAGAGTCCTGAAAGAAGCACTAGTTGCGGGCCTGTAGTTCCAACAGAAATGCTTCAAATAAGATCAGACTACTACTGTTTTGATCATGTGACGCAAAAGCACAAATTTTACCTTTTTATACTAGCCTGTCATGGACCAGCAAT
This sequence comes from Amaurobius ferox, assembly GCA_951213105.1. Classification (NCBI taxonomy): domain Eukaryota; kingdom Metazoa; phylum Arthropoda; class Arachnida; order Araneae; family Amaurobiidae; genus Amaurobius; species Amaurobius ferox. Next base: position 76,989,834 of record OX578142.1, on the reverse strand, counting down.
ACATGTTATAACTTGAAAACCTTAGAAAGTTAGAAAGTTTGAATTTAGCATATCGTTGCTTTTGCAATTTATTTTTATTGTATTTATTGTTGTTAGGATTGAACCTTACCTGTTCAGCCTCTTCCAAGCCCACCATAGAAACATACAAATTTTAGGGGAATAACTCGAAGTCTGTCTAATAAGTCGAAGGAAGTCTGTCTAATATTTAGTATCTAGTAACATCTATGACTTTAATATTTATTTAACTGTTTTGAATTGTGTAAAACTTTTTACTATGAAAATAATATACATTTATAAATGATTTAAAATCATTCTCACAAACCACTAGTTCAAACTTTATTACTAATTCTATTAAAAAAAGGTTCTGCAATACCATATTTTAAGTCGTGATATTACCTAATATAGGTTATATGATTTTTGACTTTAGTCACTTTAAAACATCATTTTTAATCAATATAATCCCCAGATATTGGTCCAAATCATAGCAGCCAAGGGGGCATTTGTCTAGTATCCCGCCGACGCATTCTGCCCTTGATTGGCGAATTGTAAGACATCAAAATACAAAACTATTACGCAAAGTATCTTCTTGTGAATAGAATGAACTAGATTCATGAGAAAGATGTTAACAAATTTATCACATAACATTACATATGAAAAGTGAATATATTTCACAATAATTAATACTTTTTATTATTTTATGTGATTCTTTTTGATAATTTAATAGAATACAATATCTCGAGAACATTTCATGGTAGTGCTCTAAAATTTGTGTCCGTTTTCGGATGAAAAATTACATAAGAAATAATTAGTAATGTAACATTATAATAATTGAGATAGCGAAATTTTCTGAGAATCTATATAACATACTTTCGTTGAAAATACCATCTAAAGAAGGAATTTCAAGGCACCTTTGATTTCATTATAACATGCTTTTACTGCATATGGATAAGCAATAGTTTACTTTAAAAGTCAAATGTATTCGAATTATCATTAGATATGCCGAAATTGATGTTTATAATTCAGGTACTGATTCCAAGCATTTTCAATCGATGTTTTGGCAGGAGCAGAGTCTGCTGCTACTGCAGATAGAAGTAATATAAAACAGTTTTTACAATAGTTCATTCCCCAAATATAAATTTATTGTGAACACATTGTTTTATCAAGCTTTTGACAGTTTATCGACAGTATACAGTGTGCTAACATACATTCAGGTAATGCACATTTAGGAGACAATTTTACTTTCCCTACAAGACATGCTAATGTATAGGGAAAGTACTGGAATCGTGTTGAAAATAGCAGTTTTCCATGGATCTACACGATTTGGATTTGGAATCTCTATAAAACGAAAAAACTAGTTTAATATGATGCCTCTGTCTCTTTCTGTATGTGTGTGTGTGTGTGTCTGTGCAATGTATATATCCACTCTAACTCAAAACTAAGTGACCTAATTTCTATAAAATTTTATAGGTAAGTCACTTGTGGGTTACCCTAGTGCTGATTAGATTTAGGTACAATTCAGAATAAAAGATCTATTATCAGGAGTGATTCTCGAGATATAGGGAATTTCATTTTTTACGATGGAACATTATGTTGCTCAAATCGAATAAAATTTAGTACTATAAATTACGTACAGAAGCCCCAAAAATTTTCACAGTTTTTAATTGGAAAAGCATTATAAAAGATAATTATGCTTTATAGTGCAATACCTAAATAGTTATTATATGTAATTTATTATTTATAAGCTAATGACATAATTTCTGAAATGATAACATGTGCCGTTATCCACGTCTTGCATCTAAAACTGTTATTTTTGTATTAATTCCAGCATAATTATATTATGCTGGAATTAATACGACGCTTCGGTTTCTATTCTTCAGTTTAACGCTTTGGTTTCATTTCAATTATATTTTTCGCTGTAATCTACTTTGCCCGAAAGCCTGTTTGTTCCTATTGATGTTATAATGATTCCACTATGACGCCGCACACATACATCAGCACATACATCAGCACACACGCCGCACACATACCTGTGCTTTTCAGTAACCTCTTGATTGAGTGACATTAGTTTCTTTCATTCTTATCTAGGAGCACCAGATGCCAGAAATGCCAGTTACTATGGATTCTTCATAGTTTTTGTAGGAAACATCCTCCTGCAACAGATTATGGAATTTGCATAGTTTTATATTTAAAATTGCCCTTTGTCCACATAACTTTTACAGCCGCTTTAATGCCAATCAATATAATAACGGGAATTTATGGGCATGTCTAATGTAAATTAAGATCACTCTTTTTCATGGAAGTTATAAATATGCTTCTGTAAAAGTTCTCAAATTAGGCATAAATTGCCAAATGGTTACAGGGGTCATACTTGTCCTGAAAATCCTGAAAAAAAAAAAAATTTGTTACCTGAAATATCCTTATTTTTTACGTGCCAACCTAAAATTCCTTAAATTTTATGTATCTCAAAAGCAGATGTACAAATTACTACGGATTCTCTGTAGTTTCTACTGGAAGCATCCTCATCACATACTACAGATTATAGAATTTACTTGGTTTTCTATGGAGTTTGCTTAGTTGCTTTCTATCTATGCCAATGTAAATTTACGACCGCATACATGATTATGCGGATGTAAATTAAGATAGATTTATGGCCACGTGTAATATAAATTAAGATTGTGATCGCTTGTTTTATGAAAGTAATAAATATGCTTCTTCAAATTCTGCATAAATTGCTAAAATGTTATGTTTTCATTAATTTCGCATAAACAGTGTAATTACACAATTTAGTTTGTTCTCGTGAATTGCTGCAAGTACTTTGTGTCTTTATCCATCTCAATTTTCTAAATATTGCATATTAAATTGACTAAAATAGCTTATTTTCATGTTCTGATTATTTATTAAGGTTAATTTTTTAATTATTTTCGCACAAACGGTACTATTGCGCAATTCAGTTTTTCTCGTGAATTGCTGAGAATCTCTTTCCATCCATCCATCTTCTAAATATTGCATATTAGATTCACTGAACTATCATATTTTCATTTTCTGGTTAATTTCTTAATTATTTTTGCATAAACAGTGCAATTGCACAATTTAGTTTGTTTTCAGGAATTGCCGATAGTACATTAGTATGTTCCCCCATCCATCTTATTCTTCTGAATATTGCATATTAGATTGACTGAACTATAATTTTTTCATATTCTACTTAATTATTGCAGTTAATTTTTAACATTACTTTTTATAAATGGTGCAATTGCACAATTCAGTTAATTCTTGTGAATTGCAAAGAGTACATTAGTACCTTTTTTCAACTCCATCTTTTAAATGCTACATATGTATATACTGATATTAACTAAGCTAGCTTAATTTCATATTCTATCTAATTATTGAGGTTATTTCTTTAAATTATATTTGCATAATGAAAATTTTTCTATTTTGAAAAATAGGTATGAACCCTATAAAGGAAAATTTTCCAAAATGTGATATTAAAGCTGTGATTTAGGCAAAAAAAGAGGCAACCATTTTGGCAGGGATATAATTCATTGCTATATATATATATATATATATATATATATATATATATATATATATATATATTATTAAAGATACATAAATGTTTGTTTTCATTATAAAGTAATTTTCACCGGATAAAAACTATCCGTAAAAACTGTAAATATATTTGTTTTATATTTTTATTGGCCTGAAATTTTGTAAAATTGGTGTCCTGAATTTTCATATTCTATCAGTATTACCCCTGTGGTTAATTTTTTAATTATTTTTGCATAAACTGTACAATTGCACAATTCAGTTTATGCTCTTGTGAGTCAATAAGAGTGTTAGTATGTTTTTCCATTCATCCCTATATTCTAAATTTTGCATATTGGGCTGACTATTATGATTAATTATTTTTGCATAAACAGTACGATTGAGCAATTCAATTTATGTTCTTGTGAAGCGCTGGGAGTCCATTAGTATCTTTTTCCATCCAACCTCGTAGTCTAAATATTGCATGTTAGATTAACTAAACTGTTTTTTTTATTCTGTTTAATTATTTTAATTATATTTGTGTAAGCAGTATGATTGCTCAGCTCAATCAGTTTATGTTCTCGTGAATCGCCGGGAATGGATTAGTATCTTTTTCCCATCCATCTTCATATTCTAAATATTGCATGTTAGTTCCACAAAACTAGCTTATTTTCATCTTCTGGTAAATTATTAAGGTTAATTTTTTAATTATTTTTGCATATACAATATGATTGCACAATTCATTCTATGTTCTTGTGAGTCACCTGTTAGATTGACTAACCTAGCTTATTTTCATATTCAGGTAAATTAAGGTTAATTTTTTAATTATTTTTATTATAAACAGTGCAATTGTGCAATTCAGTTTGTTTTCATGAATCACTTTTTCCATTCATTATCATCTTCTAAATATTGCATATTAGATTGACTAAACAAGCATATTTTTATTCTCTGGTTAATTATATGGGTCATTTGAGCAGGAATATATTAAAATTGGATATATTCACATCTTTAAATACATTGCTATATTTTATTTTTGTTAAATATCAATATTTGTTGTTATCTATAGTGAAACTTGTGTTTTACCAAATGTAAATGTTTGTTTTTAATGCAAAGTAATTTTGACTGGATAAAAACTTATGTAAATATAAATATATATATTTATTCATAATTATACATATGCTTGTATAAAAATTTTTGTATTATGTGAGTGTATATATTTCATTTCTTGACCTGACCCTGATTACTGAAAAAGCATTAAAACTACTTATATTTTATTTTTCACTACTGAAATCATCATCAACTGATTGGCATCTCTGCATGACCAAAATGCGTCATATTCACCTTTTGTCATGGATATGCCATTTCCCGACATATAGAACGTGAATCTTTTATGGTATAGAAGTAGCTAGTACAAGTTGATTTGTGTTGAGCCCCCATGACTGGCTACTGGCAAAGCTTGAAAATGGAACTCATAAAAATTCAACATTCAACAACAAAGTCGTAAAATGCTTGGACTTTCTGAATTGAATTTGATTTTGGATAATTTTAAAGACTGTTACACATTTCCTTGTTAATGTAATACTATTGCTGTGTGTGCATGTAGGAACTTAGAATGTAATGAAATGAAATTGGAGTATTTTCAGTCTTGGCCAGGTGTCCTAACTTGCACTCATGTTAGAATGATTGTTTTGATTATTAATAATGTAACCTATAAAATTTTTGTAAGGCAGTATATTACTTATGAAAGTGCATATGTGATTTGTTCTATTTCATCACTATTTTCCTTGTCTGTAATAAAAGAAAATTTAATTTTGCTATTTTTACAGAAGCAAAAAAAGGGTACAGATGAAGATATTAGCCAGAAACGTAAATTAGAACTGCATGGTCAGAAAGAAGCACAGAGTGGACTTTTTGTATATGAAAAAGTTATTAAGAAATTAAGTAATCCTTTGGAAGAAGACGAGGATGTGAATATATTAGAATAACTTGATATTCAGTGTATGTTTATTCAAGTTTTGTATAAATACCATTTTTTAAAAAGTTAAGCTCATTTGTTAAGATGGTTTTTTCAAGATGTTAACTTTTTCAGCTTTAGAATGATTAAATTTGTTTGTTCATAACTGTTTTGTTTAACAGGAACAAGATTAAAATTATAAAGTTAATATAATTATAAAATACATTCAAATAATGCATTGCCCTGAATTTTATTTTTGGAATGGCTTAAGCTTATGAAGTTTTTAAAAATATTTATTGATTTTTTTTTATTCTAGTTGCTTTTCCAAAAATTTTATAAATATTATTTCAGGTTTAGTTTAATAGGATGAATATTTTTGCTGAGTATTTCATGCCTTCCATTTAACTTATATTGAATGCTCATAGTAAATATTTATGTAGTGTGCTCAAACTAAAGTATTTTATATAATGTTCAAATCTAATAAGTATAAAAGAATGTATTTTTAATAAGCCTTTGTGGATTTTCAAGCTTAATAGATAATCAAAATGTATCAGTATGTTATACTTTGTAAAAACTATTTTCTATGTCTCATTTGTATATTTGAAGTTGATTTCTCGTGAAAATTTTTGTTATGGGTACTGTGTACATATTTTTTTCATGTATTTGTTGACCATCAGTTCTATATTACAGTACAAAAGCATAAGTTATTGAAAGACCTTTTCATGTGTTTTAAGATGTGATTGTTAGATATCAAAGTTTGTTGATTTTAGAAAGTAAAAGTGCACTTGACTTGTGCTGTTTCATCATTAAATTTAGACAGTTATACTGTGTTTTGTTAATTGCATTATGCCAAAGGTATTTTAAAAGAGAAGCAGTAAATATTTGATATTTTTATATAACTTCTTACTTTATAGTTTCGTCACTTGATAATAAAGTCAACAATGAAGTCTCCAAAATTTTCAGTGTTAAACTTACATGGAATGCAAAGTAGCATTTTTATGGTTTTTGAAATTATTCAAGAATTTTAAGTCTTAAATATAATTTTTTATTGTATAATTTGTAATTTTAATATAAAGTATAATTTTTAATTTTGAAAAACAACTATATTGAATATTTTATTTTCATTGAATTTGATCTTGCAGACATTGAATGTTGTAGATTCTATAGAAAATATTGAATGATACAGAAGAACCAAGATTTAGTTTTTAACTTGTCAATATTTGATAATCTAAATTCTGAATTTTCTGGACAATTTTAAAATAGAATATGGGATGGTATGTTTTCCTAAGTTAAAATTCTTTATTTATTCCTCTAATTTGTTGTAAAAGCATCAACTTTTTGGCAAAACTCTGAAAAAGCTTCATTATAACCACCATCTTGACTATCAATGCAGTGGAATACATATATGTATTTTATGATAAAAGTATCTCGGAGATCTATTTATGTATTTTAACAAAAACCTGACTTATAAGAATGTTTCATGTTTAGTTGATACAACTTTGGAATAATAAAGCTACCGGGAGATAATAATATTTGACAGACAATAACTTAATTTTATAGATTTTTTTTCCATTCTGTAAGTAAAACAGTAAAATATTTCATATATGCCATTCAGTAGATACCTACATGTAAGTGAAAATAGACTATATAATGCAAGACTGTATATGCAAGTGAAAATAGACTGTTATAAAGATCAAAAGTGTTATAACTGGCGGTTAGATTTAAAATCTTAAATCTTGAATACATAAGTACTTCTATCTGGTATTCCAAACTATACTTAGGAGGGTGAAATGATAGTTTTAATTATTGTTTAAAGAAATAGTTAAAATAGGGTGCACAATCTAAGTTTTAATTGCCGTTTAAAAGAAATGAGTCAAAATAGGGTGCACTATCTAACTGTTTTGGTCTCAGAAAAGCTAATTCTGATTTTGATACATTATGTCATTATTGCATATAATTAAATCAACCAAATTGTAAAACCTCAGAAATAAATGATCATGTTGTAGATCAGTGATATGCAATTGGCAGCCTGTGAGCTACATAGATTAGAGACATTTGTTAGCAAAAAAATTTTGAAAATGTAATTTGGTAAATGTAATAATTGTAATAAATGTAATAAGTATGTAATAATTGATTATTGCCAAAAATATACTATGCAAATAATAAAATGTATCTGCCTAAATATTTAATGCATACAGTGCAAACGGTATACACTAAAACTATCATTAATTCCACAGCTTAGTATAAAATATAACTTTATATTGGCAAATTTGTAATTGCTTATCATGTTTCCAAATTTTCAAATGCATTTCTGCTTGTACAAAATTTTTATGGCCTTGTTGACTACATTATCAAATTTGACTGTCTTTTTGAAGACAAATATTATAATCATGATGATCATGCATCCCATTTTAACTCGTTTACTCTGATAATAAAGTCATTTTGCTCTCCAATATGTAGTTGCCCATTTAACATGTTAGTTATTTTGTTTGTTGCTATTGTTATTTAAAATTTTAAATGCCTAAAATAACTAATCTTGATAGAACCAAATGTTCCTTGGGCTTTGCTGTTATTATTTATTACATTTGTAATAGATATATACTAACCAAATATGCTATTTTTGTAGAAATCTAGTCTAGAGATTTATGTTGTGATCAAAATTTTTTTATACAGATTTCAATTTTCATTGTTATTTGTAACAATTTTATAAATTTTGAATTCAAGCACATTGTTTTTAGAGCTACATTTCAAACTAAAGGAAATGGACATATGGTTAAAATTGAAGTTTTATTTTTATAAAATAATTTTATAATAAAGTTAATTGATCACTTGTCATTCTACTAATTTATTGTGAGTAGGACAATTTAACTAATATGTTTAAATCTGACACATGTTGTTTTGTATTTCATTTTCAACTGGATTTTAATTGTATATTGATGCATTTTTAAATGTATGATTTGTTGTGGTAGCAGAAGTTCAGTTCTGTTAAATTTCATCTAAGTAAATTTAGTTTCATATTTCTTTATTTTAACTTCACGTTTGCAATCTAAATTCTATGAGTCAAATGTTATAAATCCATATTCCTTCCTTATGCTGAAGTTGTAGTTCTTTAACATAAATTGATCAACTGGCTAAAATATTTAATACATGCAAATTATGTTTTTAAACGAAAAATATTACATTGAGTTGATAATTTGTCATTTAATTTTATTTATTGCTCATTATTTGTGACTAAAATTTGTTACTTAACACTTGAGTTAAATATTTTTTCTATGACTTATGATGTGTGAAATATGAATAGAATCAGTTAATTTTTTATACATTTCAATTTTTACTGCCAATTTGTCGCTTTGCATTAAATGGAAAATATTTATATTCAGCTAAGGGTCTTAGGAACTGTTCTACATAGTCTTAAATACTGAGTCACTTTGAATATGTTCCATAAATTAGCATATCTGAATATATTGTTTTCTGTTGTACATTGTACAATATTTCAAATATAATATTGATTGATACTTGTAAATTGATAGGTTTTTACTTCTGTAAATTTGATAAAAGTTTTTCAATTTTCTTAAACTGAATTTTCTCTGTATTTATTTAAACATTCTACATACATAAAAAATTTTAGTCCATTTCTGATACATCTGAAGTACAAATATTTTTGTAGGAATTTTGATGATTTGATATCATTTGAAATATGCAAAGTGTCCATTGTTAAAATAATTTCAGAAATTAAAATTGACGCAGTTGCCGGTAGGATTCGAACCCAAGCAGGAATATTCCAGTGGATTTCGAATCCATTGCCATTATCACTCGACCATTGCAACAATTTTATGGCAGACAGATAAGACATTTTTCTGATTTTAAATTAATAAGATATTTCATAAGTGATAAGAAAACAATATTGAAAAAATCCTGAAATTGCATCTGTGCCCATTATCGGCATGATTTGAACCTGTGCTGGATATCGAGTCCATCGCTTTAACCACTCTGCCACGGTAACTCGAACTCTTTCAAATAGAGATAACTAATATGTATTCTGAATTTAAAATTGACAAATTGCATATTGATTTACATTATATTAGCGAAATAGGTTCAGAAAATAAAATTAATTGTATTCCTTTGCTGGCTGGATTAGAAACAGCATGGGAATATCCCAAGGGATTTCAAGTCCATCTCTAATAACTTGGCCATGGCAACAATTTTATATCAGAATAGATGCAGATAAGAATATTTTATTCTGATTTTAAGTTAAGGTATTTTATAAGTGAAAAACAACATATAGATTTACATTATATTAGCAAAGGGAATAAATCGTACTCCATTGCCTGTAGGATTCGAACCCGCACGGGAATATTCCAATGGATTTTGAGACCATTGCCAATACCACTCAGCCATGGCAACAATTTTATGGCAGATTAGATAGAGATAAGTCATTTTTATTCTGATTTTAAATGAATAAAATATTTCATAAGTGATAAACTGTATATTGGTTTACATTATATTAAAAAACAAAATTCAGAAAATAAATCAAAACACGTCCATAAGCTTAACCACATGGCCACCTGTAAGGTTCACTATAGATAGAGGTAAAAAAAATATAATAAAAAAATCTTGAGAGTAAAACTGGCAGGATTCAAACCTGCACAGTATTATCGCAATGGATTTCAAGTCCATCACATTTACCACTCTGCAAAGATCAGAATTGATGGAGGAAAAAAAATTATTAAGGAAACATTGTTAAAAAAATTGCAGAAATTAAAATTGACTCCATTGTCTGCAGGATTTGAACCTATGTAGGAATATATCCCCATGGGTTTCGAGTCCATTGGCTTTACTGGTCATTTATTGTAACTTGTATGCTTCTGAATTTTGTATTCAAATTATTATAAAATTTCAAAATTGACAAACAATATTTATTTATTATTAGCAAAAAAAATTTCAGAAAATAAATCGTACCTTGTTACCTGGAGGATTTTAACCTGCGAGAAATATCCCAATGGTTTTCAAGTCCATCGGCTTTACCACTTTCATTGGGATTTAGATGCAAACTCGTTGCATCCGAGGATTGCATGCCTTTTCATTTATGTGCAACTGTTCGTGTCAATGTTCGCAATTTGTTTTGCAAAGTAATATTTATCTTTTGTTAATTTTATTTTTTAAACACTAGATAATTAATTTCAGAGAGTTAATTTTTTATTTCAGTAATTTTGGAATGATTGTTTAGAACAAAAATCTTAAAAAATTTGATACCAAGTAAATTTATCAAAAAATTACATAAAATTCAAAAACTTCTAAACCATTGTGATATATGTTCATTTTTCATATGTAATATTATGCAATAAATTCGTTAACATCATTCCCATGGTTCTACAGTGTGTGAAAAAAGTATAAGGATAACATATAATTGAATGAAAATATACTTTATTTCCACTTTATCAAAATGAATTTTTGATATTTCTGACCTCTAATATGAAAATAATATAGTAACATTTACAACACACAAAACAACAAGTATGAACCGTACGAAACTTGACCTTATAAAGATTATCACTAAAGAAAATATAGAAAAAGTATAAGGACATGTTCTAAATTACTTAACATTTCTCTTAATAATCAAGAAAACACCATTTTTATTCAATTACTTGAGTAAGCCGAGAGGTCATCAATGCTGAAAGTTCTTTTAAAGTGCCTGAAATGTTATTCCAAACTTGTTTGATGGCTAACACAAGATCCTGTTTACACTCATATTGTGTGCCATTTATAAACTTCTCGGTCCCATAAATTTTCTACTGGATTGAGATAGGGACTCCTCGCAGACCAATCAAGTAAATTTACTGAATTAGTTTCAAATCAGAGTTTTGCACTCTTAGAAATGTGTATTGAAGTGTTATCCTTTTGAAAAATATAGTCTCCTGAAGTAATTAGTGGGGCTTCGGGTAACAAATGTTCGTCTAACAACACATTTGTCAAAGTTCATTTTGTAGTTGATAAAGACTATAGACATGGTTCTGTTTGCTGCAAAAGTGCCCCAAATCATTACTGTGCCCCCACGATATTGACGTTTGGAAAAAAACTACTTAGGTTTTATGCAGATTATACTAAAAATAGCAAAAACCATCTGGCCCATCAAGATTGAACTTCTTTTCATCTGAAAAGATTTCGGCAATCCATTTTGGACCGAGAAAAATGTATTTTTTCTTTTAAATCCTGTCTTTTTTCCTTATGTTCTTTTTTAAGAGGCAGACATGATATAACTTTCCATACCAAATATTCAGATGTTTATTCAAAACATTTTGAATTGTTCATGTGGAACATGGTAAGTCCAAATTTCTTCTAACTTCATTTGCAATTCCTTTTTTCTTGCAAGCTCTTCTTACAACCATTCTTTTCTGTCAATGCATTACAATTTCTGGTCTTCCAGTTCATTTTTTCATTCCATACATTCCAGGTTCTTTTAGAAAATTATAAACTACAGTTTTAGATCTTTTAATTTTTTTTCGAAATTTCATGCCCACTCAATCCACATTCTTTAAAAGCAAGAATTTTTCCTTTTTCAAAGTCAGACAGATGAGTTCCTTTTGGCATTGTACAAAAATCGTGAAGAAATGAGGCAAGTGTGAATTTTGTTTAGAAACCCAGTCTTTATACTTGAAATGATCATTTTCTGCTTTCAAATATATAAATTTTACTGTAATTTTAAATGAAAAAACAGCTGTCCTTAACCCTTTCGCGACGAACGGCACGCCCAAGTGCCAGATGCGAGCATGCATTCAAGGACGAGTGGCACTCACTCGGGCCAGAGGAAATTTTACCGCAAGCGGATAGTGGCATGTATAAGTGCCAGTACGCAGAACGTTTTAATTTGTGAACTAGATGGCGTTACTTGTCCATGGAACTAACTTCACTGCATTTTGCAGAGGCATGACCTTGGCAGAAGAGGATCGAATGAATTATTTCTCCATTTGGAGCGGTGAAAATCATTTTGTAACAAACAAACAGAGCAATTCTCGTAGCATCAACAATTTTATAATTGAGTTTCGGTTTTTATTTTTATTTCAGCGTTATGATTTCGTTGGTGAATCATAGGAATGTAAGAGAGTATTTTTTTTTTGTTTGGGTTTTAGAGGCAGTGAAATTATTCGTTTATTTCGGGTAAAAGAATGGGAGCAACTAACAAGTATTTTTATTCAGATTTGTATGAAAATTATACATCAAATAGAACATAAATATTTCTTTTATTCCTGTAAAAAGTAGATTTCTGTATTGAATAGGTGATTTTTAGTGAATTTTTTTCGAGAGCTAGGCTTAGCGCAAAAAATGCGCCGTCCTTTTCGACCAGTTCGGAAGCGAAGCGCGTCGTCCTTTGGGCCGCGACAGCTCCGGAATGCCGTCGTCCCGAAAGGGTTAATACTTTAAGATCATATGGGCTTAAATAAGATCATATGGGCTAATAAATAAGATCATATGGGCTTAAAATTTATAAAGTAAATTTATACATATTTATTTTTGGAAAATTTAACTAATTTACATGAAACAAAACTTAATTTTATTAATATTTTCACTTAAGAAATTTGCATATATTTCCGTCTAAAAGATTTCTAGATTTAGCGAATTTTCGCTTGTCCTTGTACTTTTTTCGCACACTGTAGTTTGTTCCATTCAAGAGAGAAGATACATTTGGTAATAGTTTTGTATCTTGATGTCTAACATTTCGCCAATAGTCATTTATCTACTATAAGGATAACCTTCTCCATCTGTAGCACTTGGCAAGCTTTTGAGGACTAATTTGGCAGAATATAGCCAACTTAGCTACTTTTTCTTAAATGTTGCCAAATTGATGAAAATATTGCCAAATTTATAAAAATGATGACTGATGAAATTTTAATATCTTGGAAAGTGTATAAGACTACTGTAAGAAGAATCCAATTCTCTATCTGTCCATCCTTAACGCTTGGTGAAAATTTTGACAATGAATTTGGTGAAATGTCGTTAATTTGGAGACTTTATTAACTGTTGCTAAATTGTTGCAAAAGTGATAGAAATGTCGCCAAATTGATAAAAACTATGTTAATGGAGAAAATGTTTTTTTTCCAATTGTTTTGTTTCAAATTTTGGATTCCATCATACAACAGGCATACCGTTTAGTGTATAAGAAATGCTCTTCTCCATTTGTATGTGCCATTTGGAGATATATGTGTTGAAGACCCAGACCGCACGACTCGTCCTAAGACTTGTGGCATGATATATGTTATAAGAAGATATGTGTGGTGAACTTATAGCAAAACTTAGCAATATTTCGCTCCAGATTGATGAAAATTTCCTCAAAATTGCAAAAGCGAAGCTAAGTTAATGAAAATGATGCCAAATTGATGAATTAATTATTAAAATAGTTTAACATATGGACTATATTACTTATTGAGGATATTATCAATATTGATAATTGTTAATTTAGAGTTGCATAAAATATCAGTGAATTGGATATTACTTTGAAATAGATTTAAATGTTGTCATCCAAAGGAGTGCAAAATGTAATTCAAAGTTAAAAACACTGTGTTGTGGATCCTATACATTATTTTTTCATTGTGTCAGATGCAGATACATGCATAAATTAAAACAGTACAAATTAAAATACAATTTCTTGGGGGGGGGGGGGTCATTTTATGTTACCGAGACAAATGTATATTAATAACTTCTGGATATGTTAATATAGTATTTAAAAATTGTATTTGAAAAATAGCTTCTCATATGTTTATTCTCCCATGGCCAAAAATTCCTGTCTTATCTGACAAATATACTTTTATAAATATAAAAATATTATAAAAAAGGGAGGGTGAGACAAAGGAAGAAGGGAATGAGACTTTAGGGGGCAAGTTTTCTATTTGCCTTATATAAATATATCTACAGACTGTCTCATAAACAAAAACTAAGCTAAGATAAAATGTCTCCTGCGGGGGGGGGGGGGGGGGGAATCTTCACCCTTTCTGGATGTATGCCTGAAAGAAACTGACAGTAACACAAATTATTACCCCATTCCAAATAATCCACTTTGCTTAACCTTTAAAATGAGTTCGATTTTTATGTTTATTTATTTTTTCGTTTTAACAGCCTGCAGTGACTGCATTGCGGTTAATATTTTATTGCAATCAACTGCTTAGCAATCTGTTTTTAAAAAGAAAGGAATCAAAATATATGACCCTGTAACACGCTAAGCTCCGTTATGGTGCACCTGCTGCACAACCACATGCAATCCGCTTAAGCTTATGCAAAAACACCATTCAATAATGATGTGCCAGTATCGTGCATTTTAATACTGTAGATAAATGCTTTTAATTTTTAAATATATAAATGTTTCTGCCTTAATAAGTGCCCGTTACTTAAATAATATAGATACAGATAGCGCAGTACATAATTTCCAAATTTCCTGTTTTAAGGACTTTTTGGAAGGGGAATGCAACTTTAGGGGGCGAGTTTTCTATTTGCCGTATATATATATACCTAAATGCTGTCACATAAATAGAAATTAGGTTAACGCAAAATGTTTCTTGGGGCTTCGCCCTTTTCGGATGTATGCCTAAAAGAAACACTGACAGTAACGCAGAAATTATTACCCTATCCCAAATAATCCATTTTCCATAACATTTAAAATAGGTCCGAATGTCTTTTGATTTTTATATTTATTTATTTATTTTTGTAACAGCCTGTGGTGACTGCCAAGTGGTCAATATTTTATTGCGATCAATTCCTCAGCGATCAGTTTTTAAAAAGAATGGAATCAAACTGTGACTCTAACACGCTGAGCTCCATTATGGTGCGCCTGCTGCACAACCGCAAGCAGTCCGCTTAAGGGATAAATGCAAAAACACCATTCAATAACGGTGCACCAGTATTGCACATTTTAATACTGTAGGGAAACACTTTGAATTTTTAGAAACAAATTTTTCGGCCTTTTCCACACCACCCAAGAGGTAAGGCCATGGCGCGTTTTTTTTAAAGTGGTATCCCCAGTAGGCCTAATCCACTGTTTTATCAGTTTATCAAAATTTATCAAAATTATCACAGTTCAGTTTCTAATGGAGAAACATCATTGTTTATACCAGTTGATCCAAATAAATGCACAGGCAATTAGCTTTTCAGCAGTTTGTCACAAAAACATACTTTTAAGTAGAAAAGGTGACCAAATCGAGTATAGATGTTGAATATGTCATTTATTTTACAAGGATTCATGTATGTATTACAATATGAAATGTAACTTTTTATACGGCCCCTCTACCACAAAACTTAAAAAAGTTTCCCCATGTCTAAGTATTCAAATAATAATAAAAAATTCTATGTTCCAAGTAGAATATTCACTATTAAATTCAGGCCGTTCAAACCAAGTCCATGTGTGATGTCTGTTTTTTATTACTCACATTTTCAGCTTTCCACAGTCTAAAAAATTATGGTTTGAACGTAGTTTAATCTAATTATTTGAATAAATTAGTAATGATTTATTTTTGTCATATAAGAGGCTAGTAGCATTGTCCAATTTTCCGTCTTGAAAGATATACAGATGGTATGACATTTTTACAACAAAAACATACACGGATTCTCTAGTCTAAAAACCAATAATAGGGTAAAAATATCTTGCTGTTGGGGAAAATCTGTAAAAACCTGTTATTCAGACTAGTGAGAGTGGCTTTTCAGAGAGATTGAATTTTCATGTACAGCGATACCTAATGAAAATCTGAATTTGTACTCCAAATTTGGTACACTTGGAGCCAAATAAATGTTCAAAACTTTTATTTTTTTTTTAAATTTTTGATTAGCTTACAAATGAAATTTGAAAATAATTAGACTTATAGAAACCGAAAAATCTGCATTTTAAACTGTTTGAAAAAAATTAACGATTGTAAGAAATGCATCATTGTAATGGACTTTCTCCCAGTAGAGGTTGTTTAAATATATATATATTCCCATTTTACTCATGTAACATGAGTAAAATGAGATTTTGTAGTTTTTCTAATAGAGGGGATCTTTAAATATCAATTTTTTATCAATGTTAATATAGTATTTAAAAATTGTATTTGAAAAATAGCTTCTCATATGTTTATTCTCCCATGGCCAAAAATTCCTGTCTTATCTGACAAATATACTTTTATAAATATAAAAATATTATAAAAAAGGGAGGGTGAGACAAAGGAAGAAGGGAATGAGACTTTAGGGGGCAAGTTTTCTATTTGCCTTATATAAATATATCTACAGACTGTCTCATAAACAAAAACTAAGCTAAGATAAAATGTCTCCTGCGGGGGGGGGGGGGGGAATCTTCACCCTTTCTGGATGTATGCCTGAAAGAAACTGACAGTAACACAAATTATTACCCCATTCCAAATAATCCACTTTGCTTAACCTTTAAAATGAGTTCGATTTTTATGTTTATTTATTTTTTCGTTTTAACAGCCTGCAGTGACTGCATTGCGGTTAATATTTTATTGCAATCAACTGCTTAGCAATCTGTTTTTAAAAAGAAAGGAATCAAAATATATGACCCTGTAACACGCTAAGCTCCACCATTCAATAATGATGTGCCAGTATCGTGCATTTTAATACTGTAGATAAATGCTTTTAATTTTTAAATATATAAATGTTTCTGCCTTAATAAGTGCCCGTTACTTAAATAATATAGATACAGATAGCGCAGTACATAATTTCCAAATTTCCTGTTTTAAGGACTTTTTGGAAGGGGAATGCAACTTTAGGGGGCGAGTTTTCTATTTGCCGTATATATATATACCTAAATGCTGTCACATAAATAGAAATTAGGTTAACGCAAAATGTTTCTTGGGGCTTCGCCCTTTTCGGATGTATGCCTAAAAGAAACACTGACAGTAACGCAGAAATTATTACCCTATCCCAAATAATCCATTTTCCATAACATTTAAAATAGGTCCGAATGTCTTTTGATTTTTATATTTATTTATTTATTTTTGTAACAGCCTGTGGTGACTGCCAAGTGGTCAATATTTTATTGCGATCAATTCCTCAGCGATCAGTTTTTAAAAAGAATGGAATCAAACTGTGACTCTAACACGCTGAGCTCCATTATGGTGCGCCTGCTGCACAACCGCAAGCAGTCCGCTTAAGGGATAAATGCAAAAACACCATTCAATAACGGTGCACCAGTATTGCACATTTTAATACTGTAGGGAAACACTTTGAATTTTTAGAAACAAATTTTTCGGCCTTTTCCACACCACCCAAGAGGTAAGGCCATGGCGCGTTTTTTTTAAAGTGGTATCCCCAGTAGGCCTAATCCACTGTTTTATCAGTTTATCAAAATTTATCAAAATTATCACAGTTCAGTTTCTAATGGAGAAACATCATTGTTTATACCAGTTGATCCAAATAAATGCACAGGCAATTAGCTTTTCAGCAGTTTGTCACAAAAACATACTTTTAAGTAGAAAAGGTGACCAAATCGAGTATAGATGTTGAATATGTCATTTATTTTACAAGGATTCATGTATGTATTACAATATGAAATGTAACTTTTTATACGGCCCCTCTACCACAAAACTTAAAAAAGTTTCCCCATGTCTAAGTATTCAAATAATAATAAAAAATTCTATGTTCCAAGTAGAATATTCACTATTAAATTCAGGCCGTTCAAACCAAGTCCATGTGTGATGTCTGTTTTTTATTACTCACATTTTCAGCTTTCCACAGTCTAAAAAATTATGGTTTGAACGTAGTTTAATCTAATTATTTGAATAAATTAGTAATGATTTATTTTTGTCATATAAGAGGCTAGTAGCATTGTCCAATTTTCCGTCTTGAAAGATATACAGATGGTATGACATTTTTACAACAAAAACATACACGGATTCTCTAGTCTAAAAACCAATAATAGGGTAAAAATATCTTGCTGTTGGGGAAAATCTGTAAAAACCTGTTATTCAGACTAGTGAGAGTGGCTTTTCAGAGAGATTGAATTTTCATGTACAGCGATACCTAATGAAAATCTGAATTTGTACTCCAAATTTGGTACACTTGGAGCCAAATAAATGTTCAAAACTTTTATTTTTTTTTTAAATTTTTGATTAGCTTACAAATGAAATTTGAAAATAATTAGACTTATAGAAACCGAAAAATCTGCATTTTAAACTGTTTGAAAAAAATTAACGATTGTAAGAAATGCATCATTGTAATGGACTTTCTCCCAGTAGAGGTTGTTTAAATATATATATATTCCCATTTTACTCATGTAACATGAGTAAAATGAGATTTTGTAGTTTTTCTAATAGAGGGGATCTTTAAATATCAAATTTGCTTCATATATGGTCCCTAAAGCTTACACTTATCTTGCGGAAGAAGAGTCGTAAACAGGAAGATAAACTGGAATAAGTTGTATAATTTAAGTTTTAATAATTCCGCGAATATTTCATTTAGAAACATGGAAAATTTTTATTTGACTACTTAGACATAGTTAATCTTTTTTCTAATTGGAAGTTTTATGGTAGAGAGGCCGTATAAAAAATTACATTTTGTTTTTTAATACATATACATCCTGTTGTAAAATAAATGATATATCCAACATCTGTACACTATTTGGGCACTTTTATTAATTGGAAGTATGTCTCCATAACCAACTGTTAAAAAGATAATTGTCTATACATCTATTTTGAATCACCACGTATATGTATTGTTACATTAAGTACTTCAAACTTAATGTAATAATGCACTCTTAGCTAGCAAACTCAGAAACTCAGTTGCCACTTCACATGTTTTGTGAATTACTTTTGACATACTTTCAATTCCTATGAGCTGAATTTCATGTACGCTAGCAAACAAATTTGGATATGGAAGCTTGGAAAACTGCTGATGAAAAATGTCTTTAAGTTTCGATACGGTTTCTAATTCATGCTGAATATTCAAGTAAAGTGTATTTATTTCTCTACGATTGCGATGCCGTTCACATTTCCTGCAATTAAGTAAATCGACGATCGTATTTGACCATTTGTGTAGACAGTTTATTTTGCTGTTATAATTCTCCAAAGCAGTTTCAGCTTTTTTCCAAGCAGGAAGTTCCATAGAACTTCCTAATGTAGATAAATTTGTACTTAATTCATCTCTAGTAGCTTCATTTGACAGTTCAGGTAAAGAATAAGAGTGAAAGCCTGCATTATATTTGATATCAGTCTCTACTGTAAGTGTCTCTACTACTTCAAGTTCATGCATTGCACCTATTACTGGTGACTCGGGCCTCCCACTGGGATTGGGTGTCTTCTCATCTTTAATTTTATTTTTCTGCTTCCTGTTCCTAAATTTGCTTTTTTTCTTTGAAGCTTGATCACTTCCCTGTTTTGTTTCTAAAATCTTGTATGGTTGTTTATGGGCAACAGAAGTATCACAGATCTCTGAAGATAGATCAACTATCTGAGTTAAATTTTTTTCTCCACAGTTTTCAGGCAAATTAGATTTTGTAATGGTACTAATACTAGAAATGGACGATGGCGTTTCACAAATCCATTCATTTTTATATACTGCCTCCAATATTTCAGGCAATGCGACGTCATCAGATTTTAGGGTCTCTTGAGCTTTTGTAATTGTGCAACTTTTTTTTGTCTGGCGTCTTTTATTATCTCCGATAGTGTCTCCGGTACCTGAGCAAGTAGGGTTTTTGACATACCTTTTATCGGCAGAATGCAATAGAATATCATCCCTAAAGTCTGCTTCTGTTGCAGATTTGGCTGGATTTTTAGATTTCAACTCGAGAAATTCCAAAGCGACTTCATATGCTTTGGGAATCATTTTGAGCATGCTATCAAGATTTCTGAGCTGAGAGGCATGTACACTGCAAAACAGGCTTGGATATGGAAGCTCAGTAAACCGATCATGAAAAAAATATTCAAATCTCCTTAAAGTTTCTAATCCATGTTGAATTTTCAAGTACAATGAATGTATTTTAGTACGATTACGACGTCGTTCAAATTTTTTACAGTCAAGTAAATCAATAATCATACATGACCAGTCATATAGACAGCTTATTTTACTGTTATAATTTCGCATAGCTTTTCTAGCTCTTTTCCATGTAGGATCTTCCATAGAACTGCCTATTGTAGATAAATTAATACCTAATTCATCTGTAGTTGTTGTGCCATCTAACACTTCAGGAAATGTAGAAGAATAAAAGTTCACGTTATATTCAACATCAGTCTCTTTTATAGCTGTGTCAGATTTACATGTTGCACCTATTAATGGTGAATCTGGTCTCCAACTGGGACCTGGTGTATTGTAAATTTCATTTTTTTCATCAGCTAAAGTTCGAGCTATGTTTTCCTCACTGGTGACGACTTTGAATTTTGAATCATCCATAGAATATTTTTCATCCTCAATTTTTCTTTTCCAATTTTTACGTTTAGATTTCTTCTGTGAAGTTTGATTGTTTTTCTGTTTTGTTTCTATAATATAGGACTGAGCATGAGTTACTGTACTATCACAGTTCTCTGAAGATGGGTCAGCTGGAGCCGATTGCAGTACCATAGTGGATTCTTGAGCTATATTGATATCAACAGAGTTTACTGTATTTGTAACTTTTGTAAATGTGTCATGTGTTTTAATCTGTTGTTCTTTCTTGTCTTCAGTCATCTTTGAAGTGGGGTTTTCAAGATGAATTTCAGCTGCACAAGGTAGTATATCTTTATTTCGAATTTCGTCGCTAATATTTGCTTTTGCTGCAGATTCATCAAGACTTTTAACTTCATTCATTGTACTTTCAGATTTAATGCCTGACTTATCAGTGTCTCTAGTGGAGTCTACAGATGATTCGATTTTGTGAGATATCATTGAGTCTTTATTAGATTTCATTGCTAAGTTCCACTTACTAAGCTTTGCGTTAAATTGCATGTTACGCATTTCAACATTAATCACTTGATTATCTTCACTAGAAAAGGGTTGTACAGACTGAGTTGACAATTCGGTTGAAATTGGTGTTAAAGTCAATTCTTTTACTATGTCTACGCTCTCTTTTATGGGGTGGTCTAATGTTGGTTCTGTTTGAGATACACCTTTGGCAGTAGTAGGTTTTCGAATTAAGTTCCACCTGTGAAGTGCTGCTTTAAAATCCTCGTCCCACATTTCAACATCTTTACTCTCAGTCACTTTAATATCTTCACTATAAAATGATTGAGATTCCTTTTCCAATTTCAGTGTGAAGGTGATTTCTTCTTGTTCGTCTGTGCCCCCTTCCCTGGGATTTACAGTTTCTTTTTTCACTTTATCAGCTTCATCAGGTTTGTCTTCTTTGCTTTCCTGTACAACCTTTTCTCGAAGTTGTTTTTTTCTTAACTTCTTACGTTTTCTTTCCTGACGTCTCTTCATGCTTTTCTCATTATGCTTATTTTGGTATTTATTTTGATCTTTACATTCGCAAGATTCTATATCAACTTTACAAATTTCACTTTGCACCACGGTGGTTGCTTGAGATATATCAAATTTCCCCTTTATACATATGTCACATTCTTCATGAACAATATCGATTTTCGATGATACACTACAAATCTTGGATTCTTCTAGACTAGAATATCCAGGCTCAAAAATATTTTCCTTTTGCACTTTGGCATCCTTTTGTATCGGAGATACAAGCATTGGTTGTTTTGGACTAAAATGTGTGAGCTCCATTGGCGCTTCTGCATCTTTTATTGGAGATACCTCAAGCAGTTTTGGTTTAGAAACTGTGGTCGGAGTATCATCCTCAGCCAGCATTGTGGAATCTCTTAAAATTGGAGTTTCAGGTTGCAATTTGGCCATTTTCAGAATCTAAAATTATTATTCGCTTTCAGATAATAATGTTAGGAAAATATTTATAATTAATGACATTGGCAGTTCAACCCCTTTATAACTAATGCAAATCAATTAATATGATTAAAATAATGTCAAATGAAACACAGTCAATAGTATCATTTTAAATTAGATGGATTCTGTCTAGCAAAGACAGTAAAGTAAAAACATATTTTATTAAGTATAAACGCGAATAGAATATTACCCAAATTATATAAAAAACTTCTGGAGTATGGCTTAACTCAAATTTCTCATTCCATTTTTATTTTTAAGTAGCTTGTGATATATATTATCTAACTCTGTTTTCAGAAACAAGCTTCTTCTCATTTTGAATAGATACTTGGACCTGATGACGAATTTGTTTAAAACGAACACCTTTTTATGCTTAGTGCTTATCTACGTGTATGGCTTTTATGTTTGGTTATTTGTTGTTTTTCAATTTTCAAATTCTCACCATTGATATATGTTGATTATATTTAGCTTGATGACTAGATATATGCATTTTATTCTCCTCTTGATGATTCTCTATTTTTTTACATTTTTTTTATGTTGTTAGCATTTTTTAAGTTAAGGTTTTATGAGTTACAACTTCTCTCTATTCTGTCATTGGAATTTCATATAATTTTATTATATATATATATATATATATATATATATATATATATTCTATATATATATATATATATATATATATATTCTATATATATATATATATATATATATTTTCGATATATATATACATATATATAATATTGCAAGAATATAAATTTGAAAAATTTGCATCGTTGGTCTAAGTGATCGCAATTATTATAGCATGTAACACTTCATTTTGCAGGGCTTAAAAAAACATCTTTTGATTGATATCAAGATTACTAACGCCCCCCCCCCCCCCCCCCGGAAGGATAACTTCCCTCAAGATATATTTAGAACAAATTGAGGAATTCGAATAAATTTGCTGTGAATATTTCTGTCGATGAACAGATGCATTTTCTTCGGTGAGATAGGAATAGTGGAAGGCCTTTAATTATTTGTAAAAGCAAAAAATTACCTATATTCACTGAACTGAGAGAGAGAGAGAGTGAGTGAGTGATGTATCAGAATTATCGAGTCTTTCCACTACAGCTAGATTATTGGTTTTGGTATCATTCGATTCGTGTCAGATTTCAAATCAGCAAAACATTTAATATTATAAAATTTGAATTACAGGTGACGATACAAAGGGATTTAAAAAGAAAAAAAAAACTTACGCCAATTTTGCTTCTCAAAAATGCACATCATTTGATTTTTATCTTTAATTTTGAGACGGTTTTTGATATTTACATCTTTTATTAAGCATGTAGGTGTCATATTTAGTGACCATTAGCCATTAAGAATGTGCAAATCGCGAGTGAAATGGATAGTAAAAACATTTATGTTATTTTTTTAGCCATTTAAAAATTAATACTATTAAAAGACAATCGCGTGCGTATGTATGTATGTATGCCTACATAAATACATACATATATGTATGTATGTAGCGCCTATTTCAAAGCCACTACTTGGCCCAGAAGCTCATGGTTTGTTTTTAAACTTAGCTATCAAACCGGATATGGTCCGGAAATTTTCGAAAAGCTTGATAATTTTTTTTAATATTTGTAAGAAACCTCTGTTTCAAAGGGTCCTGGAAAAACCATAAAAAAATCTTAGAATCTATTTTTTTCTGAACGGAAGACAATATAAATTTCGAAGACCCTCTAGAAGCCGCAATTTTATCGATAGTTTATGTATATTTTTAAAAATCGCAAAATATCCGCTGTAACATATTGGGAACAAAGCAGGAAGGAACATCGCAGACGACCATTCTCCCCCACGGAACTGCGAATCCGAAAATATCTGCCTCTCAAGACAGCTGGCGCGTGGAGTAGTGGGATTTTAAATTCAGAAATCTAAATTTGCGAAATTAAGACATCGAGATTTGGCTTTTTAAATATACAATTGCATTTTCTAAAAAAAATCATGGTGTTTCAATAAAAACTTCGATTTTTATGGCTATTCTTCGTATTGCTTAAAATTAAAATTTCGCAGAAAAAAAGTTTTCGATGTTCGGTCTTTAACATTTGTCACTGTGAACAATAGAAAACTTTTTGTTTTCACTTTATTTATTAATTTTTTATAAATAAATTAAGGCTTCAATAACTTTCATTTCAAAGCTCCGTATTGCTGATATTACTAATTTCGCCAAAAATAACAAGTAGGTTCAGTTCTGATTAAGCTGTCAGTTTGGAGAGTAGGACTACGATTTGCAGATCGAGATGAAATGAGCTAGTCTAGTATGGTTTCAAAGCTTTCATTTCACTTGTTATAACCAGCATAGGTATAAAAATAACAAGTAGGTTCAGTTCTGATTAAGCTGTCAGTTTGGAGAGTAGGACTACGATTTGCAGATCGAGATGAAATGAGCTAGTCTAGTATGGTTTCAAAGCTTTCATTTCACTTGTTATAACCAGCATAGGTATATGATATCAAAACCAGCTTACATAATTTTCGTGGGACCGGTTACAGGTTCGATCGGTGTAATGTGCGTATTTGATGTTTGCGATTTCCGTAGAATTGTCAAAAATGATAACTTGTTCAACAGAAAACAATTTTGTTAAATTTTAGTTTAAACCACTGAATAATATTCTCTATATACTTGAATAGACCTCGTCGAGAGCTTTAAAACGTTACCACGCACAGCCGTTTCGCACTCACCTTGTCCAGATGAACCGCGATATTGTCAAAAGTGTTCACCTGTTCACAAGAAAACGATTTTCAAAATATTCAGTTCATACCACTGTAAAATGTTTTTTATATATTTGAATAGATTTCGCCGAGAAATTTAAAACAATATCATGCACAGTCATCTTGCGCTCACTGTTGCTCAGATAGATTGAGTCAAACGCGAAGGTACACCTAGAAATATTGCATCATCTCCCCCGAGCACGGGGAGCGTGGTGTGTACGATATATTACGCAGTATGCGAATTGAGCTTCACTTTGTTTACGAATATGCTAACACAATTACTGTTCCGCATATATTTTTATCGATATAATAATTTCAATTGGGACATATGTTTGTTACAGGTGGTCGGCCGTAAGTCGTCCCATATTATCAGCGGAATTATAGACGTAGTCCTAAGCAAAAAATATATATATATATATATATTCGAGGTACGGTATTCAATAGTTGTCATCGTAAACTCTCGAATTTTATCGCACTAGAAAATTTTAATTCTTTTTGTTGTCGTTTATTTGTTAATTTTTTACATTTAAATTAAGGATTCAATAACTTCCATCCGGAAAATCTATGCCTAAGAAAGTATGCATTCTGTCTGTATCTACGTTGGAAAGGAAGGGGGGGGGGTTTACAAATTTTTATTTCAAGAATTTTTGTTTTATATTTTCGTCTGTTATTTTTACTCTTGGTGGAGGGGGAGGAGATATTTTTAAAATCCTCCTTTTTGAAAAGTTAATTGTTAAGCTACGCTTCTTCCGCTTTTTATGCAATTTTCAAGTTGTATTTTCTACTCTGCAAGGGGTCCACTCGATTTGCTCATGCAAAACTTGGGCCCAATTTTGTCGCTTTACGCCTTTTGGCCCAGTACAAAAAGGGGGAAATGAGAAAGAAGTATAAGTGTCTGCCGATCTGGTCTACATATGAGCTTGCTTCCACTGTAATTTTTCATATAGCCACTGATGAAGGGTATAGTGATACCCGAAAGCTCTCTGGCCTTTTAACATTTGTACGTCTTATTGGATGGTTTTATTTGATTAAATGACCTTTTTATCTATGATATGTGTCTTTCATTTTATGCTTATGTAGTGTAACGGGTCAAAGAAGGGGGGCTGGGAGTTTTGCAATAATTTTTTCGCAGAACTTGCGAAAAAGTTGATTGGTATATTTAATGAGAACTAGCGGGTAAAGCTCGCTAGTAATATTTAAACGCAAATGATGTAATTTACAGGACGTTAAAATGCACCATTCTCAAGATATTACTCTTTTATAAAAAATTTAAAAAATCTGGCATGAAAAAATCATAAAAACATCAAATTTCGTCAATATTTTCAAACAAATGATTATTTTGTAAGTATTTTTAAACATAAATTAATGGACTCTATTGTTTAAAAGTTATCACTAGGAGTTCAATAACTTCTGTTAAATTTGATATATTCATTTTAATTGATAACAAAATATTTATGAAGGAGCTTTCATATGGTGGCGAATGATGTGTATACCTCATTTCTTACGCAACTATTAAGCATTTTTATTCTCTTTTGCATATTTATTTCGTATAGCTATACAAATTTTCGGAAAAACTGTAACTGTGTCTAAATTAAATCTAATAAAATAAGATGTTTGTTTATCTCCCTATTAATCGAGCAGCTGAAAATCTAAGTGGATCGCTGCTAATAAATTTGGTACAGTGATGCTTTAAGTCAGACCCGACAATATCTCTGCAATTTTTCAGACTGCTCATCTGTCTCTTACAGCTCAAATATATTATCAAATATAAAATCAAATATATAAGGGAAGAGACTGATACAGCTTCTGATTTGAGACTGCTCAGCTGTCTCTTACAGTTCAAATATACTATCAAATATAAAATCAAATATATAAGATAGGAGACTGATACTTCTGATTTGAGACTGCTCAACTGTCTCTTACTCTCTGTTGAATTACAATGGATAAATAATTGTTCTCTCAATACCCTTTTTTTTTCAAACCAACATCAGTAACATCAATTTAATAATACAATAATTCATTTTATACTAAATAAAATTATATACTTTTGGTAGTAAGAATGAGATATGTCAATGAAATCGGCACACATTAATTTAATGATGTTCTGAGGAAATTACAACATGCTACACGTTTCATTTGTCCAGGGATTGATAACTTATTTAAATGTAATTTTATATTTGACAACATGCCACACCGTATACATAAATGTGCTAACAGGCTTTATGATTATGCCATTATTAATTATTAATACTTATGTTAGTTTAATGTATACATTTAAAAAAATAATTTACAGTTAAATTTCTTGAGAAAATTTGTTGGCCTCGTCTTATAAAATATAATTTTCCGAATCGCGGGTTCACAAATGTTGAGAAGCACTGCTGTAGAACAGTGGGGCTTAACTGTTTTGTTGGTGCAACCCCACTGATCTATTAGTTTGTTTAGGGGAACCGATGCCACTAAGTAAATGAAATAAGAACTTAAAAATTATAATTAAATATACATTAAAAAAAAATTATTTTATATTCGACAATATTATTTATATTTAACAACTAGTAAGCCCGCTCTAGAGCTAAATAATTTTGTGTTAAAAATCACGGTGACACAGAATATAGATGCACAGAAAACACGCAAAATTAAGGAGGTTTTAGGACGGATGCAACACTAAATATAAATTTAAAATAACTTTAAAAATCGTGATTTTTACACTGGGAAAAAATATGGATGCCATATTTTATTTTGAAGTGGGTTACGTGATCTTTTCATATAATATGGGTGTAATTATTTTAATTTTTATTTAAAGAGCAGCCGAACATATTTTGCCGAAATGTTTTTATATATTTTATGGGATAATTTGAATATTTCCTTAAATTTTCGAAACAATTTGTGAATTTTAAATTTGCTTAAAAAATGTATGAAAAATTAGGTCCCATAGGGTTCAATGTATTGTATCTTTTAACCTGGGTTCAATCCAAAACTAATTGAGTGATATTATTCATTTACATTTCCGTATGTCCCACAGACTGTCTCAACAACATACTGAAATTTCATTTTGATAAAGTCATTTTTACGGCAGTTATCGTGCTGACGGACAGACAGACAGACAGACATAATGAGCAAAGTCATAAACACTTTGCAACTATGTTGGAAAGTGTTAAAAATGATAGTAAATTAATGAAAATGACTCCAAATTGATAAAAATTCAATATTTTGCAAAATTAAGTTCAATTTCCTTGATAATCCCTGGCGTTTTGTGAGAATGAATTAATAGTTTTTGTAAAAATTTATTTACAGACGGGACCAGGATGTTTCTTTTCTTCAGATCTGCTTGTGAAGATAATTTTGTATAGCTAGAACAGAGATTTTTATACTTCTTTTTACAATAATTAGATTAAATATTTTAATAAAATGTTTAGAATAACAATGCCATTTAAAATATTGTAGAAATTTGCACATAATTGTGAAGTTTTAATTTCTTTATATTATATATTCCGTGCGAAGGACGGGTAAACTGCTAGTACAAAATCAATTAACCTGTGTTATAAAGAGGTTTTCCAGAAATCTATAAAATACACAGAATACAAAAATAAATTTACATGTGTTATAAAGATCTTTTACTAAAATGCATAAAAACACAATACAAAATAAATTTACCTGTGGGGTTTCCATAAAATGTATAAAAGACACAGAATAAAAGAATTATAAATGAAACGGATAAAAAACGCAGAACACAATAATCCTCTTTCATGAAATTTAAATCAAACACAGCAAAAAATCCTCATAACCTTTTAAAATATTACAACGCTGTTGGTATCGGGAAAAAAATTGCTAAAAACACATAACATTCTTAATTTGTTTCTCAAATACCCCTCTGGTCTTCAACGGAACATCTAACATGGCGGCAGGGCTTCTTTAGGAGAAATCCTGTACTGGTATTGCCTCCTGGGGTAGAACTCACCTTTTCACTCTACTATACTAATAGAATGGAATTCGACACTTTATACAAAAAATACACTTTATATAAAACATACATGGCCATTTTAAAATAAAGATCAGTTCTATTTTTTAAATCGCATCAAAATTTAAACAGCGTTAGTATAACGCATAAGTGATTTAACTACGCTCAAAATAATAACTGATTTGTGTTTTAAACCCAAAGTGCTTAAACCACCGAAAACTGGATTTCCAAATTATGATCCATTCCAATATTTTCCCTAAACATTACCATGTATGTAGGGGAAATAAAATAAAATATGTTCAGCATATGACTCTCTACAAATAGAAAAAATTTTGATATTGGGGGGGGGGGGAGACTCAATAAGACTCCTTTAATTCAATATTCCAGAAAATATTTTTTTTATTTCAGCATTTAATCGTTATTTAATCATTTTTACTTTCTCTACATACAAAAAATAATGTACGGAGAAAGTATTGTGACGAATTCCAGTTTTCGACGGACGAGTACGTTTAAAGCATCCGTGAGCTCGAATCGATCGTTTTTGAGGTGATGTCTCTGTGTGTAAGTCCGTGAGTCTGTAAATACAACTCACGAATGAATGGAGCGTTTTGGTTGCAATTTGGTACGATTATTACGATTTGTGATTAATGGAACTCTATTGATTTTAAACGCGATCGAACGTTCGGAAGACCCCCGCAATTTTCGAATGAATTTTTGAAAAATCATAAAATAATCAGGACATTCAATAATGTTAAATAAATAATCATTTTGTGCGTTTTGTTTTTATTATGAAACAAATGACACAAACTTTGGAACGTTAGCTTGAACTATTCTTAAAATATTGCATGGTTTTCAAAAGCGAACAGGGTATATCATCAAATATTAAATATTTGGCTAAGAAATTGGTGACTTATTCGGCGAAATATCGCCAACTTGAGGGCATTTTAATATGGGTACAAATTCACGAAAATATCGCAAAATTGACAAAAATGACACTTTATTTACGAAAATGAGGTCAAATTGATGAAATTATTTTATTGAAATTACTCTAAGACAAAAAAAATCGACGCACCAAGAAAGAATTATCCAAATGAGACAAAATTTGGTACGTTTAATGTGGATGTACCGAAAAAGAAATGATTAGAATTTCAGAATATCTGAATAATTTATTGCACTGAAAGATCTACACAAAGTGAGAACGTCAATATGGCGTTGGTCCACCTCTGACCTTGATATAAGCTGTTACCCGACATGACATTGATGCATAAAGTTGCCGGATGATGTTCTGAGGGATGCCGTTCCAAATGGCCTCCAATTGACGAGCTAATTCGTCTACATTCTGGGATGGCCGCAGGCGACGCCCCATCTCAGTCCAAATGTGCTCAATAGGCGAGAGATCTGGGGATCTGGCTGACCAAGGAAGTGTGTTATAAGCACGCAGACAATTAATAGAGAGACGTGTCGTGTGTGGTCTGGCCTTATCTTGCTGAAAAGTTAGCCCAGGGTGTCGCGAAAGGAATGGCAATACAACGGGTCGTAGAATGTCGGCACGGAGGACTATCAAAGGGTTCCGGCTATCAAACGAAATGGCATCCCAGACCATAACTCCCTGTTGTCGTGGCGTGTGGCAGTAAGAGTAGGATCCTGACGATGTCCGGCTTGTCTCCAGACACGTCTGCGCTAGTCGTCGGAACTCAGTTCGAAACGGGACTTATCACCGAAGACAATTCGTTTCCAATCCGAACACTTCCACGTTGATCGGGTCTGACACCATTGCAATCGCTGTTGAAGGTGCATACTGGTCAGCGGTAGGCGGCGTAATCTACGCCGCGAGTATAGATTCCGCTCCTGTAGTCTTCTATTAATGATTCGAGTGGTCACTTCCGTGCTTGCCATGCGTTGGATGATTGATAACGACGAATCTCGTGCTGTCACAGTTTTTCTGACAATCGATCTATCTTCCTGTTCTATCGTCGCTTTAGGCGGTCCGTTGCCCGCTGAAATCTTCCATTCCGGACCCATTCCTGCCAACATTGTTTAATTTCTGCATAGCTCCTACCCAAATGCCGAGCGATTCGTCGGTGTGCCCATCCAGCCTCATGCAGTCCGACCGCACGCCCTCTTTCAAACTCCTTCATATGTTCGTAGTGGCCGCGAAATCGCCGGCGAGACATTGTTACAATCAAGGTACGTAAACGCAATCGAAATCCACTGCACGTTTTGTTCCTGAAAGCGAAGTTCGCTGCTTATATACACCACCATGGTGCTCAGTTTCAAAGCGCTGTAGTTCCGATGATTTATTCAATGGCTGCAAATTTTTGATCATCTGCATATTCGGTCGAAAGGTTTTTGCATGTAAAATTTCATTATTATCGGTTTATTTTGAGGGGTGCGTCGATTTTTTTAACTTAAAGTGTATATATTATACTATTATATGAAATTATTAATTAATTATGAAATTTAAGATATTTTAGTATAATGGAGTATACTGCTTAATGTCAGCAATATTTCCAATTGTCAATTTATATTTGCGCGAAATATAAGTTAATTGGGTACATAATAATTTTACGTGCTGTCATATAGGAAAACGCCCAATGTCAGCCTACTTTTCAACGTTAAAGACATTTTGCTTGGATCTTGTCCATGATTATTAAAAAACTTACATAACGCATTGAAAAACTTGCATTACGTAGCGAAAGTCATGTGTGCTACCTACAACACATTTTTTTTCTTTTTACCGCTGAAAATAAGTATACCAATATTTTTTCATTATTTCGAATGACACTGCAACTCGCAGTGGAAAAGTAAAATTTCTAATATCTCGAGAACAGCTCGTGCTAACTAATAAACAATAGTGTCCATTTATCTCGGCTTAAAATACTTGAAAGGATTGAAATCGCGCTCCCAGTGCACCAGCCACTATTTTTCGGACCGGTTTCGTACTCTTCTGCACAAAAGATTCTACAACAGCAGAACGAGAAAATCTATAACTACCCTGGCAGTAAGAAAACTTGTGATTTCACGAACGTCTGTAGATACTACTGAAGAATACAAAGCTGCTGGCTTCAAATTTAAAAACGACCAGAATGAATTATCCTACACTGACCGGGTCTTAAATAAGCGGCCACTTCTTAAATAATACAGATACAGATAATACCACTCAATTTCAAAATCACCTGTTTTGAACGAAATGAATTTCGCGACACAGCTAAATGAAAATACTTGAAGACACAAAAAAGTTCCTGTAACCCCTCAATTATTGCTATATCAGCGAATTTTCATCTAATTAAAATAAAATTTTAACACGATACGCATAATGATAATATAATACTAAATTAAAAAAAAAAATAGTCGCAAAGTTAAAAAAGCCTAAAAAGAGATACAAAAACTGAGCTGTTTCCTCCAGAAGAAGGTATTGTTAAAGCTTTCTTCTCAACAGTTGGGCATGCGCAGTGCGTCGATCAGAGAGAAAATCGCTGTTACCGTAGATCGCGGAGGGGAACGAAAATATCAATATTTATGCTTCCCTTAAAAAATAATAAAAAATGAAATTACTTACTAATTGAATGTTAGAATCCGAAGATATATACGGAGCTTTTAACCAAACTATAGAATTCTGCTAAACTTGGTTTTTCGGACGCGACGATATATATATCAGATAAACAAACATATATCAGATAAACTAAAAAATGAAAATTTCGATGTATTTTATAAATAAATAAATAAATGCCCTACGGATGCGGTTCATACATGGATAGAAAGAGTGTTTTTCGATCCTTCCTTCGATTTTAAGATTGAAACTCTGTGATAATATTTTAGTCGCGAAGGAACCGATTTGTGTGAAAATCCTAAAACATAAAATAACTAAAAAACTAATTCGAATTAAAAAAAATAATGTCAGTAAAAATAAAGTACACTTTCTTGTGTATCAAATTTCATGGCCATACGACACGTAGATTTCTAGCTATAGGCCGCACACACAGAAATATACACAGACAGACATACAGAATGATACACAAACGTCTTCATTTATTATATACTAAACAATGTACCCACTTTTGCCCGGGAATTAAAGTAGGGGCGGTTATATAAAATAATAAAATAAATGCATTTTATTGGTATAAATAGAAACGAAAATTTCATGTAATCCATGTACATCAGCACAGTGGACGTGATACGCCCCCCCCCCCCCAAATCGCAAAACCGAAATAAGTCACATGTGGAAACTCTGAGTTCTACTTTAACGGACACAAATTAAATCTTAATTTCATCAATCTCAGCACAATTAGACCAATTTATATGTAGGCCATATCTTCCGCAATTAACGTAATTTTTATATTTCCAATAAATACATACCCGATACTTAAATAATACAAATAACACCATACCGAATTTCCTAATCGCATGTTTTGAACTAAAATTATGCTCCCGAAACAAATAAAATCTACAAAGCATATCTTCCACAAATAAATAATACAGGTAGAACTTTATACTCAATCTCCAAATTGCCTGTTTTCAACTAAAATCATTTTCACGCTACAAATGAAATCTCAATCTTAATCACACATCAGGAAGTACATATCCATTATGAACATGCTCAAATGGACATCACGATTTTCCGGTGTAAAGATTGTGGCTTCAGTAGGTAAAATATTTCGGAAAAGCTACGCTTGGAAATGGAACTCCTCAGATTAAAACATTTGAAGAGTCCGCTCTGTTAAAAAATGTATAATTAATCAACGGATAGGTTTAGTAATTTTTTTTTATTATGCAGCAAGCTTTAATATTTTCAGGTGCTGCTGTTTAATTATAAACTTCGGATGGCACATTAATTTTCACACAGATTCAGACATCTTTCTTTATTACCCTTTATTATCGCATTACCCAGCTTCGCCCGTGTCTGAAGTATATGCCCGATATTTAGATGTTATTCAAATTATTTTTATTTATTTAGACTCTAAAACCAATGTTTGCCTTTCAGCAGGTTTTCAGATGCAACAGGAACAGCAAAGAATTTAAAGTTTGTTTATTGCGAACTTTTTTTCCAACTCAAGGCAAATATTTCAATGGGAGACTGAGGGGGTGTGAAAACCCTGCATGATATCAAATATTCTGTAAAAAAATAATCTATTTTATGATTATGCTAAATATTGGGTATTCCCGGTCCTACAGGATACTGGCACGTGTGGTAATGGAGCACTGATACGTACATGGAAGAAAATAGAATTATTTTGTAAATCATGTTTTTTCCAATTTCTTCAATGTAAACAGAGTGAAAGAAACATATAAAATACTTTTAGAATATAATTAACTACAAACGTATAGAAGACCATATGACGAGAACAACATATAAAATACAAACATATAGAATATATAGAACATATGGTGAATTCTTAATAAAAAAAATAGTGATAATAATAATAATTTCTTGGTTACGAAACATTACTGTTAATATTAACTAAGTTATAGAAAAAGGTGATGGAGAAAACGAGGTTGCATAATTCACTTCGACATTAAGAGCTTGCAATTCCGTTGTAGTAGTTCAATGGTAGAGCGTAAGCTGGCCAGTTCGAAGATCGGTGGTTCGATTCCCGGTTGGGACAGTAAGGCACTTTACAAGGTTACTAAAAGCAAAGTGTTAGCTTTCCCCCCTGATTCTTAAATTTCCCCGATAAACTCTAACCCATGTCATGTCGGTTGGCTAAGTACTAAGACCAATATACACATCCAGTAAAGTTAAAAAAGCAAAGTCAGTACTAAAAACTACGATTACTCACAATAAAGAGATAACATTACACGAAACCCATTTTAATATTCTTCACTGAAAATCTTGAAATTCCAATTTTTACTCTGACTCATTTAATATTTGAGCTAGAAATAAGCATAATATTTAAAATCAACGACAAAAAAATATGTCTACTACAACATTGTAATAAACAAAAAAGACAAAATTATTCCGGAAAATAAATATTTTCAGGCCCATTAAAAGCCATATGCTTCTTGGACTACGGAGACTGAAATTCGATGGCAATACCAATTATGGACATAAATGCAAGATTTCTAACTAAACTTATCAATGGATCTGCAGCCATTACACTAAAATTGTTGCTAAAGAAACGTTGAGGAGGAAGCCGACCACAATATACGAAAAGAAAAGAACATACAAAAATTACCAACACAACAAACCTAAAATAAAAAAACTGTATTATTAATATTAAGTTTTAGAAAATGGGGATGGAAAAAAAACAAAGTTAATGAAAACAAAATATTAGCTTCACCCTCAAAATCCTAAATTTTCCGATGAACTCCAACCTCTAAAAACAGGTCAGTAAACATTTAATTTGTGTCACATGTTCACTCACAGTGAAGTCGCGAAAAGTGAAATCCAGGCTACAAAAACTGTGTTACACATAATAAGAAATTAAATTACACAAATCATCTTCTGATGCGACACATTGAAAACCGCGCAATTCTAGTTTTATTTCCAGTTCATCTAATATTTGAGCTATAAATAACCATAATATGTCAAATTAATGACAAAAATATGCCCATTTTCGCAGTAACAGACACAAATAGTAAAATTAATTGCGGAAAAGAGATATTTGGGGACCCTAAAGCTGAATGCTCATTGGACGAGAGAATCGGAAACCGAGATAGCAATATAAATTGTGACTGCTTGATTACTCACTAAAATATCTGTGGTTTTATAGCTACAAAAACTCCTGTTTAGATCCCAAAATTGATTTGATCCTTTTAGTACGGTTAAGAGTCCCAATCCAGTAAAGTTAGAAAATTATTAATAATAGTTATATGCACAAAAACATGAACTCAAATTAAAACAGAGTACTGGGAAAAAAAACAAGCAAAAGTGAGTGTTATCCAGATTGCAGTTTTTATCAATACAAATATATATTGACCCCAAAAGCATAAAAATTGGGTCAATAATTGATGTAGTTTTTAAACAAGCTATCATATGCTGTTATTAAAAATTTACAATAGGGTAAATTCATGGCCCAAACTAAAACCCACACAGTTATTACATTGAAAAACAAGCTTAATATGTCCAATTGAAAATCAGAAGGTGTTTTCTTAAGTCCAATTGAAAATCAGAAGGTGTTTTCTTAAACAAATTGAGCAATTTACAAGAGCACAAAATACCAGAAACTATTTCAACCCTTATTAGAAATTAATTCCCCGAAAACAATTCAATTAATTTTCAATTCAACCCTACTTGTTTATAGGCTCGTCTAAGCTACCACTTACCAGAAATTTTCAAAAACTTTTGAATTTTACCAATTTTCACTCATTTATGGAAAGAAAAAGTTATTTACTAATTTTATTTTACCTATATAACAGGATAGCCCAAACGCCCGACTTTCAAAATTATAGACATGCATTATTCATTAGGACCAGAAATTTTTG
The DNA here is from genome assembly GCA_951213105.1 of Amaurobius ferox. Taxonomy (NCBI): domain Eukaryota; kingdom Metazoa; phylum Arthropoda; class Arachnida; order Araneae; family Amaurobiidae; genus Amaurobius; species Amaurobius ferox. The sequence continues at coordinate 76,953,400 of OX578142.1, read as the reverse complement.
TAAAAATCAACCAATTTACTAAACATTAACTATTTCATTACCAACTATACCATAAAAATATCATTTGATACATTGCATAAATATGTCTAAGATAGAAAATGTATCATATATTTTAAAATTCAATGTAAGCAACTATTAACATGTAAGCAACATGTAAGCAACTATTTTAATCTTGACAACAAAATCTTTGATCTGAGTGTTATTATAATATTTACAAAATATGATAAAGTATCTGAACTATTATGTTATAGTAAAAAAGAGGAAAAATTTTTACTTACTGTGTTAATGAAATGTTCTCTGTTGTACAATCACACTACAATGTTTGTTAGTATCAGTATATCTATTTATGTGCTAATTGATAGGCACATGCAAGTGTCTCTATATTAAAGCACGTTTTTGCTGATGATTTAGTGTATATTATCAATATAAGACTCACACTAATATTTATAAGTCTCACACTTATGTTTATAAGTCTCACACTTTATTGGTTATAAGACTTAGTGTCTTATCACCCATTAAATATAAACAATATCACACAGTTTCACAGTAGTCATGTCCAACTGAGAGTTGCGCATATCAATTACATTATTTAGCAAAACAATTCAGCAAATATCACTAAATAAAATAAAAAATGAGTAATAAGAGAAAGCAGTCATAAAAAAAATGAGAAATAGCACTTAATTATTGGAAATCGGAAGACATCAGAACATATCAAACACATAAACAAAATGCTTTAAAATAAGAAAACTTTAATATGTGGTTGAGTTGTAATTTAGCCTGTATAGAAAGAGTTAAATCTCAGACATGCCAAAAAGAATGATTCTGAACATTGATTACTGATTGGTCGTGCAAGATGCACACCTTATTACGTCATTCACCAGAACCTTGGGTGCCAAATTTCTATAGTAATCTAAATGACATTATAATTCAACATGTTATATTAAAATATTTAAATTAATGCTCCTAAAAGGAAGTTAAATGACCTTTATTCTCGCTATAAAAATTATCTTCACAGACAGATCCTGGTCCCGTTTGTGAAAAAAATTACAAATAATATAAAATTGAATCTGTATATGTAAAAATGAAAGAGTTAAAATTGTATTAGAAAATATACGGCACAACCTATATTTTAGAAGATATTCACTTGTATTAGAAGATATACCCGCACTGCAATATATGAGTTTGAAAATTTTTTTTGCCAAAATAAAACAGATGACGTAATAGTGCTCATAATCAATAATCCCCGTAATATTTAAACCCGAAGGTCGTAATTGACATAATTCAGTCAAAACTGCAATTAAAATACATACATATGTATATATATATATATATATATATATATATATTATATATATATATTATATATATAATATATATATATATTATATATATATAAATATATATATATATTATATATATATATATATATATTTATATATATATATATATATATATATATATATATATTTATATATATATATATATATATACATACATATATATATATATATATATATATATATATATATATATATATATATATATATATATATATATATATACTATTTAATGCGGAAAATATTAAATAAAAATCGTCTGCCGTATAAACACATTAGATTTAATTATAATCTGCAAATAATTTTGCGGAAAAAATATCGTCTGCATAATACTGTCTCTATGGAAGGCTTAATTGTGCGAAATTTTATTAATATCTCGACAACCCCTGATCCTTGAAACTAGCATCATGGAAAAATTTTAATTTGGCCTATTTTAAGGCTACCTCGAATATGTCATGAAATTTAGCGCTCTCACGTTAACGAGACAAACATATATATATATACACACATACATACCCACCGAGAGATTTTCAATTTTATTTATATAGATGAAAAAATTATGCAAGATTATTATTTTGGCCATGATAACAAAATACAAACTTTGGATATTTATCTAATTAATCATTTATTTTTGTCTAGATTATTTAGTATGAAAATTTTTTGCAAAATTAATAATTTGCCCATAATAATAATGTACAAAACTTAGGATATTTATTTAATTAATCATGTATTTTCGACTAACTCAATAGGAAGTTTCCTGTTACACAGACAACACATCGAATTACATTTTAACCAATTTTGCTAATTTTATAGAAGAGAAACTAGATATCAGAGAATATAAGCTACTCATACTGTTAGAAAATGTACATTATAATGACGCAGAACAAAACAACAACAACAACAACAAAACATCTGTTGGACGTATAACTGACAAATTCTAAAACAGAAATTTATGTTAAACCGAAATTACTTCAATTGCAATTATTTTTCAAAAGCATACCTAAAATTAGTCCATGTATAGGCAGTTTCTCTCTAAAAATATTATTTGGAAATGCTGGTAAAATTTGACAATAATATACATAGGCAACTTTTGGGAATAAATACCAATAATCCAGCAATATTACTACTTAAATTAGAAAAAAAAAAAAAAAAACTAATAAAGGGAATTTTTACTTTCCCTATATACATAGTATAATGTATGGGGAAAGTATTGTAACGGGGTCGAAAATTCAAATTCGAATTCTCAATGGAAGACCACGGTTCAAGCATCCCTGAACTCGAATCGATCGCTTTTGAAGTGATGGTTGTGTGTGTGTGTGTATGCCTGCATGTCCGTGAGTCGTTGGAGACGATATCTCTCGGACGAATAAAGCGTTTCAAATGAAATTGGGTACAAAAATTAGAATCCATGAATACCGGAAGCTTGTTGATTCTAAACGCAATCGAATATTCGGAAGACCCCCAAATTTTCGAAAGAAATTTTGAAATAATCCTAAAAAATTCAGAACTTTCAATAAATAATAATTTCTTATGTAATTTTTCATTAGAAAATGATTGACATGCATTTTAAAACACTAACATAAACTATTTTTGATATATTGCAGTTTTTACAAATAAATTTATTGAAAACATCACATTGAAAAGTATTAACTATCGTTAAATGTGTTCACTTTTATGCTACAAATTTGTTAACATCATTCTAGTGGATCCATTTACAAGAGAAGAAACTTTGTGTAATGGTTTTTATTTTGACCCCTAACAATTCGCCAACTGTCATTTACATATCAGAAATACTTTTAATGCGATAAATTTGGCGAAGTTGGCGACTAATTTAGAGAAATATCATCAACCTGGCGATATTTTGCTCCAGATTGACTAAAATATCGTTAAAATTGCAAAAATGGCATTAAGTTAACGAAAAGGACGAGAAATTGATGAATTAATTATTAAAATATTTTATTATATGATGCGTATTGCTTGTTCCGGGTGCTGTCAATATTGATAATTTTCAATTTAAAGTTGGGCAAAATATAAGTTAATTGAGTACTTCAAAATAGTTTTACATGTTGTCATCCGAAAAAGCGTTTAATGTACAATTCAATATTAAAACATTATGTCGTAGATTTTGCATTTTATGCATCATTTTTTACTGTGAAAGAAGTAAATTCATTGCATTATACAGGGAATGCCATGTGCTGCTCACTGCAGATATTTTGTATTTGAAATTAGAAGTCATCAATTATAAAAAAAATACATTGAATCTAAGAAATCTTCAATCTGTGGTTGAGTTGCTGCAATTAAGCCTGTCTAATGATGTAAATGTCTGATATTTCAAAAATAATAGTTATGAGCATTGATCATTAATTGGCCGCAAAAAACAGATCCCATCATTTGTCAGAACCCTGGGTTGGGATTAATGGGAGTGATTGAAGTGAAATGTATGTAAACTTCGTTTGCTGATCGATAATATATACGTACTACAACAAAATTTTTATTACACTTAATATTCGTATTTGGAAATACATTACGTGACAGTGAAAATGAGACACCAAGAAGGAGCGGGCAGAAAGTGATGAAAATCGTTAAATAGAGCGAGATAGCAACGAACAATAAGTGATGTTTATTGAAACATGATACACCTATACACTGAAGGATGATACCGTCTGATCAGTAGGTTGTAGGATCACTACGGGCGGCGATACAGGCAGCAACACGTCTAGATACAGAGTCAATGAGCGCGCGGATGGTGTCCTGAGGGATGACTGCCCATTTCCTGTCAACCATTTGCCAGAGTTCGTCTTCTAAATGCGGCAGTGGCATCGCGCGTAAACGGCGTCCAATCACGTCCCAGACGTGTTGGATTAGTGAGAGATCAGGGGAGACTGGTGGCCAGGGAAGCACCTGGGTACCTTGCAGGGCATGTTGGCTGATACATGCCGTGTGTGGTCGAGCGTTATCCTGCTGGTAAATGGCATTGGGCACCCCCCTCCTGAAGGAAGGGTAGTGTCACCGGCCGCAGCACGGCATCCACGCATCGTTGGGCTGTCATGGTGCCCTCAATACGGACCAGAGGTGACCTGCTGTCGTAGGCGATGGCGTCCCAAACCATGATGCTGCGTCGCCGCGCGGTGTGGCGTTCCACAGATGCGACTGGATTGGACCTGTCACCACTTCGGCGCCAGACTCGTACACGGTGACTGTCATTGCTAAAACAGAAACGGGACTCGTCTGAGAACACGTCTGTGTTGTTGGGTCAATGGCAATCTTCTTAACGGGCGCCTTGAGTGAAAGGTCGCCGGCGACCAATCGGCGGATAATGGTCCTGGTCGATATGCGAGTATCAAGTGTGTCCTGCACATGCTGCAATATGGCGACGGAAGTGGCCTGCGGAGCCGCCAACGCTTGCTAGCGGATGCGTCGGTCCACGCGTGCTGACGTCGCTCTGACCATACTGGCACCCCTCAAACATGCCACATACCCTTGTTCCAACCATCTTCGCCACAGCGGGTGCAACTTGGACACGTGTAGGTGGCTGTCTGCTGAGATTTGACGTATGGACCAACCTGCCCTTCTGAGTCCGATCACCATACTCCTCGTGAAATCGTCTGTCTGTCTGCTGGAACTGGCTCGGTTGGCGGCAGCCTGCCATTCTCTGTTACTACACGTTTTTTCTGAAAATAAAAAAAATGCAATATGATTTTCCTGGCAGACAGAGAGGCGCAACTATTGACGATTCTATAGGCTCCTTCCCTTATATCTCACTCAACGTGCGCGGGACAGCTGCCCATTTCGCGTCATTTACATAACTCGGTGAGCTGCGTCTACACTGCAATTTTTATATTTTTCTGCCCACTTCTTCTTGGTGTCTCATTTTCACTGTCACGTAGTGTACATATATATTCATATAATTTCAAATTGCCTATTTTTGTATTGGAAAAAAAACGAACGAACGAATTAAACGACGTTGCCCTGGTCTGAAATAAGCGATCATTACTTAAATAATATATATATATATATATATATATATATATATATATATATATATATATATATATATATATATTTACATATATAAATGAAAAATGAAAGATTTTAATCGTAAATTATGCATAAACTACTGTATGTACAAAAAAACCCATTTCTAGCATATCTGTTACAAATGAGTAACTATAGACCACGACTAAGGATAAAGATAGAAGATAACATATCACTACAAAAGAAAGGGGGATGAGAAGAATATAAGGATAATATATATATACACACAGATAATACAACTCCGTTTCCAAATCGCCTATTTTGAAAGAAACCATTCTCGTGACAAAAATAAATGAAAATACTTGAAGTCACCAAATGTTCCCTTTGCACCTGAATTATTGTTATCTCAGCTCAAACTTTCATAGTAAATTTGAAAACTCCAATATATCGGTTAGAGCAAGTTTTCTTGGTGGAGGCGACCTGTTTAGTGTGATTTCATTTTTAAAAGTTTGAGAGAATTTTTAAGCACATGTGCCGATGTTGCTTAATTGTTTATCACAGTTATAAGCTTGAACAGATTTGATTCCAGTTTTACAGAGCCCAAACAAGAGCAAGCATGAGTAGTGGGCAAAGCTCGCGTGTTCTGCTGGTGGAGAAATAATTACTTCAAATTTCTTGCAATCTTTTGAACCTTTTTCTGTAGAAATGATACACCATTTTTAACACTTTACAACAAAGTTGAAAAGTGTTTATGACTTTGTTCATTCTGTCTGTCTGTCTGTCTGTCTGTCTGTCTGTCTGTCCGTTAGCACGATAACTGCCGTAAAAATGAGTTTATCAAAATGAAATTTTAGTATGTTGTTCAGACGGTCTGTAGGACCTATGGGAATATAAATAAATAATATCACCCAATTAGTTTTTTATTGAACCCGGGTTGAAAAAATGAAATACATTGAACCCTATGGGACCTAATTTTTCAAACATTTTTTAAGTAAATTTAAAATTCACGAAATGCTTCGAAATTTTTAGGAAATATTCACATTATCCCATAGAATATATAAAAAAAAATTCAGTAAAATATGTTAAGTAGTTTTTTAATTAAAAAAATTATTTAATATAGGGAAAAAAACAAATTCAATTAAATTCTGATTTTGGGATATCTTCCAGAAAGAAAAGAGAGAGATATTATATAATAAATATCTCTCCATTTGTTTAAACGTTTTGCATATGGGAATGGCTTCATATTTTAAAATAAATTTGGTAGATAACAATTTTTCATTTTTTAAAAATTTTATATAACTCTTCATGATAAATTTAATTGATGGCATTTTAAATGCACTTTCCTACGTCCTAGAGAGTTAAAATTTCGTACACAGCTTAAATTTGTTGAACATTTTATTCGACAAAAATTTGATGGATCTTTAAATATAGATCATACATTTTTTTCGAAATGGCCTGAAAATAATCCCCGTTCACTTCTATAAATCATTGGTGTAATATTGTTAAAAATTCTGATGTGGACAGCACATGTCTTTCTCTGCAGACTCATATTCGTTCTCTTTATTTATTCAATGATAATTTGAGTTTATCTGCACAACATAAGTATTTTAAATGACATTGAATTTACACGTTAAACTTAAATTTGGTTCTCATTTGATAGCTGGACTTATTGTCAAAGGTGGCGTAGCGAAAACGCGAAAAAACTGGAATATCTCAAGAACGGCTAGTCCTAGAGTAATGGGGTTAGTCTTATTCTTTTTGTTGTCAAAAATCACATAAAAAATAGGAATTTAATTGATATAATTGAGCACACGTAGTCTTTTATTTTTATATATAACGATTTTTGCTGGCCATTTCGCAAAAATAGCCCGTTCCATTTTCCCGAATCGTAGTAGAATAACCTACAAATGATTTATATACAAAATTTTGTTAAATTTGGTATATAAATCACTTGTAGGTTATTGAAATATTATACTCCAAATTTTGTTAAATTTGGTTCATTAGTTTTTAGCTAGAGTGGATAAAGGCAATTTCTGCGGCCATTTCGCAAAGAAGGCAGATTCTTTTATTACGAATCGTACTATAATCTAATGAACATCAGGATTTCCCACAAAAAACATACCTACCAAATTGTATGAAATTCGGTCCATTAGTTTTTCAATTAGAGTGGATGTAATATCCACACAGACACACAGAAACATACACAGATACACCCTTACACACACAGACGTCTTCCTAAAAGTAGTTTTTTCGTGTTCTAGAAGTCCCAAAACGTGTAGATCCTTTGAAAATTCGAGTTCCGATCTTCGGCACGATTCCAATACTTTGAGTACATACACATACACATATATATTATCTGTGTATTATCTGTGTATCTAAATTCCGTGCCTATGCAATTACAATAGTTGTGATTTTAAATGATCCCTAAACTTTTATTATTTCTTCAAGGAAGCCTAATTTTAACATATGCAGAATGCAAATATCTCAAGCGATTGTAAGATGAATTACATAAGAATTGCCGAATTTTTTTCACACAAAATTATTTAGCTCTGGAGTCTGGAATACAAGTTATATGAATGAAATATTCATTGATTTTGCATAAAGAATCAGATGATTTATATTTCGATACAGTTTTAAATATTTAAGTATAATAAATTACTGTAGTACTGTGATAATGTAAAAGATATTATCACTGAATGAATCACATTTTAGAAATTTTTAATTGAAATTACATTTCAGTTGGAAAGTGTTTCATAATCAATGCTTATGCATGATTGATCTTTCTTGTTTTTTCTAACAACGAAAACAAAAACCACATGTTTTGTGGTTGAATGGTGACTATTTTTCATCATTTGCTAGTCATCACCTGCAGGGCTGTCCTGAAGGAAATTATTGAGAGTATGCGGTGCTGTCTCATTTTAAGAGTATTGAAATTGAGGGGTTCCAAAGGGCGGAGTTCCTGGTGGGAGGTGAAAGGGGGCGCTGCCCCCTTGAAAATTTTTGAATCATTTAGGTCATATAATTGCCATTTTTAAGCCCATAAATCACTTTTTTCACAATAGCTTATTGCTTAACAGGACATATATTAATATGAATATAAATATATATATATATATATATATATATATATATATATATATATATATATATATATATATATATATATATATATTAATAGATTAACAGATATGGGTTTTGTAAGTTGGAACGCTTTCTGGTTTTTTTCCTGCACTTACTTTTGTTTTCTTGTAACTTTTCACACACTTACTCACTTTAATATTACCCACATACATAATTCTCATTTCTTCCTTAATACCCACTAATTATATGAAAAAGTTACTTCCATCATATGGTAACAACAGTTTACACTTTTATTAAAACATTAAGTAAAAAAAAAAAAACATTTACAACATAGAGAAGAGTGGGCCAAAAATTATAATTACTTCGCTGTCAATTCTTCTACACGTTCAACTCTTTGGCTAATAACCTGTAGTTGTAGTAACCTGGTAACTAATATAAAATATTACTAGAAATAAATATTTGGGGCAGGCAGCTTCGTTAGAAGGGGGAGGGAATTAAATTGATACCTTACACGGCTGAAAAAGACTACAAAAGGCTGAACTTTGTTTAAAGTTGCCCCAAAACCAGCAAATACAAAAACTTTGAGACCTTGAGAGTACGTGGCGCGTACTCGGTATTTTTCAAAATTTATTGAGAGTACGCGGCGCATACAGCGCGTACCCTTGCGGGATAGCCCTGTTCACCTGTAGTGTATAGGAGAAAATCTGCTTTCTGAGTCTGGGAAAATCATATTACCACATCTGCTGTGTTCCAGGGCAGGATAGCCAAGTTGGAATCTTAACCACTGGCACTTGGAAGACTCGCGTTCGATTCTCGGAGCTACCTAATTTATCCCCGTGTCTATGAGGAGTACGGGTACATTAAATCTGTGGGTCTGGAAGGCCTTCCGAGAGGTTTACGGAATGCAAAAGAGGATCCGGTCCCTGTGGATGTCATCCCTATTGGATTCCGATCAAAATTGGGTAGTTAATAGTCGTCATGTGATCCGATATCTGTGAAGAGCCGGAGCAAAGTTTTATAATGGCCAAATGCTTCACTCACTCTATAGGCAAATGTTTTAATTCAAAACGGTCTGCCAATGGAAAAATATCCTGCTGTGTTCCATGTTGCTATGCATAAGCTATGCATAAGTGTTCCATGCATAAGCTAGTGCACATTATCCCTGCAACAGTATGGCCGGACCGTTTGACAGGGACTCTGTTATTCAATTCAGTCACATTTCCGTCTTCTTTTGCAGACTTTGCAGTACTCCCATATTTATTGACATACTAATTTTCTTCTGTGTAGTTTTCAGAAGAGAATTCTCCAATGTATGAAGTTCTGGAGTTTACCATTTGTAGTAGGAACATTACACCCATCTTCCCTGACGCAATTTCAATCACAGTCATATTCATGTTTATCGTTTTCTTTCTGTCTACGAAAGTATTTTAGGAAAATTTCTTCTTACTTTGCTTACTTCCTGTCTTTTTATTCTTTTCATGTGTGGCACTAGACTTCAGAAGGCCGTTTTTTATCAGCCAGAGTTTCATTTCAAAATGAAATAAAAATGAATGTGAGATCCAAATTGAATTAAATTTTACAGTAGTTTTATTGTTTAAAAATGTGTTTTAGTGTTTAATTTTAGTGTGTTAGGAAATAATAATCAACTATACACTATTATGAACGATAAACTATTATTGTATTCCTCATATTATGTTTTTTCTTAAACATAATAAAAGGAAAATTTCCTGCTAATTTTAAGAATTTCTGCGCCCTAGGCAGACGCTTAGTTGGCCTAATGATAGAACCGACCCTGAGGGTATGTTACTTTTAGGTATCGAAAACTAGGATGGAATTTGAAGAAATGCTTTTTGGGTTTATAATATACAAAATGTTCTAGTCCCTTTATAACGGAACAATGCCTAAAAGGACTCCAATTGATCAGTAGAACTGCTGCCATCTGTTGGATTTATTGTAAAGTAAAATCTCATTTTTGAGAATATTAAATCATAATAACAAGCCAAAATTTTTGCTTTCCTACACCCAGGGGCAGATTTTCATGGCACAGTGGTGTCATTAGCCGGTTCGGTCGAACCGGTTGTCAAAAATATCTAGGTTTTCCGAACCGGTTGTTAAATGTTTTCGTGAAAATCAGTTCATTGGCTCATGGAACGCTTCGTCGATATTTTTTAAAAATTCGAATTATTTTAAAAATTATTATTCGAATTATTTTTAAATCCTGATTGTTTAAATATGGAAATCCTTAATGAATCCTTCTAACCCCTACGGAATTTGATACCGAATCTATATCAGTCGTTATCTATGTTCTACCTATCGTTGATCCTGAATAATAGATATTGCAAGAAAAATGTACTATTTGAATCGGAAACGACTTCTCCAGAACCAGAAGTGGAAAATTTTAGCGAGGCTCCTTATCCTCTGCGGAAATTAATGCTGAATCCATGTCAGTCATTATTTAAGTTCTATCTATAACCATTCCTGCGAAATAGATACTTTAATGAAAGTTTAAGACTGGAAGTGGAAAATGAATTGTATGTAGAAATTCTTAATGACCACCTTTTCTTCTCAAGAATTTGATTATGAATCCATATCAGTTACCATCTAAGCTTTATTTATAGCCGATCTTGAAAAATAGATCTTTCAAATAAAATGAATATTTTTGAAACCGAAATGGAAAAAGAACTGGTTGTTGAAATTCTTGGTGAGTCTTTCTCATCCGAAATTTGATTCTAAACCCATTTCAGTCATCATCTAAGCTTTATTTTTAGCAAATCCTTAGAAAAAAATGCTTCAAAAGAAAATTTTGGTAGAAACAATGGTATGGCAAATTTTTTGCCCCTAATAAATTCCGTTGTTGATAGCTTTGAGAATGTTATGTTATTTTCGTATTATACTTTTTTTAATCTAAACATTTTATTTCTAATATTTTTCACCCTCGCAAACGCTTGTTTATTGTCTATTTCCAGATTAAATATTTATGATATATAAACCTACTATATCTATCTAAAATCATTTTAAAATCTGCCATTTCCTGTGCTTATTAAAAAACAAACAAACCGGAAAGGTCCCCCTGAGGCTCCACGGAATATAGGACCGTAGCCCCCCTCCCTCCAAAAAACATTATGTGTGTGTGTGTGGTGTGTGTGTGTGTGTGTGTGTGTGTGTGTGGGGGGGGTGATGTTTCTTATTTTCGTTGGCTGGTAAATGGTAGGATTTAATTTTTTTTATTTCAGTTGCCTCGTAATTTGTAACATTTAAATTTTTCTAGATTTAGTTACTTAAGGGAGGATGGGTCAAAGTGGGCCAAAAGTATAAAATTCAAGAAATTTTGGAAATTTGATATTAAAACTATAAAAAATACTTATAAAACAGAATAAATTCCAATCAAAAGTAGAGCTGGTCAAAAATTTCGAGAGTGGGGGACCCCCCCCCCCCCTGGCTACGGCCTTGACCTAACCAGTTCTTATTAAATTAGGATGACACACCACTCCTACTATACGTATATTCTTTGGCACTACCACACCAGACCAGCTTGAACAATTTATTTGTTTTTGAGCGGTCCTCTAGTGCACTATTTATCATATTCTGAAATCGAAAATTGTATTCATTTCCAGACTGACCTTGTGCATTTGTAGAGACACGTTTTCGAAGACAAACTTGCCGGTAATCAAGTGCGAAAAATTTGAGCATCAATATAAAACTTTTAATGAAATCTAACATAATTATGAGTAAATTGCTATAAAATGCTATATACTTTGTGCATTTGTAGAGACACGTTTTCAAAGACAAACTTGCCGGTAACAAAGTGCGAAAAATTTGAGCATCAAATTTTATACAGCTTTTAATGAAATCTAACATAATTGTGAGTAAATTGCTATAAAATGTCATCAGTGAAGTGCATTACACCTTTGCAGCCATCCTATTTATTAATTGTCACTAACCTCACACTTAGCTCTTCGTCGTTTCTTTATGTTTGTAATCTGTTATGCGATTCAATAAGTCGAGAGTTTGGTGGTAATTCAAGCCCTAAGCGCTATTTGATCTGATAACAAAAAGCTATGTACTCTGACCATAGTTCAGCAGACAGGAGGAAAAGGGTTAGGGCATCCTCCCAAGTTTTTAATAGTAGAGAGTTTTTGAGAGTTTTTAATATACGATTTTAATTACAAAACTAAGAAAATGCTAAATTTATTAATACTCTGCAGATTGAGTCTAGAAATTTGAAAAATACTCAATTCTAAATCCTAATTATCTAATTTACACGCATGGTTGATGTATAAGGAGTGCAAAAACAGGGGGGAGGGCTTGAGTCTGGTAGTCACCTTCCTAAATACGCTAATGGCTGTATCCCTCACTCAAATTTGTTTTTACAAATGTACGCTTATGTCTTTCAGTAAACTGCAAACATGTTTAACGCATTTTTCTAATGGGGAATAAAAAGTTTCTATTTAAAACTTACATGTTTGCCATTACTTTATCGATTATTTTATATCGATTTTATAAAGTAATTAAAATTAATTTGTAAAATGACGTATTTAATCCACATAAACAATTATATTTAATTTATGTTTTTCATTGATGTATATAGAGATTTTTGAATGGTGCACTAAAAAGCTTCCTAAATTTACTTATACTGTTATATTCAGAACCGTTAGTGCTGGCAACCTGAAAATCACAAATTTTGTAATCTTTTCTGAGCTTGCTTCATGGGCACACATTTAACTTTTTCAGGGGAGAGGGTGGGAGCAAGGTCAAGAATAACAGATGCAATACCGTCTAGCTTAATTATCGCCTTTGGAATATTTCTTCTTTTTTGACTCAGACTGTTCGACATACCCGAATGTGTAAGGTAGCATCTGTTTGGACGGCCGGGACAGTGCCACCTAATTTAGACTGAAACCCAGTGAGGGCGCCATCCACAGGGGCGTACCCTTCTTCCTCTCGGAAATACCTTCAGACTCATATATTTAACGTGCTCGTATTCCGCGTGAACAAGGGGGAAATTTGGACAGAGACGGGAATCGAATTCGGGTCTCCCGAGTGCAAACCAATGCCTTAACCACAGGGGCTGTCTCGCCCACTCCTTTGGGATCTTGAACGTCCAGAAAGAGGGGGAGGGGAGGCAATTGCTCTCCTTAGGGTACAGGGAAGGACAAGGGGGGCACTTGTCCTCTATGGACGGCCATGGCCAGTTCATTGTTTTTTCCCCATTCATAGCAAATTGCATCAATGATACAGCATTGGATGCTAGGAGGACGAAATCATCAGATGGAGCCCTGTTCCTCTTATTGTATGGGGAAGCCGTGAAGCACGTAGATATCCTATATAAGGATATCTACAGTGAAGCTAAAGAGCTAGTATCAATAGAGGTAGCCTTTTCATTGTTTAGCCATCTTAAAAGCATGGCCAGTATCTCCCGGAATCTCCCCCTTCGCTTCTACCAATGACCGCCAGATTTGGCACGTTCGCGCTAGAACAGCGCATGGTAGCAGTTCCAGAAAATTGTAAAAATATGCCATTGTGATAGTTTGTTAATTGTTATACACAGTTTTTTCTTTTCGAAATCTTAATCTACGTATTTTTAAAGCTCTAAAATATACAGGTTCAAAATGCGTGGATTAAGATTCTGCAACATTTTATTTTCTTTCACATTTATTTTCACATTTTGTTACGGCTGTTTTAGCTTTCTTTTTCAAATTATCATTGCAGAAAATGAATTCAAATAATTTTTAATTAATACAGTTTTATTTTATCATAAAACATAAAAAAATGTATCGATAGATAACATTTTGTTAATATTGTTAACGAGATATAAATAATAATTGAGCAAATCGCTGCAGTAAACATACTTCTAGTAATTGCTAAACAATTTCTATTTCAAAAGAACAAAACTTCATTTCCAGATGGTTCTTTGTATGTTTCTTTCTAAAATTCTATTTTGTAAATTCTCACCTTGAATCGTACATATATATATATATATATATATATATATATATATATATATATATATATATATAATAGTAGTTTGAAAATCCAATGAACGAAAAGTAAGAAGATGCAACACGATAAACCTAACTTTCTAAAACACCCACAGAATAAAATATAATATAGCAAATCATTAATCAAATGAAAAAATACAAAACACAAGCTATCAAGTTACAGAAAATCAACAAAATTCAAAGGTATGGAAACGAAAATAGAAAAACTTAATAAAATAAGCTATGTCGCTATACACGTGGAAAAAGGGCTAAGCCTAAACAAATGGAAGTGTTCACTTCGCAAAATTCGTTCTCAAGTAAAGTATTTTACGAAGCAGACACAAAACATGTATGTTTCTGAAGAAATAGATAGATTATATCTATAAACTATTTCTCTCTCTCTCTCTATATATATATATATATGGAAATAAAAATGAAGAAGGAAGGCAACGTAAAGTGCTTACACAATGGCGGTAAGGGGTAGTGACCTTACTCCCCAGTTATCCACATGCATGTCTTAAATGCCGCGGCACTGCACTCCTGGACGCAACCACTGACTGTAGCCAACCCCCGGAGTGATAATCAAAATTATCACAAGACCTTTTATAAAGGAAAGTGATATTAAAAAGATTAAAGGTCCAAGCCTCAGAGACGTTCATGCCTATGCTTCCTCTTTATAACATCAAAATAATCATATTCAGCAGTTTAGATGTTTGTGATGTCATTACTCTCAAAGACGTATAATCAATGTTCATAATGACCTCAAATATTCACACAAACTCAACCCATATTTTTCATGTTTTCCGTATCAATTTTTGATGTAATGGATTATAAATTGCATTGTATATCTTTGCCTGAATGCCTGTAGTAAGAATTTTCTGTCACTTTCCAATCTGGTGACGTCACTGCTTACAATTCTTTTTGTTCTCGCTAGACCACCAAGAGAAAAGTGATGTGGTATATCTATCGATCTTATTTCAAAATAAAACTTTCAATTGTATCCCATTTGGAAAGATATTGAAAACACATCAACAGCACCTTCCTATAACTGATATAAATATTAGAACAACTTACAGTTACGAAATTCCTTTAGGAAGAAAAATTTACAATTATAACTATTTAAGTAAAAACCTTTTGACGGGAAATAATGTAATATGTAATTGTAATACCAATCCTTATAAAGATCCTGTTATAGGTCATATAGTTACAGGTAAACTTGAAGTAATCAATAATAATGCCTTAATAAGAGCTTTCAAATTAGGCACAAAATACCGTAATCCACATCAAGGAAATCCTCTTGATACTTTCACAAAGAATATAGAGGCATTTATATATAAGATGTCTATAAAATTCAGCATCCCAGGTTTTACATTCAACAAATGGAGATCCAAAGTATTGAATGATTTTGAGTATTATTACAAAAAGTATTATACTTATCAAACGGGATGTAAACTGGATATAAAGAATCTAAGGTTATTGCAAGAACAATATATAATAACTTACACCGATAAAGTACCTAGAAATTATGCATTTACTTGCAAATACCTTTATATAAAAACCCTTATGGCAAATTATGAAAATCAAGCTTTATACAGCAGGATAACAATGACACACTAAGTGGTTAATAACAGAATCAAAGCCTTATATCTTAAGGCAGGAATTAAGTATACAGAAAGAATAAAATACCCATATTTAATAAATATACCCAAGCTTCATAAAACTCCAAAAAGCTTCAGACCAGTAACAGTTGGATTCAAAACTTACCTCACTAAAGCTAACAAATTGCTTCTCGCAATATTAAAACCTATAAAGAAAATTAAAGATCCGGGATCTTATATTGTTGGGAACAGCTACGAGGTCATAGAGATCTTGAGGAATCATCAAACAAAATTATTTTTCAGAACCTATGATTTTCAAGAACTGTTTAACAATATTGAACTCAAAGTATTATACCGAATACTGAACTTGAACGGGGAATTTGAAATGCAGAAATATATAGAAATCAACAAATATAGATCTCTGATTAAGATAGTTACCTTTTATAATCACCTTAGCGAGCTTCCACACATTCTTGGTTTCCATACCTTTGATTTTAAAGTCCTATTTAATAATATTGTCATTAAAGATTTATATAAAGTTATTATCTCTCTTTATCATGACTATCTATTTTCCAATAATGTTGCATTTAATGTCAAAAATTTTCCTATGCTCTTGCACTTTGTGTTATACAATAATTATATTATCCAAGGTGATAACATTTATTTACAAACGTCTGGTGTACCACAAGGTGGCTGTAGTAGTAGTATACTCGCTAACTTATATCTTTATTATTATGAATCTCATTTTAACTCTAATTCATATATTATATATAGATATGTTGACGACTTAATTTGTATTATCATTGATGATTCCGAACCAATTAATATTGATTTTTACCCATCTAACCTAGAAATAATTCCTAATGAACTTAGCATTAGTCAAACTGTAAATTTTTTAGACCTAAATTTAGATACCTTCAATAATCATGTAATCACCAATCTATATGATAAAAAAGATTCTTAAAACTTCACTATCATAAAGCTGGTATCATACCAATCTTGTAATTCTATTCAATTGTTTAGAAACATCATTTTAAACCAGCTATTTCGAATACATCGACTTTCTGATCCTCGGTTTCACTTTCTCCACATCAATAATCTTCTCCACATCAATAATCTTCGGCCGTCCAAATGGTTGTTCGTGTCTTCTGGATGAGTCGGACGGTCTGGGTCTTCTATATCAATAATCTTAAACGCATTTGTCAAAATTACCAATATCCGGAAGTATTTGTAAATAATATTATTAATAATTTCAAATATACCACGTAATAATTTTACACATGCATTATTATCTTTGATTGGATAACTCAATTTTGAGAATTCACCCATTCTTATCACCTAACTTACCACTCGGCCTGAGTCTATTACTGTTTACTATTTTCGAAGGACTATTTTCCACTTGTCCTGAGTCCTATACTGATTACTATTTTTGAAAGTCTCCATACATATTATGTATCGTCCAAATGTATTCATTCCGGTGCCCACTCGCATTGACGAAGTGAGGTGAAATGCTCAGTCGCTTCTTCTACTTACATGTGGTAACAATGCTTGTGAGTTCCTATTTCTGTTCGAGGAGGTATTAATTTTCTGATTTGTAATTCAATTGATTTATTTTTCTCCTTCCACTAGCCAGTAGACAGTTCCAATG
Organism: Amaurobius ferox; assembly: GCA_951213105.1. Lineage (NCBI taxonomy): Eukaryota > Metazoa > Arthropoda > Arachnida > Araneae > Amaurobiidae > Amaurobius > Amaurobius ferox. The sequence goes on along the minus strand of OX578142.1, from coordinate 76,935,783 downwards.
GTGTCTATAGTTAAATACTATCGCCATTGTCAGAAACTGGCTATTCTATCGGTTTTAATTCGAATTGTATGGCTGTCCTGATGAGAATGCACTTTCGAACTAACTGCCATTTTTTGTGTAGTTTCAATTGATTGTTCTCTATGTCTTCATCTTTTATCTTGAGCTAATTATTATTGCCTTTTCACATTTTTGCCGTGTTTTCTTCTTTATTTTTATTTATATACATTTAGTTGTGAATTTTGTATCCTTACATTCTTCTCACCCCCCTTTCCTTTGTAGTGATATGTTACCTTCTATCTTTATCCTTAGTCTTGGTCTATAGTTACTCATTTGTAACAGATATGCTAGAGATGGGTTTTTTTGTACATACAGTAGTTTATGCATAATTTACGATTAAAATCTTTCATTTTTTATTTATAAATCCATTATGTTATTAGCTGCTTTGCGCAATATCATGACGAAAGTTTTATATTCTGTATTATTTAGTATTTCATATCCTGTTTTCTATACTGACTTCTATTACATCTTTTAATTGTACATTTACATTTATTATTTACTTCTGAATTCTACCATCTACCTTTTGATTTTCATATTTGCAAAAACTTTTTAAAAAAAGGTAAAACCTGTTGTAAAGCTGCATTTGCGCTTATTAAAGAGTTTATTCTCTTTTTAATTTTAATTTTATTTTATTTTGATTATTATTATCGCTAATGCATTTCTATACTTTAACTACTAGCCCATCTATATCTTAACATGGCCCTCTCTGGATATTGTTTTATTTAGCTTATCCTTTCATTCCTTCAATTGATTGATTTTGGTATGTCTTCACATTTCGCATTATGGAGTATTTTGGTTTGAGTTCTCTCATCGCTTTTATGATTTTTTTTGCGGGTTATTGCTCTTTTTGGTAGATTTCAGACTCGATTCTCAAATTCGTTTTATATGTGTGTGTATAGTGCTGACATCTCTCGGCAGGCATTAGAGTTTATTGTATTTTTTTGTGTTATTTATTCCTGTATCTTTTAGTTAACCCAGACGTCAATACCTTATATTGCTTATTTTTACATTTTAATCTAGACATGCATTTCCACTATATGTGGTCCTCTTTTGCCTGCAGTTGTAGGGATTCAGTCAGACACATACGTATTAATGGCTTTGTATATCTTCCTTTCCGGAAGATTTTGACTATTTATGAATGTTTCGTATGAAAATATCATTTAGATCTTATCTACTACGCTTGTTTTGTTATTCTCCGAAATTTCGTTTCAATTCTTTATAGTATTAGTTATAATTTGAAATTCGTACCTGACAAAATAGTTTTTGAAGGGGTTTATATTGGGAATTATAATTAAAATTCGTTATGTAAATTTTATTCATTACCTAGTGTCCGATCTATTATTATTATTATAAATTGGGATAATTATAGATCGATAAATATTGACCAATTAAGCGTTATAGACGATTTGGAAGAATACCATACCTACTCTCAATCTAAATCATATTCCTTCAATAGATGCAATAATCTTAGGTGCAAAACTTGTCCTTATGCTGACCCATCACAAATTAATAATAATTCCACTTCACAAAAATTCTGCAAAGTTTTTAATTGCATATACAAACTCAATTGTACTCTTTGTAACTTGTCCTATATTGGCCAAACCAGCAACCCTTTACATCTGAGAATGAATGTCCACAGGGATCATATTGAAAAATTTGACCATAAAGTCTTTAATGATCTCCCTACTAGAAATCAATTTGAATATCAGCACTTTGCTACACACGGATTTAAAAATGTATCCCTTCATATTTTAGATATTAAAATTTCACTCACTGATAGATTAGTATTTGAAAATTATTACATTAAAAAATATAAAACTCTCTTCCCCTATGGCTTAAATCAAATTTATAATAATAATAATGTAGTTAACAATAGTTTTGAATACAATTCTAATAAATCTTCAGTATATAAACATCTTTTTCAATATTCAAAGTCATCAACTCCTAGTAAAAAGCGATATAAGCGTGGCAAAGGAAAAAGTGACTTAAGTAAAACTATTGATTACAATGCAGACATTTTGAAATTACAATATAATTATTCTCAAACTTTCAATTTTCTACCTGTTAGAACTTGGTTATATAAAGTCAGAAAATGCAAATTAAGTATTGTTTATTCTAATTTTTTAAAATTAAAATTAACTCATGAGCATTTTAAACATTTATTTTATGATTTGCTTCTTTCACGTACAAATTTCTTAAATTACCACTTTCTCCATTCACCAAATCCACATACTAAAATAGCTTACTGTGTAATTTCTTTTAAACACCCTATTCTTAATTTTCTTAACTTCAATAATTTATTTGCAAAAAACATCAGCACTTGTTACCCGTAAAAGAAATCAAAATACAAAAATCCTTCAAATATAATTTACCAATTGGTAGAACTATTTACAATTACAATGAAGTTTCCAGGACATTAAACTCCGATGACCTTACATCATGTGTATGCAGCAATAAAAATCTTGCCCCTTATGTCAACTCCTCTCATGGACACATTATTACTGGGGATCTCAGTATAGTTCAGGATGATATACTTAGGGATATTATGAATAAAGGGTCTAAATTTCGCATTCCATTCTGCCATCACCCTAAACAACTTCTTCAGTCTATATCATTTGATTTTGATAAATTCATTTATCAACTTGCTTGTTCACATTCCATTCCTATTGAAGCATTCCATCTATGGAAGTACCTTACATCTACTTAAAAATGTTATATTATAAACATTAAATTAACGAAGCCTAGGTATCCTTATAAACAACTCCTATCTGCTATTAAAGAACTACAACAACAATTTGTCATTTCTTGTGTAGATAAAGCTTCTAATAATTATGCCATCATTTGTAAAAAATATTATATTTCTCTGTTACAGAATTACTTAAAAAATAATCAAATTTTTAAACCCATTAATAATCAGTCTATCAAAATCAAAACTAAAATGCTAAAATTATATACACAATTAAATATTAATTGTAAGTTTTTTTAATTTCCTTACGTTACTTTGGTTCCTAAATTCCATAAATCACCTCTCCGTTTTAGAACAGTCACTTGTGTGGACATAATACCTTTACCACTACAGCTAGTAAGTACTTGCTTAACTGTTTAAATAGAATTAATGAATCTCTTAAATTTAGGAATTCAGGATATTTCATTTTGAACAATAGTTTTGATTTAGTAAATCACCTTAGCAAGCTTCCACAAATTCTTGGTTTCCATACCTTTGATTTTAAAGACCTATTTAATAATATTGTCATTAAAGATTTATATAAAGTTATTATCTCTCTTTATCATAACTATCTATCTTCCAATAAAGTTGCATTCAATGTCAAAAACTTTCCTATGCTCTTGCACTTTGTGTTATACAACAATTATATTATCCAAGGTGATAACATTTATTTACAAACATCTGGTGTACCACAAGGTGGCTGTAGTAGTAGTATACTCGCTAACTTATATCTTTGTTATTATGAATGTCATTTTAACTCTAATTCATATATTCTATGTAGATATTCTGACGACTTAATTTGTATTATCATTGATGATTTCTATCCAATTAATATTGATTTTTACCCATCTAACCTAGAATTAATTCCTAATGAGCCTAGCATTAGTCAAACTGCAAATTTTTTAGACCTAAATTTAGATATCCTCAATAATCATGTAATCACCAATCTATATGATAAAAAAGATTCTTACAACTTCTCTATCATAAAGCTGCTATCATATCAATCTTGTAATTTTATTCAATTGTTTAGAAACATCATTAAACCAGCTATTTCGAATACATCGACTTTCTGATCCTCGGTTTCACTTTCTCCACATCAATAATCTTAAACGCATTTGTCAAAATTACCAATATCCGGAAATATTTGTAAATAATATTATTAATAATTTCAAATATACCACGTAATAATTTTACACATACATTATTTATCTTTGATTGGATAACTCAATTTTGAGAATTCACCCATTTTTATCACCTAACTTACCACTTGGTCTGAGTCTAATACTGTTTACTATTTTCGAATGACTATTTTCCACTTGTCCTGAGTCCTATTCTGATTACTATTTTTGAAACTCTCCATACATATTATGTATCGTTCAAATGTATTCATTCCGGTTCCCTCTCGCATTGATGAAGTGAGGTGAAATGCTCAGTCGCTTGTTCAACTTACTCGTGGTAACAATGCTTGTGAGTTCCTATTTCTGTTCGAGGAGGTATTATTTTTCTGATTTGTAATTCAATTGATTTATTTTTCTCCTTCCACTAGCCAGTAGACAGCTCCAATGGTATCTATAGTTAAATACTATCGCCATTGTCAGAAACTGGCTATTCTATCGGTTTTAATTCGAATTGTATGGCTGTCCTGATGAGAATGCAATTTCGAACTAACCGCCATTTTTTGTGTAGTTTCAATTGATTGTTCTCTATGTCTTAAGCTTTTATCTTGAGCTAATTATTATTGCCTTTTCTCATTTTTGTCGTGTTTTCTTTTTAATATATTTATATGCTTTTAATTGCGAATTTTGTATCTTAATATTCTTCTCATCCCCCTTTCCATTGTAGTGATATGTTACCTTCTATCTTTATCCTTAGTCTTGGTCTATAGTTACTCATTTGTAACAGATATGCTAGAGATGGGTTTTTTTGTACATACAGTAGTTTATGCATAATTTTCGATTAAAATCTTTCAATTTTTATTTATATATATATATATATATATATATATATATATAAAGGAGGTCAAGGCCCTACAAGGGCTGTAGCACCATGATGATATATATATATATATATACACACACACACACCTAATTTATCTGTTTTTACAACATTTCAGTATATGACATATAGCAGTTCACTACATGAGAAATATGATCTGTGTGCGTTAGTAATAGGTTGTTTCATCAGGTAAATTTGATTAAGAAATAAAAAAATTGTATAAAATGAAACTTCAAAGAAACTTAGATTTTAATATTTTCAGAAATGCAAGAGGATACAGATATTTTTTATGACACTTTTGCAAAAATAAATAAAAATATTCTTAATATGTAACTTTATTACATTTATTTACATTAAATTCATTTATATTAGTTAATACACTTATACAAACAGTTGATCAGTAGTGTGCTTATTGCAATTAGGATCATGAGGATAGAAAAATATTTTATACATGCATTCTTCAAAATGTACTATCTTGATAACAACAAAAAAAATACACAAAATGTATAGTGTTAATTTAAAGAGTGTCATCTTACAGGATTACAAAAATTTATATTAACATGAAATAAAAATAAATCGAATGTTCAAATGAAATAAAAATAAATCGAATTACCTTGAAAAAAAAGATAAGCAATATTTTTATTAATCCTTCGACATTTGATTTATCCATCTGAAGTTCTTTGTAAAACTTAACAATGACATAAATGTATTTTAAAATATTCAAATAATATGGATTTTATGAATAGAATTTTATGGTTATGTACAGGATCTTAATATAAAATATGATGCTTGAGAATAGAAAAGAGAACTTAATGTATTTGCATTATGAAAGTTCAAGCATTTGCATATAACTGTTGTTTAATAATTTTCACAGAATTCTAAATTTTTTCTGCTATTTTACAGTGCTTTTCTGTATTTCAATAAACACGAAATAACTTTTCAATGCATTTTCTCGGATGTATCAATCCCCTCCCCTACATTTCTTTTTATTAAATGTTGTTCAATATTTTGCATAATATATTCACAAATGAAATTTCATAACGGTTCATGGGTTCTTAAGTTATCTTATCCAAAGTTAAAGAGACAAATACTCATATATATACGCACACACACACACACAGACAAATATCTTGAATAAAATGTTTAAATTGTGTTCAGTAAATCTTGAAACATAAAATTTACTGACAATCTCTCGATTTTGAAAATTTTTGGGAAACAAATGCAATCTGTATTCAGTGGTATCAGAAACAAATAAAATTTACTTTCGATTTTAACTTCGTTCATCGCATTTTTACTACAATACAAAACTTAACAGGACAAAGATACATTGACTCTACATTTCTTGCATTTTATACACATAAAATGATTTTTCAAGCCATTAATATCATATTAAAACATTCGACTGGTAATAGTATACTAAAAAAAAAAAAAAATCCCGAGATGTAAAAAATGTCTGGGATTGCAATCTGAAATTTATATCTTAGAAAGCAGAAACTATTTCTTGCCCGCATTCATATCACGCGGGCTATGAATGCGCGTAAGTATATCTCGTAGTTTCGTTTTTCAAAAACCGCCAAATATCGCCAAAATGTAGTAAAATGCAGTTTAAGATGTTTTAATGAATATTTTTTAATAAATACATTGATGGACAAATTTCATTACGGAGCTCAGAAATAGATCCTTAAATTTTTTTTATCCCCCAGAGCTTAGGGGGAGCAGAAGTAATTAATAATATATATTATTTTCTTTCAAGAACGCTTTGATATTCACCTTCTTCCATTGAATTACAGGTGAACATACGTAGTCTTTTATTTTAGAATTGACGATTGTTGCGGGTCATTTCATAAAAAAGACAGATTCCTTTTTTCCCGAATCGTACCAAAATCTAATCAGCACCAGGGAATCCTACAAGTGACTTATCTACCAAATTTTGTGAAATTTGGTCAATTAGTGTTTTAGCTAGAGTTTTTGACATGAGATTTTTGCGGGCCATTTCGCAAAAATAGGCGGGTTCCTTTATCCCGAATAGTACCCAAATCTAATCAGCACCAGGGTTACACATAAGTGACTTATCTATAAAATTTTATGAAGTTTGGTCTATTAGTTTTTGAGTTAGAGTGGATACATACATTGCACAGACAGACACACACACACACACACACACACACACACACACACACACACACGCGCGCTCGCGCGCGCGCTCGCACATGCAGACTTCACGCTAAAAATAGTTTTTTCGTGTTCTAGAGGTCCCAAAACGTGTAGATCCGTCGAAAACCCGAGTTGCGATTTTCGACATGATTCCAATACTTTCCTTCTACATTAGCATGTATTGCAGGGAAAGTAAAAATTTGTAGAGCTGCGGGGAAAAACGAACAAACAAACATGTCCACAGTTTTTTACACTTTACAACAAAGTTGAAAAGTGTTTATGACTTTGTTAACACTTTACAACAAAGTTGAAAAGTGTTTATGACTTTGTTCATTCTGTCTGTCTGTCCGTTAGCACGATAACTGCCGTAAAAATGACTTAATCAAAATGAAATTTTAGTATGTTGTTCAGACGGTCTGTAGAACCTATGGGAATATAAATGAATAATATCACCCAATTAGTTTTGGATTGAACCCGGGTCGAAAAAATGAAATACATTGAACCCTATGGGACCTAATTTTTCAAACATTTTTTAAGCGGATTTAAAATTCACAAATTGCTTCGAAAATTTTAGGTAATATTCAAATTGTTCCATAAAATATATTAAAAAAAATTCAGCGAAATATATTCAGTAGTTTTTTAAATAAAAATTAAAATAATAATTACACCTCTTATATGAAACGATCACGTGACCATGATATGAAAAGATCACGTGACCCACTTCAAAATGAAATATGGCATCCACCTTGTCTCAAAATCGTGATTTTTAAAGTTCTTTTAAATTCATATTGAGTGTTGTATCCGTCCTAAAACCGCTTTATTTTTGCTTAAATTCTGTGCATCTACATACTGAAACAACGCAATGACAATATATTTGAGTTTAAATGCTCATCTAAATTTGATTATTTCTACAACTAAGCCTATTTTTCACCTATGTAAAATGTAAACAGCAAAATATATAGAATGAGTTGTATTAGAATTCCTGTATTTTTTTAACACAAAATAATTTAGTCCATGGAGTCTGCATGGCTGATATGAATGAAATATTAATTGATTTCATAAAGATAAGGACGATTTTTTTCGATGAAGTTTCAAGCATAGAGTTTAATTTTTTGTAGCTCCATGGTCTTAAACAAAATGTTTAAATAAACTAAATTATGATAGTATTGTGATGAATGAGATGAATGGGAGAAAGTTATGAATGAAATCCTGTTTTTATAGAGAGATCCAGGCGTGTTATTTTTTCTATGACGTCATTTGAAGTTTTAAGCATAGAGCTTAATTACTTGTAGCTCCATGGTCTTAAGTTTTTAAATAAAATAAATTATTTTAGAACTGTGATGACTGGCATATATGGGAAAATGTTTATGAATGAAATGCTGTTTTTATAGAGAGCTAGGCGTGTTATTTTTTCTATGACGTCATTTGAATGCATTTCAGTTGTTTTCGATGACGTTTTCAAATATAATAAATTATCGTAGTATTATGATAATTCTAAAATTATTACCGAGGAATGTATTACATTTTAGAGATGTTTAAACCAGGCAATTTATATTTCAATGCCGTCATTTGAATGAAGTTCATATTTTTCGATGAAGGTTTAAGTTTCCAAATATAATAAATTAATGCAGTATTGTGATAAGTTTCAAAATATTACCGAGGAATGTATTGCATTTTAGACTTGTTTAAATAAAATTGCATTGAAGTTGGAAAGTGTTTCATAATCAATGCTTTAAGCATGATTGATCTTTCTTGTTAATACTTTACAACAAAGTTGAAAAGTGTTTATGACTTTGTTCATTGTGTCTGTCTGTCCGTTAGCACGATAACTGCCCTAAAAATGACTTAATTAAAATGAAATTTTAATATGTTGTTCAGACGGTCTGTAGGACCTATGGGAATATAAATGAATAATATCAGCCAATTAGTTTTGGATCGAACCCGGGAAATCAAATACATTGAATCCTATGGGACCTAATTTTTCAAACATTTTTTAAGCGGATTTAAAATCCACAAATTGTTTCGAAAATTTTAGGTAATATTCAAATTATTCCATAAAATATATAAAAAAAATTTCAGCAAAATATATTCAGAATTTTTTTAAATAAAAATTAAAAATAATAATTACACCTCTTATATGAAACGATCACGTGACCATGATATGAAACGATCACGTGACCCACTTCAAAATGAAATATGGCATCCACCTTGTCTCAAAATCGTGATTTTTAAAGTTCTTTTAAATTCATATTGAGTGTTGTATCCGTCCTAAAACCGCTTTATTTTTGCTTAAATTCTGTGCATCTACATACTGAAACAACGCAATTACTTGAGTTTAAATGATTCAACGCAATTATTTGAGTTTAAATGATCATCCAAATTTGATTATTTCTACAACGAAGCCTATTTTTCACTTATGTAAAATGTAAACAGCAAAATATGTAGAATGAGTTGTATAAGAATTGCTGTATTTCTTTAACGCAAAATTATTTAGCTCATGGAGTCTGTCTGCATAGCTGATAAGAATGAAATATGCATTGATTTTACAGAGAGAAGGACGATTTTTTTCGATGAAGTTTTAAGCATAGAGCTTAATTACTTGTAGCTCCATGGTCTTAAGTTTTTAAATAAAATAAATTATTTTAGAACTGTGATGACTGGCATGAATGGGAAAATGTTTATGAATGAAATGCTGTTTTTATAGAGAGCTAGGCGTGTTATTTTTTCTATGACGTCATTTGAATGAATTTCAGTTGTTTTCGATGACGTTTTCAAATATAATAAATTATCGTAGTATTATGATAATTCTAAAATTATTACCGAGGAATGTATTACATTTTAGAGATGTTTAAACCAGGCAATTTATATTTCAATGCCGTCATTTGAATGAAGTTCATTTTTTTCGATGAAGGTTTAAGTTTTCAAATATAATAAATTAATGTAGTATTGTGATAAGTTTTAAAATATTACCGAGGAATGTATTGCATTTTAGAGATGTTTAAATAAAATTGCATTGAAGTTGGAAAGTGTTTCATAATCAATGCTTTAAGCATGATTGATCTTTCTTGTTTATTTGTGTATTGTGCATAATAGAGCAAATTCAAATATTTTATTTGATAGGGAATACCATTCTCTACAAATTCATATGAGATAAACTTGTATAAGTGACCTTTACATCCAAATACATCCTAACATCATATTTTCCAAAAGCAACACCCAATTTTGACGTCGTGTTTCCCATCTACACTGCCTTCCAAGAGTTACGCACTTCGCAGTAAATCTGACAACTCAAAAAGTTCTGACTCCAAATTTCACAGGAAGGTAGTCAATTGAGTAATATATTCATGAGTATAATAAGAAAATATATTTAGGTATATTTTTTACCCTTTAAGTGCTTACTTGACATTTATAGTTTGTTTTTGACTTTTGACGCCGCTTTGTTTCTAAACCTAAAATTTGAGAATCAAAAGATTTTAAAAATTATTTTTGTATTCTACTCTGGACACTTTTCATTTTCTGAATGAAAATTCTACTACTGCACTCTTTAGTATGTCTGTTATCAGTAAAATTAATCTTCGTCATCGAAAAGTCTTTGTAGTATAAACCGCACGTATCGATTAATTTATGTTCGTCCGACTTATTATTAAGCGTAAGTCTGAGCTTGAATACTGAAAAGCCGTTGCCTTATATCGTGGATGATTGGGCTTTGTATTTTCTAAGCGACTACAGATCTAGGATGTTTCTGTTAAAACATTTAGCCATATTATTTTCCTCCCATTTTATCTGAAAGTTAGACATGAATTTACTACAGTTATAAAAGTGTTAATTTTTTTTATCAGTAAAATTAATATTTCTTCTTTTGAATTCTAGTGATATTTTCAATAATTGGGGCGTATTAAATTCCTTGTAATTGTGGGCTATGAATATAAATCAAACTAAACTTGCTGCATCCTCCCATAAATAAAAGACTGCATTCCAATTCTTTGATTTATGGGATTCAGTAGAATTTTTATCCATAGTTCCACTATGCTAGATAAATAAGTTCTGCATGATTTCATTTGCAGTTTTAGGTTTCATGTTTTATAACAAAATAAATAAAGTACAAAAATCATAGGATTTATATCTTTATTGACACGACTTATTCATTATTATAATCTTATTGGTATGTTTTTGCACATATGGAAGTAATTTAACAATTCTGACATGAATGTGATATAAATAAAATGTTTCTACAATTGCATCACATAAAAAATCTTTTTTAAATAATATATACTGATTGTGATATAATAAACAGGGTAGTAAAATTAGAAATAAACACAAATATTATACATTATTATCTTATCAAGAGGAATAGCACGAAACTATTTGGCTATATTGCATATCTTATGTAAAATATATACAGAACTGTTTTAATTTGAACGTCAAACTGAATACAAAATTATTGGAATTTTAAGATTATATACATACATGCTATCACAGTGCCGAATGCTGCGGTGTGGCTAGTATGTCAGACTATTAGAATTGGAAGAATAATCGAAATAAAATCATCTGCATTTGACAGATAATTGTAGCACTTTTTTTAACAGAAAATTGTAGCACTTGTTTTGAATTAGATGTATGCAATTTTAGGCTAAAGAACAGTTTATCAGCGCTTCCATTTATGCCTTTAAGCCCATATCAGCTCTTTCAACGAAGCGGAGACGATCTATTGCGATATCTTATGGAAGCAGTAAAATTTCTTTTAAACCTCGAGTAAATTACTGCTTCTGCGCATGTGGCTCTATGATATAGGGTAGCGCAGTCCAGCGCTTGGCAAGGTGCCAAGTCATGCTGCCGAATTTTCGCCTTACTAAATCTCCGAGTAAAACTTTCTAAGCCATAACGTGTAGGTTGCTCTTAAGTATATATTATTTGCACTGTTGCAATATTATTTGTTATACTATCATTTTGGTGATGGAAAAGCAGTTTAATTTTTTTCCCCTGCTTTTAAAAATCTTTAACAGGAAAATGAGGTTGTGCGAGATCCATATATGTATTATTCAAGAATGATTAGAAACACTCAAGCTGAAATTTAGCAAACAGGATAAAGTTAATGAACGAGGGAGACTCAATCACCTTTGACAAAATTCAAAAGTGTACATAAGGATAAAAAATACACTTATACTCGGAATTTTCAGGCTGCTCAATATAATTTTACTTTAAGATGTAAAATTTTGTAAAACAGGGTTGCCAACAGTGTAACTATATATATAATACACGTAGTCTCTATAATTATCATTTTGGCGTAAAAACAACCAATTTTTGAAAGAACTAGCTATATCTTTATAAATCGATTTTACATTTAAAAATATGTCTATACGTGAGATTTTGCATTTCTGGGGAGAATTATTTCCATAGCAAAACTTCTTTTACCTAAAATATGTTGTTCCTTTAATCTTAATTGATTTAAGGAGATTTTATCTATATTTTTATTTTTCCTTCAATATACACTATATGTATTTTTTTTATTTAAAACGAATACCATCAATTACAGGAAGTTGACTTGCGCCATTCTCGAGATATTGCTCGTTTTGATCTAAAATAAAACAAAAATCATATATGTTAACAATTATTATATGCATCCAGAAATAAATTAACATCATTATTTAGGAGTTATCAGGAGCCGTTCTTGAGATAATAGAAATATTATTTCCCACAAAGACGAGATATCTCTTGAAAGAATCAGTTTATTTCCATGAAATATTGTATGTTTATTTTAATCGGTAGCAATAAAAGAAATGCTTATTTATATTAAACGTACGAAACAAACGTAGAAAATGTGATGTAGGAAATTTTGTACGCTTGGCCGTTAAGAACCTTTTGATAAATAAGGAAAACCAGAAGGCTCGTTTGCAGTTTGTTAAAAAATGCTAAATCGATTGCATGCAATAGACTAGTGTAAAGTGTGGAAAGTTTTATTTACAATGATTTTAAGCTCAAGCTGATGGAAAAGTGTGTTTCACGTTCAGTAGTTATTGAAATCCAAAACTGCATTTTGAATCTGTCTCGGGATCGTACATCATTTTCGAAGGAAAATACTCAGAAGAAAAATTACCCTAAAAAATGCTCAGAAGATTGGACTCTTCCATTTGTGCAACAAATATTACTGTATATATTGTGATCATACATTGCTATTGCATTTGTGTTAAAAAAACATTCATAATGTAAAGTAAAACGACAAATTTGAAAATCAATTCAGATTAAATTAAAATCAGCTTAAATAAGCATAAAAAAGTGCTATGTCTGTTTCTCGTTATATATCTTGAACTTTACTTTTAATATTTTGTACAAGCTTTTTATATAAAATAATTTTAATTTCAAATGTCATTCAAAAGTCTATATCAGCAACAATAAATAGTGAAATTGCAATTTAAACTAAATGCATATATTATTTTCAGTGTGAGGAATGCCCTTGAAGTATATGTATAGGCAAGAGTAAATTTGCATTCTTATGTGGGCATAAGAGATTTGGGCTATCTCGTCGAAAATAGAAATAATAATATTGTTTTTTTAATTACTTTCGAATTATTAATTGCATTTAAAAGTCACAACGATGACTGCAAAGAACATTTTTTAATGCAAATTTTATGTTTTGCAACTATGTTTGAAGGCAAGCTATTCTGTAAAATGTTAATGAGAGTAAGCTTTGGAGATCTAATTTATGTAACGTGGAAATTATTTTGGCAGGATACTGACCTTGTCCACAGCTTTATACAGTGGTGTTTAAAAATTGTATCACCGACATATTTCTGTGACATGGATGGAAAAAACAAAAGAGTGACACATTTAAAGCGATAGTTAAAGTGTTTAATATTTTATACATTGAAGAGGAGAGTGTGTAGTAATGCACAAAAATTATTTACTTGGAAATGTCTATGTGTGAAATATTCCAAAATGAGAAATATGTGACATTTTTATTTTATTAAATATTTAATAATAAAGAATTTTGTAGAATTAAAAAAAATTCTTAAATTTTCGAGATGACATGGAGTAATGTCTATTGTGCTATAATAGTGGCTAGATGGCGATGACACTTGTAATTTTCATATAAGGGTTAATACATTAAAATAGAATGCAGCAATCGAGTATATTACGCTATATTAAACATTTATTTTGATATTAAGCATTTATTTTGAAAATACTGAATATTTGGGGGGGATGAAATTTTTTTGAGCACCATTTTGTGCAATATATCCAAGAAGTTACTGACAGGAGCGGCCACCTTACGTCTTATACCGTTGTAATGCCTTATGTGTATATTAGCGATTATAGTAAGTTGTATCAAATTAAGTAGTATTGAGTTTGTTTGTATATATTAGTAAGTGTTTTAAGTTTTGACTTTTAGTTAATAAGTTAAAAGAAAATGGTACCATAAACGAAAAAAAAAATGTATTAATGTCGTTTACTGTTTTAATGCAATACGCATTTGTGTGCAACGAAAATAAAAGCCAATAGTCAAAGAAATATTATAAAATTTCTAATTAAATCAGTCTAAGTAGCAATTGAAAATACATTTTTGTATAATTCGAATAAAATGCCAATGATTTTCCTCCAACTTCGTGAGGAAAATTTATTAGCGGCCCCAAGGGCCCTAAATTTTGGAACTTGACATAGCCGTATTTAATATTAAATTATTGATGGTTAAAAATGTCATTTACGCTGCTTCTAAAATTCACGAGTTCGGGACCCCACAAGCCTATTGATAAAATGTTTTTGCAAAGAATGTGCCATATCAACGAAATAAAAAAGGTATGATTGCATAGTATGCTTCACCTTCATTTTACTACCTTAAATATGGAGATTGACCCCGAATGTTTTTCTTCCGTATATCTCCATTATTTAAGGGCGTAATCTTACACAAATTTATATATAGCATAATGTTGACATAAAAAATGTTAAGATGACAAAAAAAAAAGGTGTTGTTATTTGAATTTTCGGAAATGAAGACGAACCCTTATGCAAATTAGATGCGCATATTTATAGGAGACATTATTCCAATACTAGTGATATTGATGGTTTGACTGTACGACCCTAGAAGCCGGAATTATGAGCGGTGTTCCGGATTTTTTTTTCTCCGACTGTAAAATTACAGAAGTTTGTAAATTTTTTTAAAGTAAATTTAAAACTCTTCGAATTTAATTACTTTGGGAAATTTGTAATTAAAATATTTAAAATGAAAGAGTCTTAATTTAAATATTATATTCGAAAAGGAAAATAGTTTATGGTGAGTCCAACTTTGAGTTATCATGCGATCTCCCTCATGAATTTAGTTTGAAGCTTCCTCTGACTCTATTTCAACCTGTTACAACCCTTCATTTTTCTTAGTTGGAGGAAGTAAAAAACGTAAATAGGGAACTAAGGGCAAATTAAGAAAACTTCATACACACAAAAGAAAAAGAAAATATAAAAATTAAAAAATAAATAAATAAAAAGGTTTAATAAGAAATAAATTGAAAAATTATTATTTATCTTTTAAATTATTATTTTTCATACTATAAATTAAGATATAAATAGTGATGAATTAATTTCATATAATATAAATAATGCCACTTTTAAAAAATTAAAATTTTAAATCACAGTAAGATACAAAACGTGTATGTCACTATTTTTAAGAAAATTCGGATTATATATCAGATAGAGTGTGACAGAGACATCAAAAGTTTCAGTGCTTGGGGGTCTGAAGAGATTTTTTAAACTGTCTTGGAATTGATCCAATAGTGGAGGTTTGCTGTCCCAACCAGGAATCGAACCACAGATCTTCGTACTGGCCAGCGGCGCGCTACCGTTAAGCTACGTGGACTGAATCGAAAGCTCTTATCGCCGAAGTGGACTTTGCATTCGCCACCCTTTAATGTCAGATTGGCGTGCAACTGACAATCTGACTGACCACCTCTTGCTTTTTTAAAAATCTCAGGTTAGCCCCCATGGTGCTGCTTTTATCCTTCAGGTTAGCTTTCTGCGTGGTTGTTGATCTCCGGATTTGTGAAATTGGCGCTCTATATACCAGAGTCCAATGAATCCGTGCTAGTCACACTAGGGTCACTTTCAGACCTCCAACATCTTTCTACTAACGTACAGGGTTGATGTGTCCATTGTAAAGAACCTTGCTGCTCCACCCGGGAATCGAACCACGGATCTTCGTACTGGCCAGCCGGCGCCCTACCTTTGAGCTATTGGGACGAAATCGCAAGTTCTTATCGTCGAAGTGGACTCTGCAGAGTTCAATAGGAGTATGGATCCTTCTATGTGCAGAAACATATGAGGATTTACTATATTAATCCAGGAATCTGAGGGTAAATCAAGAACACTTCACACTACCAGAATAAATGGTTTAATAATAGCTAAATCGAAAAAGTTAAACATTTTTTAATTGAGTTTCTTCTATACTGAAAATTACTCAAGTATTGGTTTTGTTTGATATAAATATTGCCACGTTCAAGAAATCTAAATTTTAAATTACACTAACATACAAAAAAAAAAAAAAAAGAAAAAAAAATCTGTGTTATTATTTCCCTTAAAATTTGGATTATACATCAGATAATCAGGTGGGGGCATCAACATTTTCAGTGCTTATAATCTCAAGAGTTTTTTACTAGCCTGTATTGGAGTTGGTCCACCAGTGGAGTTCAATGGAATATGGATCGTTCTATGAGCAGAGACAGAGGAGGATTTATTATAAAAATAATGAAGTTGATGCTTTGGGCTATGGCCGCTACAAAGCACACTAAAAGGCTTGCACATTTGCAAAAATAATTATGTTTAACATTTTCTCTTATCGTTCACTCCTGCCTAGAAAAATCCACGCTGTTTTATTTTTCTTTATAAATCTTATATTAACTCTTTTACTAAATAAATTTGTTCCAATGTGCAACACAGCTTTTATTGATTTTCAGAAAGATTAACAATAATGAAACAAAGTTAGGGTTGACAGATGTAAACTTAAACTCTATTTACTCAATTTCGTTAAAAATTATGATGGGGTTAAGAACATAAGAGGAACAAAATAATTAAATGTGTTTCAAAGAGAAAATTATGTTATCTAAAATAAGCCATTTATTTTTTATTTCACCTAAGTAGGCTTGGATATATAATTATATATGTATATAATATTCTCATGATACTTGCAACGCATAATTACAATTGTAATCATCATCATCAATTACGGCGTTATCATTGCTTCACAAAACACTCCGAATTCGTAGGATCCCAAAGGTAAGTTTCAAGTTTAAACGCCCTAAATTTATAAACCCATCACTGTGTAGAGATATCTTAGCAGACAATATGGTACTGTATTCTTTGCTGTGAAGTAAACATTTATAGATAGAATTTTTACCAATGACAAAAAAAAAAAATGTCTAAACGCGGGTTAAAGACTAGTTAGTTGAAGGAAATTATAAATTCATTTTTAGCCATGACAATCAATGGACTTAAATTCTATTGAGTATATATGGAAGGAGCTTGCACGTAATGTGGGAATCAAGAAACATTCAAAACAGAAATGTAGTATTTGTATTTAAAATTATGAGATGACTGATTAAGAATGATCCAATATCCCGAAAAGTACAATAGCTAAATTAACTGTCCTCGTTGCTATTTCCTCTGCAAAGGCATCCTAGGGCATGGCGTCAAAATATAAATGCTTGTTTACCGCAAGCAATGCGTTTTTCATTTGTTTCATTGGTCAAAGTATGCTACTTTTGAATTTGGTAATGTATAATTAAAAATATGTCTAATTATGTTAAATATCTAAAAATATACAAGTGTATAAAATACAATATTTTTGTTTTTGCTTAATTCTTTTTTCGTGCAAAATAACCATTAATTTAATAAATAATGTCGCCTTAAGCTTTTTTCCGGAATTGTAGCCTGTATATTAAACATTTTAAAATTCTTTGTGATATTTCTATTATTTTCGGAGAGAATTTGACTGGTTTTAGTATTTTTTACATTTAGTACATTTGTATGGATTGGCAACTTTTATAAATGGCATGAAATCTGACAGAAAAGAAAACAGAATTTTTTTTAAGGTAAGTTGCATTTTTAATCTATCACATTTCGTAAGAGGTCATAAGACTCTTAAAATATTATAAAGTGAAAAAAAAAATCATCATATTCAACATTTCATATCTTATAAAATATTCATTATCAAAACACACTTTTTCTTTCTACTGATAAAATTATTTCTTTTAATGCACGATTTGTTTAAAGACATAATATAAAAAAAAATATTTTTTTATAGAAAGTTTTAAACTATGAGCCAATTGTCGAACAAAAAGTTGGTGTGACAGCTTGCGCAAAGCATAATTCGGAAAAATATGCATCCAAAACAAATATTTTGGTATCTAATTATTATACTTCAGGAACAATTGATTATTTTGAACCTAAATAAATTTATTTTTAAAGTGCATTTTCATTTAATGCAGTGCTGCACTTAGCTTCCACAAAAATTTTTAAATTTCAATAATATATATATATATATATATATATATATATGTATATATATATATATATATATATATATATATATATATATATAGAGAGAGAGAGAGAGAGAGGTTTTAGAGAGTTATCTTGCGCGTAGTGCCAAAAAATCATGCACTTAGCTTCCACAAAAATTTTTAAATTTCAATAATATATATATATATATATATATATATATATATATATATATATATATATATATATATATATATATATATATATATATATATATATATATATATATATATATATAATCCAAGAAAAAGAAGATTTAAAGGAACTTGGGATAACCAAATGCTTTGCATTTAATGGTTGGGGAGGATTGCGACTCCCCCTCCCGTTTAAAGCTGCTTTTCCAGCCTAGGCAAACGCTCACGGTACCAATGCAAAGCAAAGGTTGGTCCCCAATGCGTGCTAATACGAAGGCACCCGGATACGGAAGAACAAGACCAACCAAACAGAAGGAAACTGGACCAAAAGTGAATCCTGCCCAACTCGCTATCATATATATGTTCATTTTACGCATGCGTGCAATCTTAGCAGGTACGCATAAACTTTATTTACTTGCAAATTGAAGTAAACTGTCAAAATCTACATGATGCTTGAAAATCGATCTATAGCAATCCTTTAAGAAATATATAGGATAATGTTTATATAAAGCCTCTGTTATGATTTTAATATTGCTATTATTGCAATCTTTTTTAAACGTGTTGTAAATTTGATTTCTCTTGAAGTGTCCGAGTATGATATTTCTGAAAGTATTTTTGGTAAGATTTGTTTTCCAATCGATGAGATGATTTATCTTCATTTTATATAATTCTCTTTTGTCGTATAACGTTGTATAATGACCATATAATCCATGTTTTTTTATTGAGATGATAAAAATATCTCAATAAAAAAACATGGATTATATGGTCATTATACAACGTTATACGACAAAAGAGAATTATATAAAATGAAGATAAATCATCTCATCGATTGGAAAACAAATCTTACCAAAAATACTTTCAGAAATATCATACTCGGACACTTCAAGAGAAATCAAATTTACAACACGTTTAAAAAAGATTGCAATAATAGCAATATTAAAATCATAACAGAGGCTTTATATAAACATTATCCTATATATTTCTTAAAGGATTGCTATAGATCGATTTTCAAGGATCATGTAGATTTTGACAGTTTACTTCAATTTGCAAGTAAATAAAGTTTATGCGTACCTGCTAAGATTGCACGCATGCGTAAAATGAACATATATATGATAGCGAGTTGGGCAGGATTCACTTTTGGTCCAGTTTCCTTCTGTTTGGTTGGTCTTGTTCTTCCGTATCCGGGTGCCTTCGTATTAGCACGCATTGGGGACCAACCTTTGCTTTGCATTGGTACCGTGAGCGTTTGCCTAGGCTGGAAAAGCAGCTTTAAACGGGAGGGGGAGTCGCAATCCTCCCCAACCATTAAATGCAAAGCATTTGGTTATCCCAAGTTCCTTTAAATCTTCTTTTTCTTGGATTACATTCTGCTTCGGAGTATAGAGCGGCTTGGCGCCTTTTCCTGAGTAGTGCCTTTGATTTTTGTGGATATGCATAGGAATTCTTTTTGAATTTGTTTACTGGATTTAATATGATATATATATATATATATATATATATATATATATATATAGAGAGAGAGAGAGAGGTTTTAGAGAGTTATCTTGCGCGTAGTGCCAAAAAATCACATTCTGTACATCTATTATTTAATTTTGTTTATTTCAGGAATTCGAGAATTTTACTGCTATAACTCTAGTAATTATAGGATTTATTTCATGTGGATTATTTTTAAATGTTCTGAAAAGTTTATGCTTTCATATATATATTTTTTTGAAAAAAAAAAATGAATCTTTTGAAGGTTTAACAGTCCTATGACCCTTTACGCTAGTTCATAAACAAATAACAAAAACTAAGTTTTCGGTATCGCAAAATATGAACCAAATCCCCATGGACCAAATAATGCGATTTAAAATGACTATGTAAAAGTCGAAGATGTTCGCAATGTAATAACTTAAAGTGCTTTAAAAATATATTTAGCACGTGCATGATACTCCAAAAGCAGTTCATCAGTTCATGACAATACACAAATCACACCTTTGAAATCTCTTCCAAATATCTGATCCTTTTCAAACATGAATAATGAAACGAGGATATAAAAGTGATGAATAGTGACCTCCACGCCATTTAATTTTTGTTTCTAAGTCAAAGTCATGGTGTCTACAACCGTCGGCCAGACATTTTACCCATCGCCAAGGCCAAACCACTGATGTTATCGATGATGAAAAAGAGGAAGGGTTTGTCTACGATATTCATATGAATAGTTTCTTGACCACTAGGAGGAGCTGCTTGTTGATTCATGCCGTTGCCATTCTTTACATTCACATTTATCTTGTGGATCAGATTGGTGATATGAAGCCAACGGAAATCGCTCATGCCAAGAAGTTCCGCAAAACCTGGCGTGAAAAGGTCGACCAGACCGCTTCGGAACAGGGCTTGCGTCAGATTCTTTGGGCTATCTTCAATAGAAATATGTGGCATCTGAAAAAGGGTTTAGAAACAATGAGTTAGTTTTTAATAAAAGAACTGAGCAACATATTTTACTACATTGCTTTATGCTGTATCATTAAACTGTTCCTGTGAGCATTTGTGAATAGGATACTAATTTGAAAAACAAATAAACAAAAGAAAAAAAAATGAAAGAGGTTGTTGAGGAAGTCAAATACAGACTTGTTCCTATTCATTGCAATGGCAAATACTAAGAAGTTTAAAATTAATTTTAAAGAATTTTTTGGTAAATTAATTTTTTTATAATAGAATTTTAAATCTAATTCTTTTTTAGATGAACGTAAGTTTCAAATTTCTTCTTCATTTCCTGAAGAAAATAAGTGATCGTGACAGGCACCGTCAATGAATTTGTTAATTTCTGATGATAAATATTTACTGTAATTAAGATGCAAGGAGGTATTTAAAGTGATCTTGAAAAAACTTTGTGGCAAAAAGATAAAAAAAAATTAGTTAAATATATGTAAATTTAATTGATAAATTTAACTTTCTAAAATACTCTCTTTTTGAGAGGTTCTTGGGATTGACGCTGTTCCACCCGCAAGCAAAAGGTTAAACGTATTCTAGAAGGCGTTCCTGGATAAGTGGGGAAAGAGATGACAACAAAAGCTTGGATTTGAGTGAACTTATATTCAAAATATTTGAAAATGGTATCATATATTATCACTCAGACCAACAAGACTTGTGAACCATTCCTTTTATTTCACGGATATGCAAGCTTTTCTGAAAATTAGAAATGTGAAACATGTCGTATTGGAAGTTAAGCATTGGAAGAAATCAAGCAAATTTTACAAAATGGATTTTAGGACTTCTTAGGCAAAGAATCTTTATGAATTTATCAGTATAACTTCAAAAGTTCTTCTTTAGGGCGAGTTCTGACAGTATTATTACAGTGCGTATTCTTCATAGAACCAAGGCGATCAATCTTTTGATTGGTTAATTTGTTACTTTACGGTTATTTTGGGTATGAGAATGCAATTTAACTAAAGTGCTGGGGGAGAATTACTTTTTAGAAAAAGATTGCATTCTTTTGGAAAAAATATAGCTTTTTGCATAAACTTTTTTTCTTCTATATCACTGATTTATCATCAAGATCAATAAATACTAGTGTCGCGGCTCTATGGGTACAGATTTATGCTAGTAATTAAGGTTTTGTGGAAAATAACACATATCGGAGACTATATACTAGGTATTTCAGTAAAGTTGACCTCGCTTTTTGAGTTTCGGCAATTGGTTTTAAACACATATTTCCAATTTGAAAGTTTGTTTGTGCAAAATTCTTTTATAAAACAATTTTTGGTGAGTGGTATTTTCGTGAAAATAGGGGGTCTAAATTTTAGTATGGTCCTTTGAGCAAAATAAATCCAATTAGAAAATGTTGCGCTGTACAGTAACTAGTTTAAAGAGAAAAAAAAAACCATCGTGAAATTATCTGCAATTCTGGAATTTTCTGGAAAATTCTGGAATTTTCCCCCTATAATTTCGGGTTCATCTACAAATAAAATTGCACAGACATTTTACTTTCCCTGCAATACATGGTAATGTATAGGGAAAGTATTGGAATCATGCCGAAAACCGCAACTCGAGTTTTCGACGGATCTACGCGTTTCGAGACCTCTAGAATACGAAAAAACTATTTTTAGCGTGACGTCTGTGTGTCTGTCTGTGCAGATTTTTATACACTCTAACTAAAAAACTAATTGATCGAATTTCATAAAATGTAGTAGGTAAATCACTTGTGGGCGAATCTTGTGCTGATTAGTTTTGGGTACGATTCAGAATAAAAGAATCCGCATTTTTTTGCGAAATGGCCAGTAAAAGCCTGTATCCACTCTAGCTGAAAAACTAATGGACCGAATTTCACAAAATTCGGTAGATAAGTCTTTTGTGGGTCACCCTGATGCTGATTAGATTTTGGTACGATTCGGAAAAAAATAACCTGTTTTTTTTTTGCAAAATGGCCCGCAAAAATCGTCAAAATCTAAAATAAAAACTACGTATGCTCAAATATATTCATTAAATGCTTGTTTTATAAGTAAGTTTTAACGATGAAAAGAATAAGACCAACCCCATTACAATAGGACTAGTCATTCTCGAGATACATTAGTTTTTTCGTATTTTCTCTACGTCACCTTTGAAAATTAGTTACCAAATGAGAACGAAAATTGAATTAAAAGTGAATTAAATTTATTTTAAATAAAGATAACGTGGATATAAGTCTGCAGGGAAAGTCACGTGCTGCCCACATCAGATTTTTTCATGCAAAGTCTGGTTTCAATTTTCAGCCAGCCCTTGCTCATGACTCAAAGTCGAGGGTTAATTTTTTACCTTACTGCTATTGTAAATACCTTAATGAATTTTGTAGGTAATTACACTGGGGTTTTCCTCTTTGACCAATTACTGAACAGCGCAAATTTTTCTAATTGAATTTATTTTGTTTAAGGGACTTTATAAACATTTAGACCTTCTATTTTCATAAAAATATCACTCACTGGAAAAAAAAAATTATATGAAAGAATGTCACATTTAATTTTGATAAACTTTCAAATTGGAAGTATGTGCTCAAAACCAATTGTTGAAGAACGAAAAGAGCGGTCAATTGTGTTGAAACATCCTGTATGGGCATAAAGGTGGAAAATATCTATGCTTTTAGCGTGGATTTCAGAGCCAAATGGTTATAAAAATGTTTTTCAATTATTTACAACTAGTGATTTAAACAGTATTCAGCGATAATATGTACATTTTGGAAATTATATGATGAGTAATAATAAAACAAGTTGAATTATAATTGTGCTTATTCAATGTAAGATATTAAATAAATTTATCTATTGTAGAAATTGGAATTATAGAAAATGCATAAGTAAAGGGGCAGTGTATGAGAGATTTATATAAAGGGCTGGTTAAAACTAATTTTATACGATATGAGTACGACATAAAACGAATTTTATAAATATGAGATATTTCTGCTGTACATTTGTGATAAACAAGTATGATGCAAATCTCAATAATTCTCAGTGACATGGCATGGCGATCATTCTGATCGGATAATTAGTTCAGGAAAAATAAAATAAAAATAAAATTAGGAAGTTTAGAAATCTCTCAATCATGTTTCTTTGCCTCTTGTGCTTTTCAATCATAAGTCACCAGTGTTATTTACCATTTTGCTCTAGCTCGAAGTTAATTCGTATCCCTGGGGAATACTATTAAAACTTGAGCAGTATAGTAATATAAATACAACTTAACACAAAACTGGAAAAACAAACGTGTCCATGAACCTAGTGGGGTGCCTATATAAATAGCACCGTATAATGTATGCTAGAAAGATCGAGAAAGAAAAATATATGTATTTTAATATAATATTTCCACATTCGATTTTAGCTTAAATATTAACTGAAAGTCAGGTTTTATTTATGATTAGCTCGCATTTAGGTCTTAATAGACATGGCATCCAAGTCCAATAAGCTTTCCCGTCGTATAACGTTTGGATGACTGAGAGCATGTGTAAAATATAATGAGAAAATTTTTTATAAGGGAAACTTGAGGAAACGTATATAAGCACAAAGAACACAATAATGTAGTGTACAGCTGTTTCAAGGATAAGTTAGATCCCCTTCGTCAGTGCGAGAGAACCAGCAAACCGGAAGTCCAAAAGAGGAATGGGCAAAAATAAAAGAAACAGAGGGGGTTACATACCTAAGATCTGGATTAAGAGCTCCCTTAAAAGATCCAAACAGAAAGTAGCATGAAGAACAGTCCAGCTAAACACACAAGTTTGGCGCATACCAAAACACAACAGGAATAACCCGACAAGACAAGTCAAGTTCGAACAAAAATAAATGAAACTCAACAAGATGAAAAATAGGTTAAAAACGACAGAAAAGAGTCCCGAAAATTAAGAAATGAAACGAAGAAAGTGGAAAAATTTTCAGGGCACTCCGCCAGACCGCGGTCAAAAATGGAGTACTGGACAAGTCATTATATAAATTACTAGATTTCTGGATATGGAAGGCTTCAAAGAAGTCAAGTTCAGTACGTGTGGATCTATTAAATTCACGTATCTTGATATAGTTTCCATGTTCCTTAATACGAAATTTTAAAGCAAGTTTAGTTGGACTAATATAAGAAGGACCACACCGGCAAGAAATACTGTAAATGCCCCAACTATTAGAAATTTCTAAAGATCTTGAGGATTAGAAAATTTGAGATTATTGAAAGGTTTAAACGCAATATTGAATTTTATTTTTTAAGGATTTTAGCAATCTGATGACTGACTTTTGGAGAAAATGGTAAATGATAGTGTTATTGAAATCTTTTCAGAAGTAAGTTTGGTGGAAGGTTTAGGAAGTGTTTGAATTGCACGATCAACAATGTTGGGAGAGAAACCACGATCGACAGCAACAGCTTTTAAATAATTGATCTCAGAATTGAGCAAATCCATAGTAGAACAAACGTTTAAAGCATGGTGGGCAAACGTATTGAAAGCAGCAATTTTCTGGTTACGCGGATGGCAGAACTTTTTATGTGGAAGTAGAGAGACTGAAGAAGGTTTACGAAAGTTCGTAGTGAGAAATTCATCATCACTGCGGATGACCAAGATATTCCAAAACGCAAGACTTGTTCTTTTCCTTTTCATAGGTAAACTGAATGCAAGAATCAATGGAATTCAAAATATCTAAAATACCATCGATATCATTGGAAGTGTGATCCAGAAGAGCAAAACTGTCATCAAAATAATGAGTATAAAAAACAAACTGGATAATTTCAAAGACTTAACTTGAAAATAATGCGTATAGATGTCACTGAGAATAAGACTCAGTGGATCACTCATAGCCAAGCCATCAAACATACTGTAGAATTTATTATGAAAGACAAAATAATTTTGCGATAAACAAGTGCTGGTAAGAGAAACAAGCTCATCAATTTCAAATTTAAAGAAATGGAATTCATACAATATTTTCCTAAGACAAGACAATGCACCTTAACAGGGATATTGGTAAACAACGATTTGATATCAAAGGGGACTATAGTCAAACCACGAGAGTTCAAATTACGAATTTTTATCACAAATTGAGCAGAATTTTCGCACCTATTAATATTATTATTAAGTAGAGGAGAGAAACTAGAAAATAAATGTTTGGCTAATTTGTAGGAAGCAGTACCACTATTAGATACAATTGATTTGAAAGGATACCTGCTTTATGAACTTTGGGGAGAACGTACAATCTAGCATAATTGGCAACAGAAGGAATCAGAGACTTTTTATAATTTTCAAGAATTGCATGTGAAGATTTAATGACTTGTCTAATTTTGTTTAAATCAGAATTACTAGGATCCTTGTGAATAGCACAATATGGACCTTTATTTGGAAATTCATTTGCTTACGAGTTAAAATATAAATCATACCTTCAAATTCCTAACATCTATATAACAATTGTCTGACATGTTTTTGTATTTCTGGACTCTCCAGAAGTCCTGTGATCTAGAGGAGTGGATCTTTGCATACTTTTAGTATCGACCTCGGGACAGAATCTAACGGAATTTTCGATTCTCTCCCAGGGCGCAAAGAATGTGTGGGTTTTTCGAAAAGTTTTTTCAAGCCCGTCAGAAGCCCTCTCACCTAAAAGTTGCACATATAGTATCGACCACAGTACAGAACTCAAGGATTTCGATTTTCCCCCTTGTGAGCGAAGAAAAGGGTGTGTTTGAAAAGCCTTTTAAGACCCCCCCCCCCCGACCATCCATCTTGCTGCTCTTAGTCCCTGGACGAGTCGGATGGTCTGGGTTTTCGACCCCCCCCCCAGAGGTCGCTATTTTCAAAAAACGCCGCATCTTTGCACACTTATAGAATAGTTCGCGGGACAAAACCAAAATTAGCCGAATTTTTTATTTCCCCAGGGGCGGAGAAAATTGAGGTTTTCGAAAAATCTTTCCGGACCCTCTCAAATTTCTCCCAGTGACTTAGATAGCTGAATCATTGCATTTATAGTTTCGACCTCGGGACAGAACCTAACGGAGTCGGAATTTCGATTTCTCTCCCAGGGTGGACAAAATGAGGGAGTTAAAAATCTTTTCCAGACCCTCCAGAATCCCTCAGTGACCTAGAAGGATAAAACTTCATAGATATGTAGAAATGTATTATGTGACAACGAGGCAGAACTTAATTGAGCCAATTTTTGATAAAAACGACTACTTTCGACGCTAAGCTCCATACATTGTTAAAAGAAATAAATTTATTAAAAAATGTTCTTAATGTATTAAGAGTGCTAGTTTCTCTGGCTTTGACTGGCTTAAATACTAGCCAATTGTACAAAGTAGATGCTCGCAAACTGCTGGGGATAGATGCCAAAAAAGCAAAACAAATCAAAACGAAAAACATAAACAAAACAAAACAACAACAACAACAAAAAAACACCTGCTTTCCTGCCTTGATATTTTATTTAGTTATTGTATTAACAATGAAGGTAACTGTTGCATGTAAGAATACAAACGATTCGTCCGTCTTTGATTTACCAGTCCGTTTTTATTAAGTTCATTTGCGTTCATGTATTATGTGCTTAACAGGCAGGTCTATATTGAATAAGCCTCCCAAATATGACTTGCATCAGGATTTTGTACAGTGGAATGTAACGAAGCATTACAAATTTTATCTTCAGTTATACAGAGACATAATTGATTTACTAGGTTCTCTGGCCAATTACATGCTACCTCCCCAGTCGGCTGTTACATAAATTAGAAGTCTGCGCACGGACTCGGGCCTGGTTCACGGGCTTGAATTTGCAAACACTGTTACGGGCCAGGCTTATTTTTTAAAAAAGTCGGGTCGGTCCAGGCCGAACATATTTAATTCTGAAATTTTTTTAACTGAATTTTAATAGAGTACATGAAATTATTGTGTTGATTTCAGCTATGTAAAGATAAATGTTTATAAAATACACACAAAAAAAAAAACTTTAATCTTAATTCTTTGTACAAAAATTAAACGAATTTGGGTTTTTAACACATTTGAATACAAACCATTTCGGGATGAACTGGGCCCAGACTCAATGGTCTTCGGGCCGGGACTGTCTTGAATTCTACATCTGTAAATTTCTTCAAGCTCGGGCCGAGATTGGCTCGAATTCTACATCTGTAAATTTCTTCAAGCTCGGGCCGGGATTGGCTCGAATTCTACATCTGTAAATTTCTTCAAGCTCGGGCCGGGATTGGCTCGAATTCTACATCTGTAAATTTCTTCAAGCTCGGGCCGGGATTGGCTCGAATTCTACATCTGTAAATTTCTTCAAGCTCGGGCCGGGATTGGCTCGAATTCTACATCTGTAAATTTCTTCAAGCTCGGGCCGGGATTGGCTCGAATTCTACATCTGTAAATTTCTTCAAGCTCGGGCCGGGTTTAAGCACTGGTTCTGTCGGGCCGGGTGTAAGTCTGACATTTCGGTCCGTGCAGACCTCTAACACAAATACGCTTTTCTTTATGGTGTTTTAAATAGTAAATCAATTTTCGAGGCAGAAGATGATAACAGGGAAACAGATAAACGTGATTGGTAGTATATCTAATATACAAGGTTCCTATGGGAAAGTCTTAAACACCCCGATAACTTTACAGGGAAAGGTTTATGTGTGTACACGCTAGGTCTAAGCGAACATGCGAACACACATGTAAAGCGAACATGCCCGATCGAATACAAATAAATGCAGCGCCTCTAGTGGAGAATTTGAATTTGAAAAGTTAGGATAGCAAAATGTTAAATTCAAAGTTGTAGAGCATTATCTAATAAGAAGAAATCGACAATAAAACTGTCACAAAAGGCATTTATGTGACACAATATGGATATTAGCGAATTACTGTCATATTCTGGGATGTAAGAATGAACCATACTTACATTCTCAAGAATTTAGTGTAGCGTCTGTTTAAAATACTCTTCGCCAGAGGCAATGCACATTGGAAGTCCAAAATGAATATTACCCGCGTACTTTGAAGAGCATAGTAAGTGTTAGAGGCCCTGATGATACAATTTTATTGCTCTTTGTATACGTGTTTAGTTCGTTTCTGGTATCGATTCGTACTAAAGAGACAGTGCTCTATAACTTTGTAATTGACTTTTTTCGTCTATCTCGCTTTGTTGTCGAGTTCGTTATCATAACTGTTTGAATTCTTCGCTAAGGGAGCTGCAATCACCTTTATTCGATCCGTAATGGCCACTTTACAATTGATAAACCGAACTTAGGCATTCATAGAGCTTTCGTTGCAAAGTTATTGGGGTGCTTAACGACTTTCTTAGGAACACTGTGAATGGAAAATTTCAATACAAGCTTCTAACTTTAATATCTCCTAAACCACGAGATGAATTTTGATGATTTTTTTTCAAACGAAAACCCGTTTGTATCTGTCTGTCTTTCATGATCGCTCATGAGACGAGAATAGTTCAACGGATTTGCATATGTTTTCCCCCTGGTTTATTAAGCTTAATAAGAAACAGGTTTATGGCTAAAAATAAATCTGATTTAGTATCACATTAATACATAAAAATGGCCATTCCAAAATACGCTTTCGAGCTAAATGTCTCCTGAAATTAGCCAATTTAATTTGGCGAAACTCTTTTCACGCAATGGGACTGGATTTAGGGAATGTTTTAGTATAGGTTTTATCCTCCTACACCTTTCTGCGGGGCAACAGCAATTAATTTGCGTGTTTTATCAGTTTGTTAATGACCGCTTAAAATTCTAAAACGATTTACATAATTTTTTGATTACATTACTAAGTTTTATAAGGAGCATATTTATGGCTAAGATTCAGATTTTAATCACTCTATTTTCGTAATATGCTAGGTAACGGCGGGTGTTTCTGTTAGTAATCATAATAATAAAAAAAAAAATCGAGCAACTCCCGTTATTTATACGCACATTTATTATCATTATAAAATCATTATAAGTAGTAGCATTATATTCGATCCGTAGTAACAAAAAAAATTCGAGCAATTTTCGTTATTTATACGCACACTTATTATCATTATAAAATCATTATAAATAGTAGCATTATATTCAACCCGTAGTAACAAAACAATTCGAGCAATTCTCGTTATTTATACTCACCTTTATTATCATTATAAAATCATTATAAATGGTAGTATTATATTCGACTCGTAGTAACGGGGGAAAAAAAAAAAAAAAAAAAACCGATCAACTAACTATATTTAAAATTTTACGTTATCGCTAACATTTTCATTAATTACATTTTTTGAAAAAAACTTCAAATTTTCCACATTAAAATAACGCAGGGCGCGGTAGCCCATTGGTTAGCGCGCTGGAGTTGCACTCGGTAGGCCCGGGTTCGATTCCAGCCACTGCCAAAACTGCCGCCGTGTTCATGCGGAGTACGATCACGTTAAACATGTGGGTCCGAAAGTCCTTCCGAGAGGTTGGTGGTAGGGGAAGGAGGGTACGGTCCCTGTGGATGCCTCCCCCACTGGATTCCGGTCTAAATTGGGTGGCACTTCCCGACCGTCCAAACAGTTACCTTACACCTTTCTGGTAGGTCGGACGGTCTGGGTTTCAACAACAACATTAAAATAACGCAGATGTCCCGAATTTTGCGTCATGTCGAGTTTTTGACGAGTTTCTACACGCCTTCGAGCATATAAGATTGTGACGCATTCTGACATGTATATAATGCTAAGCAGCAGTTTCTACACGCCTTCGAGCACACACTTACACCTTTCTGGTAGGTCGGACGGTCTGGGTTTCAACAACAACAACAACAACGCCTTCGAGCACACCGCGTGCTGTTGGCACATTTCGGGCGCGGTAGCCCGGTGGTTTGCGCGCTGGATTTGTACGTTGCCACAACTGCCGCCGTGTTCATGCGGAGTACGATCACGTTAAACATGTGGGTCCGTAAGTCCTTCCGAGAGATTGGTGGTAGGGGAATGAGGGTACGGTCCCTGTGGATGCCTCCGCCACTGGGTTCCGGTCCAAATTGGGTGGCACTTCCCGGCCGTCCAAATAGTTACCTTACACCTTTCTGGTAGGTCGGACGGTCTGGGTCTCAACAACAACAACGACTTCGAGCACTCTCTCCTTCCGAGAGGTTGGTGGTAGTGGAAGTAGGGTACGGTCCCTGTGGATGCTTCCCCTACTGGGTTCCGGCCTAAATTGGGTGGCTCTTCCCGACCGTCCAAACTGTTACCTTACACCTTTCTGGTAGGTTGGACGGTCTGGCTCTCAACAACAACGCCTTTGAGAACTTTGTATTATTTACGTAGGGGAGCTTATTTAATATCAAGGCTACGACGCCAGGAAATTCGTTCTAGTGACTTCATAAATTTAACTTTTTGCTTTAAAATTACTTTTTCTTAAGACATGTATTTCGGTGGTGGTGGTGGTGGTGGGGGGGGGGGAGATGGAGCCTTTGATGATGTTTTGAAATTAATAGGTAGAACTTTTTGCATAAAACATTAAATTATAAAATATTGAATTTAAAATTTTCTTTGATTAATTCAAAATTACTCTGCACTGAGCCATCTGTTTGTTCTGAATTAAGAAATAAAAAGTTAAATGAGTTTTCTTAAAATTGAAATTAAAATTTTCTTTCATTGTATTACGTATATTTTTCACTAAAAATGTTTACTAAAAAGAAAAGGGGGGGGGGAAGGAACCCTCCCCCCCAAGTGAACTAAAATGATTCCACTGGACCATGTCCCGCCCTGGGTGCAACACGCGTGTAGTTTAGAACAGTCAAATATGTGCTATTTTCATTATAAACTACTTTTAACTAAATCCAATAATGCATGTATATTTTTATATGCTATTTATAAGTTTAGAACCTTTACTGCGTTTCAAATACATACTGTGCAAGAATTTGATTTGCTATATTCTTATACCTTGGGTGAGTGAATGTGTGTGTGCGAGGAGGAGGGGGTGAAGCGTTGTAGAAAGTAGCGTTCAAAGGATAGCAGGTTAAAGAAAAATTGGAAACTGCTGCTGTAAAGCAAATAGTTCCTTTTACTATATTTTCTTATATCCTGGGTGAGTGCATGTGTGTACGAGGAGGAGGGGGGAGGGGGGAGTGAAGCGATGTAGAGAGTAGTTTTTAAAGGGACCGCAGATTCCAAAAATTTGGAACCTGTTGATGCAAAGCAAATTGTTCCTATTAGTACATAGATTTAAAATTAGTTATATTAATAATAGATAGCGGTCAATGATACCTTAATAA
The DNA here is from genome assembly GCA_951213105.1 of Amaurobius ferox. Taxonomy (NCBI): domain Eukaryota; kingdom Metazoa; phylum Arthropoda; class Arachnida; order Araneae; family Amaurobiidae; genus Amaurobius; species Amaurobius ferox. The sequence continues at coordinate 76,903,532 of OX578142.1, read as the reverse complement.
TGTATTTTGTCAATGTGCCTCAGCCCTAAAAAAATACCTTAATAATATCCTAGTAAACGGGCCAATTAATTTCAGAAAGTGAACGTATAATATAAATAAGTTGCCAATGATATCAATAAACATTTTCATACCATAGCATCTTTGTAATTTTGATGGCGTATTGGATGGGAAATACTCCAGAATATTTTATAAACTTACTTTTGCTTACTATACTTCAATTTTCGCTTTTAATTGAACAAATTATAATTTTGTTTTTAATGGGGCATCTATAAGTAAAGAGTTTTTATTTAACCTAAAGCTCGTTTTTACATTTAGAGGTCTCACAGGCAGGGGTAAAGTGTCAGGGGAGACAAGGTAGACAGTGTCTAACAAAAAAATTACGATCAAGTAACTTTTAATACTATTATATATTATTCGATATGTTTATTTGCAATTTTTTGTAAATAAACGAAGCAAGATGCAAACATATTTTTGTTCCAACTGGCTTCAGACTCTCAAGTGTCGGCTTATTTTTCAAGCGAAACATTTAGCGAGATGTCTATCCCGTCAGATGATATTGCATTGGGAATGGAACTGGAAGTGAATGTTCGAGCAATTATATCATTTAACTGCCCTATAGGTCCGGGTAGACGTGTTAAAGCTGCTGGATTTTTTGGAGAAGTAAGAATCATTTTTTCCCTTCGAGATGATTTTTTTTTCTTTTTGCATGAAACATTTCGTTTCTACATAGTGTTTATTGTCTGAGAAGTTTGGAGAGCAATTTTAAAAGTTAATAGCAACTTTGATTTAGAAATTCGCTCTAAATTATAAGGGTTTTGACATTTTTGATACGCAATTTCTCTTTGTTAATCATGAATTAAACTTTTAGACAAGTGAAAAGGTAATGCTTAGTTGTACACTTATTTTTTCACTTGTTTACCTTGATTTTTATATACGGGCTAAAATACACTTTCCAGTGTATTATGTTTTCCTACATGTAACGTTTTCGAATCTGTTTCACAGAAAAATGCAAAACCGTGGTTCTACTGTAATAAGACACTATGATAACAAAATTGCAAAATGTCGTTAACTTTCATTGCAATACCTTTTCATTGTAATAACTTTCATTGTAATTCAGTTATTATATTTTATTTCATTCGTAATCTTGATAATAGCCTGAAACATTTTATTTGACAACTTTTGTTCTTGGATGTATGTCGTCCAAAAATTATTTTATCTCGCTTCGCCACTGCTCTCAAGGAAATCATTACATTAAAAGCATTTGATTTTATTAATTTCATTTGCGAATAAACAAAATCTCATTGGTTTGAACATACAATGATAACAAAATCTATATCAATAATAATAAAAATCGATATCTGTTTGTCTGCCTGTTAGTGGCGTAGTAGAAAACCTAAGTGACTCACAGCTACGAAATTCGGTATAGTGATAGTTCAGGACAGATGCCGAAATACCTGGGGGCGACTTTTTAAAAATTTGAATTGGTTTTTTAGGTAGTTTATGTTTAAGTGCAATTTTGAGAAACTTTCACACAAATTGGTTCCTTAGCGATCAAAACTATTATCACAGTGTTTACATCTCAATACCACAGCAAAAGTTGAAGAACACTGTTTCCAAAGAACTTTGAGAGGAATCCATAAGATAATAAGTTAATACCATTAGTAGCGACACGTCAAACTTCAAATCACTGAATCAACTAACTAAATGACAAATCTTAAAAATCAGATTTAAAAGTCACTTTATTAAAAAACCATCCTACAGACGTACAACAAATAAATAATTTTCAGCCAGAGCGCTTTCGAACAACTTTATGCTCTTCCTCAGTGGCGATAGAATCAGAATAGATGCCATCATGCCTAAATACATTCCAATGCCGTCAAGCAAAATTTGCATATTATGAAAATTGTCATCCATACAAAATTGTGAATCATAAACTAGATTTAAAATTATAAAATTTACAAATATCAAAGATAAACATTTTTAAAAAAAATTGTTTTTAAAAAACATCAAATACTTTAGAACATTATTATAAATTAAGGTAACTGTGTAAAGATTTAACACGCACGGCATCGAGAACGAGCCGCCAGGCATAACTTAAGACCTGAACAGGGTCAAAATTACAAATAGAAGTACGATATAAATAAATGAAAAGGGATTAGTAAAGTAAAATAGAGCGGGGGTTATTACAGCTGATCAAAAGAAAAGAATTTTCAAAAAGGGGGCGAAAATTATCCTTTTCCACTAATTGGGCAAATTAGTGAATAAAGATAATTTGAAATAGTTGTCCTTACCATCCTAAAATTTTTCGTCCTCTTATCAATTTTTGTACTGAATTTAATTTTAAACTCGCTCATTCCACTGTTACTACTATGTTCAATCGTATTCGTACTGATAAATTTAGGGATAATGTTAACTTTAAAAGTCTTGCTAGGATACATGTTGTACCCCTTCTTTCTCCGGATAATGTTTATAAATTTTATATCGGTAGTACTAAACGTACGGTTGGTATTCGTTTGTCTGAACATGCAAGAGACGTAAAAAATGGTTAACAAACGACCGCTCTTGCCCAATTAGTGAATAAAGATAATTTTCGCCCTCCCCCCCTTTTTTGAAAATCCTTTTGAAAAATTACCCTTTGAAAAATTGCGTCTGTAGGATGGTTTTTTAATAAAGTGACCTTTAAATCTGGTTTTTAAGATTTGTCATTTAGTTAGTCGATTCAGCAATAAGTTAATGTTTTTAACCTTGCACGGAAAATTCCCCATGAGTAGAATGTGTGCATTTCTGACTTAATGAATTCTGTTAAGAGTTCTCTTATCTCGGAAATTGTTGTGCTTCTTAAAAGGAAACAACCGGCTTTTCCGAACATTCCATTTTCAGTAAAGAAATCGGAATAAAATGTGCTTTATAATGTATATTTTGTTTGGGAACAAATTGTAGAATACTAGACTTTATTTCACGTCAAAATAATAATAGGTAAAATTTAGAATTGACTCCAGATTAGCTTTCAGGTGTGCTATACCTGAACCATCCTGGTCATATCGGGTATATACCTCTCAAATCATATATAATAATACAATTGCCACCAAGAGCGTAACTTAATTAAATCCAAATCGTCGAACATGTACACATGCTTGTTGCCATTCGGTTTAATAACGCGCGTAAATTACTCACGCTCGAAATTATGTTGCTTGATGATAATATGCTTGTTTCCATTCGGTAAAAGATAATAACATGCGTAAATTACTCATACTCGAAATTATGTTGCTTGATTTAAAAAAGGAAGACTATATAAATATAAGTTTTATATAATATAAGTTAAAATGTAAGTAAGGATATTAAAATCTCACAGGAAATTATGACTTTTACGTTTTTTTTCATTATATATTCCGTGCGAAGAACGGGTATACTGCTAGTATTTAATATATTTAAATATTATTAATAATTTGAAATCACTATTCCGGGTATTCGAGTATTCGAATTCTGGTTAATATTTGAATTCGAGTAAAGTGTCGTCCATCTCAAATTGAGAGGAATGAACTGTTATACTAATATTAATCATACAAGTTTTGTATAATACCAGTAACTCCTATTCATTGTTACTGGTTAAGTAACCCAAATGGCAGACCTAAATACCGATGAGTAACATAAAGGCATCCGCTTTATTCCATTCCAGAAAGCTTATCTAAACTCCAATGCTCACTGATATGTGACAAAATATTGCACTTTATAGTAAGTTAGTGCATGTTTGTGGCTCTATTATCAGTTATTGTGCATTTTATGTGCAATTGAATTACAAATTAGGGCAACTCTTTTTTCCGCGGAGGAATCGCACAAAAACGAATCCGGAACGAAAACCAGAAAAAAATGTTGTTAAATGTCACAAAAGCCTGGTCATGCCAATTGTGATCGCTTAGATGGGCGGCCGCTGACCTCTATATATCACGTACTTCATTGTGACATACTGTGACTTCAATGTGATCGATATCAGTAGTGACTGTACGCACTTGAATCAAATAACTCGAGTGATGCAAAAATGATGGCATCGCTAAGTTCCTGTTTTCGTTTCTCTTTTATGAGAATGTTGACCAAAATATTTTCCATGTTTTTAGTCTTTATTGTTGCTGCAAAGTCACGCAAGAACAGCGCAACCAAAACAAGATTTCGTGGTAGATGTGCTACTATTTATTGTACCATTAAACTATTAGCATTTGAAGGATTTGTGAATAGTCCTTAGGTGGATGAGTGAAATTAATAAAATGATTTAGTTAAGTGAAATACGCTGGATAAAAAGTTATGTATCAGAAAACATATGAAAGTGGCTGTTGCAGTTTTTCTGTATGTTGCAATTCCTTCTTTATTAAGAGTGGAGTCGATAGTTTATAAATTATGATAAAAAATAAGCAAGTTTTTCTATGTCCCCTTTTACACAACAATGACGTATAGGAAAGTAGAAAATTAATTATAATGACACATGAAATTGAACCAAATTGAGGGTATAGCAGATTCAATTTAAAACAATACTATATAAATCTTATCATTATCCAAAATTGATAATATGCAAAATTATTGAAGGGAAATAACGATGTAGACAGATTCAATTCAAAACATGACTATACAAATCTTATTATTATCAAAACTGATATTTTGCAAAATTGTAAATTAAAGGGAAATGAGGTTACAGGCAAATGAAATAGTTTTGGCAATTTCTGCGTAATATCGATTTTGATAATGATAAGATTTATATAGCATTGTTTTGAATTGAATCTGCCTGCATCCCCATTTCCCTTCGACAATTTTGCATAATTTCGGATAATCATAATATTTATATTGTATTGCTTTGAATTGAACCTAATTCTTTACACCTTCGATTTGGTTCAATTTCATGTGTGATTAAAATCTATTTTCTGCTTTTCCATGCACCACTGTTGTGTAGGGGAGGGCACTGAATCCATTTCCCCCATAATTCATGTTTTTATTTTTTTTTTTTACGCAAATTGATTTACAAACCTATGTAGTTTCATAAATGGATCAATGTGTTAAAACTAGACATTTCATCTGAACATATTGAACCGCAATTCGCAAAGAAAATGCATGAAAATGGCAAAAACATGGTCATGAAGCACGTAAATAACGCAACGATATGACGTAATGATGTGAAAATTTGATAGATAAAAATGTTCTGCGAGATGAAACTGTGTGCCGAGTTTCAGCACTTTGTGTGCTCTGTGAGCTGAGAACGAGACCGAAGATGTTGAATGAAATACAAACAGACAAAGATAGATAATGAGAATTGGCGCTGAAGATAATAAGAATTGGCGCAGGGAAATAAGAATTGGCGCAGGGAAAATATCTTATGTGTCCAAAACATGATTTCACTATAAATAAGCAAATTTTGATATTCAAGAACAATTGAAATTAGAGCTTTCTTATGATTTAATCTCGCTAAAAATTATTTCTTATTGTTGATACCAATGTTAATAGACATGCAAAATTTCATGGCAATAATATGATTCTTTTAAGAGATATCATGCTCCCAGTCGAAAAGTAAACTTTCTACTATAATGTTTAATACCTCCTCGAAGAAAGAAGGCACTACATGTTCATCAGTTAGGTGACTACAATTGTTTCGAGCTAAATAACAATTGTAACAGCTAAATTTTGGAAAGTTTCACTTTTCCTCAAAAATTCTTTAAAAAATCCCTAAATACAACTCTTTAGCGGTTGTTAAGACCGCATACTGTTCTTTTGACCTGAGGAAAGGAGCTTATAACACCCTTGAAATAACTGTAGTCACCTGACAAACGCCTGATTTCTTTAAGGAAATATTCAACGTTATATTCTCACAAGTAACAGTTTTATTTATTGTAAACTTTCTACTGTCGCGAGAATAGCTCGTAATAATTCCTAAACTGTGTTATTTATATATTTTTGACTAAAAGCATTTACGAAGTAATTTAATCATTTGGAAAAAGGATTCTGTTTTAGATTAAACAGCGTCCTATAAATTATTTAATTCGCTTTTAAATAAAAAAAATTCATTTAAAATGATTATTTGTTCAGCGTTTTGTAAGATAATAACTTTTAGTCTGTTTTCAATTTCCGGTTTAAAAGAAAAAAAAAACTTGAAAATTGCGGAACTTTCTCCGGTTCCAACCATTTAAAAGTTATCTAGCCTCACCAATTGAAATAATCGTACCAAATTTCATATATGCCCTAAGGATCACAGACAGACAAACATGCAGATATTGAAGGAATTGTTGATTCTTATTCAAAACCGGTGCTCAAAGCGGGTGAATCCTTAAAAATTCCAGAGTTGGATTTTTGACCCCATTTTAATGTTCCCCTTTACACATATTATGTATTGTAATGAAAGTAATAATACACTGTAATCGTTTATAACGATATGGGTGAAACGGAAAACTTCGGTATTACGGAAATTTTTGTTATAGCCGTAAATTTGTTATAAAAGTATGATCATTGAATGTAAAATATAGGTAAGAATGTAAATATAGGTAAAAATAATATAGGAAAATATATTTTTTGTTTTAAGTTGTCTTTGCTTTAGATTTTAACGACACCAGTCAATTAAACAATGCTCATTTTAATTTGATTACTATAAAATTGAATTATTAAAATTATTATACAGGAAAGTCCTTAAGCATCCTTATATCTTCGTAAGGAATGGTAATTGAGTGTACACGTTACGTCTATGTATAGTAAAGTGACCATGTTCGATCGCATAAAAATGATTGCAGCGCTCCTAGCGGAGAATTAAAGATATAGGATAACAAACCCGGCAACAAAACGAGATAGACGATAAAAACCGATTATAAAGTTGTAAAGCATTGTCTAATGAGTAGAATAAAACTGCTACTAAAGCTATTTATTTCACACAATATGGTTATTGGTGAACTTCTGTAACGACGTTAGTAATAAAAATGACGTTAGTACAAGTCTCGATCGGTAAAAAAGCAAGTTATCTACTAAAACCAACTAAATGAAAACGGAATAAATACATCATATAGAAATAATTGCACAAAACAGATCCATTACATCTGTTATAATAATAAAGGAAGATGCCCATGTGTGTGCGTGTGTGTCTATATGTTTCTGTCGGTTGTAGCAGAAACTCTAAGCGTCGTACGGCCATAAAATGTGGTACAGAGGTATCTTTGCTCGCGAGAGGAAACACCTAATCGAGATATATTTTAAAATGCAAATTAGTCTTTTAGGTATTATATGTTGAAACGCCATTTTGCGCAATTTTCACACAAATCGATTTTTTAACAATCTAAAATATTATCGCGGAGTATTTATCTTAACATCACCGAAAAGACTAAATACCGAAAAATTATTTTTCAAACAAACTTAGAACGGAATCCATAGTATTAATAGACGAATATCCGTGAATTAAAAATAATGCATACTTTTCGTGTAGAAGACCCAGACCGTCCGACTCGTCCAGGGGACTAAGAGCACCTATTTGGACGGCCGGTACATACTTTTCGTGTGTTGAAGTTTCGTTGTATAATTTCATATCTATGATAATAAAGGAAGATGTCCGTGTATGTATGTGTGTCTATATGTTTATGTCGTCTGTAGTGGTAAATCTAAGCGTCGTATGGGCATGAAATTTGGTAAAGGGGTATCTTGGTTCACGAGAGAAGAGGTCCACCGCGAGATATTATTGCAGAGTTTCCATCTTAGTGCTTTTTTTTTTTTTGTTGTGGCAGTTGTTATAAGCGAGCTTATTGTTAAAGCGTTCTTTGGTTTCCGAGAATTCGCTGTAAGTTCTGTGTGATTTTAATCAGAGGTTTGCATCTTAAATCCCAATTTACGCCGGTTAAATTTTCTAGTACAATATAAAAGATATTTGTGTGTCTATGTCATCTGCAGAGAGAAATCTAAGCGTCGAACAGGGACGAAATTTGATACAGAGCTACTCCAGGATCCGGAAAATACGCCTTGGAGTAGTGAAGGACGGCCGCTTCTGGGGCAGCTCCTCGATACAATACAATGAACAAAGTACAAACCTCGCTTCTATGAATAGAGTTCAATCCTGTTCGTCATGATTTCCGATTGCTGAAAAAAAAACACTATGCTTTGGGAATTTTGATTTTCAAATAATTAATTAATACAAAAATTGTCATCTGTAATAAAAATATGACAAGTTATGAAAAATCTTGCGATCTTGCGTACAACGACCTTGCTAGAAAATCTGTACTGTATGAATATATTCCACATATTTTTTAAAGATTGATTGGTTTTCTATAAAATATAACAAATTATGAAAATTTTTGCAGATGTTGCAGATGGAAAGTTATGAAAGAGTGTAATTTTCACTAAATTGTCAGAAGCTCTCCGAAAAAGGGCATACCTAAGTTATCACCTTCCATAGAAATACGTGAATTTTTAAAAATGTGGAACTTAGTTTTATTTCTTCTGCGCATACTACCAGTGTCCGGCTGTTCAAATAGCTGCTCATGCCCAAGGGCGAGTGGAGGGACCTGGGTATTCCACACAGTACCGGTGTATTCCACACACTACCTGGGTATTCCACACACTACCGGTGTCGGCCGTCCAAATGGCTGCTCATGTCCTCAGGACGAGCCGGACGGTCTGGGTCTTCAACACACTACCGGTGTTGGATGATCTATTATGTATAAATATATTCCCCAGATGTAAAATGTTTACCGATTGGTTTAATTTCAAAGACTAAAAATTTGTTTTAAATAGAATGCACCTCTCTATGACTAAGAAAAATGTAATTAACTAATACAAAGATTGACACTGTAATAAAAGTATGATAAGTTATGAAAATTTTTGCAATCATTGCAGATGGAAAGTTATGAAAGTGTGCAATTTTCTCAAAATTCTTTGAAACCTTCGAAAGGACCCACGTCTAGATTGTGTGTTGAACACATTTCGTTCTAGAAGTGGTCTTGAACACGTTTCGGTGTTATTCAGGCATGTTTTTGTAGAATGCAAGGGGTTAATTGTTCAATATGATAAATCAAGTGAAAAATGATAGAACAAACCCACCAGTAAACCCAAGTCCCAATCTTTCGCAAAAATAACAAATGAGTATGGTTATTGGTGGATAAAAGATAACAAAGTCATATAACATAAGCATAGGAAAATAGTATGATGTCGCTCCCTACACTTCATTTCACGACTTAAGCCTTTTTTATTCTATTAGGTTAAGGTATTCCCCCCTTATTTTATAGATAACAATTACACGGGCTGATATTATGTGCAGTAAAAAAAAAAACATGGCGTACGTAGTTTAGGAAAATAAATGTTTTTAGGGGAAGTATGTACATTTACTGAAAGAATAGCGAGTAAAACATACACTTTTTGGAAAAATGAAGTAAACTGTTTGAAAAGGTATTAAATATTTTTTGCTTTGCGCATAATTCATACATGGGTTTCGAAATTTTATTTTAATATTGAATTTTTATCTTCGATAATAATGAAACTCACTATTCCACTGACTCTTTATCCTGTGGCGGACATTTTTTTTTTTATGAGCCAACGGCCGTACCGTGCTGAAAACATCGGTTCTCGTTAGATTACCGAAGTCAAGCAGCATCGGGCGCGGTTAGTACTTGGGTGGGTGATCACCTGGGAACACCGCGTGCTGTTGGCACATTTCGGGCGCGGTAGCCCGGTGGTTTGCGCGCTGGATTTGCAAGCTGCCACAACTGCCGTCGTGTTCATGCGGAGTACGATCACGTTAAACATGTGTGTCCGTAAGTCCTTCCGAGAGGTTGGTGGTAGGGGAAGGAGGGTACGGTCCCTGTGGATGCCTCCCCCACTGGGTTCCGGTCTAAATTGGGTGGCACTTCCCGACCGTCCAAACAGTTACCTTACACCTTTCTGGTAGGTCGGACGGTCTGGGTCTCAACAACAACAACAACTGACTCTTTATAAAAGGGTGTTCAATAGGTCCTTGTATGTGTGTGTAACCTATTCAAATATACACACATAGACAAAAGAGATGGATTCTCATTATGTAATTTAAATTGCTTAATTGTTTTCTATGTTTGCTCATGGAAATTTTCGTTATGTAAGATGTAATGTGTGCATTTAGACTGAAATATCAATTCCTACACCATTTTTATATTTAAATTCGACTTTTTTTTTATGATTTTTGAATTTGGAAAGATAATGGAAAATTTCATAAATGGGAGTGAAAACCGCAAACAACTTGCGTACTGCATGGATAGCTTGTATTTCTCTCATCGTTGCATTAAACATATAGTGTTTTAAGTTCCAGTGCTGTTTTTGAAATTTAAATTACAAGTTAATAAAGTTACAAGTTTTAAGTTACAAGTTTGAAATTTAAAGTTAAATAGTAAAAGTACCAGCTTGCATTAAATGAATGGTTCAAATAAATGGAAAAGAACAATCATTCCGCAAAATGTATCTAAATGATAAAGTATTTTTATATACATGAAAAGTTAGTTTGTGTGGAAGATGGTGTGGATTTATCGGATATTGCCCTAGATGATATGAAGTCAGCACGTATCGTTGCAGGTGCGATGAATTCAAAATTTTCTTGTTGTCTGTATAATTGTTTAACATGTTATAAAAATATGAGTTAATGTTTCAATCAATTTGATAAATATGGAAAGGGAAGGAAATATGATGGTAGCACATGTGGTAAAATGAAAAAAATATTACATAAAACAAGAACTCTGTAATCTATCATTTCAAAACAACTTCTAACTTCGAATTGTATTCGTTTAAAAATCCTTGTCTGCACTAAACTTTTGCAAACATGAAATAGGAAACCTTATAAAGTAATAACTTTCACTCATGATGTATCATAAAAAGTAATTAATTTTAAATTCCCTTACATTTTTAAAAGAAGTGTTTAAGATTTTAAATTTACAACCAAGTTAGTCAGATTCACATCATGTTTTATATAAAAGATATGTTAATGTCTTCTAGATATTCAGTGATATTGTAAATCTATTATTCTATTATAATAATTTACATATAACTATAATTATTATAATCATCTATTATAATTATTTTCCCAACACTATAAAATTTTATGGTATTATAAAATTTTTGTGTAGATCATATTCTGTACTATATAGTCTATAAAATCGTAAGTCTGCAAAGTTTCATGTAAAACTATTGTTGCAAGTTAGAATTTTTCGCATGATTTCGTATAATGTATAAAACATTTTTGTTAAAAGAGAATGTGGATGACTGGCTTATGTCAAAAAACAGGTAATTTCATCACCAACATCGGCTTGATGAGTGATTTCTCCTATAAAACAATGTATCTCATCGGTATCCACGTGTCAGTGAGGGAATTCTTCGCCTTAATATGATAAAAATGCTACCAAAATGTAGTAGAAATGGAATTTACTTGTATATTTTTGAAAAATTTGAATACCCCTTTCTAAAGAGTTAATGGAATGGTGAGTTGAATTTTTATGAAAGACGTTAAAATTAAAATTTGGAACCCTTTTATGAAACATGTGGAAGACGAAAATATTTTATTCTTTTGCAAACTGTTTACTTAATTTTTTCAAAAAGTGTATGTTCTACCCGCTATTCTTTCAAAAAATGTACAATTTTGCACAAGATAGATAAATTAATTAATGTTGCTATGATTTACGATTTTAAACTAAGGTTCTTAACTTGCTCTTTATGCTTCTGTTAATTCGATAAAATTTGATAAATATGGGAAACATGATACGTGGTGAAGTGCACAATTTACTTTATGCTTCTGTTAATTCGATAAAATTTGATAAATATGGGAAACATGATACGTGGTGAAGTGTACAATTTACTTTATGCTTCTGTTAATTCGATAAAATTTGATAAATATGGGAAACATGATACGTGGTGAAGTGAAAAAATAATGTAAAATTGTATCTACTGACTTCATTGAACTCATATATGCTCAAACTTGTTCTTATTTATACAGCTAAACAAAGCAGGAAATTTATTATCTTTATCTGTTCTTAACTGATCTTTAAATCATGTAGTGGTAGCGATAAGACATAATTATTGAGCGATAAGAGATAATTATTGAGCGATAAGAGATAATTATTGAGCGATAAGAGATAATTATTGAGCGATAAGAGATAATTGATTGGGTGTGTCCTTTCATGTTTTTTTCTCCTAAATAATTATATAATTTTCTTTTGTTAAAAACTGTAATGGGTGGTTTCTTTTTATGAAAATTTTCGTTCTTACACAATTAAGATATATAATATTTTTATGAAAATGTTTTTAATGTTTTTAAGAACTGTGGTATATATTTATAAATATAGATAAGATTAAAAGTTTTATTAAATCAAAATAAAAGAAAAATATTCTTATAATTTATTCCTTGCTGAAATTTACTTCCCCTAGTAACATTTCTTTTTTTAAATCACGCCATGTTGTTTTCGAACTGTAAATAGTAGCAGCTTGTTTAATCGTTTCGTGGTGCTTTCTATAAAGTGTGAAAAACTTCTTAAACTGTTAAAATAAAAAATAAACAGTTCATGAAATGTGTTCTTGTTTCTTATCCCACTTGACCGACAGCAACATCAGATCAAGTCCATGAACCTGTGAGTCTTCAAAAGATGAAGAACTACTCCAGGACTGGAGTACAGCTGACTCCTCTGGCATCCAATACATGTCAAGGCAAAGGCAGGAGAGGCCTGATCCAAATTGCACTTCGGGCAAAGGGAATAAACCTTAGAACGCAGCACATGCCGTAGAGCACGAAGATGGCCGCTGTGGAGTCTGATCAGAGCCGTCTGTTCTCCCCTTCCATCCCTCCCAGCCAGACCATCCGCAACCTCATTACCGTAAATGTCCACGTGAGATGGCACCTATTGAAAAAATATCCTATTATGGGCACACAAGTAACCCAAATGTTGAACAATATTCACTGTCGTTCCGTCACCATGTCTCCACCATTCAGCCAGGTGTCATGAAATGTAGAATGAGGAACACCATCATCAACATTTACCTATACAGAACTTGTATCATTTTGCAATCTTTTTTCCTTCGATAGCCGTACTCATATATTATTTTTGAAAAAGATTTCAACTTTGTTTTGCTATTATGTTTGGTGTTTTTTTTTTTTTACAATTTCTCGTATAGAATAATTATCCCCTTGCATTCTACAAAAAAATGCATAGATAATACCAACAGTGTGTTCAAAAACACTTATTCCACATTTCAAAAAGTACATGCATCTCTATGAAATCCAGCATTTGGAGGGTTTCAAATAATTTCAAGAAAACTGCACACTGTCATAACTTTTCATCTGCAACGACTGCAGAAATTTTCACTTATCAGATTTTTTGTTACGTATGTCTTTAAATAGTTAATTTTTGTATTAGTTAATTATTTTTTCAGTTATAGAAAATTAAATTCTATTTATAAAGAAATTTTTGTCTTAGAAATTTAATGAACCTTTAAAAAATTTTCATCTGTGGAATGAATTCATTCCATATAGATCATCGGATACCGGTAATTGTGTGTAAAAAAAAAGAAAAACTTGCTACGTATGTTCTATATTCCTAAAAACTCACGCATCTCTAAGGAAGGTAACAATCTAGGAATGGCCCCTTTCGGAGAATTTCAAGCAATTTAGTGGAAATCACACACTTTCATAACTTTCTATCTGCATCGTCTGCGAGAATTTTTATAATTAGCTATATTTTATAGAAAATCAATAAGACTTTTAAATTTTTCCTTCTGTGAAATGTATTCATAAAGTATAGACTATATAACAACACCGTTCAGTCTAAAATTTTCATAACTTGTCATACTTTTAATAAAGATGGCACTCTTTGTATTAGTTAGTTATTTGAAAAATAAAAATTCACAAAGGTCACAGTCACAAATAAACAGGTTTGTATTCTGTTTATGGTTATCAGTTCGTTATCTTGGGGAGGAAGTGACTGATTAAGCTTTTCGCATACTATTTTTGTATATCCTTTGGGGGGGTCTGTGAATTTCTAAAATTAAAAGATTAGTTTAAATATTATACAATTAGCAAATGCATGTTTTCTTTTATAAATCTTTGTATACACATGTTACTTTTACATAAAAATATTACATCCGAAATTCGCCCAAAACTTCTCGATTCCGTCAACAATGCAAGGCAGCAATCGACAACTGTCTCAGCCAGTAGGTGCTAGAATATTTTAGACTTTGGGCGTTGAGGGATTGTGTTTTAAAATCCAGCGTGTTAACTTCCTAAATTTTAGCGATATCTTTTAGATATTTTAAATGTGCCATTATTTTATCATTATAAATATCGCGCAAAAAATCTTAAAGATCCGATGATAACTTAACTTTTTAGCATTTAATTTTTTTTCATTTTACTTTTCTCGGTAAAATAGCTTTTTTTCTTTTTTGTTCAGCTTCGAGCTGTCGGGACTTGAAGCAGGTTAGGACTTATCTTAGGAACTTATCTTAGGACTTATCTTAGGAAATATCTACAAGGGACGAATACTCGAGAAGAGACTTGACGACCTTGCAGGCTAGGTGCATTGGATCGCCGAGGTGTCAAAAATATTCATGGTTCAAATATAGATTGGGACCTAAGTTTTTACAATATTTACTTGTACACCCAAAAATCAACTGCCTCTGTATATTATAGCAGGGCTGAATTTACCGATTGGAAAAACTAAGCGATGATTGCTTACAGTTATAGTCTCGGAAGTCGTTGAAAGGGGTCCCAAAATATTTTACAATGCACAAAGACGGTTCATATAACGTAATACCGCTTTGAATTAAACACAAATTGTCAGACACCAAACTCACATATGTACCCATAAAATAATCTTGACTTCAAAATTATTTGTTTGAAATGCTCCAAAATACAGATGCTCCAAAGAGTTGAGATGCTCCAAATAATCCTGTACAGTCGCTAGAAAAAATTTATCTTAAACATATCGCGTTCTAATGATCTGATTATTTTAATGCAAGTTGCATTTTTTTTACGTAGTAAAAAGATAAATTTGGTCAGTTATAATGCTTTTTTTTATGTGGTATCCCCATTATTACTTTGACTAAGTAAGGAATGCATTTATTATTATATCAATATTTTTAAAATGTAGGTTAAATGTTGTATAATCAGATAGAAACTCATTATCTAAATACAAAATAGAACAAATATGCTTCAATATGCAGTTAGTGTAAAAAACAAAACAAAATTAACTCACCTCAAGAATGACGTGTTTAGTCTGCATTGTTCCGAGTATGTCTGTTATATGTTGGGCATTGAGTCTTGTCTCAAGCATATTAATACTGCTTGTGTCACTTGGAATTAAAAGTACCAAAGACAACATACCACTACGGAAGGGTACTTCAACACCTGTGCAACCAAGATAGTCATATGTACCGTGTCTCAGTCCACCTTGCCTTGTTCTAGTAGGTGCTGTTATGAAATTGTGACTGCTGTATGGAGTTGCTGCAGCATAAGGTATTGCCTGAGCGAAAGATGGTGCGTAGTAAGAAGATGGACCTGACATTGGAGGTAATCTACTGTGAGTAGGCTGGAAAGCGTGATTGAGCCCAAAGGAATGGCCATTATAGCCAGGAGAATATTGGTTGTATTGTGAATGTCGATGAATATCTTCAGAGGGAGGATTAGCTGATGATCCACTCATATCCAATACACCATCAAAAGATAATGCATTCAATAATAAAACACTGGTGGTTTTGGGCAATGGTTGAGCTAAAATGTTTTTGATGTTTCCTTTTGTTTGTTTCTCAACTATAGCATTAATATGCAATCTGCTCTCTTCTCCGTACATACTGAAGTCTAGAGGGTGAACAGATGTATTATAAAAACTGTGCAGATATTTCTGGTAGTGGTATAATATACTGTATTCTCTTTGCACGTAGATACTGTTAAAGAGAAGTATATCAAAGTCCTGAAGTCCATATTCTTGTCGATACCCTCCATTGCCATTTGCTAAGTGATCAGCTATATGATGACCAGGAGTAACTTGTAAGTTATCTCGAAGATGAATCAGTAAATCGTGAAACGCTATGTGTACATCTTCTTGCCGAACACCCCACAAGTAGAGAGATTGTTGGAGGGCGTTAGCTGATCTACCCTGGGCTCCAAGAAGTACCATGGCTAGAGAGGTGCTAATACAAAAAGGACAAAAAGCCACTCCTTCGTTTTTAGGAACTTTGAGGGCTCTGTAAAGATCAATACCAAACTGATTTGTGGAAAAAGCTAACTTCCGCATAGCAAAAGTAAGTGGTCGTACTTGTGGCTCAGACGACATGTACTGCGATGACACCAATGCTAATGTCACAATCCAAATGGTGAAGAAACGGAACATGGCCATCAGGATTATCTGTAAAAAATATTGCAAAATAAAATATTCAGCAATTTTGTAGATTTCATGCATTTTAATTTGTTAAATTTATTTTAACCATTTTGAGTTATTCAATTGAAGTTGTTAATAAAGACTTGAGAATTTTAATTTTGGTGCTAGGTGTTTCGACCAAGCAGTCGCGATGATTATGGTAATTAAATTGTTTGTTACATAATTGTATCCGCGGAATGATTTTGAAAGTGTTCTATATTTCGTTCTACAGAAACAAACGAATGAGTTTTGCACTTAATCATTACATAATTTTAATGTTTTGCATTTAGGTATTGTTCATATTAGTGATGTTTTAAAACAGCTTAGAGAGCGTTATATTAATTTTAATGTTCTTTCTGTGCTACATAAAATCTAAAAATCCCTTTGAGACTGCAACACACAGTGAAGCCTTCCTCAGCCACCTACACTTTAGAACTAAGGATGAGGTGAGGGGCCCTCAGTGATGCATTGTGGACACAGGTATCTTGGTCTCAAACTTTCAGCTGCTCTATTTTTTGAACGGATATGTCCTGTGAATTATTACTGGCAACCCCCACACATTCCCTCACTGTTTATTGCATATTTATTCGTAGTACTTGTAAATTTTGTTATATATACTGCAATCAAATTACTTTTAAATTCACATTTGTTTTAATCATTGCATATATCATTGTATGTATCAATGTAGTATTGAAAGCCATGGTAATCTGTGAAATTTTTATGTATATGTTGTATATATAGTTTTGTATGTATGTTTGCATAAGTAGTTTTGTATATATATATATTGTATATATATATGTATATATCATTGAAAATTATTCGTGGCATTTTGTATATGTAATAACCAATTTTAGAAATATTTTTATATATATCGTTGCTCCCATTTGAAATAGTTCTGCACACAAGTGTTTATGGATGTGAAATATTTGTGAAATACTATTTGTATCTAGTATAGACACACTAGTATAGACACACAAACATATTGTATATAATTGTTTATCATCTTTAACTTGGTATTAAGTTTTGTTTACTGGTTTTGGTAGATATTCATCCACCATAGGCTGTAATTACTCTAAACCTTCGGGTCGGTGCCTATAGGTGGTTAATCTGTTAATCTGCTCTATTTTTTGCTAACGCTGTCTACATTTTTTTGCTGATCTCGATCTTGCTTTATAATGGATGCATTTCAAATATATAAAACGATAAAATGCAACTTTAAATTATGCGGACAGCTGTTCATAAACATGTGTCTAACTACATGCTTTGGTTTCTATTTTTAGATAAACCCAGAAAGTTGTTTTGAAAGTGAATTTTATCACAGCTTCATAATCTTTCTGCGTTAGTTTCACCTTTTAGCTCTATGTCAAAAGGCCTCAACGGGAAAATTTGTCATCCGTAAAGCTCAGTCACAATTTATGTTGTCTGAATAACGGGTTGAATTGTATGACTCTGACCGGACGTAGTAAACGTGATATTTTTCACACATTGCATGTTATGAATCGAAACCTGATTGACTTTGCGGAAGACATAAGCTTGGGTCATTCACATCAAAACTATACATTCTGGATGACCAGCTACTGATATTTTATTCTGAATATGTAGCGCTCTTTGAACTTTATCAAGTACTATACTTATTGGGGATTTTATGTTTGACTACAACTAGTTTTGATTGAAAATTACATTTATGCTACAAAATAATTGGTTTTTATTTATTTTCTCATACTATAGTATAAAGTATGATATTGGAAAACAAAATCTAGCACTACAACCCCTTGTCATAGTAACACATTTACCTTTGGATATCAGTAAATGTTAGTAGCATATGGAAAAATATAGGTAGAATTTAAAATTTTAATTTTGGAATCAATGAATTTTAACTCAAACCATTGGCTTATAGGGCCCATTTCTATTAAAAGAGATAACATATTTCTTCCCAATTGCTTAATGATTGTTTGGCCAGGTCATTGTTTGGCCAGGTCGAAGATCTGTCGTTCGAATACCGGTTTTACTTTGGGTTTTTAACAATGGCGCCTGAATAACTTAATCCTCATATTACATACAGTGACCGTTGTTTGATTTTTCTAAATATCCTACTATTAATGGCAGCGATTTTCAATTCGCGTCGAATTACGACATACAGAATTCCAGTTTGCATCAAAAAGGTAGAGAATGAGACGCACAGAATGCAGGCCTGCTTAAAAATTCAGTAGAGAAAGTGTGTGTGTGTGATGGTGGTGTGTGTGTGATGGTGGTGTGTGTGTGATGGTGGTGGTGGTGTGTGTGTGTGATGGTGGTGTGTGTGTGATGGTGGTGGTGGTGGTGGTGGTGTGTGTGGTGTGTGTGTGTGTGTGGAGGTGGAGGGGTCAGTCCGATCGTAATTTTCACTTCAATTTGAAATCTGGAGGAGGAGAGTATAGGGTTCACTTCTACTAAAACAGATAAAAATTTCGCCTTAGTAGCTTAATTAATAAAGCATTGTCTGGGCATTTCGAAGATCTGTGGTTCGAATCCCGGTTGCTAACTTCAGTTCTTTACAGGTTTCATACAGCGAAATTTTATAAACAATTTTTTCACTCTGACTGCTGAAGTTAGTTGATAAAGTTATTTATTAGTTAAATGAAATTAGTTGATGAATTTGTTCATGTAGCCTTCCGAAATCGGTTGTACGCTTTCAATTATATTATAACTACTGTATTTTGGTATTTTGACATTTTGACGAAATCGAGTTAGCTTATCTAACTTCTGAAACCGGTTATATCTTTTTCACAGATAATTTTTATGCATAGCTTTATTTAGGGCGCGGTAGCCCAGTGGTTAGCGCATTGGAGTTGCACTCAGTAGGCCCGGGTTCGATTCCAGCCACTGCCAAAACTGCCGCCGTGTTCACGCGGAGTACGATCACGTTAAACATGTGGGTCAGTAAGTCTTTCCGAGAGGTTGGTGGTAGGGGAAGGAGGGTACGGCCCCTATGGATGCCTCCCCCACTGGGTTCCGGTCTAAATTGGATGGCACTTCCCGACCGTCCAAACAGTTACCTTACACCTTTCGGGTAGGTCGGACGGTCTGGGTCTCAACAACAACAGCATAGTTTTATTGTTTTTGTTAGTTGATGATATTACTCATGCTTATTACGAAACCGGTTTTTCCTCTAATTTTCATCATAGGAAATTTAATCCACAGTTTTGTTCACCGAGAAAATGTTTTTGCTGTTTTTTTATACTCATACTTCGTTCTGCTGTTTGTTCTCCTCCTCCTTCGTTTCACTTTTCATTTGATTTTTCGAATTTTCGTTGGCACAATTACTTTCCTGAATCATGTGAAATAAATATGTTTGATAGACGCGTATTTTCTCTCTTTGGTATTGGTGCTGTGTCTGATTTATCTTAAAGAAGAGGGCTCTTGTTATCTTTGAAATCTGTTGATATATTATTAATTTTGTGCTGTTTACTAACGATATATTTAATTTTCAGAGCGAAAATTTAGTTCTTAATGATAAAAAAAAGTTTAATATGTGGACTATATTACAGAGGGGAGCTTCACAGTTTTTTTATGTAATTCTTTATGTCGAAATACTCTTACTTGAAGTGAAGTTTGTTATTCGAAACAAAAATAACGAGAAAGGGGTCACATTTTTTTGTAAGGAGTAATACGATTCAACTTGATTAACTCCTGTTCTTGAACTTCAAGGGTGAAATTCTAGACCCCTTCTGTTCTTATGAATAAATATCAAATCCTGAACATACGAAACTTAACTAGAATGACTTACAATACCGGGACATCATAGATCGTAAACAGTAGGAAGCGGGAAGTATTAGTTACAGGTCAACCTAGGATTCACACTCATTAGATTAACATTTTTTGCGTTTTTATTATTTAATGAATACTACTGCGGCAATAAATTATACAGAATGCGGAAGATCCTGACCGGGATTTGAGATGAAGTATGTGACAGTCGTAGAATAATATGTAATCTGGTTAAGTTTAATAAGAAAAAGGGAATAAAATTTATTTATATTTTTTAATTTCTACAAGTTCAAAAATAGAAATAGTCATAAATAGAGGGATAAAGGGTAATAAAAATTAATAAACACAACACACTTATAATTCCTTGAAGAAAAAAAAAGTGACGTTAAATTGTAGTTATCGCATTTTTAATTTTAACAGAGTGTTACATCTTTGTACTAATCCTGTTTTATGCTCACCTGTACCCATTTAATTACTCATCTAATTTTAGCTCTGCAAAAGATGAGTTTGCACCTCCCCCTTTGTTGTGATCGCTTCCTATTTTATTAATAGTCAAATTTGGATAGAAATCTATTTTTATGAAAATTCCTTTAAATCATCTTTAAATTGATTTTCATGGAATTCTTATAAAAAGATCTAAAAATATGATGTACGTTACAAACAGGGATATCTCACAATAAATAAAATCGCTTCTTGTGAGGACATAACATTCTAATACTTCCTTGAAGAAAGCAAGCGTAGGAAAATTAGGTGACTGAAACTGTTTCGAGGGCGTTTTGAACCTTCTTTTTTGGGTCACAAAGTTAACAGTTGTTCCTTACTGGCTGTTAAAAGCACATTGTTTTAACCTGATGAAGGTGTGTGTGTGTGGGGGGGGGGAGGGGGTTGAAAGGCCCTCGAAAAAATTGTAGTCACATTATTTTCCTACGCCTGCTTTCTTCAAGGAAATATTAAAAAGAGGTATTTAAATTATTTTCTCCAGCTCTGCAGTCTTGAAGATTTTCAAAATTGTTTTAAACTTTGACATTTCATATGTCTGTACTAGGAGGGCATCACAGTCCTTTTGCTTAGGGCTTTAATCGCTGTAACTGGTTTAGTTGATGATCAACAAATGTTTCGATACATTTGCATGTATTTATGAAATTTTCTGAAAGTTTACTTTTGTTTACAATATAACATACCGATATACAGTTTAAGCACCTTAGGTTTAAGATTAGATTGGATGTTTTCCTTTAATTTAAAATGCGTTCTGGTTTCAGTATTTTCATTGAGTACAATTGTATATTCTCAAAATGCATGTATTAATAAATTTTGCTATTGTATATCCCAAAATACTATTGTGTATTCATAATTTAATGCTATTGTATATTCACAAATTTATTCTATTATGCATTTATAAATTAATATTTTGATATATTTATATGTATTTATGAATTTCTCTCAAATTTTACCCTCGATTACAATATATCCTACCAATTCTCTGTTTAAGCTCCGTTTTAAGATAAGACTGGACTTCACCATTTAAAATGTGTTCTGGTTTCATTATTTTAATCGGTGAGTATTGTACATTCTCAAAATACTATTGTGTGTTCATAATGCTATTATATATTCGCAAATTAATTCTATTGCACATCCATAAATTAATACTATTACATTTTTACAAAATAATATTATTGCACATTCACAAGTTAATGCTATCGTACATTCACAATTTAATACCATTGCATATTCACAAATTAATACCATTCTATATGTTGATATACTTCTATGAAAAATATTTGCCATACTTACTTTCGTATTTCAAAACATAGAAATTAGATTGAGTCTTATCGAAAAAAATAAATAAAAAGTTTTTTTTACTTACTATATATATAAGTTGCAACTAGAAGTCCATGTGCCCAATAATGTTAACGTATAACAGAATAAATAAAGTACTTACATATAAGCGGCCAACTTTATCGGTCAACTTAATAAATACTTACAATAAACTTTTATTTTTGAACTTACAAGAGTTAGCTTTTATACTTACAAGAAGCGTCAACTCTTTATACTTACTGTAAGCGTCTATATTCTGCTTAGACATTCCCTGAAATGATGCTATTTATTACAAATAACATGTTATTTTTTAAAATCACATTTTTCTTAAAATATTTTTAATAGAATACTTTAAAGCATTGGTTCCAAATCACTGGATCTCGATCGATTCTTTATGGGCAACGAAATAGCACTGGTAAATGCTAAATATACATAGGTCGCCAGACAAATCTGTTTTGAAAATTTGGGTCGCGATCAAAGGGCTGGGATAGGTAATCCTGTACCATTAAGTGAATTAAAAAATTCATTCGAATAACTTGCATAAATGCGTTTATTGAAGATATAAACTGTGATGACAACATTATATGCAAATTATAATGCGCTAATCCCCCCCCCCCCCCCCATAATAGGAGTTCAGACCAAAGAGCTCTTATTTCAGACATGTATCGTCACAATAAAAGAGCTTAGATGTGAAATATCATGGTGGAATATTCTACTGATTGTAATATTTATAGTTTATCTGGAGTTGAGAGTTATATTTCCATTTTAAGTTTATTGCTTTGCTTTATAAAATTTGTTTAGTTCAAACTAAATGTTCAGTTCTACATGTCTACCATTTCTTCTGCAGCAGCCATTTTATATGATGAAAATTGCCAAAATATTTTAAA
This sequence comes from Amaurobius ferox, assembly GCA_951213105.1. Lineage (NCBI taxonomy): Eukaryota > Metazoa > Arthropoda > Arachnida > Araneae > Amaurobiidae > Amaurobius > Amaurobius ferox. The sequence goes on along the minus strand of OX578142.1, from coordinate 76,880,725 downwards.
TAGGTTTTTATTTTACATTAATAAATTATCAACAGAGAGTAGGGAAGAATGGAGTTCAATTTATTCAAATTATACTATGTGTCAATGGATATCCCCCGTGTAAGCAAGATCGAATGCATGTATTGGCATATAATTTTACATTTAGACATATTGAGTAAAAACTAGATCTAGATCAGGGATGGGAAAACTTATTTACAGGATGGCCAAATGAAAAAAAAAAAATCTGGCGGCCCAAAGACACTTATATTTATTATTTTTTCTTCAAAATTTATTTTAAAAAATGTTTAAATATTCAGAATTAAAGTGTTTTTAAGTTGATTTAGAAGGTTCAAAATGATAGGGTGGGAGATAGTGAAACTGTGGTTGAGCTTTCAGCATCTTTTTATAATCTGGGTTAACCTGCTAGGAGGTTAATTCTCAAGATCTGTGTTGATTCTCAAGACAGAAAGAAAAATACTCATCAGTAAGTCGGTTTCTAGATCCTTTTTCTTATGGTTCATGGTTGAAAATACGTTCGCGGGAATATGAGGATGCAAACATTGCCATAATTGGGTATGATTTACCAAGTTAAGAAATGTTGATTTTGGCAGGATTTTAAAAAACCCAGTTTTGTTGTGTGGCCGCAGGACGTATTGAACACATCGCGGGTCGAATTTGGCCCGTGGGTCACAGTTTGCCTATCCCTGATCTAGACAAACTATCTTATAAGCTGTATGATTGATTTAAAATAATTTACAACTTTAAAAACATGGTTCTATATGGAAACACACTAATAGTTTAGATTCCATTGTACATAAAATCTTCATTTATTAACATCAATATCCTTAAATGCACGAATTAATCATCTTCAATAACCTAAATCATCTACCATTTCAATACTATCTATTGTACTATTTACCACATTATCTACCATATTAATACTATCTACCATATTAATATACTACCAATTTAATTTTCTGTGAAAGTTACTGAAATGTGAAAAATAAACCTAAACTAACGAAATCAAAAATTATCCACGATTGCATAAACAAATTAAAAATATTCTTATTGTAAACATGCACTTCAAAACACGCTATGCATATCTAATTCTGCAGTAAAAAACTTTAGTTCCCAGAATTTTAAATATATTTTTCACAGTTTTATAATAAAATATCCATTATTGTGAACATTAATAAACTCTAAATATTTAAAATTCAACTAGCTTAGTTAAAAGCAGCATATAATAAAATATTTAAAAACATCGACCAGTTAAAAAAATTTTTTTTGAGTTACTTAAAAATGGGTTTTGGTATGAGAAAGACGAGTGGAGCCACACTTATTTAAAAAGTGTGTAAAAAATCTTTAAAAAGTGTGTAAAAAATGTGGACTAAAGTGTGTAAAAAATGTGGACTAAAGTGTGTAAAAAATCATAACTTTCATCTTAGTGCTTTGGGTACCAGTAGTAAAAGGGTTAATATATTCCTCCTCCATATTACCCGCTTTTCCAAATACCCGTTGCAAGTGGAAACACGTTGTGTTCAAACACTCGCTATGACACCCGTTCATAAATTGATTTGAATGCTTTCAGCCAGAATGCTGTCCCATCCTCAAATGTATGTATGGCGGGACAACGCACACAGAGGACAACACTAGATGTCTCTCGTTGGCAGTGTTTCCGGGAAATTGGACAAAACGTATCCGGTTGAATCAGTACGGGCGACAGGTCGGGCTACAAAAGTAATGGATAATGGAAAAAAAAAAAAAAAACTCTAGGTTATTGCTCCATTATACGCTGGTATCTTGTGTGACGGGAGGGGAGGGGATTCTAGCAACAAAAGCTATTTTACAGCATGAAATATGAAAGTATTCGAGTGAAGAAGCATTTCAAGTACTTTATTCCAACAAAAATGATCGTGAATTGGGATTAACGATCTGTTTTTGCAGTGACAAATTAATATGAAGCTAATGAATTTAAAGCTTCATTCCTCTTTGTTATAGACGTGATGGTTTAAGAGTCGGGTTGTCGGCAATTTTACTTCTGAGATAAAATGATATCTAAGCCAGAACTTTTGAAATAGGTGTGTGCGGAAATTTTTTCGGGGGAAGGGGGCCAAATGTCTGAACAAGCGAGATTGCTTTAAATTTATTGCCAATGTCATTAATTTGCCATAAATCTGTCGCCAAATTAGTCGCCAAGCGTGACAGACAGATATAAAGGCATTTATTATATATTATTTGCATAAAATCTACAGTTGTCTCCGTTTAATTTCTCAGAAGTTGTTCTATCTTTTGTGATGACAGATCTATTAAAATTTCTAGAAACATTTTAATAATGGTTTAAATTGCTCCGTAGCAAAAGAAGCTTCTTCGTGGAGGGAAGAAGGAATTACTTCCTCCCCGAAGTTGTTCAGGATCCTTTGACTCTTGGCTGACTCCCTGATCTCCAATTAATCAGATGACTCTCTATGATCCATTGAGCTACAGAGGCTTTATTTTTCAATCTATATTTTAAGTGGCACTTGCACTGCACGTTAGCGAAGTTTTTTTTCTATCAGTAACTTTTCAGCAACGATTTGGAGGGGGACTCTATCTCTATCGCTATACTGGGGGGAAATTCTACCTGGGAGAGAATATAACGTAATCATCTAAATCAGTGGTTGTTAATTTTATAGTAGTTTGATTGATGAAATCAACTTTCAAACCGGTTATTTCCTTTTGATATTTTGTTCGTAATTACAGCCTCATTCCCCCTTAATTTTTTTTTTTTTATATTTTGTTCATATAAGGGTTTGACAATATTTTCTCCCTATAAACTCTTTCATTTTATTTTTATCAATAATTTAATGGTTCATGCATTTTTTTTTCTGTGTTTTATTATAAATCTCATATCAATGCTTATTTCTATTTTATTTTCAGAATCAGCTTCCCTGGTGCGATCTTCGTGGGCGGGGGAGGGACCCTTTATTGGCCCATGTTGAACATGTTTATGGGATTTTTTCATTGTCGCAAGCGAATTCATTGTTTTTCATTGTCGCAAGCGAATTTCATTGTCGCAAGCGTCCAGCCGCAAGCGAATTTTCGCTGTGGGTGTTCTAGCTCTATTTGAATTGCTCTTAGCTGGCTTCGTTGCAGTTCGTTCTTAGCGGTTGTTAAAGGCGCATGCTGTTGCTTTGGCCCGAAGAAGGGAGCTTATAACGCTTTCGAAACAAATGTCGTCACCTAACTAACATAAAAATATGCCTGCTTTCTTCAAGAGAGTTTTGTATGTTATTGGCAAAAAGTATATGTTAAAACTAATAAAATTTTTGCTAAATCCTGTTTTTCAACGTTATTTTTGCTAAATGTCAAGGAGTCAGCAATTTTTTTAAAGTTTCTAAGAGGACCATGAGTTTAAAAGTTTGGGAATCACTGATCTAAATATCTTATTTAGACCAGTGGCCCATCCCTTTTATTGTACTTTTAATGTTGAGTTTTAATTTTCATTGATTGAGTACTATAAAATACTGAGCATTATATCATCATTGTGTGATTACAATGCTGTAATAATATAAATCTCCCAAACGTTATTGTTGTCCCTTAAATACGTTTTCGCAGCAGAGATAGAGCCCCTAAAATTGCATAACTATCATTGTTTACAGTAATTAAACCAGTGACGTGACGAAGGTAGCGAAATTTCAAGATCCTCAATCCTAATATCAAGATCCTCAATCCTCCCCTCTGAGGTAAAAGTTCTTTACACCGAATGTATCCCGGCCACTCAAATTGCTGCTGTACACCCTAGGGTCAGTCGAGTAGTCTGCCACCGTATGCATCGTCAAAAGGGGAACTCATTTTCAGAATATTTTACTAAAGTTATATTTTTAGACTACAACAAAATTTTTCCCAGGGATTTTAATTACACCACTATGCGAAATATGGAAAAGTTTTGCTTATTTTAATGAAGACGTTCACATTCGATGGTTCGTGAACCTTTAAATGTTTGTAGATCTGTTGAAGGGGGGTTGCTTAAAAATATACAATTCGACTTTTTCTAATTGATTTATCTAATCATGGAAACAAATGGAATATAGAACTAATTCCTTTAGAGCATATAGAAGGAATTTCTTAACACGATAGGGAAGGATTTTTTCTTATTAGATATAAATGGAATTATTTTATGAACAGCATAGTTAGTTCGGAATGTAAATTGAAGATTGACAAATTGAAATCGTTTTTTCAAGAATAGTAGACCATCTGGTTCGACAATTGAAGATACTGTGGTGAAAATGATAAGGAAAAAACTCCTGTCCAAAGAAGTTTGGGAACCATTGATTTCTTTTTGTAACCCTTTAGCTAGAAAGTCAGATCAAGAATATGCGTTACCGGTTAAAATCTTGATAAAGAGCCCCCTCCTCAGGATGAAAGATTTTAATAATCGTAATAATTTATAAAAGGATGATATTGATTAACATACCGTGAGGATATTTTGCAAAACTGAAGAGTTCAGGTAATAAAGTATTTGTTTCACGATAAAAATGAAATGTCGTATCACGATATATCTATTGATATTGAATAACTGTATATAATATCACAATATATGTATTTACATACTGAGGTTGGAGTTTTATCTCAGATAAATTATTCGTAGAGACCTGAATGTTGCTTGTAATTTAAAAAATTGATCAAGGATAAAAATAGACATGCTTTTATGATGATTTAGTAAAAAAAATAGTATTTTGCTAAACTGAGTAGAAGCTTGAGTTTTTAAGAACATTTTGGCATGTGTAAAAAAATATTTTGATCTATGTACTGAAATATCTTAAGCTAAAGGTCAGATAATGTTTAGTCTATGGAGAAAAATAAATTAAAAAAAATTCTTTCACCAAGCAGAATTTTCTATTTGTTTAATATAACTTGTACAATCGTACAAGTTACTAGGCTGTCTTGCATATTTAATATTTAATGTTTGGGATTAATTATTTTGAGATTTTTACTACTTTTATGAAATATAGTTCTCTGTGATTAAACATGTATCTAGATATCCTGCCTCGCTTCAGTTTCTTTAGTTCGCGAGAGACAATTTTGTATAAAATTATAAATACAAAAATGCACCAAATTAATAGTTAGTTTGCTAAATAACTTTTATAAAATTTTTAAACAAAGAGTGGTATGACTACATTGTATATCTGCCATGTCCGTATTGTGCATTCAGGATGTGTGTAAGTTGGTTCACTTCAATTATAACAACATCTAAATCAAAATTACTTTAAATCAATTTCTAACGTATCTATTGATATTTTTAGAGCCTACCAGTTAAGGCATCTTTGAAAAGTTTGACCAGGGATTGGTTCTAATATACCTTATTCTAGAGAAAGGTTACCAATTGAGAAACTTAGACGGTGTCAGAGAATCTCAATCAGTGGTTCATGTAACTTTGCGCATCCTAGAAGTTTGCAAATTAGGTACGTTATATTTTTAATTGTGTGCTACATTTAACAAAGAAAGTTAATTGTAAAGCTAACTGAAAAATGAATGAATGCATGATAATAAAATTTTTGGTGTACTATTTTACAAGCTTAAAGCAAAACTTAATTGGATGTTGAATGGATTCTGAATCATTGATGTAACCAATGGTCATTTTGGGGGTCATAACATCCCCCCCCCCCCGTTGGCTACATGAATATATTGACTCGCCTTTGATTTCCCCTTTTCTAAACGATATATACCACCTTCAACCTCCATTTGATCATCTTCACTCCCTTAAAAGATCGTGGCTACACTTCTGTATATTCATGCAATTCAACGTTGCTTTCAATATGTGTTTATTACTTCCTCATACGTAGTATTGAGGAGTATTTTTTCACGAAAATTTTCGATTTCAAGATTTTGACCTCAATATATGTTTTTAGATCTTCTGAAAACGTTTTGACTATTTTTGGCGTGATGTCCGTCTGTCTGGCTGTGTGTCTGCCTGATGTCTGTGGTCGATTTATTGTGTGCACGATAGTAGCCACAAATATGAATGGATGTTCACGAAATTTTATATCCGGCTTTGCTATAAAAAAGCTAAACCTTGATAAAAAAATTTTAAAACTCGAGAGAAAACTTTGAATTTTATTCGAGATGTTATATTTTTTTAACATGCCAGCATAGGATAAAATTTGACATAATCATGCAAAAAAGGGTTTGTTTATGGCTCAATGGCTTAATGATCACGAGACTTAATAGTTTCAATAGTTGTGAAAAATAGCCGCGGTGCAATTTTTTTTATCGTGACGTCTCTTGGAGGGTAAATTACCCTCTCTCCGGAGGTGTGTGTGTGTGTGTGGGGGGGGGGGGGGGCGGGAGTACATTATCAAGTATGGTATCAATCGAAAGACTTTTTTCAAACTTATTAAAGTGAAGGGTAAGAAGCTGTAGTTTTAATCATTTGGATCCACTATACCGACTTTTCAAACGTTTTCTTGTAAAATTTGGAGAAAAAAAAAAAAAAAAATGAATTCTGGTATGAGAAAGTCGAGTTGAACCACACTCCAATTATTTTTTATATAAAGCTTTAAACAGAAAGTTTGTGAAAGTGCAAAACAGAGAAGTTTGAACTTTTCCCCATAAACAGTTAGTTAATAAAAAGTTAGTTTCCCCAGTTATGATATCCGTTACACAATACAAGTCTTGTCCCTTTGAATGACCTTGCTTTTTCACATATAAAGAAAAATAGAAAACGAAGCGACAAGTGGAAAAATATTAAAAATAATTAAAGAAAAAATAATAATACAGGGTGAGTAGCAGAAGTCGTTAAATTAAAAGTTAGAAATTATAGCTTACATGTTACATAAAACATTTAAATATATACGGAAAATGAACTAAAATTCTCATGTTTCTGTACATTTTGTTTTCCATAGAATGATCAATCTCTGGTATATATAATACAAGTAAATTAAAATTCTACAATTATATATATATATATATATATATATATATATAGACACACACACACATATATATATATACATATATATATATATATATATATATATATATATATATATATATAGTTAATAACCTTAGCAATATTTCACATATTCTTGGTTTTCATACCTTTGATTTTAAAGATCTCTTTAATAATATTGATATTAAAGATTTATATAAACTTATTATCTCTCTTTATAATGATTATCTCTCTTCGACTAATGTTCTATTTAAAGTCAACTTTCCAATGCTACTGCACTTTGTGTTATACAGCAATTACATTATCCAAGGTGATAACATATATTTACAAACATCTGGGGTACCTCCAGAGGGCTGTAGTAGCAGTATTCTGACTAACTTATATCTTTATTATTATGAACTTCATTTTTTCTCTAATTCATGTATTATATATCGATATGTTGATGATACTTAATTTGTATTATCATCGATGATTCTTATCCAATTTATATTGATTTTTACTCATTTAACTTAGAATTAATCCCTAATGAGCCTAGTGTTTGTCAAACCGTAAATTATTTAGACTTAAATTTAGATACACTCCATAATCTTGTTATTACCAATCTATATGATGAAAAAGATTCTTATAACTTCACTATCATTAAGCTGCTATCATACCGATCTTGTAAATCTATTCAATTGTTTAGAAACAGCATTTTAAACCAGATATTTAGATTACATAGACTTTCAGATCCCCAGTTTCACTATCTCCACATCAATAATCTTAAACGCATGTGTCAAAATTACCACTATTCGGAAATTTTTCTTAATAATATTATTAATAATTTCAAATACACTACGTAGTAATTTTACAACTGCATTATTGATTCTTGCTTGGATAACTCACTTTTGTGAATTACACCTATTCTTATAACCTAACTTTCCACTTGTTCCGAGTCTCACACTGATTACTATTTTTGAAAGACCACTTTCCACTTGTCCTGAGTCCTATACTGATTGCTATTTTCGAAAGACTTCAGTAAAAACTTTTCTGTTCACGTTCTTTATTATGATCGTTTCGATTTCCACTCGCATTAACGGTTATATGTAGTGTGCTGTTGCTGTATGTTCGGCAGCAAGCATTTCGACTCACACAGTCACACGTGGCGACTGTATATGTAAGTTTATATTTCTGTTTATTAATTCTTTTGGATTTTATTATTTATCCTTCCATTAGCCAGTAGACAGTTCCAATGGGTATAGTTAAATACTATCGCCATTGTCAGAAACTGACTATTCTTTCGGTTTTAAATCGGATTATGCCGCTGTCCTGAAGGGTGTCTAAAACCCAGACTACTGACCCGAGGATTTACAGCAGCCGTTTGAGTGGCCGGGAATGGATTCCTGAAGAGTGTTTAATTCCGAATTAGTCATCATTTTAATGTAGTTTCAACTGATTGTTCTTCATGGCTTGATCTTTTAGCTTGAGCTAATTGTTATTGCCTTTTCTCATTTTTGCTCTTTCATATTTATCTATTTAATAATGATTTTTGTATACAATTTTCCCCCTCTTCCGCTTTTACCATTATAGCGATAAGTTACCTACTATTTTTATCCCCAGTCTTGGTCTATAGTTACTTTTTTGTAACGGATATGCTAGAGATGGGTTTTTGTACTTACTGTAGTTTATGAATAGTTTTCGATTATTATCAATTATATATATATCACATGTTTATAGATAAAATCTATCTTGTGTTTCAGAAACAAGTATTTTTGTGTTCATTTCGTTTAAAATATTAGGACTTGATAACGAATTTTTTCGAAATGAACTATTTTTAAGCCTAGAGCTCTTCCACGTGCAAGCTTTAATGCTTGATTATTTTGGTATTCCTTTCTTCGATTCCTCTTCATTGACATTTGTTGATTATCTTTAGCTTTCTAAACTGTAATATGTATTATAATTTCCTCTTTATTGTTGAATTTCATTTTATTTCATTGTATTCTGTAGGCAAAAAAGAAATTTTTTTTAAGAGAGTGTATTATGAGTTACTTCTTTCATTCTACCATTGGATTTACTATTTTAATATTTTTATATGGTATATATATATATATAATTGAATAATTTTTAATTTACTTGTATTATATATACCTGATCATTAAATGAAAATGTTTTGTATAGCAAAAATGAAAAGAAGATAGACTGAAGTGCAAAGGTGATATCAAAAAGACCGACAAGCTGTTAAATATTTTGAAAGGAACATGATAAGTAAAACATAATAAATAAAACAGGTACTAAAATGGTATAAAATACCCCTTTTTTCCTTTTTCCATATATAAGTTAAGGAATGGAAAAAGAATTACATGTGGTAAAGAAGGGTGAAAAAATTCCTTAGCTACACATCTAGATAAAATTATTTAGTTTTATAAATCTTATATGTAATACAGGTACTTAAGATACTAATCCCCTTGTTCCCTGCATAAACATACATGGTGTAAATGCAAGAAATGTTTGTAAGATGAAAATATGCAAAACAGAAACATTGTTTCGCACGTAGAGCTAGGCCGGTTTTAGCTCCTAAAAATTTTTTTTGAAATTGAATAAATTGAAAAAAGTAAAAAGCATTTCCGAAACCATGTACGTTATCAAGGGCCACACCTGGTTCGTTAATGCGGATTCTACGTTTCTGTGTGCATTACTGTAAATTGTATTGCAGAAATAATGATCATGGCCCGACGTTGAAGAAAATATAAATTGGATCATATATATATATAAGAAATCAAATATAATAATCAAATATAATCTAAAAAACCAGCGTGTGGCTATGTATTTATAGGAGAATACAATGTAATGAAAAGTATAAGAATAAAATATTATAAAAATATTTATCCCTTGTTCTGCTTACTGTGTAGATTACGTAATATTGACTAAGCATTTTAACCCAAACAGGTTATAGTTAATTCTATATACTAAGATTGCAACTGTTGGAAGTGAAACATGGAGATGAAAAATTATTTAAAATTGTTTGAGATGGACCTGTCAATATGTTGCTGTAATTGGAGCAAGGTTTTAAATTTAAAATTAAAATGTGTTTTAATAAATGAAAAAATAAGGTTTGGCGGATAGGTATTTTGGATAGTATATATATATATCTCATATATATATATATATATACATATAATTATATATATATCATATATATATATATATATATATATATAATGAGAAAGAGAGAGAGAGAAAGGGTGTTATATTTATATTTTACAAGTTCATAATGCCGTAAATGTTACACCTACTGGAGTATTTAAGAAACAATTAAAATGTGAAAAAAAAAAGCTGCCTGTCGGAAACCGCTAAAACCCCTTACAGTAGGCATAGACAACACTTTGAGTCAGTTAGCGACATAATATAATTTTGAGTCTATGGCAGACCAGATTGGATTTTTATGCAAAAATTAATTTACACTTTAACCTTTATGTAACCAAACTTTTTTTTAACAAAATTACGAGTTTCAGAAATATTTGGATCAACCCTAAATACTTTTCTTCAAATGTAAATAACAGCGTAAAGCGAAATCTTCTGAAGACGGAATTGCGAGCAAAGCGAAAAATGTTTACAGTTTCGAAGATCAGAATATACATTAAAAAAATCTGATTAAAGCGGAAATCCAATGTTGGGTACCATGCGTCTCCGTCTTGGACAGATTTTACTGTATCATTTGCATATATTTCACACATGTTGAACTATGACTAAACAATGATCTAACGAATAAATTCGCTCGATTTAACGAATAAAATTCATGGCCGTTTAACTTAATCGGGGTTTGTATGTATTGTTTGTATGTATAGTTTATTAAACCATAGATGCATGAATTTCAAATAAAAACTTTAAATTTATATTAACAACAAAATTATAAAAACTATAAAAAATAAATAAGTGAATTAACTATAGTTATAGCAATAATAATAATAATAATAATAATATAATAATAATCTAGAAAGGTGACGCGGGCCATGAAAAGGGATGCCACATTTGGATTAGGAGCTTACCATATGTGGTTTAACTAATGCTTTACTTTTAATTCCGTATGTATTGCTTTTACAGATGATTAAACTCCAAATGCGTAAAATTCAAGTAGCAATTTTCAATTGAAATTAATTAATTGTGAAAATAAAAAATATTTTAAATTATGATATATAAGGGTCATGGACCATACAAAATGGTAATATGGGCCACGGTTTGTGCATGTATACCCCAGAATTTGTTCATTGTAATTTGGGAGCTGCTGTTTTTATTTTTTTCTTGTAACTCAGTCAGAATGGAATTTTATCCTTGGAGCTATGTACGCCCCTGCAAGTGCGCATTCCATGTGTGACACAATGCTATGGTGGCGAATAACGCGCTTTATTACTTCGCTATGCGATTGTACATCTTTAGGATCGAATTTTTATGCAAGCTCCAAATATGGTCACACTGTCAAACATTAGGCATCCTTAGAGAATAATCATGGGCAACTGTCAATCTTTTGAGACAAAAGGTATGTTGTAGTAAATTGCTATTATATCATTTGTGACAAAAGGAATATTATAGTTGATACAGTAAATAAAATTCATTCCATATTCCTAATTTTAAAATAACTTTTAGTATTCTTAACGGAAAAAAATTATTAAGAAACGTTAATAAAATATGCACTTAATTACTTAAATTATTTTTTTAATTTGGTATTATAGTTTTATATAGTGTAAAGACTAAAATATATAGTTAAAACAAAATTGATAGGATCTGTAAAATATTTCTGTAAATCCGTAAGTTTGTTATAAAATTACATAAAGCTTTGTTTTTTGATTGAAAGGGAAATTTTTTTTCGGCATTACCACATATCCCTGTTTTCGTTATAAACAGAACACTACTAAACTGAATATATATTCATACAAATATTTTCGTCAAACTTTCTTTTTCATTCTTTTTGTTAATTTCAAAGCTGAACAAATAAATTTTTTTTTTCGAAATTTTCAATATAACACTGAATTCATGTAACATTTTAATCTTTGGTATTTTTCAAGTTTTCGATATAATTTGACATAGTAAAGTGAAACAATAATAGAGAAAAAAATGTGATTTTGATTATACTATAATGTTCTAGGCTTAAAAAATAAGCAACAAATCTCTATATGTAATCACTGTTTCTTTAAATGCTGTATAAATAATATAATGTACAAACTATAATTGTATATACTAATAACTATCTATTAAATTTGTAAATTGATGCTTCAATATAAATAGTACTTAAATTATCAAAATTTGTATTAAAATACATACTGTAAATATAAATTTCTTGTGAATCATTTTAAAATAAATATATAAAAGTACAAAACCGAAACTCACCAAAAGTAGCAATTATTTTAAAATAAATTTATAAAAGTTCAAATGCGGAATTCACTAAAAGTCGCTTTCAAAATAAACTACCACCAGTAATTTTAAAAATACGCTTTAGAAACTTATGCATGTCGGTAAAAATACGCTGTATATATGTAATATAATGTATATACAACTATAGTAATATGTATATAATTTTTATATATTTATTGTGTAAGTTGATGGCTCAATATAAATAGTATTCCAATAATCAAGATCAGTATTAAAGCACAAATATATATATATATATATATATATATATATATATATATATAATATATATATATATATATATATATATATATATATATAAATTCAAATGTAGAACTCACCAAAAGTTGCTTCCAAAATAAACTGGCAACAGCAATTTCCAAAGTACACTTTAAAAAACTGTTAGTAAAAATGCACTAAAAAGAGTTGACTCGTAACGATCCGATATCAAACTTTTATCTGATCAGATCATCCTCATACTCTCATCTTTTAATGCTCAGAAACCGCGCCATGGGCGGTGACATAATAGCCACAACAATGGATTTTTTTTTATTACACACGGAATTGCAAATTCACATGCAGCGCCATCTAGTGCTGTAACGAAGAACCTGTGGAGATAATTGAGGTTGCCGGTTCCCTTTGAGAGAGTTTTCTCATTTGATTCAATGTCAATCGTGGATGTTGAGTGGAACATTGAATTCCAGAAAATAAAGAAATTCAATTGATTCGCGTGACAGAAAATCTTCAGCTACTTATCTTTTATTTATTTGCTTTCTGTTCATTTACAAAGCTTTTTCTTGCTTACTCGAATGTCAAATATGATGAGAAACTTCTTTCAAAACGTTCTGATCCAGATGAATACTAATTTATGTCATTTGAAGAAATAATTTACCGGGTTTCATTTATCTGATAACGAAAATATGCATCTCATTATCTTATATTGAAAGATATCAAAGCGGAACATCATTGTGTAACATCTGATTAACCTAGGATCTTTCCTTTATTAGTCAAGTAGTTTGACCATGGAGTTAGAGGAAGGAGATAAAATTCCTATGGATGAAACGCTTAAAAATGCCATAACTCTTTGAGAATTATACCTAGGCGTCGCTAGTGTTAGTAAAGTGCCCTTTGTTTCCATTTGACACAACAGAGAGGCATAGTATTGAATATATGTATTTTTGATAATTTTTAAATTAAGTCTCCCTGAATATGAGTATAATTAATTAGTATTTTTCCACAGTTGTAGGATCGAGTTCAGAATATAGGGAGATAAAAATAAATTGAAGGTTAAAATATTTGTGAATACGTAGGGATATTCCTTATTGTTTCAATTCTAATTTATTTTTACGAAATTCACAGTGTAAATAAATACTTTAAGCCTTTCACCATAGAAATGCATGGAATGCAGGGCCGCTTATTTTATCGCAGTGTCACCTGAATTATTGTTTCAAATGATATTGGAAAATTCTCAGTATGGAGTTTTAGCTCCTTACCATTTCCTCCATGACTCTGGCATAGTTTTTTTTTTTTTTTTTTGTGGGCAGCACATGACTTTCACAACATAATGCAATGACTTTAAATTCTTTCACAGTGAAATAATGGGCACAAGATCCACATTACAGTGATTTTGGCATTGAAATAACACCACGTAAATTGAGACTGGGCACTATGGGTAACTTATTAGTTCTAACAAAATGACTTATTAATTACTCACGTGCAAAATCTTCATCAAAATGCAGTGGACATTTATTTTATATCCCGGGAAATAAATGACTAGTGACGAATTTCTTGACATCACAATGAAAAAAAAACTTCTCTCAAGATTGGAACAAACTAGGTACTTTAGGATGACGTTAACAGATTTATCGCTTAATATTGGATAAAGAAAGTGAACAAACATACTTGATAATATTTACTACTTTTTAAATTTTGTGTGCTATTCTTTGAAAAAACTTGTAATATCTCGAAAAGGGTTAGACATTATCTATAAAATGATTACTTGTTTAACAGTATTGAAAGTTCTGATTTTTTAATGTTTTTCTCAAAAATTCATTCGAAAATCGTGCAATATCTCGAAACCGGTTCATGCTAACATTTTACAGTTTGCACATTGTTTTCAGTGAGCAATTTGTATGTTTTTTTAATAAAAATAGAGATTGAAATGATTATTATATATTTATATATAATATATATGATATTTATTATTATTGAGTGTCTTGATTTTTTAATGATATTTAAAAAATATCCGAAAATTCGGGGCCTTGCGAACATTTGATTGCGTTTAAAATCAATAAAGTTCTAGTATTAATTGATTGTAATAATCTTACCAAATTGAGTTTGAAACGCTCTAGGTTCATGAGATATCGTATCCACAGATTCACCCACACACACACACTGTCACACACACGTTCGATTCGAGTTCAGGAATGCTTGAAAATTTTGGACCAGCTATTTTCATTAGAGCTTCACTAGATTTTTTCATATATTCATGTTCCATCTTGTTTAGGTCCTCATGTCTCCGAAGTAGAATCTGAATGAAAAAAAAAATATCTTTTTATAAGCTTTTGTTTTTAAGTTGATCCTAGAATTTTTTAAACCTTCATTTTTTCAAGTTGGTAATTGGTTCATCCTCTGTGAAATAATAATCTGATTTGTGTCAATATACGCACATAGACGGAAACTTTTCCGAAGGTATGTGAAAGGTGGTTAGGAGGTCTTTAAACGTATTTTTCAATTTTTCGAAATCGAAAATTTTGGACGGAATCTATACTTTTTGTAATAATGACAGAAAGTTAAAATAAATAATTTTAATTAAATAATAATTCTTTTCAGTGAAATATTGAATATATTTGTTAAGTAGCTGATATCCCCGCCGTTGCTCGAGATTTAAAATATGGGCGAATTCTAGTCGTATTTTAAATAATATAGTTCTTCAAGAATTCTATGAAAATGATTAATTTAATCCCCTAAAAATAAATATACGAATTTCTGTTCTCGCTATGCAAAAGCATCTTTGCAGGCAGGTTTGAAGAATAAAACATCATGGTTCCATTTTTAAGCACATTTAATAAAAATTTGAAGCTTGGTCAACATGCGTTAAAATGAAGGTAATAGAATGGATACATATGCTGTATCAACAATCGGTTAAACATAGTAGGAAATATATGATATAGCAGGAACCTCGATTTTAATCAATGTTGGCTATTTTGCGTATTCAAGTGGGGGGTATATATTTTCCTTTTAAAACCTGAAGATACATTTTTTATTATCGGATAAATTTGATTTAAAATTTTAAAAATTGAAAAGCATGAATACATTGTGCTCGCGGCGCTAATAGAAAATTTGTGAAACCTGAAATATTATTGTTGGGTAATTATGTTAATAAATATTTCTACAAAAAGCATTTAAATCTCACAAAAACACCACTTCATGGTAAAAAAAACTCTCCGCCAAGTACATAAAACACACACTAAAAAATATGGTTAAAAATACACAAAAAAAACTGGGTTTATACTTTTAAGAATGACACTTTCAAGAAGGTAAATTTCCAGTTACACACTTAAAAAGGTAACTATATTTATATGGATGTGTTATTTTACTCTTTTATATAAGAATTGACCAGAATAATGGGTATATTTTATTTTGCGCTGAAAAGACCGTTTTAAACAGGCCATTTTATGCACCTGTTTACCTGCTTACACGAGTCCTTCAAGAGAGACCCATTTAAGCAGCTAAAAGAGTGCGCTAAATGAACATATCATGTTACCTCTTGATCTGTTTAAAACTGTCATTTCAGCGTAAAATAAATTTGACCCATTATATCGATCAATTCTCATATAAATGAATAAAATAATACATTCATATAGATATAGTTACCTTTTTTTAAGTGCGTGTAACTGGAAATTTACCTGTTTAAAAATGTCATCCTAGTGGCAGTAATCCCAGTATTTTTGGTGTTTTTACCTATATTTTATTTAGTGTGATAGAAACCTTCTTCCAGAAAAGTTCTGAAATCTTAAAACGGTTTGCGCCAAGTTCCCACAATACCGGAGCTATACTTTCAGGTCTAGAGACCCTCCTTCAAATCACAAGTAGCCGTTTTTGGTCATAGTGAATTTAATTGACTGTTAAATCATTTTGAGATTCCATAACTTTTTTTGGAAGGAGGATTTTGTTTTTCGTACTTGGTTAGGGAGTTTTTTTTCTATGAAGTGAAAAGTTGGAAAACATTTAAGGAGAAACAACAAGGCTTATATTCTAACTTAATTATGAAGAAAAGTTACTTTAATATAATAGGAATAGAGATAAAACTTTCGATAATATCTTTGTAATACATAAATTTCTAAAATAATGAAATATTAAATCGACTCTCTCAATAAAAATGATATAATGAATAACATTAATAATCACATTAATATTAAGAACTTTAAAAGAATGAAAATTAGAACGGTAGCGAATAATAGTTGCGTTTTGATGAAAATGAAAACCAGCATACCTAAATACAGGTATTTTTTCATTATTATCGTTATCAAAATACGTTCAACATTTGATCGGAGTATTGATTTTCGGAATCCCGGGATCCCAGTATTGAATACCTTAGATACATCGCATCTGGCTCACCATTGGCAAATTATTATAGCCCATCACACCACGCAAAACAAAGTACACAATAATGCTACCAATGCCATATCATAAGGAAAAAAATTGATGTGGGCAGCAGATGACTTTCCCTATATAGTGCAATGAATTTACTTCTACAGCGAAACATAATAAAACAGGTACTAAATTGGTATAAAATACCCCTTTTTTCCTGTTCCATACAAAAGTTAAGGAATGGAATAAGAATTACATGTGGTAAAGCGGGGTGAATAAATTTTTTTGTACAACACATAAAGATGAAATTATTGATATAAATCATATATGTAATGCAGGTACTTAAGGTACTAATCCACTTGTTCCCTGCATAAACATACATGGTGTAAATGCAAGAAATGTGTTTAAAGATGAAAAGTTGAAAAACATAAACATTGTTTTGCACAATGAGCTAGGCTTTTTCTAGCTCGCCAAAATTTTTTTTTTGAAATTGAACAAATTGATTAAAGTGAAAAGCATTTCCGAAACCATGTACGTTATCAAGGGCCATGCATGTTTTGTTAATGCGGATTCTACGTTTCTGTGTGCATTACTGTAAATTGTATAACAGAAATAATGCACATGGCCCGACGTAGAAGAAAATGCAAATTGGATCAGATATATAAGAAATGAACTATAATCAAATATACCAGCGTGTGGCTAAGTATTTAAATGAGAATATAATGTAATGAAAAGGTATAAGAATATAATAATATAAAAGTATTTACCCCTTGCGCTGTTTAGCTGTGTAGATTACATGATACTGACTAAGCATTTTTACTCAATACAGGTTACAGTTAATTCTATATACTAAGGTTTCAACTGTTGGAAGTGAAACATGGAGATGAAAAATTATTTAAAATTGTTTAAGAATGATCTGTTAATATGTTGCTGTAATTGTATAGCAAGGTGTTGAATTTAAAATTAAAATGTGTTTTAATAAAAGAAGAAATAAGGTTTGGCGGGTAGGTATTTTGGATAGTGGTGTTTATGAATCTAAAAAGACGTTCTTTGTAGTAACAAGGTGTACTTAACATTTTTATTCTTAATAACTGGTTATCAATAATATTTTTATATACTGATTTTGAAAGATTGGATGAATAATGTTGAATTTTATTTACTTTGAAGTTATAAGTTTCTGTTTTGTCGTATATTTTAAATTTTAATGTGTCTGCATTTTGAATTTTTAAACTAACGTCTAGATAATTGATCCAGTTTGATGCATATACATTTTCAATTAGTTGTAGATTAGTAGAATAAAAATTAAAGTTCAATGTAGGTGCTTCATTAGTAATTCCAATAATAATTAGGTCATCAATAAATCTGTACATGATATAACTGTTGAAAGGGTATTGAATTTCGTAAAAATGTAGATAAAGGTTGGCCAGTATTGTAGATGAGATTCCTCCCTGTGGTATTCCCTTATTTAATTTGTATATGCAATTTCCTTGAGATATATACTGTTTGAACAGAATGAATTTTAATAATGTTTTGAATTTTGGAAAAGAGATGTTTTTTGAATGAGTAAATTGTTCATATAAATTTATTAAGACTTCATATAAATCATTAATATCTATGTTATTAAAGAGGTCTTTGAAATCAAAAGTTTTAATATCATGTATGTAAGGTAGTTGTTTTAGGTGATTAATCAGTTCTAAACAATTTTTGATTGTATGTGTTTGTCGTGTAGTGAAATAATCATAAATTTGGTTTAGTATAATTAGAAGTTGTTTGTCAGCAGCATTGGTGTATGAACTAAATCCTATAGTAACAGTTTTAAAAGAAATTGGTGATTTATGGAATTTAGGTATGAGTATCAGATATGGAAAATTAAGATTGTGTTTTTGTTTAAGAAGTTTGTAGTAAGCAATAATTTGTTTATTTATTATAGTGGTATTAGAGTTATATATATATATTTCTTTTTATTTTTTTTTACTGTTATACAGGGTGAGTTTAAAGTCGCGCACATCAAAGTTTAACTGCCCGTAAAAGTACCAGTATGAGAATTTAAATGGAAGTAAAGTATTACAGAGATTAATTGAAATGTTAACTTTTATTTTTAGCAGATAAACTTCAGGTGTTACAATAAATGCTGGGAATGACGTCCTGTTTCGCGAATGTTCGTTTTACCAGATTTCGTGAGACTCTGCTGAGCATGGCAGTATTGATGTTGAAATGGCTGTTGTGATGTTCGTTTTCAGCTCAGCAATCGTGTGTGGATTACTCACGTAAACCACATTTTTCAGATACCCCCATAGAAAGAAATCAGGGAGTGATAAATCTCTGGAGCCAGGGGTCCACAATCCCCTGGAAATTATGCGCTCACCGAAAAAATCAGTTAAAAGATGGGTAGTGATGTTTGATGTGTGACAAGTTGCATCGTCCTGCTGGAACCAGCAGTAACGTTCAACTTCCAGCAGTGAAATGAACTTTGATGTGCGTGACTTTAAACTCACCCTGTATCTATTGGAATGGGACAAGTTTAGTTTGCAAAAAAAAAAAAAAATAATAATAATAATTGAAATGAATAAAATTTATTTTTTATAAAATTAATTGCCTCAAATTTATTGCTTTTAAATTACTTCTAAATTATTTATTAAATTATTTCTAAATTTTTTTTAATTATTCCTAAATTATTTTTTAAATTATTTCTAAATTATTTTTTTACATTATTTCTATTGAGCGACATGGCGCATTTTTATATTATATGTTTATTGCTTTTTTTTTTAATCTATTTCGGTTATTTTGTGCTGAAGGGAGCTAGCTATAAACGTGAAATATGGTCATGGACTCTGATTCCTGCACAGAGAACTCAATTCCTTAGCCTGTATATCGTTTGATATTTTACAGGCTATCCTTGAGAACAATTGATATAATGCTTTATTGAAAAAAAAAATTGCGAAACGGAGAATTTGAATTTTTCGAAACTTACAAAAAATGTACTTGATATGTTTTGACCTAATTGCATCCAGGATCTCGGAAAGGGAGTAGTTATGATCAAATGTGGAAATGTGGGGGGATTTGCTGGATTTCGTTGTCTAATATAGACCGTATGGAGAACTAATGTAATGTTTAAGATTGTGTTTTTGTTTAAGAAGTTTGTAGTAAGCAATAATTTGTTTACTTATTATAGTGATATTATAGTTATATATATATATATATATAATATATTTATTTTTATTTTCTTTTTACTGTTATACAGGGTGAGTTTAAAGTCACGCACATCAAAGTTTAACTGACCGTAAAAGTACCAGTATGAGAATTTAAATGGAAGTAAAGTATTACAGAGATTAGTTGAAATGTTACCTTTTATTTTTAGCAGATAAGCTATAGGTATTACAATAAATACTGGGAATGATGTCCTGTTTCGCGAATGTTCGTTTTACCAGATTTCGCGAGACTCTGCTGAACATGGCAGTATTGATGTTGAAATGGCTGTTGTGGTGTTCGTTTTCAGCTCAGCAATCGTGTGTGGATTACTCACGTAAACCACATTTTTCAGATACCCCCATAGAAAGAAATCAGGGAGTGATAAATCTGGGGAGCGAGGGGGCCACAATCCCAGGGAAATTATGCGCTCACCGAAAAAATCAGTTAAAAGATGGATAGTGATGTTTGATGTGTGATAAGATCCACCGTCCTGCTGGAACCAGTAGTAACGTTCATCAACTTCCAGCAGTGAAATGAACTTTGATGTGCGTGACTTTAAACTCACCCTGTATCTATTGGAATGGGACAAGTTCAGTTTGCCAAAAAAAAAAAAATTGAAATGAATAAAATTGCTTGAAATTTATTGTTTTTAAATTACTTCTAAATTATTTATTAAATTATTTCTAAATTATTTTTAAAATTATTTCTAAATTATTTTTTAAATTATTTCTAAATTATTTTTTAAATTATTTCTAAATTATTTTTTTACATTATTTCTATTGAGCGACATGGCGCATTTTTATATTATATGTTTATTGCTTTTTTTTTTCCCATCTATTTTGGTTATTTTGTGCTGAAGAGAGCTAGCTATAAACGCGAAATATGGTCATGGACTCTGATTCCTGCACAGAGAACTCGATTCCTTATCCTGTATATCATTTGATATTTTACAGGCTATCCTTGAGAACAATTGATATAATGCTTTATTGAAAAAAAAAAAATGCGAAACGGAGAATTTGAATTTTTTGAAACTTACAAAAAATATCCTTCATATGTTTTGACCTAATTGCATCCAGGATCTTGGAAAGGGAGGAGTTATGATCAAATGTGGAAATGTGGGGGGATTTGCTGGATTTCGTTCTCTAATATAGACCGTATGGAGAACTAATGTGATGTTTACATCATTGGGGGGGGGGGGGTATGATCCACCTCTGATTATGCCTATGGTTTTAGCAATATTCTACATCATTCATGTCTTTGTATTTGAGGTTTGCTACGAGTCATTTTTTTTAAAATTTACAATTAAAATTTTGAAAAATTGGTATCATTGGTCTAAATGACAACAATTATAGCGTGTTATCATTCACTTTAAAGGGCTTATTCTTCTTCGACCCAGACAATCCGACCTACCAGAAAGGTATAAGGTATCTGTTTGGACGGCCTGGAAGTGTCACCCAATTTAGATCGGAACCCAGTGGGGGAGGCATCCACAAGGACCGTACTCTCCTTCCCCTACCACCAACCTCTCGGAAGGACTTACGGATCCACATGTTTAACGTGATCGTACTCCGCGTGAACACGGCGGCAATTTCGGCAGTGGAGGGAATCGAACCCGGGCCGACCGAGTGCAATTCCCGCGCGCTAAATACTGGGCTGTTGAGCTCCCACTTTAAAGGGCTTGAAAAATCTTTCGAGTGACACCATATGCAGAGTCCACTTCGATGATAAGCGTAGTCGTCCCAGTAGCTCAACGGTAGAGCATCGGCTGACCAGATCGAAGATCCAATGATCGATTCCCGGTTGGGTCAGCAAGGTTCTTTACAATGGCGCCCAAACGAATTAACCCTGTAGGTTAGTATAAAGATGTCGAGGTCTGAAGGTGACCCCATTACGACTAGTACGGATTCAGTGAACTCTGGTATATGGTGGACCGATTTCAAAGTGCGAGGATAACGACCCCGCAGGATACTAACCTGGGTAAAAATAGTACTATCAGGAGGCTAACCTGGGGTAAAAACAGCACGAGATGGTCAGTCAGATTGTCAGTTGCAATCCAATCTGATATTAGAGTATGGAGAATGTAATAGAGTATCTGAATGTAGAGTATGGCGAGCTTGCAATATCGTCCCTATAGCTCAACGGTAAAGGGTCAGCTGGCCAGTTTTGAGATCCAGGGTTCGATTCCCGGTTGGGGCAGCAAGGTTCTCTACACATACTTGATGATGTACTCCGGGGTGGGAGGGGGCCTTGCCTCCTAGGGGGAGGGGGCGTCAATGACATTGCGAACACAAAAATTATATTGCGGCTATTTTTGACAACAATTATTGAAACTATTAAGTCTCGTGAGCATTAATAATAATAATAATAATAATAATAAACTTTATTTTGCCACACAACATACACAACATATACAATTTCTACTTATAAGTAAATGTATAACAGTGGGGCAAGGAATTGAGGAAAAAGGCGCTATGGATAGGCCTGACGGATCCAAACTAAGCCATAGATAATCCCTTTTATGCATGGTTATATCAAATTCTGTCCTATGCTGCCATGTTAAAAAATATAAAATTTTGAATAAATTTCGAAGTTTTGCTCGTTTGAAAAAAAAATATTCTATCTAGTCCTAGATTTTTTTTATAACAGAGCCGAATATAAAGTTTTGTAAAAATCTAATAATATTTGTAGCAGCTATTGTGTACACAAGAAATCGACCACAGGTATCAGACAGGCAAACGGACGGATACCACTCCAAAAACAAAAATGGCGCAGTTTTTATAATTCTATTAACATGGAATCATTTTAAAGATGATTTGATTAAAAGAAATTGAGTTTGTAAATGATATTATTTTCAATGTTTTGAGAGATTTTAAACTGAAATTTAATTATCAATAAAAATATTTGCAATTGTTTGGTGGAAGAATAGTCAGCAGACGATATCGGTATTTCAAACGCAACTTTGTTACTACGGTTACAAATTGAACAAATACTGTTTAAAAATTGAATTACAAAATATAATAAAACATCGTCTGCTATGATTATAAATTAAAATATATCGAGAAAGGTTGGTTGTACACTAATATAGTTAATTAAGAAGATATAGGGTATTTCCCCCCCTGTGTATGATGGTACAAAAACGAATTTCGTCTATCTAGCCATTTGCTGGAATATTTGAACGAAAAATTCCGAGATTTATGAATTTTTCGAGCAAAATTCCAATATTTTAGATTTTTTTGCCACTTATAGCTCAAGTAAAACGTGTATAGAAAATATATAGTTTCTACCATCAGCAGTTTCAGCTGTAAATTCATCAATAAGTAATTGGTCAGTCTCCTCAGTTGTATGATATAGATAAAATTTAGAATTCGGCATGTTCTGCTATCTTCCAAGAATTTTTTTTTTTTCTTACTCAATTAGCATTTTATGAGCATGGTTGAATTCACTTTGATATGTTTCAGTTAAACTCTTTCCCATTACTTTTCTATCCCAGACCCAAAATGATTAATAGTTTCTATATATATTCCGATTCTTATACACTTTTAAAAATATGGTTGAAAACACATAAAAAACAGGGTTTACTGCCAGTAGAATAACATTTTTAAACAGGTAAATTTCCAGTTACACACTTGAAAAGGTAACTATATCTAAGTGAAAGTATTATTTTATTCATTTATATAAGAATTGCACGGAATAATGGGTACATTTTATTTTATGCCGAAAAGACCGTTTTAAACAGGTAAAGAGGTAACATGCGATATCCATTTTACGTATTTGTTAACCTGTTTAAATGCGACCCTTTTAAGCAGGTAAGCAAGTGGATAGCAAGTAAACAGGTGTGCAAAATGAGCATCTCATGTTACTTCTTTATCTGCTTAAAAACAGTCTCTTCAGAGTAAAATAAAATATACCCATTATTCCGTGCAATTCTCATATGAAAAGGTAAAATAACACATTCAGATATATATATATATATATATATATATATATATATATAAACACACACAAAAAACTGGGTTTGATGCCACTAGAATGACTCTTTAAAACGGGTAAATTTCCAATTACACACTTAAAAGGATAACTATATCTACATGAATGGGTTATTTTATACATTTATATGAGAATTACAGGGAATAATGGGTATATTTTATTATACGCTGAAAAGATCGTTTTAAACAGATCATTTTACTCACCTGTTTACCTGCTTAAAAGAGTTCTTTGAAAGGGACTCATTTAAGCAAGAAAACAAATGTGTAAAATGAACATTTCATGTTTCCTCTTTACCTGTTTAAAACGATCTTTTCAGCTTAAAATAAAATGTACTCATTATTTCGTGTAATTCTCATATAAATGAATAAAATTCATAGATAGTTTCCTTTTCAAGTGTGTAACTGAAAATTTACCTGTTTAAATGTGTCATGCTAGTGGCAGCAAACCCAGTTTTTTAAGTGTTTTTATTCATATATTTTTAATGTGTAGTTGCCTTTTTAAGTGTGTAACTGTAAATTTACTTGTTTAGACGTGTCATTTTATTGGTAGTAAACCCAGTTTTTAGTGTGTTTTTACCCATATTTGTTTTAGTGTGCAGTGACCTTTTAAATGTTGTTGTTGTTGAGACCCAGACCTTCCGACCTACCAGAAAGGTGTTGTTGTTGTTGTTGAGACCCAGACCGTCCGACCTACCAGAAAGGTATAAGGTAACTGTTTGGACGACCGGGAAGTGCCACCCAATTTAGACCGGAACCCAGGGGGGGAGGCATCCACAAGGACCGTACTCTCCTTCCCCTACCACCAACCTCTCGGAAGGACTTACGGACACAAATGTTTAACGTGATCGTACTCCGCATGAACACGGCGGCAGTTGTGGCAGCGTGCAAATCCAGCGCGCAAACCACCAGGCTACCGTGCCCGAAATGTGCCAACAGCACGCGGTGTTCCCAGGTGGTCACCCACCCAAGTACTAACCGCGCCCGATGCTGCTTGACTTCGGTGATCTAACGAGAACCGGTGTTTTCAGCATGGTACGGCCGTTGGCGGTCTACCAGAAAGGTGTAAGGTAACTGTTTGGACGGCCAGGAAGTGACCTTTTAAGTGTGTAACTGGAAATTTAAGTGTTGAAAAGTATCATTCCAGTGGCAGTAAACCCAGTTTTGTGTGTTTTTATCCATATGCTTTAGTATGCAGAATATCTGAAATTGCGCGATATTGCTTTTGGATCTATGGATGTGATCCAGTTCTAAGGTTCCTATTTCGGAGTTCACTCACTGAACGTCTAGTCGGATAGAACTCAAAATTTAACCGTAGCTGGATTTAGTGCGTAAAATGAACATATCATGTTATGTCTTTACCTGTTTAAAACGGCATTTTCAGCGTAAAATAAAATATACCCATTATTTCGTGTAATTCTCATATAAATGAATAAAATAATACAACCACATAGATATAGTTACTTTTGTAAGTATGTAACTGAACATTTACCTCTTTAAATGTGTCATTCTAGTGGCAGCAAACTCAGTTTTTTGTGTGTTTTACCCATATTGTTTTGGTGTGATAGTATTATGAAAAAAGGGATAAAGAAATTTTATAATTGTAAAAACTGTATGAGTTACAGATGACAAAATAAATTACGAAGGAGCTTTCATATGGTGGCAAGTGGTGTATATATTTCATTTTTGAGGGAGCTGTTGAATATCTTTATATTATTTTGAAAACTTATTTTGTACGGTTATGTGGATTTTCGGAGAAACCGGAAGAAAAAAGCCTTAGTTCTCTACTTTCATTGGAATTTGATATTGAATCCATATTATTCAATATCTAAGCTTTATCGATAGTCATTCCTGAGAAATAGATATCTCAACGAAATTTTTTAACCGGAAGTGGAAAAAAAACTAGAAATAGAAATCCTTAGTGAACTCCTTTATCCACTCTGGGGTTTGATGCTAAATCCATATTAGTCATTATCTTAGCTCTATGTATAGATGATCGTAATGAATTGATGTTGCAAGCAAAAAATGCATTCTCGAATTGGAAATGACATCTCTAGAATCAGAAGTGGAAATTCATAGTGTCTTTCTATCCCGTTCAGAATTTAATGCTGAACCTTTATCTGTCACCATTTAAGCTCTATCTATAACCAATCCTGAAAAATAGATGTTTCAACAAATTATTTTAATCAGAAGTTCAAAAGTAACAGGAAGTGGAAATCCTTAATGAACTACCAAACCTTCTCTAAAATTTGGTGTTGAATCCATATCTGTTATCACATGAACTACTATATTTACAGTCAATCGTGAGAAATAGATGTTGCAAGGAAAGAGAACATTTTTGAGCCGGGAATAAAAAAAAAATAATCGAAAGTAGAAATCCTTCTCGAACATTGCAATTTCATTCAAAATTTGATGATGAATCTATCTATCTCAGTCATCATCTAAGTTCAATAGCTCAATAATCTGTAGTAGATTCTAAGAAATAGATGCTTCGAAAAGCAATTTTGGTAAAATCTAGGGTATTGCAAAATTTTTGCCACCAATATTCCTTTTCAGTCAAATATTGCACTTGGTTGAATGTATATATTATATTCTTTAATCTAATATTTGCTGATAAAATTGGTATCATAAAAATATATAGGTTCATATCATAAAAATATATAGGTTCTTATCATAAAAATATATGGATTAATGAAAACATTTCAGTAATTTGATTTACATGAAATATATTATTCTGAATTAGTAACTACAAAATCCCTTGTCGTTATCAATTTTGTTTTTGTTTCGTCATAACTAATTTGCCTTTGTTACCGATTTGTCTTTGTCGTTATCAAATTTGTTATGCTGAATCGGTAGTCGTTACCAATTTTGTTCTTGTTTTGATGTTACCAACTTTGTTGCTGTCGCTCTCAATTTTGCCGTAACCAATTTATCTTTGTCGTTACCAAACTTGTTATGCTGCTTCATTAACGACAAAAAGCGACAAAGATGTTCAGCGCGATCGAGTTATAATATGCTTCTAATCGGTAATATAGTTTTAATACAATAACGAAATTTGCTAGTATATAGGGAAAGTTATGTGCAGAACATCTCAGATGTTTATTCAAACAACTAAAACTAGTTTGTAAACACGCAAAAGAGTTAATATGTAGAAAAAAAAAGAAACTTTGGACATGGAGTGCTAATTCGCCCCTTCTAAACCGGGTGACACAATTAGTTTCCATAAAGAGTATTCGGATCCAAAAAGAGACGGACATAACGGCATTTATCGCATGATTTAACTGCTTTCGTGCATCCTTTGTCCTTAAATGTGGTCGACTTTGTTCCGATTCAGACGCTATATATTTTTGCTCCTGTTCTTTTTTCACTCTGCATTCCTGTTGGAGTAAAAATTGATTCACGAGACAGATCGTTTCAAAAGAATTAGGCTAAATTTTTATTCGCCCGAATGCTTGAACTTTACTCTATTTTAGTTGGACTGACCTTATGAATCTTACCCAACAGGAGATATATGGGTGCAAGTCACACATCCGATTGGGGTAACATATGTTATATCTGTATCCATAAGGGCTTTTCAAGACGAAAAAAAAACTATAGGTGCTGGATTTGTATAAAAATTCTGATATGGGCAGCAAGAATTCCTACAGCAAGAATAATTATTCCTCCAAAGAGGCGGGAATTATCAAAGAGATTGAATTTCATTCTTTAAAAATTTGAATTTTCATCAATCTGGCGTCATTTTCGTAAATAAAACGAGTCTTTTGTCCATTTCGCGTTCGTCTATGTGGCCAAAATTTTAAAAGTCGCCAAGTTGGCAATATTTCTTTAAGTTCATCCCCAAGGTCGTCAAATTGTCACTAAATTTGTCGCTAAGCTTTACATTACTTATAGGCACGCAAGCATACTAGACGAGGAGAAGGGCTTTTCTTATATAGTATTAACCGATGGTTTGAGTTCTAATCAATTGATGTCTTCTTTCGTGAATGGAACGAGCTAGATTCATGAATGGTCGTTAAAAAGTTTGCCCACAATATTGCATATTAAATATCAACCTATTTAATGATATTTACTTCTTTTTTAATTTTATGTAATTTTTTTGATGAATTTACTTGAAAAATGTGCAGCACCTTGAAACGGTTTATATTAGCGTTTTAAAAATTGTGCCATTCGTTTTTAATAAAGAATTACGTATGAAATGATTATATATTTAACAGGTTTCTCAAATAAATGCATCTAAAAAATGACATAGAAATGAACAGTATCAAGTATCAAATATGGCAGTCAATTGGCAATCAATTTAGAAACTTTGGCGACTGATTTGGT
Organism: Amaurobius ferox; assembly: GCA_951213105.1. Taxonomy (NCBI): domain Eukaryota; kingdom Metazoa; phylum Arthropoda; class Arachnida; order Araneae; family Amaurobiidae; genus Amaurobius; species Amaurobius ferox. Next base: position 76,852,348 of record OX578142.1, on the reverse strand, counting down.
GAAATATCGCCAACTTAGTGACTTTTTTAATGTGGTGCCAAATTCGCGAAAATGTCGTTAAATTGGCAGAAATGACGCTAAAGTTATGAAATGACGTCAAACATATTTAAATATAATGAAAAATATTGCTTAGCAGATGTTAACAATATTTTCAATTGTTTTGAGCGAAATAAGTTAATTTGGTACTTCAAAATACTTTTACATGCTGTTATCCAGAAAAGAGCTAAATGTCAGTGTACTTTTCAGCGTTAAAAACATTGTGCCGTGGATCTTGTCAATCATTATATCGCATTAAAAGAAGTAAAGTACTTTTATTGTGAAATGAAAGTGATGTGCTGCCCACATCAGATTTTTTCTCTTCTGAAGTTCGGAGCAATATTTTCCATAATTTTTAGGAAAGGATACTACAGATATAGTTTAATTGCTATTTTTGTCTCACTTGTCTGGAACTAGGGCAGAATAAGTCCATAAGAGTAAGCAATGTCTATGGTACAGCTTCTGTTGATCTAAAGACTCCAATTACCCATTGTAGACATCTGACTTTTGCCTAATGCCACCCAGTTTTGACCGTAACCCAGTGTGTGTGTGTGTGTGTGTGGGGGGGGGGGGGTGGAAGCCCACAGTGACTGTACCCTCCTTATAGTTTATACAACGGTTTTTATAATAGAGCTTTTATTATATGTATAGTTTTTATAATAATATAGTTTTAAAAATATGTATTATAATATAGTTTTATTATAATAGTTTTATTATAATAATCGTTTTTATAATAACATAGTTTTTAAAATATGTATCGCAGATTGAAAACAAAAAGTAACTTTACAGTTATACTTAAAAGATCCTGGTGGTGTATGTGTGTGTTTGCGGGACGGACGTTGCAGGTATAATCCTTCAGAGCAGTCAGTTTTATCCGTTTTCCTCATAGATGTGTTTATTTTCTCGTTTCACCTTACATGACCTTCACAGAACCACGGTTGTAGCCAAGCAGGAGCCAGAGGGATCTGAGCCCCATTTTTCTGGCCCCCCGCAATTGCAATTATCACAGTTAAAATTTCTATTAATTTTAAATTTACCTTATATACAAACAAGCGATTGGAATTTTTTTTTTTATGAAATTTATATTTTATATAATGCAGATGCAGCAATAAACAGCTATAATTTGAGGTTCTACTAATTGTCTAGTAATAATTCATTGTAATAATCATACCAATTTTTTTTTAAATGTTCTATTCGATCGTAAGATCACACACACACACACACAGAGAGAGAGAGAGAGAGAGAGAGAGATTACTTCAAAAACGTTCAATTCGAGTTCAGAGAAGCTTGAAATTGTTTCCCCGTCGAAGACTCGAATTTTCGACCCCGTCATAATACTTTGCCTATACATTATACTGTCTGTAGGGAAAGTAATAAGAGAAATAAAATTTTCTGTTCAGTACCTCCTTTATCATATTAGTTAGACCCAGACAGTTTTATTTTTCGTCTTCCGTTCTGCAATCGAACTCTGTCGGAGGATGCCAAGGAAGCAATATATTAACTACAAAGAAAGAAAAATATTTCTAAGCAATTCTAGCAACAGATGAAGCTGTCATCATTCCAGGCGTGCGCTATTGGCATGCAGGGATCACAAAAGTCGCATACCCGGAACAGATTGCCGAGTGGAACCGCAGCACAGTCATGTAAATTTCATTTAAATGCGATCCCAAAAGTAAAATGAATATGTTCGTAAAGTTTCCGTGCTATTGAGCGACGCCGGCTATAGATTTCATAAATGTTTTGATATTTTAACGGTCGCTTCACAGTAATGCATAAGACCAACCTTTTTGTCTGCATGCCGGATTCGCTATTGCATTTGCAATAACAAACCTGAATTGGCCCTGAATGTCATCCGGGTTGTCTGCAGATTACTTTTATCTTTCTTTTGGCAATGAGGAGGAACTAGTTTCTTTGAAACAATAAAATTGGAGTGTTTATTGAGACATTAAAAAGCGTTCGTTATTAGTAGTACAATGCAAAGTAATTATTGTGCTTAATATACAAAATTTATGGTTTGAAAATCGGTGCCGGATTAATAATTTTTAGGCTTTCCAACCAACAATATTTTGGGCTACTTTGTTTACGATATAAATAATTTAGCAATTTATAATAACATATTAATAAGCTGCTTTTAGGGGGAAAATTATTGAAGAAACTAAACATATATTCAAATAAAAATTTTGATTTATTTAATGTATTTTTCCGTTTCCTGGAAAATAGTAAAAATTCTGTAAATGATAATTGATATAAAAACAAAAATGATAATCATACTTTTAAAGTTAATTATTTGAAAAAAAGAAACCTTTTTCTGTTTTTTTAGATAACATTTTTCTGCTGTTTTTTATAACATGAACTTGACTGATAAATTAATTTATTATTTCATCAAAACTATTTATTTTTCATTATTTCACTTTCATTTGGCACTACTGAAAGCATATTTACGTGATTTTGTAATAAACATGTATTTAGCCCATTTTTTAGTTTATAGTTACCATTTTTTAGTTTACCATTTTTAAGCTGGTAAACACAGACATAACCTATATTAGGATATTTTGTCTACAATTGAGCAATAGTGTTTATACCAGGTTTTTGGCAAAGCACCCCAATAACGTTGTAACGAAAGGCCCACAAGTGTAAACATTAGGTTAGTGACTGTGCCAAATTCAATACAAGAAAGATTAATCATGCATAAAGCTTTGATTATGAAACACTTTCCAACAGAAATGCAATTTTTTTTAAACATCTCTAAAATGCGATACATTCAGCGGTGATATACTTTAAATTATCACAGTACTACAATAATTTATTTTACTTGGAAACTTAAAACTTCATCAAAAAGGCAATGCTACAAAATCGTCTGCTTCTCTATGTAAAATAAATGAATATTTCATTCGTATCACTTATATTCCAGACTCCAGAGCTAAATAATTTGGCTAAATAATTTTAAATAATAAATATTCAGCAATTCTTATACAACTTATCTCACAATCGTTTGATTTGTTTACATTCTGCATACGTTAAAATTAGGCTTCGTTGTAGAAATAATCAAAGATTAGTGATCATTTAAAATAAAAAATATTGTAATTGCTTAGGCACAGAATTTAGATACACAGATAATATGCAAAAATAAAGCGGTTTTAGGACGGATGCAACACTAAATATAAATATAAGCCTTCCTTAAAAATCACGATTTTCATTCAGAGCAAATAAAAAATGGATGCTATATTTAACTTTGTAATGAGTTACTTTTTAATGAACTCTTCATATAATATGGGTGTAATTATTATTTCATTTATTATTTAAAAAACTATTTTGTGGAAATATTTTTATACATTTTGCGTGATAATTTGAATATTTCCTAAAATTTTCAAAGCAATTTGTGAATTTTAAGTCCGCTTAAAAAACGTTTGAAAAATTAGGTCCTACTGGGTGTATTTCATTTTTTCAACTAGCGTTAAATCCAAAACTAATTATTCTTTTACATTCCCATATGCCCCACAGACCGTCTCAACAACATATTAAAATTTCATTTTGATAAAGTGATTTTTACAGCAGTTATCGTGTGAACGGACATACAGACAGAGAGACACACAGGCAGACAAACAGAATGATCAAAGTCATAAACACTTTTCAACTATGTTGGAAAGTGTTAAAAAGGGATTGCCAAACCCTTAGCTGAGAATTTAAAACGTTAGGATCGTGAACTCGGCTATAAAGCGAGATAGACGAAAAAAGCCATATACAACGTTGCTTAGCATTATCTAATGAGTAGGAAAAATAAAACTGTCACAGAAGACACAATATGGTTATTGACTAATTGCTGCCCTATTCAGGAATTCTAAAATAAACAAAACTTAAATGTACTGGAATCTAATGTATAGCCTGTTCAAAATGCATGCTCACCGTCAGCAACAATGCAAATTTGGTTAAAAAGGTCCTTAAGCACTCCAATAACTTTGTAAGGAAATGTCCATGAGGTCTGTCTATAGTGAAGTGATCATGCACGATCGAATAAAACTGATTGCAGCGTTCCTCGCGGAGAATTTAAAGAAGTTGGGAATACGAACGCGGCGACTAATCGAGATAGACGGAAAAGCAGAATATAAAGTTTCAGAGCATTGTCAAATGAGTAGGAATTGACAGTAAAACTGTTACAGAAGGCATTTATTTCACACAATCGGGCGGAATGTTTTACACCTTTCTGGTAGGTCGGACGGTCTGGGTCTCAACAACAACACAATAAGGTTTCTTTCCGGCCACTCAAACGACTACTGTAAACCCTTGGGTGATGCGTAATCGAGTGATCCGAGTCTTCAACAAAATAAGGTTCTTGGCGAATGGCCGTCCTATTCATGGATGATAATTAAAAACAACACTTACATTAATTACACCCGTATTATATGAAGAGCTCACGTGACCCACTTCAAAATAAAATATGGCATCCATCTTGTATCAAAATCGTGATTTTTAAAGTTCTTCTTAATTTCTATTTAGTGTTATATCCGTCCTACAACCGCTTTATTTTGTTTAATTTCTGTGCATCTATATTATGAAACAACGCAATTACAATATATTTGAGTTTAAATGATCATCAAACTTTGATTATTTCTACAACGAAGCCTAATTTTCCCTTATGGAGAATGTAAACACATCAAGCTGTAAGATGAGTTGTAAAGAATTGAATTTCTTTAACGCAAAATTATTTAGCTCTGGAGTCTGCAATATAGCTGATATGAATGAAACATTCATTGATTTTGCATAGAGACGCAGACGATTTTATAGCGGACTTTTTGGATGAAGTTTTAAGCATAGAGTTAAATTACATTTACCTCCATGGTTTTAAATTTTTAAATAAAATAAATTATTGTAGTAATGTGATGAATGAAAGGAATGGAATAAAAATGTATGAATGAAATATTTACTGCTTTTACATAGAGAGCCAGGTGATTCATATTTCAATGACGTCATTTGAATAAAATTCATTGTTTTCGATGAAGTTTTAAGTTTTCAAATATAATAAATTACTGTAGTATTGGGATAATTTTAAAAATATTACCGCTGAATGTATCGCATTTTAAATAAAATTGCATTGCAGTTGGAAAGTGTTTCATAATCAATGCTTTATGCATGATTGATCTTTCTTGTTTTTAACACGTTCCAACAAAGTTGAAAAGTGTTTATGACTTTGTTTATTCATTCTGTCTGTTTGTCTGTCCGTTAGCACGATAACTGCCGTAAAAATGGCTTAATCAAAATAAAATTTTAGTATGTTGTTTAGACGGTCTGTAGGACCTATGGGAATATAAATTAATAGTATCACCCAATTAGTTTTGGATTGAACCCGGGTTGAAAAAATGAAATACATTGAGCCCTATGGGACCTAATTTTTCAACCATTTTTTAAGCGGATTTAAAATTCACAAATTGCTTCGAAAATTTTAGGTAATATTCAAATTATCCCATAAAATATATAAAAAAAAATCAGCAAAATATATTTAGTAGTTTTTAAAATAAAAATTAAAATAATAATTACACCTCTTATATGAAGCGATCACGCGACCATTATATGAAGAGATCACGTGACCCACTTCAAAATGAAATATGGCATCCATCTTGTCTCAAAATCGGGATTTTTAAAGTTCTTTTTAATTCATATTGAGTGTTGTATCCGTCCTAAAACCGCTTTATTTTTGCTTAAATTCTGTGCATCTATATACTGAAACAAAGCAATTACAATATATTTGAGCTTAAATGATCATCCAAATCTGATCATTTCTACAACGAAGCCTATTTTTCACTTCTGTAAAATGTAAACAGCAAAACATGTAGAATGAGTTGTATAAGAATTGCTGCATTTCTTTAACGCAAAATTATTTAGCTCATGGAGTTTGCATAGCTGATATGAATGAAATATTCATTGATTTTACAGAGAGAAGGACGATTTTTTTCAATGAAGTTTTAATCATAGAGTTTAATTACTTGTGTCTCCATGGTCTTAAGTTTTTAAATAAAATAAATTGTTATAGTATTGTGATGAATGAAATGAATGGGGAAATGTTTATGAATGAAATGCTGCTTTTATCCAGAGCCAGGCGTGTTATATTTCGATGGCGTCATTTGAATAAATTTCAGTTGTTTTTGATGAAGTTTTCAAATATAATAAATTATTGTACTATTATGATAATGTTAAAAACATTACCGAGGAGCCAGGCGATTTATATTTAATTGACGTCATTTGAATGAAGTTCATTTTTTTCGATGAACTTTTAAGTTTTCAACTATAATAAATTAATGTAGTATTGTGATAATTTTTAAAATATTACCCTGGAATGTATCGCATTTTAGAGATGTTTAAATGAAATTGCATTAAAGTTGGAAAGTATTTCATAATCAATGCTTTATGCATGATTGATCTTTCTTGTTAAATATTTGTAAAATATTTTGTATGGTCGCGCATCATTCGAAGGTGCTCCAAATACCTTCGTCTTAAATGTTAAGCATCCATATAAGCCCTTCTCTCACCTCTCACATTCTTGTGAATACATTCTATTGTAAGTTTTCGAGAGTGCTGATTATTTTTTAATATGTTCCTAGAAATATGTTCCTAGAGAAAAATAACTGGAGTGTTGGAGTGTGACTCAACTTGACTTTAGCATACCAGAATCCATTTTTAGTAGCTTTTTTTTTCAAAGTTTACGAGAAATTTTTTGAAAAATCGGTATCTTGAATCCAAATGATTACAATTATAGCATGTTACCCTTCACTTTAAAGGGCTTGAAAAAATCTTTCGATTGGTATCATGCTTGATAATGTACTCCCGGGGAAGGGGAACCCCCCCCCCCCCTCCCTCTTTCGAGGAGGGGTAATGACGTCACGAACAACAAAATTGTATCGCGGCTATTTTTCACAATAATTGAAACTATTAAATCTCGTGATCATTGAGCTATAAATAAACTATTATATGCATGGTTATGTTCAATTTTGTCATATGTTACCATGTTAAAAATATATATAAAATTTCAAATAAATTTCGAAGTGCTCGTTTGAATTTAAAAAGATTCTATCTAGCTCTAGAATTGTTGGTAACAAAGCCGGATATAAGGTTTCGTGAAATTCCACTAAGATTTGTGGCCTCTATCGCTTACGCAAGAAATCGACCACAGACATACATACATACAGACAGACGGACATCAGTCCAAAAATAGACAAAACGTGTTCAGGAGGTCTTAAAACATATATTGGCATCAAAATCTCGAATTTAAAATTTTTTGTGAAAACTATTCTTCCTCTATGTCATATTACATGGCCAAAAATTGCCAAAAATTTCGTAGCACAGCCAGTTCATTTTTCTGGAAACATTTAAAAAATGTTCAGCACTCTCTAAGACATACTATAAATAGTTTTCTTAAGGATCCGACAGAAGGACCCGTATTTGGAGCCCCATTCTTTCCGGATTATATTATGACGATATTTAAAGGGCTTTTGAAGGAATTAATCCTCTAAACTCTTTTGTAAAATGTCTATAAATGTGGATTTTCTTAAAAAAAGATAGTTCTTGAAAAAGCACTGAAGCACCGGCTAATTCCGATATATCTAGAGGTGGCGGGAAAAAGCACATCAAAGTCAAAAGTTAAAAATTCCAATTTTTTTTTATAACATATTTGATTTAAGAAATTTATGATTTTTGTTGTGGGGAAAGCACATAAGTCAGTTAGGCTTCTAAGATGTTTAAAAAAAAAAATCGAATACGTCCCAAAGATATCTTTGTACATAATTTGCAGTATCAAGCCAGAAAATCCAGTTCCAATTGCGCTTGAGTGAAAACACCAGTCGTTTTAAATGCTGTATAATGTGCCATTCTGATGCAAGTTGTATGAGCCCTATAACTTCATTAGCGCTAAACAGTTTAATCATTTGCACAACTTTTAAAATAACCTTCTCAGGCCAAGTTTCGCGACTGTAGCTCAAATGTTTATAGGTGCAAATATTTTTTTGCAGCAGAGTGTATTTTAAAAAATAACAAAATATCTGAGAAATTGCTGTGTATTTAATTCTGAATAATCATTTCCCCGATTTCTAATGTAATATTATTATAAAAAAAATTAAATATTTACTTTGTTTTGAAAAAAAGTCCGGCGTCTAATATTTTATAAAAAATACTAAAAACCGCGAATAATTCAGAAATGGTTCATTTTAACAGCTTCAAATGGTTTCATTTGCTTCTTGGGGCCAAAATCTCTTCGCTCTCAAGGGACTCGTACGCTAAGCTGTTCTGTATGGACAAGCCTTAAAGAGCATCAAAAGAAATTCTGGACCCTTTGCCAAGGATTCAAGGTCTGACGAAAGATTTCAAGGACTTGATGACCCCGATACCTTTTTACCGTTGCAGCAAACAAGTGCAGATCGGCGCGTTATTACAAAGAAAATCCAGCTCATATCATAATCCAGCTCATGATTGAATCTTCCCATCTAGTGATTAAGACACGGGGATTACACTCGGAGGATCTGAGTTCGATTCCCGCTCTTCTCATGCTTACGAGTATGGGCACGCTAAATCGATGGGTCCGAAAGTACTTCCGAGGGGGTTGGTGGTATGGGAAAGATTGCACGGTTCCTGTGAATGTCGCTCCCACTAGGTTCCTGGCTTAAATGGGTGGTTGTGTCCCGGCCGTTCAAGTAGATCGGACCGTCTGGGTCGAAAGAAAGAAAATAAGAAATACTAAAAGAAGACATAAATATTTATACTTTGCCGTCTTATTTTATAACTCTCAGAACTCGCAGTCTGCGACCGTGAATTCAACCTTTTGTAATATAAAAGAATCTTGTAGGGAATGACCCAGTAATTTTAGTTTGTGGGCTTTTATCGCATCGCATATGCCTTTAAGGAAATTTGATTTCCCCTGCTTTTGTTTAAATATATCTCAATTTTATTCAAAATATTCTTGAATCAAATGGTGTCGCATCGCTAATAATTCCTCATCGCAATCCTGAAAATTTCAAAACATTAATTTCATTACGTACTCAGTGTCCTTTGCTTATACAGGACTCTTGGTAAAATCCTTAAGCACCCCAAACACTTGTAAAGAACCTTGCTGCCCCACCCGGGAATCGAACCCTGGATCTTCGAACTGGCCAGCCGACTCTCTACCGTTGAGCTACTGGGACGAAATTGCAAGCTCTTATTGTCAAAGTGGACTCTGCACACTTTGAAAGGAGAGGTCTATGAGTGTACACATTATGAGTGTACACATTATGAGTGTGCACATTATGAGTGTACACATTACTATAATGAGTAAAGTGACCATGCTTGATCGAATAAAATTTAGAGTCCCCTAGCGAAGAATTAAAACATGTGCAATACGAACTCGACAACAAGGCGAGATAGACGTAAAAAACCAATTACAAAGTTGTAGAGCATTGTCTAATGCGTAGTAACCAACACGAGGAATGAGCGAGACAAGTACATGAAAGGCAATAGATACCTGTCAATAAGTTGTATTATCAGGGAACACGGCAACACCTGCAATGCTTGTCAAAGTACGCTGTTATATTCTTTCTGGAATTCAAATATGCAATATCTGCATATAGCATTGAAGACTCTAACGGACACGTTTTATATCAGCCATCAAGTGGCTGTTTTCGACCCTGTGCCTCAGAAACTAAAGAGAGTATAATATTGAATTTTCTGGCAGGCATGCATGATGAGACATTTTGTACAGGCTGTATATTAGATTCCTGTGCATGTAATTTTTGCTTATTTTAGCATTCCTGAATAAGGCAGTCATCCGCCAATAACTATATATTGTGTCATAACTATATATTGCGCCATTCCTACTCATTAGACAATGCTTTGTAACTTTGCAATTGGATTAATAAAAGAAAATGTTTGTCTGTACATATGTGTCTCGGAAGCTTTAGACGGAGGCAAAATTCGATACAGAGGTATTTTAGGTCCCCGGGCGACACGGCTCGGCGATATTTTATAAATTTGTTTCCAATGAGATATTGGTCCTTTTTGTGGATTGTTTTCTTCAGCCCCCCCCCCCCCCCCTTCTCTTTAGAGCAGTCAAGACAATCAACATTAGGGGTGGAACAGTCCAGTGGTTAACGCGCGAGGATTGCACTCGAACGACCAGAGTTCTTTTCCCGGCTCTGTCCCCGCGTTTACGCGGAGTACGGGCACATTAAATATGTGGGTCCGTTAGTCCTTTCGAGAGGTTGGTGGTAGGGGAATTAGGGTACTGTCCCTGTGGATGTCGCCCCACTGGGGGCCGGTCTACTTTGGGTGGTGCTTCACAGTCGTCCAAACAGATGCTTCACAACTTCGGGTAGGGGCGCGGTAGCCCATTGGTTAGCGCGCTGGAGTTGCACTCGGTAGGCCCGGGTTCGATTCCAGCCACTGCCAAAACTGCCGCCGTGTTCATGCGGAGTACGATCACGTTAAACATGTGGGTCCGAAAGTCCTTCCGAGAGGTTGGTGGTAGGGGAAGGAGGGTACGGTCCCTGTGGATGCCTCCCCCACTGGGTTCCGGTCTAAATTGGGTGGCACATCCCGACCGTCCAAACAGTTACCTTACACCTTTCTGGTAGGTCGGACGGTCTGGGTTTCAACAACAACAACTTCGGGTAGGTCGGACGACCTGGATTGAAGAAGTAGACAATCAACATATCGAATTGTAACGGTGTGTCGTTAGCATGTGCTCTGCAGAAGTTAGCATGTGCTCTGCAGTCGTTAGCATGTGCTCTGCTTTTCAGTGTCATCTTTTGAGAAAATGAAGAAATTTGAGAGATTTTGACCTGTGATCAGTGTACATTAAAATTTCAAATTTCAAATTTTGTAATTTGTCTTCCAACAGGCGCTGCATGATAATCAGCATACCAAATTCCAACTGTCTCACTTAAACAGATTTCCTGTGGAAATTTAAGGAATAGTGACATTTTTTGAGAAAATGCAAATATTAAGCAGCCATTAAGATATTTTAAAATTTGAAAAGTTTAAGTGTACTTTTTCCTCCAGTTAAGTGTAATTTTTCCTCTATCATTGCAGGACACTTAGCATACCGAATTTAAACTGTGTATCTCAAACAGATTTTCTGCAGAATTTTGATTATAAGTCACTCATTTTAGGAGGAAAAGGATAAATACTGATGTGCGAGATTTAAAATAGTCATTATGGTTATTTTAAAATTTGATAAGTGAGAAATTTTCTGTTTTTCCTTTAGAGTAGCAGTGGAATACTCAACATGACAAATATTAAACTTCTAACTTTGTCAGTGTCGACTTTAGAACTTAGGTGCAAAAACGGAAATTTCATAGCAAAACAAAATGTACTGTTTTTGACGCATTGATACAGAAAATTGGTTGGGGCAAAATAAACCTAATTGATAACGACTTGTCTCATCATGCATGCCTGCCAGAAAATTCAATATTATACTCTCTTTAGTTTCTGAGGCACAGGGTCGAAAACAGCCACTTGATGGCTGGTATAAAACGTGTCCGTTAGAGTCTTTAATGCTATATGCTAGATTTTTAAACAGAATTTTGCTGGCGTTCCGCCGCTCACTTTAATTCCAAATTTATATGCGCCATAATATTTGCTGCTCATTAAAATTTGACGCCGCAGATTAGGGCCTATTGGAAAGTTCAGCCCTTTATATAATCTATATTTCTAAGGAGTTAATTGAATGCATACTGCTGCGTCATAGGGAATTTGGAAATATTGTTGAATATTTACAAAATATTTGTTAAGTTAAAGGTTGGTTCATAGTTGATCGATAATTGGTTCCCAACTGTAGATAATATAAAAATTGATTTAGTTAAAAAAAATTATTCTTTATTATTTCTGTGGATTGTTTCAAAAGTGGCGATATGTTAAAGAGTTTCACGAGCTTTTTAGAAAAGCGAAAATGCGAATGTCAGATTATTTTGAGCAAAGTTGTTGTACTCTATAGTTTCCCATAGATGACAGCACTAGCATTTTGCGTTTCCAATTATTGCATTTTGAAACAATTCAACTTCTTAAGCATTTTGGAAAAAACACATAAAGAATACTGTAATTATTATTTTATTTTTATTACATTCACGATATAAATATTCTTAAGTGTATTATTAAATTTTAATAAATATACTTTTAATCGTATATCTCATTACTTTTATATGAATTTTGTTCCTTCGAAACTCTACAGATGGCAGCACTAAACATGAATTTAAAGAGGCCCTTTATAGAGAAAGAGGTCTTGGAAAAGGAATTGTATGAATTTGCATTATTTTCTTGTATGTAACTCACAAAATCAAAATGCTGCAAAATACGTGAGATATAATAATATAATATACATATGCATTTTGTGAAATAAAGGTGGGAAAACTGTCAAGGACAAAAAATTTGAATTTTCAAATGTATTCCACATCTGATTGACATTCCAAGTTAATTTTTTTAACATGTTTGTGTGGAAGACTCAGGTCACCCGACTCACCCTAGGGTATGAGCAGCAAGATGAGTGGCCGGTAACATGTTTGTGTAATAAAATTCCTCCAAATATGTTTGCTGCAAAAAGTTTGCAATTTTCCTTTTTTTCAATGCGTCTTTTAAAGAAAATTCTCTTTAATTATATAAATTTTCTATGCGAAGCAATAAAATTGGATCACCAGAAACAGAAATTTCTCAAAAATGTTTCTGTCTTTCTTTTCAAAATGCGAAAATGATCATTTTTTCCTCTCTTTTTGCCAAAAATTTCGATTACGGACTATAGTATACCATAAGATTTTCGAACATAGTTGAATTATATGAAATTTGACTGCTCTCTACGTGTGTGTCTGACTGTCTGTGGGCAAGATACATGTCAAGCAAATTGATAAAATCGAATAAAATTTTGCTAGCACTTGTCCTAAGGTAACTTCCTTTTTAGGACACGCCCGGTAAGAGCGCGAAAAAGAATAAGGCCGTGTTTTTAAATAATAACATTAATTTATTTACAATATTTAAATCTATGTACAAATACCATAATACACAAAATGCTCCTCTTAACATGAATGTATTGATCATCCATTCTAATACCAATTTAAAATAAACAATGGTAAGGAGTCTCCTAGACTAATTGAACAGATGGTAAGCTATCATGAAAAACACCTGGCTTTTACTAGTAAATAATTTATTTGAAGTTAACAAGTAGATATTAAATTGGCGTTAATTAGTAGTTATTTAATTGGAGAGGGAGAGAGAGAGATAAAAGATACAAATCAGGCACAGGCCCTTAAATGTGCAACTCACCAACATCACTTGCAATTATACAGCTTCTCTCTTTTCAGAGTACCATGATGGGGAGCAGTCTTTTCTTTATCACCACCCAGTTCCTTCTCCTCGCTCCTTTTCCAAATTTCTGAAAACTCTCTCTCTCCAAGATTTTAAAACACGCCCCTGAGGCGCACACAACTATCTCATTGGATTCAGGGTCTTAACCCCTTGACCCCAAAGCATCGCCATTGGCTTTAGGCCTTCCAGAAACAAAAAGCCCCTTCTCAAGCCCCTGCGAAACTGATATGCTTTCGGCCACTAATTCAAAACCGGCCGAAAACCCTATGATCCGTCCAAAAACGGACAAACGTTAAACCCTTCGGTGAAAATGATATCTAAAGAAAACTAACCTACATCCTGTTTACTATTCCGAGGAGAGCAGCTGGTCAAACGAAAAGACTGACCCCCAAAATAAATAAGTAAACTCTAGATCGCAACCCCGAAAATATTGGATCATGGGTTTACCATGCGACAATATACCTCCATTTCCCCATTAAAAAAAAATTCCAAAATCCAAAAATTAAAATTTCAAAATCCAAAAATTAAAATTTCAAAAATTTCAAAAATTTTACCATCAAAAATAATAAGCAAATTAAAATATGCTGAGGCGCAATACGCCTTCCCAAAATTACCTCCATTTCCCCATTAAAACATCAAAAATTTTAAAATTTTAAAATTAAAAAAAAAATCAAAATTTAAAAAAATTACAATACAACCAAAACAGTAAAGAACATCAAAATGTGCTGGAGTGCAATCTGCTTTTCTTCCAGCCACGAAGAACCAAACTCTGAAAACAGAAGTTTCCTTCTATACGGTATAATAAAACACAAAGTAAAATATCATATTGCATATAAAAAAACCAAATATCAATATAAACACAATAAAATAAAAATATAAAACAAATTGGTGAATTCAGGACAACAAATCAGAAAGTCTGTTGTTTGTGTTGCACTTGCTGTAAAAGTCACTCAAACTAAAATGGTTTCTTATTGAATGTTTTTAGTTGTTCAAAAAACTTTGAATATTTGTCCACCTCGAGGGACAATCATTGGGAACAGGTATCCCTGAATACTGTTCACTATGTGGTGCATCTTGTTGTCCACGTCTTCATTTGAAATTTTTCATAGTACCTGTATACGTTCATTGTTTATGATAAGTGTTTATGGAATAATCACTGTGGAGAAAGTTTATCACCACAAGTTGTTGTTGATTGACAGCATTGATGAGGAGTGTCTATTCTGTGCAAACCCCATAAACACATAGTAAAATATTGAACACAATGTCCGATGTCTGGCCGTAAGAAAACACCATGATTGGAATCTTGAACCGTTTGCACTGTAAACAAATAAACACAAAGTTTGATTTGTGCCAGCAATAAAAATAACTGGCATCTGTAACAGTTTGTCTTGTAGAAAACTGGAACGTGGAACTGTATGCATTGTAAAAAGTAGAGCAGAAAACCATCTGTACTGTAGAAATGACAGGAACGTGAAAATGTATGCCTTGAAAAAAAAAGGTAGAGCAGAAAACCATCTGTACGGTAGAAATCACAGGAACGTGTAATTGCCTGTTCTGTATACAATGTCTGACACTTGTAAATTGTTTATAACGAAAGGCATGTCTGTGGCTATAAATGTTTATACGCCTTGTACTTGGCATTAACATAGACAGTTCTTTCGTGTGGTCTCGTGCTCTTGTGCATACCGTACGTAGAAGAAAAAAACAGCCGTGGAATCTTCTGCACCCCATCCGTAGAGGAAAACCAACACAGTAATTGGCTCTGTGGTGATCTGTACGACATATTACAATGCCGTATTCAGTCATCGAAGATTTTTTTATAGAGTTGGCATGTGCCAGCATCCGGTCACCTGTTGACCCGAAAACTGAAAACTGTTCAATTGCATAGGCGCCGACTCCGGGGGGGCACAGGGGCACGAGCCCCCTCTGGGAAATTTCAAGATTTTTTTTCTAACTTCATATTTTACTAAACACCAGAAAATTAAATTTTTTAAACATAAAAATAATTGAAAGAAAATCCCATCAAGATAAATGTCACATTTCAGTCTAGTCTTGTTCACATCTTCCTTATCATAGAGCCGTAAACTATCTCGCTCACAAACCAAGCTCCTCTTTACTCCCAGGAAACATGTTTTCGTTAATGACAAAAACAACTGGTTAGCAGAACTTTTTCGACTGGCCACCTAATTCAAAGAGAAACAGAATCGTTACATATCATAAGAACTGTTTTTGACTTTATTGTTTTGCAACTTTATCATATTTTATCCTCAGTGAGTGTGGGGCAGGCCTGGATACTAGCTCCGAGATTGGCCCAGGAAAAACAGGCCATGATCGCCCCTTTAGGTCCATCGTAAACATTAAGAAAAATATTAAATGCAATGGCCTCGACCCATCTGGAAATCTCTAGAGAGATCCCACCGACCACATTTGGGTCTGGTGTGGGTAAGCAACAATATCCTGAAGAGTATAATGTGATGGATTCTTGCTAGGGGGACTACAAACATTACCTCTATCGGTGGCAACGCTACAAGGCACTAGTAGCCATCCCTCCCTTTACTTTCAACCCCTAATTGCTCCTCGAAGGGAGAAAATGCAATGCGTAGACGATATCATCTGGTACGTCAAAAAGAGAGTGAGTTCAGGAGTCCAAGAGCTCAAGTTTTACAAGTGGTAAACTAGAGTGGGGCATGCCTAAAAAGTTTAAAAATATTTATCGTACAATAAATAAAACTGCTGATTTCGTTCTTTCGACCCAGCCCGTCCGACCTATCCGAAGGTGTAAGATATATATTTAGACCGACGGGACAGTGCCATCTAATTTAGACTGGAGCCCCGTGGGGGGGAGGGCGACATCCACAGGGACTACCCTCTTTCCCTTGCTACCAACCGCTCGGAAGGACTTTCAAACCCACAAATTTAACATGCTCGCACACGGGGACAGGTTAGACAAAGCCGGAAATCGAACTCGGGTCGTCCGAGTACAATCCCCGTGACTTAACCACTCGGTTATCCCACTCCAAAACTGATGCTTGTAAGACAATAACTTACAAAACTTCCTTGAGAAAGGCATACATATGTCAGTTAGGTGACTACAGTTGCTTCGATGGCATTATTAGTCCCCTTTTTCAGGTCAAAATAACAGTATGCAACCACTACTGACGTTCGTTTGGCATTTCGCTCTTTGTGGTTGTTAAGGGCGCATGCCCTCGAAACAATTGTAGTCATCTAACTGAGATATATGCTTGCTTTTTTCAAGGAGGTCTTGTAAGTTGTTATAACTTTATCGACTTTGTGAATCTTTTGTACAACTTTATCGGATTGTGCCTCCCCTGAGATTTTGAAAACTCGGCGCCTATGTTCAATTGTATAGGTGTAGCACCTTCCGTGCGCATCACCTTGGAGTTTTCGTGTTGTGCTATTTTCAGCAAACTGCTTCAACACAATTATGAATAATTTATATATAAACATACAAAAATTATACCAACTGGCCTTAGTGACGGCAAAGTTACCACCAAAAGACCCAGCCTATATGCACTTTATTCTTCTCTCCCTCCGAGAACAAAACATTTTAAAATAAATTACAAAATTTTCTAACTGCATAAACATGCAAGTAAAAAAATGTATAAAATTTTACTCTCTTAGCTATAAAAAACTTTACTGCTTTACATATAACAAAACTTAATTGCCAAGGGCAACTTTACGTTAAATAACATGTTTCATATATCATGAAATCCAAAACACAAAACCATAAAATATCACACAAATTTCCATAATTAAATTACATCATCTAAACTAAAATATTTCTATCCAAAGAAAAAAATCAAAATCATCCAACATATTAAAATACCTCATTAATTGCAAGTTACAGAAAATTATACATTTCCTGCCAAAAATGAATGTTTCAAACCCATTCGAAAATTTTACATGTACCTATGTCTAACCCGTCGCTTAATACTTGACTTTATCTCATATTTACAGTGTCTTACTGCATAAAAAAAACTCTTTTTTTTTCTATTTTTTTTTTATTTATTCTCTAGTTTATATATCTCCCAAACGTGTACCTTTCAGAAAATAAAACCACACCTCGCAAAATTTTGCCTGAAATACGAAACTAAACCCCACTTACTTTCGAAGGGAAAATTTACCCTAGGTGCTAATATTTTGTTTCATTAAGCAAAATCATCTTATTCACTTATTTCCTCACTTCCTTTATTTTCTTTACAAAAAGGGTTTTATCACACTTTTTATTAATACTTTCACAACTTTATGCATTAAGACTTATTTTCCTTAAATACACTAGCCTTATGCTACACATTAAAATATAAATTTTCCCCTTTTATAAAAATGAAATACCATTCACCTACATTTTATATCTTATCAATTTTATATATCATGAAAATACCACTATAATTCTAACCACACTATATCCTAGCATATTATTTACTGCAAAAAAACATATTTAACCATGACATTTTATGTAGGTAAAGAGATAACACCCTAACAATAAAACCAAAACACCAGAGAAAACACCATATATATTTTCTTTTCTTTTCTTTTTAGAAACACTACTTAAAGAAATGCTAAATTAGTGATATTATCATCCAACTGCCTTCTCCCAAAACTACATTTTATAACCTTTTATGTTCCAATGCTATGTTAGCGTTCAACATACCCGAAAGAAAAAAATTTTTACAAATCTCACCTTTCTTTCCTAAACTACCCACAGAAACTAAAAAAAAATCTCCATGCGTTCAGAAATTATGCTGGAAACTGTCACTTACCCTACTACGTGTAACGATTTAAGAAAATTATTGTATCCTTAAATTGATTCCCTTTTGAGCCCCGTCAATACCTAACAAACATATCATATATTCCATTCCGAAATATTTATTCAATTATGTGTGTTTTTAACAAAAGTAAAATATAAGGGAATGTAGGAAAGTACCCTTTACAGACGATAAAATTATTGAATAAAAAGTTAAGAGATACAAAAATAAATGAAAATACTTTTTGTTTATTTATTTATTTTTTTAAATAAATCCTTTCAACGTTATGTGTCTTCAGAAGATGAATGAGACCCTTTGTTGATCACTCAAACAGTTTGATCCAATCCCCAATGTATAGAAATATATACTCTAAATCCCAAACATCACACAATTCTGCCCGCAGAAAAATATGTGCCTAAGGCTAAATAATATATCCTACCAACAATTGTTAAAAAGGCTTATTTATTTATTTATTTATTTATTTATTTATTTATTAAACTTAAAAATGTACTATTTTTGTTGTTTGTTCTTTGTCTGTTACCTTTGTCACTTTATTAGACTTCCCTTGTAAACAAAAATTTCCTTAGTAGTTAAAATTTAGTTTCCATTTCGGTTACAAATTGAAATAATATAATATCTATTTATTTTCATTATTTATTATTATTTTTTTTTATAATTACCTTTTAGCGAAAAATAATATACTTATTATTTTATGTATTTTAATTCCCAATAACCTAACTAACTCTCTCCAACTGCAACAATGCCCCGCCATTCTATTACCCCCTGGTAACTTAAGCTTTCTCTGCCCAAAAGAAAAAACAAAACAAAGGAGTCTCTCTACTTGTCCACTCTCCTTTGAAAATTTATGTTTTCCTCGATTAGCTCCTCCAATATCCCGTACAATATATCTGCTAAAACTCCTCCTCCTTTCTTTGTAAACATTCTGTGTGTTTTGCGCTTTCACAGTGAAAATGACTCTCTTTTTGGAGTGTGGAAGAAACCCCCATCGCGACGTATCAAATTTCAACCTTGTGGTCAAATAGAAGAAAGTTGCCCCCTTTGAAAACATCTGTGTTGTGTGAACAAGAAACTGTGGCCTGTACGAAAACTTTGGAGATTCCTGTGTTTGCCATAAAATTAGAACCGTCAAAGTTAATTGAGATAAAAATTGAAAAAAAGAATTATGTTGCCTTTAAAAATTTCGATTATCCAACCAACTCACATTCTAAAATTTATTTTCAGAACCATTTGTAAAAAATTTGTAAACTCGTACACATAACATATAAAAGGTTTATTAATATCTCACTTTACTTCTAATTTCAGCAAAAAAAAATTTTGTTCTAAAACTAAAAAATCTGATGTGGGCAGCACATGACTTTCCCTGGAGACTTCTATTCACGTTCTCTTTATTTTAATTACATTTAATTCACTTTTAATTCAATTTTCGTTCGCATTTGATAACTGGGCTTCTTTTCAAAGGGGTCGTAGAAAAAATACGAAAAAACTAAAATATCTCGAGAACGGCTACTCCCAGTCCCGAGTTGGTCTTATTCTTTTCTTCGTTAAAAATTACGTATTAAACAAGCATTTCCTGGATATATTTGAGCATACGTAGATTTTTATTTAAGATTTTGAGGATTTTTGCGGGCCATTTTGCAAAAAAAGGCAGGTTCTTTTTTTCCGAATCATACCAAAATCTAATCAGCACCAGGGTATCCCACAAGTGACTTTTCTACCAAATTTTGTTTAATTCGGTCCATTAGTTTTTCAGCTAAAGTGGATACAAAATTTTGCGGGCCATTTCGCAAAAAAAGGCATGTTCTTTTATCCCAAATCGTACCCAAAACTAATCAGCACCAGATTCGCCCACAAGTGACTTACCTACCAAATTTTATGAAATTCGATCAACTATAGAGTGGATAGAAAATCTGCACAGACAGACACACACACAGACGTCACGCTAAAAATAGTTTTTTCGTATTCTAGAGTTCTCGAAACGTGTAGATCCGTCGAAAACTCGAGTTGCGATTTTCGGCATGATTCCAATACTTTCCCTATACATTACCATGTATTGCAGGGAAAGTAAAAAAAATATATAACATCTGATTTTATCCTTTTTTTGCAATTCTAAACTAAATTATAGCTTTCAAGGGATTCCTGGCTATTTTTTATTTTTATTTTTTTCATAGTGAAAACTAAAATAGTTTCAAGTTTCAGTTTTTCTCGTAACTTGAACGGTCTAGTGGTTAGAGTCGGGCAACGAACTCCCGGAACTGTTGATTGTGAGTTCTGTCCTCACATCAAGTGCCCTCCTTATTCGATTGCAGTTTTAAATATTAAATAAACATTCTTGCCATCGTAATATATTTTGTGGATTCTACCCCAAATTTATTCTAATTGCTAATCTAGTGGAAGCTTTATATAATTAAAATAAAATAAAACTGCAGCGCCATTCGTGGCGCAGCGGTAAAGTGCACAGTAACAGCTTGAAGTCGACGTTTTTTTGTTGAGGGTTCTGTCCCCCGCAAATTTTAGCCACGTTTTTAAAATGTTAAGCTAAAATATATCAAAATCAAAGCTCAGGTCGTCGCCCTCTTGGCCGAGAGGCTTGGGGCGTCAAGTTGCGGGGCCTTAGGCGCGGGGTTCGACTGCAGCTTGGGTATAAACGATGTTAAAGAGTTGCGGGTATTATCGCGTTTCGACTGGTTTGAAGTTGGGCTAGGTGGCAGATTGGGGTTTTTATTAAATCGGTCTTCTTAGTTCAAAACTTTCTTATATTTCTACACTTAACTTTCTAAATTTCTTACTAACTTATCTGCACGAGATGGCGGACGAGCGGTGATGAGCTCCACCGTCGCTGGTGGGGTTTCTCTTCGGGCCTGCTGGCTTCGGTGTCGAGTTCACCACCCTTCCTCGTCCAAAGTTCGTGCAGGGATTGTTTTGCACCACGTGACACCTGCTAAGGAAGTCCTAAAATGTTTCGCATTTTTGAAACCAACGCATCTCTTTTTTTCTATGTATTTTAGTCTACGAATCATTCGACCGAAAGTGACGCCATCACTTCCGGTACGTCATTTCCGGTTAAGTATGAAGTTAATAAAAAGTCAGAAATGCGTTTCTATAATATCATGTACCACTTTCAGAGAAAATGTTTGGTTCAGAAGCGTCTCCATGTAAGTGGATGGGCTCGAACTTACAACCACTGGAATTGGAAACATACAACATGACCACTGAGCCAGCCTTCTCACATGTCAAATATCCTAATTAATCTATTTAAATTTAACGGAGAGACTAATCAGAAACAGAACAGGTACCAAAACGACTCAAATCGCTTTTTTTCCCGCAAGTTGATGGACTCGAACCCACAGCCTCCGGAATTGGAGGAAGGTAGCATGACCACTGAGCCAGCCCGCTCACATACCGAAGATCTTAATTAATCTTTTTAACTTTAACGGGGAGACTATTCAGAAAAAGGACAAATACCAAAATGACTCAACTCGCTATGATTCATGCGAGTTGATGGACTAGAACTTACAACCTCCGGAATTGAAGGAAGGTAACATGACCACTGAGCCAGCCAGTTGACATGCCGAAGATCATATTTAATCGTTTAAATTTATCGGAGAGAGTAATCAGCAGAAAAAGCACATATTCCAAAAGGACTCAACTCGCTGTGTTTCATGCGAGTTGTTGGACTTGAATCCACAGTCTCGGGAATTGGAGAAACGCAGGACCGCTGAACCAGCCCGCTCACATACCGGAGATCCTAATTAATCTAATTAAATTTAACGGAGAGACTAATCAGAAAAAGCACAGATACCAAAATGACTCAACTCGCTATGTTTCATGCGAGTTGATGGACTAGAACTTACAACTTCCGGAATTGGAGGAAGGTAACATGACCACTGAGCCAGCCCACTCATATACCGAAGGTCTTAATTAATCTTTTTAAATTTAACTTAGAGACTATTCAGAAAAAGGACAGATACCAAAAGGACACAACTCGCTATGCTTTATGCGAGTTAGTAGACTAGAACCTACAACCTCTGGAATTATAGGAAGGTAACATGACCACTGAGCCAGCTCGTTCACATACAGAAAATCATATTTAATCTTTTCAAATTTAACGGAGAGACTAATAAAAAAAAAAGCACAGATACCTGAATGACTCAACTCGCTATGCTTCATGCGAGTTGATGGACTAGAACTTACAACCTCTGGAATTGGAGGAAAGTTACATGACCACAGAGCCAGCCTACTCACATAGCGAAGATCTTAATTAATCTTTTTAAATTTAACGGAGAGACGACTATTCAGAAAAAGGTCAGATACCAAAAGGACTCAACTCGCTATGCTTCATGCGAGTTAATTGACTAGGACCTACAACCACTGGAATTACAGGAAGGTAACATGGCCACTGAGCCAGCACGTTCACATACAGAAAATCATATTTAATATTTTTAAATTTAACGGAGAGACTAATAAAAAAAGCACAGATACCAAAAAGACTCAACTCGCTATGTTTCATGCGTGTTGATGGACTAGAACTTACAACTTCCGGAATTGGAGGAAGGTAACATGACCACTGGGCCAGCCCACTCACATAGCGAAGATCTTAATTAATCTTTTTAAATTTAACGGAGAGACTAATCAGAAAAAGCACAGATACCAAAATGACTCAACTCGCTATGATTCATGCGAGTTGATGGACTAGAACTTACAACCTCCGGAATTGGAGGAAGGTAACATGACCACTGAGCCAACCCGCTCACATACCGAAGATCTTAATTAATCTTTTTAAATTTAATGGAGAGACTATTGAGAAAAAGGACAGATACCAAAATGACTCAACTCGCTATGCTTCATGCGAGTTGATGGACTAGAACTTACAACCTCCGGAATTGGAGGAAGGTAACATGAGCACTGAGCCTGCCCACTCACATAGCGAAGATCTTAATTAATCTTTTTAAATTCAACGGAGAGATTATTCTGAAAAAGGACACATACCAAAATGACTCAACTCGCTATGCTTCATGCGAGTTAATAGACTAGAACCTACAACCTCTGGAATTATAGGAAGGTAACATGACCACTAAGCCAGCCCGCTCACATACAGAAAATCGTATTTAATCTTTTTAAATTTAACGGAGACTAATAAAAAAAAAGCACAGATGCCAAAATGACTCAACTCGCTATGCTTCATGCGTGTTGATGGACTAGAACTTAAAACCTCTGGAATTGGAGGAAGGTAACATGACCACTGAGTCAGCCCACTCACATGCCGAAGATCTAAATTAATCTTTTTAAATTTAACATAGAGACTATTCAGAAAAAAGACTCAACTCGCTATGCTTCATGCTAATTAACAGACTAAAATCTACAACCTCTGGAATTATAGGAATGTAACATCACAACTGAGTCAGCCCGTTCACATACAGAAAATCATATTTAATCTTTTTAAATTTAACAGAGAGACTAATCAGAAAAAGCACAGATACCAAAATGACTCAACTCGCTATGCTTCATGCGAGTTAATAGACTAGAACTTACAACTTCCGGAATTGGAGGAAGGTAACATGACCACTGAGCCAGCCCACTCACATAGCGAAGAACTTAATTAATCTTTTTAAATTTAACGGAGAGACGACTATTCAGAAAAAGGTCAGATACCAAAAGGACTCAACTCGCTATGCTTCATGCGAGTTAATTGACTAGGACCTACAACCACTGGAATTACAGGAAGGTAACATGACCACTGAGCCAGCACGTTCACATACAGAAAATCATATTTAATATTTTTAAATTTAACGGAGAGACTAATAAAAAAAGCACAGATACCAAAAAG
The DNA here is from genome assembly GCA_951213105.1 of Amaurobius ferox. NCBI lineage: Eukaryota > Metazoa > Arthropoda > Arachnida > Araneae > Amaurobiidae > Amaurobius > Amaurobius ferox. The sequence goes on along the minus strand of OX578142.1, from coordinate 76,828,393 downwards.
ACTCAACTCGCTATGCTTCATGCAAGTTGATAGACTAGAACTTACAACCTCCGGAATTGAAGGAAGGTAACATGACCACTGAGCCAGCCAGTTGACATGCCGAAGATCATATTTAATCGTTTAAATTTATCGGAGAGAGTAATCAGCAGAAAAAGCACATATTCCAAAAGGACTCAACTCGCTGCGTTTCATGCGAGTTGTTGGACTTGAATCCACAGTCTCGGGAATTGGAGAAACGCAGGACCGCTGAACCAGCCCGCTCACATACCGGAGATCCTAATTAATCTAATTAAATTTAACGGAGAGACTAATCAGAAAAAGCACAGATACCAAAATGACTCAACTCGCTATGTTTCATGCGAGTTGATGGACTAGAACTTACAACTTCCGGAATTGGAGGAAGGTAACATGACCACTGAGCCAGCCCACTCATATACCGAAGGTCTTAATTAATCTTTTTAAATTTAACTTAGAGACTATTCAGAAAAAGGACAGATACCAAAAGGACACAACTCGCTATGCTTTATGCGAGTTAGTAGACTAGAACCTACAACCTCTGGAATTATAGGAAGGTAACATGACCACTGAGCCAGCTCGTTCACATACAGAAAATCATATTTAATCTTTTCAAATTTAACGGAGAGACTAATAAAAAAAAAGCACAGATACCTGAATGACTCAACTCGCTATGCTTCATGCGAGTTGATGGACTAGAACTTACAACCTCTGGAATTGGAGGAAAGTTACATGACCACAGAGCCAGCCTACTCACATAGCGAAGATCTTAATTAATCTTTTTAAATTTAACGGAGAGACGACTATTCAGAAAAAGGTCAGATACCAAAAGGACTCAACTCGCTATGCTTCATGCGAGTTAATTGACTAGGACCTACAACCACTGGAATTACAGGAAGGTAACATGGCCACTGAGCCAGCACGTTCACATACAGAAAATCATATTTAATATTTTTAAATTTAACGGAGAGACTAATAAAAAAAGCACAGATACCAAAAAGACTCAACTCGCTATGTTTCATGCGTGTTGATGGACTAGAACTTACAACTTCCGGAATTGGAGGAAGGTAACATGACCACTGAGCCAGCCCACTCACATACCGAAGGTCTTAATTAATCTTTTTAAATTTAACTTAGAGACTATTCAGAAAAAGGACAGATACCAAAAGGACACAACTCGCTATGCTTCATGCGAGTTAGTAGACTAGAACCTACAACCTCTGGAATTATAGGAAGGTAACATGACCACTGAGCCAGCTCGTTCACATACAGAAAATCATATTTAATCTTTTTAAATTTAACGGAGAGACTAATCAAAAAAAGCACAGATACCTGAATGACTCATCTCGCTATGCTTCATGCGAGTTGATGGACTAGAACTTACAACCTCTGGAATTGGAGGAAAGTTACATGACCACTGAGCCAGCCTACTCACATAGCGAAGATCTTAATTAATCTTTTTAAATTTAACGGAGAGACGACTATTCAGAAAAAGGTCAGATACCAAAAGGACTCAACTCGCTATGCTTCATGCGAGTTAATTGACTAGGACCTACAACCACTGGAATTACAGGAAGGTAACATGACCACTGAGCCAGCACGTTCACATACAAAAAATCATATTTAATATTTTTAAATTTAACGAAGAGACTAATAAAAAAAGCACAGATACCAAAAAGACTCAACTCGCTATGCTTCATGCAAGTTGATAGACTAGAACTTACAACCTCCGGAATTGAAGGAAGGTAACATGACCACTGAGCCAGCCAGTTGACATGCCGAAGATCATATTTAATCGTTTAAATTTATCGGAGAGAGTAATCAGCAGAAAAAGCACTGATTCCAAAAGGACTCAACTCGCTGTGTTTCATGCGAGTTGTTGGACTTGAATCCACAGTCTCGGGAATTGGAGAAACGCAGGACCGCTGAACCAGCCCGCTCACATACCGGAGATCCTAATTAATCTAATTAAATTTAACGGAGAGACTAATCAGAAAAGGCACAGATACCAAAAGGACTCAACTCGCTATGCTTCATGCGAGTTGATGGGCTAGAATTTACAACCTCCGGAATTGGAGGAAGGTAACATGACCACTGAGTCAGCCCGTTCACTTACAGAAAATCATATTTAATCTTTTTAACACTTTACAACAAAGTTGAAAAGTGTTTATGACTTTGTTCATTCTGTCTGTCTGTCTGTGCGTTAGCACGATAACTGCCGTAAAAATGACTTAATCAAAATGAAATTTTAGTATGTTGTTCAGACGGTCTGTAGAACCTATGGGAATATAAATGAATAATATTACCCAATTAGTTTTGGATTGAACCGTCACCTCCGAAAGCAGAGGCCGGAGCACTAATTTTTGACGTCTTGGCTTGTAGGCCCACTGCGAGTAGGTCTTCCAGATCGCGATCGAAGCTTTTGCTATTTGTTTCCCTTTTAATTCTCTGTTCGATGTAAAGGAATCATAATTTATCAGTAAATCAAATAATATTCATGAAATTTGGAAATATGTTCGATAATGTTCATTAAAATGGGTGATTTAAAATATTAATATTGCTGTACATTTCCTTAAAATAAAATATTTATAATGACTCATTCACTGTAGGAGCAAAGATGAAAGGATTCCATTCAGTTAGTGTTTTAATAAAAGTTTGAAAAAGAACCCTGTATATTTATTGCTTAATCAGGCATTTTATTTGAATAATTCTTCAGTACATTCAGCTAAAGTATGCGTGCTTACAGATAAAGTATGCAGAAACTAAAATGATTACTGAATACTATATCTTTAAATATCATAAGATAATCATTAAAAAGAAACTCAGAATTTAACTTTTAATATGCTTACGTGTTTATTTATTTTTATTTCATTTTATTTTATTCATTTTTTGTTGTTATAAATTGTAAAATGATTTAGAATTAAGATAAAATACTAGTTGAATGTCATTCATTAACCTATGCACTATAAATTGTAGAAGTTCAGGTTTTCTAATATAGCACATCTTATATTCCCTTTTTTACTACCAGACATTAACAAATTGTAAACAATTTTGCTTAATTATAGAGTTTGAAATACCTCAGGGGCTTTGAAAATTTAATAAAGCTGTATAATAAAACTTTTTGGTATTAATATTTCATTTACAATTCCATTGAAGTGAAAATGTAAGAAAGATTAAATTAGCTTTGTATTATTAAAATAACATTAACTATAATATAATGAAATATACAATGGTAACTTGAAATTGTAAGTTAGTTACTTTGCTTTTTTCCAAGTTATTTTAACAATTTTCAATAACATAATAACTCGCTACATAAAAAATAAAATGTGCCCAACCTAAACACAAATGACTTCCTAACCTATTCTTCTAAAATTTCAGCATGCCATAACAAATAATAAAAAATATACGTGCAATATATTAAGATACTATATCTTTTATATGCAATTACTTACTTATCAAACAGTTAAAATATGTTATTTGATGTGTGAAATATTCCATTTTACATTATTTTACTTTCATAACTTTAGTGTAGCATTTTTATTGCTACGATTTCTTACTATTGACAATATCTTAAAAAGAGAATGACATTTTTTTATCTATATAAATAAAATTGAAAATACATGTATCTGTCTGTGTGTTTATCTATCTCATCATCACGGTAGAACTGCTGCATCGAATTTCATGAACATTCTGTGGGTAGCTTTGAAATAGCCCTACTTAAAATTTAGTCCATGTTTCGAGTTTCTAGGACCAGGGATTGTCGAGATATGAATAAAAATCCCACAATTAAACCTTCCATAAAAATAGAATTATGCAGATGATATATTTTCCACAAATTTATTAAGAAAATTATATCATGATGCTTAGCAACGCAATTAAATCAAATGTGTTTATTAGGCAGACGATTATTAAATTTTTTAAGATTTAAATAATAAAGAAATCAATATAAAACAAAATTTTATAACCATTTTTATACAATTTTAGAGCTTTTATTTTAGTTTATATTGATCCAATTTCATATATATTTTATAATTTGTTTTCAAACGAGAATGTTTTATTCAGATCTGCTTGAAGATAATTTTGTATAGAAAACACAGAAAGGAGAATTAAATGAAATATTTTAATAGAATGTTTTGAGTAAGAATGTCATTTAGAATACTGCAGGAATTTGCACATATATTAAATCATGGGCAATGTCGGGTATATCTGCTATTAACAGTATACATAAAATTGTATGTTGTACATCTATCTGTCTGTTTATTATCTCAGCACGGTAGAGATCACCTATTTTCATTTCATTAGAATTATTATAAAATTTCAAAAATTGAGACTCTAAATATTAGAACTTCACATCAAATTCTGAATTTTAGGTTTCTTGTATTATATGGTCAGTATGAAGAACGGACATGCTGCTAGTCTATTATAAAATATTACACAACTAACAACATTATTAAAGTAATTTTAAAATATTTGCAGGAGACTGTATAATTTATGTATAATGACACATGTATAATAGCTGTATAATGACACAAGCTAACTTGATAAAATATACATTTTAAACATTGAATGATTTTAAATACTTTACAATTACTTAGCAAAGCTTAATTTTACAAGTACCTGGGCAGTTCTTAATTAATATGACAACAATAAAATTTTAAAACAAACTAAGAAAACTCTAAAAGGTTTGTTGACGTTATAATTAGCAACAAAACAATTTAGAATCCAGTTAGCGTTAATTGAATAGCAATAATTTGATTGCCATATATTTAAAATTCTATATAATTTTAAATGACATGATAATAAGCAAAAAATGGTAAGCACTTACTTCTAAATAGCATTTTTCGTTTTTCCCATTACGGTAATAAGGTAATTAGTAATCCAATGTTATAAGGTATGTAGTCGAAGGTATGCTGGTCAAAATGTTTATTAAATGATGAACTAACATATAAGACATTCAAAAATACGATAAAAAGACCGTTATGCATCCACACGCGCGAGCCCACGTACTGCACTGCACATACGATACTTCTTTGTGTGGGCTACTCTACTAGGGGAGAACTTTCCAGAAAAGTTGAGACGGAGGAATTCGAATTCGAAGGCCAGAATTGGGCCTACAGCTAATACGTCACGAGGTACAGGGGGGGAAAGTAGTTCGGCCTTTTCTACCGGGGGTGACGATTGAACCCGGGTCGAAAAAATGAAATACATTGAGCCCTATTACACCTAATTTTTCAAACATTTTTTAAGCGGATTTAAAATTCACAAATTGCTTCGAAAATTTTAGGTAATATTCAAATTGTTCCATAAAATATATAAAAAAAAAATTCAGCGAGATATATTCAGTAGTTTTTTAAATAAAAATTAAAATAGTAATTACACCTCTTATATGAAACGATCACGTGACTATGATATAAAACGATCACATGACCCACTTCAAAATGATATATGGCATCCATCTTGTTTCAAAATCGTGATTTTTTTAAGTTCTTTTTAATTCATATTGAGTGTTGTATCCGTCCTAAAACTACTTTATTTTTGCTTAAATTCTGTGCATCTACATACTGAAACAACGCAATGACAATATATTTGAGTTTAAATGCTCATCTAAATTTGATTATTTCTACAACTAAGCCTATTTTTCACCTATGTAAAATGTAAACAGCAAAATATATAGAATGAGTTGTATTAGAATTCCTGTATTTTTTTAACACAAAATAATTTAGTCCATGGAGTCTGCATGGCTGATATGACTGAAATATTAATTGATTTCATAAAGAGAAAGACGATTTTTTTCAATGAAGTTTCAAGCATAGAGTTTAATTTTTTGTAGCACCATGGTCTTAAACAAAATATTTAAATAAAATAAATTATTATAGTATTGTGATGAATGAAATGTATGGGAGAAAGTTATGAATGAAATCCTGTTTTTATAGAGAGATCCAGGCGTGTTATTTTTTCTATGACGTCATTTGAATTTATTTCAGTTGTTTTCGATGAAGTTTTCAAATATAATAAATTATCGTAGTATTATGATAATTCTAAAACGATTACCGAGGAATGTATAACATTTTAGAGATGTTTAAACCAGGCAATTTATATTTCAATGCCGTCATTTGAATGAAGTTCATTTTTTTCGATGAAGGTTTAAGTTTTCAAATATAATAAATTAATGCAGTATTGTGATAAGTTTCAAAATATTACCGAGGAATGTATTGCATTTTAGACTTGTTTAAATAAAATTGCATCGAAGTTGGAATGTGTTTCATAATCAATGTTTTAAGCATGATTGATCTTTCTTGTTAAATTTAACGGAGAGACTAATAAAAAAAAGCACAGATACCAAAATGACTAAACTCGCTATGATTCATGCGAGTTGATGGACTAGAACTTACAACCTCCGGAATTGGAGGAAGGTAACATGACCACTGAGCCAACCCACTCACATGCCGAAGATCTTAATTAATCATTTTAAATTTAACGGAGAGATTATTCAGAAAAAGGACAGATACCAAAATTACTCAACTCGCTATGCTTCATGCGAGTTAATAGACTAGAACCAACAATCTCTGGAATTATAGGAAGGTAACATGACCACTGAGCCAGCTTGTTCATATACAGAAAATCATATTTAATCTTTTTAAATTTAACGGAGAGACTAATAAAAAAAAGCACTGATACCAAAATGGACTAGAACTTACAACCTCCGGAACTGGAGGAAGGTAACATGACCACTGAGCCAGCCCACTCACATACCGAAGACCTTAATTAATATTTTTAAATTTAACGGAGAGACTATTCAGAAAAAGGACAGATACCAAAAGGACTCAACTCGCTATGCTTCATGCTAGTTAATAGGCTAGAACCTACAACCTCAGGAATTATAGGAAGGTAACATGACCACTGAGCCAGCCCGTTCACCAGGGGCGGATCCAGAAATTTTTGTCGGGTGGGGAGCATAGCTAGAAAGCTAATTCACACTTATTTTGTTAAATTTGTGGTCGTGATTTGGTATGCCCTTGAATGAACTCGCAAAACATTGAGAAATCGAAGAAAAACCCAAACACATTCATAGATATATATTTTAATCATCATTTTTCATATATTAATATAATTTTATTTCCATCATTTTATATCTCATACAACTTTTAATATCTTTATTTTTTCATATCTCAGCCATGAGTATTTATAAAATATAATTTCCTTTGTGGCAAATTAATTTATTAAGGCCTCTACATCAACTCAAATATGGGTATGATCATTCACCAAAACGAGTCCTGTCAACTGGTCTTCGGCCATTTGAGATCTCAACCAAGTTTTAAGTCCTCGCAAAGTAAATAAACCTCGCTCTACTGTGACAATTGACATCCGAAGTGCGGTCTTGTACACTTTAATATGGTGCGGGTAAATATCGCCATCTTCCCTCAATTTTTCCAATACGCCGAGCGAAAAAGACTTACTGAAGTTTGGCCTCTGACAAAGGAGTTTTACTTCTGCAACAATTTGTTGTAGGATGACTTGATCTGAATCGTTTAGTGCCATGAGATGGCATGGTGCTTTGATGATCCTTCTGAAGTATGATTTAACATCCGTGGACTTTAATTTGTTAAATGATTTGAAATCCTTTGGCGAGCGAAAATTTTCTCAAAATCATAGGATATATTTGAGCAAAGAATGCAAACAGTCCACTTCCAGTGCGCTGTTGATGAGGAGTCTCCTTCAACTAAACTTTTAACTTGGTGCTGCTGTCTACCAACTGGTCTTGGGATAGTTAGTTCGACTGCCAACTCCAGCTTTTCTTCTCCATCGCTAATTTAGTATAGAACTTCTTAGGGTAGGTATGCTTCTCCCTTAGCATTTTGACCGTTTGCTGGATTTTTATAGTGGCTTCGTGTGCATCCAAGCAATTCTTCTGTAGAAACTATAGTTCAATGGAGCAGAGATAAATCCCCCTATGATCAAAACGTTTCTTGCGACATTTCCGACACGTAACTCAACCTAGATTTTGAGCCAAAATTCCAGGGAGCACCTTTACAATTGTTACCTTACAATTTTCGAAGCATCGCACCTGAGATTTCTAAAAACTGAAACCAGGTGGGTAGCTCTCGTTCATTGTAATCTTAGCAGAGCCCATGCTTTCAAGTCGGCATGCAAAGGCCGGCTTATAGCACTTGTGCCCACAAACATGCAAAAATATTGTTGTTTTAAAGGCAAAAACACAAGTCAATGTTATTTTTCGAAACGCACTGCTTGAACTTTCCTTTGTTCTTCCCGACCACGTTTTGGTTAATAAATGAAGGATACTTGTAAGCCGAATCATCATTCCAATGATATTTAAGCAGTTCCTATTTTATCAGCTCACTTGCCAAACTGTTGTTCCGTATGCATATACTGGTAAATGTAAAAAATTGAAACCATTGTTGTTTGAATTACTTATTTGAGAAGAAGCACATGTGCACGCACAAACAGTACATACAAAAGGTAAACAAAATTAATCCATACTAAATAGTGATTTACATACCTTTCAGAGTTTCAAACGACATGAAGTCAAAACAGCATTAATAGCTAAAAGCACTTTAATTACGGGGAAGATATTCAAAATTATATCTGCTGAACATATAGCTTTAAGAATACACCGTTAATTGCGACTCTTTAAAAAAGTATGAAAATCCAAAAAGATTATTGGGCTGAGTATAACAAAGCTCTTTAGGATCCGCCCAAATGCCATTTTTGTCACCGTTTTCCTTAAGAACGTCTGGCTTTAAAAAGCTTAAAATAATTGCACAGTGGTCATAACTAAAATTTTGCACAGGGATCACAACTAACGCGGACTAGGTTTTTAGCTATAGAAATCGAAAATAGTATAAAAAACTAGAAAATAGTGTGAAAAGTATGAAAAACGAAAAAATTTTCCTCAAAAACGACTTTAATGATTGTGATGAAATTTTCTTTGAAGTTAGTTCGTATAAATACAAATGAAACCATATTAGTCACTTTCAAGTAATAATTTTGCTTCTACTCACTTCAACCAGGTCTCATCGTCTCCGCTGCAGTCACAGAGACAAATCATTAAACTAGTTCCCCTTAAAATTCTCTCTAATTTGATGCCTCTATTTCTGATTTTGGTTAAAAATTGTGTCTGTTCCATAGTTTTCCATTATTTCCGTACGATGTGCATTGCATATTCTCACATTCTATTGTATATTCTCGCATATGCAATCAACGCCTACCTAAGTCAAGGCATAACTCTAAAACAGTGTATTATATCATATGCAATCTCGCATATGCAACTCTCCGAAGTCAAGATATAACCCAAGATCCGTCATCAGTGCTTTGTAGAAATTGACTAACCCCAATTTTCCCTTGGCTTTACTTATGCTGCGATGTCTCGAGTACACACGTTTGAGGAATTATTGATAAAGGCATTCCCAGAATCACAACTGCTTGGTATCAACGACCAATTAAAAAGGCCTCTTTCCAATTAAAAAGGTCGAATTTGCACGATTACAAACATTATAAGATAGAAATTCTTATCTCACTGGAAAGATTAGAATCTGCAATGTACGCTGGTGTCAGTACTATAGTCTGTGAGTTTCAGTTTCCTGTTCACGGTAATTTCCTTTTCATTCATTAAACTCCGAAAACCTCTTATTTTCCTACTATACTTAACTTTTTCACAAAGTTCGTTCCAGTTACAAAATATTGAAAAATAAGGCATAATTCAATAAAATTTTACTTTTTCATTAGCTTGCTCAACTCGATTAGCTATTACCGCTCTGAAAGCATACCTACCATACTATCTTAGAAAATTTGAGGAAAGTCTTGTCAAGTATTTCTTTCAGGACTTTTTGGCCGGGGTGGGGGCGAATGAAATTTTATGGGGGGGGGGGGAGTTCTCTATTTGTCCAGTATGCATATATCAAAGAGCTGTGTCACATAAATAGAAACTAGGTTAACATAAAATGTCGCAAGGGGACAATGCCTGTCTCCTGGGGCTTCGTCCCCCGGAGGTATGCCTGAAAGAGTCATTGGGCTCTGTGTTGTTGTTGTTGAGACCCAGACCGTCCGACCTACCAGAAAGGTGTAAGGTGACTGTATGGAAGTGCCACACAATTTAGACCGGAACCCAGTGGGGGAGGCATCCACAGGGACCGTACCCTCCTTCCCCTACCACCAACCTCTCGGAAGGACTTACGGACCCACATGTTTAACGTGATCGTACTCCGCATGAACACGGCGGCATTTGTGGCAGCGTGCAAATCTAGCGCGCAAACCACTGGGATACCGCAGCCGAGATGGCCAACAGCACGCGGTGTTCCGAGGTGGTCACCCACCAAGTACTAACCGCGCCCGATGCTGCTTGACTTCGGTGATCTAACGAGAACCGGTGTTTTCAGCACGGTACGGCCGTTGGCCCACAAAAATTGCTGCAGACTGATAAAGCTGCTGTAAGATAACTCATTAGTTTCATGAACCCTGAAGGGTTCCATCGCAAGATGGGGCTCTGTGTGAACAAACACATCGTTAGGCTATCATAAAATGTTTCTGAATTTATTTTCATTATTCGACCAAATGAATTTCATTTGTGAAAATAAATAACACCTACTGTGCTGTGACCAAGTCACGACCTCCTCTTTCTTTTTTAATTTATAGATACTTCCTTGAATTCAGCTTATATTTTCTACTTTAGATTGTATTGTCGGATTTTTTAAGCATAATTTAAACATTCCTGTATTTATTTTTATTTATTTCCTATATTTTTATTTTCTAATAATTTTATATTTTTATTTTCGTCTGCCTTGAAATCCTATTCTCGGGGAGGGCACGCGCCCCTTGCGCCCTCCCCCTGGATACGCCCTTGCTGTTCACATACAGAAAATCATATTTAATCTTTTTAAATTTAACGGAGAGAATAATAAAAAAAGCACAGATACCAAAATGACTCAACTCGCTATGCTTCATGCGAGTTGATGGACTAGAACTTACAACCTCCGGAATTGGAGGAAGGTAACATGACCACTGAGCCAGCCAGTTGACATGCCAAAGATCATATTTAATCTTTTAAATTTATCGGAGAGACTAATCAGCAGAAAAAGCACAGATTCCAAAAGGACTCAACTCGCTGTGTTTCATGCGAATTGATGGACTTGAATCCATAGTCTCCGGAATTGGAGAAACGCAAGACCGCTGAAAGAACCCGCTCATATACCGGAGATCCTAATTAATCTATTTAAATTTAACGGAGAGACTAATCAGAAAAGGCACAGATACCAAAAGGACTCAACTCGCTATGCTTTATGCGAGTTGATGGGCTAGAACTTACAACCTCCGAAATTGGAGGAAGGTAACATGCCACTGAGCCAGCCAGTTGACATGCCGAAGATCATATTTAATCTTTTAAACTTATCGGAGAGACTAATCAACAGAAAAACCACAGATGCCAAAAGGACTCAACTCGCTGTGTTTCATGCGAGTTGATGGACTTGAATCCACAGTCTCGGGAATTGGAGAAACGCAAGACCGCTGAACCAGCCCGCTCACATACCGGAGATCCTAATTTATCTATTTAAATTTAACGGAGAGACTAATCAGAAAAGGCACACAGATACCAAAAGGACTCAACTCGCTGTGTTTCATGCGAGTTGATGGACTCGAACCCACAGCCTCGTGAATTGGGGAAAGGCAGCATGACGACTGAGCCAACCAGTTCACATGCCGAAGGTACGAACTTAATGGTGAAACTGATCAGAAAAAGCACATGCGCCTTCATAGGCGTCGACTGCGGGAGTGCTCGGGTGCTTCTGCACCCCCGGGGAAATTTGAGGGGTGTTTAGCACCCCAAAATTTTATCATTAACCAATTTTGTTGTGTGCAATAACAGATGTTCTAGCTCGTTTCGGTCTGAATATCAAAAATTGCCGTGGCTAATGCTACGATGGAGCTGCTAATGTCAGCGGCCATCTTTCAGGACTGCAGTCAAGGATTTTGTCGATTGAGCCAAGGGCTATTCATATTCATTGTTTTACAAATTACAAATAATTCGTGATTACTTAACTTTGGTGCGAGAGTTAATATTGTTTATAATAGGATCTCCAAAGAGATTAAAAATGTTCCGTTCAATTTGGTTCAGACGATACAGTTTCCTTTCGACCATTTTGCCCAACTAGATGGTGTTTGAGAGTTAGCTCCATTTCATTATTGGAAAAAAAAAATACGAAACGGTCATTCAGTTCCTCGAAGGTATGTGCAAGGAAGTTAGTGAAGCAGGAGCAATAGCTAACTGCTTTCTTAAAAATAATCAAGAATTCGAATTTTTTTTTATGACAAAAATTGTTATTTTTGTCTTTCAAAGAGTGAAGACATTAAATATTGTTCTCCCGAAAACATCCTTGAACTTCCAAGATGCAAATACAGAGTGTGTTTGTTCACACATTTTTGTAACGATTTTGAAAAAAAAATATATTTATAAACAAAGATAAGAATTTTATTTTCTAATCTGTTCAGTCTGATAGCCCTGTTGTTGAACTATCATATTACATCTTTATTTCCAAGGTAAAAGAGCTTTTCTTAAAATATCAAGGTTGATTTTGTTCCATTCCTCTACCACAATCTTACAGAGTTCATCTAATGTTTTGGGGTGCCGCTTATAAAGAGCTTGTTTTCAAAGTCTAAATGCATTGTAATCCATAGGAGACAGATCGGGAGACTTAGGTGGGATGCATTTAAATGGCATAGCCTCAATTCCGGTTTCATTTCTCATTTTTCCAAAAACTATAGCAGTAGATTTAGAGATATGGCTGGTAGCCTTATCCTGATGAAACTCAACACAGTGAAGATTGTTTGGGTAAAGTGCTGGAATGTCTTTTCTGAAAACAGGTGTTAAAACATATTTCTGATAGTAATCCGAGTTAATTTTGACATTTTTAACACTTTACAACAAAGTTGAAAAGTGTTTTTAACACTTTACAACAAAGTTGAAAAGTGTTTATGACTTTGTTCATTCTGTCTGTCTGTCTGTCCGTTAGCACGATAACCGCCATAAAAATGACTTAATCAAAATGAAATTTTAGTATGTTGTTCAGACGGTCTGTGGGACCAATGGGAATATAAATGAATAATATCACCCAATTAGTTTTGGATTGAACCCGGTTTGAAGAAATGAAATACATTGAACCCTATGGGACCTAATTTTTCAAACATTTTTTAAGCGGATTTAAAATTCACAAATCGCTTCGAAAATTTTAGGTAATATTCAAATTATCCCATAAAATATATATAAAAAAAATTTCAGCAAAATATATTCAGTAGTTTTTAAAATAAAAATAAAAATAATAATTACACCTCTTATATGAAGCGATCACGTGATCAGAGATCTCATGACCCACTTCAAAATGAAATATAGCATCCATCTTGTCTCAAAATCGTGATTTTTAAAGTTCTTTTTAATTCATATTGAGTGTTGTATCCGTCCTAAAACCGCTTTATTTTTGCTTAAATTCTGTGCATCTATATACTGAAACAAAGCAATTACAATATATTTGAGCTTAAATGATCATCCAAATTTGATTAATTCTACAACGAAGCCTATTTTTCACTTATGTAAAATGTAAACAGCAAAATAGGTAGAATGAGTTGCATAAGAATTGCTGTATTTTTCTTAACGCAAAATCATTTAGCTCATGGAGTCTGCATAGCTGATATGAATGAAATATTCATTGATTTTACAGAGAGAAGGACGATTTTTTTCGATGACGTTTAAAGCAGAGTTTAATTACTTGTTCCTCCATGGTGTTAAGTTTTTAAATAAAATAAATTATTATAGTATTGTGATGAATGAAATGAATGGGAAAATGTTATGAATGAAATGGTGCTTTTATAGAGAGAGCCAGGTGTGTTATATTTCGATGGCGTCATTTGAATAAATTTCAGTTGTTTTTGATGAAATTTTCAAATATAATAAATTATTGCAGTATTATGATAATGTTAAAAACATTACCGAGGAGCCAGGCGATTTATATTTAATTGAAGTCATTTGAATGAAGTTCATTTTTTTTCGATGAACTTTTATGTTTTCAAATATAATAAATTAATGTAGTATTGTGATAATTTTAAAAATATTACCGTGGAATGTATCGCATTTTAGAGATGTTTAAATGAAAGTGTATTGAAGTTGGAAAGTGTTTCATAATCAATGCTTTATGCATGATTGATCTTTCTTGTTTCTACTTTCCTTATTTTAAGTTTTCCGTTATAAGAGAATCCAGCAATAATCATAAAACCTTTAGCAAAACTTTTCTTGTTTTCTCAGAACCAACCTTTGCTGGGTATGCATTTTTTACCTTTTTCCCAGTCAAATGTAAATTTTAACGTTTCTTTCCTTCTTTACACTTTACAACATAGTTGAAAGTGTTTATGACTTTGTTCATTCTGTCTGTCTGTCCGTTAGCACGATAACTGCCGTAAAAATGGCTTTATCAAAATGAAAGTTTAGTATGTTTTTCAGACGGTCTGTGGGACCTATGGGAATATAAATGAATAATATCACCAAATTAGTTTTTTATTGAACCTTATAAGACCTAATGTTTCAAACCTTTTTTAAACGAATTTAAAATTCACAAATTGCTTCGAAAATTTTAGGAAATATTCAAATTCTTATTTTCTAGCGATATTTTAAAGCAAAGAATAATTTTACTGATGCAGACGATAATTAAACCCTATTCCGACTTCATGTCAGTCAGGTTTTTACTTTCCCTGCAATACATGGTAATGTATAGGGAGAGTATTGGAATCATGCCGAAAATCGCAACTCGAGTTTTCGACGGATCTACAAGTTTCGAGACCTCTAGAATACGAAAAAACTATTTTCAGCGTGACGTCTGTGTGTCTGTGTGTCTGTCTGTGCAGTTTTTGTATCCACTCTAACTAAAAAACTAATGGACCGAATTTCACAAAATTTGGTAGGTAAGTTACTTGTGAGCGAGTCTGGTGCTGATTAGTTTTGGGTACGATTCGGAATAAAAGAACCCGCCTTTTAGCGAAATGGCCCGCAAAAGCTTGTATCCACTCTAACTGAAAAACTGATGGACCGAATTTCACAAAATTCGGTAGATGTGTCACTTGTGAGTTACCTTGGTGCTGATTAGATTTTGGTACGATTCGGAAAAAAATGACCTGCCTTTTTTTTGCAAAATGGCCCGCATAAATCGTCCAAATCTAAACTAAAGAACTGGGTATACTCAAATATATCCATTAAATGTTGATTTAATACGTAATTTTTAACGACGAAAAGAATAAGACCAACCCCATTACACTAGGACTAGCCGTTCTCGAGATATTTTAGTTTTTCGTACTTTCCCTACGCCACCTTTGAAAATAAGCCCGGTTACCGAATGAGAACGAAAATTGAATCAAAAGTGAAATAAATTTAGTTAAAATAAAGAGAACGTTAATATAAGTCTGCAGGGAAAGTCATGTGCTGCCCACATCAGATTTTTTATTATTATTATTATTTAAATTTAATTCATAGAGAAAGTCAAAATCGTTACAAAAATGTGTGAACACCCTCTGTAATTACATCAAAAGTGTAGCAGAGTCTATTCAGACTCAGAGAGAAGAAAATAATTTTGAGGATTTATGGGAAGAAGTAATAAAAAATCTGATGTGGGCAGCACATGACTTTCCCTACCGACTTATGTTTAAGTTCCCTTTATTTTAATTACATTTAATTCACTTTTCATTCAATTTTCGTTCTCATTTGATTTCGTTCTCAATTTTCGTTCTTATTTTCAAAGGTGGCGTAGAGAAAATATGAAAAAACTAAAATATCTCGAGAACGGCTAGCTCTAGTAGTGTAATGGGATTGATCTTATTCTTTTCTTCGTTAAAAATTACGTATTAAAGAAGCATTTCATGGATATATTTGAGCATACGTAGTTTTTTATTTTAGATTTTGACAATTTTTGCGGGCCATTTTGCAAAAAAAAGGCAGGTTATATTTTTTTCTGAATCGTACCAAAATCTAATCAGCACCAGGGTGACCTATACGTGACTCATCTACCGAATTTTGTGAAATTCGATCCATTAGTTTTTCAGCTACAGTGGATACTAGCTTTTGCGGGCCATTTCACAGAAAAAGGCGGGTTCTTTTATTTCGAATCGTACCCAAAACTAATCAGCACCAGCCTCGCCCACAAGTGACTTACCTACAAAATTTTGTGAAATTCGGTCCATTAGTTTTTTAGTTAGAGTGGATACAAAATCTGCACAGACAGACAGACAGACACACAGGCACACAGACAGACAGACAGACAGACACACAGACGTCACGCTAAAAATGTTTTTTTCGTATTCTATAAGTCTCGAAACGTGTAGATCCGTCGAAAACTCGAGTTGCGATTTTCGACATGATTCCAATACTTTCCCTATACATTACCATGTATTGCAGGGAAAGTAAAAAATCTGATGTGGGCAGCACATGACTTTCCCTGCAGACTTATATTAACGTTCTCTTTATTTTAATTAAATTTATTTCACTTTTATTAAATTTTCGTTCTCATTCGGTAATCGGGCTTATTTTCAAAGGTGGTGTAAGGAAAGTACGAAAAACTAAAATATCTCGAGAACGGCTAGTCCTAGTGTAATGGGGTTGGTTTTATTCTTTTCTTCGTTAAAAATTACGCATTAAACACGTATTTAATGGATATATTTGAGCATACGTAGCTTTTTAGTTTAGATTTTGACAATTTTTGCGGGCCATTCTGCAAAAAAAGGCAGGTTATTTTTTTCTGAATCGCTCCAAAATCTAATCAGCACCAGGGTGACCTATGCGTGACTCATCTACCGAATTTTGTGAAATTCGGTCCATTAGGTTTTCAGCTAGAGTGGATACAAGCTTTTGCGGGCCATTTCGCAAAAAAAGGCGGGTTCTTTTATTCCGAATCGTACCCAAAACTAATCAGCACCAGCCCCGCCCACAAGTGACTTACTTACAAAATTTAGTGAAATTCGGTCCATTAGTTTTTTAGTTAGAGTGGATACAAAATCTGCACAGACAGACAGACACACAGACAGACACACAGACACACAGACACACAGACAGACAGACACACACACAGACGTCACGCTAAAAATGGTTTTTTCATATTCTAGAGGTCTCGAAACGCGTAGATCCGTCGAAAACTCGAGTTGCGATTTTCGGCATGATTCCAATACTTTCCCTATACATTACTATGTATTGCAGGGAAAGTAAAAATCATTCAAATGTGTATTAATTAAATAACCTTCGCGACCCAAAATATAAAATGTCAAAAATGAAAATTTGTCCCAAAAGTACTATACCAAAATTTTTTTTAACTGAATACGACAAAACCACCCAAAATATTTAGTATTCTGTGTATATCACCCTAGGAGTTTGTTTGAAAGAATAATTTTTATTAGAGCGAGAAAAAGACACTTGTTGGTGTGTATCGGTTGGAGTAGGTAATAAGGGCAATTTCGAACAAGATGTATGTGTGTGTGTGTCCGCTGTATCCGAGATGCTAGTGGGTGTATTTACATTTGAGGGTAAATTTCTGTGCGTCTCCTGGTCCCATAGAAAAAATGGAGTTTCGGATTCTCCGCTCGTCTCTTGTGTTTTTGAAAGCAACGGAATACTCTGTGACTCTTCAGTTGTCTGCTGGTTAGTCTCTGTGGTTGCGATCTCATCAATTTTTAAATGATCCCGCCTTTCAATCATAAAACGCAAGCGATTTATGTTTGTCCTAAAGGTCTTGGAATAAGGCATATTTATCTGTTTTATGTCATAAATAAATCTGTTTATTTTTTTTACAACTCTGTAAGGTCCCAGCCACTTAGCCTTTTTAAAAGATTTCACGTGATTTTTCAAAAATACTTTTGATCCAATTGTGAGATCCCTAGGTTTAGCCATTAAATTAGAACCTTCATTGTGAACAGAGTTCCCCAACAAAATATAAAAAATCAATAACATACACAAAATTTAAGAAATATACAAACAGATTAATACCAACAAAAATTTTCAAACAATATCGTGGACCACAAGTGTTTGCCTCACAAAATCAAAACTGATATAAATTTCTCCTCGATACATACAAAAAAATCATTATCCAAACACAGATATTGAATATATTTTCATGGGAAAATGAAACCGCTTTTTATCTCTACTTAAATTTGGAATAAACATTCTATCTAAATTATTTCAAATAGACTCAAGAAAAGGTTTTTTTTTTTGTACTTAAAATAGCATCTATCTAATTTCGCTTCCAAAAAATTTCTTGCTGTTACCATTTTCCCCAAAAAAGTCTTAAATTCCAAAAAAATTTCTTAAAAATTCCCCATTTACATGCAAAATGCAATCAATGACATACAAAAACCAAAAGAATATATATATACACATAACTCTAACAAATTTCATTTCCTTGTATTTTATCAACATAACCTTAAAATAGCACATATTTTCATGGCAAATGAAACAGTTTCTACCTTTATCAAATGTTTAAAAATTTCTTCTAAAATTTTCATTAGCTTAAAAATTTCTTCTGAATTTCTCATATTCTCATATTAAAATTTACTTATTACTTGGGAAAAGAAAAAAAAAATATTGCAGATATTGGCATTTACTATTTGCTTTATTAATTCATTTTTACCATCTTTCAAAAAAAATTTTCCTTGGTTAGTGAACCAAACATAATTCTTATCCTGGTCGTTGGCGCCAATTTATTTTGTCCTAAGGTAACTTCCTTTTTAGGACACGCCCGGTAAGAGCTCGAAAAAGAATAAGGCCGTGTTTTTAAATAATAACATTAATTTATTTACAATATTTAAATCTATGTACAAATACCATAATACACAAAATGCTCCTCTTAACATGAATGTATTGATCATCCATTCTAATAACAATTCAAAATAAACAATGGTATAAGGAGTCTCCTAGACAAATTGGAACAGATGGTAAGCTCTCATGAAAAACACCTGACTTTTACTAGTAAATAATTTATTTGGAGTTAACAAGTAGATATTTAATTGGCGTTAATTAGTAGTTATTTAATTGGAGAGGGAGAGAGCGATAAAAGATACAAATCAGGCACAGGCCCTTAAATGTGCAACTCACCAACATCACTTGCAATTATACAGCTTCTCTCTTTTCAGAGGACCATGATGGGGAGCAATCTTTTCTTTATCACCACCCAGTTCCTTCTCCTCGCTCCTTTTCCAAATTTCTGAAAACTCTCTCTCTCCAAGATTTTAAAACACGCCCCTGAGGCGCATACAACTATCTCATTGGATTCAGGGTCTTAACCCCTTGACCCCAAAGCATCGCCATTGGTTTTAGGCCTTCCAGAAACAAAAAGCCCCTTCTCAAGCCCCTGCGAAACTGATATGCTTTCGGCCACTAATTCAAAACCGGCCGAAACCCTATGATCCGTCCGTAAACGGACAAACGTTAAACCCTTCGGTGAAAATGATATCTAAAGAAAACTAACCTACATCCTGTTTCCCATTCCGAGGAGAGCAGCTGGTCAAACGAAAAGGCTAACCCCCAAAATAAATAAGTAAACTCTAGATCGCAACCCCGAAAATATTGGATCATGGGTTTACCATGCGACAGTACTTTTTCAATCGATGAATGTTAGGCCTATTGATTTTCGTAGTGAACAAACCAAGAAAAGGCCTTCAATTTTTGAACACTTTTTTAAATCGAAAAAACGTTATAAAAACATAATTGCGTATAAGAAAAAAAAATGTTGCAAAAATATATATTTATTGCGTAACAATGAACATTTTTAATAATCCCCCCCCCCCCCCTCCTCACAAAATGGAAGTTTGTGAATCTGTAGGAAAAGTTATGTGCCGGACACATTAGATTTTCTTTTATAATATTATAATTTCTGATGTCTATACTACCTTTCATGGACTCATCTTTAATGCTTAAGTTTGTATAATTATGGGGGGGGGGGGGGGTGCAAAAGCATTTTGGGTAAAATATGACCTTAAACTATCGTTATAGCTACAAAGTTTTCATCATTATGTTTGTAGTACGCACATTACTTTGATTTAAAGAAATGTATTTTACTGTGTCAACGAAATTAACCTTTTGTGTCAACTAAATTAATCATATTGTGTCAACTAAACTGTAAATAATTATTGAGTAATATTCTTTCACGAATTCAGGTGGGCATTTTTAGCAGACGCTACACTGGATTGGTGAGCATGTAAGTGTTGTTTATTGTATCATTCGCGAATATCACAGCAATTCGTCTATGACCATATTGTGTCAACTAAATGCTTTTTGTAACTGTTTTATTATTAATGCCTATTCATTAGAATTAGTTCTACAACTTTGTAATTGACTTTTCAATGTGAAAAACATCTGTGCTTGGTGGCGGAAAATCGGAGAGTTGCGAAATATGTGAACACTTTGGACGCTTATCCCCTCTAACCTAATACATAAAAATGGAAATTATTTTTTTTTGTTTTGTCATAAATAGGGTCCAGACTATGATATGTAAAAATAATTTCAATATTTTAATATTTTTTCCTAAAAAAATTTCAAAAGTACCTATCCGAGCGAGTGTTTTTTGCATTTTTCGTACTTTCATTCGAAATATCTTCGAACCTATAAAATGTAAGTATAAATATACATAAATATAAGCAACAAATATATGTAATAGGAAATTCAGTATCCATTTCTATATTTATTTTCTAGAAAAGCTCTTATAGTGTTCGAGTAATCGTCTTGCCAAGTTGATGAAGATTGAAAGTTTTCCTTTTTTAAGTTTTTAATGCTTATATCTCAAAAATTAAAAGCGCTAGCTCGGAACAACAAGCAAGAATTTGTAGCTCTTTAAAAGCCCTATATGTGTATATAATTGAATTTTGAATATATAGCTTTATTTTTCCGAGAAAAACTTCAAAATGTGATTGTCCAAAAGAGTTTTTATTTCATTTTTCTTATTTTTACATGAAACATCTTTGAAACTATAAAAGACAGATAAATAGTAAGCGACAAAATATGTGTGAGGAAATTTAGTTTCTAAATCTATATTTATTTTATTTGAAATATACGTATTCAAAAGTACGCATGCAAGTACATATTAATGTCCCAACTGGCAAGTTTATAAATTTACTTGAATGTAAAATCTCGTCAGTTATATTATAGTTTAATTTATATACCGCAAAGCAAGTTCAAAATAATTGGATATTTTGAGGTGAAGTTTATAGCCGGAGTTTCCAAGTGAAATCGGGGCGTAAACTAAAAGTGCTATCTAGCTGTAGTCTGGGATGTGGACACGTTTTTCTTGCTATTGCTCAGCCATTTTTGACAAATATAAATTTTACAAGCCACACGACCAAAAATAAACTTTACGAGCCATGTACTCCACGTGACCAAAAATGCACATGTCGGTGTAAGCATATCGACACTTTTTCCCCAGTTACTCAGAGATTAATTGGTAGCAATTGGAGCTAATTAAGAGTTAAGGAATTTAAATATTTGGGTTCACTTGTTACTGAAAATAATGAGATTAAACTAGAAATTAGAGCAAGAATTTCTGCTGGAAACAGATGTTATTTTGCTTTACAGAAACTATTGAGGTCAAGCTATGTAAATATTAACCTCAAAATACTCATCTATAAAGTGATAATAAGACCAATTGTTCTATACGGATCGGAGACTTTGACTTTAATTAAAAGAGATACCGATCTTTTGGGAATATGGGAAAGAAAAATTCTACGGAGAATTTTCGGAGCAATATGTGAAGATGGACATTGGAGGAGTAGAACAAATAAAGAGGTTTATGAAGGATATAAAGAGATAGATATTGTTACAACTATAAGGAAAAAAGGAATTCAATGTCTCGGACATATGATGAGGATGGAGGAGAGGAGAGTTACTAGAAGGCTTTTGGAGGGAAACCCAGGAGGGTCAAGATCCCGAGGAAGACCTAGGGTCAGATGGAAGGAGCAGGTAGAGGAGGATTTGAAATTGCTTGGTATTAGCAATTATAAGAGGAAAGCGGCCAATAGAAACGAATCAAAAATCTCAAAGGAGGTCAAGGCCCTATAAGGGCTGTAGCACCATGAAGATGATGAATTGGAGCTAATTGGTACTCAAAAGCTAATGTGCTACCTGAAGAAGCCTTATTAGATAATGCTCAATCGTATCTTCTTAAAACCGAATATACCAGTGGTAACATCAGAATAGTTTATATGCCTCCAAATGTGCTCACCTACCTGTATGGACCAGGGAGTTCTGCAGAGTATGAAAACTCTCTACAAAAAAAATATTTTACTACCTAACTGAACAGAATGGGTAACTTCTAACGAAAATGTTCACGGTCATTAAAACTACACTGTGAGTGACATTGTGATTGATCTCTTTAGAGAACAGAAAAAATCAATGTATGCAAATCTGATGAATATGATATCGGTGGACTCATATAAAAGGAGCAACCGCTCTGGAAATCACTCTAAAATATGTGAGGCAACACAGCAAGACCTCGTTCAGAGATGTTTATGAAGCTTTTGCGGGACACAGCGCTTCATCCGAGTTTTCTGCCGTTCGTCAGAAAAAATATATGGATAGAAACACACAAAAAACTGGGTTTATTGCAACTGGAATGACGCTTTTCAACAAGTAAATTTTCGGTTACACACTTAAAAAGTTAACTATATATATTTAAATGTGTTATTTTACTCTTTTATATGAGAATTGAACGGAATAATGGGTATGTTTTATTTTGCTCTGACCGTTTTAAACAGGTCATTTTACGCACCTGTTTACCTGTTATCCACTTGCTTACTGGCTTGTAAGGGTTCTTTAAAAGGGACCCATTGAAGCAGGTAAATAATTGCTTAAAATGAACACCTCGTGTTACCTCTTTATCTGTTTAAAGCGGTCTTTTCAGCGAAAAATAAAATATACTCATTATTCCGCACAATTCCCATATAAATGAATAAAATAACACATTCATATAGATTTTTATTTTATTCGTTAATGGCCGGGCACTTAATACACATTCATTTAGGTATAGTTACCTTTTTTGGGTGTGTAACTGGAAATTTACCTGTTTAAAAGTGTTATTCTAGTGGTAGCAATCCCAGTTTTTTGTGTGTTTTTGCCTATATTTTTTTTTTAGTGTGTTGTTATCTTTTTTACTTTTACACTTGTTCTACACAACATAATTTAATTATGTTATTCACTGTAAATACATTGAATGTTAGAAACCACAGAAAAAATACTATAGACTCCACAACAAGATTTATTTTTATTTTTTATTCATTCATTTATTTATTTATTTATTATTTATTTTTATTTTTTTGCCGGTTGAAGTGTTCTAATTATTCAAAAAATGGGATCACTGGGGTTCGGATTAGGGTGATTTTACTGTATTATGTACGGTAGGGAAAATAAAATGATGTAAACGTATGAAATATTACGCTACAAAATTTACCATAGATACTAAACGGAACATTCAAAATAAGTACTAGTTACAATATTGCCAATTTTATTGATCGTAAATGCAAGAAATTCCTCTCACCCTCCTAGCATTTCTAAAATGATCTATATTGACGGTTTGTTAAAATGGTCAAAAATTGGCAGAGAAATGTATTAGTGTACTTTATAAGAAAATTACTCGTGTAAGAATTTACGACACGCAACAATGTATCCAACTGTCATAATCTATCTCTTTACGCTCCTCAATTGCACTGAAGTGTTTTCCGGTTATTGATTTGTGTAGACATCTTAACGTGGAAATAAATGGGTCTGTCCATTTCTATATCAAGATATCTTTTTTTAGGAGATAAAATATTCTATATATATGGATATTCTATATATATGGATAAGTATAAAATATTTTGTCGATTCCGATTGTAAGTATTCCTTATTCTATGATGATATGGTATCTTGTTTGATTTGCTATCGTCTATGATAGTTCTATTGGGGTAAATGTTCGTTTGACATGCATTTATAATACTGCTAGGAGGGGAGTAAATTGTAAGACAATGACACGCATGGCAATTTAACTTTCAATTACCTGTCCAAAATCTTATGAACGAATAATCTTAATCTAAAATTGAAAGTTTGTATGTCATTCGTTTATTCCGTATACAAATTCACAGTTTTTGACGGATTTATTTTTTCAAATTTGTTATAGTTGTTCACTACTTTACTGCTGGTTGACCCCCCTGAGCTGTTTTGACCATAAGCAAAATAGGCAATTGCTGGGGGGGAGGACGAGAGGTTTTGGGGGCACATCTTTCATGTTCAGTGTACTTCTAATCCCGTCCATGTTTCGAATATCTAGATCCGAAAGTTCTCGAGATATTAATAATAAACGCTTCCATAGAAGTAGTGTGCAGACGATATTTTCTTCAAAATTTATTTAAAGAACATTATATCATGTTGCTTAGCAATGGAGTCATATCAAATATGCTTATACAGCATACGATTTTTATTTAAATTATACGATTTAAATAATAAGAAAATTGATATAAAAATAAAATTTATAAATGATTGGTAATATGTTTTTGATGGGTTTTGCAGCCTTGGGATATATAATTACGGAAATTATTGATATTCAACTTCGAGTCATCAGATTTATTTTGACAAAAATTTTTAACTTCCTATATTTCCCTTTACGTTTAACCAATTATTGGTACAGGATTAAAAATATGATGCAGGCAGCACCTGACTTTCCCTACAGACTCAAAGTCAGAATACATTAAATTGAGTTTAATGGCTCAAATTGACACGGATTGTTATTTGATATTACATACAGTTTGAAGCAGTTTTCATATGGCTTCTTTTTCATTGGGCTCTTTTTCATTCATTGCATTTTATGTAAAATGTCGCTCCTCAAAATTCCAAAATCTTAAATATCTCGAAAACGGTTCTGTTACGAACTGGGCTCTATTTCTAATGCTCATCGTCTTGAGCCCGTTCGATGGTTCGTTCGATGGTTCGTTCACTTTCTTCATTTCACACTAACACATTTATTGCACCTAAATATTTACAGATATGTACACAGATTTCAATTCATACATCATAATACAAGGACTCAAAGAGTCCCGGCGTCCGTTCAGATGAGAGTCCAGCAAGCAAGTCCTCGTTCTTCAGCCGCCATGCCCAGCCCCTTCAATTTCTACCCCTTGCCCCCGCAGTATCAAATTGTTTGGCCAGCTGCATAACTCTCGAAGAAGCAAGATGGCGGGAATAACATTTCCCCAGTCCTTCTGGCATGGACAGAGCTTGCAAGGTGCAAGGTAAAGGTTTTAAAAGGGGTTTTGACTACCAGACTATTAAAGTCTGGTAGTCAAATAGAAAGTAGAATAAAAGAATGGTAGTAGAATAAAAGAATGAGAAAATCGAAAGAAGGGAATTACGATAAGGAAGTTTAAAAAGCCATAAAGAATGCTCGGAGAATCCGAGTCTTAAGAAAGAGAATTTAAGAATTTAAAGATATGAAATTTACATAAAAATAAAAAGGTGGACAGAGCTTGGTGGACAGAGCTTGGCATGGACAAAGCTTGTCTTCTTGGCCTGGCCATTCGTTTCGTCATTAAAAATTACGTATAAAACAAGCATTTATTGAATATTTTTAAGCATACTTAATCTTTCAAGTATTTCAAATTTTTACGGTTTTATAAGCTGTTTTGAAAAGAAAAAAAAAAGTTTTATTTTTTTTTAATCGTACCAAAATCATCTAATCAGCGCCAAGGTAATCCCCATGTGACTTACTACCGATCGAATTTTAAGAAATTTCATAGAATAACTTTTTAACAACCGTGAAAACCATCGTCTTATTCGAAATGTCTCATTCGTTTTGCCGTTAAAAATTGCGTATAAAGTAAGCAATTAATTAATCAATTTAAATATATTTAGCCATATATTCCAGATTTTAACGATTTTTGCGGGCCATTTCGCAGGAAAAACAAAAGGCTGGTTCAATTCTTCCGAATCGTACAAAAATTAGATTTTAGTACCAAGGTAAACTACAAATGATTCATTTGCTAATTTTTTTAAAATGACATCGAATAGCCTTGAGTTAGAGTGGCTGCATACATTTCATAAGCACACACACACACAGCAGTCCCGTTAAAAATAGATTTCCGTGTTTTGAGTACGTGAAACGTGTAGTGTAAAGAACCTTGATTCCCCAACCGAGAATCGAACCTTCGATCTCCGAACTGGCCAGTCGACGCTCTACCGTTGAGCTTCTGGGTCAAAATTGCAAGCTCTTATCATCGAAGTAGACTCTGCATTCCACCCTCTAATGTCAGATCGAGTAGGCAACTGACCATCTGACTGACCACCTCCTACTATTTTTACCACAGGTTAACCTCCTGTTACTGCTAATTTTACCCAAGTTAGTATCCTGTGTGGTCGCTATCCTCTCAATTTGAAATCGGCGCTCAATCTTCCACTGAATCTGTACTAGTCGTACTAAGGTCGCTTTCAGACCTCAGATATCTTTGCACTAATCTACAGGGTTGATTTGTTCGGAAGCCATTGTAAAGTAATTGTTTGTCTCAACTGGGAATCGAACCCTGGATCTCCAAACTGGTCAGCCGACGCTCTGCCGTTGAGCTACTGGGACGGTATTGCAAGCTATAATCCGTCGAAAAATCGAGCTCCGATTTTCGTCAGGAGTCCAATACTTTCCGTATATTACCAGGTATTGTAGGGAAAGTAAAATAGTGAGATTATATTTTTTGCTACCATTTTAGCGTCTTTATTTGGACGAGGCAAACTTCAGTTTTTTGTAAATGTATTTACAAACAGGACCAGGATGTTTTATTCTTCAGATTTGTCTGTGCAGATAATTTTGTGGAGTGGAAACAGAGATTCTTATACTTCTTTTTTAAAGGAATTCAGTAGTATAATTTAAAAGTCTTTTTAGAAAGATAATATAATGTAGAAATGTGGGGAAACTCTAATATAAACTGAATTTTCTTTTAAGTTAATCTCACTGAAAATTACCTATCTGAAAAAAAAATCCCGATGTTGGCAGCAGACGACTTTCTCTACAAAATTATTATATTTAATATGAGTCTATTAAAAACGAGATAGATCAATCATGCATAAAACATTGATTATGAAGTACTTTTCAACTAAAATACAATTTTATTTAAACATCTCTACAAATGCGATATATTTAGCGCTGATATATTTTAAATTATCACAGCACTACAGTAATTTATTATATTTGAAAACTTAAAACTTCATCGAAAAAAAAATTAACTTTATTAAAAGGACGTCATTGAAATATAAATTGTCTGGTTCTGTATGTAAAAGCAATGAATATTTTATTCATATCACTTATATTCCAGACTCCAGAGCTAAATAACTTTTCGTGAAAAAAATTCAGTTATTCTTACACAACTCATCTTACAATCACTTGTTTATATTCTGCATCCATTAGAATTAGCTTCATTGTAGAAATAATCAAAGTTTGATGATCATTTAAACTCAAAAATATTGTTATTGCGTTGGCGCAGAATATAGATGCACAGAAAATACTCAAAATAAAGCGATTTTAGGACGGATGCAACACTAAACATACATTTAAAAGAACTTTAAAAATCACGATTTTTACACTAGGAAAAAAGATGGATTCCATATTTTATTTTGAAGTGGGTCACGTGATCTTTTCATATAATATGGGTGTAATTATTATTTTCATTTTTATTAACACTTTCCAACATAATTAAAGAGTGTTTATGACTTTGTTCATTCTGTCCGTCTGTCTCTTTTTCCATTCGCACGATAACTGTCGTAAAAATGACTTTATCAAAATGAAATTTTAGTATGCTGCTGAGACTGTCTGTTGGACCTATGGGAATGTATATAAATAATATCACCCAATTAGTTTCGGATGGAACGTGGATAGAAAAAGTGAATACATTGAACCCTATGGGACCTAATTTTTCAAACATTTTTTATGCAAAGTTAAAATTCACAAATTGCTTCAGAAATTTTAGGAAATATTCAAATTATTCCATAAAATATATAAAAAAAAATTTCAGCAAAATATGTTCGGTAGTTTTTTAAATAAAAATTAAAATAATAATTACACCCATATTATATGAAGAGATCACGTGACCCACTTCAAAATAAAATATGGCATCCATTTTTTCCCCCAGTGATTTTCAATCGTGATTTTCAAAGTTCTTTTAAATTTATATTTAGTATTACAGCCGTCCTAAAACTGTTTTATTTTTGCGTATTTCCCATGCATCTATATTCTGTGCCAACTCAATTACAATATTTTTGAGTTTAAACGATCATCAAACTTTGATTATTCTTACAACGAAGCTTAATTTTAATGGATGCAGAATAAACAAGTGATTCTAAGATGAGTTGTATTTGTATAAGGATTGCTGAATTTTTTCACTGAAAATCATTTAGCTTTGGAGTCTGGAATAAAAGTGATATGAATGAAATATTCATTGCTTTTACATAGAGAGTCAGACGATTTATATTTCGATGACGTCAATTGAATAAAATTCATTTTTTTTTTTGGATGAAGATTTAAGTTTTCAAATATAATAAATTATTGTAGTACTGTGATATTTAAAATGTATCGCATTTTTGAGATGTTTAAATAAAATTGCATTTCAGTTCGAAAGTGTTTCATAATCAATGCTTTATGCATGATTGATCTTCCTTGTTTAAAAAACTACGTAACATATTTTGCTGATTTTTTTTTATATATTTTATGGGATAATTTGAATATTTCCTAAAAATTTCGAAGCAATTTGGGAATTTTTACTTGGCTTAAAAAATGTTTGAAAAATTAGATCCCATAGGGTTCAACATATTTCACTTTTACAACATGGGTTCAATCCAAAATTAATTGGGTGATATTATTCATTTACATTCCTATATGTCCACAGACCGTCTCAACAACATACTAAAATTTACTTTGATAAAGTCATTCTTACGGCAGATATCGTGCGAATGGACAGACAGACAGAATGAACAAAGTCATAAACACTTTTCAACTATGTTGGAAAGTGTTAATAAAATCGTAGAACACCCACAAAAGAACTGTATTGGTTGGGAATGCATATTATATAGTAAAGAATATTGTTGAATATTTTTTGAAATGAAATTGATTTAAAGAATTGTCAGCATATATATATATATATATATATATATATATATATATATATGTGTGTGTGTGTGTGTGTGTGTGAGTAGGGGATTAGGAAGAGTTCTGCGGCACTTCAGAGGCGGTGGAACCCTATACTTTAACATGGGGAACCCTCCGAGGCCAGAAAATGAGTGCATCAACAGAGGCGGTCTGAGTCCCATGCTTTAACATAGGGGTTCTCAGAAGCCGGTGTGGGGGCGGTACAGTGACGATTCCATAAGATAGACATGGGTAGAAGTAAGGCTCCTCTATATACGAGCTGACTCGTCAAGCATATTGAAGCCCACCCAGGCCGAAAGCGTAATTCATTTGCATTAGCTCTATTCGTATTTTCCCTTTAGGGAGTACTATTGACATAATTTTTGGTGGGTGTTCTGCACCAAACTACTCTAAACATACTAGAAAAAGGTTTAGATAATTTTGCTTTCCCAGAAATGTAGAGGGAATAAAAAAATGGCTTATAAATAGTCGACAGAATCATTGAATACCCAGTACAGGAGCATACTTGTGGAAGCTACATTTTACAATATTGTAATTGAAACTTCTATTTTTATATAAAGTATTTATTTTAAACACACATTTTATAATTTCCGTAACTGTAGTATGTATTATTACTGACATTTATTTGTTATATTCTTATCTTAGTAAACGTGATTTGTAGTCCTGAATGTGTTATTCTCTCTTCCAAATCTAAAAGTATAATTGCTTCAAATTATATATATATTAAAGATTTATTCATGTTACACCAATATCTTTCAAGTTTTATACACTTTATTGCATTTTTAGAGTATAATGAATCATAAAATTGTTGAATCCTACTATTAACAAACCGTCGCCAAGCGGAAATCTTACCATATTATAATAATTACGTAAACATAAGCTAAAATGGTAAATAAATCGAAATGCATTTATCATAAAAGATAATGAATGATCAAATAGGATTTTTTTACTAAAAACTGATAGAAATTATGTCTGAATGACTCGAATTTACTTTGGAATGGCACTGATATTTTCATCGCCAAGACGATGATTGGCGCCAGTCATTTGATATAAACATTGGCGCTATGTTTAGAGGATCCAGTTTAGACGATTTCCTCAATATTATCTTTTAAAGCACTTCAATTCTTTTGTACTGGACATAAAAAATAAATCGCTTACAATACAGATTTATATAATTTATTAGTATTATTAAGATTTTAAATGCTGTATTTATCTAATCTATACATCCACAAGTTTATAACAAAATTGCCCCTCTTTAAAATTTTAGTACCTTTAAAATTAAGTACACATTTAAAGTGCCCCCCCCCCCCCGGGGTAATTCGCGCACTACTGTGTATCATCATAAATATATATATTTCAAAAACAACTTTTCATTATTTAGTACAGGCATTTCAAATAAATCAAGGTCTTTCTGAGCTCATAATAAGACCATATTTTATTCTGTATAATATTAGAACTGTAACAGGCGTAAAATAGAAATATACATATAGTATTTCATAAATTTTAATAAGACCGGATTTTTGCAAAAAAAATAAGAAAAAAAATGTCCATCTATTTGTTAATCTGCTTATATAGTGAGAATCATATTTTTGATTCTTGTTAATAAATATCGCGTAATTAAAAATATTACTCCAATCTAATTCATATTTATAAAAATATAACTCAATTGTATATTGGTTAACATTATCAAATACCTGTAAAAATCATTATTTGAAGCATGTGTTAAACCGCCAAATATGGTAACCCATGTATTTGTAGAAACCTTTCTGGGCTTCAATATGCTTGATAAGTCAGCCTGTAGTATAGGAGCTCTAGGTAGAAGGATGACATCACAGAAGAGGGTAGAGTTTAGAACGTATAAAGTATTGCTGTTGTTATTTATTTATTTTTTTATATTTTCACACCTTCGCAATTTTTTTTTAAAAAAGGTGGTAATGGGAAAAATTAACATTTTGTTAAAATGTTCCAAAAGCGTAAAAAAAAACAACAAAAATGTGGTAATGGGCAAAATTAACATTTTGCGACTTTTTTTTAACAATGTTAATTTCTCTATGGGAATTAACATGGGTTTTCACACTTTTGTCATTTTTTTTCAAAAAATGTGGTAATGGGAAAAATTAACATTTTGCACAAAATGTCTCAAAAACGTAAAAAAGTAACAAAAAATGTGGTAATGGGCAAAATTAACATTTTGCGATTTTTTTCAAAATGCCAATTTCTCTATGGGAATTAACATGGGTTTTCGCACTTTTGTAATTTTTTTACAAAAAAATGTGCGTTTTTACAAAAATGCTACTAAAAATGTGGTAAAGGGAAAAATTAACATTTCGCACAAAATGTTGCAAAAACGTAAAAAAACAACAAAAATGTGTGTTTTTTACAAAAATGTGATGAAAAAGGTGTGTTTTTAAAGTAGCAGAATTGCATGAATTGGGTGTATGTGAGGGTGTGTGTATCTCAATAATCATAGATACTTGTTTTCAACTATCCAAATGCAATAATGTCTTTTTAAAAAATTAGATGCTGTTAGAAAAATATATTATTTTTTTAATTGTGGTCCCACCTCCACCCGGTGTATAGGATACACCGCCACAATTTCTATTTTTTTCCTTCTTTCTCTTTTTCCTTTTTTTTTTATTTTTTTATTTTAAAGTGTCCGTAGGCATAACTTGTAATGGCGTCCTCGAGTAAATATCTTTTATCATCAATGGGTGACAAAGCCACCTTGTTCTGGCATACAGTGAATAGTTTATGATGGCTACTATCAATTCTAATCTGTTCTTCCATGGTAGGTCTAACACTCAACAAGCACTGTCTATAGTCATTGTGTGTAATTTTCCGTGCAACCACATGTGTAGAAACATCTTTAGCTCTTTTCTTTTCTGCAGCAGATGATAGAATAGAGTACATTTTAGGTCTAAGTCCTATAAACTCTTAAATGGGGTTGAATTCAGTTCATCTTTAAATTATCCAATACGCTTTTTATTGTCTTCACTGAAGAGGGGATGATCCTTGGGATAGTCAGAAAAATCATACAGGTGTTTATGCTGGTTCATATCTTCATAAATATCAGCAGTTTGGATTTCATAAGCCAATGAATCTGTATATGTGAAGAGAAGCAAAGCTTTTTCACCATATTGGCTTTTAATATGTTTATAATGAAACTCATACATCAGGAGTTTAGATAACTCCAAGATAGCAAAGCCAACGTATATAGGCCGATTCATTAAAATGCAACTCTTTACACGTTCAACATCCACAAGATCTTCACTAAAAATCCTGCTAGCTCTATAAGCTGGGGATGCCACCACCTTCAGAGCCCGCTTTGAAGAATTCACTAGTTCAATATTCACTCAATTTCGAAGATTCTCCATCGTTTTTCCAAACACAGCGTTATTAAGCAATTTAAAAAAGTCTTTCTCAAAATTAGTCTCTGACTTCTTTCTTTCTTCTGTGTTAAATTCCAGGCCATTTCTCCAACCAAGGCTTCTGATTAAATTTTAAGGCCTTGTGAATTTTCTTGAGTCTTAAACCTAATGATAGGTATAGTTGAAGGTTACGATAGTGAACAATATAATGTTTCTTGTCATACAGATTGGGTACTAATTTCGTAGTACTAACAAAATGTCCATGATGTAACTGTTGAACCAGTCGTTCAGCATAGGGGGAAAGCATTTCTCGTTCAATCTTCACCCTTTCAGGGGCTAGAGGGTATTCATTATGATAATCGTGTAAGGATTCAGGATACTCTAGATCCACTTCAAATATATATCCCTCTTGGGTATTATCCTTTAGACTCATTATCCAGGATTCATTCAAATTTTCTGTAGATATCCATTCAAACCCACCATAGGGCAGTGGTTGAGACATGGCCCAACCATATAGGTTATTGGCATCAAGATAGATAATGTGCTTATCAGGCTTAGTAGAATCGTAATTTTCCAAATAACGATTATTAGCCTCGGATCTACGCTGACTTATCATACATATGCCACCGCGAATTCCACGTTCTATAAACAGTAGCATATTTTCATCTGTGAGTAGTTCTAGGGTTTGCTCAGTCATTTTCAAAGAGACCTGCCAAGCCAGTCCAGGGGCAGTCATCATATGAGCGGCATCTAAATCATAGTTCTTCTTGCAAATTTTTCGAAAATTCTCAATTACATCGGCTAACAGTAGCACATCTGTTTTCACATACAGGTCGTGATATTCTCCCAAGTTCTTTATGTTAAAGGTATCCCATACAGTTTGGGCATGCCGATAATCTTCACTCTTAATATCTTCGCCTTTAATATCATTATGAAATGCAGAAGGGGGAGGGAGTACATTTTCATCAAATTTTTGAAAGGATGTCATATAGCTATAGGGATATACTCCTTTCCTAATAAGAGCATTCTGTTGTACTATATCGGGGAAATGTTCTCTGAGAATATGAAATTCACTCAAGTCTAAATTGTAAACTAGCTTTTCCAGGGAAGCATCCAGAAACTGTAGGCTATCAATAAATTGTAAACAAACACGGGGCCCCTCTTTCTTTGAAATCTTAAAAGATATGTGTTTTTCAATATTAGTGGCAATCACATCAATTTTATGGTGTATAATCATATGCTGTATAACCATTTATAACCTTAAAAAGGTGAGGATGCTAGTAGGTGAGGATGCTGGCATGTGTAGATGATAATTATAAGTAATTTGAGGGTTTTAGCTAGTTTCTGGGTGAATTTGTTGATTTTTTATGATTTTTTAGGATTTTTGTTCCATGCCCATTCTATGAACCCCTGTAAAGTGCGCTTTGCTGTAAAAATACGGGCTTCACTTTGAATTACCTGATATTTGGATGTACGTTGGGGGTGAAGGTGAATGTTTTATTATGGATTGTGGTTGCTATGGGTTACGTTTAGTATATGAGGAAGTGAGTGTTGGTGTCTCGGGGAGGGAGGGGGAGAGAGGAGTATATGTTATTCGGGGGTTTTTATGCTTGCAAGGGATAGCGCGTTGCTGTATTGTATAAGGATTGGAGGTTCTAAGGCATTTTACTTCTCGCAAAGGGATTTTCTTTAATTATGTTATTAAAATCTATTATTTTTTAAGATGTGAATTTATTTAATGTATCGATTACGATTATTAAAAAGGATATAATCGATTGTGATTTTGAAAAAATTGCTTATTTTTTATTGGATTTGTGCATAATTACATTCGTGTGTTGTAAGTTTAACGGTAACCGTGATGTAACCTTCACGGGACCTTGGCGGATGGATATTACAGGAACAATTTTTTATGAATGGATGTAGGTGGTCTTTAAGCGGCGATTTTATCATTTCTGCTGTGGATTTCGTGCTGTTAAGACGTGTTTGAAGTTGTTCTGCGAATATGTTTGCCTTAGAAAGTAATATCGGAGGTACTACAACCACCGTTACTGACGTTCCTATGCGTAATGCACCCTCTTTGAACAGGATTGGAAATGTAAGTACTTGTTTTAATGTGATTTTATTCTCTCATTTTATTAAACTTTGTATTTTTCTGATGTGTAACAACATTTAATGAGTGTTTTTATGAATTTAATGAAATGTCTTGGGGTTTTAGTATATGTATATATTCTTTAATTCAGGAATTTTATTATTTCTAATGGGGATAGTATATAGGATTCATGATTTCTTTATATACATCTTGAGAAATGTATTACATTGTTATCGAGAATAGCGTGTTTATACTAAAGTCTTGTATTTTTTTTATCTTTTGCAGGTGTGTTTATCCTGTGATATGCAGTTTTCTAGAAAAGATGCCTTAGCAAGACATATGAAGATTCATTCTGACGATGATGCCTTGAATTATCGATGTAAAGTATGCGAACGTGCATTTGTTCGTAAGGAAGACTTGGCTAGACATGCGAATACGCATTCTCCCGTTAAAGTGTTTGAATGCACTCAATGCTCCATACAGTTTACCAGACGGGATAACCTGAAGCGCCATCTGTTACTTCATCTGAAGGATGGTATGAAATGCAAGTATTGTGAACTTATATTCAGCAAGAAAAGTGATGCCCTGCGCCACCAGCGTATTGAACATGGTTCAAAAAAGAGAAAAGCTCCTGCTTTAGCCTCAACTTCTAATAAACGCCCCAAAATTGCAGCGAAGAAGAAGAAGGGTTTAGATGTATTCTCTGTACACACTCTGGAACCCACTGAAAGTGTAGAGGGGGATCTTATGCTATGTTTTGATGAGATTCGCCCTCAGCTATTGAAGATATTAAAAGACGAACTTGATGCATACAGATCTATCAAGTGGTATCTTATTGCGGACGTACAATTTATTCGTGACATTGCAAATGGCCAAGAGGTATCCAGCTCATATTTTAGAACAGATGTTGTGACAGAACTTCGTAATGATACTCCTCCCAACAATGTTGAAGAAGCTTTTTCCCAAATCTTGAAGTTATTCGAAGAAGTTGTCAGTCGAGGATCTGGATGGACTTTACAAAAGATGCGAAAGATAGATGTTTTCTGTGCAAAGTATAAGCCTCTTGCAGCTTCTAGCTATATACCCTTGCCAACAAAACTTGCAGCCAAGAAAGCTTTACTAAATATTCGAAATGAAGACGAGAAATGTCTGGTGTGGTGCCTATTGGCCCACAAATACTATATATCTCGTGAAGATAAGCCTGAAAGAGTGTCACATTATCAAAGTTTTGAGAATGACATTAAACTTGGAGATATTCGTGATAAAAATATAGGAGCTCGGTTGTGCATAGGTAATGGCACTCTGACTCGCCAATGAGAATAAATGTTATAATATCATTTTACTTTATCCACAGCATAATTATAATAGGTAAAATGCTTACCTTTCTGTTCGAAGGGCGTAGGGCAATTTTTCTTCATTCCTCCTAAAGTCTTAAAAAATATCAGTTTTAGTGTGTTTGTTTACCATCTTGATATCAGGAATAATTTAGCTTGATTGGAAGAAAAAACATATTATTTAATTAGATTCTGCATTTAAAAATTACATAGGAAAACAAAGAAACAAGCATTTTGCTGCGACATCAAACGAAGCATCGACAACACAGAACAGAACTTCAGTTCGCAAGTGTACCGGTATAGTCTCTTTGATGCGCGCGCAGATTTCTCGAAGTAAACACATTCCTCTTCTGGCGGAAAGGCGAGAGTCAGTGTTTTTGCGTTTGTCAGTCTTTCGTAGCGATGAGAGATCATTTATTTCTAACAGTCCCCCTTGATCTCTGGAGCTGCATATCACGGCTGTAGCAGTTTGGATCTGTGCTTCAGAAATTCAGGCTTTGGCAGTGGTTTTGTCATCATGTCCGCTGTCATTAGCTTAGTTGGAAGATAACTCAACTGGATTACACCCGATTCCTGAAAATCTCTTATGGCGTGGAATCTGATGTCAATATGCTTGGTTCTTGACATGTACTTCGGTGATTCAATCATTTTTATACATGACTGGTTATCTTCGAAAATAGTAATCGGGAGCTGTTGAAGCATATCGAGATCTTTGAGTAGGTTGATTAACCACAGTACTTCTTGAACTGCGTTAGCAGCGGATATATATTCCGCCTCTGCTGAGGAAAGTGCAACACATGATTGTTTTTTGCTTAACCAGTGTATAGGAGAATCATCAATTAAGAAAAGATTACCACTCGTGGATTTCCGATCCGTTTTATCGCTTGCCCAGTCGGCATCAGCGTATGTTGTAAGAATTGGTTTTGTCGTTGATTTTATTACCAAATTTAGATCCTTTGTATGATTTAGATAACTTATTAGACGCTTTACTGCGTTCCAATCCATTTGACGTGGTTTCTCATTTCTCCGACTTAAAATGTTTATTGCGGCTGTGATGTCTGGTCTTGTGACCGTGGCAATATATAGAAGAGCTCCAATAGCTTGGCGATATTTAGTGTTATTAGGAAGCAGGTTTTCTTCTGTTTCATTTCTCAAATATCCAGTTTCCATTGGTGTACTATAAGGTTTTGAATCTTGCAAATTAAATATATTTACAATTTCTTCAATCTTATTTTTTTGATTTAATAGATAATCTCCATCATGGTTTTTTCTTATGCTAATTCCAAGGTAATGATTAACTTCACCCAAATTTTTTAATTCATATTGTCTGCCCAGTTCTTTCGTTGTTTTGTCAATTTGTTCTTCTGATCCTGATATTAGAATATCATCCACATATACGATTATATAGATAGTTTCTCTTCCTTTTCCCTTTTTGAATAGACATGGATCAGTAGTACTTTGCACGAATTTTAGTTGTTTTAGAGAGTCACCTATTTTTAGATGCCAGGCTCTTGCGGCCTGTTTCAACCCATATATAGCTTTATTTAATTTCCATACTTTGTTTTCGTTACCCGGGGAGATGTAGCCATCTGGCTGTTGTATGTAAACTGTTTCGTCTAAATCCCCGTGTAAGAAAGCGGTTTTGATATCAATGTGTTGTACGTTATATTTTCTATATGCTGCTCCTGCCAGGAATGCTCTAATTGTGCTGTGTGAGACCACTGGTGCGAAAGTTTCGTAATAATCTTCACCGTATTTTTGTGAAAATCCTTTTGCTACCAGTCTAGCTTTGTATTTAGATATTTTTCCCTGAGAGTCGTGTTTAATTTTATATGTCCATTTTGAACCTACAATTTTTCTTCCATGCGGGGGGTCCATTAATGTGAATGTGTTATTTTCTTGCAAAGATTGCATTTCTTCTTCCATTGCGTCTAGCCAATTTTATTTCTCTTGTGGGCTCTTAATTTTTAGTACCTCATTATAGTCTCTGGGTTCGACGGTGTTAGCTTGTTGCGCTAAGTAGATGAGTCGATCGGGAGGTACTCCCTTGTTCGATCTCTCGGATCTGCGAGGTTGACTAGCGGTTATGTTATCAGAATTTATTTGTTCATCATCTGACGGTGCCTCAAACTCAATCTCGCTCTCTTCGGGTTTTTCATCTGTTTGAGCATTAGTTTTTTCGACTTCACTATCTGTTCCTTCGAATAATTCCTTTGAGCTTAATTCTGAAATTTGCATTGATTTTTCGAGGAATTTAACTGTTCTAGCAAGTGTTATGTTTTTTCCTTCTGTATATATTCTGTAAGCTTTTGATCTGTCGTCGTATCAGACAAAAATCCCTTCTTGGGCTTTTTCATCTAATTTTCCTCGTTTGCTTTTGTGGATGTAGGAATATGCTTTACAGCCAAAGACTCTTAAATGACGAAGATTTGGTTTCATACCAGTCCACATTTCGTAGGGTGTTTTTGTATTGGCCTTTGTGGGAAGTCTATTTTGTAGGTAATTGGCAGTGTTTATAGCCTCTCCCCAGAATTTTTTGCCTAAATTTGCTTCTGACAGCATAGCTCGTGTCATCTCGATTAGTGACCTGTTTTTTCTTTCCGCTACGCCATTTTGGGATGGACAGTGTGGCACGGTCAACTGGTGATGTATGCCGTTGTCACTTAGATATTCCTCGTATTCTTTACTGACGTATTCGCCGCCATTATAGCTTCTCAGTATTTCTGGTTTTTTTCCGAATTTGTTTGTCGTAAAAGCGATGTATTCCTTCAGTTTACACAAAACTTCACTCTTTTTTGATAAAAGATAGGTCATTGTGTACCTGGAGAAATCATCAATAAATGTTAGCACGTATGATTTTCCTCCTATAGTGGGAGTTTGCATTGGTCCGCATACGTCGCTGTGCACAAGTTGTAGAATATGAGTCCCCCTGCTTTGAGTAGATTTGGGGTATGGCATGTCGGTGAGTTTTGATTTTATACAAGTTTCGCAATTTAGTTCATGTTTACATTCGTTGATGTTTATGCCTTCGGCTAACTGTTTCGATTTAATTTCCTTTATAGAGCCGAAGTTTTTGTGACCCATTCTTCTGTGCCATAATGTAACACAATTGGGGTTGTTACAGTTATTTACCATATATGTAACATTTTTGTTTTGTGGTGTGAGCAGGTCTAGCTCATATAGGTTATTTTTTATTTTTCCTTCTAAGAATATTTCATCATTGTAAGTTAACTGACAGTTGTCTTTAGTAAAAGTTACTTTGCATCCATGCTGTGTTGCTTTTCGTACGGAAAATAAATTAGCTTTCAGTTCTGGCACAAATAGTACTTCCTGTAGCGTTACTTGTCTTATCTCTCCATCCGAGGCTCGACTTTTTATTTTTACTTCGCCTGACCCATAGGCGGTTAAGGCTTTACCGTTAGCAACGATAACTTCCGATTTGTTTTCATTATTTATTTTAGTGAATAAATTCTCATTATTTGTTATGTGGGATGAGGAACCACTATCAACGATCCAGCTGTCTTCTTCAGTTTGATTAGTTATGAGCGCTAAGTCTCTAAATTTCGATCCTACTTTATCTACAGTGTCTGAATATATTTCTTGTGTTCGTGACTTCGCGGCCGGTCTGTCGTTTCCCTCATACACTAACTGTGATGAGTTGTGTCTGAATTTATTTTTATAATCTTTATATCTGCCGGGCTCATTGGTCTTATTCTTTAGACGCCAACATTCAGATTTGTTGTGGTTCTTCATTTTGCAATGTGAGCAGTATTTGTTATCCATTTTGTAGCCATAGGTGTTAGAGAATTTTTTATTCGCGTGAAAAGCCTTTGCCATGTTTTGCGGCATTTCTTGGTGATCCCTACGTCTATTATATTCATCAATCAGTTTGCTGCTAATGAATTCCGGCGTCAGTTCATCCTCTGGTCGCGCTTCCAACGCCGTTATCAGCGTTTCGTAACTGGGGGGTAGCGAACACAGAAATAGTGCTGATATATGCGAATTATTTATTTCCTCCCCGATTGCTTTAAGTTTATCCACTGTTTCCAGAATTTTGGTTATATGTTGTTGCATGTTTCCCCTTTCATCTAACTTTATACTGTACAACTTTCGTAAAAGGTATAGTTTGCTGGATAAATTAGCTCTTTCGTGTATTGCGCGAAGCGCATTCCAAGTATCGCGCGCCGTGGTGAGATGCTTGACGTGAACGATTTGGGAATCCTCTATACATAAATTTATGAGCGCTCTGGCTTTTCTATCTTTTTTCTGCCATTCGTCGGTAATTGGGTCCGGAGCCACTTCTGTTATCGTTTCTGATAATTCTTTATTCAATAATGTCATTTCCATTTTAAACTTCCAATTGGAATAGTTACCCTGGTTTAATTTTTCGATCAAGTGACTTTCCTTGATAGATGCCATTATATTTTATTTTTATGCCCTTTTTCAAATAATAATTTTATTGTTCATGAAAAATGCTGCTATTTTATTTTGTTAGTACCAATTTCTCCAGCGAGACAGGCAACAACTTCAGTCTCATAATCTGATAAAAATATAGGAGCTCGGTTGTGCATAGGTAATGGCACTCTGACTCGCCAATGAGAATAAATGTTATAATATCATTTTACTTTATCCACAGCATAATTATAATAGGTAAAATGCTTACCTTTCTGTTTGAAGGGCGTAGGGCAATTTTTCTTCATTCCTCCTAAAGTCTTAAAAAATATCAGTTTTAGTGTGTTTGTTTACCATCTTGATATCAGGAATAATTTAGCTTGATTGGAAGAAAAAACATATTATTTAATTAGATTCTGCATTTAAAAATTACATAGGAAAACAAAGAAACAAGCATTTTGCTGCGACATCAAACGAAGCATCGACAACACAGAACAGAACTTCAGTTCGCAAGTGTACCGGTATAGTCTCTTTGATGCGCGCGCAGATTTCTCGAAGTAAACACATTCCTCTTCTGGCGGAAAGGCGAGAGTCAGTGTTTTTGCGTTTGTCAGTCTTTCGTAGCGATGAGAGATAATTTATTTCTAACAATTCGATACCCTATCTCAGTTGCGAAGATTCCTCAGATTAAAAAATTGAATAATATACGAATAAATGTATATGGATACGAAGATGAAGAGATTTTTCCTTTGCATATATCCAAACATGAAGATGAAGACTGTGTGAATCTCCTGCTGATTAGTGATGAAGATAACCAACACTATACTTTAATTAGGAATATGTCACGCTTTCTGGGAAATATAACTAAGCACAATGGAGCCCAATATATATGTTATAGATGTTTACATCGTTACAGCAGAGACGATCTTTTGCAATATCATGCTCAATATTGTAAAGAACATGCACCTCAGCGTATTAAAATGCCCTCGGAAGATCAGAAATATCTCCAATTCACGAACAAACAGTATCAGCATTCCATCCCTTTCATCATTTATGCTGACTTTGAAGCCCTGATCGTTAAAGAAGACATTACTAAACCTTCGAATATTAGATCTTACACGCATAGACTAGCAATTCATGAAGTTTGTGGATATGCTTATGTTATCATAGGGCCTGATGCAAAATGCCTGAAACAAGCTACTGTGTATCGAGGTATCGACCCTGTGAATCATTTTCTTAACAACTTGATAATGGAGAAACAGTATCTTGGAGAAAAATTACGTTATGTTAAACCACTGCGAATGACTAAAGAGAATGAAGTTGACTTTGAAAGAGCTACCCATTGTAACGTGTGCCATCGTGAACTGAAAACAGATCGTGTGCGTGATCACAATCACATGACTGGAGCCTATAGAGGTGCCCTGCATAATGCCTGTAATCTTAACTATAGACAAAGTATTAATATTCCTGTAGTGTTTCATAATTTAAAAAATTATGACTCTCACCATATTATGCTGAGTTTTGGGAAATTGCAGGACCATAAAATTGATGTGATTGCCACTAATATTGAGAAATACATACTTTTTAAGATTTCAAAGAAAAAGGGGCCCCGTGTCTGTTTACAATTTATTGATAGCCTACAGTTTCTGAATGCTTCCCTGGAAAAGCTAGTTTACAATTTAGACTTGAGTGAATTTCATATTCTCAGAGAACATTTCCCCGATATAGTACAACAGAATGCTCTTATTAGGAAAGGAGTATATCCCTATAGCTATATGACATCCTTTCAAAAATTTGATGAAAATGTACTCCCTCCCCCTTCTGCATTTCATAATGATATTAAAGGCGAAGATATTAAGAGTGAAGATTATCGGCATGCCCAAACTGTATGGGATACCTTTAACATAAAGAACTTGGGAGAATATCACGACCTGTATGTGAAAACAGATGTGCTACTGTTAGCCGATGTATTTGAGAATTTTCGAAAAATTTGCAAGAACTATGATTTAGATGCCGCTCATATGATGACTGCCCCTGGACTGGCTTGGCAGGCCTCTTTGAAAATGACTGAGCAAACCCTAGAACTACTCACAGATGAAAATATGCTACTGTTTATAGAACGTGGAATCTGCGGTGGCATATGTATGATAAGTCAGCGCAGATCCGAGGCTAATAATCGTTATTTGGAAAATTACGATTCTACTAAGCCTGATAAGCACATTATCTATCTTGATGCCAATAACCTATATGGTTGGGCCATGTCTCAACCACTGCCCTATGGTGGGTTTGAATGGATATCTACAGATAATTTGAATGAATCCTGGATAATGAGTCTAAAGGATAATACCCAAGAGGGATATATATTTGAAGTGGATCTGGAGTATCCTGAATCCTTACATGATTATCATAATGAATACCCTCTAGCCCCTGAAAGGGTGAAGATTGAACGAGAAATGCTTTCCCCTATGCTGAACGACTGGTTCAACAGTTACAACATGGACATTTTGTTAGTACTACGAAATTAGTACCCAATCTGTATGACAAGAAACATTATATTGTTCACTATCGTAACCTTCAACTATACCTATCATTAGGTTTAAGACTCAAGAAAATTCACAAGGCCTTAAAATTTAATCAGAAGCCTTGGTTGGAGAAATGGCCTGGAATTTAACACAGAAGAAAGAAAGAAGGCAAAGACTAATTTTGAGAAAGACTTTTTTAAATTTCTTAAT
Organism: Amaurobius ferox; assembly: GCA_951213105.1. Taxonomy (NCBI): domain Eukaryota; kingdom Metazoa; phylum Arthropoda; class Arachnida; order Araneae; family Amaurobiidae; genus Amaurobius; species Amaurobius ferox. Next base: position 76,785,292 of record OX578142.1, on the reverse strand, counting down.
AACGCTGTGTTTGGAAAAACGATGGAGAATCTTCGAAATCGAGTGAATATTGAACTAGTGAATTCTTCAAAGCGGACTCTCAAGGTGGTGGCATCCCCAGCTTATAGAGCTAGCAGGATTTTTAGTGAAGATCTTGTGGGTGTTGAACGCGTAAAGAGTTGAATTTTAATGAATCGGTCTATATACGTTGGCTTTGCTGTCTTGGAGTTATCTAAACTCCTGATGTATGAGTTTCATTATAAACATATTAAAAGCCAATATGGTGAAAAAGCTTCGCTTCTCTTCACCGATACTGATTCATTGGCTTATGAAATCCAAACTGCTGATATTTATGAAGATATGAACCAGCATAAACACTTGTATGATTTTTCTGACTATCCCAAGGATCATCCCCTCTTCAGTGAAGACAATAAAAAGTGTATTGGATATTTTAAAGATGAACTGAATTCAACCCCCATTCAAGAGTTTATAGGACTTACCTCAAATGTACTCTATTCTATCATCTGCTGGAGAAAAGAAAAGAGCTAAAGGTGTTTCTACACATGTGGTTGCACGAAAAATTACACACAATGACTATTACACACAATGACTATATGGGCGCGGTAGCCCATTGGTTAGCGCGCTGGAGTTGCACTCGGTAGGCCCGGGTTCGATTCCAGCCACTGCCAAAACTGCCGCCGTGTTCATGCGGAGTACGATCACGTTAAACATGTGGGTCCGAAAGTCCTTCCGAGAGGTTGGCGGTAGGGGAAGGAGGGTACGGTCCCTGTGGATGCCTCCCCCACTGGGTTCCGGTCTAAATTGGGTGGCACTTCCCGACCGTCCAAACAGTTACCTTACACCTTTCTGGTAGGTCGGACGATCTGGGTTTCAACAACAACACAATGACTATAGACAGTGCTTGTTGAGTGTTAGACCTACCATGGAAGAACAGATCAGAATTGATAGTAGCCATCATAAACTATTCACTGTATGCCAGAACAAGGTGGCTTTGTCACCCATTGATGATAAAAGATATTTACTCGAGGACGGCATTACAAGTTATGCCTACGGACACTTTAAAATAAAAAAATAAAAAAAAAAGGAAAAGAGAAAGAAGGAAAAAAAAAGGAAAAAAATAGGAAAAAAGAAAAAAAAAGAAATTGTGGCGATGTATCCTATACACCGGGTGGAGGTGGGACCACAATTAAAAAAAAATAATATGTTTTTTCTAACAGCATCTAATTTCTTAAGACATTAATGCATTTGGATAGTTGAAAACAAGTATCTATGATTATTGAGATACACACACACTCCCATACACCCAATTCATGCAATTCTGCTACTTCAAAAACACACCTTTTTCATCACATTTTTGTAAAAAACACACATTTTTGTTGTTTTTTTAAGTTTTTGCAACATTTTTGTGCGAAATGTTAATTTTTCCCATTACCATATTTTTAGTAGCATTTTTGTAAAAACGCACATTTTTTTTGTAAAAAAATTACAAAAGTGCGAAAACCCATGTTAATTCCCATAGAGAAATTGGCATTTTGAAAAAAATTGCAAAATGTTAATTTTGCCCATTACCACATTTTTCGTTACTTTTTTTACGTTTTTGAGACATTTTGTGCAAAATGTTAATTTTTTCCCATTACCACATTTTTTGAAAAAAAATGACAAAGTGTGAAAACCCATGTTAATTCCCATAGAGAAATTAACATTGTTAAAAAAAAGTCGCAAAATGTTAATTTTGCCCATTACCACATTTTTGTTGTTTTTTTATGCTTTTGGAACATTTTAGCAAAATGCCAATTTTTCCATTACCACATTTTTAAAAAAAAAATTGCGAATGTGTGAAAATATGAAAAAATAAATAAATAACAACAGCAATACTTTATACGTTCTAAACTCTACCCTCTTCTGTGATGTCATCCTTCTACCCATGTCTATCTTATGGAATCGTCACTGTATCGCCCCCCACACCGGCTTCTGTGAACCCCTATGTTAAAGCATGGGACTTTACCACCGCCTCTGTTGATGCACTCATTTTCTGGCCTCGGAGGGTTCCCCATGCTAAAGTATAGGGTTCCACCGCCTCTGAAGTGCCGCAGATCTCTCCCTAATCCCCTACTTGTGTGTGTGTGTGTGTGTGTGTGTATTTTTAATTATACAGGGTATCCCAAGAACATTGACCTCGGCTTTTATTCATTAAATATTGATCTTAGACATATATAATAAATTACAAAGTTGCGTAAAAAAAGGTACAGTATTTTTATGAAATCGATAAAAAATTTCAGGGGATTAAATTTGAAGAAATGCAAAATTTATCGCTTCGTATCTCTCCTCTAAGGGTGACATCCACAGGGACTGTACACTCCTTCTCCTGATACTAACCTTTCAGAAGGACATTCGGGCCTACAGTAAACGTGTCCTTACTCCGCGTAGACACTGATATAGTTTGGTTAGTGCCTGGGATTAAACTCGGGTCGTCCGAGTGTAATGCTCCCGTGCAATCCCCTTGCTCTAACTACAGGGCTATCCAGCCCCTGCGATTTTGTAATTAATTTTTCTTTAGATAACAAATCAAACCCTTTTTTATGATGAATTTATAGAGAATATAGAGATTTATACATAATCTATTCATAACTCGCCATGAGCACTATAACGTTTTAATTTTTTATTTATTTTTATTTTACGTAATAGAAGATGTCTTTGTTTCTGTGTGGTTGCGGTTTGTAGCGGAGAATCTAAGCATCGCTCGACCATGAAATTTGGTACATAGGCACTTCAGAACCTGGGATGGTGCACCTCAGCGTTATTTTGAAATTTTTTCTTGTTCTTTTACAGCATTTTTACACAAATCAGTTCCTTAGCGACTGTAAATATTATCACAAATTTACACAAATCAGTTCCTTCCGAAAAACTGAGATTAGCATAATCGTATAATATATCCAAATGTTCCACCAGCATTCTAAAATAAAAAAATTTCGATTTCATAAGTAATTTTAATTTTTTATAATTTTTTAAATGATCGTATTCAATCATCGCAAAGGATCTTCCGCGAAGTTTCTTCACGTTTTTTCTTCCTGTCAGCTGCCGCATATTCTAAAGACGATAGGGCAGTTTGGCAGAAAATTTTGTCTTGAGGAAAAATGAGCTGATCGCACCAAGTGCATTTATATTTTGGGGTTTTCTAAATTTTCGTATTCAAAAGATGTCATCCTATATTTTTATTTGGCATTATATTATCATTATGAGTATAGTGCTAAAATTTGACTGAAATTGGATGAAAATTCGCTAAGATAACAATAATTTTCTAGTTTAAAAGAACTTTTTTGCGTTTTTAAATATTTTTATTTATTTGTGTAACGAGAATGTTTTTAGTTCAAAACAGACGATTTAGGAATTGAGCGCTGCTATGTGTATCTGTATTATTGAAGTAGTTGGCGCTTATTTATTCGAAATATAAAAATTACGTTGTTTGAGGAAGATATGACCAATATATAAATCGGTCTACTTGTGCTGAGATTGTTGAAATTAAGATTTAAATTGTGTCCAGATTTTAACGTAGAACGTAGAGTGTCTTTACAAGTGATAGGTTTCAGTTTTATGAATTGAGCCGGGCGGGGGGGGGGGGGGGCGGGGCGGGGCGGGGCGTGGTGCTGAGATAGTTGAAATTAAGATTTGATTCGTGCCCGTCGGTATATTTTAACGTAGAGCATACAGTCTTCGCAATTGGCGGGTTTCGGTTTTGTGATTGGGAGAGGGGGGGGGGGGGGGTCGTACAACGGCCGTTGAGTCGATGTACACGGATTGCATGCAATTTTCATTGTTATACATAAGAATGGAATTTATTTATTTTGATATTTTATACATCTACTACATATTTTATACACTCCCGGACAACGTCGTGTTCATTTTCTAGTGTATATAAATAAATAAGCGAAGCTAAATATTGGACTCTTTTTTTCTAACCATATCACAGTAATGGGATTATATATATACATATATAGAAACGAAGTAAAATATTGGGCTCTTTTTTAATTATCTTACAATGAGATTTTTGCGGGTCATTCCGGGCATGAATCTGAAAGGGTGTGTGTGTGTGGGGGGGGGGGGGGGGGATGAACTCAAATTTGAGGAATTATTGTATTGTCATTGCGGAAACGTATAAATGTAAAATTTCAACAAAATCAGCTCGAAAGAAGTGGGTCGAAATTGATTTCAAGATTTTCTCCAGAGAAACCAACCTAAATGAAACCGTGTGAAAATCATTAAAGTTTCCTTCGCGTAGTAAAAAGGCTGAAATAATTACAATATTCTGAAACGTTACCGCTAAAGCACAAATGCACTCCACATTCTTAAACGCTTCGGCTAAGAAACGAATTTGTTTAATTTTTATAAAAAAAAATATTGATGGAATTCATTCCCTTGCCGCAACATCAAAGAATGTTTCGGCAAGGAAAGAATGGATGCTGGTCTGTTTTAGCAAAACGAAAATTTCCGGTTTTCTCCCGAGCAAGTAGAGGCCATTCGTCTGTCTTTCTACATGTGTTTAATTTCCTTTCAAGTCGTAAGTCAAAAATCCAACTTTCGGATTTAGACGTCTGGCTGTAGTGCATGGTGTGTGGGGGTGTAAAAGCAAATTTGTGCCCCCCCCCACACACACATAGACGGACGTATAAAGGTCTAAATAATAAATATAAAAATATAAACGTTAAATATAAAAATATAAAATTTTCAAAAATAATTAATTATTAATTCAAATTATCTAAACACTTTAATAATCGAGAAAAATACATTCACATAATTTTAATTTTTATTTAATTAGTTTCTCACATATTTTATATTTGTAACGCAGATCAATTTATTTGTTACATATTATAATAATAATTGAACCCTGTCAATGACAAGAAAATTGACTTTCTTAAAAAATAAATTGCAACTTTTCCCCCCATTTTTTTCACCCTCGAGAAGACGGGGGATAGATAATCCTGTCCCGTTTCCAATACTATAAAATTTCATCTTGTAGTTCACCGAGTGATGGGGGGGGGGGGGGGGGGAGGGACTTCTGGAGGGTCTGGAAAGACAGAAACGCGTCAACAATTATTATGTAGAATCTTAAACAAATAGTCATTTTATTGCATTTAAAAGCGATTTAAAATATTTTGAATTTTCAAAACGAATGAAAATCGCTTTGATAGGGTCTCTTTTAAGGGACGTTCACTATCAAATTATTTTTTATCTAAAATTTCAAAGAATCATAAAAATTAAATGTGATTATTATTATTATATCGAAAGAATTTGTTAGTAATTTTATTTACGCGGCTTTGTCAGTAATTTTATTTAGAAATTAAATTAAATTAGATTTAGAAGTTAACACTAGCCGTTATTAAGATGTTAGAAGTCTTACTTTTCTACCGAGAGAGAATCTTTGCAAAGAATAAGCAAATTTTATTTTTTTTAATTTGGTATATTATTTTAAGTGGTAACAACAATAAACCTATTTATATTCATTAAATCAAAGACAATAAATCGTAGATTTAATCAAAGACAATAAATCGTATCATTAAATCAAAGACAATAAATCGTAGACCTTTTAGGTCATTTAATAAAAACCATCCTTTATGACGTACAAATATTACGAAAGGCCAGAGCGCTTTTGGGTATCATCATACCCTTCATCAGTGGCTAGATAATAATTACCATGCAAACAGGCCAAATCGGCAGACAAAATTTATATAAATTAACTACGGAATAATGATAATTAAATTATATTATGAACAAGGTACTTTAATATTAAACGATTACAAAATTACATTAAATAATATTATAAACAGGAAATTTAAGATTAAACCAGTATTAAATACAAATACAAAAAAATCTGATGTGGGCCTCACATGACTTTCCCTGCAGATTCAAATTCATATTTTGTTTATTTCTTTAATAATTCATTAGATTGAGTTTAATTAAACCAAATAACACTAAATTTGCATTTGCAATTTAATTTTTGTGTTTATTTGGTAACTGGATTTTTTTTCCGAAATCGGCGTAATAAAAATGCAAGAAATCTCAAATATCTTAAGAACGGTTAGTCCTAAAGTATAATGGAGTGTGTTATATTATTTTCCTCTTCAAAAATTGGTATAAAACAAGAATTTAATTGATACATTTCAGCATACACTAATTAATCTTTTTTTTTAGATTTTGGCGATTTTGTCGAGCCATTTCGTAAAAAAAGGCAAGTTATTCTTTTCCGAATCGTATCAAAATCTAATCAGCACCAGAGTATCCCACAAGTAACTTATCTACCAAATTTTGTGAAATTTGGTCAATTAGTATTTTAGCTAGAGCGGATAAATGAAATTTTTCAGGCCATTTCGCAAAAAAAGGCGGGTTCTGTTTTCACGAATCATACCAAAAACTAATCAGCACCAGGGTCACATCCAAGTGACTTACTAAATTTTATGAAAATCTGTCCATTAGTTTTTGAGTTAGAGTGGATACATACATTGCACAGACACATAGACAGACACACACACAGACGTCACGCTAAAAATAGTTTTTCGTATTCTAGAGGTCTCGAAACGTGTAGATCCGTCGAAAACTCGAGTTGTGATTTTCGGCATGATTCCAATACTTTCCCTATACATTACCATGTATTGCAGGGAAAGTAAAAGGCCGTGAAATATGCCCAAATTTCAGCAAATTATATATTATATCAAAATGAAACGTCATAGATAATTATGTAGAGGTAAGACACGCATAGAGTCAAGAACGATCGTTTTTAGAGCATATTACTATGAGCAATACATGTTTGTAATTCACAATTAAATGCAATTAATACAATTTTAATGTGTTTTTTTCATTTGTTTGTTTTTACAATTTCCTGTATGATTTACTTTTAAACAAGCAAAGATTAAATTTTTCAGATGAGCGCCAGTTAATTTTGAACGATCTCTAGTTTCAATCGCATTTATTACAGAAAACGATTGTTCATAAACATAGACTGAGTCAAACTTACAACAGTATATCAGTGCTAATTCATGCAATGTAGGAAAATCGGGAACTGGAAAAAAGTTCCAGAATTCAAGATAATTTGGACTACTGGAATGGAAATATTTTATCATATTTGCCTTTAAGCCACAATATTATACTGAAAGTCAATAATTTCCATCTGCATGTCTGAAAGGCAGTGGTTTAGGTTTCCAACATCAATCAGAAAGGGGTTAGTAAAAAGTTCAATATTTTTCTTATCTTCCTCGAAGTCACAAAATCTACAATACTTCTAAACAAATACTACTGCTACTTCTAAACAAAAAAACTTATAAAACTTCCTAGAAGAACGCAGGCATATGCAAGCATATTTATTGTAATTATTCCTGATTTCGGGATATACATCATCCAGCAGTACTCTTTATTTCTTAGGTTAGTTTCACTTTGGTTTAGTATGATATAGCAGAAGAGCACCCCTATACAGGATGCTTTTCTGTGCTTTGAAAAAAATATTTAGGGAATTTCATTAAAAAAGAATGTCTTAGACATTTAGTCGTTGTTGCTGTTGAGACCCAGACCGTCCGACTTACCAGAAGTACAGTGTCTAGAAGGAAATGTAATATACCCCAAAGGACAATGACATATTAAATTTATACATTCTAGATGTTCCTAATTTTTATTTATTCTCAAAAAACGATATATTCTTTTTGTTGGGCTCAGTACGGGCTAGCCCGATAAGATTTTTTAACCAAAGAGTTAAAATATATACAGCAAATGGCAAGGATATTCTAAACTTCGAAGTTTTAGATACATCTGCTCTTGAGTTATACTGCGAAAACGGGTGAGTTTCTAAGGCGGGCCTAAGACGGGCTAACCCGGTACGGTTAAAAATTGAAAGAATTAAAATACACCCCAAAAGAAAACGATATATTAAATTTAGATTTCCAACGTTCTCTGATTTTCGAGTTATTTTCTGAAACTAGGTAAATTTCCATGGCGGACCCAGGACGGGCTAGCCCGATAAGCTTCAAAATCGAAAGAATTGAAATGTACCACTAGAGGAAACGTCAGAACGAATTTCACGTTACTGTGATAAATGAACCTGATTATTTTGGACCTCAAAGGTTTGAACGAACACCAGATCAAGTTAAATAAAATTTTAAAAATACGAATATATCCCTAGCTCAATCTCTCTGAAAATCAAATGACTTTTTGTGTATACCACTTACAATAATCACACCAAATTCCACACAAATTCTTCATTTATTTTGAAAGATATCGGTCATTTTATTTGCAATAAATTCCCATTAGTTTCAATGTTAACTCCTCCGCTTTAGACCGCTTATTCGAGACCAACGCCGTCTGGCGGAGGCGGCTTTTCAGGAACATCTCCCAGCATTGGGAGATGTAGGCGGTCGGCACACTATTAGTTCTAGACACTGTTCCAGAAGGGTGTAAGGTAACTGTTTGGGAGGCCGGGAAGAGCCATCCAATTTAGACCGGAACCCAGTGGGGGCATTAAGTTTCTTCAAATAACCATCATCATTTCAACCTTACTAGGAACAAGCAACGTACAAGCTGAAATGCAATTCTGATTTGGTCATTATCAAAAGTGACAAAGGGAGCCAAATAGTCTTGATAAGTCTACTTGTGTTGAAAAGGTGGAAAATTTATTAAATGAGGGACCTTATAATAAAGTGAAAAAAAGACCCAACTAACGCACATCTTAAAACTATTAAAAACGTCGTTAAAAATTCTGTAGTGTTGAGGAAATTTACTAAGCGGGCAGTTGCGTTTTCTATTGCTAATTGTGCACACTTTTATGCGCTTCTAAAGGTCCACAAGACGAACATTCCTCTCATGCCCATTATGTCTAACCTTAAATACCACGGGACAAAACCGACTGGGCCAATTTTCGAGTAAGACGACCATTTTTGTCGGTAAGCGTCATTCATTGTCAAATAAAACAAACCTTTTAAAATATTAAGTTCCAACTTTTTTGAAAGACATGTTATTTTTCCTGTCTTTGACATGTATGTGACTATGACTTGTCTATGACTTGCTTGTCTTTGACATGTCTTAAAGACATGTTGTTTTCCCTGTCTTTGACAGACTTAAATATTAGTAAGTGGTAAAAATTAAAGTACAATAAAATAAAATAAGGAAATTAATGAAAAATAATAAAAAAAAATTATGAAATATTAAAGAAGATTCGCGGGTTCGAAAAATGGGGTTGCAGTCCAAGAGTGTTCCATTAGGTTTATCCAAACCACAATCAGTTTTTTTCATTTTTTAATCATTATTTGAAAGGGACTCGTGGGAGTGTTCCTCATTAGAGCGTTCGTTTGCCCCCCCCCCCCCTGGAATAAAACCAATTTTCTACGGATTTTTGAAGATTTCTTAACACATTTATTACAAATAATTATTTTCTGTGATTGCACAGGGGCATAGATGTACAAGTAAAACTTGTAATTGTCTCGCACCCACCAAAATCTGAAATCAACTGAAATTACAATCACAGTCTTCCCCCCCGCCTCCCTCTCATCATCTTCAACAACATCCATCAACTACAGACGAAAACAGGCTTGGCACTGTTATATCATTTTCGCCATAAATTGCACGAACACTATGCCAGGAACAACTAATTGGTAAGGTCAGCTAGCTTCTGAAAGGTCCCCTGCATCTAAAGAAGTGGAAACTGCTCCTCAGCGGAAACTCTAAAAATGAGGAAAACTAGAGGGAAGAGGGGGAGTATCCGCTATCCTACCATTGACGCAATTAGCGCAAAAATAAGGTTCGTCATTTCAAGGATTACCCATGGATGTTCCTAAAAACAACAACAACAGAAAAAAATACAATGAACCGTGACTAGCAAGAAAATACAGCTTCTGATGTTTGGGATAATTTATTATTTGCTTTTTCCGCAGAGTATCGCCATGTTGACATACAGGGTTCTTAGAAAAGAAAAGTCCTTATGCACTCCAATAACTTTGTAAAGAAAGATCCACGAATGCATACGGTACGTCTATCTATGGTAAAGTGGCCATGCCCGATAGGGCAAACGTGTATACAGTGCCCCTAGCGGATCATTTAAATTGTTAGGATAAAGAGCTCGACAATAAAGTGAGATAGACGAAACAAACTCCGATTTCAATGTTGATACATAAAGTTGTATCCTCTGAGCCGCTTACACGGTGGCATCTGCAATGCTTTTCAAAATACGCGGCAATATTTTTTCTAGAATTCAAATGTGAAATATATTAGACGAAGGGTATTTTAAAAATGCTCTACACTATATTTCTGTTCGATTGTCTTTTTTTTTTCTTTCTTTCACCCTATCGGAACCTGGATTTGAATTTCCGTGTTGACCCAACACCCTCTATTCAGGGTTCATTCTTCTTCTTCTACCCAGACAGTCCGATCTACCAGAATGCCACCCATTTCAGACCGGAACCCAGTGAGTGAGGCATCCACAGGGACCGTACCCTCCTTCTCCTACCGCCAACCTCTCGGAAGGACTTACGGATCCACGTGTTTAACGTGATCGTACTCCGCGTGACCACGGCGGCAGTTTTGGCAGTGGCGAGAATCGAACCCGGGCCGACTGAGTGCAACTCCTGGGCGCTAACCACTGGGCTGTCGCGCCTCTATTCAGGGTTCATTGAAAGTCCTTAAGCACTCTCATAATTTTGTAAGAAAACGTCTAGGAGTGTATACTTTAGGTCTTTTTATAGTAACTGGACAGTCCACCCCCAGCTTGCCAATCCTTGTAACTCACTTTGCATCTATTTATTGAGAAATTGGTATCGCTTCGCGAGTTTTTTCGTGCAGCCACTTACACTGGCGCATTATGCCCCTTGTTCTCCGGCATTCACTAACCTCCGGAGTTCACTTCGCGAGTTCTTTCAACATGGGCGACGAACACGACCGCCTTCGTGTTCCCAATGGGCTCGACCCATTAAATTTTTGCCCATACTGAAGAAAAATGCTCACTTAAGTAGTGCATAAAAGATAGAATACTTCATAAACTCATAATTTATATATTGAAATTAAAAAAATAAAGAAAAAGGCTCCGTCTTGCAAAAGTATATGTAGGACACGCCAGCAAAAATTCGCCGTCTTTTTTTGTCCAGGACTCGAACTCGCAGCTCAAATACTCTTCGTTTGACATTAAATTTCTCTTAAACTAAAGTTTAAATAAAGTTTAAATTATTTCAGCTTGTTCCCCCAAAATTCCTCTACAATCGTACCAAATTTCGTATTTTTTGTATGCTATATTTTTTTTCGGTGCAAGACAGAGAACCTGGAGGGATGCGAAATTTCTCAACAGCTTCGCTGTTGAGAAATTAAGCATTTGCGGCACCAGGTCAACAATCTTTTTACTTCAGATTTATTCAGATATAAGGAAAGTATTATGACGGGGTCGAAAATTCGAATTCGAGTTTTCGACGGGACAGCACGTTTCAAGCATCCCTGAATACGAATCAAATGATTTTATGCTTTTGAGGTGATGTCTGTGTGTATGTAAGTGTGTGTGTATGTGTGTGTGTGTGTGTGTGTGTGTGTGTGTCAGTGAATCTGTGGAGACGATATCTGACGAACAAATGGAGCGATTTGAACAAAATTGGGTACAGAAAATATAATCCGTGAATACTGGAAGCCTATTGTTTTTAAACGCAATCGAATGTTCAGAACCCCACTAAAGTTTCGAGTGAAATTTTGAAAACATAATCAAAAATCAAAACTTTTTATAAATTTACGCACATAGTCATTTCTTATGTAATTTTTCATTAAAAAACGATTGACATAAACTTTAGAACGCTAGCATGAACCATTCTCGAGATATTGCACATTTTGCAAATAAATTTATCAAAAAATCACATAAAATAAAAAAAAAATTATTAACTATCGAGAAATATGTTCACTTTTCATATATAATATCATAAGATAAATTTGGTAACATCATTCTTGTAAATCTGGCTCATTCCATTCATGGGAAAAGATACTTAGGGTAATACTTTTGTAGTTGGACGCCAAAAGTCATTTATCTGCTATAAGAATAACTTATTTCCCCGCTCGTAACGCTTGGCGAGATTTTGGCGACGAATGTGGCGAAATATCGCCAACTTGGCGATTTTTTAAAAAAAATATTGCCAAATGAAAGAAAATGTCGCCAAATTGATAAAAATGACTCTAAATCAATGAAAATGACGACTAATTGACGAAAAATCAATATTCTGGAAAGAACATAAAAATCTACTTGTACTATAAGAATAGCCTATTTTTTCGTCTGCAACGTTTAGATAAAAATTTTGGTGACGAATTTTTCGGAATATCTCCAACTTGGTGACTTTTTAAATGTTGCCAAATTGACGAAAATACCACCCAATTGATAAACATTCGCCAAATTGATGAAACTGACGCTGAATCAATGAAATGACTACTAATTGATGAAAGTTTAATATATTAGAAAGAACATAAGAATAGACTATTTCTCCGCCCAAAACGCTTGGCGAGAAATTTAGCGGGACGTAGCCAACTTGGCGACTATTTTAAATATTGCCAAAGTGACAAAAATGTCGCGAAATTGATAAAAATGATGCCAAATAATGTTTCACAAATTCTGATTTCCGTCATATGACGAGCATACATTTTAGCATATAAGAAACTAGCAGCGATTACCCGTCGTTGCTCGGAATTTACGATGCAAAACTCTGATATAAAATTACACCGGAACATATAGGGCCGTGAATCTTATACATTGTTTTTTCACAGTGAAAGAAGTAAATTCATTGCATTATGTAAGAAAAAAAATAATTGCATTATATAAGCCATAGCTGCTTCAAACAAGCGATTTTCAAAAGTGACTAATACGTTCAATAAACACTCACAAATCTCAGAGATTTAATTGACTTTCACGTTTTAAACCAACGATTTCCATCCTTTTCCGTTGGGAATCATGGAGTTAGAGAGTAGAACTCCTAGGAAAAAGTTTCGTTTTCCATTAAAATCTCGACAACCCCTAGTCTTAGAAACTCGAAACTTAAACTAAATTTATGGGGGGCTATTTCAAAGTCACCCTCAAAATTTCATTAAATTCGATGCAGCTGTGCTCTCGTGAAGATGAAACAAACGAAAATTTCGTTTTTCATTAATATCGCAACAACCCTTGATGGTAGAAACTCGAAACATGGACTAAATTTTAAATGGGACTATTTCAAGACTACCCACCAAATTTCATCAAATTTGGTTCGGCCGTTCTCCCGTGATGTTGGATCATACATACAAACGTATTTTTCTTCTTTATATATATAGATGCTCTTCTCTCCTTTTGTCTGTAACACTTTGTGATATAGCGGCAAACTTGGCTAATAATCTAGCAAAGTACCTCTAACTTGGCGATCTTTCGCCCCAGATTGGCGAAAATTCGTCAAAAATTCAAAAATGGCGCTAAATTTACGAAAATGTCTTCTAATTGATGAATTAATTATTAAAATATTTTATATGGACTGGTATACTGTTTATTGAAAATGCTATCAATATTGTTAATTGTTAATTTAAAGTTGTGTGAAATATAAGTTAATTGGGTACTTTGATGTAGTATTACATGTTGCCATCCAGAAAATCGTCAAATGTACAAGTCAACGTAAAGAACACAGTACCGTGGATCTTATACATTATTTTTTTACTATAGAAGGAGTAAATTTATTGCATTATATAAGGAAAGTCATGTGTTGCTCACATCTTATTTTTATAATGTACGACCATGTCTCATTGAATAAAAGGGATTGCAGAACATCCAGCGGAAATTTTAAAAGTTAAAATTCGATCTCGGCAACAAAGCGAGATAGATGAGAAAACGACAGTTACAAAGTTGTTAAGGCATGGTGTAATTAATAAAAACCGACATCAGAAACGAGTATACGGAAGGCAATTAACATATATGTCAAAAAGTGTATCATCAGGGTCTTTAATACGGGGACAGTTTCAATGCTTGTCATAGCACTTAGTGATATTTTTTCTGTAATTCAAAAGGTCATTGTCTTTGACAGGGGGTATTTTAATCAAGGGGGTATTTTAATCATTAAATTTTCCAAACTAGATTTCTGTTCATGCACGTGTTATTTATCGTATCATTCCTGAATAAGACAGCCATGATCATATTGTGTCAAATGAATGGTTTCTGTGACAGTTTTATTGTCGTTTTCTACTAATTCGACAATGCTATACAACTTATTAAATAATAACCGTCTTATTAAATAATAATATGTGTCTATCTCGCTTTGTTGCCGGGTTCGTCATCTTATTTTTTAAAAATCTCCCCTTAGAGGTGCTGCAATTATTTTCATTCGAGCGAGCATGGTCACTTTATTGTAGATGGACCTAACGTGTGTGGACCTTTCTCTACCCGTGTACCGAACTCATGGACCTTTCTTTACAAAGTTATTGGGGTTTTTTAGTAACTACGAGTATGTATAGTAATGAAAAATTTGCTGACATTTTTACACATTGTAACACATTTGGGTGGGTGACCACCTAGGAACACCGCGTGCTGTTGGCACATTTTGGGCGCGGTAGCCTGGTGGTTTGCGCGCTGGATTTGCACGCTACCACAACTGCCGCCGTGTTTATGCGGAGTACAATCACGTTAAACATGCGGGTCCGTAAGTCCCTCCGAGAGGTTGGTGGTAGAGGAAGGAGGGTACGGTCCCTGTGGATGCCTCCCCCACTGGGTTCCGGTCTAAATTGGATGGCACTTCCCGGTCGTCCAAATGGTTACCTTACACCTTTCTGGTAGGTCGGACGGTCTGGGTCTCAACAACAACAACATTGTAGCACTCATTTATAAACAATGTAACATCCATTTTTAACACATTACAACAAAGTTGAAAAGTGTTTATGACTTTGTTCATTCTGTCTGTCTGTCCGTTAGCACGATAACTGCCGTAAAAATGACTTAATCAAAATGAAATTTTAGTATGTTGTTCAGACCGTCTGTAGGACCTATGGGAATATAAATGAATAATATCACCCAATAAGTTTTGGATTGCACCCGGGTTGAAAAAATGAAGTACATTGAGCCCTATGGGACCTAATTTTTCAAACATTTTTTAAGCGGATTTAAAATTCCCATATGGCTTCGAACATTTTAGGTAATATTCAAATTGTTCCATAAAATATATAAAAAAAATTCAGCGAAATATATTCAGTAGTTTTTTAAATAAAAATTAAAATAATAATAACACCTCTTATATGAAACTATCACGTGACCATGATATGAAAATATCACGTGACCCACTTCAAAATGATATATGGCATCCATCTTGTCTCAAAATCGTGATTTTTAAAGTTCGTTTTAATTCATATTGAGTGTTGTATCCGTCCTAAAATCACTTCATTTTTGCTTAAATTCTGTGCATCTACATACTGAAACAACGCAATTACAATATATTTGAGTTTAAATGTTCATCCAAATTTGATTATTTCTACAACGAAGCCTATTTTTCACCTATGTAAAATGTAAATAGCAAAATACGTAAAATTAGTTGTATTAGAATTGCTGTCTTTCTTTAACACAAAATCATTTACTTCATGGAATCTGCATAGCTGATATGAATGAAATATTCATTGATTTTATAGAGGAGAAGGACGATTTTTTTCGATGAAGTTTTACGGATAGAGTTTAATTACTTGTAGTTCCATGGTCTTCATTTTTAAATAAAATAAAGTATTATAGTATTGTGATGAATGACATGAATGGGAAATTATTTATGAATGAAATGCTGCTTTTATAGAGAGAGCCAGGCGTGTTATTTTTTCTATGACGTCATTTGAATGAATTTCAGTTGTTTTCGATGAAGTTTTCAAATATAATAAATTATCGTAGTATTATGATAATTCTAAAATTATTACCGAGGAATATATCACATTTTAGAGATGTTTAAACCAGGCAATTTATATTTCAATGCCGCCATTTGAATGAAGTTCATTTTTTTCGATGAAGGTTTAAGTTTTTAAATATAATAAATCAATGTAGTATTGTGATAAGTTTTAAAATATTACCGAGGAATGCATTGCATTTTAGACATGTTTAAATAAAATTGCATTGAAGTTGGAAAGTGTTTCATAATCAATGCGTTAAGCATGATTGATCTTTCTTGTTAAACACTGCAAATATTAACATATCTCTATTTTTAGTTTACAACAAATGTATGACAATATCCTCGAGAGAAGAGTAGTTTTTCAGAATTTGCATGCGTGGTGGAGCGAATAATATTGATCCCGATGGCAACAGCGGTCATACTACTTTCGAGATGTTTTGTTAAACGAGTACACGAATCGTGATCTGTTTGATTGTTTATAGTTAGCCGTTATCTATGTTCAGATCATTTGCATTCTTTCTTGTTCTGCTAAGAGCACCGGAACTGGAGAACTAGTCAAAAAATTCGAATATGTTTTATTGTTGATTTAAATGATTCAGAATATTCTCTTTCCAATGATGTATCACTAGCCAATTTGCAAACTAAAACCTTTCTTCCATATGCCGCCCTCATAGTCTGGGATATTTAAGTGACTTTGTTACTCAGAGTTACTTATAGGGTTTTTTAGAGTTACTTATAAGTTACTTACAGGGTACCCAGGTGCACATTAGATTTTGATGCGATGCAAGGAATTATAGCCTGACTTTTTTTGCAAAATAATCCACAAAAAGCGTTAAAATCTAAAATAAAAGACTAAATATACTTAAGTTTATTGGTTAAATGCTCATTTTATAGGTAATTTCTGACGATAAAAGGAATGATATCTATCCCATCCCTTTAGCATGAACCATTCTCGAGATATTTTTGTTTTTGTTTAAAAATACGTCCATTCGCCAGGTGAAAACTAAAATTGAATTAACTACAAATTCTGTGTCATTTCAAATATGTATCCGCTATTTTATTCAATTAAACTCAATATATTATGAAAGAAAGAGAAAATGATTTTGAGTCTCTAGGGAAATAGATAATAGCCGTATCCTATATATATATATATCCTATTAATTATCCTATATCCAATATCATATTCCTAGCTATATCCTATTTAACTATTATCTAGCTTAAAAACTACACGAAATTTTACAAAATCTGATAAGTAAGTTACTTATAGATGCACATTAGACCCTGGTGCACATTAGGTTACTGCATATTAGGTACCTTGGTGCACATTAGATTTTGATACGATGCAAAAAAGAATAACCTGCCTCTTTTTGCAAAATAATCCTCAAAAACTGTTAAAATCTAAAATAAAAAACTAAATATGCTTAAATGTATTAATTAAATACCTGTTTTATAGGTAATTTCTGACGACAAAAATAATGAGATCAATCCCATTTTTTTTCTTTAGCAAGAACCATTCTCGAGATATTTCTGTTTTTGTTTGAAACTACACCCAATCACTAGGTGATTGGGTGTAGTTTCAAAAAAAAAAAAAAAAAAAAAAATCTCGAGAATGGTTCTTGCTAAAGAAAAAAAAAAAAAAACTACACCCAATCACTAGGTGCCCGGGTTCGATTCCAGCCGCTGCCAAAACTGCCGCCGTGTTCACGCGGAGTACGATCACGTTAAACATGTGGGTCCGTAAGTCCTTCCGAGAGGTTGGTGGTAGGGGAAGGAGGGTACGGTCCCTGTGGATGCCTCCCCCACTGGGTTCCGGTCTAAATTGGGTGGCACTTCCCGGCCGTCCAAACAGTTACCTTACACCTTTCAGGTAGGTCGGACGGTCTGGGTCTTAACAACAACAACCCAATCACTAGGTGAAAACGAAAATTGAATTAACTGCAAATTAAGTGTCATTTCAAATAAGTATTCGCTATTTTATTCAATTAAACTCAATACATTAAGAAAGAAAGAAAAACGATTTTGAGTCACTAGGGAAAGTCATATGCTGCCCATATTAGATTTTTTTACTGTTTCTGTTCCGTTTTTTACAACAACTACTGGGAACAACACTTGGTATATCAGTATTCGAGCTTGTCAAATATAAAACATCTAACACTCTTAAAACGTAAAGTTGCAATTTTTTTAAAATACGTTTTATTTTGTTTTGCTATTTTGTTTAACAATGTAAGCTCTAAGTGTTAAAATAGTCGTCATTATCAAAAATTGGGTTATATAAGTTCTGACTTGCGATTGAAACTATAAATGTGTAAAGTTTCAGCCTTTTAGATCACTAGGGGCTTTTTAAGAGTCAAAGATTTTTTTACCCACCCCATTTTTTTGGTAGTGGGAGAAATATAATATCCAGCTTTATTAGGTTCTTTCTCGAGGTTGGGACTAAATATGCCAAGATTCAGCCTTCTAAGACATTGGGGAACTGCTGGAAGATCTGAGAAGTCTTTTTGAAAACGATCCATTTTCACCGACCCCAAGGGATTGAAATTGAAAATTCGGTTTGATCGGTTCTATCCCGTGGTCGATACTACAATTATATAAAGATTGAGCCTTCTAGGTCATCGCAAAGACCCCTGAAGGGTCTGGAAAGACTTTTTGAAAACCCCGTTTTCTCCGCCCCTGAGGAGAAAATCGATAATTCGGCTGCGTTAGGTTCTGGAGGTTCTAAACACGTTAAAAAATTATTATATAGATTCAGATTACGTGTATTCACATTTTAACACGATATTTTCCGAATTGCTTGTTGACTTTTTTTAAAACAAAATAAATGCTGTAATTTTGGTTTAAAACTGTGGGAAAATAATAATTAAAATTTTTTTCTGAAGGAAATAAGGAGTTGCTAAAATTTTATGTTTCAGCTGTGAAAATTTTGTACTGACAATATTTATAGTTTCTCAGAAAAAAAAAAACGAAGTTAGCAAATTTAATATGGGTTAGATAGGCCGGTTCTGCACCTCTTAACCTAGATTATTTTGTACTTACGTAAAATATTGATGAAATTTAATAATATATCTACACTATTAAATCGTGTGTGAACATGTAATGTACGTATATGTATCCAGCGTTTTTATCAACTGATTCGTGTCCCCCAAAATCGTCGTTTGTCGTTTGTCGTATGAAAGCTTTATTGGTATGTAAAATCTGTAGCCTTATATAATTGTATCTCTCCATATTTTAAAAAAATCTCGGGGAAATCTTGGCAAGCAATTTGAGCTTCAGTTAATTAAATTTTAATTAATTAATTTTAGCATTGCCGACTACCAGTTTGATAAAAGATTTAATTGGTCGTGCCGATTTCCAACTTCACTGTGACACAGAGAAAAAATCATTAAAAGTAAGCATTTGTAATTGTGCTTTACAATTGTGATTGCCACGAACCATTATGTTTGGAATGTAATTACTAATGCAGTTAACAATTATATATGTCTTATTGTTAATTATCACAAAAAATGGAACAAAGTAAATATACGACAGTAACTAGTCATGATCGCGATTGTTTGAACTTTTGGCATACTGACTATCTGCTTAACTGATAACCATTAAATTTGTCTGCATTTGAAATTACGTGCGTTGAGATGTGTTTCAAAAAGTATCACGATTTGCATCAAGGGTAAAAATTGAGAACGAGTGTTATCACAAGAAAACATTAGTTAATCCTAATTGTTAATTCATTATATTACTTAAAAAGATCTATCCGGGATGGGGTTGGCGAGCGTAGCGAGCAGGGTCAGAGCTCGTTGTAATTTTTAAATGTTTAATTATTATCAAAAATTTCATGAAAATTGAGCTAGAAAGGTCTTGCTAAATGAATGTTTCCATTTAGCGACAAGTTTTCATAGATACGTTTTACGCATTATAGTTTTGAACAGAGTCTGTGTGCAGAGGCCTAGTCTACACGGGATTGGATTTGTCGCACGGGCTGAGGCCCCGGTACGCTGTATTTTTGTTAGACGATTTCGTCTCGGGTTGGGTTCGGACTTAATCATTTAATATTCATAACGGGACTAGACAATGTTTGAAAAATTATAAATTGAAGTTAATAGAGTAAATATATATTTTTAAATACATTTTTTGTTGATTTTAGCACTTATTAATTAAAAAACAAGTTTTAACATGATTCCGAGTATATAAATGGAATATAAAAAGTAATACATTTTATAAATATTAAGCATTTTTCAGAATTATGGATCAATATTTCATTTTGTAAAAAAATTACATGATAAAAATTATTTGAATATACCTCTAGAAATTATTTGTTTATTTACGATTATTTCTTTATATCTTTATTTATATTTTGCTGATTAGATTTCTTGCATGGGCCTCCAGTCGTACAATCTTGCTTTCGTGTATAAGGAAATTATAAGGAAATTATTAACCCCCAAAGCACCGGTCCGGTTTGATAGTCCCAGTTCACCCCTGTTAGAGGCCCTACTGGAAAGTTCACCCCTGATTGCAAGAACTAAAGGAATTGAAGCGTGAGATGAAACAAAAAAAAAAGGCATATTAAGTTTGATTTGAGAATACTGAATGTCAAGTGTGATGATTTTCACCTATATGTCTCCAGTTTGAACTGGTTTTTACCCTTAATTTCTGATTTATTTTATTTATTTAGACAGTTAAAAAGTGAGCTTTTACATTGTTCTATACTTCCAGCAGTCAAACCAATATCAGTTATCCCGTGGTTGATAACATCTGCTTAGTGGGAGATTGTGCGTTTGCAACGATCCCCTCTGATAAGGAAACCTCTTAAGTTGTCCTAAACAATGAAAGGTATTCGCAATTGATTATGAAAAGATATGCTGGTCCATCTTTGGAGTTTCTTTTGACCAGGTCACCGGCAGGGTAGCCTTGACTCCTGGAGAAGTCAGAGGCAAGAGTCACAAGCGTGTCGAACTCTTCGAATCATGACTCCTTCGCTTCTCCCCCAACGGAAAAAGGATGAGAAAAATTATGGACGTGCTTCCACGTGACCAACGAGCCGTTCAAATCGAAACTTCAGAAAATCAGCATTGTTAGTAGTGAGGACATTTTGAGACTCCGAGCTTTTGCAGGTAGCGGATATCTTGAAAAACAATTTTGACACCACTTTTCCCCTAAGCATGGAAGGGAAAGAAAAATTAATCAAGTTTATAGTATTATTTATATTTAAAATATAAAGATATAAGCACATGAATGTATCATTTATAGAAGCACGGATGTGTATCACTTTCGATGTGAATAACATTTATGGTTGGGGTATCTCTGGCTGAGATCGGAGCATTACGAAAAATGCATATATTTTGGACGCTTGTATCGTCGAACCTAATAAATAACAAGAAAGATCAATCATGCTTAAAGCATTGATTATGAAACACTTTCCAACTTCAATGCAATTTTATTTAAAAAAGTCGAAAATGCAATACATTCCTCGGTAATATTTTAAAACTTATCACAATACTACATTGATTTATTATATTTGAAAACTTAAACCTTCATTGAAAAAAATGAACTTCATTCAAATGACGGCATTTAAATATAAATTGCCTGGTTTAAATATCTCTAAAATGCAATACATTCCACGGTAATATTTTTAAAACTATCATAATACTACGATAATTTATTATATTTGAAAACTTCATCGAAAACAACTGAAATAAATTCAAATGACGTCATAGAAAAAATAACACGCCTGGATCTCTCTATAAAAGCAGGATTTCATTCATCACAATACTACAATAATTTATTTTATTTAAAAATTAAGACCATGGAGCTACAATTCATAAACTCTATGCTTAAAACTTCATCGAAAAAAATCGTCCTTCTGTTTATAAAATCAATTAATATTTCATTCATATCAGCCATGCAGACTCCATGGACTGAATTATTTTGTGTTAAAGAAATACAGTAATTCTAATACAACTCAGTCTACATATTTTGCTGTTTACATTTTACATAGGTGAAAAATAGGCTTAGTTGTAGAAATAATCAAATTTGAATGAGAATTTAAACTCAAATATATTGTCATTGTGTTGTTTTAGTATGTAGATGCACAGAATTTAAGCAAAAATAAAGTAGTTTTAGGACGGATACAACACTCAATATGAATGAAAAAGAACTTTAAAAAATCACGATTTTGAAACAAGATGGATGCCATATATCATTTTGAAGTGGGTCATGTGATCGTTTCATATCATGGTCACGTGATCGTTTTATATAAGATGTGTAATTATTATTTTAATTTTTATTTAAAAAACTACTGAATATATTTCGCTGAATTTCTTTTTATATATTTTATGGAACAATTTGAGTATTACCTAAAATTTTCGAAGCAATTTGTGAATTTTAAATCCGCTTAAAAAATGTTTGAAAAATTAGGTCCCATAGGGCTCAATGTATTTCATTTTTTCAACCCGGGTTCAATCCAAAACTAATTGGGTGATATTATTCATTTATATTCCCATAGGTCCTACAGACCGTCTGAACAACATACTAAAATTTCATTTTGATTCATTTTTACGGCAGTTATCGTGCTAACGGACAGACAGACAGACAGACAGACAGAATGAACAAAGTCATAAACACTTTTCAGCTTTGTTGTAAAGTGTTAAAAATGGAAATAGTTTTCACTTATTTTGTCGGAAATACAGTTCGTTATATAAAATTAAATTTGGTATCATTAATTCAACAGGTGAACGTCAGACGACTATTGATTTTCGGGGTAAATTTCTTTCATGCGGACTGCATTTTAGGCTTTGACAGAACAGTGGCAAACCATACGGTTGTGACACTTATTGAGGATTTCAATTTTCTTCACCTCGCTTGTAGAGGCAAAAAATTTATGCGCAGTCCAGTTATAATAGAGGTCAATAAAGGTCGATAATCGGATTGAGGTTTGCAATGATGGTTATCGTTTTACAATATGCACCCTATGGAGAGCTAACGTAATTGTTTAGTCAATGGAGTATTATGATCCGCTTCCTGCATTCGCACTGTAATAGGCGAATTCAAAACAGTACTTGTTAGATTTTCAATGGTCTCCTTAGCATATGTCGCTACTCTAATACCTCCACGTATTCCATTTGCAAAATGATCACATCTAGGCTATCGTCCTTGATTAAATAATGTACCACCCTCTTATTTATTCACCGATAACTAAAAATTTAATTCAAGAAAAATTAAATTTCAGGTTCAGTTAGTTGTGAATTTAGACCTTGGTTGCACTTTGAAGTAATAGATTGCATTTTAAAATATATCTCCTAAGTAACCTCTGCATGAAAAGTGTAGAGGGTTCACATCCACTGCAGAAGGGGAGAATATCGCCCTAGTGGTGCAATGGATTTCACGCTGGTATAAGAGTTCTTTCCAATGGCGCCTGAGCAATTTAATCCTGCATTTTATATGCAATGGATCACTGATGTTTAAAAAGACCACATTTTGATTGTTCCCAGTCCAGCACTCTTTAAGTTTTAGTGAGTTTCAATTCACGAGTGGTACGACGAAAAGGATGCTAACTTATTAAATGCAAGCAGAAAAATGAGGAGGTTGTACTTTCTGAAGTTGCACTTTAATCTGAAAAAGGAGAATTTATAGGGTTCACTACTCAAAATCGAATTCTACTTCATTCGCTCTTCCACTACAGAAGATTAAAATATAGTCCCAGTACATTAAACGATATAGCATCGGCGTTAACTAACCAGTTCCAGATGGGGGATTTGTGGTTGGGATTTTAATTGCAGGACTACAGAAATAATGTTTGTTCGAGCTTTGTCTTAATTGTCACACAAGTTTTCAATAGATTATGAGCTTTGTCTCCTCTTTACGAGCTTTCGCTCTCTTTATCTGCAGGAATCTGAAACTGTTTTCTCGTAAGCGCGCACAGAGTTCGAGCTAGTTTGATGTTCTCTTAAGTTATAAAGTAGGTTTTGATAATATTTGGCATGTGTATTTTTTGCTTATGAAAAGAGTTAACTAGATAAATTAACTGATAACATAAGGTTTAACTAGATTAATTATCGAATTTTAAACTGATTTATATTAAAAATGTAATTATGATAGTAAGGTATGTTCACTCAGAATTCATGGAATTTACATGAATAGTGAAAAAATTTTTAGACATCAGTAAAAAATTAAATTTTTAACCGTAATTCAATTATATATATACATATATATATATATATATATATATATTTTTTTTTTCTAATGGCCAGACAATTGATATTTCATCATTCGCCTATACACCGGCCAGAATCGTGAACCTTTTAGCCATCACATGACGTTGCCCCGGTGCACCAGTGGGGGGTCGGAACACACCGCGCCCAACGACACAACATCCATGCCTGAAGGTGGGACTCGAACCCACAACCCGGCAGCCGAACGATCGCTAGGAAACGCTTGCCTTGACCGTTCGACCACCGCGTCGGCTAATTCAATTATATTTAATTGAAAAATTGCAAAATTTAAAAAGTTTAAATATTTATATAATTATAAAAAAAATGCTTATATATTAGTTTACAAAAATTTCATTTTCCTGAAAAAATATAATATTACTGCATGTTGGTGCTCTTCGGAAGAATTCATTATACAAAGGGCTGTTGCTTCCTGAACGAATGAAACACAGTGCTGGTGCTCCCAGAAAAATTTAAAATAGTGTTGTTACTTCTTATAAGAATTTGTAAGTAGTACTGGTGCTCCTATGTAAGTAGTACTGGTGCTACTGTGATGTCAACACAGTGCTCATGCTCTATGAAACTTAAAATCGTACTGATACTCCCTAAAAATCGGCATAGTACTGGTGACCCTTAACAACTCTGTATAGTACTGGTGCTCCCTAGAAATGATAAACACAGTGATGGTGCTCCCTAGAAGAATATGAAATAATGCTGGTGCGCCTTAGAAGTATTTGATATGGTCTGGTGGTCCTTGATAGTAAAAAGTTGCTGTCCTATGCTTTGCAACATATTATGAGCACCACATCTAACTTTTTCCATTATAATACCCTCTTTCACAGTAACAGAGGAAGGTCAAAGCCCTTTGCATATTCCCATTGTATGATGTATTTCACATCAAATATATAAATTCAAGTAGGCTTTGAGCTTATTTTCTAAATGTATTATTTCTGAAATAAATTGCATTTACAGAAAATTGGCCGACAAAGGAAGCACTCGTTCTTTTCTATGTGTTATTTTATTTATTTTTATTCTTACCGACCAGTAAAATATTTTTTAAAACGTAGGAAATACAGCCGGTTTCAGGGTTTGGCGGCTTCGTTTAAATTGTAGTTTCTTAGATTTTACCGCAGTAGTCTATTTCATTCAAAATGAACTTTTAAAGAACTTCGTTTGCGAAAGGGCGAATGGACTTTTGAAAGTTGAATGAACATTTAAAGTGGTAGAATAGAAAATATTGCAAGTCGGAGGATAGAAAATATATATAAATCAGCTTTATATCTTGCGTATTCAGACATTGCAAATATGACATCTGATAATGTGATATCAACTTTGTTATGGAGTGTTACCACTACATATTTGTATATAACATGTGTATGCATTACTTAATTAAATTAGATTTTACAAATTGTATCTAATTTAAATATGAAGTTTTCCATATTTGTCCTTATAAATGTGATATCAACTTTGTTATGGAGTGTTACCACTACATATTTGTATATAACATGTGTATGCATTACTTAATTAAATTAGATTTTACAAATTGTATCTAATTTAAATATGAAGTTTTCCATATTTGTCCTTATAAATGTGATATCAACTTTGTTATGGAGTGTTACCACTACATATTTGTATATAACATGTGTATGCATTACTTAATTAAATTAGATTTTACAAATTGTATCTAATTTAAATATGAAGTTTTCCATATTTGTCCTTATAAATGTGATATCAACTTTGTTATGGAGTGTTACCACTACATATTTGTATATAACATGTGTATGCATTACTTAATTAAATTAGATTTTACAAATTGTATCTAATTTAAATATGAAGTTTTCCATATTTGTCCTTATAAATGTGATATCAACTTTGTTATGGAGTGTTACCACTACATATTTGTATGTAACATGTGTATGCATTACTTAATTAAATTAGATTTTACAAATTGTATCTAATTTAAATATGAAGTTTTCCATATTTGTCCTTACAAAATGAATTCATTCCTGCTCACGTAAACGCAAAGTTTTCAAAATCTCCTGGGGCACAATAATAGAGATTCGATAAAGTTATACAGACAAGAGAAAATCTATCGCGTAACTCTTACTTCTTATAGATTGATGTGAAAATCACATCACGCCTTTCTCATATTTCGAATAGGAAAAGGTTGATGTGTTTTATGTGTGACGATGGTACAAGGTACCTAGAGAAAGATTTATAAATTTTTTAGTTTTTTGAAATTCTTTGATATATATATTTCCTAATGTTTCTTATCTTCATTTTTTCATCTCTTGGTGTGCCTGTAGTCTGAGTTTGGACATTTATAGTGTACTATTGTCTAATCTGAAACAGGCATTTGTTTGGGTTAATTAGAATGAAATACTCAGACCTGAAGATGAATTTAATTTCTTCTAATCTTCGAATTTGATAGAGTCTTGAAATTTGGTATATGGACTAATCATTTGATGAAAACACCCAAGACGAATTTAATTTTTCAAAAATGTTCCTTTAATGCTCCAGAGTAAAACGCTCGAAAAGTAAATTGAAGAAAAAC
Source organism: Amaurobius ferox (assembly GCA_951213105.1). Lineage (NCBI taxonomy): Eukaryota > Metazoa > Arthropoda > Arachnida > Araneae > Amaurobiidae > Amaurobius > Amaurobius ferox. The sequence goes on along the minus strand of OX578142.1, from coordinate 76,758,683 downwards.
CATGCTTTGGTATGAGAGGGAGATATCAAATTTGGTGTAAGGGTAGATAGTTTAGAAGGAAGCATGTGCACAATTTCAGTTTACCAATATTTTCTACTTTAGGGGGGTGCCTCACACGAAAATGTTCGTTTTCAGAATAAAGGAGAAACGCCCTTTTAAAACGTGATAGAGGCTTGATATTTGGTATATGGGCAAATCATCTGGTAAAAATCACAAAAAGAATAGAGTTTTTCAAAAATTTATATTTAAGGGGGGTGGGTACTTAACTCAAAAGCATTCGAAAGGTGAAATGCTAGAAAAGCATGCTTCGCAAAGAGATAGAGATTTCAAATTTGGTGTACGGGTAAAAAGTTAGAAAGGAAGAAATTGTGCCATTTCAGTTTTCCAACATTTGCTATTGTAGGGGATGCCACTCCCTAAAATATTCGATTTGCCGAACAAATGAAAAACGAGTCCTTTACAATGTGACAGAGGCTTGAAATTTAGTATATGGGCTTACCATTTGACAAAAAATCAAAAACTAATAAGGTTTGACAAAAATGTTCATTAACGGGGTGCTACATAGAAAAACGTTCGAAATGTGAAGTGATAGAAAAAACATGCTTCTCAATAAGATAGAGACATCAGATTTGGTGTCCGCGTAGATAGTTTGAAAGGAAGAAAGTGTGAAATCTCAGATTTCCAATATTTGCTACTTTAAGGGGTGCCGCACACTAATATGTTCGATTTTCCGAATAAACGAGGCATGCTTCCTTTTAAATGTGACAGACGCTTGATATTTGGTATATGGGCCAATCATCTGATAAAAAACCCAAGATAAACAGAATTTTTCAAAAATGTCCATTTATGGGAGTGCTTCACAGAAAAAAGTTCCAAAGGAGAAATAATAAAATAGGGGTGCCTCGGGATGAGATAGACTTTAATGTGGTGTACGGATAGATAATTCGAAAGTAAGAAATGCAAAAATTAAGTTTCCCAATATTTTCTTCTTTAGGGGGTTCTGCACACCAAAGTATTCGATTTGTCGGATAAATGTGAACCGCTAATTATTAAAACATTTACTTTATTCGGGGGTTGCTTATTGCGAGGCCGTTGATTTTCAACGGATATTCGGCTAGTATATACTAATTGCCAAGTGCCCGTCAGTCCTTCTGTCTGTCTGCCTGTCACTCTTCATTTAGGCACTTCCCGAATAGATAGAGACTTGCAATTTGGTACACGGCTCGGTCGTTCGATAAAATCCCTTGAAAAAATCGAATTTTTCAAAAACGTTCGCTAGAGGGGGTGCTCCACACCAAAACGTTCAAAAAATGAAATGATAGGAAAGCATGCTTTGCGATAAGATAGAGACTTCAAATTTGGTGTATTGGTAAATTGGCGAAGAAAAGAAAGTTTGCAATTTCAGATTTCCAGTATTTTCTACTTAAGGGGGTGCCACACACCAAAACGTTTGAAAAGTGAAATGATAGGAAAGCATACTTTGCGATGAGATAGAGACTTCAAATTTGGTGTATGGGTAAATCGTTCGAAGGGAAGAAAGTGTGCAATTTCAGATTTCCAATATTTTCTACTTAAGGGGATGCCTCACACCAAAATGTTGGATTCACCGAACAAATGAGAAAAGGCTCCTTTAAAATTTGATAGAGGCTTGAAATTTGGTATATGGGCTAATCATTTGACGAAAACACCCAAGATGAATACAGTTTGTCAAAAATGTTCGTTTAAGGGGGTGCTCCAGAGTAAAACCTTCGAAAAGTGAATTGATAAAAAACCATGCTTCGGAATGAGATAGAGATATCAAATTTGGTGTAAGGGTAGATAGTTTAGAAGGATGTAAGTGTGCAATTTCAGTTTACCAATATTTTCTACTTTAGGGGGTGCCGCACACCAAAATGTTCGATTTTCGGAATAAAGGAGAAAGGCCCCTTTAAAAACATGACAGAGGCTTGATATTTGGTATATGGGCAAATCATGTGACAGACATCACAAAAAGAATAGAGTTTTTCAAAAATGTATATTTAAGGGCGTGGGTACTCCACACAAAAGCATTCGAAAAATGAAATGCTAGAAAAGCATGCTTCACGATGAGAAAGGGACTTCAAATTTGGTGTACGGGTAAAATGTTGGAAAGGAAGAAATTCTGCAGTTTCAGTTTTCCAACATTTGCTATTGCAGGGGGTGCCGCTCACTAAAATGTTCGATTTGCCGAACAAATGAAAAACGCCTCCCTTACAATGTAATAGAGGCTTGAAATTTAGTATATGGGCTAACCATTTGACAAAAAAACCGAAGAAGAATACGGTTTGACAAAAATGTTCATTAACGGGGTGGTACACAGAAAAACGTTCGAAAGGTGAAGTGCTAGAAAAAACATGCTTCTCGATAAGATAGAGACTTCAAATTTGGTGTACTGGTAGATAGTTTGAAAGGAAAAAAGTGTGAAATTGCAGATTTCCAATATTTGCTACTTTAAGGAGTGCCGCACACTAATATGTTTGATTTTCCGAATAAATGAGGCACGTTTCCTTTTAAATGTGATAGAGACTTGATATTTGGTATATGGGTCAATCATCTGATAAAAAACCCAAGACAGAGTTCTTTAAAAATGTTCATTTATGGGTGTGCTTCACAGAAAAAAGTTCGAAAATAGAAATAATGAAATAAGGATTCCTCGGAATGAGATAGACTGTAATGTTGTGTACGGGTAGATAATTCGAAAGGAAGAAATGCGCAAATTAAGTTTCCCAATATTTTCTTCTTTTGGGGCTTCTAGACACCAAAATATTCGATTTTTCGAATAAATGTGAAACGGCAATTATTAAAAAATGTTCATTATTCAGGGGTTGCTAGACCGTTGATTTTCAACGGGCATTCGGCTAGTAATTATGCTATTATCTGTAAAAAATTCTATATACAATATCTGTTAGATTATTTAAAAAATAAGTCTATTTAAACTTGATTCTCACTCTGTTAATAGTATCAAATTGAAAATTATCAATACGTATAGTGATTTAGATATTAATAATAAATTTTTTAAATTTCCATATATTGTGCTTATTCCGAAAGTTCATAAAAATCCTATTAAATTTAGAACTGTAACTAGTGGTCATAATTCATACTCTACTACTGATAGTAAATTATTACTAAATTATTTAAATGTACTAAATAGTAATTTACGTGATTCTAGTGATAACTACATTATTCTAAATAATAGTAAAGAATTAAAAAATAAATTAACATCTCTAGGTAAAATAATAGGATTTCAAACTTTTAGTTTTAAAGATCTATTTAATAATATTAGGATCACTGATCTTTATGATGTCATATTAGCTTTATATAATGCCTATATTACTAATCATTCTCACCTACCTAAATTTACCAATTTTTCTAAACTTCTCCATTTTGTTCTTTTCAATAATTATATTTTTCAAGGTAATAAATTATACTTACAAGTCTCAGGTGTTCCACAAGATGGCTGTAGTAGCAGTATGTTAGCTAATTTATACCTATATCATTATGAAAAATTCTTTACTTCTACAGATTATAAAATTTATAGATATGTAGATGATCTGATTTGTTTAGTATTTACTGATAATTATATCATAGATATAAATTTCTATCCGGATAATTTGGAATTAATACCTAATGAAACAACTATTAGTAAAAATATTAATTATTTGTATTTAAATCTAATTATAGAACCTACTAATGGGATAGTTACTAATTTATATGATAAAAAAGATTTTTTTAAATTCAATATTAATAAAATATTGCCTTTTAATTCCTGCAACTCGATTCAATTGTTTAAAAATATTATACTTAATCAACTTTTTAAAATTTATAGATTATCAGAAAAAAAATTTCATGTTTTGCACATAAATAACCTTATAATTACCAGTAAATTATATGAATATCCAGCATATTTAGTAAATGGTGTAGTTAATAAATTTCGATTAGCCTAAAATTCTTCATATTCTCTCCTTAGTATCTTATTTTAGCCTTACTTCTACATTCTCTTGTTTTTACATTACAATATATTTTCATCTTTCTATTTTGCAGCTTTTACTGTAGAATGTCACATTTTACTGCTATTACGCAGTATTGTTTTTATTACTCACTTTGGCAACAGTAAACCACTTCTTTACTCTTAATCAAATGGCAACATTGGTCTAGTCATTTTTTGCTCGTCACGATTGCACATTTGATGTGTATTTTAAGGTATTTATGTTTCCTTTCTATTTTTTCAATCTTTATGCTTGTCGTCCTAATAACACATGTTTATAGATAAAATATATCTTGTGTTTCAGAAACAAGCATTTTTGTGTTCATTTTGTTTAAAATATTAGGACTTGATAAAGAATTTTTTCGAAATGAACTATTCTTAAGCCTAGAGCTCTTCCACGTGCAAGCTTTAATGCTTCACTATTTTGGTATTCTTTTTTTTTATTCCTCTCCATTGACATTTGTTGATTATCCACAACTTTTGAACTGTAATTACGAACACTGCTTTCACTGCTTTCTGAACTTTAATACGTATTATATTTCTTCGTTATTGTTGAATTTCATTTTATTTCATTGTATTTTGTAGGCATAAAAATTTTTTGAGATAGTGTATTACGAGTTACTTTTTCCATTCTACCATTGGATTTACTATTTTAATATATATATATATATATATATATATATATATATATATATATATATATATATATATGTAACTCGCCAAAAAGTCGTTAAGTTGGCGATATTTCGTAGTCCAATGTCTCCGAAGTTTTTCAGATAATGTGGATACACACACACATACACACATACACAGTCGTCGAGCTAAAAATTGTTTTTAAATTTGAATAAATTGTTTTTGCTAAAAATTGCTCGAAAAGTGCATATCCATCGAAAACTCGAGTTGCGATTTTCGACACAATTCCAATATTTTCCCTATACATTATACCATGTATTGCAGGGAAAGTAAAAATAGAGATAAGCGTTTGTTTAAAAAATAATGGAAGCAAAATTACGCGCATAGACACAAACACTTTTATACATTTAGAGATCGAAAATAGCAAAAGATGTTTCACATAACACTTACATCATTTTTATTTCTACCCCCCTCCCCTCCCAAAATACCCATATCATTTATTTTTAATGCTAGATAACATATTTATATATCTCAAGGATATAAACTTACGTGACATTAAATAAATATTTTATGAAATATACACAAAAATAGGTGGCAGTTGCAGTTGAAATATAAACTGATTTTGGAATTAGCCCAGCGGGTGGGGTAGGGGTAATTATGGGCCTGCCATCATTTCGACTGGTACGAGGACACCGAAGAATGTGGTTTAGGAGTGTAAATGTTCGAATCGCGTGTGAGATCATTATTTTGCAACATTTTGTGGCAACGATGCAGGCGTACGATAGTGTCCTCACCCACAGTGCCGTTCTGCAATTTTGTAAAAAGTAATACTTTCTGGATATTTCCTTGAAAAATTTGGAGATTCCTATTATTCTGATGATGCATGAAATTCGGATCAGTTTTCCCATCATGTCGAAATATTGTGCCTAGTGTTAGTAGCCAAAGATTCGTAATTAACGAGTAATTTTCGCAAAATTATCGTGATTATACGGTTTGAAATACGATTGTAATAATGGTGGGGTTACGGATTGTTTGGTTTCATATTTAAACACGAAATATCTTAATGTACTGGCTGCGGAACTCGCAGCTAGAGGTCACTTTTTTAGACAGTTACTAATAAGAACTACAAAAGCAGAAATATCTTCTTCTTTTCTTCGCTATCGTAACCGGTAACCAAATAAAAATAAAAATGAATAAAAGAAAATCTTTCCAATACAATCGACTGTTCTCCCGTAGCTCCCCTGCATATGTCCCCATATACGCTCGTGCATATCCTAAGGAATATCCTTACATAGGATATCCTTATATTTATATAGGTTATCTACGTATACGCCTCCGTCATGCAGCAGGACATGCAGCAGCGCCATGACATGCAGCAGGATACCCTGGAGTTTATGAACGGAAGTTGTAGGCTTGGAACTTTAATTGATATTTGATGAGTCTTTGGAGAGGGGAAAGAGGTTAGTAAAATCATATGCAGCAAGTCCAGTCGCTATCCAGAAGACCCGAGTTTGATCCCTTCTCTGGTCTTGACCCATTGCTTTTCTCTAATAAAAATTTAGTCTAATACTCTACTAAGTGGTATTTTCGATTCTTTCCAATATTTTTGCTTTGTATTTAACTTATTAAGTTCGAGGTTGTTCTTGTTGTCAGTTATGCTATAGAAATAGCATGTTTCATGGGTAATAGCGTCATTACGGTTCAATATCGTACCGTGCAAAATAAATCATCTCCTAATTGCATGTTGCTTAGATCGCTTTAATAAAAAATGTGACATCAGATAATTTTAGGAGCAAAGCTAATGTGCTCGAACCCTGTTCGTGCTATAAATTATGAGTGTGAACGATGGATTGTTTCCATCTATATTTGTGAGGCACTTTCTGCTCAAGTAGCCACCCGGAACGTCCGGAAGACTAATTGATTGGACTCTTTAGGTAGCACCTTCAAGGAGGTTGGATTGTAGAGAGAAAACACGGTTCATCCGGATTACACATGATTGATCCTTACAATCTGGATAAATAATCTCGTAAAAGGCATTAATTATCAGTATAAAGGGTAATTTCATTTGTATTTAAAATGTGATTATTATTTAAATAGAGGTACAAACATTAAGTATATATATATATATATATATATATATATATATATATATATATATATATATATATATATATATATATATATATATATATATATATATATATATATATATATATATATATATATATATATATATATATATATATATATATATCCATTTTTCCATTTATTTTTTCTTCTTATGTATGTAGTCCAAGTGAAAATAGTTTATAGATATGATCTATCTATTTCTTTAGAAACATACATTATTGTGTTTGCTTCTACAAGGCACTTGGACATGAATACGAGTTTTATAGTACAGTGAACAATTCCTGATTTAGGCTTAGAGCCTTGTCCACGTGTATAGCGATTGCGCTTGGATTTCGTCTGTTTTTCTTTTATCGATTCCAAACCTTTGTTTTTTGATACTTTTCTTTGACTTGTTGATTCGAAATTAATTTTTTTCCATTTGCTTGAAAATTAGTTGATATACTTTTCTATTTTGTAAGCCTGTTAGATAGTTAGGTTTTTCGAGTTATAGCTTCCCACTTTTCATTCATTGGACCTTCAAACCTTTTTATTATATATATATATATATATATATATATAATTATTTCATAAATACCGTAGCATGCTAAAAATATGAAGGATACTATGCAAATATGAATATGTAAAGTCCAATGAAAGAAAAGTGAGAAGCTGCAATTCGAAAAACCTAACTTTCTAAAACACCCACAAAATAAAAGTATAAAACAGCAAATCTTCAATCGAATGGAAAAAATACAAATTACGAGTCAGCAAGTTAAAGAAAATTAACTAATTTCAATGGTATGGAAACGGCAATAGAAAAACGTAAAAAATCAAGCATTATTGCTATACACGTGAACAAGGGCTAGGCCTTAAAAAATGGAATTGTTCACTTCGCAAATCTCTTCTTCGGGTCCAAGTATATTGACGAAGCAAACAAAAAATCTGTATGTTTCTGAAGAAATATAGATTATATCTATAAATTATTTCTACTTGGACAACATACATAAAGAAGGAAAAATAAAAGAAAACATGAATATCTGGAAAAAACACTGCATATGCCCGAACCAGTCGAACCCTGGAACCCTGAATGAAGAGACCAGTGTTACCATTCGCAAAGAAAAAAAAGAAATGATCTACGTACCATTCGTAAGAAATGAAAAACAGTAATGAGAAAAGGTAAGGAAAAGTAATAATATACAAAAAGAGCTACAAATAAGTGAGACTAATAATAGTTAGGCTTATGTTTAACAGGATGTAAAAATAAAAGTATTATTAATACAAGAGAAAGATGATGTCAGGCTAACACACACACATAATATATATATATATATATATATATATATATATATATATATATATATATATATATATATATATATATATATATATATATATATATATATATATATATATATATATATATATATATATATATATTATAACTATAGCCAGTTTGAAACTACGATTTGAGAGCCCTTATAATGGTGTATAGTGGCATCCTCGATTATCCATTTCTTTAATGAATCTCTTGTTTAGTAAGAATTTTCATCTTTGCTTCATGTTCATATTCCTTTTCGCTTATACGGGTAATAGTCCTGTCTCCTGCTCTGACTCACTGGACGGGTCTGGGAGTGTAGCTGTGGAAGTTCGTACTGCCTCCCTGGTTGTATTTCTACTTGTTCATTCCGGTGCTTCTAGGTAATTTAAGTTGTTGAGATTGATCGCCTATACACGTGGTGAAAGAAGACGGGTTCATGCCACATACAACTTTTCTTAATGTTCCTATCTTCATTTTTTCATTTTTTGATGCCTGTAGTCTGAGTTTGAGTATTTATTGTAATGTACTATTACTCAATCTGAAACAGGCATTTGTTTGGTTAATTAGAATTAAATACTCAGAATTAAATACTCAGGAATTTAATTCTGACTAGTCATCGAATTTGGGCCGGTGCTGTTCTTTTCTCTTATCGGCATTATGGCCGTGATTTTGCTTCTATGTTGATGTTAATATTACTTGAATTTTTTATTATTACACTTTTCTAATATATATATATATATATTCTTATCAGATCACCTTGTACCAATCTCTAAGTGATAAAACGTAACAAGAGGAGTGAAAATTAGGGAAATTTCCCCGAGCGCTTAGGGAATGTTAACAGGAAAAGAGGAAGTTATTTAGTTCGGATAATTTGGACGCTTGATTAATTGTTATCCAGATAAACATTAGTCTACTAACGTACGTCTACTTCACAACTCTAATTATTCTAATTTGTTTAGGTGTCATTTCCTCACCGACGTGTCTTTATTTCGAGCGAGCTATTAAATCATTCTGTATTTCATGTTTCGGAGTTTCTTTTCCTAATTCGAAATTCAACAATGAAACAAAAGCTCATCAATCAGCAAAAGCGTCTTGAGCATAAAGAAAGGTAAATATTTTATATTTCTAAAACATGAAATTTAGCTGCCGTTAGTGACTAGTAGCCTATCTTGACAGATAAGACCCTTCCCATGCATATGCATGAGAGTAGTTGTGCATGACGAATCCCAATTTATATGCCTATATTCTTGCAGGTGTATAATATGGAAGAATGCTCTCATCACAGTTTAAAACAACCATCGCATTTCAGTAGGAACTTTATCGAAGGAAATATAATAAACCACAGGAAAGACACAAGCCGAAAGTCAGTGGCGAAGAAATATTTCATTTCCTTTTCATGGTGCCAGATTTGAATCCGATTATAAAAATCTGGTGTCAGGAAGCATCTTTCTCTGTATATTCTGAAATAAAAATAAAAATATTTTAATTGAAAGCAGAGAGAGAGAGAGAGAGAGAGAGAGACCCAAAGGGGACATAGCACTTTTTAGCTGTAAAATTCATAGTATTGTGTGATGCTTTTGTTAATGTTTAATAAATAATCAGCCTAACAGCATTTTTACTTTCCTTATATACATAATGTATAAGGAAAGTATTGTGACGGGGTCGAAAATTCGAATTCGAGTTTTCGACGGGAGAGCACGTTTCAAGCATCCCTGATCACGAATCAAACATTGTTGAAGTGATGTCTGTGTGTGTGTGTGTGTGTGTGTGTGTGTGTGTGTGAAGCTACAAAGTTACTAATACGTAACGTCGCACAGAAGTCACACAAACGATGTCACATTGTGACCCAGGTGTCACGTGACTACAACGTTACTGTCACATATGTGACGATCTTTGCTGTGAGGGCAGTTATGTAGATTTTGTCATTGAGTTTCTAAAGCATGTCCACAGATAATAAAAATAATTTTATTGATAGCGATTTAATATACACATTATATTTTATTAATTATAAATAAAATAAAGAAAATCTAAAATAAAGTATAATATCAGTCATGAATAGGGGTGAAGTGGCATAGATAGGACATGCTATGAATGGAGCACTAGCCATGAATTCTTAATTAAATACTATATTAGTTTTAGATATGACCAATAGATCGAGTTCTGTATTATTATTCAAGTAAAGCAGTAGAAAAATAGCTGCTTATGTGATCTAAAAATTATTATTCTGTGTTTTCAGGACTAAAAAGTAAATATTTATGAACATCTTAAGGTTAAAAATATACTATTTAAGTTATCTTCTAAAATTTTAATAGTTATAATAATTCTCATATATTTAAATGAGAAAACTGCTAGATTATGTTAAATTGTAATGGTATTACATACTTTTAATTATGAATGTTATTATCGGATGTGTGAAAGTCTTGAATGGGATACAAAATGGGGGGGGGGCACTTGGATGGGACAGTTCCATTCATTACTTTGAGTAAGTTTAAAGCCAATTATGTTTGATAATATATGAATTTTAAATTTAATATAGCATAAAAATTTAGAATCTTCTGTTAGAAAACCTTTTACATATATTAAATATATTAAAAGCATGGGGTTTTCACATTTAAGCAAAATATTAAATGTATATTATTTTTTTTTTCTGAATCTTCTTGAGTATTGTTGGTTTTGTGTATAATTAGACTATTTTATAAATCATAGTTAGATAAGTCGTGTCATAGGATACATAACTTGTATTCTGCTTTGAAACTACTCCTTTTAGAGAGGAAAGAAGGCCAAAGAAAAGAGCTGCTACGAAGATAAGAACAACTAAGAAGATTCAACTAGAAAAATAAAATATGGAGAAATTTAAAGGTTTCTTAAAGTCAAAGAAATTAGAATAACTAAAAATATAGATTGAAATAAGTTGCGAGGTTGATTTGAAATTTCAGGATTCAGATGAATCTATAGACTGTTGTTGGAATATTTAAGAAAATGAGAGTTGGAAATTTAACTAGTACAAAATAGACATTAATTTAAAGGAAGAATATTTTGAACAAGTTAAATTTATCACCAAGAAAACTTGTGTATATAATGTCGGCTGAATTACGATGAAATAGAAATCTGGTGATGAAGTGAAAATGCAATTTCTATGAAGAAAAGACAAATCACTGTCTGTCCAACCAATAAGGATAAGTGATATAAACATTTACAGAACCCCCTTGATGTTTATCTTACACAAATAGTAGTTTGAATTTTCTCAATGAAGGTATAGCTAATGTGTTGATAAGTGACATAATGATATGCGTTGATAAGTGATAAATATACGTTGATATGTGTTGATATGTAGTGATAAGCTACTCCCTAAATCTAGTGAGTGTTGTGCCATTGTTTGTAAAAGTACTTTTTTTATCCGTTTCTGCAAATTTTGAAAAGCTAAAATAAATTAGGTCCATAAAGTAATCAATGGAACTGTCCCATTGATTACTTTATGGGCAAAATTTCTTAGATGCTAAACGAAAGTTAATTAATTAGATGTTAAAGAAACGTTAATTAATTAGATGTTAAAGAAACGTTAATTAATTAGATGTTAAAGGAAAGTTTGGATCCTTAAAGAGTTTTTCATTGCCATAAATATCCATGTTTATAATAGAATATTTCATATCTTCTAATAAAACAATTTAAAAGCTGTTTGAGAAAATAAAATACAAAAGTAATCGGGAATTACTTTTGTTCCATTCATTACCTTGTATAGAATGAATGGGACAAAATATAGCAAGAAAGATCAATCATACATAAAGCATTGGTTATGAAACACTTTCCAACTGAAATGCAATCCGCTGAATGTATAGCATCTCTAAAATGCGATATATGATATTTTTTTAATTATCACAGAATTACAATAATTTATTTTACTTGAAGACTTAAAACTTCAACGAAAAAAAAATGAACTTTATTCAAATGACGCCACCGAAATATAAATTGTCTGGCTCTCTTAGGAAAACCCAGGCCGTCCGACTCATCCAAAGGACTTGAGCAACTATTTGGGCGACCGGGTCTGGCTCTCTGTGTAATGAATATTTCATTTATACACTTTTATTCCAGACTGCAGAGTTAAATAATTTTGCGCGAAAAAAACATTCATCAATTCTTTTACAATTCACCTTACAATCACTTGTCTACATTCTCATAAATTATCACAGTACTACAATAATTTATTTTACTTGGAAAATTAAAACCATGGAGGTAAAAGTACTTTCTAATTCCATGCTTAAAACTTCATCAAAAAAGGCAATGCTATAAAATCGTCTGCTTCTCTCGTCGTAAAATCAATGAATATTTCATTCATATCGTCTATATTCTAGACTCCAGAGGTAAATAATTTTGCGTTGAAAACATTCAGCAAATGTTATACAACTCATCTTGCTACTTGATTTGTTTACATTCTGCATAAGTTCTGCAAAGTTTGATGATCATTTAAAATTAAAAATATTGTAATTGGGTTGGTGCAGAATATAGATGAACAGAAATTAATTAAAAATAAAGCGGTTTCAGGACAGATGCAACGCTAAATCTAAATTTAAAAGAGAACTTTAAAATCACGATTTTTACTCTGGTAAAGAAGATGGATGCCGCATTTCATTTTGAAGTAGGTCACGTGATGTCTTCATACTATATGGGTATAATTATTATTTTAATTTTTACTTAAAAAACTACAGAACATATTTTGCTGAAATTTTTTTTATATATTTTATGGGATAATTTGAATATTTTCTAAAATTCTCGAAGCAATTTGTGAATTTTAACTTTGCTTAAAAAATGTTTGAAAAGTTAGGTCTCACAGAGTTCAAGGCATTTCATTTTTTCAACCCGGGTTCAATCCAAAACTGATTGGGTGATATTATTCATTTACATTCCCATATATTCCACAGACCGTCTTAACAACATACTAAAGTTTCATTTGATAAAGTTATTTAGCGAACGGACAGACAGACAGACAGACAGAATGACCAAAGTCATGAACACTTTTCAACTTTGTTGTAAAGTGTTTAAAATGAATATTTTCCCAATTTTGTCAGTAATTAGCTATTTTCTGGTAGATGACATTCTGATCTTACAATTGAAATTTAATATAATGTCTTAATAAAACGGAAAAAATAAAACATATAAAAATGTTCCATTCATGTCACCTCTCCCCTACCTGCAGGATCATTTATTAAAACAACACACTACTAAGAAAATTCATTTTGCTATAAGTAATATATGTCTTTATTCTGTGAGCCAAAGTTTTATATAAAAAAAAATGATTTTTAAAATATTATAAACTTGAAAAATTTTAAATTACAATAATTTCATGAACCTATTTCCAGCTTGAATGAAAAATATCCATCCAAATGGCAAAATTCTGGCTTATAGAATAAAAACTCTTTAAGTAAGCACCCATATAAAATGTTAGAGTAATAGGATAACTTTTTCTTAATCTTCTGGGAAAATAGATAAATATGGATCTGAAAAGAACCACTTTAAAGATTAAATTCCATGTATTCAAAATAATATAGAAGAACTATTTCTCCAAAATGCCTCTGCCTTCTATATTTTTACTTTATCTTAGCTATTTCTCAATGTATGAAATCAGTTCTTAAAGCAGTATTTATCAAGAATTATCCAAATTTAAATTACCACTTTTTTATGATACTTACATTTCATCCATTATACAATACAATTGCTTCATCTCTGTGAATAAATACACACAAATATATATATATATATATATATATATATATATATATATATATATATATATATCTATATATATATATATATATATATATATATATATATAAATATATATATACCAAGTAGAAATAGTTTATAGATATAATCTATCTATTTCTTCAGAAACATACATTTTTGTGTTTGCTTCTACAAAAAACTTGGACATGATTAGATTTTTGTAGAGGTTAACAATTCATGATTTAGGCTTAGAGCCTCGTCCACGTGTATAGCGTTTGTGCTTGATTTCGTTTGTTATACTTTTTTCGGTTCCATACCTTTGTATTATGATATTTTTCATTGACTTGTTGATTCGATTTTTATTTTTTTCCATTTGCTTGAGGATTAGTTGATTTTTACTTTTGTTTTGTAAGCCAGTTAGATAGTTGAATTTAGTTAATTTAATTATTTAATTTTCTTTATTTGTTTCCATACCTTTGAATTTTGTTGATTTTCTGTAACTTGATAGCTTGTGTTTTGTATTTTTTATCCATTTGATTGATGATTTGCTGTATTATATTTTATTCTGTGGGTGTTTTAAAAAGTTAGGTTTATCGTGTTACATCTTCTTACTTTTCGTTCATTGGATTTTCAAACTACTATTATATATATATATATATATATATATATATATATATATATATATGTGTGTGTGTGTGTGTGTGTGTGTGTATTTGTGAGTGTGTATGTGACTTCATAGCAGGAAATAGGGAAGTATTCGTTTTCACATGCACGTAAAAACAAGTTTTGTATATATTACTTTTCCTATACAAGTAGGGAAAGTATTGTGATAGGGTCGAAAATTAGAATTCAAACTTTCAGCGGAAGAGCATGTTTCAAGCATCCTTGAGCTCGAATTGAGCATTTCTGAGGTGATGGCTCTCTCTGTGTGTATGTATGTTAGTGCGATGTATGTTAATGTGTGTGTGTCAGTGAGTTTTTGGAGAATCTCACGAACAAATGGGGCGAATTGAGCGACATTTGGTACAAAAGTTACAATCCTTGAATACTGGAAGCCTGTTGTTTTTAAAAGTAATCGTATGTTCAGAACCCCCCCCCCTCATAAATTTCAGAGTGAAATTTTGAAAAAATCATCCCCAAATCAAAAACTTTAATAAAGTTACGTAAACAGTTATTTTTCATGTAATTTTTCATTAGAAAATGACTAACATATATTTTAGAACGATAGCATGAACCGTTCTTGAGATATTCAATATTTTTCAAATAAATTTATCAAAAAATCATAAAAAAATATTAACTATTGTGAAATATGTTCACTTTTTAACACTTTACAACAAAGTTGAAAAGTGTTTATGACTTTGTTCATTCTGTCTGTCTGTCTGTCTTTCTGTCTGTCTGTCTGTCCGTTAGCACGATAACTGCCGTAAAAATGACTTAATCAAAATGAAATTTTAGTATGTTGTTCAGACGGTCTATAGGACCTATGGGAATATAAATGAATAATATCACCCAATTAGTTTTGGATTGAACCCGGGTTGAAAAAATGGAATACATTGAGCCCTATCGGACCTAATTTTTCAAGCATTTTTTAAGCGGATTTAAAATTCACAAATTGCTTCGAAAATTTTAGACAATATTCAAATTGTTCCATAAAATATATAAAAAAAAATTCAGCGAAATATATTCAGTTGTTTTTTAAATAAAAATTAAAATAATAATAACACCTCTTATATGAAGCGATCACGTGTCCATGATATGAAACGATCACATGACCCACTTCAAAATGATATATGGCATCCATCTTGTGTCAAAATCGTGATTTTTAAAGTTCTTTTTAATTCATATTGAGTGTTGTATCCGTCCTAAAACTACTTTATTTTTGCCTAAATTCTGTGCATCTACATACTGAAACAACGCAATGACAATATATTTCAGTTTAAATGCTCTTCCAAATTTCATTATTTCTACTATTAAGCCTATTTTTCACCTATGTAAAATGTAAACAGCAAAATATGTAGAATGAGTTGTATTAAAATCGCTGTAATTCTTTAACACAAAATCATTTAGTCCATGGAGTCTGCTTAGCTGATATAAATGAAATATTCATTGATTTTAGAAAGAGAAGGACGATATTTTTCGATGAAGTTTTACGCATTGAGTTTACTTACTTGTAGCTCAATGGTCTTAATTTTTAAATAAAATAAATTATTATAGTATTGTGATGAATGACATGAATGGGGGAATTATTTATGAATGAAATGTTGCTTTTATAGAGAGAGCCAGGCGTGTTACTTTTTTATGACGTCATTTGAATGAATTTCAGTTGTTTTCGATGATGTTTTCAAATATAATAAATTATCGTAGTATTATGATAATTCTAAAATTATTACCGAGGAATGTATCACATTTTAGAGATGTTTAAACCAGGCAATTTATACTTTAATGCCGTCATTTGAATGAAGTTAATTTTTTTCGATGAAGGTTTAAGGTGTCAAATATAATAAATTAATGTAGTATTGTGATAAGTTTTACAATATTACCGAGGAATGTATTGCATTTTAGACATGTTTAAATAAAATTGCATTGAAGTTGGAAAGTATTTCATAATCAATGTTTTAAGCATGATTGATCTTTCTTGTTATATGTAATATCATGCGATAAATTTGGTGACATCATTCTCGTGGATCTAGCTCGTTTCATTCACAATAAAAGAGACTTTGAGTAATACTTTTGTATTTAGAAGCCAATAGTCATTTATCTGCTTTAAGAATAACTTATTTCTCCGTTCATAACACTTAGCGAGATTTTGGCGACACATATGGTGGAATATTGCCAACTTGGCGACTTTTTAAATACGTTGCCAAATTAACGAAAATGTCGTCAAATTGATAAAAATGACGTTAATCAATGAAAATGCTGACTAATTGACGAAAATTCTATATCTTGGAAATAATATAAGAATAACCTATTATTCCCGTCCGTAACGTTTGGCAAAATTTTGGTGACAAATTTGTCGGAATATCTACAACTTGCTAATTTTTTAAATGTTGCCAAATTGCCGAAAATATCACTTAATTGATAAAAATTCGCCAATTTGATGAAAGTTCAATATCTTGGAAAGACCATAAGAGTAGACAATAAGAATAACCCAGTTCTCCGTCTGTCCGAAAAGCTTGACGAGTAATTTAACGGGACGTCGCCAACTTGGCATCTATTTTAAATATTGCCAAAGTGACAGAAACGTCCCCAAATTGATAAAAATGACTCTAAGTGGGAAGTAATGTCTCGCAAATTTTGATTTCCGTCATATGACGAGCATTTCTTCCAGTATATAAGAAATGCTCATCTCTCAGTTTGTCTGTAACACTTGGTGATGCATTTGGCGAACTTGGTGATGCATTTGGCGAACTTGGTGAATAATCTAGTAAAGTATCGCCAACTTGGAGATATTTCGCCCCAGATTAACGAAAATATCGTCAAAATTGCAAACACTGACGCTAAATTAATGAAAATGACACTTAATGGATGAATTAATTATTAAAGTATTTTAATATATGGACTATATCGCTGATTGGGGATGCTATCAATATTGATAATTGTTTATTTAGAATTGTGCGAAATATAAGTTAATTGGGAACTTTGAAATAGTTTTACATGTTGTCATCCGGAAAATCGCCAAATGTACAATTCAACGTTAAAAACACACTATCTTTAATCGTATACAGTATTTGTTTACTGTAACAGGAGTAATTCATTGCATTATATAAGGAAAGCCATGTGCTTCCCCCCCATCAGATTTTTTATATAACCCTTTGCCTTTCAAAGAAAAATATTTTCGTAAAGTTCCTTGCCGTAGTTTTTCAAAGTAAATATTGATTAGAATCAGTTTGTAGTTAAAGGGTGAAGGGTTTCTTAGCTTTTACGTTAAAGGATAAACAGCTGTTAAAAATGTATGAGATAAAAATGTACTTTAGACGTCTGAGGCAAGTTCTCCGTTTACTTTGTCAATAACAGGATTTGGGATATCCACTATCAGTTTTATCAAACGGAGAGGGATTTTTTGTCATCGTTAAACATGAACTTCAGAAATCCATCTGGAAGTTGACGGTTATGTGAAGACTGAAGTGATGAGCCACCCATTGACATTCGGCAACATCAGAAATCCCAGATGTTACTTGTGCAAAAATCTATATAAATGTTATCTCTGATCAAAAATATAGATGAGATAAATAAGTTACTTTTTGAGTCTAGAAATATTTTGTGAGTCTCTTCTGAAATGTTGAAAATAGAGCTTTTAGGCAAAGAAAAAAATAAACTTTTGAGTATGATTCCTTTTACTTTCTATAGAATACGAAGTAAATGTAAGAGGAAAGTATTGTGTGTGGGGAGGAGGAGGAGAAGGAAGATCAAAAGGTCGATTCTCAGATTTCGATATATTCACCCGTTTTGAAAATATATAATAATAGAAGCAAATGTCTGTTGGTCTGTCTATTTGTAGCGGAAAATCCAGATTTCGTACAGATATGAAATTTGGTACATCTCGTGGATAATCTCCTTGTCTAGATTTTTTTTTACATTCAAATGAGTTTCTTAGTTATTAAATGCTGAAGAGCCATTTTGCACGATTTTCGAATAAATCGATTCCTAAGCTATCAAAAATATTGTTGCAGAGTTTCCATTTTAACACCATGGGAAATCAAACTGATTTTTATTTAGACAAACTTTGAACGAAATACATACTATAAACGGAGGAATTTTCATGAATTTTTTAAAAACATATGCTTTTCGTGTTTTGAAAATGAAATGGATTTTAAAATTGCGATATACTCGTAAAAATTGACTGATGATCCGATCTTCATAATTTAACAGGTGTTTATTTGAATGTTATACGCTACTCAAAACCAAAAATGATGTTATAAGTTAGGATCATTAGTATTTTTATAAGGCATTTGTGCATTGTTAAAAATCCAATTCTGTTGGATAACGAGGTGATTATAGGAGGGGTGGGGGAATGGTCTTTTTCGCGCATGCCCTGGGCAAAACCTCTACACTTCATGTTTTATAGTGTGTTTTTACAATCACTTGACGTTTGTAAAGTTGGAAGTTTCGACATTCTCTGAAGTTGTGACGTAACAGAATTCGCAACCATGCAGATAGCGTTTGGTAGCTAAGATAGCTTATTAGATTTTTGGTGCGCTGTAATCAATTTTTCTTATTTCCTATTTTTTGGGCGTATTAAATGAGCTTATTCAGGGCGTATCAAAAGAGCTTATTTAGTGCTCAATTTGTCCTCGCAGAGGGCGAAAGACAATTTTAGGACGTATCAAAAGAATTTATTTAGCGCGTATCAAAAAAGTTTATTTAAGACGTATTACGCCAGCGCCGAGTGCTAAATGTGTATTTAGGCGCTTATTTGAATTTTTATTTTTGTTATAAGCGGATGTATTGTTAATTCGTTCTTCGGTTTTCAAGAATTCCCTGTCAGTTCTGGTGTAATTTTAATCAGAGGTTTGCATCTTAAAAACCAGGTAGCCTCGGATATATTTTCCAGTCTGAATAGACCATGTTTTCAGTGATGTCCGTGTGTTTAATCGCTATATCTCAGGACTCTTGATTTTCTAAGTTAAAAATGCAGCTACAAGTTCTCAAATTTTCTGAAAAAAAAAAATTCTGAAAATTAAAAAAAAAAGAAAATTCTTTAATTGAGTAATATACTTAAATGACAAAACACATTTTACTTTTATAATTAAATTGCTTATGTCTCAATACACAGATAAATGGATTGAAAGAGTGAAAAGACTTAATTTCGCCTAAAACTGACTAATAAATAATCGGTACAATTTAGCAGTATTTGGGTATAAAGTCATAAGTCAGACGGGGGGAAAAAACGGCAATTTTCATCAAATGAACAGAACTAAGCAACCATAAAGCTGCAATTATTAAGCATTCAACGTCCTCTAAAACCTTTTGATAAAAAGCAATTTAAAGCGTTTCAGGCAAAGAGCCATCTTTTATAAGAAAAAAAAATCGTCTATGAAAACCCATTTCTGTGCGGACAATTACTTTGTGTAAGAGCTTTTGAGCAATAACAGCGTAGGCAGTCCTATCCGAGTACATTGTCTTATACCCAACCCTGTTTCACCCACCTGAGAGCTTTGTGAACAAACACATGTCATTTACTGGTGAGGACACAAAGAACAATAAAATAATTTTCAAGGGGGACTTCTGGGGGTTGTTGAGGATTTCCCTGTTTGAAGCACTCTTTGGTTTTGTTTGTGAGTCATGCTGTCCCGTATGCGCTGTGTCTCCTCTTCAATTTTGGTAAGAGGAATTCATAACAGCAGGAAAAATGATTTTTTTCATTGACTCCCTCCCCCCTTTTTATTTCCCTGAATATACTGAACATATGAAAAGGGAAAGCATTCTGATCCCTTATGGAGTGACTTTCTGTTAGGGCTTTGCTGGATTAAAGAAAGTACGGGTGGAGGCACAGGAAATATGTATTCCGTAAAATTGACTTTATTGTGGTGGTAACTTATATTCAGTGGCGGCCTGGCAAATGTTGACATGGTCCGCTGTCCGTTCATGGATGGGGCCAGGGCCGTAGCCAGAGATGAAATTCAAGAGGGGCTGGATAGAAATTCAAGGGGGCTCAACAGGCTTAAAGGAGGGGCTCACTGAAAACACAATTGATCATTAGCATTTATAAAACATAATAGTTACTATTATATATTTCAATTCATATAAATTATTAACAAATAATTGCATATTTATATTTGCAAGCTAAGAGCTGATTATTAATATCCATATTGCTACTATACGTCAATATTAATATATAATAATTACAATTGATTTTAATGTAAATATTAACCAGTAATAAAGGTGTTAATAATTTGTAGAAACATTCTGAAAGTTAATACAAGTTAATGCTTAATATTAACTCTTACCTACTTATCAGTTGATTTTGACTCTATAATCTATAAAAGTGAACCCTACAATAATGCAAAAGTATCCTAAATACTATTGTCATAATTTTTAAATATATTTAAATTAAATATGTAAATAAATTGATCGTTAGTATAATCACAAATTTAGCTATTAAAAAATCTTTAAAACGAAGTAATGTATAAAAAAAATCTTAAATTTTTTATACAAAATGTGAATGACATTTTAGATGAAATTACATATCACTACTAAAAATTTAATACTTTTATCAGGGGGGCTGAGTATACCTCTTGGGGGTTTAACCCCTTCTGGCCCCTGCCTGGTTACGGCCTTGGATGGGGCCCGCACATAGGTAGATCTGTGGATCTCTTTAGAATATTTACTGGTAGATCAGAGAAGGGGGGAATTCGTTTTCCAATATGGACTCTATGGAGAACTAATGTAATTTTTCTGCAAATAGAGGATCTTCACCCAACTACCAACTTCTATGTTTCTTGATGAAGTATATCAATTTCCAACAACTTACTTTTCGACTTATATTACGACGATATTCGAAGGAATTTGAAGCATTTCCTCATATAAGCTTTTTGGGGCCAACGGCCGTACCGTGCTGAAAACACCGGTTCTCGTTAGATCACCGAAGTCAAGCAGCATCGAGCGCGGTTAGTACTTGGGTGGGTGACCACCGGGGAACACCGCGTGCTGTTCGCACATTTCGGGTGCGGTAGCCCGCTGGATTTGCATGCTGCCACAACTGCCGCCGTGTTTATGCGGAATATGATCACGTTAAACATGTGGGTCCCTAAGTCCTTTTCGAGAGGTTGGTGGTAGGGGCAGGAGGGTACGGTCCCTGTGGATGCCTCCCCCACTGGGTCCCGGTCTAAATTGGGCGGCTCTTTCTGGCCGTCCAACCAGTTACCGTACACCTTTCTAGTAGGTCGGACGGTCTGGGTCTCTACAACAACAACATAAGCTTTTTTGGGAAAAGTTTATAAATGTAGAATTTCTTGAAAACAGATAATTCTAGCATTCTAAAGATTGATTAATTTATTTTGTTGGATAAAGACATGCATAAAATGACTATTCACATGGCACATTTAAGAACAACATTATTTTATTTTATTGCGGGTCATTTTTGCAGTATAACCAATATTTTTTCTAGGAACATCTTAAAATGTGATTAACACTCTGTAAGACAAACAACTGAATGTGATCTTAATCCCGAACGCACAAAGTACTCTACAAATATTCAAAAAACAATGGAATATCGGAGGAACTGCTATTTATATGATCCTGCACTGTTGCTGCGGGGCTATGTAGTTTCTGCTTGATTCGCCAATGCTGTAATGCGCATGTCTGTGGCAAGGTATTTAAGATGCCGTAATCTACTCAGTCGCGTTATTAACTGGTTGAGTTTTAAACCTGCAGTATTTTCTTGTACGGTATATTACGAGTGAGCCATACCATGCAGCAACACGCAACCAAACCATATGGTGGATTATTCTTCTCTCGCCACTCACTGAAAGAGGCACCCACCATAATCCCGAGAAATCATTTACTGGATTTCTAATGTAAAATATTATAAAAAGTTTAAATATCTACGTTTAAAGAAATCCCATCACTGATATTTTTTTAAGATTACTAAAATGTGGGATTAATTCAGAAACGGCTCTTGAAGGGCTTAAAAATTCAACCAGAGGAGCTCAGAAACGACTTAAAAATGATTTCATTCCCTTCCTCGTGATAAAGTGCATATAATATGATTACTCTAGTGGGTAAATTAAGGCACCTTAATTTTTTACAATTTAAATTAAAAAATGTTTAAATGTTTTTGTTAGCATAGCCAGTTTTATTACTGAGGACAACCTTAGAAATTTTAACACCCCCCAAAGTTATAAAAAAATTGGTCTTGTAGGATTGGGGGTGCACGTGGAGTCTAACTCCCCTGCTATTATATTAGTCACCATACTCTTCAGACTTCCCACCTCCCCTCAGATTATTCTATATCTCCTTAAAATACCACTATAATTAAAGAGCAGGATATTTTCGTTTTAAAGTACGTTTTAATTTTGTATATATATATTTATATATATTTTTATTTTGTGTATACATTTTTATTTCATATATATGTATATTTATATAATTTTTTTTGTTTCATTATTTAAGTCTGTCAAAGACAGGGAGACCAATTATCTAGTAATATTAATAAAGTATAAATAAGTTGCAACTTTTTAATACGGTTTATTTTTCTCGACAATGAAGCGTCGAAAATAATCATCTCAATCGGAAACTGGCTCAGTTATAGTCATTTCCGTGGTCGATGTTATATGATTGCAAATATTCAGCCTTCTAGCTTACCAGGGGTACAGTGCCTAGAACTAGGCACTGTACCAGGGGATGTTCATTCTAGGCAATGTACCAGGGGATTCTGCCGTCACCTCCGCTAGCAGATGCTATCGGAGGTGACAATTCTGCCCGGTCTGGAAAGACTTTACGTTTCCGTTCTCCTATTTTGTACAGCCTCTCAGGGAATATATAAAAAATTCGACTCCTTTTATTCCGTTGAAAACAATACTATAAATGTGAAAATATTTAGCATTTTAGGTCAATGGGGAGGGCCTGAAAGGCTTAAAAAAAAGAAAAAAAAAACCTTCTTCCGCCCCCCCCCCCTGGAGGAGGGAATTGAAATTTCAACTCCATTAGGTTCCGTTGTCGATCCTACAAGCGCTGTTGTTGTTGAGACCCAGACCGTCCGACCTACCAGAAAGGTGTAAGGTAACCGTTTGGACGGCCGGGAAGTGCCACCCAATTTAGACCGGAACCCAGTGGGGGAGGCATCCACAGGGACCGTACCTTCCTTCCCCTACCACCAACTTCTCGGAAGGACTTACGAACCCACGTGTTTAACGTGATCGTACTCCGCATGAACACGGCGGCAGTTGTGGCAGCGTGCAAATCCAGCGCGCAAACCACCGAGCTACCGTGCCCGAAATGTGCCAACAGCACGCGGTGTTCCTAGGTGGTCACCCATCCAAGTACTAACCGCGCCTGATGCTGCTTGCCTTCATTGATCTAACGAGAACCGGTGTTTTCAGCACGGTAGGGCCGTTGACTGATCCTATAAGCGTTGTTGTTGAGACCCAGACCGTCCGACCTACCAGAAAGGTGTAAGGTAGCTGTTTGGACGGCCGGGATCCTATAAGCGTTGTTGTTGAGACCCAGACCGTCCGACCTACCAGAAAGGTGTAAGGTAACTGTATGGACGGCCGGGAAGTGCCACCCAATTTAGACCGGAACCCAGTGGGGGAGGCATCCACAGGGACCGTACCCTCCTTCCCCTACCACCAACTTCTCGGCAGGACTTACGGACCCACATGTTTAACGTGATCGTACTCCGCATGAACTCCGCAAGCATTTGTGGTAGCGTGCAAATCTAGCGCGCAAACCACGGGGATACCGCACCCGAGATGGCCAACAGCACGCGGTGTTCCGAGGTGGTCACCCACCAAGTACTAACCGCGCCCGATGCTGCTTGACTTCGGTGATCTAACGAGAACCGGTGTTTTCAGCACGGTACGGCCGTTGGCGGGATCCTATAAGCGTGTATTCACTTTTCTAGGTCAACGGGTACTTCTGAAAGGCCTGATGAATCTTACTCTAAGATGAATCTTACTTCATGATGAATCATACTTGAAAGAGTAAAGGCAGTACGATAATTCGGCAATTTCTGGTGTTTGACTTCATTTTCTCAGGATTGTAAAGCTTTAGCTGATAAAAAGTCACATACCGGATATTGCCTTTCTAGGTCGGACGGTCTGGGTCTCAATAACAACAACATACCGGATATTAAAATACACAAAATTTAAAAATGAGTTTGCGTTTAAGAAACCTTCCCTATGATTTCCTGAATTTCTGTTTATTCAACTAATTGGGTCAGGTATTTTGTAGATATTTTGTGTGCTCCATTTAATTGTTAATTCATGTCAAAAGATGCGAAATTCACAAATTATTAAATATTGAGGGCAGTACATGGTCTAGAATTTAGATTGAAAGGAAGTGGTTGGATATTTTTTCTTAACTCTCATTTTGAAAGACTTATTAATTTTTAATTTCCCTGCAATGCATGGTAATGTACAGGGAAAGTATTGGAATCGTGCCGAAAATCGCAACTCGAGTTTTCGACGGATCTACAAGTTTGGGGAACCCTAGAATACGAGAAGCTATTTTGGGCGTGACGTCTGTGTGTGTGTCTGTGAGTCTCTGTGTGTGTATCTGTCTGTCTGTCTTTCTGTGAAATGTACGTATTCACTCTAACTAAAAAACCAATGGACCAAATTTCATAAAATTTTACTGGTAAGTCACTTGTGTGTGACCCTGATGCTGATTAGATTTTGCTGCGATTCGGTACAAAAGAACCCGCTTTTTTTTGTGAAATGGCCCACAAAAATCTCATGCATACATTTTAGCTAAAAATCTAATTAACCAAATTTTACAAAATTTCGTAAAAAAATCACATGTATGATACTCTGGCGCTGATTAGATTTTAGTACGATTCGGAAAAGAAGAACCTGCCTCTTTTTTACGAAATGACCCGCAAAAACCGCCAAATTTAAAATAAAAGACTACGTATGCTCAAATGTATCGATTAAATGCTTGTTTTATACGTAATTTTTGACGAGAAAGAATAAGACCAACCCTATTACTATAGGACTAACCGTTATCAAGATATTTTAGTATTTTTGCATTTTTGTTACTCCGCCTTTGAAAAAAATGTCCAGTTACCAAATAAAAACACAACTTGAATTAAAAGTGCAAATTCAGTATTTTTTTCGTGCAATTAAACTCAATTTAATGAATCATTAAAGAAAAAAAGATAAAATGAGTTTGTGCCTGCAATGAAAGTCATGTTCTGCCCACATCAGATTTTTTTTTTTCTGAGCTGAAGCAATATTTTGTATATAAACGTATTTTGAAGTTGATATTATTCTTGAATTAACGTAGAAGATTTAGCATTCAGTATGTCAAATCGCAAATTACGCAGTGCAAAGGTCCTTAATCGTCCCAATAACTTTGTAAGAATAGATCCATGAGTGTGACGTTCGGTCTCACTATGATCGATCCAACAAAAGTGATTCCTGCTCCCCCTAATAGAGAAGTTAAAAGGTTGTGAAAACGAACGAAAGATTGCCGAAAAAAATCAGTTAGTTTTAAAGCATTGTCTAATGAGTAGGAATCGACAATAATTGACACAATTTCGTTATTGGCAAATGACTGTCCCATTCAGGAATGCTAAAATAAACAACACTTGCATGCATAGGAATCTAATGCACCGCTTGTTCAAAATGTCAATGGCAATAAGCATTTGATTTCCAGAAAGAATATTGTATTTTGTCTCAAAGACCACGTTCTTTGCCAGTCTAGACCACGTTCTTTGAGACAAGAATGGCAGCTATCACCGTATTACGGGTTCTGGTGATACAATTTTTCGACAGGTATCAGTGGCGAATCCTAGTCTAGACACCAAGTCATGCGGAAATGGAGAATAAATGGTGATAATAGTAATGGAAATTAGTAACTGAAACTAGGGAAGGGTTTTTGGCGATATATTTGGTATGATCCTATGGCAGTACTAGCCACTGACACGTATATATATATATATATATATATATATATATATATATATATATATATATATATATATAATAGTAGTTTGAAAATCCAATGAACGAAAAGTAAGAAGATGTAACACGATAAACCTAACTTTCTAAAACACCCTCAGAATAAAATATAATACAGCAAATCATCAATCAAATGGAAAAAAATACAAAACACAAGCTATCAAGTTACAGAAAATCAACAAAATTCAAAGGTATGGAAACGAAAAAAGAAAAACTTAATGAAACAAGCTATATCGCTATACACGTGGAAAAAGGGCTAAGCCAAAACAAATGGATATGTTCACTTCGTAAAATTCGCTCTCAAGTCCAAGTATTTTACGTAGACACAAAAAAAAAAAAAAAATAAAAAAAAAATAAATAAATAAATATATATATGTATATATATGTATATATATATATATATATATATATATATATATATGTGTATGTATGTGTTTATGTTTGTATGTTATATATAATTATTTATTAATTATATAAATAAATAAAAATGAAAAATAATAAACTAAGTCAAAAACATTAGAAAAATCAAAAAATCGGAAAATAAGATGCATTAACATTAATGTTTTGAATTTTATTTTCGCAAAAAAATGTAACTTTTGTCAGTATTGAAACTACGTTTTGTGCGCCCTTATAATGGTGTATAGTGGCATTCTCGATTATCCAGTTTTCCTATGAATTCTTGTTTAGTAGGAATTTTCATCTATGATTCATATTCATATTCAGTTCTGCATGTTTGGGAAGTTGTATTCTGAATTGTTTGTCCAGTCTCCAGCTTAGACTCACTGGACGGGTTTGGGAGTATTTCCGTGAACGTTCGTACTGCCTCCCTGGTAGAATTTCGACTTGTTCATTCCGGTGCTTCTAGATTAAGTTGTTGAGGTTGATCGTGTATACACGTGGTAGAAGAGGAATGATTCATGCCGCATGGTAATACAATTTTCTTAATGTATCCTTTTTTCATTTTTTGATGCCTGTAGTCTGAGTTTAAGCATTTATAGTAATGTACTATTGCTTAATCTGAAACAGGCATTTGTTTGGGTTAATTAGAATTAAATACTCAGACCTGAAGAGGAATTTAATTCTGATTAATCATCGAATCTGGGAAGGTTCTGTTCTTTTCTCTTATCGGCATTATGGCCGTGAATTTGCTTCTATGGTGATGTTAATATTACTTGAATTGTATTTTTATTTTTTTTATTTTTACATAATTCTTATTATTACATTTCATATATATATATATATATATATATATATATATATATATATATATATATATATATTTCTCCTTCCACTAGCCAGTAAACAGTCCAATGGTGTTTATAGTTAAATACTATCGCCATTGTCAGAAACTGGCTATTCTATCGGTTTCAATTCGAATTGTATGGCTGTCCTGATGAGAATACAATTTCGAACTCACCGCCATTTTTTGTGTAGTTTCAATAGTTGTTCTCTATGTCTTAATCTCTTATCTTGAGCTAATTATTATTGCCTTTTCTCATTTTTGCCGTGTTTTCTTTTTCATTTTTATTTATTTTTATATATACTTTTTAATTGCGATTTTTGTATCCTAATATTCTTCTCATCCCCCTTTCCATTGTAGTGATATGTTACCTTCTATCTTTATCCTTAGCCTTGGCCTATAGTTACTCATTTGTAACAGATATGCTAGAGAAGGGTGACAAGCCAGTTTGAAACTACCAGTTAGAAAAAAAAGTGTTTCATAATCAATGCTTATGCATGATTGATCTTTCTTGTTTTTAAGTTGTGTTCTTTATTTCGCATGTCTGATCCAATACAAACAAGAAAGATCAATCATGCATAAGCATTGATTATGAAACACTTTCCAACTGAAATGCAATTTCATTTAAAAATCTCTGAAATGTGATACATTCAATGGTGATATCTTTTACATGATCACAGTACTACAGTAATTTATTATACTTATATATTTAAAACTGTATCGAAATATAAATCATCTGATTCTCTATGCAAAATCAATGAATATTTCATTGATATAACTTGCATTCCAGATTCCAGAGCTAAATAATTTTGTGTGAAAAAAATTCTGCAATTCTTATGTAACTCACCTTACAATCGCTTGAGATATTTGCATTCTGCATAAGTTAAAATTAGGCTTCGTTGAAGAAATAATAAAAGTTTAGGGATCATTTAAAATCACAACTATTGTAATTGCGTAGGCACAGAATTTAGATACACAGATAATACAGATACACAGATAATATATGTGTGTGCGTATGTATGTATTCAAAGTATTGGAATCGTGCCGAAGATCGGAACTCGAATTTTCGAAGAATCTACACGTTTTTGGACTTCCAGAACACGAAAAACTATCTTTAGGAAGACGTCTGTGTGTGTAAGGGTGTATCTGTGTGTGTTTCTGTGTGTCTGTGAGGATATTGCATCCACTTTAACTGAAAAACTAATGGACCGAATTTAATAAAATTTGGTATGTAAGTTTTTTTGTGGGAAAACCTGATGTTCATTTGATTATAGTACGATTCGTAATAAAAAAATCTGCCTTGTTTGCGAAATGGCCGGCAGAAATTGCCTTTATCCACTCTAGCTAAAAACTAATGGACCAAATTTAACACAATTTGGTGTATAATATTTCAACAACCTACAAGTGATTTATATACCAAATTTAATAAAATTTGTTATAATAAATCATTTGTAGGTTATTCTAATACGATTCGGGAAAAAAGAACGGGCTGTTTTTGCGTAATGGTCCTCAAAAATCGTTAAATATAAAAATAAAAAACTACGTGTGCTCAGTTATATCAATTAAATTCCTATTTTATACGTGATTTTTGACAACAAAAAGAATAAGACTAACCCCATTACTCTAGGACTAGCCGTTCTTGAGATATTTTAGGTTTTTTTTTTTGCGTTTTCGCTACGCCACTTTTGACAATATGTCCATCTATCAAATGAGAACCAAATTTAAGTTTAACGTGCAAATTCAATGTCATTTAAAATACTTATGGATGTTATTTTGTGCAGATAAACTCAAATTATTATTGAAAAAATAAAGAGAACGTGAATATGAGTCTGTAGAGAAAGATATGTGCTGTCCACATCAGAATTTTTAACAATATTACAACAATGATTTATAGAAGTGAACGGGGATTATTTGCAGGCCATTTCGAAAAAAATGTAGTAGGATCTATATTTAAAGATCTACCAAATTGTTGTAGAATAAAATGTTCTACAAATTTAAGCTGTGTACCAAATTTTAATTCCCTAGGACGTAGGAAAGTGCATTAAAACGCCATCAAATAAGTATAGCATTAAATGTTATATAAAATTAAAAAAAAATTTGAAAAATTGTTATCTACCAAATTTATCTTAAAATGTGAATCCCCTCTCATATACAAAATAATTAAACTCTTGGAAAGATATTTATTATATAATATATCTATTTTTTATTTTTGGGGGATATTGCAAAAGTCAGAATTTAATTGAATTCGTTTTTCTCTCTATATTAAATAATTTTTTAATTAAAAAACTACCTAACATATTTTACTGAAAATTTTTTTATGTATTTTATGAGATAATGTGAATATTTTCTAAAAATTTTGAAGCAATTTGTGAATTTTAAAAGTGCTTAAAAAATGTTTGAAAAATTAGGTCCGATAGGGTTCAATGTATTTCATTTTTTCAACCCGGGTTCAATAAAAAACTAATTGGGTGACATGATTTATTTATATTCCCATAGGTCCCACAGACCGTCTGAAAAGCATACTAAAATTTCATTCTGAGAAAGTCATTTTTACGGCAGTTATCGTGCTAACGGACAGACAGAATGAACAAAGTCATAAACACTTTTCAACTATGTTGTAAAGTGTTAAAAATGATTTGAGAGCCTTTATAATGGTGTATAGTGGCATCCTCGATTATCCATTTCTTCAATGAATCTCTTGTTTAGTAAGAATTTTCATCTTTGCTTCATGTTCATATTCCTTTTCGCTTATACGGGTAATAGTCCTGTCTCCTGCTCTGATTCACTGGACGGGTCTGGGAGTGTAGCTGTGGACGTTCGTACTGCCTCCCTGGTTGTATTTCTACTTGTTCATTGCGGTGCTTCTAGATAATTTAAGTTGTTAAGGTTGATCGCCTATACACGTGGTGAAAGAAGAAGGATTCATGCCATATGGTAATACAAATTTTCTTATATTCATTTTTTCATCTTTTGATGCCTGTAGTCTGAGTTTGAGTATTTATATTAATGTACTATTGCTCAATCTGAAACAGGCATTTGTTTGGGTTGATTAGAATTAAATACTCAGACCTGAAGATGAATTTAATTCTGGTTAATTTTCAAATATGAGCCGGTGCTATTCTTTTCTATTATCGGCATTTTTGGTGGTTATCGTGGTTTTGCTACTATGGTGATGTGAATATTTCACGATTACTTGAATTAATTATTTTTATTATTACATTTTTCTAATATATATATTAATTATTAATGTAGATCTATTAGCTTCCATTTATATTATTTTTTCATTATATATATATATATATACATATAATAGTTTGAAAATACAATATATATATTGCCTTCCATATACTCGTCTTGTTCGTTCCCGGTGTCGATTCCTTCTTATTCAACAATGCTCTACAACTTTGCAATGGGCTTTTTTTTATATCCCGCTTTGTTCTATCTCACTCTACACTTGATTTCTGCTTATGTAAGTGTTGTTTATTATATTATTCCTGAATTCGCAATCAATCCTGAATTCGCAACATCAATTCGCAAATAACCATATTGTGTTGGATAAATGCCTTCTGTAATAGTTTTAGTGCCGATTTCTACTCATTTGGTAATGCTCTACAACTTTGTAATTAGCTTTTGTCGTCTATCTCGTTTTGTTGACAAGTTCGATATCCTAACTTTTTAAATTATCTGCTAGAGGCGCTGCAATCATTTTTAATAAATCGGGAAAAGTTCTTTTCTATAGATAAGCCTAATGTGTACACTTATGGATATTTCCCTACAAAATTATTGAGATGCTTAACGCCTTTCCTAGAAATTCTGTATAGAGGTTTGCATCTCATACGAAAGGGTGCATCAAAACCTAGAGAAAAGAAAAGCCAAATTTAAAATTTTCGAGTCACCGTGGAGAAGTAGTTCCGTAAAAACATTAAGTCTTCGTTTATTTATAGTTTGGGAAAGGTGGTGAACATAAACATCGGAAAAAATTTGAGAGATGCATCAATACAACCCAAATACAGAAAAAAAAACATGCTCCAAATTGATGAGAAAAAGATAGCGAGTGATAAAATGTGGAGGGTCGGTGGAAATAAAAATACAATTTAAAAAATTTGACTGGGTTTCTGAAAATCGGAGATATCCAAACTAGGAACAAAATCCCATATCTTTCATTTTTGTAGTCACTGGACGAGGGGTGTGTGTGAAATAATCAAATTCAAATATTTTCTTTGTTGTGAAAAGATAATGAGCTAACGCATTAGCAATACTTACCTTTGAGAGATACATCAAGATAATCGTGTACAGGAATAATATAAGAAAGATCACTCATGCATAAAAAATTGATTATGAAACACTTTCCAACTTCAATGCAATTTTATTTAAACATCTCTAAACTGCGATCCATTTCTCGGTAATATTTTTAAAATTATCATAATACTACAATAATTTATTATATTTGAAAACTTCATCGAAAACAAATGAACTTTTTCAAATGACGTCATCGAAATATAAATCGGCTGGCTCTTTAAATATAAGCAGCATTTCATTCATTAACATTTTTCCATTCATTTCATTCATCATAATACTATAATAATTAATTTTATTTAAAACTTAAGACCATGGAGGTACAAGTAATTAAACTCTATGCTTAAAACTTCATCGAAAAAATTGTCCTTTTCTCTGTAAAATCAATGAATACTTCATTCATATCAGCTATATTGCAGACTCCATGAGCTAAATAATTTTGTGTTAAAGAAATGCAGCAACTCATACAACTAATTCTACATATTTTGCTGTTTACATTTTCCATAAGGGAAAAATAGGCTTCGTTGTAGAAATAATCAAATTTGGATGATCATTTAAACTCAAATATGCTATAATCGCATTGTTTCAGTATGTAGATGCACAGAATGTAAGCAAAAATAAAGCTGTTTTAGGAAGGATACAACACTAAATATGAATTAAAAAGAACTTTAAAAATCACGATTTTGACACAAGATGGATGCCATATTTTATTTTGAAGTGGGTCACGCGATCTCTTCATATAATGGACACGTGATCGCTTCATATAAAAGATGTAATTATTATTTTAATTTTTATTTAAAAAACTACTGAATATATTTTGCTGAAATATTTTTTATATATTTTATGGATTAATTTGAATATTTTCTAAAACTTTCGAAGCAATTGTGAATTTTAAATCCCCTTAAAAAATGTTTGAAAAATTAGGTCCCATAGGGTTCAATGTATTTAATTTTTTCAACTCGGGTTCAATCCAAAACTAATTGGGTGATGTCATTCATTTATATTCCCATAGGTTTCACAGACCGTCTGAACAACATACTAAAATTTCATTTTGATAAAATCATTTTTACGGCAGTTATCGTGCTAACGGACAGACAGACAAACAGACAGAATGAATGAACAGACAGACAGACAAAATTAACAAAGTCATAAACACTTTTCAACTATGTTGTGAAGTGTTAAAAACGAATACCCTAAGTTATTTAGGAAAGGAATATGTTTGCTTATGCTATATTACATTAACCACTTCAATGTGAATATTAGAGAATTTAAGAAAAGGGATTAGAGAATTTAAGAAACCATATTAGACCATATTATCCAAATATTAGAGAATTTAAGAAAACCATAGAAAAGTATCTTATCTAAGTATTAAAATATCTCTTTCTTGCTAGTAATTACGAAATATGATATGAAAATTGAGCACTTGTGAAATTTATCTCCAAAATCAGATATTTTAATTTATTACCTTATCTCTAGAAAGAACAAAAATAAATCTTTGCTTCACTAATCTTGGTTCCTCTTTTTATTCTTTTTTTATTTTTTTATTTTTTTTTATTCATATAGTAGAAAACACGAGCAAACTTAATTGGCTGGAAAATGAGCTTTGATGAAATCAGTTCTGAAATGCCAGGAGAACGCTACTGGAAACTCTCAATTCATTTATCAGATTTAGATAAGTATTCGCATGAGTAAAAATTTAGGACATATTTCTATTAGGTATTTAAAGGAAGGATAGGAATTTAAATATCCGTTTAGGTTTTGAAAATGCATAATTAATTATAGAAATGCTTTATATTTACTCTTGAGTTTTTGTAGTTATTTTTCCTACAATTTATGATATTCCTAAAGAGAATACATTCTGATGCGATCAAAAATACAACTTTTTGAACAATGCATAGTATTTCTAAAGGGAATGCATTCCAATGGGGTCAAAAATTCGCCTCTCTCTCTACAATACATAGTAATTTAAAAGGATTGTATTTTGATGCGGTCAAAATTTCGCCTCTCTCAGTAGAATGCGTAATACCCCTTGGGAGTGCATTATGATACGGTCGAAAATCAGCCTCTCTCTCTGTAAAATACAAAGAAATTCAAAGAGAATGCACTCTAATGCGGTCAAAAATCCGCTTCTCTCCGAAGCATATACCTAAAGGAAATGCATTCTGATGCGGTTAAAAAGTGCATAATATTTCTAAAGTCAATTCATTCTGATAGAGTCAAAAATTCGCTTCACTCCGTACAATATATGCATGCCTGAAAGAAAATGCATTTTGATGTGGTTAAAAATCCACTTCTTAGTTTTTGGTGGATTTACACGTTTTCAGTATATCTGAATACGAATCAATCATCATTTCAATGATGTATGAGTGCAGTGGATGGAACTACAAATCCTGCTCCTCTCTGTGAGATACTGTTTGGGTCTACAGCCACTTATAATTTCATAACTATTTATTCCACTATTTTCTCTTGGCCCCTCTATAAGTTGTAGCCCATCTTGCATTACTAGATTTCATGGTATGGCAGTTCCGTCTTTGTCTGTGTGACATATCTTGGACAAATGGAGCAAATCAAATGAAATTTAACGTTTCGAAATTTTGAATAATATGTGGTAAGATTTATTTGATGCAATTTTGTAAAAGATTAATGTAAAATGTTTTATATAACAATGTGGCTCATATGCAAAAGCTTGCTTTAACTTTCCCTACAGTACACAGTATACGTAAAATGAAAGTATTATGAGGTCGAGTTTAGGCATCCTTAAATAAGGATCAACAATTTTCAATGATCTCCGCGTTTGTCTATATATTTGTGTCTGCCAGTTAGTAGGCTGGTACGGTAACACATAAATTAAAAGATTTAATAAAATTCTGCACATTTAATTCAATAAATAAACTACAGATTTATTTATTTCCAGACAGATTGAGTTAGAGGAAGACTTTTAATTTTTCAACATGGTTTATGCAAAAATTAAAGTTACAAAAAAAATAATTATGTTTTAAAATATTTACATTTATTGTCTAAAAATCGCCAAATTGGGGATATTGCGCCGACTTTATCACCAAATTTATCTCTAATCGTGACAGACAAACACATATCAGGGATTTTCTTATGTGGTGTACGAGATTATTCACCATGGTAGAAGATATATAACAATGTATGAGAGAGTTAACTGGGGCCGCGCACTTTCAGAGGACCAGGGACTGGGGTTAATTAGGGGCCCCATTACCGTCACGGCACATCAAACACATACAAAACATCAACACATAACAGATTTGGGAGCTCAAGGTCATTGCCCCGGAGGCCATTTTGTACAAGCAGAAAACTTCCAAGTTTTTACTTAATATATTTATAATATTCAAAACTATTAACATATTTTATCATTTAAAATAACAACTAATATTACCAATTTTAAATCTATTAAAAATTTATTTCTACTTAATTTTTTTTACCACATACAAATTTTAGGAGCCTTTTTAAAATTTGGGGGTCTACAGCCGGAGGCCCGTGCGTTAATTAGCACCGTGCGCATTCTCAATATTTTTCTAGTGTTCTTGATGAGAGATTAAGTAACTGTATCGTGAATATTGACAACTAAATGACACCTGCAATTTCTCTCGAGGCAAACTTGGTGTCAAAAAACTAGGTGAAGGTGGAAAGCATTTATCACGATAAAAACCGCAGTCTGACTCAGCCTATTCATTATTAAAGTTAAGACTGACGTTTCTAATGGTCCATTTAGAACTGTTTCAGAATCAGGCAAGCCGCGAATCGGCAAGGGTCAACAAAGCAATTTTTACTGTTTATAACGATTTCACACTTAGCGATATTATGGATAATTATAAACTTTGCATTGGTGAATTGTTAATTTAAATTTGATTTGTTCGCTTATAACAAGGAAAAATTTTAGTTTGCTGGATTTAAAGAGCTTACGAAATTAAAAAATAAATAAATAAACAAAAATAAAACAGATCAAGAGAAAGGTATTGACTCCATTTATAAACTTGTATTAAACTTCTCAAAAACAGGGAAACTAACATTCTTAAAAAAATAAGTTGCAACTTTTAAAGAGTTTTAAGAGCTGTTTAATATTGAACAAATTGTATATTGAACTAATTGCAAAATTAGTACTAAGTATTTTTGTTCAACGGCAAGGAGTGGAATATAATCTTGAAAATCGGTGTATATTATCTATCCCCACCCCCATAAATTTTCTCTTTTAAAATATTTATGCTGTAGGGCATAAAGTTTGGTAATAATTTTGCAACAATCAACAACTTTGTAAATGACTTTTTCCCCTATCGTCAACAGGAAGCGAGAAAGTCGCTCTTACTCTAAATAAAGGGGGTCAATCCCCCCAAAGTTGTCTCCGGAGACATATATAGTATCCATAGGCATATCGTCTATGTCTATGGTTGTCTCATCGTGTAGTGTTTTTGACACGTATAGTGTTTTTGACACAAAAATAAAACAATTCTATAGCGAGAGAGATATTTGAAAATGTTTGGCT
This sequence comes from Amaurobius ferox, assembly GCA_951213105.1. NCBI lineage: Eukaryota > Metazoa > Arthropoda > Arachnida > Araneae > Amaurobiidae > Amaurobius > Amaurobius ferox. The sequence continues at coordinate 76,722,236 of OX578142.1, read as the reverse complement.
AATGTTAATAATTAAATTCATAAGATGTAATTTTGTATATTAGTATGTTGGAGAATTTCGAAAAATTTGAGCTCTCATAGTACAAAAGAAAAGTACAACACTGGAACAATCCTCAAACAACAACCCTAGAAAAAACAAATAAAACCCCAACCACCAATATCCACTTCTGCCGCTCATGTGTCGTGACCTCTTAGTCTCAAAGAATAGATATTTTCTTCCTTGTACACTTTATCGTCAATTCATTTTTGTATTCCGCACTATATTTATTTCATTCACCATAAGTGTTTCTAAAGATAAGCTTAAAATTCTTGGATATACAGAGTTTATAACAAAATCAATAAAATAATTTGCAAAACGTTACTAAGACCGATTTGCTTTCCGAATCTTCTATTTGACGCTCAGCCTGCATGATAAATATGGAGAAAATCGAAATCCCTCAAAATAAAACATTTTGAATCCCCAAAAGGCTGCTCAGATTCTTCCGTAATCCTGTTATATTGCAGATAGTAAAATAAATTACATTCACTCTAAGATTAAAAAGCTTGAACTGCTTTGACACATCTTAGGCACCTTTCTGACATTTGTCTGCTTTATTCAAGGAAGTTTTTGCAAGCTTTTATAACCCAATTTACTTTGTTTCAAGTGAAATGTAATTCAACTTTTGTATTCTTGAGCAAAACAGCAAGTGAAAAACCGAAATAGTTTAGTTTTAATATTGTAATTTCCTACTTCTACACTGTAAAGGGAAAAACATATGATATGGACAGCATAGGACTTAATGCTGTCTATGCTTTTACTTCCTTCACAGCGACATAATGATGTGCAGTCGGCCAAAAAAATTCGAACACCGATTGTTAATCCTGCTCTTCAGATCGTACAGTAAAACCACATGTATCATTAGACTCGTAATAATGGCTGCTATAAATAAATGCGCAATTAATTCATTTGCATAAGGGGGGGGGGTGATTTTTGGACCTAAAGACAACATCCACTTTTGATAATAGATTCTGATTTTCCAGATGAAAGCACTCCAAATTTATATAAAATTTATAAATTTTACTTGAGTCGCTGGGGAGTTACGGCTGCTTGAAATTTTGAGTTTCTAATGTTAACTTGGTGTTGCAGATTTTCTTATATATTTTCCGAAATAATTAGCCTGTTAAACAAATTCCTATTTTATCACATTGTGATTCTAAATGATTCAAACAAAATGCATTTTTCATCTTCCAATACATTTTTAATATTAATTATTAATTATGAAACTCATATTTAAAAAAAAATGTGAATAGAAACGGGGGTAAATTTTGACAACAATCAATTCAGCACTATCGGAAGCCTTGGTTGCAAAATTTTAGATAATTTCTTTCAGTACTTATTGAAATATAGACTTATATTCAAAACTGCATTTTAAAGAATTTTGGAGACCATCCATCAATTGGAAAATACTCAGGTGAAATATTTCAAAATTGTAGTACCCTGCATAGTTAGGTATTTGTGCAGCTTGCCATCAAACATTGTTATTTCATTTGTGTTAGGAAAAAATCTATAATTTAAAGTGTAATGACAAATTTGAAAGTTAATTTAGCTTATATCAATGCATGCTATGTCGGTTTCTCGTTATATAACTTTACGTTCAATATTATACAAGCATTTCATATCAAATAATTTTAATTTCGAATTTCATTCAAAAATCGAGGTTAACAACAATAAATGGGGAAATTTCAAATTAAATAAGAAAGATCAACCATGCATAAAGTATTATGAAACACTTTCCAACTGAAATGCAATTTTATTTAAACATCTCTAAAATGCGATACATTTAGAGTTCATATATTTTAAATTATCCCAGCACTACAGTAATTTATTATATTTGAAAACTTAAAATTTCATAAAAAAAATATGAACTTTATTCAAATGACATCATAGAAATAAAAATCGTCTGGCTCTCTATTTAAAAGCAATGGATATTTCATTCATATCATTTTTATTCCAGTCTCCAGAGATAAATAATTTTGCGTGAAAAACATTTAGCAATTCTTATATAACTCATCTTACAATCACTTGTTTACATTTTGTATCCATTAAAATTAGGCTTGGTTGTAGAAATAATCAAAGTTTGATGATCATTTAAATTAAAAAATATTATAATTGCGTTGGCATAGAATATAAATGCACAGAAAATAAAGCGGTTTAAGGACGGATGTAGCACTAAATACAAATTTAAAAGAACTTTAAAAATCATGATGTTCACACTAGTAAAAAAAAGATGGATGCATATTTTATTTCGAAGTGGGTTACGGGATCTCTTCATATAATATGGGTGTAATTATTATTTAAATTTTTATTTAAAAAACTACTGAACATATTTTGCTGGAATTTTTTTTATATATTTCATGGAATAATTTGAAAATTTTCAAAAATTTTCGAAGCAATTTGTGAATTTTAACTTTGCTAAAATTTTTTTTACAAAATAGGTCCCATAGGGTTCGATGTATTTCACCTTTTCAACCCGGGTTCAATCCAAAATTAATTGAGTGATATTATTCATTTACATTTCCATATGTCCCACAGCCCGTCTCAACAACATACTAAAATTCATTTTGATAAAGTCATTTTTTTGGCAGTTATCGTGCGAACAGACAGACAGACAGAATGAACAAAGTCATAAACACTTTCCAACACAGTAACGACATACATGATAAAATATGCATACTTGGGACTTTGTGTGATTAATTGCGCAACAGATTTGGGTTATCTCATTGAAAATAGGATTAATAATATAACTTTTTTAATTACTGTCGATTTATTAATTGTTTTTAGAAGGTATAACAATGACTGCGAAGAGCATTTACATGCATATTTTATGTTCTGTAGCTATGCTTAAAGGCAAACTATTTTATAAAATGTTAGTGTTATATATCTTTGGAGATCTGCTGATATAGCATGAAAATTATGTCGTCCGGATACTCACCTTAACAGCATCTGGATAGATTCTATGCCGCACGGAACCCAAGTATATTGACAGAAAAGGCCACGTTACATCTAATTGAGTTGTACTGTTTTATGTATATATATATTAACGATTATAGTACTTAGTATCAAATTAAATAGTATTGAGATTCTCTGTATATACGTATATATTAGTAAGTATTTTAAATTTTAATTTTTAAGTATTGATATAGCAAGATCTACAAATAAGAAAGCTATAATTTTGTTATTGTATTCACACAATATTGAAATTTTTGATTATGTAGTATATATGTATCTCTGTATATATGAATATATTAGTAAGTATTTTAAGTTTTGTCTTTTAAGTATTGATATAGCAAAATCTATAAATAAGAAAGCTATAATTTGTGTTATTGTATTCACACAATATCGAAATTTTTTATTATGTAGTATATATGTATCTCTGTATATATGAATATATTAGTAAGTATTTTAAGTTTTGTCTTTTAAGTATTGATATAGCAAAATCTATAAATAAGAAAGCTATAATTTGTGTTATTGTATTCACACAATATCGAAATTTTTTATTATATAGTATATATGTATCTCTGTATATATGAATATATTAGTAAATATTTTAATTTTTAATTTTTAAGTATTGCTATAGCAAGATCTATAAATAAGAAAGCTATAATTTTGTTATTGTTTTCACACAATATCGAAATTTATTATTATGTAGTATATATGTATCTCTGTATATATGTATATATTAGTAAGTATTTTAAGTTTTGTCTTTTAAGTATTGATATAGCAAAATCTATGAATAAGAAAGTTATAATTTGCGTTATTATATTCACTTAATGTCGAAATTTGTTATTATGTAGAGACATTTATGTGTTGGGCTGATCAGATATCGTATTCTGATACTGATTTTGAGATTAAAACATAAATATTAAAAACACAGAGCTTGAAAATATGAGAGGGTCGAGTGAAGCTTCAGACTACAAATATTTCTCTTTTAATTTACTTTCGGGTATTATGTTGACACACAGATATCATGATGCCGTCAGTGTGTTCAGCAGAGCGATAAACACACTGCCGGCATCGTGATAAGAGTTGTCAAAACCTTTTCCCAAAGTGATACTTCGCCCATGCTGCACAATAAATTAATAATGCCAGAAGCGAGGCAGTTTCCTTTTACTTTAAGTACATAAAATAAATCAAAGAATTGTGATAGATTAAGAATAGTTGAAAGAATCGGAAATATTATTTGTAGTCTCCAAGGCTCTGGTTACAAGGGAGTACACTAAGAGTCTTTGAGAGATTGTATTTTTATATCGTTATATCCTCAGTTCTGAAGAGGTTTCGCTACTTACATCTTCTCTCCACTTAAAATTCTAGCTGAATTTACAGAGAGGTTAAGCGTTCGTGTGTTTTTATAATCTGACTGCCGTTGTGAAGCGAAACTTTAGTAAATTTGGTTTTTATTTCCTTTTAAATTCGTAATAATGCAGAAAAAAGTACGTATGACTTTCACTTAGATTTGACTTTGAACATTTTCTTATAATACATGGCATTGTATATTGAAATTAAGATAACTATTGCAAAGGGGGGGGGGTCAAAGAGTGGAACTTGAATTTTCGATAAATTTGCACGTCTTGGGAATCCACTATTTTTAGAGTGAAGTCTATGTGTGTGTGTGTCAGTATGTCCCTGACTGTGCAATGTATGTTATGGATACTCAAAGTGTTTTCACGGCTTTTTGCCTTTACCAAAGAATAAGTAATATTTACAGGCAACCCATTGCTATTAGTTGATGGTCGGATCGCTTGACCTAGGCGACAAATCCTCAACATGACGACTTTAGAAACTTCTCGAAACTTTTCTAGAAACTTCTCGAATTTTGTAGTTTAGTTAAGAATTTCTCAAGTTATGTTGATTTTTCTAGACTTTCATGGAGGTCATATAAGATGGTCATCGCACAGTTAAAAGCGATTGGCGTTAAACGAGAAAAACTGACTTGTGAAAAACTGAATGTTTTGAAAATATAATTTTTCGTTTTATGAATAAATTGGACATTTAATATTTGCTTTATTGCTTTTGACGATTGTTTTGTGATCTTGCAAGTTAGCCAGATATTTCTGTTTACGTTTACTGGTGCTTTTAGTAACGCGTTAGTAATCCAGAAACTTGGATACATCGTTGTATCCTGATCTTACATCCAAGATTTCTGAGATGGGGCGTCGGCGAAAAAAAAATTCGAGGAGGGGTGGGTGGGGGGTGGGGGGTAATTGGTAATCACATATTTTGTTTTCCATCTTTCCATATACCACTTATTTAAAATCCAATGAATTCGTTGGTCTTTATTGCTTGGCGAATGATAGCCATATGTTTAATTGTCAATCGGGGGGGGGGGGGGGGGAGTGCATTTGTTGCATAGGGGCCCCTAAATTCTGTCGGCGTTATTGTTCGACTATATTAAGGTACATTTACTGTAATAGACTAAATGCTTTTATATGCTGATTTGTCTTTATTGAAGTTGACTCTGCCCAAACTAGTAGGGAAAGCAGGGTATGGTGTCCCCACTGGATTCCGGTCTAAATTGGGTGGCACTTCCCGGCCGTTTAAACAGTTACTTTTTTCGGGTGGGTCGGATGATCTGGGTCGAAGAAGAAGAATTTTACCTTATAATTTTTAAATTAATTAAAATGTTTTTTCACGTACATCGCTGAAGTACCGAATGTGCCGGATTACCTGACGTTTACTGCATATATTTTATTCTATTTGTAACCTAGTTAAGTATGGCACTATTTGCAAATTCCGGTCTCGGGTTTCCTGTCACCCGAAATTATTTTACCACTCTTCACCACTGTACTTAACAAAACAGGCTTCTTCTTTGTGGACACAGAAGTTCGTTCGAATTAAAAACAAATCAAATCTTCGTATTCAAAACTAACGGCATTCTATTACTAGAAAATACAATTGAAAAGTCCATGAATCTTAATATATTTCTTTTAGTAAGCAGAACATTCTTTATCACTATTATATAATTGTCTAACGTGTTTAACGTGTTTTTGTCTTTAATTTCTCTTGTCTTTTGTCGTTTTTGTCTGTTTTGTCCTAACGTGTCCGTCTCTGCACACTTATAAGACCAACTACTGTACAGAACCGTACTTTGAAATGTTTTTCTACACCCTCCAGAATCCCCACGGAGACCTAGAAGACTGAATCTTCACACACTTATAATATTGATCATTGGAAAGAACTTAAAGCAGCTGGATTCTCAATATACTCCTGTTGTGATAAACATGCTGCATGGATCAATTTGAATAGAGTAATTAGAAAATTAATCATAATTGCTTTAAGAGCTTAATGAAAATATTTTAAATTAATTACTCCATTCAAATCAAGATCCCTGCAACAAATTTTCACGGGTCGGATTCTCATGTCAAAACAATTAAATCTTAAAGGCCAAATAAACAATTAATAAAAAATTAAAATTTTTTGTATAGTGGTATTATCCAGGTATTGACATGAGAACCTTAAATGAAATGATAATAATATAAAACAATACATAAATAAATTCCCAATTTTTTTTTTATATTTAAAAAGAAATTATTTATTAAAGAAAATATATATATTCATTAAGATTATATTATATGTATATAATGAATATTAATTGACATTTTTCTTTTTTTCACATAAATTAAAGTACCAATAAAAGAATAAAGAAATAAGTTCCTTTTACTCACAGCTTCTGTACTATTGTGTACTTGTTGAAAAAATATATATATATTTCAAAATTAGTAAAAAATATAATGCAAATTCACATCAGAACATTTGCAGATGATCTCTTCATCATGCTCTATTTTGTACTTCATTTTTAATTAATATTTTGTATGAAACCTGTATTTTTTTTATATTGAACCTTCAATATAAATTCTGCTGATATCATCATTTTAAACACTATCTCCTCAACTAGGAGCACTATCAACACATTTTTTTGTGAACAATGCCACAGATTGACTCATTTAAAATGCACACATCTTCAGCTCCTCGGAGCTCAGCCACTTCAAAAATTCACTGAACATTTTGATACACATATTTCAGAAATGAAATAAACTAGGTCACTACACCTTTTGAAAATCACAGACCTACTGACTGAACTTCAGCACTTCTAAAAATTACACCTCTAAAAAGCTGCTTCCCAGTTCACATTAGCATGTTGCTAGGGCCCAGTAACAGAAGAACAAAAAAATTAAAAAAATGACTTCTGGGTAAGAAAGAGACGTACCAATCAACCATTGGTTACTGACCAGTGATGTCACTTTGATCCACGAATTGTAGAAAGGGGAGAAAAAGTTCTTTCTTCGCATGCTCAATGTATTCCCAGAAAAAACCTCTGCTCACAGGGAAATCGGAATTGATGATCTTGCACATCTGTCAAGAATGGTAATTGAATGCACTTGGTGTTAATGGCTGCAAATACATGCCAGATTGTAGATAATATGAGAGGTCTCGTTTAGCTTTCAAAATTCTGTTTTTCCACACCTTAAAATGTCACTTAAGGTTTTAAGTGATCTTGCTAAATGCTTTTTTATGACTTTAGTGCCTTCTACTTCGAAGCCACTGTGGGAAAAACATTCACTACCTCAGACCACCATGAATTTAAGAAAAGTTCTCATGGGAAAAAAATAACTTTTTTTTTTTTGTTGTTGTTGTTGTAAAGTTATAAAGTGTTATGATGAGTTTAAAGTTTTTAAACACATCACAACATTCCATCCCCCGTTTGAAGCAATTGAAGTGATCGTACCATCAAAATATTAATGTGTGAGAACAAAAACAACTTAAAATTCTATGAAACTGTGAGTAAAAAAATTAAAATTAAATGAACTAAATACAAAATAATAATACAATATACATATAAATTTCTGAATAAACATGATGTGCACATCAAAAAAAAATATTAACAATGTTTTGAATTTACAAAAATTGAAATTTTATGTATGTTGATGTAAAGTATTAAAAGTTGTAAATTCCTTGGTGAATTTATTTTTCACCTGCAAAACACTTTCATATTCACTGCAATCATACTCAATGATATTCGAAAGTTCAATAAAGTTCAACAATGACTACTTGAGCTGTATGTCCATTGACTATTCATTTGTAAATTAATTGTTCATTTGTAAAGTTCATAATGTTCTGGAACTTATGTCCATAAGAATTAATATAAATTTGCTGAAAATGTAAAATTTGTGTCTGCATCACCAAAAAAAAATTTTTTTTTTTTTTTAAAACAGTATGAATTAATAAAAAGTTGTACATGTAAATCAACATAAAATATTCATATCCATATATTAAATACATAAGATTAAAATAATCTGATAGCAATAATATCATTCGTATTTTTTTTACGATCATTTTATCAATGATGTTTACCATTGTAACATCATACACTTATTTCTGCATTTGTGAATTTCATTAATTTTTTTTACTATTTGAGTAGATAAATATATAGTAATTAATAATAATGAATACATAAAAAAAATCACATTCTAATATCAATTACAATATTTACATTAATTTTCATTTTCAAAAATGTAGCCAATTCTCAATGTGAGCTACACATGTTTACATATTATATATATAGACAATTGTCTATTACTACATTCAATGAACTACATAACCTTTGAATGAATGTATTCAAAATTTGATAAATACAAATGAATTCTATCAGTAATAAAAAAAAATGATTAAATGTTTATTCTGTGAAGTAAGAATAAAATATTTAAAATCCCAAAATGTGTTATAAAAATGAATGAAGTGTAATTTAATTTTAGTAAACAAACTTGATAATCTCAATACTGATTAAGATTTTACTACAAATGCATGTGTGAAACAAAGCTATATATGAGCTTTTAAAATGACTTTAATTGCAGATAAAATTTAAATTGCTGATTGGACAAAAAAAAAAAATAATCAAAATGATGACTGAATGAATTCGACAAAGTACTAACAACAGAAAATTCACATGATCAGAATGGAGAAGGAAATGAGAACAAAATTGTTTTTCCTCTCCTGCGACATTATAAAACCTTGAAAAAAATTTTGAAATACAATATGAGAGAATCGAAAAGTTCTTCTCAAAATTGTTAAAAGTTTGACAAACAATATGCTGACATATATACTTGACAAGAAATCAGAAGGGGCCCATAAAGGGTCGGAAGAAATGAATCATTGTCTGACCAGCAGACTAAAGATCCAAAAAAAAAATCATATGCATATTAAATTGAAAGAGGTGATTTCTCAACAAGAACATCCCAACATAAATTTATCAACAAAATTTAGAATAATATGGAAGCTAAAAATGAAATTTATAAGAATTAAAGCTAATAAGTAATACATTATATTTTAGAATGAAATTATAATGAAAACCTATAAATTTAGTGAAATAATAAATGAAAATAATAATTCATGATGTTTAAATGAAATTATTATTTATAAAATTTAAGAAAATTTTTAATTTATTTTATTTGAAATATTTAATTTTACCATTACAAAATTATTATAAATGTGATCTTAAGGGTGGAATTCTAAACAATTTGTTAAAGTGAATTTTCATTTCTTTAAGTGATTCGAGATGTTTAATCACTGCATTGTCATTCCGAAGAATTCGAATAATTTCAAAAGGACCCTGATATTTTGGTCTTAATGAACCTGTATGTGTTAATGCCTTCATGTAAACTTTGTCACCTAAATTTAATTTCTGTCCTTTGCAATTCTTTAATCTTTCCTGAATTTTTTCATTTGCATTATCTTGATTTTGAAAAACCTGATTTTTGATTTCCTCTTTTAATTTATTGTTTTCCTCAATAAATTGTTCAATAGATTTAGATGTCTCCCTGATTTCGGAGAACATATCCAATGGTAACCTTAGTTCTCTATTGAAAAAGAGCATATTTGGAGAAAATTTAGTTATTGAGTGTTCTGACTGATTATAAAATAATTTGAATTTTAGAATTTGGTTATGCCAATCAAAATGTTCATTACATAAGCAAGCAAGAGTTGATTTCATAATACCATGAGAGCGTTCTAAAAGTCCATTACTGCTCGGATGAAAAATAGAAGATTTGTGATGATCAATATTTAAATCAGAAATGAATTTTGAGAATTCTTTAGATGTAAATTGCGCGCCATTATCGGTGTAAATCACTTTGCAAAATCCAAACCGAGAGAAATATTGATTTAAAACATCTATAATAGTTTGCGAAGAAATATTCTTAACTGGAAAAACTTCAAGATATCTACTAAAATGATCTATTATGGTAATAATGAAATTATGTTGTTTAGTTGAGCGTACAAGCTTTCCAACAATATCAATAGAAATAACTTCTGATGGACAAAATCTCTTCGCCTGAAGTTTCACAGGTTGTTTAGCTAATTTCTTAGATTTAAATTTAAGACATTGAGAACAATTCAAAACAAAGTTTTTTGTATCAGCAAACATGCCATGCCAATAATATAATTTTCCTACAAAATTGTATGTCTTACTAACACCAAAGTGTGCGGCATGTGCTGAATAAATAGCAGCTTTCTGCAATGTCTGTGGTAAAACAATTTTGAAAGGATTTGCATGATGCTTTTTAGATCTCATCTTCATCATTAATATATTGTTTGAAGAATCAATTTTGAATTTTTTGAATTTATTTTTATTTGAATTGTCAATTACTTCTTGTCTTACTTTTGAAATTTTATCATCCTTCAACTGTTCAGCCAAAATATTCTCATTAGATAAACTTTTATCAGATTGAAAAATGTTGTTCATTAAAAATTTTACATTATTATTGGAAAAAATGACTCTACTAAAATAATCAGAAGGATTTGAAACACCTTGAATATGTGAAATAGAAAATTTAAATTGCTGTAAATATAATAGCCATCTACATGTAATGTCACTCTGAGATTCTAAATTCAGATGATAAGAAAGTGCCTTAGCATCACTCAAAATTTTAAACTCTGCACCAATCAGATAATCTTTGAAATGTCTAACTGACTCATAAATTGCTAAAAGTTCAAGTTTTAAACTGGGATATCTAGTTTCAGAGTCTTTCAATTTTCTCGAAAAGTATTGTATTGGATGTAATTGATTGTCATATTCTTGTGCCAAAATTCCACTTAAAGCTACTTTACTCGCATCAGTTATAAGAAAAAAAGGTTTGCTGAAATTAGCATTTTTGACCACTGGTTGACCTAAAATAGCTTGTTGCAATTTTAAAAATGAATTTTGACATTCTTCAGTCCATTTGAATTTAGCATTTTTTTTGGTTAAATTTACAAGAGGTTCAACAATTTCTGCATAATCTTTGATTAAAATTCTAAAATAATTTGTCATCCCTAAAAATGTTTTAATATGCTTATTGTTTTTGGGAGTGGGAAAAGACTCAATTTTTTGGATATTCTTATCCGAAGGAGCTGTTTGTTTTAAGCATTAACATTGATTGCTACACTTTTAATTTAGCCAATTTAAAATTAATTTTAGATTACCTTTTTTTTAAATTTAAATAAAGAACACATAATAATAAATAAATTAAATACAAAATACAATACAAATGTCATATCTAGAGTAATTAATAATGCAAAAAGAATATCAGTTATGATTTATAAACTGACAAAACATAAACACTTGTGATGACTTAATTTTCAAATAAATTATTTGTTTATTGCATAAACATTTCCTGATTGGAAGTGAATTGCAACAAGAGCAAAAAAAAGCACTAGCTATTGTTTCAAGTGAAAATTTTCATGAATGAGAAGAATTTCAAAACAAAAGCCGCTCAGAATATTTGAAGTAAAAAAAAATCACATACAATGCAAAATTTGTAGCAAAAATGAATGATTTTACTACTTTTGCTAAAATTACACAAAAATGAAATGTGAATGATTTAAAATCAGCAAAGGTGGCCCATTGCCTTGCCTATTCATGTATGCGAAAGACCTGACAAGAAAACACCAGCTACTGAATTTATCACAATATAAAAAATCACATGTCTTGTAGTAAATAATATTACTACTATTTAAATTAAAACACATAAATAAAAACAATTAAACACTTTTACTTAATTTATACCTATATTTTAAAATTATATTTAATAGTTAATAGTTTTAAAATTTTCTATTGTTATTGAAGAAAAAAAAATTTTTTTAGCAAATTTATTATTTTAGTTTATTTTGCCCAATTTATCCATAAAATAGACCTATGTGTGAAGTGCATATTCCTCACAAAAAAAATAAAATGAAGGGATACTATTCTCTTCAAAATTGAGCAAATTAAGTTAGAAAAAATTTACACAATTGAAGACCAGCTTCAAAAGATAAATTTAAATATATATATACGGTTTGAATTTCGAATATCTAAAGATATAAAGTTTATCAAAATAAAATTTTCACTACCAATCCTAACCTTTTATAAATAAAACTGTTTGATTTCATCCACAAAAAAATCAAGGATGACATTAAAAAATTTTCTTTTGATTTTTTTTAGGTATAAAAATATATCAATTTAAACATTTTATAATACACAAATGAACAATACTTAACACATCACATAAATAAAATTAATCACAAAAAAAAATTATTGGTGCTTAAAATAATAAAATATCAATTGTCAATTTTTTGTAAATCCAAAATTATGCACCATTTAAAATATTTTTAGTTAAATTCAATTCCAATTAAATCAAAAACAAAAATTTTCATTATAATTAATTTTTTTGAATTTAATCCAATATATTCACAATTTAAAATTTTGAATTTGACGGTAAGAAAATATATTTTTATCCAAAATATAATTATTAAAGAAATAGTGCCTCTACATATAATTATAAAAACACACGGCACCAAAAATTAGATAACCAGATGTTGTGATACAACCATTCAAAAGACTTATTTAAGGAAAACAAAATCAATTGAACGATCATATCTCAACACCTGATTGGGTCGGACACTCACATACAATAAAAGGGAAATTAATTATTTTAAATATTAATGTAATGGGACCGTATAGTGGGGAATAAATTTTAGAATATAATATCAATGCGTTGTGCATAAAATATTAAACCATACTTGTATGTGAGCGCCTTAAAATTACCTTACCTGTAATTTGATCCTTTAATTAAAACCATCAATAATAATATGAAATGTTTCATAAATTTTTTATTATTGTCTCATTTTCAATGCTAAAAAAAACTTCAAGTGGATGTGCAAAGTCACATGTTCCATGATTATGATGATCACATTTTAGGACACCTTTTCTAATACACTTAAAGTTCAAACTCACTTGGTAGAAGGAAAATGAGATACTAGCTGAGCACAATTCCAAAAAGATTCCACAATGGTGATGGCTACATCCAGAGCCCCATTTTTCGTTAAAGTTAAGTTTAAACACATAGTGCGAAAGAAAATAATGGAATAATGTCTGGACACAATTCCACAATGTATAATGAAACTGCACACAAAATACCAATATGCACTTTGCTGTCGTAATATATTTTTTTTAATGTATAAGTCAGATGACAAAATATTTTAATCTTCATGATGATTTATTAACTTGTATCTAATATGCCAAGAACTAATCTTTTATAATAATTCACTAAAGGTAGTTGAAAGATAGTAATTTAAATTCTGTCAATTAACAACAGACATAGCGATTCTTCCATAATTCAAATTTCATAGTAATTGACAAAAAGTGAAATTCACAAATTATATCCATAGAGGCAAAATGCTGCTGTCAAACTGGGAAATAAATATAATTTCTTCAACTTGACTCTTTAATTTTAATAATGATAATCACTGAAGTATTTGATGTAGTAATCAATTACAAGAAATCCACTTTACATATGATTTTCACAGGAAATAAATCCAATAATTTTATACTTGATTCTTAAACAGCATTACCAAACACATATATATATGTTGATTTTTTACAGTACTTAATCAGATAGATTTCATTTTACAGTAGATTGCATTTTACAATACTTAAAGTTCACATAAAGAACAAAATGGTGCAAAAGGAAGCACGAGGCACCCCCCAAAAAGGGGAGACCCCACCTATATCACCTTCACACTCCAGAAATTTTGAGAGAAAAAGCGAGTCAGCATCTTTTGCACACAGGAAGAATTTCCCGCCTAACAGAAAGTTGCCATACCAGGAAAAAAAAAAAAAAACTAAATTCTCGCTGAACCAGGGAGATTCGTTTGCCAATCATCAAAAGGAAAAAGGATGTCGTTTCAGCGCAGTAATGAAAGAGGGCGTGGACTGTACATGAAATATGAATACAACCGTGCGTTATAATTTAATTTAATAAAAGAGATAATTGGCCTATTAATGAGTATATAAAATAAAAGCAATTTTGAATAGAATAATTTGGAATAATAAATTTAAAGTAAAAATATAATATTTAATGATTTATAAAAAAATGTTAATTTAGAATAATAAAATAAAAAGTGTTGTGACGTGTCACAGCAACTCCCCCCCCCCCCCCCCCAGAGGCGCAGAAAGGAATTTTTTTTAAACTTTTTTTAGACCCTCGAGGAGGCTGAATCTGTGCGAACTTAAATATCGCCTATGGGACAGAACCAAACATAGATGGATTTTTATCCCCTCTCCCCTGGGCGGATATTATGAGTTTCATAAGTCTTCCTGTACCCTCATACATGCATTTTTTTCTGTGGCTTAGAAGAATATTTGCACATAGTATCGACTACGGGACCGAACCTAGGAATCGATTCGATTTCGATTATTTTTCCCGAGTGGATAGAGGGACAAAATGGGAGAGAGGTTAAAGTCTCTCACAATTCTTCTGAAGCCGGACATAAAAGGCTTGACTGGACCACGGGGCAGAAACTAACGGGTCCAAAGTTTCAACTGAGACAACTATATTCGAGCTAAGCACCATACATTGTTAAACAAAATAAAACTTATTAAGAAACTTTGCAGCTTAATTTTCTAATGTCTCTATCTTTGACAGGCTTAAATACTAGTCTTTGAAATACTTTTGCATAGAAATCCTACATTTAATTGAAAATAAACCCAAATAACTTTTTCTCACACAAGATCTCATTAAAGAGTATCTGCTTTCTTTATCATATGCGTCATTCCCAAACACGTGAATGCCACTTAGCGCTGTCGAAACTTTCCTTCCTAACAGAATTATAAAAATATGTGACAATCAAATTTTATCGATTTTCGATTAAGAATTTCCTAACTTCCGCGTTATATTTTGGCCTAAATGTCAGTGTTTAACTGACAATATTATTAATTTAGTCTTTTGGGATTTGTCCGTAGTTGTTTTAATTTAATAAAGTTTTAACAGTTTAAGAGTAAATGTTATATCTTCATCAAAGCTAATTTTAAATTACGGTTTTACGTAGTTATATTTACAGTATTCTGGGAAGAAATCACAGTGTTTAAGAAGTATAGAAAGAAAAATGTTAAGAAGTATAGGTGAGTCCCGGTTATAACGCCCTCGGTATATACACGGATTCGGATATAAAGCGAGTATAAGCATGTTTCCTTTCTTTTTTTTCATAGTTCCGTTTTGTGTCTCCTTCCAGGTCCTAACTAACTCGGGGACATACGGGGCAGCTACCTCGGGCCCCCGCATCAGGGGGGCCCGAAATTAAAGCATTAAAATATATGCCATCGGACTAGGTTTGTCCAGCGGATAGATTCATTTTGGGGATATATAGGAATTAATCACACTAATTTAGCATGTTGGCATATTGGCTATGATAAGAAAGTTGTCAATAATTTAAATTCCATTAAAATATCTAAGAACTACATTTTATATACCCTTTTCCAGAATGCAATTATGTTTTTTGAAAAATATTTTTGTTCATTTCATATTCTATCGAGGGGTGAAAGCGGACCTAAAAGGAATGTCTGTTGCGAGCCCCAGTTGGACTAAGTCGGATCCTGTTTTCTTCGGTTGCAAGATCGGTTGCATTCGTCGTAAATCATAATCATCTATCAGAGTTCGGCATTATTGAACAGCGACATAATTAAAACTGTAGTTATGATAGCATAGTTACTTTGAGGCTTAATTACAAACTGTGAATCAACGAAATAGTGACGTAATAGTTTTACTGAAATACTTGCATAAAATAAATTTGAATAAGTAGTGAATGTTTAGTAACTATTTATAATCGAAATTGATTTGTAAATCCCCCTTGTTTCCAAATGAAAATTTTAATCAATGATAACTATATCAAATTAGATCGTATTACAGCCAAATTTTTGTCATGAGTAATATTTTTGTAATTTTATTTTTTTTGCTGAAGAGACTGTATAAATGTTAATTTTCTTAACTGTTGAAAAATATTGCACTTCACTTAAATTACTATTTCATAATTTCCTTAAAGCATTTTTACAGTTAAAACTATGTGTCTACAACCAACGGTTAGTAAAAACTTCCACTTTTCACTTTTATTAAAACACATAAAAACACGTATTCTTACGTACAATCGTAAACAAATTTTCGAACAGAAAAAATTCAAGTGGTCATTATCCACTCAACTGAGTGTGCATGAAATTGGGGGAGAATCTTGTGGTTTAAACATTGTGATAAAATTGCTGTAGAAATGTGCGATAAACCTCCATAACTTCTTGCCAGTCTTTACACCTCAGGAAATCCAATAATTCTTTCCTCGGTAACGTAGCAAAGAGCCAAATCTTATTAAAATGGGTTCCTTATTTGGAAACACTTCTCCATCACGCGAACTGTGTAGAGATGACAAGGAAACGGTATGATGGGGGTGACATTGAAAAAAGAAAAGTTGTTGATCCTTCCCTTTCGTAAAGGAAACAAAAGCAAACGACCACTCAAGACTGCTACCACTTTAGTTTGACTATACGTCCCGATTTGGGGCCAGGGTCAGACTGGGGCCAGAGGGTTCTGAGTCCACAAGAAGTATCATCCAGCCGCTGATAAAAATATTCAGTTTTTACTGAAATTTAATCCTACATGTTTCATTCAACATCTCACTTTTTTTTAACACTTTACAACATAGTTGAAAAGTGTTTATGACTTTGTTCATTCTGTCTGTCTGTCTGTCTGTCTGTCTGTCGGTCTGTCTGTCTGTCTGTCTGTCTGTCCGTTAGCACGATAACTGCCGTAAAAATGACTTTATCAAAATGAAATTTTAGCATGTTTTCAGACGGTCTGTGGGACCTATGGGAATATAAATAAATAATATCACCCAATTAGTTTTTTATTGAACCCGG
The DNA here is from genome assembly GCA_951213105.1 of Amaurobius ferox. Taxonomy (NCBI): domain Eukaryota; kingdom Metazoa; phylum Arthropoda; class Arachnida; order Araneae; family Amaurobiidae; genus Amaurobius; species Amaurobius ferox. The sequence continues at coordinate 76,705,009 of OX578142.1, read as the reverse complement.
GTTGAAAAAATGAAATACATTGAACCCTATGGAACCTAATTTTTCAAACATTTTTTAAGCAAATTTAAAATTCATAAATTGCTTCGAAATTTTTAGGAAATATTCACATTATCCCATAAAATATATATAAAAAATTTCAGTGAAATATGTTAAGCAGTTTTTTAATTAAAAATTATTTAATATACGGAAAAAAACAAATTCAATTAAATTCTGAGTTTTGGGATATCCTCCAGAAAGAAAAAATAGATATATTATATAATAAATATCTTCCCAAGAGTTCAATTGTTTTGTATATGAGAGAGGTTTCACATTTTATAATAAATTTGGTAGGTAACAATTTTTCAATTTTTTTTAAATTTTATATAACTCTTCATGATATACTTATTTGATGGCATTTTTAATGCACTTTCCTACGTCCTAGAGAGTTAAATTTGGAACACAGCTTTAATTTGTTGAACATTTTATTCTACAAAAATTTAGTGGATCTTTAAATATAGATCATACATTTTTTTCCAAATGGCCTGCAAATAATCCCCGTTCACTTCTATAAATCATTGCTATAATATTGTTAAAAATTCTGATGTGGGCAACACATGTCTTTCCCTGCAGACTCATATTCACGTTCTCTTTATTTCTTCAATAATAATTTGAGTTTATCTGCACAAAATAACAGCCATAAGTATTTTAATTGACATTGAATATGCACGTTAAACTTAAATTTGGTTCTCATTTGATAGCTGGACTTATTGTCAAAGGTGGCGTAGCGAAAACGCGAAAAAACTAGAATATCTCAAGAACACCTAGTCTTAGAGTAATGGGGTTAGTCTTATTCTTTTTGTTGTCAAAAATCCCGTATAAAATAGGAATTTAATTGATATAATTGAGCACACGTAGTCCTTTATTTTTATATTTAACGATATTTGCGGGCCATTTCGCAAAAATAACCCGTCCCTTTTCCCTGAATCGTACTAGAATAACCTACAAATGATTTATGTACCAAATTTTGTTAAATTTGGTATATAAATCACTTGTAGGTCATTGAAATATTATACACCAAATTTTGTTAAATTTGTTCCATTAGTTTTTAGCTAGAGTAGATAAAGGCAATTTCTGCCGGTCATTTCGCAAAGAAGACAGATTCTTTAATTACGAATCGTACTATAATCTAATGAACATCAGGATTTCCCACAAAAACATACCTACCAAATTTTATGAAATTCGGTCCATCAGTTTTTCAATTAGAGTGGATGTAATATCCTCAGAAATATACACAGATACACTCTTAGACACACAGACGTCTTCCTAAAAATAGTTTTTTCGTGTTCTAGAAGTCCCAAAACGTGTAGATCATTCGAAAATTCGAGTTCCGATCTTCGGCACGATTCCAATACCTTGAATACACACACACACACACACACACATATATTATCTGCGTATCTGTGTATTATCTGTGTATCTAAATTCCGTGCCTATGCAATTACAATAGTTGTGATTTTAAATGATCCCTAAACTTTTATTATTTCTTCAACGAAGCCTAATTTTAACTTATGCAGAATGCAAATATCTGAAGCGATTGTAAGGGAGTTACATAAGAATTGCTGAATTTTTTTCACACAAAATTATTTAGCTCTGGAATCTGGCATACAAGTTATATGCATGAAATATTCATTGATTTTGCATAGAGAATCAGATGATTTATATTTCGATACAGTTTTAAATATTTAAGTATAATAAATTACTCTAGTACTGTGATAATGTAAAATATATCACCACTGAATGTATCACATTTTAAAAATTTTTAAATGAAATTGCATTTCAGTTGGAAAGTGTTTCATAATCAATGCTTATGCATGATTGATCTTTCTTGTTTTTAAGTTGTGTTCTTTATTTCGCATGTCTGATCCAATACAAACAAGAAAGATCAATCATGCATAAAGCATTGATTATGAAACACTTTCCAACTTCAATGCAATTTTATACAAACATCTCTCAAATGCGATACATTCCTCGGTAATATTTTTAAAATTGTCATAACACTACATTAATTTATTATATTTGAAAACTTCATCGAAAACAAATGAACTTTATTCAAATGACGCCATCGAAATATAAATCGCTTCTATATAAAAGCAGCATTTCATTCATAATTATTTTTCCAATCGTTTAATTCATCACAATACTATAATAATTTATTTTATTTAAAAAATTGAAAAATTGTTATCTACCATATTTATTTTAAAATGTGAAACCTTTCTCATATATAAAATAATTAAACTCTTTGATAGATATTTTTTATATAATATATCTCTTTTTTCTTTCTGGAGGATATAACGAGAGTCAGAATTTAATTGAATTTGTTTTCCTCCCTATATTAAATAATTTTTATTTAAAAAACTACCTAACATATTTTACTGAATTTTTTCTTATATATTTTATGCGATAATTTGCCTAAAATTTTCGAAGCAATTTGTGAATTTTAAAGTCGCTTAAAAAATGTTTGAAATATTAGGTCCCATAGGATTCAATGTATTTCATTTTTTCAATCCGGGTTCAATAAAAAACTAAATGGCTGATATTATTCATTTATATTCCCATAGGTCCTACAGACCGTCTGAAAAACATACTAAAATTTCATTTTAATAAAGCCATTTTTACGGCAGTTATCGTGCTAACGAACAGACAGACAGACAGACAGACAGAATGAGCAAAGTCATAAACACTTTCCACTATGTTGTAAAGCATTAATAAAAACACTTCGTTTGTATAGTACAGAAATAAGATTTTGTAGTTTAGCTAAATTCACAGTTGTACTGATGATCATCTATTTATTTGCGTATTATATTTAACTTAAAAAATATTAAAAAATTTTAAGTTAAATATGATACGTAACACTGTTATACATTATAGAGTTACTATTAAATAATGAGAAGTTATATAATTAATATTATGCGTTAACTTGTTTTAACTTTTCGAATTTTTTTTATATTCAGCTTCCCTATTAGTTAATGTTTATACTAAAATTAATTGTAACTATTATGTATTAATATTGATGTGCAATAGCTACATGGATTTTCACAATCAATTTTTAGCTTACAAATATAGTTATGCTATAACTATTCCTTATTAATTTATATAGTAATTTATACCATTTAAAATATATCAACTATTAAAGCTTATAGATAGTAATGATTAAGAGGCTTTGTAGTATATAAATTTTCACCCAGTAACTCATGTGGTTCCCAATAATGAAAAGTACCGTATTTAGTTTTAATTAATTAAAATCGTTTTTTAATACAGCTATTAAAGACTAAAATTTGAAATTTTAATATGTATTTCCCTCCGTCCCCACCAAAAAAACAAAAACTTTCTAGTGAGTCTCTCCATAAAGACTTTGTTAAGCCCCCCCCCCCCCCCCACACACACACATACATACATGAATTTAAACGTCACTTCAGCCCTTTTCTGATTTCGTTTCAGATAGCTGTTCTGTCCTAGGATTGCCCTGGCATCCCGTTCAGTTTAGTATTTGTCCAGTTTATAACATTCCCTACAATATATAGCATGAAAAGGAAAAAATATTGTGATCTGGTCAAAAATCGGACACTAAGATTTTGTCAGATCAGTATGCGGTAAGCATCCTTGAATACGAATCAACTATTTTTTTAATTACGTCTATGTGTGTGTGTCTGTGAAATTTTGGCTATGATAACTCGTTAAGTCGAATGAAATTTGGTATGATTGTTTCAATTAATAGACGACAGAAACCTATTGATTTTCGCTGCCTCATTTTTTCCAACTTTTGTTTTGAAAATTGAAAGAAAAATTAAAAGTAATTAAGATAAAAAGTGCTATATAAATAGTAATTTCTTATGCACTTTTTATTGAAAAGCGCTTAACATAATTTACAGAACGTTAACATGCGTTTTCTCTCGATTTTTCAAGTTTTCGATCTAAAATGGAAAATAAATCATTAAAAAATAATTTTTTTTAACAAAAATAAATGAATATCATTGTTTATGCGTTACCATCAGCCGCTTTCGAGAAGTTTGAAAATTTACTTTTTGAGACGAAACACTCCATTTCTCAAATAAATTGAGCAAATCGAATTAAATTCGGAAAGATGATATCAATAAATTCCAAAGGGGCCTATATATTTTGGGAAGCTCGCATTAGAGGAAGGCCTTCAATATTTTCCAAAATTTTTCGAAAATTGAAAAATATATAAAAAATAAATATGTTTTATTCTGTTGCAAAAAAGCTTTTTCATAGATAATTTTTACTTTCCAAACAATACATGGCAATGTATAGAGGAAGCATTGGAATCATGGCGAAAATCAAATCTCGAATTTACTACACGTTTCTAGCACTCAAGAACCCGATAAAGCTATTTGTAGCGTGATGTGTGTGTGTGTGTGTGTGTGTCTGTGTCTGTTTGTGCAATGTATGTATCCATGTTAGCTGAAAATATAATTGAACAAATTTCACAAAATTTAGTAGATATGTAACTTCTGAGATACCCTCGTGCTAGATTTTGGTACGATTCGGAAAAGAAGAAGAAACTGCCCTTTTTTTCTTTCTTTTTTTCTTTGCGAAATGGCCGGCAAAAATTGCAAAAATCTAAATAAAAGACAACGTATACTCAAATGTATCAATTAAATGCTTGCTTTATGCATAATTTTTGACGCCAAAAAGAATAAAATAAGCGCTATAATACGTTCTCGAGATATTTTAGTGGTTTCTCATTTTTGCAACGTTGCTTTTGAAAATACGTCCAGTTTCTAATTGGAAACTAAAATTGAAGCAAAATTGGAAACGAAAATTGAAGCGAAACTGAAAATTCGATGTAATTTCAAATAATTTTCCATGGTTTACTTTTTTTTTCCTTTCTCGTGTGTGTGTGTGCAATTAAACTAAATTTTGTGAATTATGAAAGAAAGAAAGAGAAAATGAATTGAGAGAATCTGTAGGGAAAGTCATATGCTGCTCACATCAGATTTTTTTTATTTCAAAGCGAATTGCGATAATTTACAGAATGGTGACATGCACTTATTTCGAGATATTTGCAAGTTTTTGACTTTAAAAGAAAAAAAAAATGATACGTCTACTATTATGAAATGTGTGCTTTGTCAGTACATTTAAGTAGAACTAAATAGACATCGTTATTTTTAAATTATCAGTAGTCGTATTCGAGATATTAAAAATTCTACTTTTCCACAGGGAGTACGACTATGTCTCAAACTGATCAAGCGGATTACAGGAAGTTCTGTATGGTTATTCATCCGGTAAAATAAAAAAGTTTTTCGATTATTAGCAATATTGAGCTAAAGGTAAGCTCTAGTACGTGTTATTAGGCTTCCATCCCTCCTAAGAATCGAATACCGAAACATATCGAAAATTGCTAACCTGTATGCAAAGTCATATATTGGACACATGAGATTTTTAACACTTTGTTCATTCTGTCTGTCTGTCTGTTTATTCGCACGATAAATGACTGTCGTAAAAATTCTGCCGTAAAAATGACTTTATCAAAATTAAATTTTAGTATGTTGTTGAGACGGTGTGTGGGACACAAGGGAATGCAAAGGAATAATAATAATCCAATCAGTTTTGGATTGAACCCGGGTTGAAAAAGTGAAATACATTGAACCCTATGGGATCTAATTTTTCAAACATTTTTTAAGTGAAGTTAAAATTTCTAAATTTCTTCGAAAATTTTAAAAAATATTCAAATTATCTCATAAGATATATAAAACAATGTCAACAAAATATATCCTGTAGTTTTTAAATAAAAATTAAAATAATAATTGCACCCATATAATATGAAGAGATCATGTGACTCACTTCAAAATAAAATATGGCATCCATCTTTTTTGCCCAGTGTAAAATTCGTGATTTTTAAAGTTCTTTTAAATTTATATTTAATGTTGCATCCGACCTAAAACCGCTTTATTTTTGCGTATTTTTTGTGCATCTATATTCTGTGCCAACGCAATTACAATATTTTTGAGTTTAAATGATCATCAAACTCTGATTATTTCAAATGACTGTAAGATGAGTTGTATAAAAATTGCTGAATTTTTTCACGCAGAATTATTGAACTCTGGAGTCTGGGATAAAAGTAATGTAAATGAAATATTCATTGCTTTTACATAGAGAGCCAGACGATTTATATTTCGATGACGTCATTTGAATAAAGTTAATTTGTTTAGATGAATTTTTTAAGTTTTCAAATATAATACATTATTGTAGTACTGTGATAATTTAAAATATATCAACGCTGAATGTATCACATTTTAGAGATGTTTTAATAAAATTGCATTTCAGTTGGAAGGTGTTTCATAATCAATGCTTTATACATGATTGATCTTTCTTGTTTAATTTTAAGACCGATGCTCTAATCTTTATGTACATGTCTTTTTGGGAACCGAATTCTCTGGCTTCTTTTCTTCTTTTTTTTTGTAAACACTATCTTAGTTAGCTTTAATTATTAAAATTTTTTGAAGAATTAATTTTTTATTTCTCAACAATACATAGTATACAGGTTCCTATGAAAGGTTTTAGACTAACTTTGAATTTAATTACAGTTAAAATTTCATTAGTATTTTGTATTTTCTATTCCATTACTAACCGGTTAGACGAAAAATATGTTTACTGTGAAGAAAAATATTTGTAAAAATTTTAAATTTTAATGAAAATTTAGGGAGTTTATTTGTACTACACATTCATAAATCTAATCTCTAGAATGTTTTTAACACTTTACAACATAGTTGAAAAGTGTTTATGACTTTGTTTATTCTGTCTGTCTGTCTGTCTGTCTGTCTGTCCGTTAGCACGATAACTGCCGTAAAAATGACATTATCAAAATGAAATTTTAGTATGTTGTTCAGACGGTCTGTGGGACCTATGGGAATATAAATGAATAATATCACCCAATTAGTTTTGGATTGAAACCGGGTTGAAAAATTGAAATACGCTGATGCCTATGAGACATAATTTTTCAAGCATTTTTTAAGCGATTTTACAATTCACAAATTGCTTCGAACGTTTTAGGAAATATTCAAATTATCTCATAAAATATATAAAAAAAAAATTCAGTAAAATATATTCAGTGGTTTTTAAATAAAAATTAAAATAATAATTACATCCTTTATGAAGAGATCACGTGACCATTATATGAAGAAGTCGCTTCAAAATAAAATATGGCATCCATCTTGTGTCAAAATCGTGATTTTTAAAGTTTTTTTTAATTTATATTTAGTTTTGCATCCGTCCTAAAACCGCTTTATTTATTTATTTTTTTTTCTGTGCATCTATATACTGCTCCAACGTAATTACAATAATTTTGAGTTTAAATGCTCATCAAACTTCGATTATTTCTGCAACGAAGCCTAATTTTTACGTATGGAGAATGTAAACACATCAAACAGTAAGATGAGTTGTATAAAAATTGAATTTTTTTAACGCAAAATTATTTAGCTTTGGAGTCTGCAATATAGCTGATATGAATGAAACATTCATTGATTTTATATAGAGAAGTAGACGATTCTATATTATTGCTTTTCCGATGAAGTTTTAAGCATGGAGTTAGAAAGTACTTTTACCCCCAAGGTTTTAAGTTTTTAAGTAAAATAAATTATTGTAGTATTGTGATAATTTTAAAAATATCACCGCTGAATGTATTAGATATGTTTATTTTAGAGATGTTTAAATAAAATGTTAGAGATGTTTAAATGAAATTGCATTTCAGCTGGAAAATGTTCCATAATCAATGTTTTATGCATGATTGATCTTTCTTGTTTTAAATAATTTTTAATTATTGTTTTTACAAGTAAATTGCAATATTCGGTTTCATTAAATATACGTTTATTTTTACTTTCCCTACATAATGTATAGGAAAAGTATTGTGACGACTTCAAAATTCGATTTTGAGTTTTCGACGAAAGAACATGTTTTAAGTATTCCTGAACTCGAATCGACTGTTTCTGGGTTGACGTCTGTATGTGAGTGTGTGTATATATGTTAGTGTATGTGTGTGTACGTATGTGTCGTGAAACTGAGTATATTTATATGTTTACAAACCTTCCAATCGAGGACACACTGCTAACCGAGAACGTCCTCGGTTAGAAATAACGGCAAAGTCACAGAAAGCATAAATAATAGTTCCTAGAAATTTTGGTTGAAATCTGGGATGTGTCCTCGGTAGTTGGAATAAATGTATGTGTGCGTGTGTGTGAAACTATGGACGCGATATCTCACTAACGAATGAGGAGTTTCGTAAATAATTGGGTTGCAATCAGTAAATACCTGAACACTATTGATTTTAAATGTAATCGAATGTTCGACAGACCCTCCAATTTTTGATGAACCATTCTCGAGATCTTGCCTCGTTTTTCAAATAAATTTATCAAAATAATTTCACAAAATTTAATAAGCGGTATGTATCATCAAACATATTCAGTTTTCGCATGCACTATTATACAACAAATCTGTTAACATCATTCTAAGGGATCTAATTCATTTCATTCACGAGAGAACATACTTTATATATTGACGCCTATGAATTCGCCAATAGTCATTTAATTCACGGGATATCAATTAAATGTTAATTTCATTCTGATGATGATTTTGCCTAAGTCACTCTGTTCGGATACATAAGTCGCCAAAAGCGCCTAATTTCAATTTACATGGTGTGCATTCAAAGTCAAAATCAATGTGCTGTGCTGTACATTGTGCACTTCGGGCAGCGGTGAAATTCGACACAGGAGTAGCTGAACTCCCTGGGTGATATGCCTCAACAAGATGTTTACTTTCCCTATAAACGAAGCATAATGTATAAGAAATATTGTGACGGGGTCGAAAATTCGAATTTGAGTTTTCAACGGAAATTCATTCATCCCTGAACTCAAATCGAACGCTTTTGAGGTGTGTGTATGTGTGTGTAGATGCGCTATCTCACGAATGAATGAAGCGTTTCAAACGAAATTTGGTACAAATATTACAATTAGTGAATACTGTAACTATACTGATTTTAGACACAATCAAATGTTCAGGAGATCCTCAGATTTTTGATAGAAATTTTGAAAAAAGTAATATAAAATCGAGCCTTTAATAATATTGCTAAAATGTTAATTTCTTATGTAATTTTTCATTAGAACACCAATGACATAAACATTATAGAACGTTAGCATGAACAGTTCTCAAACTATTTAACATTTTCCAAATAAATTTATAAAAGAAACTCACAGAAAAAAAACAAAAAACTATTAACTGTGAAATATGTTAAATTTTCATAAGTGATATTATGCTATGAATTTGTTCATATCATTCTCGTGGATCTAGAATTCACGAGAGCAAATACTTTAGGTAATAGTTTTGTATTTTGACGTCTAAAAATTCGCCAATAGTCATTTATATGAAAGACTAGCAGCATACCCGTTCTTCGTACGGAGTATATAATGTAAAGAAACGTATAATTTGCAATCATGTGCAAATTCTGCTAAAATATTAAATTTATTGCTCCTAAAGAGAACTTTAAGAATATCTGTTCTCACTATGCACAATTATCTTCATGGACAGATCTGAAGAATAAAACACCCTGGCCCCTTTTGCAAGCAAATTTACAAAAAAAGGAATTGAATCAATATATGCAACCCCGTACTACTTATATTGTCGCAGATTAGAAAATATGCCTGTGTGTTAGTAGAAGATTACCCGTATTACAATATGAATCTCAAAAATATTTGCTAAAATAAAAGAGATGAAATAATAAATTAAAAATATCAATAATCCCCGTACTCTTTATACCAGAAGGCCATAACTGATTCCAATATATTCCAATATATATCAAAACATATGCCAATATACCTAGACTACTTATATTCTCGTAGATTAGAAGATATATCCGTGTATTTGTACACATAAGATTACTCGTACACATAAGATTACTCGTACAACGTACAATATATGAGTTTAAACATTTTTTGTCATAATAAAACAATTGCATAATAACTTCAAAATATCAATAATCCCTGAATCAATAATCCCCGAAAATATCAATAATAATAACGTTTAAACCTGAAGACCGTAATTGATATTATCCAGTCGAAAATGCTATAAGAAAAATCAAATCGTTCTTTTCAAAAAATATATTTTTATATCCATTTATTTATTAGTCAAATCGAAAAAATAATAATTAAAATTAACAGAGAGATTTAATTTAATTGCGTCTCTGAGCAACATGATATAAGATAGAATCTTCCTTATAAACTGCGAAATTAAATAACCATTTTGATTTCTTTATACTTTTCATTGTTCAGAAAGAGCTTGTGAGAAATAAACCATGGAGATAGATTTCCCATTTAAATCATGTTTCAAACAATTCATGTTTTCAGAAAGTGACTAATTAGCGCAAAAAATCTCCCATCAAACTTAGAGATAAAGTTTTAATTCACTTTCAAACGATTTTCAAGCTTTTCGTTTGGATAAACCACGGAGTTAGAGAGTACAACTCCTAGGAAAAAGTTTCGTTTTTCATTGATATCTTGACAACCCCTGGACTTAGATATTCGAAACTTGGGCTAAGTTTATGAGGGGCTATTTCAAGGCTATCCACAAAATTTCATCAAATTCGGTTCAGCCGTTTTCCCGTGATGACGGGACAAACAGACAGACAGACAGATTTTCAATTTTATTTATATAGACAAGCTCTTCTCTTCGTTTGTCTGTAAGGCTTGGCGATAAATTTTGCGAACCTGCTGACTCATTTAGTAAAATATCGTCAACTTGGCGATGTTTTGCCCCAGATTGATGAAAACATCACCAAAATTACAAAAATGATGCTAAATTAACGCAAATGATGCCAAATTGATGAATTAATTATTAAAATATTTTAATACATGGACTATATTGCTTATAGCGGGTGACATCAATATTGATAATTGTCTAAATTTAGAGTTGCACGAAATATATGTTAATTGGGTACTTCGAAATAGTTTTGCATGTTATCATCCGAAAAAGCACCAATGCGCAATTCAACATTAAAAACATTGTGATGTGAATCTTATACTACATCATTTAATCGCTGTGAAAGAAGTAAATTCATTGCATAATATAAAGAAAGTCATGTGAGCTGCCCAATAAGATTTTTTAAAATTCGAATTAGTTTTTTAAATATTTTATGTTGAAACGCAATTTTAAGAAATTTTCATATAATCGATGCTTTAGCAATCGAAAATATTATCACAAAGTTTCTATTTTCCCATCATCGCAAAGATCAAAGAGCGTTTTTTACAACGATTTTTGAACCGAAACAAGAACAATTTCTTCATGTGTATTTATTTATCTTTAATATGTATCTGATGTTTCTTCGCTGAATCCAGGAATGGAAGATTCTCATAATTCTCTAATCTTTGGCTTGAATATGGATTAATATCTTCGCGTTAAAAAAAAAAAAAAATTCTCCCTTTTTGAATTTTCTATGAATTTAAAAAAGTATATAAGTTGACATTTTTAATATCCTTAGTGATTAGACCTTCATTTTCCTAGTAGGTTCCTATGGCTTATTACGTCACAACCTGGGTCGTATCCGTTTCTATGAAAAGCAGTGATTTATTTATAAAATCGATAACGACTTTTGTTCGAAGCAGGCACTTTCGATGTTATTTGTGCATGATTATTTAGATACTGATAGGTAAATTCTGATTATATAAACGCAGTTTTTTTAGGGTACTTATTTGCGAAATGGAAGTACTATTTAATATATTATTTTGATAATTTTGATTATATAAACTTAGTTTACGTTTCTGAAATTGAATGTTTCTTTTGCATTCTGAGTAGGGGCATCGAAGTAGCTGTTATATACACACGTACGCAGGTTTCAATGGGAAGAGTTTTTTTTTTACAAATATTTAAAAATATATAAAATTTTTCAAATTTTCGAAAGTTACAGGCCCGTTTTTATAGCTACAAGAAAATAATAATAATAATAATAATAATAATAATAATAATAAATACAAATACGCGATCTTCTGGGCCCTGCAGGGGTTTTGGAATAGCTGTTACATGCATGCGTGTACAGGTTTTAATGGGAAAAAAAGTTTTTTTGGGAAAAAACTTTTTTTACAAATATTTGAAAATCTATCAAATTTTTTGAATTTTTTAAAGTTATGGAACCATCTCCGGTTCCATACCTGCGTTTAAAAAAACCGCGAGCTTCTAGGTCGAGTATGGGCTTTGAAAAATTAAATACATACACGAGCACGTTTTAATAGTATAGACGCGTTTTCATGGTATAGATAATTTATGGTGTCCTACATTTAAAGTTCTTCAGAACAATATTACCATATAGTCTAAATGCATAACTGTGTAAGAAATACGACAAAAAACTTAATATAATATTTATTAAAGCTACTAACAACTTTCAATAAGATGTATATGTTAATAATTAAAATTACTATTAAAACTTAAATTGTGGAGCAAAAATTACTTTATTTCCCTTAAGGAAGACTTAAGAATTTCTTATTTTATTAATATTAAATTTGTTTTTTGACATGTTTTAAATCCATTTACTCACATTAATAGAGGGCTTATTGAAGTGACACTTACTTAACAGAAAGTAATTTAATTAGCTCTTCTTATTCGCTGCTTATTCGCTGCACGAAGACTAAGCGATGCTTCGGTGCTCTTAGTGATTCAGTTAGAAGTCCCTTCCCCTCTGGTGATATACTTCACTTATGCAAGGGCCACTTAGATGCAGTTCACTGAGTAAAAAATTGATGCAGTGCAGTAGAGTGCGAATTGTGAAGTGAAAGAAAAAGTAAGTTATGATGTCGAAAATCCTCGGGTTCTGGCCGTAACAGGGGAGGATGCAGTTTGATAACATCAGCGAGACCGAATTAGAAAGTTTATTAGCCCAACAGAGATTTTCCCATGAATGAAGTTTTTTTTTAATGCTGGTGGCTGTGAAAGTTGTTGTATATGAATGATTAAATAGATTATTAGCAGGTTGATATTTTTATTTTCACATTTTTATTGGAGTTATGGACATTGAGAAAACCTTTTTTTCTCCATGCAATGTAAAGGGTTCCTAGGAAAGTTCTTAAGCACCTCCAGGCACTTAAGGCATGGGAGGAAAGTAGCTCGAGCGGCTGAACTCAGCGAAAAATTATAAAATATATATGGTATAAAAGTTGGAATATACTTAGGAATACATCATCAGGGCGACTATCAGTAACATTATTAATTATCATTACTGTTATAGTCTTTATGACGTCTAGAAAAACCAAATATTTTTTAAATATAAAATGCAAAAAGAAATACAAAATACGTATATTGTAATATATATTACTCATCGTGTTTCAGACCCTCAAAAAGTTTAGTATGCCGTTAGGTTTTGTGGTATATTTTAACTCTACGGATTTAAAACATTATCGGGGTTGCCCGTCCTATGCCCGACATATTAATATACTTCTTTTTTTTAATAACCCAAAAAGCAGAACAGATAGAATATTTAATATATCATTGCCCAAAGGTTCAAAATCTGAAGAATTAAAATATATTCCTAAAGAAAATGATATACTAAATTTAGGTTCTCTAGCTGCTTCGGTTTTCGAGATATTCTCAAAAAACGAGTACATTCCTATTGCGGGTCTAGGACGGCCTTGCCCGATAAGAATTAAAGTCCAAAGAGTTAAAATATACCACAAAAGACAACGACATTCTGAACTTGGAATTTCCATACTTCGGTGCTGTTATCGAGTAATTTGCAAAAACCGAATATATTCTTATGGCGGGCCCAAGATGAGTTATCTCTATAAGATTCAAAATCTAAAGAATTAAAATATGCCCCAAAGGACAATAGTATATAACAAATTTAGACACTCTAGCTGTGCTAGTTTTCGATTTATTCTGAAAAATTAGTTCATTCCTATAATCCACTAAGGGATGCCAAAGACAGGCTAACCCGATACAGTTCAAATTCGAAAGTATTAAACTTAAACCCAAAAGAAAATGATATACTAAATTTTTATATTTTTGCTGCTCCGATTTTCGAGTTATTCTCGAAAAACGAGTACATTCCTATGTCGGGCCCAAGACGGCCAGACTGATAAGGTTCGAAATCCAAAGAGATAAAATGTACTCTAAACGACAATGATGTACTAAATGTAGACATTCTAGCTGCTGCAGTTTTGGAGCTATTCGCAAAAAGACAGTGCATTCCGTTTGTTGGACCCAGGACGGACTAGTCCGATATGGGTTTTAAATCTAATAAGTTAAGATATACCTCAAAATGACAACGACATTCTAAACTTGGATCTTTTAGATACTCCGTTTTTCGAGTTATTCCCCGAAAATGAGTTAATTTCTAAGGCCGCCCATGACGAGTTCGCCTGATACGGTTCAAAATCGAAAGAATTAAAATATACCCTAAAAGAAAAGGATATATTAAACTCAGATTTCCTTGATTTTCGAGTTACTCTCTAAACACGATTACCATCCTATGGCGGGCAAAGGACGGGCTAGACCGATAAGCTTCAAAATCGAAAGAACTGAAATGAGAAAAGGTCATACCGCATTTCGCGTTACTGTGATGGATGAAACTAATTCATTTGGACCTCTAAGGTTTGAACGAATATCAGATCAAGTTAAATATAATTTTAAAAATACAAATATATCCCTAGCTCAATCTCTCTGAAAATCAAATGACTTTTTGTGTATACCACTTGCAACAATCACACCAAATTTCACATAAATACTTCAGTTATTTCCAAAGATATCAGGCATTTCATTTGCATTAAATTCCCATTAGTTTTAATGTTAACGCCTTGGATTTTGATCTCTTTTCCGAAACCAGCGCCATCTGGCGGTGGTGGCTTTTAGGAAACCCGGTTTTCGCCTCGGCCGCACACTATCTCTTCTAGGCACTGTACTAGTGTGCACTTCTAGGCACTATACTTTTCTAAGATATATTTATAATTTTGATGTTCAGAGTTTAGGCTGTATGAAAAATGTTAAGGTCTGTGGACTGATGCCCCATTATGCATGAAACTATAAAATGCAGTGTTTAATTATCAAATTTTTCTATTACCTTTAGAAATAAATATGAGAATTTCGCTTTTTATGTGTGTAGCATGAGCAAGTTGAATGTAGAATGTGAAATTTCTACTTGTTAATTCTGCCCCCCCCTCCCCGGAACACTATATATTGTTTCTTACCATTTACAATTTTCGTAATTGCTATATTATTATTGCCAACACAATAATTTGCTAAATGCAAGAGTCAGAATTTGTATGACAGAACGTTAAAAATAGTTGGTTAGTGGAAAGTTAAAAATAGTTGAAAATTGGGCTGGTCTTTCGAACATTCGATCGCGTTTAAAATCAATAGGGTTCAGTATTCACTGTTTGTAATAGTTGTACCAAATCATGTTCAAAACGCTCACGTTTGATATATTGCATACACACGCACATGCATTTCTGATACACACACATTACTTCAAAAACGTTCGATTCGAGATCAGGGAAGCTTAAAACGTGCTCTTCATTCGGAAACCCCGAATTCGAATTTTCGCCACAAAAATCAATAAGTAAAATACACTTTGTGCAAAGGGTACGGAAAACTAGAGCAACGTAAATAAGCACAAATAACAGAAAATGCAGCATACAGCTGTTTAGAGGATACGTTGGATCCTCTTCATCAGTGCAAGAGAGCCAACAAACCCGAAGTCTGAAAGAAGACTGTGTGCGGTAGAGAAAAGCAGGTCCCTGCTTCTTCCTGTATGCTGAATTTTCCTGTTGTTTGTGTTTATTTCTGTTGCTCTAGTTTTCCTTAACCGCCACAATAATTTTCCGATACTATGTATGTTGGGAAAGTTATAATGAGTAAAATTTCGGCTATAGTTTAACTGATGCGGAAGTAAGTAAGTTCAATTAAAAATCTCATTAAAATGAAAGCGACTGCGTTTGTTCCGTCGCAGAATCCGTCTCGCCTGTCCTAATTTTTCATTTGTTTAAAAATCTAAAAACTTAAAGGTATTTGACCTTTAAAGGTATTTGCTCTTTAGAAAAGATAACGTTTGAAGAAATTATTCATCACATTCCCTGCAACATATAAATTGAAAATATTGTGATGGAGTTGAAATTCCAACTCTCGGTATACACGTTTTGAGCGTTCCTGAATGCGAAGAATTAACCATTTTTCAATGATATCTATGGAGACGATTACTCTAGGGGGGGGGGGGGGGAGGAATTAGACAATTGCTTGAAGTATGGTACGATTATTGCAATTCAAAACCGTAAGAGGCCTATCGATTTTAGAGGGTTCAGTCCAGGGTAAGGCCTTTAAGAGTTCGAACATTTTCTTTCAAAGATCAAATATATATATATATATATATATATATATATATATATATATATATATATATATATATATATATATATATATATATATATATATATAAACAAGTATACTGAATATACTTTTCCTATATACGTAGTATAATGTATAGGGAAAGGACTGTAATTGCGTCAAAATATCGAATTCGAGTTTTTGACGGAAGAGTATGTTTCAAGCATCCCTGAACTTAAATCGATCGTTTATAAGGTGATGTGGGTGTGGGTGTGTAAGTATGTGCGTGTGTGTTTTTGACGGAACAGCACGTTTCAAGCATATCTGAAATTAAATTGATCCCGTTTGAGGTGATATGTGCGTGTGTATGTATTTGCGTATGTGTGTGTCCGTGAGTGCGTGGAGACGATATCTCACAAACGAATGGAACGTTTCAAATGAACTTTGGTACAAAAATTACAATCTATGAATAAACCTATTGATTTCATATCGATCTTGTAATTCTATTCAATTGTTTAGAAACACCATTTTAAACCAGCTGTTTCGAATACATCGACTTTTTGATCCTCAGTTTCACTTACTCCACATCAATAATCTTAAACGCATTTGTCAAAGTTACCACTATCCGGAAGTATTTGTAAATAATATTATTAATAATTTCAAATACACCACGTAATAATTTTACAAATGCATTATTTATCCTTGGTTGGATAACTCTTTTTTGTGAATTTCACCCGTTCTTATCACCTACTTACCACTAGGTCTGAGTCTGATACTGCTTACTATTTTTGAAAGATTACTTTCCACTTGTCCTGAGTCATATACTGCTTACTATTTTTGAAAGTCTTCATACACATTATTTTTCGTTTAAGTGTATTCATTCCGGTGTCCACTCGCTTTGATGAAGAGATGTAAAATGCTCTGTCGAATGTTGTTCTGCGAACATGTGGACTCCCACGTGGTGGCTGTGCCTGTGAGTTAATATTTCTGTTTTTTATATTTCTGGTTTATAATTCACTTGGCTTTTATTATTTGCCCTTCCACTAGCCAGTGGACAGTTCCAATGGTGCCCATAGGTTAATACTACCGCCATTGTCAGAAACTGGCTATTCTTTTGGTTTTAATTCGAATTGTATGGCTGTCCTGACGAGAATGCAATTTCGAACTAACCGCCGTTTTTTGTGAAGTTTCAGTTCATTGCTCTCCATGTCTTGATCTTAAATCTCCATGTCTTGATCTTAAAGCTATTTATTATTGCCTTTTCTCATTTTTGCAGTGTTTGCTTTTCTATTTTATATATTTTTTATATATATTTATATATATATACCTTTTTAATTATGATTTTTGTATACTCATCTTCCCCTCACACCCTTTCCATTATAGTGATAAGTTATCTTCTATTTTTATCTTTAGTCTTGGTCTATAGTTACTTATTTGTAACATATATGTTAGAGATGGGTTTTTTTTGTACTTACCGTAAGTTTATGCATAGTTTTCGATTAAAAATTTCAATTTTTATTTATTTATATATATATATATATATATATATATATATATATATATATATATATATATATAAATTGAAATTTTTAATCTAATATATATATATATATATTGTTGTGAACGTGTACTCAATGGCGTCTTTACTTTCATCTCATTCGAAGACTAGACGGAAAAAAACTATGATGTGAGCATAGGATTTCCAGAATGCCAAAGTTCGAAGAAGGGTTGCCAGATTTGACGATTTATCGTCAATTTGGCGACATTTAGCGACTTCTCGAAGGTTCGAGAAGGACCACGAAGTAACTATTAGTCTAGGAGATGGGGAGAATTCAAGAAGTTTCTAGAGAGAGACTATAAAAGGAATCATCACTCCGTTGGAGTTCAGTTGACGTGAAACGAGCTACTGTGATTTTTGTCAATGCTTCGAGAGTAGTACCTGCTGTTTTGTGAAATTACTTATGTCAATGTTTTGAGGTTAATATCAGTTATTTTGTGAAATTAGTGGAGTATTTAAGTGTTGTTTGACACGGGCGTTGAAATCGGATCATGGGATTCCCTTCATTAAATGTATTTTGAAATACTCGTGGTCATTTACGGTTATCGCATTCGAGAGGAGGCACAGAGGTGAGGTACATGCACAGTATCTCTGTTTCCTCCCGAATTATATGTTGTATGTACAGTTTCATGTTTCTGATTTTGGAAAAAAAAAACGATGTTTGAAAATTTCATTGCTTAGTTCATCCGAAAATCTAGACATTTTTATCAGATTTTCTCTATTTGTTCAATAGATATTGTACGCATAGGCAGACATACAAACAGTACGACACACGTGCATAATTGAAGAAATAGTTCATTAGTGTTGAGAGATGCTCAAATCGTGTAAATCCATCAAAATCTGAGAGTCGGGTTTAGCCCAATGCAGTGGTTGGAAAAACTACTTTATTTTTATAGTGAACAATAACTACAACAACTTTATGACAAATGTAGTTAACTACAACTACAACTACTTTTTTTATAAAGTAGTGACCACAAACTACTTTTAAAATGTTGTTGTTTTTGTTGTTATTAATCTTAACTGGTCTAGCCAATAGGCTAGACCAGGTCCATGGGTCTAAAGGTCCATAGGACCAGGTCCATAGGTCCAGGTCCAAAAACACTCAAAAAGTCCAAGACAAGGAGGGGACTCAGTGTCAAATCCTCCTTGACAAGCCCCAGGCAGGACAGAAGATGATCAGGGGTGGAATGATTGATGTTACATTTCCTACAAATGGGGAAGATCTTTTTGCCCTGATCAAATTTAAGGCATTTCAAGTGACCACTTAAGAGTCTGGACAAAGCAGTCTGCTGGACACGATTGCCCGCAAAAGCAATACCTCCACCCGGCCGCTTGCCACAATACCACTCATGTACTGGAGGAGAACGCCAAGAAGTGGCGGTTGTAGATTTTACTCTTGAGCAGATCTCCAAAACAGTCAAGATGTTAGAGGTCAAATTCATTGAAGTTCCCTTCATAGCCAGGGTATCAGCCATCTTATTGCCGCCAAGTCCAATATGCGATGGGATCCACTGCAAATGAATATTATGGCAGTATGAGAGTTTCCGCAGTGAAGTAAGAATAGAGATTGAGGTTCTATCATCAGCACGAGATTTTTAAAATGTAGTCACTACATATAACTACTTTTATAAGACGAATTTTGCCACAGCTTCAATTTACACAAAAAGTTGAAGATATGGGTATACTTTAGTAATGTAACATACTTATTCTAAATAATTAAAATTTACTAATTCCGAAATGTATTGATCAACATACCAAACTTTAAGCTTTTACCCACTTTTGAAAATAATAAAATAAAACAAAAGTATAAAATAAAAATAAAAACTATTTATTTAAAAACATGTTTGTTCATTTTTAGTAGAATTTGCATCTCAAAATTGCAATCAGATAAGCAGGATATTTTGGGACGTAACATATCTGAATATATCCATATAAAAAATTCACTTCAGGAGGCAATGGCCTTCCTCACTGCAGCATCGAAAATAGTATATAATTTATCTTTGTTCTTTTTAAGGAACCGCATATGCGTTCGACGGCAGAATACGTTTGAGTTCCACCTCGTCTTATTTGGTATTATGAGACGTCTTATTTGGTATTACTTAGTTCTGAAGATATCTTGTTAGCTAAAAAAACCGACATATTTGATTTATTCCAAAGCGCTTGGCACTTTGCATATCGTACATCGTTGCGCATAACATTAAATTTTGTACAAAAGAAGAAAGGGTGATCACGAGATGTGTGGAATGGCACCTTGTTTGTTTACTAAAGTAACGTTAAAAGTAGCGTCAAAAATCGATACAAACTACTGATTTATTGTATCGCGTTACTCGCTACACTACTTATTTTTAAAAGTAGCGCATTACACTACAAACTACGAGAAAAAGTAGTGACTACTGTAGTTTCGCTACTTGTAGCGAGCTACTTCCGACTACTGGCCCAATGGTTAAAGTTAGAGGATCGCACGTGGCTGTCCTGAGTTCGTTCCTTGATTCTGCCTAAAAGTTCGTTCCTTGATTCTT
Source organism: Amaurobius ferox (assembly GCA_951213105.1). Classification (NCBI taxonomy): domain Eukaryota; kingdom Metazoa; phylum Arthropoda; class Arachnida; order Araneae; family Amaurobiidae; genus Amaurobius; species Amaurobius ferox. The sequence continues at coordinate 76,684,588 of OX578142.1, read as the reverse complement.
TCCTTGATTCTGCCTATTCCCTTGTCTACTCGAAGTATGGGAAATGTAAATCTGTAGGTTCGAAAGTCCTTCCCAGACGTAAAATATATGTCTATGGAGGCAATGTGTCAGGGGAAGAAGTGTTTGATCTCGGTGACTGCCACTCCAACTGGGTGCCGGTCTAAATTGGGTTGTATTATGAAAAAATTTGACTTCTATCATGGAATGCCTGGGGTCTTTGGTTCAACAGAAGCTACAATCTCTCTCTCCCTCTCTCTCTTTACTATAGATTCCTTTACTATAGACTTTTATGGGCTTGTTCTGGCCTTGTTCCAGGCAAGAGGGATTAGTAATAACGACAACACCATGCACTTTATATTATAATGTAGTAAAAATAGAAGTATTGTAGTGGAAAAAATAATAGTGCTGTAGAAAGTATTGTAGTGAAAGTAGAAGTATTGTAGAAAGTATTGAAGAGACAGTAGAAGTATTGTAGAAAGTATTGTAGTGAAAGTAGAAGTATTGTAGAAAGTATTGTAGAGAAAATAGAAGTATTGTAGTGAAAGTAGAAGTATTGTAGAAGTATTGTAGTGAAAGTAGAAATTAGCAAATTTGTCTTTAAGCATTTTTTTTAACATTTCTATCACAAAATTATATCGAAAGAATTTAGTATTTATTTTGTAAATATGGAAATAAGGATTTAAACAAGTCATAACAAGTAAGCCACAGCAGCATGGAATACATCTTTTTCCTCTCCGTAGAAATTCTCTGAAATAACAGTTGTGCAGAACTGGTCCAGATTCCCCCGATTCATGAAACCATTCTGGTTTAAAGCGCACCAGTCACGTATGTTTGATTTAAATCTTCTAGAGCAACCAGATGATTCTGTTACTTTTTCCATTTTTTCTCCGTTTCGTGGTTATTGCACAAGTATGCTAGCAAGAACACGCAAAATAAATACTCCTCTGCATTGAATCAACACTTTCTTTTCTAATTCAATTTTATATTTTCTTGAAATTCAATTGTGATATTTCGGTGTTTGATACGATTGGATATGAGAAAGTACAGGGTGGTTGAAAGGTAGCGTACATCAAATTTTTAAATCATACTAGGTTGTCTCTTTCTACCTGAAACTGAAGCGAAGAAGGGGATCTAGCTACATGTCTAATAGCTGAGATTTTTTTAATAAAAATTAGTAAAATATTCAAAACATTAAGTTAAAAATATTAAATATTAAATTACTAATGTAAAAGAAAGCCTAGTAGCATGTACAATTGTACAATGTATATGAAACAAATAGAAAAAATTGTTTGGAGTGCGAATTTTCTGAAGTTAATTTTTCTCCAGAGATGTCATATTATCTGGCCTCAGGTATCTTACCTTTGATCTTAGATATCTCAGTACATAAATCAAAGTTTTGACAATTTTGATAGATCTCGACAATTTTTTGCTGGCCATTTTGCAAAAAAAGGCAGATTCTATTTTACCGCTTCTTACTAAAATCGAACCAGCACTAGGATAACGCGCATGTGATTTCTAAATTTTATAAAATTTCGTCTATTAGATACATTGCGCAGACGGACACAGACAGATCGACAGTCATACATACAGACAGACACAGACATACATACAGACAGACAAACACACAGATGTCACGCTGAAATGTTCGTGTTCTAAAATGCTAGAAACTTAAATAATGATACTGTTGGTTGAGAAAGTCATCAGATTTCCTATGATACATGTATGAGTATCAGTAGTAAAATATTTTAGAGATTTCTTTATTTTAATAATAGTACCACTCAGTATGTGTCTGGCAATCAAAGTTCGCGCCCGTTGCTAGGCGACATTGACGCTTACCAACTCATCCAAAGCTATTAGTAAATGCCTCCGCGAGTTTCGATATTTTTCGTGGGTAATGCACCCTGCACCCTTTGGTTTATTCCGGAAGTTTCGATTTTAAAGGCTGTGAATCTTTTATTGATTTTTACAGATATGTTTGCTTGTGATCTCTGTATTAAGTTGTTTCTACGTGACGAAAATGCTGTATTTTCCGTGTTTTTCTGTACAATCGATCCGTAATATGGTGGAGAGGTTAAAAATACTTTTCTTGGGAATATATAGCATTTTATTTATTTATTTCCGTGGTATAATGCTTTTAGTGGGAACACAAATATAAGATCTATGCTATCTATAGAGGGTGTTTCAGAAATGGGGAATTAACCGGAGTGTTGGATAATTAACTCGAATGGATAATTAACTCGACTTTCTTACAACAGAATCCATTTTTAGTAGCTTTTTTTTTTTTCAAATTTTAGAGAAAGCAAATAGCGACGTTTGTGAATAGTTTGTAGTTAAAAGATATTATTACAAAATGTTAAATAAAATGTATTTCATTGGCATTACATTTAATTCAGTGACGGAACTTTAAATCATAGACCCTCCTTCTTCCTTCCTATGACATTATGACCTGCATTAAGGGACTTTTATATGAATGACTGAAGGAAAAGAAATATATATTATGACCATGATTGGATTGCCCGGTATTTATCCTAATCACTAGCTTAAGACATGAGCAAAGTAGAGGCACCAAAATAAGTCACAAAAATCCGATGCGTGCAACCCATGACTTTCTCAACATCATGCAATGACTTTACTTCTTCAACAACAAACTGATGATGTACAATATCCATGCCACAATGTTTTTAATGTTCAATTGTACTTTAACATTTGGAGTTTTTTTGGATGACAATACAAAAAAGTTATTTCAAAGTACCAAATTAACTTATATTTCGCACAAATCTAACTTAACAATTAGAAATTTTTCTAACATCCGCTAAGCAATATAGTCCTACATTAAATGATTTTAATCATTATAAAATATTGAATTATCATCAATTTCGGCTTAATTTTCATCAGCATTATTTTTGCCAATTTGGCGACATTTCCATCAATTTGGCAATATTTTGAAAACTCGCCAAGTTGGTGATATTTATTTAAATTTTACTTATTTAAGGATATTACTTATTTTAATTTTATGTTTTTTCAATAAATTTATTTGAAAATTTTTTATTTTTCTAGAACAGTTTATACTAACATTCTAAAGTTGGTGCCATATGTTTTCTAATCATAAATTACGTAAAAAATGGTTATTTTTTTAATATTAATAAAAATCCTGGATTTTTAATGATTTTTTTCAAAAATTCATTCTGAAGTTAGAGGTGTATTTAAAACATTCGAAAGTTAATAGGGTTTCAGTATTCACTGGTTGTAATATTTGTACCAAATTTCTTTTTTGGATAGCTCCATTCGTTCTACACACACACACACACACACACACACACACACACACACTGTTTTGGGCCACCTTGGAAATACAGGACATCAGCTTGTCTCTTGCTGTCTTGAGACATGATATCACCAGAGATAAGAGGAATGAGTAATTACTCCAAGGAGGGAGACCACATATCATAGATATGTTTTATCATTTACATTACAAAAATGACAAAATTTTCTGAAAAACAGGGGAAAGCATGGAGTTAAACTGTTCACCACCCCTTTGCATATGTCAATATTGTTCAACTATTGAAATATTTAAATATAATTTTCGTTATAAAAATTATGATTACATTACCTTTAATTAAATTAATTTTTCCGGAATTGGGTGTTTTGGGCCAGGCCACCCTGAAAATATACTACATAAGATTTTCTCTTGCTGTCTTGGGACATGATATCCCCCTTGATAAGAAAAATGAGTAATTACTCCAAAAAGACCCCATATCAGAGATATCTTCTATTGCATTGCAAAAATGAAGAAACTTGCTGAAAAACAGAGGAATGCATGAGGGAAACTGATACATTCCACCCCGTGTCAACACTTGTAGATGGTTGGCAGAAAGGGGGAAGACTCAAATTTCATGTCTCTTTGGCGGTGGGAAAAGCCATTCCCCTAAACTGTGAACGCAAATTTATCGCGTAAAAATTCTTTTCTGAGAAGTTGGTCGGGACTGATGACATTTATCTTTTTAGTGAAGATGTGGGGCGCGAAAGTTCATTGAAAAGAGTCTGGGATGTCGCTATTCTTGGTGAATGAGTTCTAATTTGGTGGGTGTCAAATTTGACATAGGTCTAGCCTCCTTATGAATTCAATTACAAATCAGTGTTAAACATTATTCATATTAATTTTTTGAAATATCTATGCTTAGCCAAAGAAATCTTGATATTTTTGTAAGTTATTTAGAAAATCTGATAAGGGCAGCATATTGCTATTACGCATTCACTCTGTTTTGTTGCTTTGTAGTCACTTTTCCCATATGAGAGCTAGTTTAACAAGAGGTCGAATGTCACAGTCCAGTCTGGTGACAGATTCATAAGACATTTTGTTTATTGGTATGACCTTTAGTAGATTTTCATAATTCTGCAACGTTTAAAAGAGCAATTTTGACTATAGGAAAAATATTAAGGTAGGTTTGGGGTGAGATACTAGTAAGTCGACGATGCCAATATGTTAATATTTCGTTCATTATCCGATAAATGTAATGGTAAAGTATGAAATGTATGATAAAATAATTATTTGGTTGTTAACGGAGATTGTTCACGCAAAGAATGACGCGTACAAACTTCTCCAGATTTGTCATATCAAATTAAAAGAATCTGGGAAGATTTGTTCAAACCATGTAGCAAGTAGGTTTCTATTAATGTTGCATAATTTGCATTATCGTGTATTAAGATGTTTCATAATGTTTTTTTCATTGAAAGTGGATTTACGTAACATATTTTAAAACCACATGAAATGGATGTATCAAGACCCGTCTAGCCATTTTTCTATGAAGCCAGTGCTTGAAAAGTCAGAGGGGTATCTTCTCCTCGCCATTGGTGTAAGATGCCACTTCAGGTAAAACATCATTCGTGTGACAGGCTATTTTATTTACAACACGAATACTGACGTGCAATTTTTGTCATATTTTATCGTTTAAAATATCGTGAATACTACAACTTTCATTAAATGTGTACTTAAAAATAAAATTATTACTATTTTTGACAGATTCTGACTTCTATGAGAAGTGAGGTTCTAAATGTGACAGGATACAGTGTATAATTTTCAAGAAATGGCTTTACGAAGATTGTGTAAATGGTAATAATTACTGTAATAAATGAAACGCATGAATAAAACTATGTTACATAATCTAACCTCTTAAGAATTGTTATAATAAAATTGGTGACTAGCTGAAGCTAATAATAAAATTAATTTACCCATGATTCCGAAAAATGTCCAAGGACATCGTGTTTATCAATTGTTAATAGGAAACGAAATCAATGTTTTTGTATTGCACTTCATTTATAGTGTACTGCATGCTCCTCACATTATTTGCATCTTCCCCCAATACAGGTAGCATCTTACCTAGGCATAGAGGGTGTAAAATGACAGTTTTACAGGAGTAAATATATAATCAAATTACAACATTTTATAATAAATTTTAAGGGTGGCAACTTTTAGCACTGCAAGGTGAAACCTAAATTATCATTTTGTAAAAATTCCGAAGCATTATGGTTATTGGTTTGTTCATATGTCTATAATATGTTTTATAGACATGACAATGAACAAACCAATGATGGTATGATATCTCACCCCGAATTACCTTATAGAGAAAATAAATAGCAATAGTTATTTAAATTTTAGTAAAATTCAAAAATTCCAAGTCAGTTGTTATTTTTATTTGTTCTCAAGCTTATTAAGCACTAATTATAATTATACCGAATACTTATTTTCGGTGCTTATTTGTTTTTCGAAGGATGCACTGTTAATACAGATTATATATTTGATAGAATAGTATAGCAAACTTATATAGAATTTTATAGAAAATTCTCATAGCATAATAAATAACTCAATATCAATGATTCGACAATCCTGTGTAGGGTATGAGGTTCTTCAGAAGTTCCTTCCAAGTCCCCTTCTTAGCAATGCTGCTCCATTTTTTTTTATACTTAACACCTCAAAGTCCTTGTCTGCATAATCGATCCATCTCAATGGAAACACAATGAAAATAAGGCTGTAACCAGACAGACGACAAAGGGAGCTGAGTTCCCCCCCCCTCTCCCCCAAGAGGTGTACTCACCCGTCTGAAGAAATATTCAATTTTTAGCAGTGATAGGAAATTTCAACCTATATGCCATCCAAATTTTGCGTGAAAAAATGCGTTTGGAGAATTTTTCTATAAATTGCTTAGTTTTTTGTATAGTATATATAGTTTAATTGAATTTGTTGTTATACTGATTATCATGAATTTGTTTATATATTTCATTTAAAGATATTTAAAAATTTTCCAACTAAATTAAGATAATAGTATATATGTACTTCTGCTTTTGCATTATTGTGGGGTTCACTGTTATACATTATAGAGTCAAAATCAATTGATGAGTAGCTATGGAGTTAAAAGTATGTGTTAACCTATATTAACTTTTAGAAATCTCTAATGTTGAAGACCCAGACCGTCCGACTCATCCTGAGGACTTGAGCAACTATTTGGACGGCCGGGAAAGAAATCTCTACTGTGTAGTTTCTACTTATATTAATAATTAATTTTGATTACTCTATATTAATATTGATGTGTGGTAAGTACCTAAATTTTCACAATCAGCTATTAACTTCTATATATGGCTATACAATTAACAATAATTTATATAGTAATTTATGCGGATATAATAATGATTATCAGAGTTTACAGATGCTAATGATTAATAGGATTTTTAGTACATAAACTTTCAATAATACATATACAAAGTACAACAGATGCAATAACATATCATAATAATGGTCCCTAATAATAAAAAGTACCGTATTAATTATAATGAATTAAAATATATTTTAATAGAGCAATAGACTAGAATTCGGTATTTTAGTGCATTACAATCTCCCCCCCCCCACCTCCCATCCCCAAAAGTTTTTAGTGAACATCTCCTTCAAGACTGTTGAGTCCCCTTGAAATTTACTCCAGCTCTCTTGGATTTCGTTTCTGGCTCCAGTCCTGGTTGGAATTTGTACGCCTGTCACACAAGCGGGCATTTACCCTAATAATAAAGATACTGTATAATGAAGGAAGAAATCTAGAAAAAAGCCTGAAATCTAAAAAAAAGCTTGGAATTGCGAAGTTAATTAAAACCGTCTGGTTGTGGCCCAGTGTTTTTACCCGCAGATTTTTTGTCTCCTTGATCACCAACGACCAGAGCCCGCGTCCGTTCGGGTTCAAAGTTTCCTCTTCAAGGTGACTTCATTTGTTGCTTCCAGTTCATGGACTGTACCCGCGTTTGGGTGTAACACCCTGAACTCAATAAGTAACCTGAAGTATGGTTCAAATATACAAATAGGCAAATGAACGCAATCCTTATTGATATTTCCATTCTCATACTATACTTCTCTGTCCAAATTCTTCTGTATACTTCTCTGTATACTTCTTCATAGTATTCTTCATAGTATACTTCTCTATCCTCTAATTACGATTAAAATAAATGCTTGAAGACCGTCTGAACACTTTTAGACAACTTTTGTAATTAATGATCAATTAAAATGCGATGGGAACACTTAGACCCAAAAAATATACCGCGATAAACGGATTTCCTTGGTGTAAATAATCTGCGATTGGAATGATTGAGCACTTTTCTGGGTAAAAAGATTTACACTATAATAAACTGATTCTGCTTCAGACAGATTAAACTGCATTATTAATATAAATCTTCAGTTAAAATCAACGAGAAAAATATCTCGCTTTGAGTGGGTTTCCAAACTAAACCGATTTGGCTATATAGTGTAATTTTTCCAATTTTTTTCTGTCACTTTTAGAAGTTTGCTACGAGTTAATTAAGCTCATCAATTGGATGTTTCTAAGCTGATTGGTATTAATAGATGTATACTATTTGTACCCTTATTAATACAATGTAATGCATTCTTATTAATTACAATGTAATACATTGTAAATAGTTTATTCATTTTGAAAATTAATATATATAATAATATATATATTTTATATATAACAAAGTCCAAACAATTCGTATAGACTTCGTATAGACAAATATTACTAGACTGTCTAGAAAATTAATAATTAATATATACATTTTATACATGACAAAGTCCAAACAATTCGTATAGACTTCGTATAGACAAATATTACTAGACTGTCTAGAAAATTAATAATTAATATATACATTTTATACATGACAAAGTCCAAACAATTCGTATAGACTTCGTATAGACAAATATTACTAGACTGTCTAGAAAATTAATAATTAATATATACATTTTATACATGACAAAGTCCAAACAATTCGTATAGACTTCGTATAGACAAATATTACTAGACTGTCTAGAAAATTAATAATTAATATATACATTTTATACATGACAAAGTCCAAACAATTCGTATAGACTTCGTATAGACAAATATTACTAGACTGTCTAGAAAATTAATAATTAATATATACATTTTATACATGACAAAGTCCAAACAATTCGTATAGACTTCGTATAGACAAATATTACTAGACTGTCTAGAAAATTAATAATTAATATATACATTTTATACATGACAAAGTCCAAACAATTCGTATAGACTTCGTATAGACAAATATTACTAGACTGTCTAGAAAATTAATAATTAATATATACATTTTATACATGACAAAGTCCAAACAATTCGTATAGACTTCGTATAGACAAATATTACTAGACTGTCTAGAAAATTAATAATTAATATATACATTTTATACATGACAAAGTCCAAACAATTCGTATAGACTTCGTATAGACAAATATTACTAGACTGTCTAGAAAATTAATAATTAATATATACATTTTATGCATGACAAAGTCCAAACAATTCGTATAGACTTCGTATAGACAAATATTACTAGACTGTCTAGAAAATTAATAATTAATATATACATTTTATACATGACAAAGTCCAAACAATTCGTATAGACTTCGTATAGGCAAATACCACTAGACTGTCTATTGCGACCCGAAATTGAAGCCAAGCGCCAGCAGGGTGTCTTGCTTCATATTTAATAACGGAGACGTTTATTTAATGAAACTAGTCAAAATCTCAAAATATTAAATTTAAATTTTTAAATATTAGATAATGAATGTACAATACAGCCTAGTAACTTATACAATTGTACAAGTTATACCAAACAAATTGAAAATGTTTTTCGAGCGAAATGTTAGGAAATTAATTTTTTTCTATAGCCTTACTATTATCTGACCTTTGACTTCCTATATTTCGGTACATAGATCGAAATATAAAATTCTGGCTCATTTAAAGACATTTCCAAAGTTGGATTGCATACAAGTTGTCGTTACACCCCCCCCCCCCCTAAACGTGGGAAAATATTACTCATTTGTTGTCTTTAACATTACCATCAGCAATAATTCTTTATAAACGATTTATTTTGCATGCACGTAATTGCATCAATAAATTTAGAGTTGAGTAGAACTTTCCAAGAGACTCCTGACGCTTCGTTGTATAAAGCTGTCGTTATCCCCCAAGACTTGTATAAATATCTATCACTTCTTTATCTTTTTCCAACGTTAATTATTTCTAAAGAACATAATTTTACTTATGTATAGATGAATTGCAATCAATTATTTTAAGAAGATAATTTGGGAAAACATTTGCAAATTTTTGTTACAGAAACCTGCTTTTATCCCCAACACTTGTAAAAGTATATTTTAGATTTTCTCTCTTTAATGTTAATTATTTATAAACAACATGACTTTGTAAGACACTTCCAAATACTTATTCTAGAAAAACTGCCAATGTTTGTATAAATATATATCAATCACTTTTCACACTTCAACATTAATTATACTTGTTTTTAATTAACTTAATTTTTTTCGCATAAACAAATTGTAACCGGTTATTTTAAAAGTAGAATTTTGTAAGACGTTTCCAAATCTTGGTTACAGAAAAACTGCCAAAACTTGTACAAATATCTTTGAACTTTTCCCCCTTCAACATTAATTATTTCTAAACATCAATTTTATGCACATAAATAAATTATAAGCAGTTATTTTAAGGGAAGAACTTTGTAAGACATTTCCAAATCTTGATTGCAGAAAACTGGTACAACTATCTTAACTATCTTTCACTTTTCCCTCTTCAACATTAATTATTCCTAAACAAAACATTTTGCACACGTAAATAAATTGTAAATAGTTATTTTAGAAGTAGAACTTTGTAAGACACGTGCTAAGCTATGGTTTGCTGAAAAGTTGTCGTTATTTCTAGCATTATGGACTTTGAATACGTAAATTTTATGCCCTACACTTGTACTCTCCCCCACTTTCTGTGAAGGTTCCCTCTTCAACTCTTTTGTATGTTGTCCAGGAGGCAGGAAATGCACCCCAAGCAGCAAAGTGGCAATTACTAAACAACTACTTCCGCTGTTTATGCTATTGAGGAGGGGACAGCTTGAGCTAAACCAGTAATGAAAGTCACCTTTGATTTACCCCTAGAAAATAGTTTGCAAGGGTAAAAGCTCATACAAATAAAAACTACTATGCATCACACCTCGGACGATAAATTTGGAGAGTTATGTAAAAGCTATTTATTACATCTCGTGACAAATATTAAACAGTATATGATATAGAATAAGTTTTGAGAATTGTAGCTATGTATCATGTTCTATGTCTATGTATCATGTTGCAAAAGCTATGTATCGTGTTCTATAAAAAATATTGAAGGATAAGAATACCATATATGGACAAAAAATTGGAGAATTGTATGAATGTTATTGATCACATCGTGTGAAAAATATTAAAATATAAAAATATTATATGGCATAGATTTGAGAATTATGTAAAATATATTGATTACATCCCGTGATATATATTAAAACATAAAAATGTGATATAATATAAATTTGGTGAATTGTGTAAAAGCTATTTGTTACATTCTGTGATAAATATTGAAACGTAAAAATATTACATGGGGTTAATTTGGACAAATGTATAAAAACCATTAATTACATCATGCGAGGAATATTAACCTTAAAATATTATATGGGATATATTTGGAAACCTATGAAAAAGCTATTTATCGCATCCCGTGAAAAATATTAAAATGTATAGTAAGATATTTGATAACTTTTGAGAATTGCGTCATTTCTGAGTTCACAATAAATTTCCTATTATGATCTATGGATTTCAGTGAAAATATATAGGTTGTATTTGTGGTTGTTGGTAGTACAGGGGAATACTAATAGTGTAGCAAAAAGAAATAGGGCTTTTTGTCTCCTGAATGAAAAATTGTCCCACACCAAGGAGTAGCAGAGTTATTTTAATTCATCAGGAAGTCAATACTTACAGGTTTTCAAGAGATCTGTTTAATTTTCGAATAAATGTAGTACATAAGCGTTTAAGCAATTTGAAAATGTCGTTTTGGAAACACGTTTTTACGTCGGTGTCCACTTGCTATAATATATAAAACATTTCAATGTATTCAAAGTTTGTATCATTTTATAAATTAGTTAAATTCACACACAGACCGTTTCTGTATCTATGACCGTTAATCAGACCGTTAATCTAAATTCAGACCGTTTTGCATCTATGCGATATTAGTACTGAAATAAGTGATTTTAAAGAAATTTTTAAGTAAATTTATTATGCATTGATAACAGATAAGCATGAGATATACGGTAAGTCGGGGTAATATGCCACACTCAGGCAGAAATCAGTTAAAATAAGTTTTGCTGTCCATAAAATAATAATAATAATAATAATAATAATAATAATAATAATAACTACTCCGTTAGTTATTATTAACAGCAAACAAGGTTGATTGAAAGTATCAACCGGTTTCGGAAGTAAAGATCGGCTTTCTTCATTAGAATAAAAAATAGAGCACCAGCAGTCAGTCTTTTTACCTAATACGGAAATATCTATAGTTTGGTTGGACAGAATACATAGCTGTGTTTTTGCTTTTGTTAGTGTCGGTGCTCTGTCTTTTTATCCTGAAGAAGAAGACTAAAGGTTTTGCCTCTAAGGTTTTGTCTGTTTTAGAGGCTTTGCCTCTAAAACAGGTTGATATTTTTAATCAACCGTGTATGCTGTTAAACTAAAGAGTTATTTACTTTTCTGATTGATTCAGATATAAATTTGATCGAAATGTAACTACGAATAAATAAAAAATACAGCAACCAACTGTTTCGCGGATATTTTAGATATTCTTTGTCAATGCTAAGAAGATAACAAAACCGAAGCTCAAAACAGGAAATGGGTCAGAATATGTAAAGTCCAAGGAGGATCCAAAAATTCAAAAACTGACCATTTAGGAGTTGTGTCATGTGCAAAGTATACTCATTTTCAGCTCTTAGCTAAAAAAAACCATGTTAAAAATTTTTGAATTTATTTATTTATTTTATTATTATTATTAATATGATTATTATTATTTTATTTATTTATTTATTTATTTTTTTGAGGAAATCGATTCCGCATGTTTTAAAGATTTGTTACAAAGTTTTGTTTAGTTTGGGCTGTTGGATATATCTGCAGAAGGCTCCGAGCAGGGATAGCTTATTTATGACAGAAAATGTACCCGGCGTTGTGTGGAAGTTAAAGCAGAGTTTAATTGAATTCATTCATTCAAGTTTTCAAAAGCCGATCGAGATAAGGAAAGAAATGAATTTTTTTAGTTTTAGAAAAGTTCAATAGATGGTGCCATCAATACCATCGTCCGAATTTCACTATCTATTGTGTTTCAATATCTTTATAAATTTTGGTAATTTCTGTAGAAATCTGCCACTTGCGAGTCTTTTCACAGCTTCTTAGTTTGAAGGTCTATTTGTCAACCCAGGAGCCAGCTCCTTCCCCAAACTCTAAAATGGACTGAAAAGCTTTACTGAATTTAGTTTTAAAGATAGCGAAATTAAAATTTAAGGTCTACTTGGATTTTTATATAAGATAAAGTAGCTCGAAGGAAATATTTATTTGAAAAACAAAAACAAATAGATAAATAAATCAAATAGAAAATCAAGAAAACACTTATTTGAAATAAATTAGATATAAACTACATAATAAGTTAATTTTGTTCAGCAATGAGTCGGTTCAGTTATTGTTTGTCAAAATTTGTTTCAGTTTAGCAACGTTGTTGTTGAGACCCAGACCGTCCGACCTCAGTTTAGCAACGTGTAATAGATAATGCTATCAATCCAATTGGCGGAATTTCAACTTCTAGGTTCATAAATTTTAAACTAATTCGAATTAAAAAAGAAAAACAAACTCGATCAGGTGTTTTTCTTTTGGGAGCCGAAGTACCCCTTTACCAAATTTCATAGTTGTACGCTCGGCACAAGAAGACAAACAAAGATATATGTTTTCATTATTATAGATCACCTAGTATTTCTCATTTTTGAAGTTTCTTTTATCATTTTTTGCCAGGAAATATCAAATATAGTGAGTTGTATATGCATAGATATATATTCGTAGTTTCTACAATAGATATTTCCGTATTGAGTGGAGTAGTTTACATCTACAATGACAATTCTCTACGGAATACAAAAAAATATTCTATACGTCTTATTTTGTGACACATATCTGGCTGCAAAAATACTCTATTTTCGTACACACGTGATATAATACAAGAAAGAGGGATTTGAATAGGTTTTCCTCGACAACTTCAAAACATTCCTTTTCATATCAGATCAAAATATTGACAGTAGTCTACAAAATATTGATTTTGATGAAACATTCCCGGGACTTCTTTCATTTATCCTTATTCTGCGACAGTAAATTCAATCAATACATTATAGGACACAATGAATTTGCAGTCGATAAGTTTCGGGATGTAAAGAGTTAGAAAGTATAAATCTTGGCCACTTGAGCTATTGGACAGTTATTGACTCTAATAATGTAAAATTTTGCGATAAAGTTTGTATATGGGCATCTTGAATGTATCACGATAATATTGCTTTGTTTATTAATCTATAGGGTTGTTTAGGAAGGAGTTTCTCTGTTAGTTTCTAAGAATGAATAATAAAAATAGGAATGGATAAGAAAAATGAATATTAAAATTAGCTGACAGATTCATGAACTTCTTTCAATTACGTCACATGACAGGGTTTCACTTCAATAACTTTGTAAGGGAAGATCCATGAGTGTACACGTTAGGTCTCTCTATAGTAAAGTGATCATGTCCGATCGAATAAAAGTGATTGCAGCGTTCCTCAATGAGAATTTAAGAAGTTAGGGTAACGAACGCGGCAACGAATCAAGATAGAGGGAAAAGCCAAATATAAAGTTGTAGAATAATTGTTGCATTGTCAAATAAGTAGGAAATGACACTAAAACTTTTGTAGAAGGTATTCATTTGACACAATGTGGTTATACTACGGCTGTCCTATTTTTAGGAATTCTAAAATAAAGAACATTTACATGCACAGAAATCTGATGTACAGTCTGTTCAGAATGCTCTCCGTCAGCAACAATGCACATTTGAATTCTAAAAAGAATATTATTTTTGACAAGCATTGCAGGTGTCACCGTGTTACAGTTCTTAATGATACGAGTTTTTGACAGGTATTTGGGCAATTTTTTCAACTAGCTGGCCAGATAAAATGCATCTGAGTATGCTTTGGGTTTGATTTCTAATTTTGAACTGAAATAGGATAGGTACACATTTCTCCATTTTTGGTCACAGCACCGCAAAATGTATTTATGACGTTTCGATGTCACTGCAAAAAATACGATAAAAGCGTATTTTGAAAAATATATATTTTGGAGTTAATTTAAGCTTAACTAAAACTTAAATATCTTCTATACCACGCGATGAATTTTGATGAATATTTTTGAAGCAATGAATCAGAGGTAAGGAAATACGCCTATGTACGTTTTATCACTTTACAAAGTACGGAAAAACGAGAATGTAGAAACACGTTTCCAGCTGTCATGACTGCTTATAACTCGAAAATGGATTGCAGGAATTACATACTGTTTTACTGGTTTATTAAGCTTAATTAGAAACATGTTTATGGATGAAATATTTCACATTTTGTAACGCTTTAATATATAAAAATGAAAATTCAACAATGACGTTCAAAGCTAAATATATCCTGTATATTTCAATGAAACTTTTCAAAGCGACGATACTGAGTCCAGGAAATGTTTGAAATAGGTTTTACCCTCCTATACTAATGTGGAACAAGGGGTTTCTTAGCGTTTGTTAAGTAAATACACTGTTTTGACCTCATGAAAAGGGATCAAAACTCCTTCGAAATAATTGTTGTCACATAAAGTGCACGTCTGCATTCATTAAGGAAGTATTGAAAGTGTTATTAAAATACCTGTCTTGTCCGTCTGAGCTGTATATACGTATATTTCGTGTAACACTGAGTATTTTTGCTAGTTTCTAAAAAAATAAATAATAAAATTCGTGCACTTCTTCCAATTACGTCACATGACAGGGTTTAAATCACTGTCTATGGCTTGTACAGCTTGTACAGGCTAAGTTTAAACTTTTAATTTAAAGTAGTAATAAAAAATGTAATTAAATTCTAACAGGCTTCTAATCTCAGTTATAATTAAATACTATTTTTAGTAGTAAATTCTGAAATTTAATTACTCCTGATCTGACAAACGCAGGGATTTAACACAGGGATTAATTGCAGTCATTCATTCAATTTTTTCACGTCTTCAAAGCACGAAAAGTATATATATATATATTTGAAATGTAATAATAAGAATTATGTAAAAATAAAAAAATAAAAATACAATTCAAGTAATATTAACATCACCATAGAAGCAAATTCACGGCCATAATGCCGATAAGAGAAAAGAACAGAACCTTCCCAAATTCGATGATTAATCAGAATTAAATTCATCTTCAGGTCTGAGTATTTAATTCTAATTAACCCAAACAAATGCCTGTTTCAGATTAAGCAATAGTACATTACTATAAATGCTTAAACTCAGACTACAGGCATCAAAAAATGAAAAAATGAAAAAAGGATACATTAAGAAAATTGTAATACCATGCGGCATGAACCCTTCCTCTTCTACCACGTGTATACACGATCAACCTCAACAGCTTAATCTAGAAGCACCGGAATGAACAAGTCGAAATTCTACCAGGGAGGCAGTACGAACGTTCACGGAAATACTCCCAAACCCGTCCAGTGAGTCTAAGCTGGAGACTGGACAAGCAATTCAGAATACAACTTCCCAAACATGCAGAACTGAATATGAATATGAATCATAGATGAAAATTCCTACTAAACAAGTAATTCATAGGAAAACTGGATAATCGAGAATGCCACTATACACCATTATAAGGGCGCTCAAAACGTAGTTTCAATACTGACAAAAGTTACATTTTTTTGCGAAAATAAAATTCAAAACATTAATGTTAATGCATCTTATTTTCCGATTTTTTGATTTTTCTAATGTTTTTGACTTAGTTTATTATTTTTCATCTTTATTTATTTATATAATTAATAAATAATTATATATAACATACACACACACACATATATATATATATATATATATATATATATATATATATACATATATATATATATATACATATATATATATATACACATACACACACACATATATATATATATATATATATATATATATATATTTATTTATTTATTTTTTTTTTTTTTTTTCTCTCCTGTATGTTAGTCACTATAATTGGGAATGTTTTCAAGGATGTTATCGAGTGAAATTTGATACACTGAGTTGATAATTTTAATAACAAAATTGGGGGGATATGCATTATTAGTCGCTGTACTCAATAATTCCATAAAGTGCGCTAATTTATAATATTCATCACAAATTTTATTGATTCTAAGAGCCTGGTTTATTATAATATTTCTAAATACAGATATATGCAAACAAGAGTCAAAATGTTGAATTTTTGACGTATTAAATTTAAAATCCTGTCTTTTATCATACAAGTTTATAACCATATTACAATTTTGTAAATTTAAATTTAAATCTAAAAAGTTTGCAACATTTGTGTCATTATTACTTGCATTTAATTGTAAATTTTTTGGATAAAAGTTTAATACTATAGGGATATTATTATTTGGGGATACACATAAAATGTCATCTATATATCTAAATATGTGCATATTATGCAAGCTTGGATTAATGTTTTTTTCATAGAAGAATAAATACAGATTAGCTAACAATGATGAGGCACCCCCCCCCTTGTGGGATACCAACCTGTTGTTTAAAAATAGTACCGCCATGTTGAATATAATTCTCATAAAGAGTGAAGTTAAGTAATTTTTTAAAAAGAAAATTTGAATATTTTAGGTTGATATTATATTTTTAAAAAATTCCTAAAATAATTCTATACAGATCATCTATATTAATATTATTAAACAAATCTTTGAAATCAAAGGTATAAATACTACGAATATTAGTAAGAGTTTTCAATTTCTTAACCACTTCAAAACTGTTTCTTACAATATGACAATTATTTGAGATTTCATCTGACGAGGATACTTCATGTAATATCTTTAATAATAATTTTCCAGCATTAGTAATGTAAGAATTATGCCCACTGGTAATGGTTCGAAAAGCAACAGGGGATTTATGAAACTTGGGTACTAAAACAATATATGGAATGTTATTACAACTATTTTTTAGATGGATTTGCTTATATTTGGCTGATATTCTATTGTATAAGATTTTAAGGTTAGTTTTATGTAAATTATAGATATGATTATTAAGTAAGTGTGACTGAAGGGTACTTTTATAATAATATTTACATATAATTGAGTAGTTTCCACTTGCCTTATCGACATATGTAATGACAAAATCATTTTGTATTTCTTTAATATCATTTTTAATTGAGTTAAGTTTATATGAATTATTAATTTTCTGATTATATATATAATGATTTAAGTATTGCTCTATTAAGACTCTCCAAGGTTTAAAGGCTTCTACAGGGATTTGATATTTATAACTGATTTTATAGATAAATTTATTTAAGTCAAGAAATAAACCTTTACATATTAATTTATGTTTAAATTTAGTAGGTATACGGTACTTAGTACCCAGTAACATCAGTGATCTTAGTGCATCATAATTAATAATATTTATATTTCCCGTTATAACATGCCCATGGTGTTTATCTACGAAGTCTTTGTATTTTTCTAAATGACAGTGGCAATATGACTCTTTATCCAATTCATAGTTTTGATTAATATCTACTGATTTGGCAATTTGATTATAGTTGAAAATATAACGTCCTAGCGGTTTATCATATTTATATGCAATTTTAGGATTTACATGTTTGACTGGAAAGTAATTGGAAACCGATTTTAAAAAATTATTTATCTTCAGATTATTTAATACAGAATTAGTAAAATTCAAGGTACAATATTCATTTATTTTAGTATTTTGTTTTGATTCGTCATTAAAGTTTAAGTCTGTGACATATAAATAACTATTAAGATTTTTACTTCTGGTAATGAGCAAATCATAGAATAAATGTTTAAAATGAACGTTATCAAATGCAGTACTTAGAAAAAGGTTATATACCATATTTAATTGCTGTGTTTCAATTGCGAAAATCCAGTTTTTACATTGTTTCCAATCAAAAGTAATTTTAAAATTTGCATGTTGCTGAAGGATGGCATTTTTTAGTTCAGATAATGATGGCAATTTTTTATTATATTTAATTGCTCTTTTAGTTCTTTTTGATTTACTTTTATGATTGTTGAAGGAATTATAAATATTATGGTCTTCATTAGGAGAATTAAAGGACTTTTTAACTATATTATGATGGTTAAATATTTGATTGAGTCCATATGGAAAAATGGTTTTGTGTGCACAAATGAATTCATTTTCAAGAAACAATCTGTCATAGTAATTTTTTTGAATACACAGAATACTAATTTCAATGTTGTCGAACCCATGTTTAGAAAAATGTTCGTATTCAAATTTTGATTCATTAAAGGTAGTTGCATTATTTGAAAATTTTTTTATGTGATTCCTGTGTACGTTAATTCGGAGATGCAGAGGGATGCTGGTTGACATATATATATATATATATATATATATATATATATATATGTGCGTATATATATATATATGTATATATATGTATGTATATATATATATATATATATAGATATATGTGTGTATATATATATATGTATATATATATATAGATATATGTGTGTATATATATATATATATATATATATATATATATATATATATATATATATATATATATATAAATATTTATATTATCCAAGGTGATAAAATTTATTTGCAAAAATCTGGTGTACCACAAGGTGGCTGTAGTAGTAGTATACTCGCTAACTTATATCTTTATTATTATGAATGTCATTTTAACTCTAATTCATATATTCTATATAGATATGTTGACGACTTAATTTGTATTATCTTTGATGCTTCCTATCCAATTAATATTGATTTTTACTCATCTAACCTAGAATTAATTCCTAATGAGCCTAGCATTAGTCAAACTGTAAATTTTTTAGACCTAAATTTAGATATCCTCAATAATCATGTAATCACCAATCCATATGATAAAAAAGATTTTTACAACTTCACTATCATAAAGCTGCTATCATATCAATCTTGCAATTTTATTCAATTGTTTAGAAACATCATTTTAAACCAGCTATTTCGAATACATCGACTTTCTGATTCTCGGTTTCACTTTCTCCACATCAATAATCTTAAACGCATTTGTCAAAATTACCAATATCCGGAAATATTTGTAAATAATATCATTAATAATTTCAAATATACCACGTAATAATTTTACACATACATTACTTATCTTTGATTGGATAACTCAATTTTGAGAATTCACCCACTCTTATCATCTAACTTACCACTTGGCCTGAGTCTAATACTGTTTACTATTTTCGAATGACTATTTTCCACTTGTCCTGAGTCCTATACTGATTACTATTTTTGAAAGTCTCCATACATAATATGAATCGTTCAAATGTATTCATTCCGGTGCCCTCTCGCATTGACGAAGTGAGGTGAAATGCTCAGTCGCTTGTTCAACTTACTCGTGGTAACAATGCTTGTGAGTTCATATTTCTGTTCGAGGAGGTATTATTTTTCTGATTTGTAATTCAATTGATTTATTTTTCTCCTTCCACTAGCCAGTAGACAGTTCCAATGGTGTCTATAGTTGAATACTATCGCCATTGTCAGAAACTGGCTACTCTATCGGTTTTAATTCGAATTGTATGGCTGTCCTGATGAGAATGCAATTTCGAACTAACCGCCAATTTTTGTGTAGTTTCAATTGATTGTTCTCTATGTCTTAATCTTTTATCTTGAGCTAATTATTATTGCCTTTTCTCATTTTTGCCGTGTTTTCTTTTTAATATATTTATATACTTTTAATTGTGAATTTTGTATCCTAATATTCTTCTCATCCCCCTTTTCATTGTAGTGATATGTTGCCTTCTATCTTTATCCTTAGTCTTGGTCTATAGTTACTCATTTGTAACAGATATGCTAGAGATGGTTTTTTTTGTACATATAGTAGTTTATGCATAATTTTCGATTAAAATCTTTCAATTTATATATATATATATATATATATATATATATATATATATATATATATATATATATATATATATATATATATATATATATATATATATATATATATATATATATTTTAATTCACGAAAATTCGCGCCTATTGATACACTATAAAACATTTGCAAGCATGTTACTGAAAGTTTCAGGGGAATCAGCTGTCCATTATAGGGAGTAAGGTTCCTGATAGTTACGATAACATATATATAACAAGAAATATCAATCATGCATAAAGCATTGATTATGAAACACTTTCCAACTGAAATGCAAATTTAATTTAAACATCTCTAAAGTGTGATACATTCAGCGGCGATATTTTTAAAATTATCACAATATTACAATAATTTATTATATTTGAAAACTCCAACGAAAACAAATGAACTGTATTTAAATAACGTCATCGAAATATAAATCGCCTGGCTCTCTATATAAAAGCAGTGAATATTTCATTCATAAACTTTTCCCATTCCTTTCATTCAGCGGTGATATTTTTAAAATTAACACAATACTACAATAATTTATTTTACTTAAAAACGTAAAACCATGGAGGCGAAATTATTTTCTAACTCCATGCTTAAAACTTCAACAAAAAAGCAATAATATGGAATCGTCTGCTTCTCTATGTAAAATCAATGAATGTTTCATTCATATCAGCTATATTGCAGACTCCAGAGCTAAATAATTTTGCGTTAAAGAAATTCAGCAATTCTTATACAACTCATTTTACAGCTTGATGTGTTTACATTCTCCATACATGAAAGTTAGGCTTTGCTGTGGAAATGATCAAAATTTGATGATCATTTATACTCCAAAATATTGTAATTCCGTTGGAGCAGTATATAGATGCACAGAAAAAAAAATAAAGCGGTTTTAGGACGGATGTAATACTAAATATAAATTAAAAAGAACTTTAAAAATCACGATTTTAATACAAGATGGATGCCATATTCTATTTTGAAGTAGGTCACGTGATCTTTTCATATAATATGGATGCAAATATTATTTCAATTTTTGTTTGAAGAACTACCGAACATATTTTGCTGAAATTTTTTTATATATTTTATGGGATAATTTGAATATTTCCTAAAATTTTTGAAGCAATTTGTGAATTTTAAATTCGCTTAAAAAATGTTTGAAAAATTAGGTCCCATAGGGTTTAATGTATTTCATTTTTTCAAACCGGGTTCAATCCAAAACTAATTGGGTGATATTATTCATTTATATTCCAATATGTCCCACAGACCGTCTCAACAACATATTGACAACAACATATTTTGATAAAGTCATTGTTAGTTATCGTGCGAATGGACAGACAGACAGACAAACAAACAGAATGAATAAAGTCATAAACATTTTTCAACTATATTGTAAAGTGTTAAAAACTAATTTGAATTGAAAAACATCCTGATGAGGTGTTCCTCTCGGGGGTCGAAGTACTTTTGTGTGTCATCGCCAGGCCGTATGTTGCTTAGACTTTTCGTTAGAGACAACACAAGCAGACAGAAAGACAGACATATTTTTATGTTGCTGATTACGTTTTCAAAACATGAAAGACATATATATGTTTTCTAAAATTTCACGAAAATTCATCTATTGATATAGTATGGATTCCGTTCAAAGTTTGTTTGAAAGAAAAGTCTTTGATATACTTCCGATGGTGTTAATATAGAAAGATGGTGTTAATATAGTATGAAAGATGGTGTTAATATAGATGGTGTTAATATAGTATTTTCGATTACTAAAGAACTGATTACGAAAATCACTCAAAAGTACGCTTCAACATTTATTAACTAAAAAACTAATTATAATTAAAACAAATATTATAATTAAAATAAAATTTCGATGAGGTATTTTCTCTCGAGCGCTAAGGTACCCTTGTTAAAAATTTCATGGTTGTACAACAATACAGACGACAAAAACTGCCACAGACGACACAAACAGATAGATAAACATATGGACAACATCTTTTATTATTATAGATTCCCTGCTATTTTTAATCGATTTCCACGTGTCATGTTTTCCCAAACTTCCACAATGAAATTCCTTTCCCTGAATCCAAAGTTAAGCTTTACAACACGAAAATGGAACAAATAAATTATTTTTCAGGTTATATATATCTCTAAGAAAATAGTTACTCGTTGCAACAAACTACATTTCACACCGATGCGATTTTCCGTTCTGGCATCAACTTTGTCGCATTGCCATTGATTGATATAGAAGAATGTGTGTCAGGTCTTTTCGATGCATTAAACAAATTGCGTTAAACCATGCGCTGAGTTAGGTAATTTCTTTTGATACAAGACACTAGCAAATTGTCTTATAGCTACATGTGTTTTTATTGATCGTCTTGTTTAAAAGTAATCTTTAGGATGTAATTCTCGGCACAGAAACCTGAATATTTGCAGCAGCATACTTATTAGAATGAATACTTCGGAATGATATTTTAGAAATTTATAGTTGTAGTTTTGTTTATATATTGTAAAAAATCAGATGCGAGCAGCATATGACTTTCAATACATAATACAATGAATTTGCTTTTCCACCGAGGTAAAGTGATGTACAAGATCCACCTAACTATTTTCCCCAAATTATTTCAAATTACGCTATTAATTTATGTTTCGCGCAAATCGAAATTGACAATTATCAATCAATGAGCAATATAGTACATAAATGAAAAGATTTCTATTATATCGGTCAATCAATTACTGTGAGTGAGCAGCCGACCCATTGGGTTTACAACCTGACTTTTCCTCGACACGGAATTTGAAATATATTATAAGTTCATAAGGAAACAAAATTAAACAAAACATCACAAAATGCATGTTGTAACCATCAATAGGAAATTATGGATGAAAAGTTAAAGAAGACATACTTGTTAATATGGACATAAACATATACGCTCACACAAATACGTGTATGCAAATACCTAAAAATATATGAAACTATTCAGAATAAAACCTGTCAAAACTTGAAATGTCTGCAAAAACATGAAAAAAATAATAGGGGGATTCAACTAAAATAGAGGGGGGGGGGGTTACTTTTAAAATGTAGCAAACTACTTATACCGCAAGAAATATGTCTTTATAGCAATAAACACTCTCGCATCTACATACAGTGCAATATATCAAAATATACAAATGTATACATACACTCATATGTTTAAATTTATCAAAAATAACATATGCTAAAAACATTTTTACATTTAACATATGTTAAAAACACGAATAAAGTAAAAAAAAAAAAAAAAAAAAAAATCTGATGTGAGTAATACTACCTATAGGTAGCACATAAAACAAATACACAAACAAAATTATATCACACACTTTAATACGTGATGAATTGCCTGTGCAGAGTCCACTTCGATGATAAGAGCTTGCAATTTCGTCGCAGTAGCTCAACGGTAGAACGTTGTCTGGCCAGTTAGGATATCCAGGGTTTGATTTCCGGGGTTGGGGCAGCAAGGTTCTTTATAATGGCGCCTAAACAGATCAACCCTGTAGGTGAGTGCAAAGATGTTGGAGGTCTGAGAGTGACCCTAGTACGACTAGTACGGATTCAGTGGACTCTGGAAGATTGAGACCTGATTTCAAATGGGGAGGATAACGACCATGCAGGATACTTACCTGGCTAAAAATAGCAGCAGCAGGAGGCTAACCTGGGTTGAAATTAGCAGTAGCAGGAGGCTAACCTGGGCTAAAAATAACAGGAGCTGGTCTGTCAGATTGTCAGTTGCCCGCCAATCTGACATTAGAGGGTGGAGAATGCAGAGCCCACTACGACGATAAGAGCTTGCAGTTTCGTCCCAGCAACTCAACGGTAGAGCATAGACTGGCCAGTTCGGAGATCCAGGGTTCGATTCCCGGATGGGGCAGCAAGGCCGTGTACTCCTAATGGACTGTTGACTAAGCAATACAGGTTGTACATATTGTGAAATAAAGCGATAATTTTTCTCTAGGTAAGTAAACATCTTTTGAATACGCCTCCGTGCCCAAGTATTTGTGGTGATGTGAAATTTTTCAAAGAGACTGTAGAAAGTCTAGAGAAATGCCACTTCTTCGTCAATGGATATGGGAATATATAATGTAGATTAGTTCCTTCTTCTCACAAGCACTACTCTGCATCCAGTCTTTCAATTTTGTGGAGAAACTTTGCGTCCCGGGAAGAATTGAGTGACATGTTTTTCAAAGCTTTTCATTTCAAGTGGTACTATTGGGAAGAAATCATATGTTATTATTCTTCTTTTAGACGAATAGCACCAAATGTCTTGCTATTGTAGATGCAATCTCATTTTCAAATCTCGTCTTAAGGAAGAGTTGGGAATTGGAAAGTAGCTAAAGTTTAAAAGCAGTTAAAGTTCTAAGATTTGAACGAAATCATTGGATGTGGCATTGAACACTAATAAGTTGGCAAGCTCGATCTTATATCTGTCCTGAGTGACCTTTCCCCCATATTATCTGTATTAATGTATTGGGGAATTTTTTGGTTATAATGTGGATTTTTTGAACTACAATATTTCTAATTGAATACTGCTAAAGTAATTTAATGCTGGACTGCTGTCAGTTAAAGTTATTGCTGAGCTGAATGCTTGAAATCCAAACAACATGAGAGCTTGATAAATAGCAAATGCTTCATTT
Organism: Amaurobius ferox; assembly: GCA_951213105.1. Lineage (NCBI taxonomy): Eukaryota > Metazoa > Arthropoda > Arachnida > Araneae > Amaurobiidae > Amaurobius > Amaurobius ferox. The sequence goes on along the minus strand of OX578142.1, from coordinate 76,659,364 downwards.
TCGTTAATTTAGCTCCATTTTTGCAATTTTGGCGATATTTCGTCAATTTTGCACCGTTAAAAAGTCGCCAAGTTAGCAATATGTCATCAAATTAGCCGTCAACTACGCCAAATTTATCGCCAAGCGTTCCAGACAGGGTTTTTTCTTATATATAAATAAATGACTATGGGGGGGGGGGGTGTCAGAGCATTCAATTGTATTTAAAATTAATAGGGTTCCAGTACTTATCGATTTTAATAATCGCATCAAATTTGTTCAAAACGCTCCATTCATTCGTAAGATATCGCATCCACACACACGCGCACACTATCATACATACATATACACACAGGCATCACCTTAAAAAAGTTCGATTCGAGTTTATGGATGCGTGAAACGTGTTTTCTTCGTAATAATAATACACACATTATTCAGTACTAGTTCTTTCACCCGCGCTTCGTGCTTTTTCAATGGATAGTGGTCTAAATATGACACCTACACTTACACACCTAATAAGAGATCTGACTATCAAAAACCGTTTCAAATTTAAGCATAAAAATAGAACGGCGCACAGTTCTAAGAAGCAATACGGGGTTCATTTTTTGAAAATCCTTTTGTATAGTCACCCTAATTCGAATTTTCGATTTTTTAACACTTTACAACAAAGTTGAAAAGTGTTTATGACTTTGTTCATTCTGTCTGTCTGTCTGTCTGTCTGTCTGTCCATTAGCACGATAACTGCCGTAAAAATGACTTAATCAAAATGAAATTTTAGTATGTTGTTCAGACGGTCTATAGGACCTATGGGAATATAAATTAATAATATCACCCAATTAGTTTTGGATTGAACCCGGGTTGAAAAAATGGAATACATTGAGCCCTATGGGACCTAATTTTTCAAGCATTTTTTAAGCGAAATATATTTAGTAGTTTTTTAAATAAAAATTAAAATCTTAATAAAACCTCTTATATGAAGCGATCACGTGTCCATGATATGAAACGATCACATGACCCACTTCAAAATGATATATGGCATCCATCTTGTCTCAAAATCGTGATTTTTAAAGTTCTTTTTAATTCATATTGAGTGTTGTATCCGTCCTAAAACTACTTTATTTTTGCCTAAATTCTGTGCATCTACATACTTTAACAACGCAATGACAATATATTTCAGTTTAAATGCTCATCCAAATTTGATTATTTCTACTATTAAGCCTATTTTTCACCTATGTAAAATGTAAACAGCAAAATATGTAGAATAAGTTGTATTAGAATCGCTGTAATTCTTTAACATAAAATCATTTAGTCCATGGAGTCTGCATGGCTGATATGAATGAAATATTCATTGATTTTAGAAAGAGAAGGACGATAATTTTCGATGAAGCTTTACGCATAGAGTTTTACTTACTTGTAGCTCCATGGTCTTAATTTTTAAATAATATAAATTATTATAGTATTGTGATGAATGACATGAATGGGGAATTATTTATGAATGAAATGTTGCTTGTATAGAGAGAGCCAGGCGTGTTATTTTTTCATGACGTCATTTGAATGAATTTCAGTTGTTTTCGATAAAGTTTTCAAATATAATATATTATCGTAGTATTATGGTAATTCTAAAATTATTACCGAGGAATGTATCACATTTTAGAGATGTTTAAACGAGGCAATTTATATTTCAATGCCGTCATTTGAATGAAGTTAATTTTTTTCGATGAAGGTTTAAGGTTTCAAATATAATAAATTAATGCAGTATTGTGATAAGTTTAAAAATATTACCGAGGAATGTATTGCATTTTAGACATGTTTAAATAAAATTGCATTGAAGTTGGAAAGTGTTTCATAATCAATGCTTTAAGCATGATTGATCTTCTTGTTTTTGTTTGAACTGGGAAGCTGAGATGGCTCGAATGAGACCAAAACCGAGATTCTGGTTGAAGTAGAAGTGCTCCATCATTTTGAAAAGTGGTTTTGAATTTTCTAATTATTATTTTGAATCTTCACCCCTAATTCGAGTATTTAAAAGATTTTGTATAGTTAAAGTGGAAGCAGAAATGAATCGTATGAGACTAAAGCCAGATTGTAGCTAGAGTGGAAATGTTCAATAATTAAACAAAGTTGTTTTGAGTTTTTTGATTATTCCTTTGCACCGCCACTTCTAAGATTTTTTTTTCTAAATCTCAGATTTTTTCATTGGTCTAGAATCTAAGACGAATCGAATGACACTAAATCCAAGATTCTAGCTGTAGCGGAATTGCTCGATAATTTTGATAACCCTATCCCACTTAGTCAGTCAGTTCAGATAATCATTTTTGTACATTTTAAATTTTTAAAATGAAAAGTAGTTAATATCTGGTAGTTATATATAAAAAGTAGTAAAATATCTGGAAAGTAAGTTAAGTTATTATTACCAGTTGTCATTACCTCACCAATTTTTATTAACTTCCCGTCATCTCTTTTTATATTTACGTTCAATATCTTTTCCGGGCTCGTTTTCGATTCTCAGTATGAGCAGAGAGCTGAAACTCAGCACACATTTTCATCTTGCGGAACATTTCCATCTATCAAATTTTCACACGTCGTTACGTGATTTACGTACATCGATGACGTACATCGTGATTACGTACGTGCTCTTTTCATGCATTTGATTTGCGAATTGCTTTTCAATGTCTTTGGATGAATGTTCTCCTGGTTCTAAAGAGTCGATACATTTATAATACTACGTAGGTTTGTACGTCAATTACGTAAAAATAAATAAAACAAAATAAGAGGGTGGATGAGGGAGGAGAAACTAAAACTTGAAATAAAATGTCAAATGCCTAAAATCAATTATAAACAAGAAAGATCAATCAGGCATAAAGCATTGATTATGAAACACTTTCCAACTGAAATGCAATTTTATTTGACCATCTCTAAAATGCGATACATTCAGCGCTGTTATATTTTAAATTATCACACAGTACTACACTAATTTATTATATTTGAAAACTTAAAATTTCATCGAAAAAAAGTAACTTTATTCAAATGACGTCATTGAAATATAAATCGTCTGGCTTTCTATGTAAAAGCAATAAATATTTCATTCATACCATTTTTATTCCAGACTCCAGAGCTAAATAATTTTGCGTGAAAAAATTCAGCAATTCTTACATCAGCCCCTGGCCTGGGTCAATGAGCAATTCTTACATAACTCATCTTAAAATCACTTATTTACATTCTGTAACCATTAAAATTAGACTTCGTTGTGGAAATAATGAAAGGTTGATGATCATTAAAACTCAAAAATATTGTAATTGCGTTGGCAGAGAATATAAATGCACAGAAAATAAGCAAAAATAAAGTGTTTTTAGGAAGGCTGCAACACTAAATATAAATTTAAAAGGACTTTAAAAATTACGATTTTTACACTGGGGAAAAAATATGGGTGCCATATTTTATTTTGAAGTGGGTCACTTGATCTCTTCATATAATATGGGTGTCATTATTATTTTAATGTTAATTTAATAAACTATTGAACATATTTTGCTGAAATTCTTTTTATATATTTTATGAGATAGTTTGAATATTTTCTAAAGTTTTCGAAGCAATTTATGAATTTTAACATTGCTTAAAAAACTGTTTGAAAAATTAAGTCCCATAGGGGCCAATGAATTTTGCTTTTTCAACCCGGGTTTAATCTAAAATTAATTGAGTGATATTATTCAGGGAGAGTTACATTCCCATATGTCCCACAGACCGTCTGTACAACATACTAAAATTTCATTTTGATAAAGTCATTTTTACGGGCAGTTATCATGCGAACGGACAGACAGACAGACAGAATGAACAAAGTTATGAACACTTTTTCACTATGTTTGAAAGTGTTAAAAATTGATATTATGCAAAATTGTCGAAACTCTTTCATCTGTCTAGATCCCGATTCCCCAATTTTATGTAGCATCAATTTTAGATGATGATGAGATATATATAATATTGTTTTGAACTGAATCTGCTTACACCTACAATGTGATGCAATTTCATATATGATTGAAATTTGTTTTCTACTTTTTCATGCCCCACTATTGCGTAGGGGAGGATATTGAATAACTTGTTTTTCTCGTAATATATTTTAATGACTTAATACTCAATAATTTTGATTTACTCGAAACCGATTTGAGAAGATATGAAACATAAGGAAATAAAATTAATTTAAACAAAAAATAATGTTATAAGCGTTTTTACGACATTCTCGGCAGCAAATGCCATCTGTCAAAAAATGTGTAGTCAAAGATATTTCATATATATTTTCTAAACTTGAGCATGAAAATCTTCAAACGAATATGCGTTACTTAATCTATGTGGCTATTGTGAATTCAATAAAATTCAAAGGAAATTCGCTTTGACTTCTGAACACTTCGTGCTAAAACTCACTTATCTGTTGGGAAATTTCGACCGATTTTTGCCACTTTCTCCGCAAAGCAAACTGAATTTTTCTCGGAAAATGCGCTGCTGAGCTTTCAGGATGTCAAACCTCCATCTCCACACGTTACCATGACAACAGGCGTTAGGGGGCGGGGCCGGCATCCAAGCCGGTATAGCAAGAAGGGTTGCCATATTAGGCGTCGTTTCGTTGTATTTTTAAATTTGTTGTAAAGTAGTTCACGTTTATAAGAATCATATTGGTTCAGGTTTTTTTTTGATTTACTCTATAAGCAGTGATTCTTATAAGCGGAGAATTTCTGGAAAGTTGCATTTACACAATTTTGTAACTAGATCGTTAAAATAATTAATTGATATAATTTAATATTTAAAATTTAAGCAGGGAATTATATATTGCAATTATTTGACGCAAATCGTAAAAAAAAATATATATATATATATATATATATATATATTGCTTGTAATATATTTTATTTTCTATTTCCTTTAAATTTTATGCCATGCTAGTATTTAAGCCTGTTAAAGAGAGAGAAGCTAACACCGTTAAAATATTTAGATGTAACTTTTTGTTAAAGTTTAGCTGTAAGTTTTATTTGTTTAGCAACATGTGGCGCTAAGCGTCGAAAGTAGTGGTCTCAATTACAGATTGGCACAGTTAGGTTCTGTCTCATGGTCGATAATATAAATGAGCAAATGTTTAGCTTTCTAGGTCATCGAAACTTTCCGGAGGGTATGGAAACATATTTGAACCTCTTGTCCCATTGGGCTTGCTTTCGGGGGAGAAATCAAAAGTCCGCTTAAGTTAGATTTTGTCCCGCCGACGATACTATATGTGTGAAAAGTGTTTAACTTTCTAGACCAACCGAAAGGGGCTGCGGGAGCATGTGAAAAGATATTAAAAACTTTCTTTTCTACGTCCCCTGAGGGAATTCAAAATATGTCTCCGCTAGTTTCTATATCGTGGTCGATACTGTAAGTATATAAGAATTTAGTCTTCTAGGTCGACGGAGGATCTTCTGGGGGGGGGGGGGGGTCTGTAAAGGCTTTTTGAAGAAATATCATTTTCTCCACCCTTAGGGGGTTACCGAAAATCTTGCTCTGTTAGGTTCTGCCCCGTGACTGATACTATAAGTGTATAAAACTGTAGCCGTTTAAGTCACCGAGAGGTTTCTGGAGGGTCTAGAAAGACAAAAACACGTTAGACAATTATTATATAGATTATTTGAAAATTTGTACATTTGCTCAAATTGAACTAGTTTAATAATGTATTCGTAAAACAGCATAATTTCATACAGTTTTAGTTTCAAAATAATCTAAATATAGCTTACACATTTCAGACTCGTATCAAAAATTAGTTCTCCCGTCGCAAAAAAAAAAAAAAAAAAAAAAAAAAAAAAAAAGTTAAATATAGTATATAAAACATTTAATATCACCCATACAAATATAAAATACTTTACTTAATATATTATTAATAATATTAATTTTGCATATGTATTTGGACAACCACAAATCTGAAATCTTTTATTGTTCTGAGAGCTGTTTTCTCCTCAAAAAGATTCCGGATTCTGTCAGTAAGTCAGTTAGCTATGGCTTATTTAGACTTTTGACTGGGAAAATTGTTATCAAACTCAACTTTCTAAAATTGGATCTGATGACTCCTCCTACTCTCAAAAATTTCTTCTAATTCGAATTTTCAAAATTTTCCATTTTTCCGTTGATCGGGAATCTGAGACTGGTAGAATGAGACAAAAAACCCAGATTATATTTAGTGTGGAAGTACAAAATAATTTTGATATTTTTTTAAATATCCCTTGGCATTGTCCCCCTGAATTTAAATTGTCAAATATTAGATATCTCCGTTGATCTGAAAGCTGAGACTGATCGAATAAAACCAAGATTTTAGTTAGAGTGAAGGTGTCCGATAATTAAGCAAAGTGGCTTTGAGTTTTTTTTATAATTGCCCGTTGCATCGTCGCCCTTAATTTAAAAATTTCGAAATATTAGATTTTTCCGTTGGCCTAGAAGATGGGACGGACCGAATAAGACCAAATCTGAGATTCTAGCTAGTACATGATAATTTCGCAAAGTGGTTTTGAATTTTTAGAATTTTCCTTTGCATTATTTTCCCTAATTAGAATTTTCAAAAATGTTATATTTTTTCCGTTAACTTGGTGGCTGAGATAGATCCAATGAGACCAAAACGGAGATCCTGGCTCAAGTGGAAGTGCTCATAGGAGTTTTAATAAGGAATTTTGTGTGTTTTGATAATCTCTCCGCACCGTCACCTCTAATTTGAATTTTCAAAATTTTAGATTTTCCCCTTGGTCTCGAAGCTGAAACGGATCGAATGACACCTAAACCAAGATTTTAGCTAGGGTGGAAGTGCCCGATAATTTTGATACTCAGGTAGTTTGATTCATATTATATAGATAACAGTGTACCCCGAAATAATACAAAAGTACATTAAATTCTAATACCTTGTCTAATTCTTAAAACTTTTATATATTTTAAAATGAAATATGTAAATAAATTGATGATCATCAACATAACCATGAATTCAGCTAAATTAAAATAACTTATTTCTATGTAATACAAAACAAAGAAATTTATAAAATATTCTCAAAAAGGAATATTTCATGTAAAGTTTGGATGACATGTTGGATGAAACATCATATTGTTACTAAAAATTGAAAGTTTTTATCAGACTTTGCCTGGTTTCGTCCCTTGCAGTAGTTTCTCTAAATAGTAGTAATAATAGTTTCGCTAAATAGTAGTAATAATAGTTTCTCTAAATAGTAGTAATAATAGTTTCTCTAAATAGTAGTAATAATAGTTTCTCTAAATAGTAGTAATAATAGTTTCTCTAAATAGTAGTAATAATAGTTTCCCTAAACTTTTTCTTGAATGACCTACCTTTTCTCTTAATGGTGATTTCGAATTAATGGTGAAGATCTGTAAAATTTCTAAATATAAACGAAACTTATATAAAATGAAAATAAAAAAAATTACAAGATATGCATTATTCATTTTTAATTTGGGTTTTTATAACTGTAATTTAATATAGGTTATCGGTATGAATATAATTGTTGGTATAAATATAATTATAGAACAAAAACCAAGTTTAAATCAATCATCCGTATTTCAGGAATATAAAGCTTACTTCATTCCCAGAGTGTAGTTGAGGTATGACAAGGTCAGTTTTTTCTACGCTACACCAGATTATACGTAGTGATTAACAGAATGTGCATGAAATTCCATTCGTAACATTATCTTGCCATGTTATGCTACTTTTCAACGCATCAGAGCAGAAAACGTATGACACAATGTTGAAATTCCTTTTCAGTCAAAAAATATATTTCAGAAATATATTTTTTCAAACAGTACGGCATAATATGATACAGCAAGTAAATAAAATATTATTATAAAAAGGACCGGTTTTATCAAACTGCTCAGGCCCCATTAGGGCCGTTTTTGACCATAGACAAAGTAGCAAGTGCTGGGGACCCATCTTACATTTTTTTAATATAAAAACATTTATATTTATAGAATTTACTTTTACCCAAGGACCCTGGCAAGTGTTAAAGCAACACTGGGTCCCCTGAGTTTAGACCATAATTTATTATTTTAATTGATATATATTTATATATTTGAAAAGTACATTGATGTCAACATTGAAGGGGCTCTCATATAATAATGGGTACTGGCCTTTTTACTAGCGTACCTAGAAATTCTTCACGTGGTTGCATAAGGTTTTCAAAAGGAGGTTACAAAATGATTTATTATATATTGTAAATTATTAATAATCGTCAGTAACCTATGGTTGTTTAAATATTTCTTTAATTCATTAATACTTGATGTATAACTTGACAATAACGAAATTAATATTGAATGTTAATTATTTAAATGAATTAATTGAAGTTATTTTAAAGTTGTTAATCATGGGTATGATTTTAAAAAGCTCTCTTAAAGAAATTCAAGTCAAGCTCTGTTAAATAATTTCTACTTTCATTTCAAAACGATTTCTATATTTTCTAACTAGAAATCGCCATTGAATTTTGATTAAATGCAGTTCTAACCCATATATTCTATCTTACTAACACTGTTAGATGCCTGTGAATACGCATACTTAATAATGTTATGTTTGGGCTGATTAATTGTAAAGCTTTTTTTTTACATGCTCTATTGCTCTGTGAGCGTTTTTTAAAATAAAAATTCTCAATTAATAATAACATTGATAGAAACTGAAGGGATATTTCCCATTTTAAAAATAAAAAAATCAGAGACTTTTAAACAGACCAGGGTGAAAAAAACTTTTTTTCTGTTTTCAAATTACGGCTAGTGTGAAAAAGCTGCCTTGTAGGCCAGATATGTCGCACAAAAACTTTTATTAAAATAGTCGAAAAATTTTTCGAGGCCCTCGGAGGATAAAATTTTGAATAATTCCTTAAAACTATGAAGCTTGATCCTGAAGTTTGAGCCACATGGGGACTTTACAAAATATTTAACTATCTATATGAAATTGTTCGCAATATAATGATGTGTCTATAAAAAATTTTCCGTACGAACCGGAATCAAAAATCGAGTTCAATTTTTTTTACCGAATTTTCGATTCCTTCATAGTTTTAAGGAATTATTAAAAAAATTAACCTTTGGGGACCTCGAAAAGTTTTTCGACGATTTTGATAAAGTTTTTGTGCGATATATCAGGTCCATAAAGCAGATTTTCAGCACTAACCGTAGTTGAAATAAAAAAAAAAGATGTTTTCCTGCCATGTCCGCTATTTAAGAGATTTTATAGCATACGTTTTCCTAGTTCATTTTGTTAGTTTTTAGAATGTTCTTTGACCTACAGAAACAATTATTATAAGGTAATGCATATGTTACACTAAGTAGATACATAAAAAGTCTTTTCCATATTACGAAAATTATTTTTATTATAAATAAACAACAAATTATATATATATATTTGATTTATTCAAATTTCTTGCGGGGCTTCAAAATGTCTGGGGGGGGGGGGGTGCACTGTGGGACGTGGGGATCCAAATACCCCTAATCCTGCATTATATTAATGGTTAATCCGATCTCCGACCCTCTTTATTTGGTCCGGTTCTCAAATTCGAAAAAGTAAAGAAGACTGTTAACTGACACAATATATAAAACTGTTGCTTGTGAGAATAAAATTTTCAATACATACTTCCTTAAAAATGCAGGCGTATGAAATTCATATGCCTGCTTTACATTTCTAAGCATTTTTTTTAAAAATCGCAAGTCATTTCATTCCGTATTAACTCCACTGGAGAAGAAAGTAATAAAGAAGAAAGTAGTAAGGAGAAATCGCCAAATTTTGCGCCAACGACAGCGCATGGCGCCGCAACTCGCTCAAAAGTACGCCACGCACGTGGCACCGAACTGAATAACCCTCAAAAGGATGCTTCTCAGAGTTTTTCGGAACTCACATTTTCTACTACGGTCCCCTTCTAAAGACGTGAATTCTCCTACCTGCTGATTCCTACTGTAGAACCTCTGAAAAACAATCAGTTCCATAGAGTTTACAACGCTCTGACTCTTCCGGATAGGACAACTGTTGATTATTTCGAGTTTATATCTTTCAAGTTTTACATATTTTTATAGTAGTGAGGTTTTTATTCCGATCTTTGTCTAAAAATTGGGCATTTTCTTAAAGAGATTTTATTGCAGCAAGATCTACATAGAGATCAACATGACCAAGCTTATTCTTTTCATCGTACTAACTCTTTCAGCACAAGGTAAGAAAATTATACATTTTTATTAAAAATTTAAATTTTATTTATTTTTTGGGAAAATTTAAATAAATGTTGTTTTATCACGTTAATACTAAGACGTTTAATTTCTCAAATTTGTTTAAGTCCTAGTAACAGCTTGCAAGATACAATGCAAAATATTTATAACAAGTGATTTTAAAAGCACTAATAGATGAACGAGAAACATGAATATTATCAGGAAAGCTGTTGAAAAGTTTATAAATTTTATTAATGACACAGTAACATCTAATATTAGTACCAAAATTTATTTTTAAAAAAGGTAGTAGATAAAATATTACAGTAATACAGATAAAAAGTATTACAGCATACATTAAAGTTGCGTTACTATTTTAATAAGCATTAATTAAATTGGTAATATTAATTTGAAATATAGTTGTAGCGAAATACATCTTCTCCAGGATGAATTACCGATAGTGCTAAATCTAAGATAAACTTTTAATAAAAAATAGCTTTTTAATAATCCATTATATATGAAAAAATATTACGAGTTTTTAGTTTCACAGAAGGGTGATATATATATTTGCAAACTCCCCCTCCCCCCCTTCTCTGTAACATTTTCTTAAAATTTTCCAATTTAGAGAAAAAATTCATGAGTATTAATTTTCTCCACCATAAACGTCACCATCTTCGTAAAAACACCGACTGAGCTTTGTGGAATATAAACCAAGTGAATTTTCCATTATAAAAATATTTTAAATAATGTTTTGTTATTTGAAGCTCATTACAATGGAATTTTACACAAACTACTATTAAAACTATATTTTTTAATAGCAAAGTGAAATATATGTTCTTTATGGTATGTATCTATGGTTCAAAAGGATATCTATACAAAGGTGAGGAAGTATATTAATTATTTACCGAGTTCATTTGTTTGCCGTTCCAAAAGAAAAAGCAGGAACACATCTTGTATCATAAAGAAAGTACTATGGTATCAGGTATTTTTGTATTTAAGTAGATTTAAAATACTCATGGTCTTGGACTCAATGGATATTCTCATTCAAATGGTAAGATTTTAAAATGTTTTGAGTTCCTGACATCTGAATCAAATGGCTTAAATGGTAAGGCATTCTTTTTTTAGTTTTTGAATTTAAAAATACAGTTAAACTCGATTGAAACAAGTATAGTTATCATTTATTGTTTAAAATATATTTGTAGCTTTCAGTTGCCAGCGGCTTTGGCATTACTTTGCTTACGAAAACACTTTGTTTCAATATGAATCTACGGAAAACTTTTTGTCACAGCATATATGTACGGAAAACTTTTACAATATACTTACGGAATACTTAATATTAGTACACATTTGGTTCTTTGAGATATCAGACTTAATATTTAAAATATTTTGCGTTACAAAAATAAATAATTAACTACTGAATTATCAAAAGCAAGCAAAATAAAGCTTTACTTGAAATTTTTGTATGAACGCAGGAACAATATAAAAATGCACTTGTTCATTATCGGACATAACCTTAGGCAGGATCTCGGAAAAGGGGGGGGGGGGGAGGTCGAAGATTAAATGAGAGGGACACTGTTGGATTTCGTTTCCCAATATAGGCCAGTGGTGTACCGTCATGGAGTAAGACGGAGCGATTGTTTCAGGACGCCTAACGAAAAAAGGGCGCCTGTCTCGTTAAACATTTTTGGTTGAGGACTAAAGACTATATATTGCTGCAAAAGACGCACTGAAATTATTTGCTCCAGAGCTTCAAAAGTCTAGTTCCTCCACTGATATGGGCCCTATGGAGAATTAAAGTTATCATAATTGTTTAGGCACAAAAGGGGGGGGGGGAGGGGTTACGACCCCCGACTCTTCTATCTATAGCAATAACATCGGATATAATTTAGAAATTATTTAAAAAATGTCATATGAAGAAGGAGCATTTTAAACTATTATACATTTTAAATATGATAAATTTATTTTAAAAAATACAATTTTATTCATTTTAGTTTCGTTATTTTGTCGTGGAACACCTATCTGCATCGGTGTTCCACAAAACACAATTTGAGAAATGATATGTGTACAAGGATAACAAGTCCATATGGGTTTCGTTACATTTAAAAAATCAGTAACATAGCACTAATAGATTAATAAGGTGTTTTCCAAACTTTTTTAGTCGCGGAACTCTTTAGAAATTTAGCTTTATGGCGGAACCCAAAAATGAGAAAAGTCCTTTAAGGTCTAAATACATTCAAATTTTACACGTTTTATTTAATTTTTAAGAAAATTTACATGGAACTATTACGTCGCGGAAAACTTGGAAGACTGCCACGGAACCCCAAGAGTTCCGCGGGACACACTTTGAAAATCACTGGGTTAATATACAACAAACTACATTTTGCAGCTTTAATCCGAAAGTGGTCTGGAAGCAAGAAAAGTACGTATAATTCAATTTCTTTTCTTCCATTGAATTTATGAATAAGCTTTTTCATATTTTAATCCAATAAAAACCATCTAAAATATTCTTCAATAGAAGCTTTGAGAAATATTTCTTAGGAATTGGATAAAGAAGAATCTATTGAGCAAAGCTAAAGCTTGCCTTAATCAAATTTACGAGGAACTCTCTCTTTCTCAATACTCTGATGGATAGCCCTTAGAGTGTAATTCTTCTGACATGCAGATGGTCTTGCTCAATGATTTCAGAGAGTGTAATATTACGGTTAAAATTATGACATACGAACAAAAAGGTAAAGTAGGATTCGAGGAAGGTTATTTTACGATGACCTAGCTGTAAACGAATGCAACCTAAACATAAATAAAGGTAAATATTTATATTATGAGGAAACTTAAGTTTTGCAATATTATCAGTTGAATTCTGACAGTCTGATAGAATTAGGATCCCTTAGAAGGGGCACCAGTCACCGAAACCGGCCAGAGTTTTTTTTATTGAGGGAGGAGAGGAATACATAAAATATTAATTTTCAGGGGGGGGGGGATGTAGAGTTGAGTGATAAATGTATGTAAGGGGCCTCCCAATTTGCATGGGCTGTCCTGATTACGCTACCATTGCAGATAGCATCCATGGACAAGTTTCGAGCTTATAGTTTACTTTTCAGCAGGAATGGCCGATATCTACTATTGAACCCCGCTCGGAGTACCGGCACGTTAAATATGTGGGTCTGAAAGTCCTTCGGAGAGGATGGTGTTAGGAGGATTGGTCCGTGTGGATGTCTGTGGATGTTCCCCCCACTGGGATGCGGTCTAAATTGGGTGGCACTGTCCTGGCCGTTCAAACAGACACCTTACGTCTTCGGGTAGATCGGGCAGTCTGGGTCGAAAAAAAAATTATATCTACAATGGCAGCACACACTTGCTACGTGCCACAATTTTGCGATTCGTTATGGAAACCGATACATTTAGGTCTGCGTAGCCGTTTCCAGATTTCTCGAAAATTCAGCTCCGGCTATAACTGTTATATATGAATAGCCGGAAAATAATATAATTGTCATATCACTACAGTACTAAATAATTTCTGAGGAATAATTATTTTCAAAAATTGGAATTGTTTATTTTTATCCTTTTTGTTTACCCGTATATAAGGGTTCTAATATGTTAAGAAAACTGTTTTAATTTTGTCTTTTTTATTTTCTCTACAATGCATGGTAATGTATAGGAAAAGTATTGGAATCGTGTCGAAAATCGCAACTCGAGTTTTCAACGAATCTACACGTTTTAGGACTTCTAGAACACGAAAATAACTATTTTTAGCGTGACGTCTCTCCTTTCCTCTATCTCTCCTCACTCACTGTGAGTGTGTGTGTGTGTCTGTCTCTGCAATGTATGTATCCACTCTAATTTAAAAACTAATGGACCAAATTTCATAAAATTTTATAGGACACTGACTCTTGTGCTGATTAGATTTTGGTACGATTCGGGATAAAAGGACCTGCCCATGTTTACGAAATTGCCCACAAAAATAGTATGTATCGACTCTAGCTAAAGAACTAATAGGTCAAATTTCACAAAATTTGTTAGGTAAGTCACTTGTTATCCTGGTGATGATCAGATTTTGGTACGATTCGGGTTAAAAGAACTTGCCCTTGTTTTACAAAATGGCTCCCAAAAATAGTTGAAATCTAAAATAAAAGATTACATATTCTCAAATGTAGTAATTAATAATTAAATGCTTCTATTATACGCAATTTTTGACGATGAAAAGAATAAGACCAACCCCATTACTATAGAACGAGCCGTTTGCGAGATATTTTAGTTTTTTTTTCGCATTTCTGCTACGCCGCCTTTGAGAATACGTTCAGTTACCAAATGAAAACGGAAATTGAATTAAAAGTGCAAATTCAGTGTAAGTTCAAATAATTATGTGTGTTACTTTGGGTAATTAAACTCAATTTAATGAAATTAAAAAAAAAAGAAGCAGAAATGAATTTGCGTCTGTAATTAATGTCATGTGCTGCCCACATAGGATTTTTAATTATATTTTGAGAAAGATTACTTTGAAATATATTCTTATACAGATTTGGATTGAAGTTAGGCTTTGAAAATAAATAGAACTTATAATAATTTAACGTTTGATGGTTTGATGTCGTGATTCTAAAGCTAATACAGGGAACATGCTTTTGTTCATTGTTTTATAACCGTATTACAGCTAAAGAAAACATATATTTAGATATTCGATTAAACTTTCCAAAAGCGTACTGCAATTTTTATTACTTAATTTGTTCTAAATATGCGATTTCAGAAACATTTCGGTTCTGAATAAATTTTAAGTGCTTCATCCAATCAAATTAAAATAATACATTCTAAAATAATCTATTCTCGTACACAGATTAAAATATAATTTTGTGCATAAAAATTGAAAAAATATTTTCTTCTCCATTTAAAAACTTCCTTTTTTGAATGTTTATAATTCCTGACAAAAGGATTAAAAGATCATTCTACTGTCCTTCAAACGGCTGAGTGCGGAGCAAAATTAAGTTAAACACGCTTTAGAGGTCCTGGTTTATCACCTCATACACACAACAGATACCTTAAAGGGGAATTCCTAAGGCTAGAATCGTGCTTTTATTGCAGATAATAGTATCCATGGATCGGTTTTGCCCTAGTGTATTTGTCAGCATGGAATATCCGATACCTATAGTGATAGAAAATTTGCTATGGGTCACAATGTTGCAATCCTGTATATGGAGACCCTCAAATTCGGCATTACCATGCAGCCGGCTTTAAATTTATTGAAGAATGAGCTCAAGCTCAGCCCATAAGTAGGGGAGACTGGATCAAGTTGATACAGTAGAAATTGTGCAATAATGCATATTCGTAGTTTTGTCTCTTTAGAAAAAGGTAGAAGTCTTCCACTTGTATAAGTATTCACGTAACTAAGTACAAGTTATAGAAGCACTGTTTTTTATTGTGCATAAGTAAATTTTTATAATACTCTCTTATTAATTTTTATAATATTGATGTTTTCTGAGCAATTCGGAGAAACTTTTAAACTTTCTCTCGGATTGAGGGCTTATTTGGGTACTGAATGATAAGATAATTTCTCTTAACGCAAAAACTATTTTTTAATATATCACAATAGACTGAAAGTGCGGAAAAGTATTTGGTATCAATATTTTTACTTTCTCAACATATAGGGAAAGTATTGGAATTATGTCGAAAATCGCAGCTCGAGTTTTCGACGAATCTACACTTCTTGGGGCCTCTAGAACGTGCAAAAACTATTTTTAGTGGCCTGAAGGCGCTTCAGGAAGGCCTGATGAATATTACTGTAAGATGAATCCTACTTGAAGAGTAAAAACAGTACGATAACTCTGCAATTTCTAGTGTTTGACTTCATTTTCTCAGGATTGTAGAGCTTTAACAGATAAAATGTCATATACCGGATATTAAATACACAAAATTTAAAAATGAGTTTGTGTTAAATAACCTAATTTTCCTAAGATTTCTTGAAGTGCTATTTATTCAACTAATTGGATCAGGTATTTGGTAGACATTTTGTGTGCTCTATTTAAATGTTAATTTATTTCAAAAGATGCGAAATTTACAACTTATTAAATATTGAGGGCAGAACGTGGTCTAGAATTTAGATTGGATATTTCTTTGTATATTTTTGGATATTTTTTCCTAACTCTCATTTTGAAAGACTTATTAATTTTTATTTTCCCTACAATATACATGGTAATGTACTACAGTATAGGGAAGGTATTGGAATTGTGTCGAAAATTGCAACTTGAGTTTTCGACGGATCTACACGTTTTGTTACCCTTAAAATACGAAAAAATATTTTTAGCGTGACATCTGTGTGTGTGCCTTTTAATTGTGTCAGCCTGTACAATGTATGCATCCACTCTAACTCAAAAACTATTTGACCGAATTTCATAAAATTTTATAGTTAAGTCACGTGTGGGTTACTCTGGTGCTGATTAGATTTTGGCTACGACTCGGGAAAAAAGAATCAGCCTTTCTTTTGTAAAATGGCTCGCAAAAATCGCCAAATTCTGAAATAAAAGACTATGTATGATCAAACGAATCAATTAAAGGTTTGTTTTGTCCGTAATTTTTGACTATGAAAAGAATAAGACCAACCCAATTACTCAAAGAGTAGTCGTTTTTGAGATATTTTAGTTTTTTTTTTTGCATTTTTGCTACGCCGTCTTTGAAAATACGTCCAGTGAATCGTGTCGGAAATAGCAACTCCAGTTTTCGAAGGTTATTACGCGTTTTTGGACCTCTAGAACACAAAAAAACTATTTTTAGCTTCACGTCCGTTCGTGCAATATATATATATCTACTCTAGCTAAAATAACTAATTGACCAAATTTCACAAAATTTGATAGATAATTCACTTGTGGGTACCCTGGTGCTGGTTAGACTTTGGTATGACTCGAGAAAAAAGGACACTCAAAATTTTGCAAAATGGCCAGCAAAAATCGTCAAAATCTAAAATAAAAAAACTACGCATGCTGAAATATATCAATCAAATGCTTGTTTAATACGTAATTGTTAACGATGAAACGAATAAGACTAACCTCATCCCATCACTCTAGGAATTCTCGAGAAAATTTTTCGCATTTTTGCTACGCCGCCTTTGAAAATACACCCAGTTACTAAATGAAAACGAAAATTGAATTAAAAGTGTAAATTCGTTGTAATTTCAAATAATTATGCGTGTTATTTTGTGCAATTAAACTGAATTTAATGAATAAAAAGAAATAAAAAGAAAATAAATTTGAGTCTGTAGAGAAAGTCGTGCTGCCCACACCAGTTTTTTTTAAAATTTATTAGGCTGTAAAATTTAGTTCAAATTAAGAATACCTTTTCAAAATATTAAAGATGTGCTGCCTCCTTAAATAATTGAAAATATAATGTTCTCATTTTGCCCATGCGTTCGAACAACAGACTCCACACCTTTATCTTTTGCGCTTTATTTTACCACGCCTCTGTGATCAAAGAATATCCGCATCCCGTAAAGAGTTTCAATACTCCAAATCTGGAACCGCGAGAGCAAATAAACTTTCACCGAAATTTCACTTTCTCAGGAAAATTCCAAGAACACAAAAGAAAACAAAGATTCCTCCCGTTTTCTTCTTCGCGCGGCAACTAGACCTGAACCGCAGTCATAATCGTGAATCACATCCTCATTTGGAAAGAAAGATCTGATTGTATTATCAAATAACCACTGGATCCTGAAACCCAACTCCAAACAGCGGACAGTGCGGACAGTCGAAGGAAGTCAACTAACAACAGACCCGGTCATACAGGCCAGAGATAGTAAATCACTCCTAAAAAACACGCTCGGCTTTTAGCAAGTCGTGTAATTTTAGAACTGAATTCGAGATATTAATCGTAATATCCTCGATCGCGACATTGAGAGTGGAAGTGTACGAGACGGAGTGATGACAAATATATTTCTCACGAGTTTTAAGGATAAAGAGCAATTGACTGTGTATGCTGTACGCTTTCTGATATTTCGCTCATGCATTTATTTTCATTTTCATTATTGTTTTGAACGGGCAATTAAGAAAAGCGAATTAATAAATCTTCTACGGAAGGGTAACAATAAAATTTTGATGTGATAAAGCGAATTAATAAAAAGTGGGTCTAATCTTCTGCGGGAGGTCCACGACAAAAATCTGATGTGATAAAAGTGAATTAATCAAACTTGGGTCTTGCAGACGACAACAATAATTGATGTTTTAAAGCGAATTATTAAACAATGGGTCAGATCTGATAAAGCAAATTAATAACAAGTGGATTTAATTTTCTGCGGGAGGACCACAACAAAAATTTGATGTGATAAAGTGAATTAATCAAGCGTGGGTCTTGCGGAGGACAATAATAATAATCTGATGTTCTAAAGCGAATTATTAAAACATGGGTCAGATCTTCTGCGGTAAGGCAAAAATAAAAATTTGATCTGGTAAAGCGAATAAATAAAAAGTGGGTCTAATCTTCAGCCAGAGGACAATAAAAATCTGATGCGATAACGTGAATTAATGAAACGTTGGTCTAATTTTCTGTGGGTGAACAACAATAAAATGTGATGTGTCTAACACAAGACTTTCCCCGAAGATTAACAAATTTAAGTATTGTGGAGAAAAATGACCCAAATTTGAAGCTTTTATGACTAGATCTGGAAGAAATCAATAAGATTTTGTTGTAAACGATTAAAATGTGCGTACGATAATAGAAGTCGTTCGATTCTTACGAGAGGTATCAATATCTCTGTGGAAAAGTGAGCTTTCTAATATCTCAAAAATGATTGATGATAACTTTTAAATATGTTATCCACTTATTTCCGATTATATAAGCACTTACAAAGCGTTTGCACATTCGATAAAAGTGAACGTATTTATTTTACGATGTTTTATATTTTAATTGAAAAACGCACTATATCTTGAGCTCGGCGCATGTTATCATTCTGTAATGATGCCACTCACATCTTTAAAATTTACACATTAAATGGTTTCAATTTCAATGGCGGAATTTTGTGATAGATAAGATATCCCACGAATGAATGGAGCGTTTTGAACGAAATTTGGTATATTACAATCGGTAGATACTGGAAGCCTATTGATTATAAACGTAATTGGATGTTCCAAAGACGCCCTGTTTTCGAATGAAATGTTTAAAAAATCAGAACCTTTAATAATGTTACGTATATTATAATTTCTTATGTAATTTTTCATTAAAAATGAATGACATACATTTTAGAATGCTAGCATGAACCGTTTTTAGAATATTGCACGTTTTTTTTTTGTAAATTTATCAAAAATATTAGATAAAATTTAAGAAAGGATTAACTGTCGTGAAATATGCTCACTTTTCACGCAATGTTATGCGACAAATTTGTTAACACCATTCACGTGAATCTAGTTCATTATATTTACCAGAGAAAGTACTTTTGTAATAGTTTTGTATTTTTATGACCTACAATTCGCCAATAGTTATTTATAAACATCTTCTCCGTCAGTGTGTAATGCTTTGCAATTAATTTGGCGACTCATTTAGCGAAATATCGCCAATTTGGCAATAAGCCGCCCCAGATAGAAGTAAATATGGTCAAAATTGCAGAAAAAGAAAACACACACACACAACCCCCTTCCAAATTAACGGAAATAACGCCAAATTGATGAAGTAATTATTAAAATATTTTAATGTATGGACTAATTACTCATTGCAAATGCTATCAATATTGATAATTATCAATTTAGAGTTGGACAAAATATAAGTTAAATGGGTACGTAGAAATAACGTTAAATACGTAGTTTTACATATTGTTATCTAGAAAAGCGCCAAATGCACAATTAAGTATTAAAAACATTGTGTCGTGGATATTATGCAGCATGTTTTCATTATGAAAGCAGTAAATTAATTGCATTATATAAAAAAAGTCATGTGCTGCATCATCAGATTTTTATTTTATGTATCTAATTTTTTTACATATTAACATTTGTACAATAGTAACATTCATACAGTAGCAACATTCGCTCTTGAGTTATCGCAACCACTACTTGAATACGCGCACACACACAAACGGACATTTTTTCAAAAGTGTTTCAGAGGTTTTAAAACGTACTTATCCGTCAAAGTTTTAGAAAAATTTCGGCAAAACTATGATCACTATTCAATAGTATGGAAAAGTAAAAATGATGATTTAAGTGTACTTAGCATTCATAATTTTATACGCTCCATTTAAGACTTATAATATCTTTCTTTAAATAAAAAAAATAAACCAGGGTTATTGTTCTAAGTTTGTTTGTATCGAGCAAAAACTTTTCTACAGCGAAATATAAATATTAAAAACCTCAAAACTCTTCATTACATTGTGGGCAGTTATGTACCTACAATTTAATTAGTTTAATCTATAATATTAAGAGAAAATATATGTTTGTTTGTTCATCTGTTAGCGGTGTAGTAGAAAATATAATGACCCAGTTACGAAATTCAGTACAGTGATCGTTCAGATAAGGTACCGAGAGCAATTTCGGGCTATTTGCACACAAATCAGTACCTTAGCGATCGAAATATT
The DNA here is from genome assembly GCA_951213105.1 of Amaurobius ferox. Taxonomy (NCBI): domain Eukaryota; kingdom Metazoa; phylum Arthropoda; class Arachnida; order Araneae; family Amaurobiidae; genus Amaurobius; species Amaurobius ferox. The sequence goes on along the minus strand of OX578142.1, from coordinate 76,638,681 downwards.
ATCCCAGAGGTTCCATTTTAACAACGAAAACATCGAAAAACGTTCTTTCCAACGAACTTTGCACAAAATCTGATGGATAATTATTTTATATTTATGTTTTGACAAATCCGTTTTTATTGTCGTGCATCGTAGAATTGAAGATTCACACAATCTAAACTTTTGCTTAAATATGGAGTGATATCTTTGCATTTTAATAGCTTGTTTTATTAATAACATATTTTTATTACTCTTTCAGATTTTTTTTTATGAATTTTTAAATAAGTCTATAAAAGTTGCTATTTTCGGTTCAAACATTCACCCCGCAATGTGTCTATTGCTATAGAGATATTTGATCGGTATAACAAAGTTATCGAAATTTCATTTCAAAATTTATGTACTTTAAAAAGGAAAACCCTTTTTGATGCGGATAATTTGAAAATTTAAATAAAACGTATCAAGATAAACAATACTGCAGAGTATTTCAATGAAACATTGAATTGTTTTCGTTATGATTTTCGTTTTTAGCAAACATTTTTTGAAGAAAAACTATTGCTTAAAATACCTTAGAGTTTATAAATTTGAAAGCATAAGCTTGCTTGCTTAAGTTGACTTTATCCTCCCATATGTTGGTGATAGCAAAATGCAAATAGGTTGCATTTCACATACTAACTAATCGAACTTGTGTAGAGCATGAATACATTAAATACATACATAATTTATAGAGCAAGGTGAACATTAAATAATATTTTTATTTCATATAATTTTTTTTACCAAAGTAAATTTGTTTTGGTTATTGTGAATGAATTTTATTAAAAAAATTCAATGTGTTCATCCAACACATAACTTTTCCTTAAAAAATTACGATATTCTGGAACAACAAAAATTAGACATTTCTATGACTCAAACTTGTACAAAATCAATAAACCTTTTTGTTATTGATTAAAATAAACATAATTTTATTGAAAACACCGGTGTTCACCACCGGTCTGTATTTAATCTTTGTTGGCATGGTTCCGCACTGTCCTGAAGAAGCAGGCTGTTTCTTTTTGTTTCCGAAGCAGGTTTAAACACTAAAATTAAAAATGTGATGTGGGCAGCACATGACTTTCCCTGCAGACTTATATCCACGTTCTCTTTATTTTAATTAAATTTAATTCACTTTTAATTCGTTCTCATTTGATAACTGGACTTATTTTCAAAGGTGGCGTAGAGAAAATACGAAAAAACTAAAATATCTCGAGAACGGCTAGTCCTAGTGTAATGGGGTTGGCCTTATTCTTTTCTTCGTTAAAAATTACGTATTAAACAAGCATTTAATGGATATATTTGATTATACGTAGTTTGTTATTTTAGATTTTGCCGGTTTTTGCGGGCCATTTTGCAAAAAAAAAGGCAGATTATTTTTTTTTGAATCCTACCAAAATCTAATCAGCACCAGGGTGACCCACAAGTGACTTAGCTACCAAACTTTGTGAAATTCGGTCCATTAGTTTCTCAGCTAGAGTGGATACAAGCTTTTGCGGGCTATTTCGCAGAAAAAGGCGGGTTCTTTTATCCCGAATCGTATCCAAACCTAATCAGCTCCAGATTCGCCCACAAGTGACTTACCTACCAAATTTTATGAAATTCGATCAACTTAGTTAGAGTGGATACAAAATCTGTGCAGACAGACACACACACAGACGTCACGCTAAAAATGGTTTTTTCGTATTCTAGAGGTCTTGAAATGTGTAGATCCGTCGAAAACTCGAGTTTCGATTTTCGACACGATTCTAATACTTTCCCTATACATTACCATATATTGCAGGGAAAGTAATATTATCAGGTAAATTAAGTTAATATTGAAACCGCGGTAGTACTTATATGCTGCGCGAAGAGTTATTATCCAATTCAATAGTTACTGGCTGATGCACAGGATGTAATTTAAATTATAAGAAAACTTATTATTTTAAAATCCACTGTCAAATCATTAGTTTTTTCACCGAATTAATTTTATTCCATTTCTTTGAAATCCACTGCCTCTGAGTAGGCTAGGAAGTACAGTCACTGACTCAGGAGGTCAGTTTAATGTCAACAAATTTATTCATGTGTGTTCTTTCTTGCTCATCGACCACATCTTCGGAGATTTTGGCGTTGTGTTGAGGAGAGTAATCGGCAATCTCCTGAAGGGTCTATGCCCTGCGATAACCCGTCATTCGCCGAATACTAGGGGCTCATTATCTTCGCTTGGCTTTTCTCTTAGCGTTTTCTCTTTTCTCTTAGCGTTAGACCAGGCCGATTTTCGTAGGAATTCTTGTCATTTGAACAGAGGATATAAGCCTCATTTTGTTGTGATGCTTAATTTTGAATGATTGTCTTTCGGGGATTACAATTACTTTTTGTCGAGTTATCGTGCTTAATTAACATCCGTGGAACAAAATGTAGGGTATTACAGATCATTTGGTTTCTTTCTAAAAGGAACACGGAACGTTTCAAATTCCAATTTGATATTCCAAAGTTAAGTAAAACGGTCAAGGAAAAATCAGCGAGGTTTTATTTTTTCATGCGAGAAAAAATGTTTTTTGCAAACTTTCGAATTCGAGATTTTGTCGGATAAGCACTTCTTACGACAATGCTGGTAGTCAGTGTCGGCTTGGGCCGCAGTTTTTTCCAGCCGGGGCTCTCGAAGCCCCGGCACCCAGCCCTTCCTTCAATGACAAGATAAAGTGCTCCAAACTACAATACTGGTTTTGGTTTTCCCGCCAAGGAGACATGGGGATATTTTTTCTTAGATATTCTAAAGATATATATAGGATATCATCGTTCTACATATATCTACTAAGATATCTATAGGATATTTATGTCTATTTTCCCGTGGGGGGGGGGGGGGGGTGTCCTTATTGTTCCAAGCCGGCACTGAAGGTAGTATGCAGGACAATAATAGTTTAAATTATAAAGTGAATGAAAGGGCATTATAGAGCATATATTAACACTACCCATTTCACCTGGGCTTCGCGTACTCTCAATGCCTAGTGGTCATTAAATACCTACACATTTAATTAAAGTTGTTGTTAATGAATTTTAATTGTTGTCAGGGAAAGATATCAAAGTGTGTATTTATTATTTTTGAGAGGCAAAGCGGTGTGAGTTTTTTGAAAATTCCTTTGTATCGTCCCCCTAATTCAAATTTTTGAAATTTTCAAGTTTTCGTTAATCTGGAAGCTGAGACCAAAATTGAAATTCGGACTGAAGTGGAAATGTTCGACCATTTTGAAACTCGGTTTTTAATTTTTTAATTATTCTTTTTGAGTCGTCACCCTTGCAGAGTCTACTTCGGAGACAAGAATTTGCAATATCGTTCCAGTAGCTCAACGGTAAGCGTCGGCTGGCCAGTTCGGAGATCCAGGATTCGATTCCCGGTTGGAGCAGGGTTCGATTGCCGGCTCTCGACGAGTGATACATACGTGACATCAATTCTCACAGTCATATAGTTTTTAAGACCTTTAAGAACAAGGAAAATAAAGAATAGTAGAACATGATAATTGAGTTTTCAATCTAATATTAATTTTCTGCAATACTGAAATACAGGTACTTTGGTATTAATACCGGTATTAAAATACCGATAAAAATTGACCCGTTTTCAGGATCTGAATTGGATGCCCCAGAGAAAAGTCCTACCGCCTCTCTTACCTAATAAGACATATTTTTATATGAAAAGGAATAATCAAATTTATACATAACTTTCTTTGCTTCTAACGACTATTAAAATAAGATGGACTGCACGCTTGTAACCCAATTCCGCGATTTAGTATCAAAGAAAAGTTATCTTCTCCAATCGATTTCAAAGTACTCGCTCCACAGGAAATAAAAAGCGATTCGAATACGGATTTTTTCTTAAATGATAAACGGGCTATTTGACACACAATTTCTACAATGCAATTTAGCCGGTGTGTGTTTGTCACAGATTTCTTGAATGTCGCATGCTTCTTGAGCCGTAAAATTGCTTCTAACACTACTTCTGTCCCATTTTATGGACACTAGTCAAGCGCACTACTCAACTGAGCATCACGCTGTTGTGAAAGTTTGTTTAGATACTCTTCTTTATCATTTCGATTTTTAGAAATGAGAGTTAAAAAGCGGATATCAACAGAAAGCATTTTTAGGATTGCGAGGATTTTGTTGAATTGGTGTTTGTCGCATTAATAATTGGTGGTTTTTCCCTTTAAAAATATAAGTGCGAATATTTTTGTGGATATTTATTATCTCTTTTACTGCACTTTAAATTTATGGCTAGTATATGGAATACTTTTTTCGAAATTGTCACATGAAAAGCGTGAGAAAACTATAAAGAACTCGGGTTCGAACTAGGATTCCAACTAAGCATTTTCGATCCTAAGGATCCTACATTTTTCGCCAATTTCCGATCGAAGTGAGACTTCATGTCTGAATGACCGCCACATTGCTCTATTTGTATACACACTAGTATTCTGTTTGTTGTAACACCAGTGAATTGAAAAATCTCTGAAATATATCGGGGGTCGTCCTTGGAAATTAGGGTCCGTGGAAAATCAGAACCCCGTCTTGTTGAAACCTTAGGAACAGCAATGTACCATGGTCCAAAGATTGTAATGTGGTGAGGGATAATCAGTTGAGTCCTTTCTTGCTGTGCAAAGTTAAATTTGGGAGCTTTAGGGCAAGATTAAGTTTCTAGGTTCTTTCGTGTGTGTATGAATTTTTAATATCATAAAGCATTCTTAAACGTGAAATACACTGAATTGATGTCTGCACAAATAAATTTTTGAATAGGAAAAAGTGTGAAAATTCATTTCAGAGTTCGTAGTTTTAATGCCTTTGTCTGTTTATACCCTCCCTGTAAAATCTGACCCGTACAGTCGACAGACTTGAAATTTAGCATGCAATTTTAGATAAATAGCCCATCAGTAGTAAACATATAAAAATTCTAGAAAACAACCAAAACATTTAAACAAAATTGGTGGGATAGTCAAACAACAGGGCGCAAACACTATACAACTATACAAGGAGAAATATACAAGTTTTTTTTATTTCTGAATGAAGGGATGGGGGAGAGGGGTAAGCAACACGTTTTCATATTTTTAAAGAAGTAATGAACGAAAAAAATCTGAAAATTTTGAATATACATCAACAAGTACCAACAGGAAAAATCAACGTGGATGCTGTTGGATGATTAGAAAAAGGGGGTGGGGACATAAAATTCGGGCGGGGGGAGGGGTAATTAAATATTCAGGTGAGATATCAAAAATAAGGCGCATCGAGATCAAAATAAAAGTACCAAATTTTTCATTGTTGCAATCAATGGGAGGGGAGAAGTGGTTAAAAAAAGAACAACTTTTTGATTATTTAGCTGTTGAAAAAAGCAATGGGGAAAAATAGTTGGATTTTAATTAACTGCAAACTAACAGAACATTGAATCTCAAAATCGGTTTATTAAAATGTGTTCGGTTCAATTCAAGATGTTTTTTTTTTTTACCATAAGAAATAATGGAGAAAAAATATAAATTTAATCCATTGATATAAAATTACCATTGACATCTCTAAGTGAAAAAGAAACTCCTCCACAAGGGCAATTAATTATAACGACTTGAAAGGGAAAAAAAAAAGACTCTTAGAAAACTACCGCAATAAATAGGACCGGCGATTGACAAAAAATTCCGAAAGATATCAAAATCCCCCAATTCAGGCCGAGGAGCACAATGAGGTGACTGACCTGGTTATGGATCTAAACGATTGATCGCCACTATACCTGAATCAAGAGAGAGGTACGCTCCTGTAATGACCCTGTCCTGTTAACGTTTTGAATTTTTCAGGAGCCACGTATGGGCGTTTGATGCACTGAATTTCATTAGGTGATTGCAGTGTCTGGATTTGTTACTGATTGTTTCAAGGATACTTGATTCCTGTAACGGAAATTGCATTTTCATTAGATAGTTGCTCTGTTGTTTTCCGCGAAAGGCATTTCTGCGAAAATATGAATATTTAAATTTACTTGGAAATGTACGTTTACAGCAATTCTGAAGGAGAAAAATATGTACAGTCATCTCTGTAAAGTTCGTGGAGAATTCAGTTGGCTTGAAAACATTTTTAATATTCCATAGCCGAACTATTTCGTCAAAATACTTGCAACACACCTTTATACATAAAAATCTGATGTGGGCAGCACATGACTTTCCCTGTAGTCTCATTAAATTGAGTTTATTTGCGCAAAATTGAATTGAGTTTAATTGCACAAAATAACAATGAATTCGCACTTCAATTTTCGTTTTCATTTGGTAACTGGACATTTTTTTCAAAAGCGGCGTAACAAAAATGCGAAAACATAAAATATCTCGAGAACAGTTATTACTGGAGTAATGGGGTTGATCTTATTCTTTTCATCGTCAAAAATTACACATTATATGAACATTTAATTACTACATTCGAGAATACGTAATCATTTTAGAATTTAACGAATTTTGAGGGGCCGTTTCGCAAAACAAAGGCAAGTTCCTTTTACCCAAATCGTACCAAAATCTAATCATCACCAGGATAACCTACAAGTGACTTACCTACCAAATTTTGTGAAATTTGGCCCATTAGTTCGTTAACTAGAGTGGATACATACTATTTTTGCTTGCCATTTCGTAAAAAGGGGCAGGTTCAAATCGCGAATCGTACTAAAATCTAATCAGCACCAGGATCACACACAATTGACTTATGAATAAAATTTCATGAAATTTGGTCCATTATTTTTTGATTTAGAGTGAATACATACATTGCACAGACACACAGACTCACACGCACAGACGTCACGCTAAAAATAGTTTTTCGTATTCTAGGAGTCCCAAAGCTTGTAGATCCGCCGAAAACTCGAGTTGCGATTTTCGACGCGATTCCAATACTTTCCCTATATATTACAATGCATTACAGGGAAATAAAAATTAATTAGTCTTTCAAAATGAGAGTTAAGAAAAAATATCCAAAAAAAAAAATATTCATTCTAAATTCCAGACCATGCACTGCTCTCAATATTTAATAATTAGTGAATCTCGCATCCTTTGAAGTAAATTAACATTTAAATGGAGCACACAAAATGCCTACCAAATACCTGACCCGATTAGTTGAATAAACAGAAATTCAGGAAATCATAGGAAAAGTTGTTTAAACTTGAACGCAAACTCATTTTTATAATTTGTGTATTTTAATATCCGGTATATTATTGTTGTTGAGACCCAAACCGTCCTACCTACTAGAAAGGCAATATCCGGTATGTGACTTTTTATCAGCTCACAGCTCAAATCACAGGAAAATGAGGTTGTTTGAATGTAAACTTATTACTTTAGATTTGGCGATTTTTGTGTGCGTATAAAAAGGCAGGTTCTTCTTCTCCGACTCGGACCAAAATCTAATAATGACCAGAGTATCTTACAAGTGATTTATTTACCAAATTTTGTGAAATTTGGTTAATTAGATTTTTAGCTAAAATGTATGCATGAGATTTTTGTGGGCCATTTCACAAAAAAAAAGCGGGTTCTTTTATACCGAATCGAAGCAAAATCTAATCATGGTTAATTAGTTCAATTTGGTTAATTAGTTCTTTAGCTAGACTGGATATATCAGATTTTTGCGGGTTATTTCGCGGTCGAATCTAGAATCGTACCAAAATTTAATTTATCTATAAAATTTTATGAAATTTGGTCCATTAGTTTTTGAGTTAAAGTAGATACATACATTGCACAGACCGACACACACACAGAGACGTCACGCTAAAATAGTTTTTTCGTGTTCTAGAGGTCCTAAAACTTGCAGATCCGTTGAAAACTTGAATTGCGATTTTCGGCACGATTCCAATACTTTCCCTATACATTACCATGTATTGCAGAGAAAGTAAAAACTAGAAATTGATAAAATTTTTACTAGTTTCTGTGATTAGGACTAGCATTGTTCGAAATTTGGGATTTTCGCAAAATTTTATCTCCTATAGAGAAACAGAATAATTCTGGAACAATGGTGTTTATGTTGCCAAAGGTAATTTGAACTGTGCTAGGGATGTAAAGGGTATTAAAGTGGCATATATTAACACAGTTCAACCAAATGACCCTGATTCTTAGGTCGAAATCTCGAATTCGAATTTTCGACCCCGTCACAATACTTTCCTTTCACATTATACTATGTATATAGGGAAAGTAATAATGATGGATGAAAACTAAACTAGCCACACATGTTTCCACAACTGTTTTCGATAGCATCCGTTCACTACTAGGGGATGGTAATCACTTAGGTCTTGTTGTGGCAGAGGAGACCACCCTCTTGAGCAAGGAAGTTCTCCCCAAGTGTCGATTTGTGTTCTTTTCCCAATAAATTTCACTTTATCTTTTCTTTAACTAATGACGTTGACAGTTTTATATTTGTTTCCGAACACAGATGTTTTTGTACCATTTATTGGTCCTTTCCCATCTAGATAACTGGGAAGTTGCTTTTTTCGAAGTGGCGTCGGTGTCTTTGTGAAACGTATGGAAATGTCTTGTGTCCAGTATAGATAACATCAGCTAGAGGAAGGAGATGATTTTATGATGGTTGTAAAGCACCCCTACTGAGTGTGCATGTGCGTGTTCAAGGTCGAAAAGAATCTTCCATTCTCACTTGGAGACAGATGAGTCACTGTGTAGCTTCGTGGGGGATCTATGAAATGCATTTATGGATGCTAGAATGTTTGTTTAAACCAGTGGTTTCTAGCTTCCTAGGGAAACTTCCTGGAGCAAAATGAATTAGTGGGTTAAGGAGACAATAAGGCAGTATAAAGAATTTCGTAACCAGATGAATTCTAAAAGGTGATACCGATTACTTTATCGTACATTTCAGTCAGTCGTGGGATTAGACAGATCTAGTCTGCACGGGCTTCGTCTTGGCCCACTAGGCCCGCCTCACGGGTCGGGCATGATTTTGTTAACACGGTTTCGGACCAGATTGGCCTCAGGCCTATTTTTAAAAGATCGGACCGGGACGAATATATTTAACGTTTGACAAATTTTTAGTAGATTACATGAAATTATTGTGTTGATTTAAGCTATGTAAAGATAAATGCTAGAAATAAAAGCCAACTTTTGCCTTAATTATTTGCACAGACATTTCGCAAATTCACATTTTCAATACATTTGAATAAAAATTGTTTGGACAGGGCTGGACTCGAGTTTTACATGCCGGGGTCTGGTCGGGTTCAAGCACTTGTACTATCGGGCCGGGGCGGGCGAAAGTCTGACATTTCGACCCGTGCAGATCTCTAAGTGAGATATTAATAATAATATATAAAATAAATAAATAAAAAGAAACACTAAACACTTTCCTTTGCTTATCTTGGAGCTTTAACTTAACCACTTTATCTCAAAACACGGTTTTCTGTTATGATATCTCGTGAACAAATTAATAAACTCTCAGTGATTTATGTTGTGCAGAATAAGATGAACTTATGACTATTTTATGAAATCAATGCTCCTATTCAAGTTGGACAACGGATTCTAGTTTATATAAATGATATAAATGAGCAAGATCTATGATTTCAAATTGTGCCCCCCCCCCCCCAATATATAGCTATCGTTAGCTAAAGCAATAGCGATATTTGTTTTACTTGGATTTGAGCGAAATTTCCATTTCTCCACAGTTCTGCAGGAGCTGTTGGCAGTTGAATATATTTAATGCCATTCATCGAAGAAAAGTGCAGAGATTTTTTAAATTTTCATATTTTGTCATTTTTATCATTTATAAAAATCGATACAAAGTACTATTTAATATATTTAATCTCCGATAGAATATATTTCATCTTCGGCTCAGAAATTGAGGACTATTCGACGGCGGTTCGTCCTACTTGTGTTATATCATTTACGTGTACAGGGGGGAATTTGTCCCACTCGCGTACGTATACTACGTTTTTATTCTCAATGACGTGCAAGTATCATTATGTTTTTTCAACAAATCGAAATGACTTCAGATGGTCAAAACAAAAGCATACTATGTAGATTTGAATGGAAAACACAGATTTCATTAACACTAAAAATGTATAGGAGAAATGATTTCAGCTGGGTTGCAGAATGAATAAAGTTTTCTTGTTTAAAGAATAAAAAAAATATACTTCTGTTGATGAATTCCTGATTGAACTGGTTGAGACCAATTTGGCACTGGTTGAGACCGATTAATTTTATGTAGGGTTGTGGAGTCGGAACCTCAAACCGATTCTTCTTTTCTACTGCCCAACTCCGATTCCGACCCTTTTTTCCTACTACCCAACTCCGGCTCCGACCCCTCGTGTTTTTTAATGTCGGACTTCGAGACTGACATAAATAGCAATTAATTTTTTATATCAATAGTTTTTAATTTGTGAACATTTGATATTTTTTAAGTTATTGCGTAAAATTAATTAAAAAAACTAAAAAAATATTAAATATTCCAAAATAAAATAATTTTTAAATAGTTTTATTTAGGAGTCGGAGTCGGTAATATTTTTACCGTTTCCGACTTCACCCTAATTAGCTACCGACTGTGGCTGATTTTATGCACACAATGCATACTTATTGAATAAAAATAATTCTTTTCAAAATACATTTTTCTTCATATTAATCATTCTTGTAACCTCCAAAAATATTCTTTGTTTGTAATAAATGAAAGGAAAGAATGAAAATTGAAAGACGTAATTCAGAAACACTTAACACAGTTAAGGCAGAATATTTTTGGAGTGAACTTTAAGTAATTGGACATTTTTTAGAGATTAACGTTCAAAGGTAGCATTATTAAACTACGAAATTTAAAGCATCTGTATTATATTAGTACATTTAAATATTGTCATATATTATATAAGTATTTTAATTAAAATCTTATATCTTTTGTATTTTGATTATTAAAATCTGTTATAAATATAAAGAAATACAATGACATGTAATTATTTTTAATTATATAATTTTTTAATTTAAAATTGTTTGCTTTAAATTTATAATTGAAAAATGTATGAAAATCTACTATTTTAACAACGTAACTATATACGTTTCAAAAATGTTATTACATAATATTTTATGTTTCATAGGATTGTGACCAATAAATCTCTCTGTTATTTTGAGGGGCCATTTATTTAGGGGAGTTCACTCTGCTACATATATTCTTATTTCTAAAATTAAGATTTTTATTGTATATGGTACAGTTCGGACTCTAAGAATGTTGAAATGTGATCTTATACTGTCCATTTGAAATATGAAGTATTAATTCATATTTCATGTCATTATTCACTTTAAAATATTGCCAGTCTTAAAAAAAATTGTCGTAAAAAGTTGATTAAAATTCTTATGAAAACGAAGCATAGTAAACGGTTATAACGCGGGTTTTTGGCGACATCAAACCTCCCGCGTCATAAAAGCGTAGTGCTATTTTAATGCTCAACTTTCAGTGTTAAGAGATAAATATTATTTTTTAATTATATTCTAAATGTATGTTTCAGATTTTATATTTAATTATCTGTTAAACAAAGACGTTTACGAAATGTAAAGTCAGTATTTTACAGATTTTAATTAATTTTTTAGTAGACAGAGTAGACAGACAGCAAAGCACATGCGTTACTGTACGTACAAAGATCTTCCATTTCAATATGTTCTCATTGGTTGCTGCAGCAGTTTTGTTTATCAGTTGTAACTTGACAAATTGATTCCTGTGCATCAATATCAATCCACTGATTCACAATTGTCTCTGTAATTTCTTCTAGTATGATTTTCAATGTAGACAAACTGCTGGGCGGAATCGCAAGTATTAACTATTTTCTCAACTTTCTCAATTTCTATTCCCGTCAATTCTTAATCACAACATATTCTCCAATTGTTTCTAATCGTTTTCTTGGTTATAGATTCCCAAACTCTGTGTACTTTGTACGTTATCTACTTTGCACAGTACCTTTGTGCCTACTTTTAAAAAATAAGATCACTTTCGAAAGATAAAACGTAAAAATAAGCTACCTTCTGAGATTTGACACGAAGTGGAACGGCGGGAGAAGTAAGAGACCTTTGCTTTATATCCGAATTCGCGATATAACCGGGGCTCACTGTAATTATATATACGGAAAAAATTATTATTTATCTTTTTAATTAACTCAATTTTGTTAGTAAATTTATATTTTAAATTGATTTGAAAATGCTCATTTAACTATTAAAACGTATCTAAAAAGCTGGTGTTTCTTAATAACGGATATGTGGAACTGAAGGGCATCTATTTGAAGATCCTAACAATGTTTTAAATTTTATGGTTTTTTTATAAATGTAATTGAAAAATGTGAATTTTCTCAAACAGTTATCATGCTAGTGTTCTAAATTAGCATTTTATAATGGAAAATTACGTATGAAATGATTATTTATGTAACATTATTCAATGTTCTGATTTCTTGCGTGTGATTTTTTCGAAAATTCATTCGTAAATCGTGTAATATCTTGAGAACTTTTTATGCTAGGATTCAAAAGTTTGTATTTTTAGTTTTCTAATAAAAAATTACACCTGAATCTGAAATGGTTATTTATCTATCATTAGTGAAGGTTGTGACTTTTTAATGGTTTCTCCAAAAATTTTAGAGGGGGAGGGTCTAAACATTCGATTTCGTTTGCAATCAATAGGTTTCCAGTATTCGAATAATTTGTTATCATTTTTCACTGATAGTAACAATGATAACAGATTATTTTCGAATCGCTTTATTCGTTTAAGAGATATCACGAACACACACAGTAACATACATACACACATTAACATATACACACTAATATACATACCCACTCACTAATATGTATACGCATATTAATATACACACTAACATGCACACACGCACAGCCATCACCTTCAAAACGTTCGATTCGAGTTCAGGCATGCTTAAAACGTGCTCTTCCTTCGAAAACTAGAATCTGAATTTTTGACACCTCCACAATGCTTTCCCTATACGTTATACTATGTACGAGAATGTAGGGAAAGTAATATTTAACTATCCTATATACACAGGGATCATCTAAAAACGTTTTATTTGAGTTCAGGTATGCTTAAAACGTACTCTTCAGGTCGAGAACTAGAATTCGATTTTTTGACCTCGTCCCAATATTTTCCCTATACGTTATATTATGTACGAGAATGTAGGGAAAGTAATAATTAACTAACATATACACACAGACATCACCTCAAAAACGTTCTATTTGAGTTCAGGCATGCTTAACACGTGCTCTTCCGTCGAAAACTAGAATGCGAATATTTGACCCTGTCACAATACATTATCTATATGTTATACAGTACGAGACTGTAGGGAAAGTAATAATTAACTATTCTATACACACAGACATCACCTCAAAAACTTTCTATTTGAGTTCAGGTATGCTTAAAACATGCTCTTCCGTCGAAAACTAGAATTCGAATTTTTGATCCTGTCACGATACTTTCCCTATACTTTATACTATGTACAAGAATGTAGGGAAAATAATAATTAAACAATCCCATACACGGCTAATGAAAACTGTGCAAATTTTCTGTTATTTGCATTAAATTGGGGCCATTCCTTTTTTTACTACATTTATTTGTATACGCAATATGAAACTACTCATTGTTTTTTGCATTGTAATTACATGTAAAAGCCTCAATCGAAAGAGACACCCATGCTAATGCTGGAAATGAAAACCTTTATGTTATTATTTTTGCCCCACTTATGCCGCAAAGGAAAAACGTACTGGAGAATATAATAGGATCAAATTCTGTCTGGACGACATTTTCTTCTTTGAGAATTTTGCTTCTTTCTGGAATGTTTTCAATCGCCGTAAACCCAAGCTTTCTTTAATTCGAAAGAGTGTTAGTTGCCACGTTCCCATTTTTACTCTTGCTGCTTTACGACAGATAATTTTAATTTTGAATTGTAAATAATATTTCATTTTAATTGTCAGAAATCAGGTTTTGGTTTAATATATTTTCAATCAAGAAAAAGAATTTCAAACCTGTGTGAAGTTTATTTTTATCTTGTCCGGAATTATTTAAATGCAGGGAGTAATTTAAAGTGTTGATTACAGTTTTGTTATTATATATATATATATATGTGAGTTATTTATTATTGTTATCTACAGGGTTCCAAGGAAAGTCTTTAAGCGCCCTAATAACTTTGTATGGAAAGTGTCCATGAGTGTACATGCTAGTATTGTGAATATTCTCGTTCTTATAATACGCCTATATAAATGATTCTTAGGAATGACTTTAAGCACCTCAATAACTTATCTATAGTACAGTGAGCATGTCCGATCGCATAAAAGAGATTGCAGCGTCAGAGAATTTAAAAGTTACGATAACGGACTATTATGGAATATATCTATTTGAAACAACATGATTTTTTGCGAGTTACTGCCTTATTCAGAATTGCTAACATATACAAAACTTACATCCACAGAATACCCGTTTTGTGTGTACCTGGTGCTGATTTCACTAATATGACAATGCTCTAGAACTTCATTTGGCTCTTTTCGTCTATCTCGGATTATTGCCGAGTTCGAATCCTAACATTTTAAATTACCCGCTATGAGTGCTACAATTATCTTTATTCGATCGGTTATGGCCACTTTGTTATAATTAAGTTATTGAGGTGCTTAAGGTTGCGTCCATTTCGACGATAAGAGCTTGCAATTTCGCTCCAGTAGCTCAACGGTAGAGCGTCGGCTAGCCAGTTCGAAGATCCAGGGTTCGATTCCCGGTTGGGGTAGCAAGGTTCTTTACAAGATTTTTCGTAAAGAACCTTAACAACTTAAAAACCATGTACATAGGCGTATTGTAGAAAGAGAATATTCGCAATTTCATCATGGCATGCATAAATAGTAGCACATTTTTATTTGCGAAAAATAAATTCAAAGTACGACAGAAAAAGTTTGATTAAAGTTTGCCTCTGAATAATATATTGATAAGAGAAAAAGCTAAAATTATCTGAAAGTCCCATCAACCTTTTTATCTTTACTTTTCGTTTTAAGAATCTATTTTTTGATCGTCTACCTGAACTGTTACGATTGAATGGTTCAGATTTGTTAGTTTTCATAATAGCCTTGACACATTTTTTATAAATCTTTGTAATTAAACTGTATGCTTACTCTTAACAACTAAGCATTTACTTTTATCTTTTTCTCTTTTTTTATTTTTTTGCGTCTTTTTAGCATTAAAAAATCGACGGAATTTTTTAGACAATGTCTGGAATTCTGCTCCTAAATACATTATATTTAAAGTCTTTACGGCATTATGTTCTAAAACGAAATGAATTCTATAGAATTTTTACATTTTATTGCATTTTTAACACTTTACAACAAAGTTGAAAAGTGTTTATGACTTTGTTCATTCTGTCTGTCTGTCTGTCTGTCCGTTAGCACGATAACTGCCGTAAAAATGACTTAATCAAAATGAAATTTTAGTATGTTGTTCAGACGGTCTGTAGGACCTATGGGAATATAAATAAATAATATCACCCAATTAGTTTTGGATTGAACCCGGGTTGAAAAAATGAAATACATTGAACCCAATGGGACCAAATTTTTCAAACATTTTTTAAGCGGATTTAAATTTCACAAATTGCTTCGAAAATTTTAATATTCAAATTGTTCCATAAAATATATAAAAAAAAATTCAGCGAAATATATTCAGTAGTTTTTTAAATAAAAATTAAAATAATAATTACACCTCTTACATGAAGCGATCACGTGACCATGATATGAAACGATCACGTGACCAACTTCAAAATATAATACGGCATCCATCTTGTCTCAAAATCGTCATTTTTAAAGTTCTTTTTAATTCATATTGAGTGTTGTATTCGTCGTAAAACCTCTTTATTTTCGCTTAAATTCTGTGCATCTACATACTGAAACAACGCAATGACAATATATTTGAGTTCAAATGAGCATCCAACTTTGATTATTTCTCTAACGAAGCCTATTTTTCACTTATGTGAAATGTAAACAGCAAAATATGTAGGATGAGTTGTATAGGGATTGCTGTATTTTTTTAATGCAAAAGAATTTAGCTCATGGAGTCTGCATAGCTGATATGAAAGAAATATTCATTGACTTTACCGAGAGAAGGACGATTTTTTGCGATGAAGTTTTAAGCATAGAGTTAAATTACTTATAGCTCCATGGTCTTAATTTTTAAATAAAATAAATTATTATAGTATTGTGATGAATGACATGAATGGGAAATTATTTATGAATGAAATGCTGCTTTTTTAGAGAGAGCCAGGCGTGTTATTTTTTTTATGACGTCATTTGAATGAATTTCAGTTGTTTTCGATGAAGTTTTTAAATATAATAAATTATTGTGGTATTATGATAATTCTAAAATTGTTACCGAGTAATATATCACATTTTAGAGATGTTTAAACCAGGCAATTTATATTTCAATGCCGTCATTTGAATGAAGTTTATTTTTTTGGATGAATGTTTAAGTTTTCAACTATAATAAACCAATGTATTATTGTGAGAAGTTTTAAAATACTACCGAGGAATGTATTACATTTTAGACATGTTTAAATAAAATTGCATTGAAGTTGGAAAGTGTTTCTTCTTAATCAATGCTTTAAGTATGATTGATCTTTCTTGTTTTTTCTATGACGTCATTTGAATGAATTTCAGTTGTTTTCGATGAAGTTTTTAAATATAATAAATTATCGTGGTATTATGATAATTCTAAAATTGTTACCGAGTAATATATCACATTTTAGAGATGTTTAAACCAGGCAATTTATATTTCAATGCCGTCATTTGAATGAAGTTCTTTTTTTTCGATGAATGTTTAAATTTTCAAATATAATAAATCAATGTAGTATTGTGAGAAGTTTTAAAATATTACCGAGGAATGTATTGCATTTTAGACATGTTTAAATAAAATTGCATTGAAGTTGGAAAGTGTTTCATAATCAATGCTTTAAGCATGATTGATCTTTCTTGTTTATTTTTTACGGGGAAAAAACTTTCCGTGTAATTATTTCTTCTAGACATAAGAAATGCTCTAAAATTAAATGGTAATTTCAGAAATATTTCTTGTTAAAATTCCCCGGTTAAATTTTTGCAAGAGCAACATAAAATAAAAATGGTTGATTGGTATTTAGAGGTGCTCATAACGTGTAAAGGCATCAAAATCCAAGAATAAAGCTTTGTCTCTCATCACAGTAGTTTCTCTTTATGTATACCATGTTGTGTAAGGAAGGAGGAGAACGGATTTGACTGTGGGTTATTAAATAGTTGAATACCAATTTAAAAATTTAAATCCATTTTTTCATATTATCGAAACTATGATTCATTTATTGATCTGACGATGGATCGACCACCAATGTTCAAATGCATAGGGTGCCCGATACAGTTGTAAGTAGGTAAAATTAGTTTTAAACAGTCATAGTTAAAGTTAGGATAGAGATGTATTGATATAGTGTAGTGATTATGCACTACTAGGTGAGACAATAGCAGCCCCTCTGGAGAAATCATTTGGAATATAGCACCCCTTTCTCGGAAATTAAGGGGAGATGCGAAAAAAAAAAAAATGTTAATTAAGAAGCTGTAGATCGTCATCGAAATACAGAGAAATGATATTTTTCAGTAACAAATAGTGCAAATAGAAACATTAGTGTGAGCATGATATACAAATGATGGCTGTGATGCGCAAAACCGCTCCTTCAAATAAAATATGCGAGAAAGTTTGTAAACGATCGTCTATCATCAAATGTGTGTACTTTGATGAGCATTGCATAAAAAAAAAAATTACAGGCTAGTTATTCAAATGAAGATAATTGCGAAATGGTACTGCTATACGATGAATTCAGATATAAACTTTCGTGGAAGCTGCACGGCAGTATGTCCTACGATTTATTACTGCTCCATGTTCGCTCGTAATGCAGGCGAACGTGCAACAGGAAGTTTTATTTTGCATACAAACATGTATTGTGGCAGATGGTGGGCATATTGAAAGTACTTTACTTTAAACTGTAGGTTATGTAAATAGCGCTTTTGCAATAAATAAAATAAATTTCCCCACTACTGATAATCTGGTGATACTCTTCAACTTTCTAATTGATTTCTTTCTGCATATCTCATACTTTTCGAAATAGAGGCGATAACTTCCAAATTTTGTGGCTAGGGGCTCTGTCGTCAATTTCATGTGGTATGGTCCAGCGCTTGGTCATTTTACTATACTAATATCTCACTTCCATAGCTCTAGCTACCATTGTTCAAAACTTACACAGGCCGGTAAAACTGTAAGCAGGCTAAATATTATTTAACATGGATAGCTTCTTTGAACATTGTTTTGATCAAACCATTCTTATATCGCAAATGAATCAAAAATACCAAGACGCTCAATTTAAATTTGTTCCTAGAAAATATGTTTACAGTAAATGTAAATTACATTTTTCTTATAACAGCTATCCATTTCAGTTAAGGGAAGTATACTATAATATCAAACGCAAAAACCGTGTTTTCTGCTTTGCAAAGAACGTGAAAAAATTGTCTTGAACGTAAACTGAAATCCGTGAGTGAACGACATCCAGTTCATTTTCCAACTCTCCATGAGACATGGAGGACACAGAATGATTCCTGCAAATCATTGATTAGACCTTTTACGTCCGAGTAATGAATTTGATTTCTGTAATCCCTAGGCATAATGTGCTTGACTAATTAGCTGAGAGGACTTGATTGAGTGTTGTACACGGGGACTGACTTTCAGTAGACGCAGCGGAAGCAGATCAATACGTCGAACATTAGGAAGGAAGTAGCTGGATTAAATCCCCAAATGTAGTTGATTCAGATCACCATCAAGAGATTTGGCTCATTTCAATTACCAGATGAATATTTAGAATGTCGTTAAAAGCATTTCGTGAGGGAGATTTATTGTGTCGTAAATATTGAAATATTAAAGCTTTGCTTCGTAATGGAATACTTATCGAATTCTTCAAGTAGGAGTGACCCAGAGACCTAGCTGAAAACGCAAATGGGGAGGCTGGAGTGAAATCCGCGAATAGAGTTCAATAGTTGTGAATAAAAAGATTGCTATGAAACTTTTGGAAATTCACCGAAGTATTAGATTTTACAGAGTTCAAATACATTAATCTTAAAAAGTATTTCAATTTAAATAATACCAAATATGGTTCTTTTCTTTTTAGGAGGAGGCACTATTGTTATCTGATTAAGTCAAAATTATGTACTACAGAACATTATTAATCATTAGCATTTTCCAACTTCTTATTATATATTTGAATCCATATACATTACTATTATTAATGAACTACTATTTTACAAATAGGGTTAAAATATTAGTAAATAGTTAATAGCAATTTGGAAACTAATAGTTGACTTTAATAAATGATATTGTTTCTATACGTCATCATCAGTAATACACAATAATTATAATTGATGTTTTATACATTGATTTATATTTCAATTGATGTTTTTATAGCTAAATTTGCAGTGAAACTCGTAATAGATTAATTTTTAACAGTCAAGGCTTTATTTTAACTCTGTAACTACTTTTCAGTTGATTTTGATTCCATAGTGATAGTGCGCAGAGTCCTCTTCAACGATATGAGCTTGGAATTTCGACCCAGTAGCTCAACGGTAGAGCGTCGGCTGGCCAGTTCGGAGATCCAGGGTTCGATTCCCGGTTGGGGCA
This sequence comes from Amaurobius ferox, assembly GCA_951213105.1. Taxonomy (NCBI): domain Eukaryota; kingdom Metazoa; phylum Arthropoda; class Arachnida; order Araneae; family Amaurobiidae; genus Amaurobius; species Amaurobius ferox. The sequence goes on along the minus strand of OX578142.1, from coordinate 76,619,037 downwards.
GCAAGTGTCCCGATGCACAATGGCTTCCGAAAAAATAAACCCTGTGGGTTATTGCAAAGTTGTCGGACGTCTGAAAGTGACCCTAGTACGGATTCAGTGGACTTTGGAAGATTGCGTGCCGATTTCAAATTGAGAGGATAACGACCACGCAGGATACTGACCTAGATAGATATAGAAGCAGCAGGAGGCTAATCTGAGGTAAAAATGGCAGGAGGTTGTCAGTCAGATTGTCAGTTGCATTAGAGGGTGAAGAATGCAGAGTCCTCTTCAACGATATGAGCTTGAAATTTCGACCCAGTAGCTCAACGGTAGAGCGTTGGCTGGCCAGTTCGGAGATCCAGGGTTCGATTTCCGGTTATGGCAGTAAGTCTTTTTGCAAGTGTTTCCCCGAAAATAGAAACGTATCCTTAAGTATTTTTAAAATAGTTATATAAAGAAATTGGTGATTCTCAGTTAAATTACAAATGTAGCTTAAAAATATATGCCATTACAGGAATTTAGTGCCGCAATTGAAATTTTTTTTTATCAGGGGGACGATTCATCTTGTATATGTTAGAAGTTACATGGTCCCAAGGAAGATGAGGAGCACCGTCTTGACTGGACCCTGTATGCACCCCTAAGATTCCAAGATTGCCAGAAAGCATATTCTCTTTTTGTTATTAATTTGAAGCAAACGGGGGTAAGGTTCGGAAAAGCGTCAGCATCGCCATCTGAGAATTGGTTACGCTGCCCGACCAGAAAAGTAGGAATACAGGGGCACGTCTTTATGGATACGCTCTCCAACTCGCGCATAGGATCCTGCTTATGAATTTCAAAAATAGGTGTTATTGTCTTTTTTCAAAAAACCGCAGGACTTTTCGAGCTTACGATTGGCGTACTTTTAACATGTAAATTAAAAGAATTTTTAAATGCTGACCATTTTTATATTTTCAAACCATATAAAATGCATAGGAATTTATTAAAAATATTATTTATTTATGAACATCCATATTTTGCTACATTAAAATTTGAGAAATATACAGTAAACTGTCAAAAGTATAAAAAAAAATCATTTCAAATAAAAATAAGGAAGTAAATTTGATTCTTCGAGCGAAAATACTATGAAAGATTGAGACAGTAACCGGTAAAATTCTGTCCTTTCGTCTGTAAAGTTGTTTACTTGACCGATGAAACGTTCTTAAGAGGCGGGGCCATAATGTTTACATTAGGCCACTGGAATCGTCCCTTTTTCCTATTTGAGATTTATTACTTCTACCTGCTTTAGAATTTGATGATGAATCTATATCAACCATCATTTAATCTCTATATAAAGCAGATTCTGAGACAGATGCTGCAAGAAAATTTTTATTAAAAACAATTGTAATGCAAAATCTATGCCAGAAATAACTGAAAATAATCATAGCGCGAAATATATTGAAAAAGACAAAATCAAAAGTACTGAAATAAATTTGCAGAAGCAACTTATTTGAAGAAATAAAAATAATGCTTCAAATATCTCTAGGGCTTCGTAATCCCCCATGGTTCTCCATAGTAGTTCAAGGTCGACGAGTGGTCGTCTTCGGACTCATTTGTCAGAGACGGTCTGGTCTGCAGAGCTTTCGTCTTCCCCTACCCGCAGGGTAAATTAGCCCACCCAGAAACGAACATCTTGCAAATCATTTTTAACCGGAAGTGAAAATGACGACCAGAAGGTATCTTTACTCCCCCTAAAAGGCAATTTTAGAGGTTTGTGAGCAATTTCGGTGGTAAAAGGGCTTTTAAAGTAATGCCATTCTTATGTCCAGGCATGATAAATGTTTTTCAGAAAGTGTTAATATTTAATAAGTTTCTTTCACATTTTTTATCATTGTATACTGCAGGGATCGGAAACCTAGGGTTCGCTGTAGACACAGACTAACATATTATGCAAATCGTGGGAGATTGAATTAATTAATTCGTCCAATTAATTTAGTGTAGTCCGCTTAGGGATGTAAGAATGATTCCTAATAATGATCAGTAAATTTTTGATTTTGTAGCCAGACGCTACTTTACCAGTTCAAAATTCAACTAAAAGTAAAGGACTTTATCACAGTCGAGTCCCTAGTGCAATTCTCTCGAGAATTTTAAAATTCTACTTAATAGTCTATCAACGGTTAATTTTCGCAGCTAACTACTTTAACTAAGCTTACCCTCACTAATTATCCACGATTATCCCATAGGCAACCTAGTTTTGACCAGGGTACTTCGAATTAAGCCAGTATTAGCAAAGTAAGTAAAAGCTTTTCCTAAAGCCGAGTCGATAGTGCAATTCTGCATTTGGAATTGTAAAATAGCTTCAAATTAAGAGATTAATTGCAATTAAGTGCTTATACTACCTTAGAAGTAGTATTCTTGCTGGTTTATTTGAGAGAACAAACTATTTTAGTGTAATTTAGTAGCCAGACGCTACACTTCAAAAATCGATACACGTGGTCCAAGCATACGATTCTACTGCTTGTTACCGATGCTTCTTGATTACTGACATTAATCGAGTATTAACTGCTCTGTGGCTGTTGATATCCAAAAGAGGGTATTACGATCTATACTGGATTCGCGAGCACATGCATTCTTTCAACGTATAAATGCAGCTTTTTCAATATTATAAAACTAGACATTTCACCCTCGCTTTGCGCGTTCGAAATGGCTAGTGGTCATTACATGTGGCACTTATATACAAAGTTGTTTATTAGCTGTTCAAAAGTTGTTTGCTTGTATTTGTAGGAAGCAGATTTTGTAGTGAGCATGCGCAGTTTAAATGGAAATCTCCCCCCCCCCCCTGTTGCAATTAATTTTAATAATTGATATTTCAATTCTGCAAATCTGCGTGCAATTTCACGTATGTAGGCAAAATATCATCTTTCTACTTATTCTTCGACCCAGACCGTCCGACCTATTCGAAATTGTAAGGTATCTATTTGGACGGCCGGGATGTGCCACCCAATTTAGACCGGAACCCAATGGGGGAGGCATCCACAAGGAACGTACCGTCCTTCCCCTACCACTAACCTCTCGGGAGGGCTTCCTACCTATTGTAGTTCTATAAGTAACAGGAATAACAAAATTCCACCATGCTGATTTCGCTTCATTAGGATAGGAGAATGGACTTCGTACCGCTCGTCCATTATAAAATTGTACTTTTATAATTTCTGGCTCTTGAATATGTTGAATATCAATTCAACACGACGAGGTTAGTTAATTATTTTGAAATGATTTTTAACAATTAGAGAAATTATATCGCGTTATATTTATAAAATTATATATTTTTTCTAGTTTTAATTGTTCGCAGCGAAAGGATGGCAAATTATGCATTCATTACTTTTGAGAGACAAAGTGGTGTGCGTTTTTTGAAGATCTCTTTGCATCATCACCTCTAATACAAAATTTCAAAATTTTCGGGTTTGCCGTTGACCTGGTAGGCAAGGCGGATAAAATGAGATCAATGCCGAGAATCTGGCTCGAATGGCAGTTCTAGATCATTTTGAAAAGGGATTTTTAAGATTTTTAATTATTCCTTTGCATTATCACCCCAAGTTCGAATTTTTGAAGTTTTCAATTTTTTGCTTGGTCTTGAAGCTGAGATGGATTTGAAATGACACCAAATTCAAGATTCTATTTATAGTGGACTGTGGAAGAGTTCAGTAATTTTGATGCATCACGCTTTCTGTTTTTAATTATCTTTTTGCACTGTTACGCTAATTTGAATTTTCGTAATTTTGGATTTTCCCCTTGGTCTTGAAGCTCAAACTGGTCAAGTGACTTCAAAACCAAGATTCTAGCTATAGTGAAAGTGCCCGATAATTTTGATACATCACCCTTTTAGTCAGTCAGTTAGTGCATATTATATAGATAAGGGCCGACGCGGTGGTCGAGCGGTCAAGGTGAGTGTTTCAAAGCGATCGTTCGACCGCCGCGTTGTGGGTTCGAGTCCCACATAAGGCATGGACGTTGTGTTGTTGGACGCAGTGTGTTCCGCCCCCCTCTGGTGCGCCTGGGTCAACGTCCTAGGACGGCTAAATGGTTCACGTTCCTGGCCGATATATAGGCGAATGATGGAAGTCAAGTGCCTGGATAAAATTGATATGATAAAAATAATTTGATAAGGTCCATATAAATATATGAAAAAAAAATAGTAATTCATTTTTAATAACCCAATGACAAAAATGCTCTATCTCGCTACACAAAATTTTCAACACAAGTAAATCGGAAGAATAAAACAATCTAGTTCCGCTTGTAGGCAGATTTGCAAAAGAATATAACGTTGCGTCAACATACGCTAAAATCAAGACGCTAAAATGGTATCGAAATATATACTTGTACCATTTATAATTCTAAAGCCGAAAATGATATAACACAATTAAAAATATGACACCATTTGTAAAATGTATTTTTATATCTTTATTATAATAATCTATCGTATAAACACATTTGATTTAATTCCGTTGTTAGTCAACATCATTTAAATTTTACTTTCCCTACAATACATGGTAATGTGTAAGGAAAGTATTGGAATCGTGTCGAAAATTGCAACTCGAGTTTCCGACGGATGCACACATTTCAAGAACCTAGAATTCGAAAAAAGCCTCTTTAGTTTGACATCTGTGTATGTATTCACTCTAGCTGAAAAACTAACTAACCAAATAAAAAAAATGCTAAATGGAAAAATGGTTACCCGCACAGTGAAACATAGAATGACTATATCAAATTTGAAAAAAATAAATAAATAAATAAAAATGTGGATTTATATATAGGACAGACAGTGAGACAGACTTTCAATTTTATATATGTAGATCTCACGATTTATTTGAAGTAAGATACATTAATTGGTATCAATATTTTTAGAAATTGTTATACTACAGCATTATGTTAATGTTATTTCAGAATGTGAAAGGTGGGCTGTCTTATTAAGTAACTAAAATTAATAAATTCAAAATATTTGCATGACCAATAAAAGATGTGATAATGAAAAGGGCTGTTTAATATTGAACTCATAATAAAAATATATATTATAATATATATTATATTGTTGGGCATATTAATTTATTTTACAGTAGAAATAACTATCTTTCTCTCTCTCCACACACACACACACACACACACACACACACACACATATATATATATATATATATATATATTCCATTTTAAAAAATTTATATCTAAATTGTTTTTGAAATAAAGTAAAATAGCTAAAAGCATTCTTCGAAGACTAAGAACACAATACATATATAACAATATATGCCTTAAACAAAACCTAAATTTTATATTAGAAGTCTTTGTTGATCTTTTCACTTTAATGGAAAGTAAAATAAAGAATTTATGTCTCGAGCAAGATGACATTATTGATTTTTTTAGCCTTCTGAGATAACTCCCAATTTAAAAAAAAAAAAACCGAAATTGCCCCATTTTCCTCAACTGAAAGCTTTAAAAGAAATTGTTTTAAAATTGCCATACTCAAAGTAGTGTACTTTTGACATTCCCAACATAAAACATAGGACTTGATCTTTGTGTAACCACCCTATTGTTCTCTATGCATTTGTTCCATAATTGTATTTCGGAGCTGTCAAGGTTTAAGTTATGTAATTGCATTTTTAGTATAACTCTCCCCATTTACTCGCTGCGATATATATCTTCTAGAAATAATATAGAGTATTCTATTCTGAGAAGGAGCATTAAAACAGTAACGACTGAAAACCCTTTCACAGAATTCGACGGTCAATTGGGTGACTTTCCGTAAGCAGTTTCTCTTGTCACTTTGAATGCTCGAATAGAAACGAATTCAAAGAAGGCATGACTTGATTTTGTTTGCTGCGTATATTACCTGATATATACGTTTTCTTTCTGTCTTTTTTACTTCCGTTTGCTACCACGAAGTTCAGAATCATATTTTAACTCCATAGAAAGGAGCAAATTATAAACATCTTCGCAGTATCACGAGAAGTAAAAACTTATTCATTTCTCATTTACTTAAAATTTAATTTATTTAAATTTATTTCTTATTTATTTAAAATTAAATTAAATTAAATTTATTCATTAATTATCTTTTCAAATTACAATTGTAAAATGTTTTTCTTGCTAATACATATTTATTTCTCAACCAATATTGTTATTAATATGTATTAGCAAGAAAACATTACAATTGTAATTTGAAAGGAGAATTAATGAATAAATTTAATTTAATTTAATTTTCTAACATCTTTAAAGCGTCGCTGTCTTTCCAGACCCTCCAAAAGCCCTATATCAACTACGATACAGAACCTAACGAAGCCGGCTTTTCTGCTTACCCCCCCCCCCCCCTACACACACACTGAGGCGGAGAAAATGGGTAGCATTTCCTGATTCTCCAAAAGCCTCTCAGTTTTGACTTTGAAGCCTGAATTTTTTAATACTTATAGTATTGACCACGAGACAAAACCTAATGAAACAAAATTTCCGATTTTTTCCCGAGACAAAGAAAATGAGGGGGGAGGGGGTCGAATAGTTTTTTTAGACTCTTTAAAAGCCCCTAGAATTAAGAATGATGAAACGTTACATACTTATAGTTTCAACCATTCGACAGAATTTAATTTAGTCAGATTTTCGATTTACTGCACCCCCCCCCCCCCCATCGGGAGGCGGCGTAAATGGCTTTTATTCAAAAAGTCTCTGTAGACCCTCCAGAAGGCCTCTTGGTGATCTAGAAAGTTTAATTTTTACACATTTATAGTATCTACCATAGTACAGAACTTAAAGTAGTCGGATTTCCAACCCTCTTCAGGTCGGAGATATAAGTCTTTCCAGACTTTCAAGCAGTCCTTCCTCCGGTAGCTTAGAAAGCTGAATCTTTTGATCAAACTTTATAAAATTTCTGGATCAAAATTCATAAAATTTCTGGCCTAAACTTCATAAAATTTCTGGCCCAAACTTCATAAAATGTCTGTCTCAAACTTCATAAAGATTCTGGACCAAAGGTACGTACGTAGTTTTCTGGGCCAAATATAACATTTGTTTCTGGACTAAACGTATTTAAGTTTCTGGACTAAACTTGCTTAAGTTTCTGACCCAAACCTCATAAAGTTTCTAGACCAAAATGCATAAAGCTGTGTCCATACACCTCAAGGAGGACAGGGAAATTCTAGAATCGTTAAGAAATTTAAATTGCGTTCAAAATATCAGAAAAATTGTATTTTTCCTTTGAAAAATTGGAAATATCCAGCAAGAGCTTGGAAGAAGTTTTACCTTTGTTGCCTTCTTGAAAGATTAAATACTGTTTTTCATATAATGATTGTTTTTAATATACGTAAAATCCATATTTAAAATTTTTTATTCCTGGTTGTTTTTTTGTGAAAAAAAAATAATAAATAAATAAATAAATAAAAATAAAAAGGCCACTTTTTACGTTTGGGTTTTACCAATTGCATATGTTAAATTATTTCACTAAATAGAAGGATATAGTACAAAATGCTGCATTTCAGACTGGGATTTTGCGAAAGTCCTTCTGTAAAACTCAGACAGTTTTATTTTCAAGTTTAAGTAAAGAGTCTCTGAAGTTTCTGAACCAAAATTTAATTTCTGATATCATAATTTTTATGAATTAGTCTACTTTTTATCGTCTCATTCGGTTTCTGAAGGAGACCTATCGAAATTTCTAATCTCATTGATAAAGATGCAAATGCCGAGGCAAAGATGCTCTTCATTCATACATTTTTATAATTAATTAATCAATTTCTTTCGATGTGCCGCTGCATCTTGACATATATCTCTAACAAATATAGCAGAAATCTGAGATTATCGTTAATATAAACAAACCGAGTTATAGAACGTTGACGGAAAAATGTGCTAACGAGAAATCGGTGACTCAGGTTGGCATTAGGTCATGAAAAAGTTTTGTCCGATCAATGAATTCCTTGATAAAATTTGACGTTCATCTGATGTTATCAGGAAAGTGGAATAAATGCAGAAACGTGTTTACACTGAATTTTAACAGCGAATCTTGAAACAAGGCAATAATGAATCGGTATTAGGTGCAAAGGATTTAGATGGCTTCTGATTAGACATATTTCCTTTGAATTTTTCCGCAAGATATGAGATAATGGGAATTACTGTATTGAAGGTTGAATCTATCTTTCTCTCTCTTTTTCCTGCCCCTGCTCCACATTGGCTCAAGCATTAAATATTTGCCCATAATGAAGTAGAACGTTTACTTCAGACGGGCATAAAATATGGAATAACTCATAAACTAATCAAAATTTAAAAAAAAGATATGTTTTGCCACTATGCAGGTACTTGTTTTAAAATATGCGTTGCTCTATTATTATCGCTAGTTTGTCGAGGATGCGAACTCCCATCTCAAATACTCTTTCATTGATCTTGACATTAAATATCCCTCTTAATATGTTCTCTTAAACTGTAATGTACTCTTGTTCTATAATGTACTCTTAAACTAAAGTTCAAATCGAAAGACAGTTTATTTTAGCTTGTTTCCCAAACATTCAACTACAAATGTATCAAATTTCATATTTTTGTATGCTCTAGTTTTTGCTGTGCAAGACAGAAACTCGAGAGACGCGAAATTTGTTAAACAGCGGCGGCGCCAGCTATTATTTTAATTTTCTCATGCTATAGAATATAATGCGGGGAAAGTATTGTTTTCACGAAAATTTCCAATTTCGAGATTTCGATGCCAATGTATGTTTTAGGTTTTTCAGAAAACGTTTTGACTATTTTTAGAGTGATGTCCGTCCATCTGTCTGTGGTCGATTTTTTGTGTACAAAATAGATGCCCCAAATATTAATGGATTTTCAACTTTACATTCGACTTTGTTATCGAAAAATCTCGAACTAGATAGACTTTTTTGAAATTCGAGCGAAAACTTTGAATTTTACTCTTACACTTTATATTATATATTTTTTTAACATGGCAGCATAGGATAAAATTTGATATAATCATGCATAAAAGGGTTTATTTGTGGTTCAGTGATCACCAGACTTAATAGTTTCAATTATTGTTATGAAAAGCAGACGCGATACAATTTTTACTTTCCTTATATACATAATGTATAAGGAAAGTATTGTGACGGGGTCGAAAATTCGAATTCGAGTTTTCGACAGGAGAGCACGGTTCAAGCATCCCTGATCACGAATCAAACATTTTTGAAGTGATGTCTGTGTGTGTGTATGTGTGTGTGTGTGTGTGTGTGTGTGAAAGTATGTGTGTGTGTGTGTGTGTGTCAGTGAGTCTGTGGAGACGATAACTGACGAACGAATGGACCGATTCAAACCAAATTTGGTACAAAAATCACAATCCGTAAACACTGGAAGCCTATTGTTTTTATACGTGATCGAATGTTCAGAACTCCCCTAAATTTTCGAATGAAATTTTGAAAAAATCGTTAAAAAATTAAAACCGCTAATAAAGTTACGCAAATAGACATTTCTTATGTAATTTTTCATTAGAAAACGATTGGCATAAATTTTAGAACGCTAACATGAACCGCTCTCGCGATATTGTACATTTTTCAAAAAAATTATGAAAAAGTCACATAAAAAAAAAAAATTCCTATTGAGAAACATGTTCACTTTTCATATGTAATACCATGCGATAAATTGAGTGACATCATTCTCGTGGATCTAGCTCGTTCCATTCATGAAAAAATATACTTTGAATAATACTTTTGTATTAGAACGCCAATAGTCATTTATCTGCTGTAAGAATAACTTTTTTCTTAGTGCACAACGCTTGGCGAGATTTTGGCGACGAATTTGGCGGAATGTCGCCAACTTGGCGACTTTTTTGAAATGTTGCCAAATTAATGAAAATCTCGCCAAATGGATTAAAATGATGCTAAATCAATGAAAATGACGACTAATTATCGAAAATCCAATATCTTGGAAAGAATATTAGTATCTACTATAAGAAAATCCTATTACTTTCCTTATATACATAATGTATAAGGAAAGTATTGTGACGGGGTCGAAAATTCGAAATCGAGTTTTCAACGGGAGAGCACGTTTCAAGCATCCCTGATCACGAATCAAACATTTTTGAAGTGATGTCTGTGTGTGTGTGTGTGTGTGAGAGAGTCTGTGAAGACGATAACTGACAAACGAATGGACCGATTCGATCCAAATTTGGTACAAAAATCACAATCCGTAAACACTGGAAGCCTATTGTTTTTATACACAATCGAATGTTAAGAACACCCCTAAATTTTCAAATGAAATTTGGAGAAAATAGTCAAATAATCAAAACCACTAATAAAGTTACGCATATAGACATTTCTTATGTAATTTTTCATTAGAAAACGATTGACATAAATTTTAGAACGCTAACAGGAACCGTTCTCGAGATATTGCACATTTTTCAAAAAAATTATAAAAATCATATAAAATAAAAAAAAAATATTTCCTCTTGAGAGAATTTTAACATGAACCGTTCTCGAGATATTGTACATTTTTAAAAAAAATCATGAAAAAGTCACATAAAAAAAAAATTCCTATTGAGAAACATGTTCACTTTTCATATGTAATACCATGCGATAAATTGAGTGACATCATTCTCGTGGATCTAGCTCGTTCCATTCATGAAAAAATTTACTTTGAATAATACTTTTGTATTAGAACGCTAATAGTCATTTATCTGCTGTAAGAATAACTTTTTTCTTAGTGCATAACGCTTGGCGAGATGTTGGCGACGAATTTGGCGGAATGTCGCCAACTTGGCGGCTTTTTTGAAATGTTGCCAAATTAATGAAAATCTCGCCAAATGGATAAAAATGATGCTAAATCAATGAAAATGACGACTAATTGTCGAAAATTCAATATCTTGGAAAGAATATTAGTATCTACTATAAGAAAATCCTATTACTTTCCTTATATACATAATGTATATGGAAAGTATTGTGACGGGGTCGAAAATTCGAAATCGAGTTTTCGACGGGAGAGCACGTTTCAAGCATCCCTGATCACGAATCAAACATTTTTGAAGTGATGTCTGTGTGTGTGTGAGTGTGTGAGAGAGAGTCTGTGAAGACGATAACTGACAAACGAATGGACCGATTCGATCCAAATTTGGTACAAAAATCACAATCCGTAAACACTGGAAGCCTATTGTTTTTATACACAATCGAATGTTAAGAACATCCCTAAATTTTCAAATGAAATTTGGAAAAAATAGTCAAATAATCAAAACCACTAATAAAGTTACGCATATAGACATTTCTTATGTAATTTTTCATTAGAAAACGATTGACATAAATTTTAGAACGCTAACATGAACCGTTCTCGAGATATTGCACATTTTTCAAAAAAATTATAAAAAATCATATAAAATAAAAAAAAATATTTCCTCTTGAGAGACATGTTCACTTTTCAGTAATACCATGCGATATATTGGATGGCATCATTTTCGTGGATCTAGCTCGTTCCATTCATGAAAAAAGATACTTTGAGTAATACTTTTTTATTTGAACGCCAATATTCATTTATCTGCTGTAAGAATAACTTATTTCTTTGTCCATTATGCTTTGCGAGATTTTGGCGACGAATTTTGGCGGAATGTCGCCAACTTGGCGACTTTTTGAAATGTTGACAAATTAGCGGAAATCTTGCCAAATGGATAAAAATGACGCTAAATCAATGAAATGACGACTAATTGTCGAAAATTCAATATCTTGGAAAGAATATTAGTATCTATTATAAGAAAAACCTATTTATTTTACTGTAAAAGTGGTAAATTCATTACGTTATATAAGGAAAGTCATGTGTTGCCCACATCAGATTTTTTTTGTTCGTGACGTTATTAGCCTTCTTGGGGGGGGTATGTTACCCCTCAGGAGGGTACATTGTCAAGTATGGTATCAATCGAAATATGTTTTCAAGCTCTTTAAAGTGGATGGTAGCACACTATAGTTGTAATCATTTGGATCCATGATGCAGATTTAAAAAAAAAAAATTCTTGCAAAATTTGAAAAAAAAAAATGAATGAGTCGAGTTGAGTCACACTCTAGTTAATTTTAATATAAAGAAATTTATGCAATAAGAAAGATTTTTGTGTCCTACTGGACAGCTAGATTTCTATTTCTTATAGAACTGTTTTGGGTAATTTTTACAGTAACATCAGAATTAGAAATCTTTGGATCTGAAAGCCAGAGCGTGAAACTTGCTGCAAAAAGTGGACCTCTTGCAGCTTGCCCATAATTGGCAGATCATGTTTGGGATTTAGGGAATATTTTATGAGGTTCTTTGTTTTGAAATGAAAATAACTAACAAAGAAAAGTGTAATTTGAAGAGTAATTTGCGGTGAAATTTGAAGAGTAAATCCCTCATATGCATGCCATTAAAACTTTTATAAAACTTTTATTCCTAAAAAATATTTTAAGCTTGGGTACTAGATACAGTATTGGGCATTCTCATCCTTGTGATACTTCGTACTTCAGGGTATTTGTTCTCTGGTACTGTGGTGCAGAATTGACACTCTACATACGGGAGCTTTGTTTTTCCCGTAATTGTATCACAGTAGAATCCCGTTTATTCGGATGAAGAAGTGGAGAATAGAGAGAGGTGGAGAATATTTGGTTGAAGAAGTGGAGAATATTCCTCTAAAATATGGGCGAGAAAAATATATCAATTTTTGTTTGATAATCTGATAAATCAAATAGACTGAATCAAGTTACAGACTGGGTGGTACTCTGGAGAATCATTTCAGCCTTAGCCATGTTTTTTGCTTATTTATCCCAGTTTTATTTAATTGACCTTTTGCTATATGACATTTAGGATATGTTTCGATTTTTCATTTCAACAGTTTATCCGAGATTATTAGGTGTAAATAAAAGCAATTCGGAGCAAAATTATTAATTATGAATGGAACTTTTCGTTTTTATGCTGAAACATTTAGGCTGTATCGTTGACTGTACAATTGTTTTGTCCAAAACAATCCTTCAAAGAATATCAATTATTTTTTTATAAAAATTGAGCGATTTATTTCCCAATTCTAAGCATTAGAGAGTGTTGAATTCAATTCATTCTTTACTTGAAATATTTAGGATATATATATATGGATATATATATAGGATATATATATAGGATATATATATATGGAGGGATATCTCCCCTCCATTGACTGAAAAACAATTACATTAGTTCTCCATGCGGCCCATATTAGAAAATGAAATCCAGCAGTACTGTGCTCGCCCCCCCCATTGCATCATCGACCTTCTCCTCTTTCGAATTTCTGGCTACGCTACTGTGTATACATAGCATTGTAAAAACTTGTTCGCACTTACTCTAATAAGATCTAACTAACTAACTGGCCTCACTCAAATCTTTAGATATTTTCTCACGTGATATACTATAACAACAACCCTTGCAGTGACAACCCTTGCAACCAATGTGTAACAACCATTGAAGTAACTTGAAGTTATTAACATTCTTCATGGTAGTTTGGTTCACACTTTCACTAAATACGTCTTTCTGTACACTGAAACCTGAACATAAAAGGGGAGGAGCCCAAATATCTGCTTGTTGAGATCTACTTGTACGTTGGTAAATTTATTTGATACAATGTTTATTAAAAATATAATATTGACTGCGAATTCCTACTGAGTTCAATTCCATCTGCATTTGAAATACTCCAAGAATGACATCGATATAACGTCATAATACAATCTTCAAATTCAACCTACTTTTGCGTTGTCAGCATTACCTCTGTGAAGGGCAAGTAGTTGAATAAGCTTGGAAGCTGAACACATACAAGACTACACCTGTGTTGGAAGAACATGTGATCGACAAAAAGAGTAGAACTCTATCAATGTTGTTTTCAGTCTTCTAAATAGAACAACCACTAGTGGACAGACACAGGTGTATTAGATTGTTTTTATTCCTAGGTATGGCAATCTGGTTAGTGACTTCATTTTATTAGTAGATCTGTAGTCGGCAATTACATAATGTTTGTGGGTTTAATTTACAGAATTGCATTTTTTGCAAATAAATTATCACTAATATAAATCTGGTGTAATTTTTTGTGGTTATATTATTAATCGTTTTAAAAAGTCATAAATTCATATTTTATTCATATTCGTTAAATGAGCAGGTAATGTGAAACTCCAAAGCCCCGTTTTATCATCTTTCATAATGGATTAGTTTTATTTTCAATAACGCACTGACTATCAAACGATCTGATCTTTTATTTTATTCTAGTATTTGTGTTTTTGAGGGCGATTGATTTTATCACGTGACTTCGCCTAGGGAAGTAGGCTTGGCTGCATTAATTCTTTCTGGCAAAGGCTGCATTCATTACTGCAGAACTGAAGATCAGACACTTATACTTCTGTATCACATAATTTAGCATTGTATGCTAAATCTATTTGTATGAGGTCGTTGTTGGACCCCCCTCCACACACACACACAACTAGGACATGGAGAAGATTTAACATTTTGACAACCAAGCGTGTGTCTTTGGTGGATTATAGACTTAAATCGTTCTGAAATTTTCCTGGATCTAAGAATTTCCTACGATTTTGGCATTTTTTCTATTTAGGGACAGGGTACTTTATTTGTTGTTCAACTACTTAATCCTTCGTTTCCCCTTGTTTTGCGGTCAACATGTCATTTATAATTCATAGATCAAACCAGATAGTTGAGCTGAACATCGTACGCGAATTAGCTAAGCACAACAAATCACACGAAATGAACTAGTAACACTCAACAAGTCACAAAGATTTACTATGCTCAATTACTACAGCTAGGGCTGTAAGCTCAATTACTTCAGCTAGGGCTGTAAGCTCAACAAATCGCATAACCGAGCTCCGTTCGATGGATCAAACAAACTAGCTAAGCTTGATTGGTCAGTAATAGAAACGAAACAAAAGTTATAGCGATACATGACATTCCACTAAAAAGTAAAGAATAATACCATGGAAAAGTTTTGGGCTAGTTAACTTTTTTATCGTGTAATAAAAAATTAGAAGAAAATAAATAAGCGTAAAAAACCATAGTGAGAATTTGGATAAATTCCATAAGAGTGAAAATTGGGTAATTCTGTTGAAAGCTTAACATTAAATTTCAAAGGTATAATTACTAGGGCATTTAAAACCGGGGAAAAATTAAAAATTGGTATTAGTAAAGTTTCAAAACCACCATACCGGTATTGGTACCGGTATTTCAGGATTTTCAAATACTAACAGTTTGCTCGACGGGAAAATCTCAGAAAATTTAATGGGAAAACTGCGGGGCTTATACTGTAACTTAATTTTAAAGCAAATATATTTTACCAATTTGAGATAAACATGAATACACACAGAAAATTAAA
The DNA here is from genome assembly GCA_951213105.1 of Amaurobius ferox. NCBI lineage: Eukaryota > Metazoa > Arthropoda > Arachnida > Araneae > Amaurobiidae > Amaurobius > Amaurobius ferox. The sequence continues at coordinate 76,603,736 of OX578142.1, read as the reverse complement.
TAAGGGCAAAAAATCTGTATTATAATGATGATAACGTTAGTACCATTCTCGATCAAATTACGAACAAAAAAAAATAAATAAAAGAAGAAGAAACCCACAAGAATTTATATCGTACAACGCAAAGAAAATAGTAGCAAAAATATAGATCCGATACATATAAAGTACAGAAGAAACCTGATATAGTATGGTGGTCCGATATACCGCGGATTAGGATATAACGCGGTGACTCCCCCCCCCCCCCCCAAAGAAAAATAAATAAATAAATAAAAATGACTACAATGCGGTTTGATATACCGTAGGCAAGCTATAATAACGCGGGGAAAAGTGCATCCAACCGCTTTAATTTTAGCTTTTGTTGAAATGTGAAGAAACTGAAAACTACAATGGCGAACAAACATGTTTAGGAATTAAGAGTGTAGGTGCGATTAAGTGTGTAGGAGTCGCATTTAATGACCACTAGTCATATATATACATATGAAAGGGTATTAGGCATGTATTAACACTAGCCATTTTACAGCGCTTCGCGGGTTCTCAATGGCTAGTGGTCATTAAATGCGACATCTACACACTTAATTCTTAACAATTTTTTGAACTCATCAGCTTTTTATCTTATACATTTCAGTAAAAGTTTTCACTCTCTGATGAAATCAACCATATATTTATTTATAGAAGAACAATAAATAATTGCATAGAAACGGATGCTGAATTGAAACTGAAAATTTCTGCATTTGACAAATTAAACGGTTTGTGCAAAGTTGGCCATGTTTACAAAAAATTATGTAATACAACTGTTTTTTACTCCACCTCTGGAGGAAATTCCAACACCCAGATGAATCGTCCAATAAGTAGAATGCATTTATTGTTATAAATGTTCTATGAATCATCAAAGTCTATTACTATCATCTGAAAAGTCTGACACAGATATCGAAATACCGGAAGAGAAGCCTATCAAGCAAAAATATTCGGAAAAGGGAATCGTTTCATTACGTTTTTTTCGCTAGACTCTTGGCTTCATTATGAACAGCACTTCTCCCGAGGGATAGGTAATCTCTTTGGTGAAAGTTTCGGTAGGTTCTCTTCCTAGTCCACGTATTTTGTATCAAACTCTTAATAGGATCTTTTTGTCCCTGTAGAGTTCATGGATGTGTTGGAATTAATTTCTGAAAGATATATTAGAATTTCCACCCAAAATGTGTGATTTTAAAAGGTTGATTTTTTTTATGGACATGTACGAGAATAATTTCTGTACTAATTAATATTATATAGATACCTTTTCAATAATATAAATATACAAGATATTTATGATGCAATATTTGCAATTTATAATGAATTTATTACTTATAACTCGGATCCTATTAAATTTCTCCCGTAAACTTCTTCATTTTGTTTCCTTCAATAACTAAAAAATTTGCCTGGAATTTAAATTTCAAATCTCTCACAAATCAAACAACGACTTTACGCTTAGAATAAAATATAAAACTTGCTGTGCGGCTGTAATACGCCCTAAATAAGCGTGCTTGGCGCATGAAATCCAGATACATCGTCTACTATAACTACAAGCTAAACAATAGTCTATAATAATATTAGTCAAATGACTAAATGTACACTGAGTTGTGAGCACCTCACAACGAGAAAGCAAATCAAAATAATACTTCATTTTCGCAAATAAACACACACAAAACCACGTTTATATAATCAGAGACGTTTATATATCTGTTAGAATTTAATCGTATACAAATAACACATGGGAAAACCGACTCAAAATGCATCACCGTTTCCCATAACAAAGGATGGGATATGCCCAGGTTGTGCCGTCACGGGACATGATAACAAAGGAGCGAAAAAGATCCAATCTGTCCGGAAATCGAAATCGTTAATTTTTTTTAATTTAAAAATTCATAGAAAATTAAAAAAAAAATACAGTAAATAATTTTTTTTTATTAGAATCCAAAGATATAAATCCAAATCCGTGCCAAAGGATAGAATTGGACTAATTTACCATTTTTGGAAACAACGAAATAAAAATCAGATAACCAAAAACATGCATATTTCGATGTATTTAAAAATAAATAGATATATATGGGAGGAATTGTACTACGGATTCGGTTTAAATATCTTTGGAAAGAACGTTCATCGGTCTTTTCGATGGTGTTAAAATGAAAACTCTGTGATAATTTTTCCGATTTCTAAGGAACCGATTTGTGTGAAAATCATTCAAAACTTCCCTCAAGCATAAAATAACTAAAATTTTTTTTTTTTTTAATTTTTTTAAACAGTCTCCCTGAGTCGTGTCTTCCGAGGATTTTAAATATCTCTACCGAATTTTGCCGCAGTCCGAAGCTTCGATTTTCAGGTACAGACGACACAAAACGATAGATCACTTTTTTTATATGTAAGATTATATCTTTCAGGGTAGTAATTTATACATACAAATTTCTGGTGTCTAGCCGGATGGTTGTAGTAGTAGCATATTGGCTAAGTTGTATCTTTATAATTTTAAACATACATTTACTGCTTACTTAATTTATCCATATGATGATGATCTGATTTGCCTAGTTACTTCAGATACAAATAACATCCAATTGAATTTCTATCCAGATAATCAAGAATTACTATACTATATAATGAACCATGTGTAAGTAATAATGCTAACTTTCTGGACAAAAATCAAAGTATTGACACATAATGAGGCTTAAGGCCAACGACCGTACCGTGCTGAAAACACCGGTTCTCGTTAGATCACCGAAGTCAGGGAGCATCGGGCGCGGTTAGTACTTGGGTGGGTGACCACCTGGGAACACCGCGTGTTGTTGGCTCTTTTCGGGCGCGGCAGCCCAGTGGTTAGCGCGCGATTCTCGCCGCTGCCAGAACTGCCGCCGTGTTCATGCGGAGTACGATCAAGTTAAACATGTGGGTCCGTAAGTCCTTCCGAGAGGTTGGTGGTAGGGGGAAGGAGGGTACGGTCCCTGTGGATGCCTCCCCCACTGGGTTCCGGTCTAAATTGGGTGGCACTTCCCGGCCGTCCAAACAGTTACCTTACACCTTTCTGGTAGGTCGGACGGTCTGGGTCTCAACAACAACATAATGAGGCTTTTTCCCGGCCGTCCAAATAGTAGTTACCTTACACCTTTCTGGTAGGTCGGGCGGTCTGGGTCTCAACAACAACATAATAATGAGGAAATGAAATAAATATATGTGATTAAAATACAACACTTTTCGGAATCAGAATTGAGTAAACAAATGATAAATATGTCCTTAAAAATACAAAACGTTCAGAGGATTGTCATCTATGAAATAAAAGAAGCAAAAATTATAAACAATAGGGATCAAAATAATTTAAAATAATGGATAGAAAGCCAAAAATTTACCATATCGTCAGGAAACGCATGTACAACTACCTAATTAACTTCTTTACGGCAAACCTACAACTTCATTTCAACTGCCTAATGTTATTGTCAATAAATAATTTTGTAACTATGTACAAAATGGTTGTTTTGTGCCCCCTAAGAATATTCAAAAACTCTAAATTTAAGAAAAACAATAAAATATATTAACCAAAAATGAAAAATTTTAATTCATATTACTAATTCGCAACACCTATTGTAAAATCTATGCCTCATGAATTATCTTATGAACTATAAAATTTAATAGAGTAATAGGTTATAATTATCAGTTATACTACATATCACTGTTGACATTTAAGAGTACTGTTACTTGCAATACATATATCTACATGTCCTATCACATCTCATGTAATGTGTCTAATAATTATGCTAATTTTTATGTATGCAAATGACAACAGAGAGTGAGTTTGGTTATTATTTTTACCCGTGGCGAGTAAAAAGTTATGTCCATCGTAAATTTAATTATATCTTTAATGATTTTTCGTTTTTCGTATTGGAAGTTTTGGATGTTCTTAGGAACGCAAAATAACCTATCTGTACATAGTTACAAGGTTGTTTATTAAAAAGAACACCGGGAATTCGAAATCTGTATTTGCCTTCTGATGGTCTTTTATATTTTCAGTTTTTTATCCATTGTTTTTTTTTATCTCTTACATATGATTTTTATTTCTTTTGGTTTATTGGTGGTCATACCCCCCGAATATTTTGCATTTTAATATGCATATGCTTTAAATTGCAGAAGATAAATTACAAGTAGACTAAGGAGAATAAAGTCGCGACTGTATAATGAAAGGACTCAAATATTAAATAAAGGAGGATAGAGTTGTAACAAACAGCTGTTTTTCTGATATGACATTATGATTTATTAGGAATCAGTACCATATAGGTTTCACACAGTTAAAATATATTGGAAAATTGAATAACAGAGTGTCAAAAACACTTAATATGTAGGCTGCAAGACATTGCTACAGGATGTTTTTATAGAAAATAGCTTCAAAATATTAAATATTCTTGAACATTATGTTCTTATTTAGGTTTTACATTTTTATTAATGCATTTAATTAGAAATAATTTATATATTTTTATAATTTTTATTCTATTTTTTATATAATTTTATTATTATTAAGTTCATGGAAACCGAAAATGGGTCAACCTACTAATGGATTACAACTGGTGGTTATTGATGCATTGAGTTAATAATATGAATTCCTAGTTTGGGAAGATATACATAATGTATTGTTGTATTTAGTAATTCTTCAAAGTGTGCTTATTTATAATTATCACAAATTTTATTTATTTTAAGAGCCTGGTTTAAGATAATGTTTCTAAACACAGAAAGATGTATGCATGATTTAAAATGAAGTTTAGTAGTATTAAAAGGGTATTTATAATGGAAACGTTTGAAAAGTGACATGTTAATTTAATTATTTTATATTTCATACTTAGTTAGGAGCTTATGACTTATTTTCTAATCTAAAGATTAAGTTTCATGGAACCTACCAATTTCTTTGCTCTTTCTTTCTGTGTGGCTGATTCTGAACTTCATACGAACTTGAGCGGATGGCCTTTTGAAATTTAAGAAAGGACATAAAAGTGCCAACAAGGCAACCAGTCTAAACAATCAATCCGAAAGAGGGAAGGAAAATAAATTAAAAGGAAAAAAATATGATATTAAATTATTGGGCCGAAACTAGCTAGTGGCGGCGATAAAAGCGAATGTTTGTCATAAAAGTCAAGGCAAAAGTTTAAAAAAAATGTATATATATTGAAAAACTGAGTAATTACATTGATGACAGAAGCTATTTACTTCTTAATCTAATCATGAAAGCGAAACTGTGTGAAAATGACTTTAGATAAGTGAGGCAGATCTCCCCCTATTCCCCGATGGCTGCGTCGTAATTAACGTTGTAAGACACAAAATGTGCCGTCTCAAATGTCGAACTGAAGAAAGCAAGAAGTAAGCAGTGCTCTGATTTCTAAATAAATATGTTTTAAACAGTGATTTCAGTTCTACATATTCTTAAAGCATCTAGAAATATCCGTAGTTTTGAATTATTTAAATGTAGTAAAACATCTAACTTTTTTTCATATTATACGCCAGTAAGATTTTACCCTTATAGATCCCAGTGTTTTAATGAAATGATAAGCATTACATAACTCTGTTCTGTTTGCCCCAAAATACCCCTTTTCTTTTATTTTTATCTTTTAATGTTTCCGTATAAGAGCAATAAAACTATCATATTTATAGTGAGGGTAAAAATGAATATATATTTGTCTAATTCTTTCTTTAAAAGTAAATAGTGGGATTTCAGAATTTGGTTCATAGTACCTTTTATTGCTGAGTGTAACAAAGGTATATTTTTTGTATCTATTTTCGTCTTCTAATTATTCCATATTAGATAAATAAAGCCATTATTTTTTTATAGCAAAAGTAAAACTTTTATTAAAATTATTCATATTGCTCATAAATAGTGCGATTGCTCAATTCTGTTTATATTCTCTTGCATTGTCGAAAGTCGACATCTATTTTTTCCTATCCATCTTCTAACTTTAATTATTACAACATTAGATAAGCTATACTATCTTATTTTTGTTAGTTATTAAGACATATTTTGCATAAGTAGACAGACTATATTATCTTAATTTCACACTTTTGCTAATTATTAAAATTAATTATATTTTGTATAATTACCGAAACAATGTAAATTTTAACTGTCATAAAAATGAAACGTTTCTCTTAGTTAACATGATCTTGCAGTACTGTGAATTTAAAGTTCTAAAAATGAAAGTTTCCAAACGAATATTTTAGATATTTAAATTCGAAGTGTTTTTTATTATAATAAAATTGTATAAAATGTGACAAAAAATAAATTTAAGATCCATTTTGCCACTTTTTGAATTTTTTGTCACAAATTATAAGATTTTTCTCTCCACGAGGCTAAAAGGTTATATGCATTTAGAAAAGTTTTTGTTTTTGGACCTGATCAATATTCGAGCCCCATCGGAGTACTTCCGGTTTGACCATCTGCGGTAACCGACCGTAACTCAGATGCAAAACAGCACAAAACAGTTTGAGATTGGACTGTTTAGAATATAAATTGCTTTTGCTTTCGTGTTACGAGTAAGAATTTTGGGTTGAATAACATTAAAAGTTTCACTTTTCACAGAACTTTGTAATATCAAAGTGTATGTAAACAATCATTTTCTTTTAGACAGAAAAAATAGAAATAAGCCCTTTGATATTGAATATTTTTCTTTTTCATTTTCCCTTTATTCACCTGGATGTAATTTAATTCATTTTCTCAAATTTTATTTTGTATTATACTGTTTCAATTTTTAAAAACATAATATAATCTGTAATAATATAAGAATATGTCTGTTTGTTGATTGGGAAGCGGAAAATCTAATAGACTCACATCTTCAAAATTGGGTACAGTGATACTCAGGTTCAAAAACACCTCGGAGCCTTTTCTTTAAATTCGGATAACTTTTTTTAATTATTTTGGTAAAAGCATAATTTTGAGTGATTTACACACAGCGGATTTTTAACGATCGAAAATATTAACACAAAGTTTCCATATTGACACCATGGGGAAAATCAAGGAAAGCTCTTTCTAACGAAGTTTAAACCGAATCTGTAGGACAATTCTACCATATTATAAAAACATTGAAAATTCATCGAAATATGTGTAATTTATGAAATCTAACTTTAATTTTCTGACATCGGCCCACAGACAGACACACAGGCAAATGGACCCTTTCCTCTGGCGACCTTTCTGTTGTCGTTTTCAATGGAAATCAACAGCCTCTTCTGTTTACGAATTCAAATAGCCACGCCACATTTCATGTAAATTGATCAATCTGTTCGACAGATATAATACTCAATAGACACACCGACTTTAAATCAAACGAACATCATTGAAAAAGTGGTTGATTCGATTTGAGTGGAGATTCTTAATACTTATAGATGAAACAAAATACTGGGATTGAATTTCTGATCCCATGACCCACCCTTTACATTGCTATTAGTCTAAGAGCTAATGCCGTTTTTTATAGCTCATAATGATAATAAAATTTGACTATGAACACATGTGTGGAAAAGGTTCTTTTACAAAAACTAAAGGTCTTATGAGCAGCTGCTGGGGCTTTTAGGAGGAAGACGCTATAGACGCCCTCCCCCCCCTCTCCTAAAAAAAAAGGTTTAAAAGTATCTCATAATGTAAACTTGTGCTATTTTATAGATATCTTTCTTTTGTAGTTTAAAACAAAATATCTAACAAAGAGCCAGATCTATAGTAGAATCAGATCTTTATGTGTTGAAGAGCATTGTAAAGGTTGTTTCTCCTGAGCATAACCAATCCTGTTAATTCCTGAGATTTTAGTTTTCTGATTGTTTCTCTAAAATATTTCTCAGGTCAGATTGTTTTTAATACCGGCAAATTAAATACGATCAAATTATTATTGTGCCCTATGTGATTGGTAGGGAAAGTAAAAATATTGTTTAGTTTTCTAGTAGAGTTCCTGTTTAAGTAATTTAATGTCGAAATATTTTTGATTAAGCTGTTTTTATCTTGAATGGGCGATATTTCATTTGAATGTAATTGAGATACGGGCATCAGAAGATAATAAATACTATATTCCCATAACTGTTTCAATTGCTAAAACGTGCCACCAGTTCATAAAATTAATTTACAGTGAAATACCGCTCAAATATCCACAAACCTTTGCTTTTGATATATCATTAGTCTTTCACAGAAATAATTATTTGAAACAACTGTAGCGATTTTAGTAAAATATGCGTTATTTTGCTCCTTTTCATGCGTTAATGAATGACACTTTGATGGTTTACGAAGAAATTATCTATCACAAGGGCATCATGTGCGCCAAGGGCGGCAGATTTCTTCGAGCGAGAATGACAAATAGTGTCGTTTATTACGTCTATTACTGCGGAAAAAATGAAAATAAATTTTCACCTTATCTTTGCAATTTAATAATTTATCCCAGTCGATAGCTTTGTTGGGCGGAGACGAACAAGTAAATCTGCCGATAATGGAGCTCAATCATTTAGGAAATAATGGTTTCACAAGTTCTTGATTGCAGGGATATACTCTCTCGCAGCTTCGGAGTAGCTCAGTTGGTAGAGTACTTGTCTCGTGATTGTGAGGCCTCAGGTTCGAGAAATTTTCCGACAGTTCAGAAAGAAACTCTTTGTAGATCTTGTTGAATGAGGAACATTGTGGGACTAAACAAAAATGGCGGGGTGTTATAGTACGAGTCTAAGCTTGTATATTTCATGTTTTCAAATTTAAAATTTTCAAATTTTGTGCTCTGCTTATAATATCAAAGTTAATGGGAATCATATACATACAATTGAGTGAGATTGACTGACTGATTAACACTTACACAGCCCAAGCTACTGAAGCTAGAAACGTAAAAAATTGCATACACTTGGAACTTGGCTCATAGATAATGAGAAAATATAAAATCTTGGAATTTTTGAGAAAAATTTATAAATCACAGATATTGTTTTCTTTATGTAAAACATCTGAGTGAGGCTGAAGTCGACTAAGAGATGAAATGCACATTTAAAACTGTTGAAGTTAGAAACTTCAATACTTTGTATACACGTAGGACTTTGCCTATAAGTAATGAGAAAAATTTTAAATCTTGGAATTTTGTTCGATAAGTTTATAAATTACGAAATTTTTTGTTTTAACATTCTTTCAACTATGACCCGAGAATGGCTAGATACACAAAATTCGTTTATATACCACCATGCATGAAAAAATATACTGCATGTTCTAAATTAATTCTATTGGTATACAATCAACCGTTCTTGAGGTAATTAAATGTATAGTTACAGTAGAAAATTTTTGCCATTAGAACTACATTCTTCTCCGCACTAGGAATGGGGAATGAACTTGGGAATTGAATGTGAAAAAGTGCAACCCACTCTCGCCGTTACCGCATGCAAATAAAGAGATAGAGACAGAGAGATTTCCTCTTAAATGGTACTTTCCGTTTTAATTTTCAGTTTCCATTGATCAAGAGATATTAATAAAAAACGCTTCTATAGAAAAGTATTATGCAGACGATTTTTTCCTCCAAACTTTATTTGAAGAAAATTATATCATGTTGCTTATAAATGGAATTGAATCAAATGTGTGTATACGACAGAGGATTTTAATCAAGTTCAAATAATAAAGAAATTGATATAAAAATAAATTTTTAAATACACTGTGTTTATTTTTTGATTACGTTAAGTCACAGCTATGGGATATAAGATTTCGTTAACTATTGATATTTTCATTTTTTTAAGCTGTCTATTTTAGTTTAGCCAGAGGTTTTTAAAATCACGCATTTCTGAATGTGCTAAATTAATTTGCAGCAACAGGAATAACTTTTGCTACCATTTCAGCCTCTTCATTTTAGTGTTATGTTGATCAAAATTAATATTTTTATAAATCATTTCACAAGCGGGACCAGGATGCTTTATTCTTCAGGTTCACCTGAGCAGGTAATTCTGTATAGAGAAAACATATTTTCTTATACTTTTCTAAGGGAAAAAATTACATATTTTAAGGAATTCTTTAATAGCAATATAAAAGCTTATAGAATTTGCACATATTTTTAATCACGAGCAACGACGGGTATATTCCAGTATTATATGTAACAATATATTTTTTCCATTAGTCGATGTTTGCTCTAATTTGGAATTATATGTGAAGGGTTACTTAAAGTGTTGGGTCACGAGATATTTATAAGTTTCCCATTTCCTATAAAGCCACGTATTGGGAGGACTTCAGATCTATAATTCCATACATCTTCCTACTGTTATATTTATCATAAAGAATATTTTGACATAGCGTATATTTTATTCAAAGTTTTCTTAAAAAAAATATACTTTTAATTTATCATTTTTTTTTCATAATCGCGTGCTATGTATAATTTTCTAACTTGCTTTCCTAATTAGCTGCAAAACCTAAAGTTCACAGCAAAGAAATATTCTTATTCATTTATTAGTACAGACAAAATTTGAAGCATTTTGCTTTAAATTTTAAGTGAAGAATATATATATATATATATATATATATAATATATATATATATTACATATATATTAATATATTGCGATATATATATATATATATATATATATATATATATATATATCGCAATTTTTCAACTAATGCAATATTTCAAACTATTGGGGTAAAATATTTAGGTTGGGCCACAACCCCATTTGCTTACGCCATGAGTTTTAAGACATATTTTTTGTACTTAAAATGTCTTAATTTTAGAAATATATTTTAAAGGCCTTTAAAAGTACATTTAATTTTGTATTAAGTCCTTAAAATAGCATTAAGTTTTCGAAAATAGTGGACTGAGATTTAATAAAGGATGCAATGTGCAAATAAAAAGGAAGACGTATATATTTTACTATTTTATGTTGCGAGAATCGCCTTTCCTTCCTACTATTTATTGCCAACATCGCCCTGCGATATAGCCCTGCATATAGCCCTGCGATACTTTGACTAACATTAATTTTTTTATCTAAAAATAGGCTCCCATAAATGTCAATGATTTTTAAGTTTATTTAAAAGGTAATTTGGATGTTTTAAAAACATGATATATCCGGTTTTTCGCTCTTTAAGATGGTGGGAAGAAGTGGGGGGAGCATCTGAAAAATTTATGCTTTAGTTTTAGTATTTTGTTTTTGTGTAAGATCAAATTCCCAAATTTTGTAGTTACGTTTTGAGATTTCACGTTTGTATAAGTTAGGAGAAAAACTGAAAATGTATTAATTAAATTTGTACTTTAGGTCCTTAAATCTGTACTTTAGGTCCTTAAAAGTTCCCAATTTGTTTCCGTTTGATATGAGTGAGAAACCTGGAATGAATTTACTTCTGCACGAAATTTATTTCATCTTCAGCTAAACCTTTTACTTTTCTCTATTAGTGAAATCTGCTAAAAATTGAATCTTCTGAAAATGGAATTGTGAGTAACACAAGAACATTTCACCATTATGAGAATTGGCATATGCCTCAACGAAATCTGCTACGGAAAATTTCCTAGTTCCCACACGATTCGGTTTTAGGCCGATTTCACTGTCGACACATATTCAGTAAAGAAGCATATAAAGAAAATACAGAAGAAAATAACAGACAACACGTGTTGCGGATGCTTATGTTTTTTTTATGCAGCTGGAAATACATCGTTTCTTCTACTAAGACATACATGATCCAAGCCAGACTTACTTTTGGTCAAAAATTATCTAAAATCTTTCGGAGAATAAAATAACCACCAGGCTTTCTTGGAGACATGAAAATAATTTTAAAAAGTTAATGTGTCCAACACGCAACTTTCTCTATAAATTTTAATATTTCATAGAAAATCATTGGACTATTGTTATCATCGACTAAAATAAACTAATTTCATGCAAATCGCTTGATTCTTTCTAGAGATATCGTGCTTTCTGTGTAAAAGCATCATTTCTCTCTTCTCAAAAATATCTCTTGATAAGGTTTTGAAATGGAGTCCCTTTATTTTTGGTTAAAAGTATTTCACTCGTAATAGTAATAGTAATAATATGATGAATATTATGAATAAGTATAGGCGATGAATGAATTTAGTATGAAGAGAAATTCCCATGGTGCTGATGATTGCTCTGATAATATAGTTTCATAGATAATTCAATGTGTGCATGGTACAATACCATATTGTAAAATACATGTGATGGATTAAAAAACATTTCTTAAAGACTGTTGATTTCAAATTTGTAGCTAAGCTGACCCGAGTTTTAATTAAGACTGACTCAATTTTTTTCAACTGTTGGAGTCAATCAGTGAAATTCAGTTCAGAAATGTTTTCCTCCTGATATTTTCCTAGTTAATTAGCAAGCACAGATGTTTATCATTTTTGCCAAAAAAAAAAAAAAAAGTTTTTGCAGACCTTCTTCATTTAACTGACAACCTTTTTTTTTTGGTGCAGAATGAATGTGATATTCGTCTCGAAACTACAAAAATTCAAAAATTATTATTGCAATAAATATTTTTTAACACTAAAGGATATAATCTTATGACTAAATTGCACCATAACCACATATCCGTAATCAGTTGATTCTGAGAAAATATCTATATAATTATATGGAAAATGTCTGGTTGATGACACCTCTTTGCTTAGTTGCAGCACATTTTTAGCAACATGACATTTTTGTTACTAAAATACTAAAAAAGAAAAACAAAGACAAAACAAAACAGACAAAACACGCACACACACACATACACACACAGTTTAATCCCTGATTTATACTATCGAAAGCAAATATAGCTGAAGTCGTAACTATTGTGTCACAAAATTCACAAGCTTCTCGCATTTAATTTAAGATATACTTGAGCAGATTGAAAGACTTCCAAGGCTAAGTTGAGTTTCAGATTTTATCGCCTTTTGTAAAAGATTTTTAATAACAAAATATTAAAAATATTTTATAATAGGCGTGCATTTGAACACAGACGTTAAAGAAACAAAATGTCTTAACCATGGAAACAGGGAGAAAATCTTCAAGAATATGGAGATGTCTTATTTGAATTGATACTTTGTCATATCAGTAAAATTAAAATAAAATGAATCAAATTTGGAATACAATCATGTGATAGAAACTTGTCATAAAGCTTAATACGATTAAAATGACTTAAACATTCTTGGATTAATCGTTATATCAGCTTTCTCACAAATGCCAGCTGTAAGTAGGTTAAAGGATTATGTTCTAATGTAGAAATTCAGTGATGCTTAACAAAGAATAAGCTTGAATGTCAAGTGTAAACCAACTTAATGATTTTACTTAGCTTGCGTTCTTAGCTGATGTTTTACTTAGCTTGCGATTACTATATATATCTTGTGTAATGCGGTTGTTGACAATGGGTGTTTGGTTGTAAATTATCTTGCACCTTGAAAGATTGCTTAATTTCCCCAGAAATTCTGCTGTAGCATGAATTAGTAATTTGTGTGAGATTAATTTACATTAGTTATTTCGAAAAGTATTCTTAACTCCGTTAGTATTAATTTTCTAAGTGTAAAATATATAAGTAAATTCTCCAAATATTTAATTAATTTGGATACAGATGCACAAGTATCGAAAAACCTTTTTTTTTTTAATTTGAAACTATTATACGATAAATTCTTACCCTATTTGAAACATTTTTGTAATTGGAAGTATATATCTCTACTATTAACGGTTGTGGAAATAAAGGTCGTTAAAGAACTTTCCTGGACACATTGTATATTAGAATGCGAAGATATCACTCCATACTCAACTTCGAAATGCGAGAAATGTCGTTGGAAAAATAATTCTTCTATCTTTCCAAAGGCTTTAAGATGAAAACTCTGTAGCAATATTTTTGATCGCCAAGGAATTGGTGTGTCGAAAACCCAGACCACTCGACTCACCCTGAGGCATGAGCAGCAGTTTGAGTGGTCGGGAGCGAAGGAATTGATGTGCATGAAAATCACTCAAAGTTGCGCTTCAACATAAAATAACTAAAAAACTAGTTTAAATTAAAAAAAGAAAAAGTTGACTAGACCTGACCTGAAGTGCCACTTTATTGAATTTCGTTTATGTGAGTTGCTTACATTTTCCGCTACGCGACCAACAGACGAACAGACAAACATATATATTCTTTTATTGTGTAATATTATCCCGAACAACGGCGTGTGTTTCTGATAGCACGAAATAAATGTAACTCTTTTATAGTACAAAAGAAATGCAAAAAAACTGTATGCTCCCGTAAACCGAATAATTAAACCGGATATATACGATGATATAATATAACGTAAATATAATTTTTACAGATATAATAGAATTTCATGAATTAAAATGAGAATTCTACTCACAATAAGAATAACGTGCATGCACAACATATAAAACTTAAATTATATGCTTCGTTGGTTGCAAAACGAATCCGTATCTTTGTATATCTTCTCATTCAAACCTATCTTGCCTTTAGGTCTTGCCATTTTTTGCCTTTCAAATTTTTTTACAAACAAAATTTCCACTCGCAAGAGTCGCAACGGATTGAAGAAATGAGCCCTACAAATATATTATAATGAACAAGAAAGATCAATCGCGCATAAAGCATTGAATATGAAACACTTTCCAACTGAAATGCAATTTTATTTAAAAATCTCTAAACTGAGATACATTCAGAGGTGATATTTTTTTAATTATCACAATACTACGACACTTTATTTTACTCGGAAACTTCATCAAAAAAGGCAATACTATAAAATCGTCTGCTCCTCTATGTAAAATCAATGAATATTTCATTTATATCACTTATATTCCAGAGCTAAATAATTTGGCGTGAAAAAATTCAGCAATTCTTATACAACTCAAATTACAATCGTTTGTTTTGTTTAAATTCTGCATCCATTTAAATTAGGCTTCGTTGTAGAAATAATCAAAGTTTGATGAACATTTAAACTGAAAACATATTGTAATTGCGTTGGCGCAGAATATAGAGGCACAGAAAATACTCAAAAATAAAGCGGCTTTAGGACGAATGATACATTAAATAAAAATTTAAAAAGATCCTTAAAAATCGCGATCTTGACTCATCGAAACAAAAATGGATGCCATATTTTATTTTGCAATGAGTCATGTGATCTCTTCATATATCATAGGTGTAATTATTATTTTAATTTTTTTTAAACTACCGGACGTATTTTGCTAAATTTTTGTTATATATTTTAAGGGATAATTTGAATATTTCCTAAAAATTTCGAAGCAATTTGTGAATTTTAACTTTGCTTAAGAAATGTTTGAAAAATTAGGTCTCATAGGGTTCATCGTATTTCACTCTTACAGCCCGGGTTCAATCCAAAACTAATTGGATGATATTATTAATTTTTATTCCCTTATGTCCCACAGACCGTCTAAACAGCATACTAAAATTTCATTTTGATAAAATCATTTTTACGGCAGTAATCGTACGAACGGACAGACAGACAGGCAGACAGAATGAACAAAGTCATAAACACTTTTCAACTATGTTGGAAAGTGTTAAAAAGAAGAAACTCGGAAGCTTGTGGAGGAATATATTCTGAATTTTAAGCGCATTACATTATTCAAAAGACTGAAGCAGACATACTGCTTTACAAGTAAAAAAAATATTATATTGAGGCTTTCGCATCTGCTTTGTGTGGCGGAAAACGGAAGTAAATATCTATAAAGAAATTATAAAAGATTGATGTGCATTTTCACAAGTTTTAAGTAGGTGTATTTTTTAAGTGTATAAATTTTACATAGTCATTTGTTTATTTTTTCCACAAGTATTTATAAAGGTTTTTAATGAATGCCTCGATTTAATTTTCCTCAAGTTTTCTTATTTTGTATAATTTTCTTCTTAATTTCAGTTTTAAGACTATTGTCTATTTGATCTGCGATTTAAGAAAGATAAAGTATTGTACTATTTTAACAATGCCGTCTTTTGTAATAGTGATTTTTTTTTTCTTTGAGACAGCAGTGAAACCCGTTGAGAAACTTTCGCAATAAACATGAAAGTGTAAATAATTTAGGCAAGCAGGTTTAATGACACAATTGAAATGATACGTTAAAAGCAGCATATAATACCAAATATAATAGTATCGACCGGTTTTGAAGGCAAAAATAGAAAGGCACCTTTCACTCATCAGAGAAAGATCGGCGACTGATGCAAGATAGAAAACATGGCAGAACCATGGAAAGGGTGTGAGAGAAGAAAAAGGTGGTAAAAGAAACGCAGGAGAAAGGAACAAGTTCCCATAACTTTGACAATTTTTTCAAGGTCTGTTTTGAGAACCATTTTTTTTTCTCAAAGATCTTTAAATAAATAAATAAAAATTTGCTAATGGGAACTTATTTTGGTCCTCCAATGAAGACGACAATCTCAGGACGAAAAATACTATTTTACCGATACTTATTTTATAAATCTCATTGTACTGTTAAATAGCGAAAAAAAAAATCATCATATGTAGTAGTCTAATTTTACACTGGTTGCACATCACTGGAAGTCCTCAGATCTCGACACTTCTTAAATAAGCGTTCATCCGCGTTCTTCAGTCAAATTTGACAAAATAAATCCGCATTATTGACAACATCAACATAGCTAAGGTGTTTTCAAGCTAACTTTTTTCGCATCGGTGGATTTTTATGTGTTTCTTTGCAAATATATACTTATAACGGCGACTGATAAAGCTTTATTTTCTCGAAACGAAGCAGAAAATGAGAAATTCTTTATGAATTTAGTTTGGTTCAACAGCTGTTTTATCTCAACTCTCTCTTCAATGTGCAGCGTATATAAAGATTCGTGATAAAATCAAAAATTAAATCTCAGTTTGAGTTTTTGTTAGTTCAAATAAACCATGTGTGTCAGTGTCTGTACACGATAATTCTCGTACAAATTGAGTGAGTCTAATGAAATATGGTATGATTAATTAAACCGGTAACCATAAGAGCATGTATTGCATTTCAAGGATATCAGACCAGGGGCTGGCAATTCATTTTTTCAACCCTTTTTTTAAAAATCGGAAAGTCATAAAAAATAATAATTAAATTAAAATGTCCAAGAAATAATAATGTTATGCAATATCTTATTTAATAGATAATAGCATTATTTATTCAACGCTTAGTATGTGCCGTTCTTCAGACAAGGAACGTTTTCAATCCACAATGAAAAAAAAATCATAAAATATATAGAATAATTATCTAACGTGTTTGTATCTTTCCAGACTTTCCAGAAGACTTCCCGGTAATATTAAAACTGTGTCTTTGCACGTTTATAGTATTAGTCACAGGACAGAACCTAATGGAGTCGAATCGGGTTTTCGATTTCTTTCTCGAGCACGACAAAATGGGTGGGGGTGGTGAATAAGATATATTAGATCCCCTTTGAAGCCATCCCCTGCTGATCTAAAAAGCTGAAATTCGACCACGTAGCAGTTCGATTTTTGACGCTAAGCACTATACATCGTTTAACAAAATAAAACTTATCAAAAAAAGATGCAGCCTAATTTTTTTATGATTGTTAGCTTTGTTTTTGACAGGCTTAAATGCTATTTAAATACCACTTTCATCAAATGCGTGAATAATTTGAAATAGTGACCAGAACTTTACTTCTAGTGTCCACCTCATATATAAGATGTAAGACTTTCGTTAATCATTACCTGGCCAGTTCGAATATCTGTGGTTCGAATCTCCGTTGGGACTTGCTTTTTGCACTATCGTTTGGGAGTTATCAGGAGCCGATCTTGATATATTATAAATTTTACTGTTGGCAGAGTGCGTGATATTATTCAGAAGAAGCAAGCGAAATTTATTTTACGAAATTGGTACGTTCATTTTAAGCGTTCACTCCGAAAGGCTTGTTAATTTTCAAGATGATCAAGTTTTAAAGCTCTGAAAAAATAGAAACTATTTCAGTTTTTCGAATCACAAGTATGGTCAATATTTCTCTATGGAAATATTTTAAATAAATTCACCTTACATATAAAGGTTATTTAATATTATCTCTGACAATCAAGGTTTCAGAAAACCTTTCGCCTGAATCAAGATCGTATGTATTTTATAACTATTTTGCATAATTATCTGAGTTTTAATAGGGATAAGTGAGCCTGGAAGCACAATTAACATTTTCCCCTTGGGGCATTTTGTTATCGCTTCTGCAGATCAATATTTTTTCCGCATTGTGGATAAGTATTTAGTTGAATACAGATCTATTTTTTCAAATTATCTTTAATTCCGTTGCTTTCAAAAGGAGATCTAGATTTCAGCGGCACCATTTTATGAAGAATTTATATGAAAATGGTGCATCGCTACACTAAAGTTCGAAAGAGTTAATATTTTGTGATGAAGTTTTGAGATGAAAGAGTTAATATTTTATTTATCAATGACGAATGAGTTAATATTTAATTCATCAACGAAGAATGAGTTAATATTCTTTTATCAACGAAGAATTAGTTAATATTTCGTTTATCAACGAAGAATGAGTTAAGATTTTGTTTATCAACGACGAATGCGTTGATATTTTGTTTATCAACGAAGAATGAGTTAATATTCGTTTATCAATGAAGAATGAGTTAAGATTTTGTTTATCAACGAAGAATGAGTTAAGAGTTTCTTTTTCAACGAAGAATGAGTTAAGATTTTCTTTATCAACGAATTCCTCTCTCTCTATGTATGAATTTCTTTATGTTCCCTTGCTAAATTTCGAACTGCTAATGGATAAAGTACACAACTGCTTTTTATCCCAAATTGGGAACACATTTAAATTTGAATTATAAATATCATTTTAATGACCTTTTTTAAATATGGTGAAAGCTTCAGTTCTCAAATGCCATTCGCTATATCTGAAAGGTAGCATGTTCTCAAAATCTCCGACCGATTTTTATAATTTTTTTTAAACAAACTGCTGGGATAAATGATACTTTACAGTATTGCCTTGTTCGTTTTTAATTTTTTTTATTCAAAAGTATATTTCTCAAGGGATTTTATTTGTTTGTTTTGAAAAGAATTATATTTCGTTTGGAAATATGTATATCAACAATTGTGATTTTTTTCAACGTGTCCATAACAGAGTTTTTAGTTTTGTGACTCTGCTGATGTTCAATGGGTAAATAAAAATAATAAAATTGCCACTGATGAGTATGATTAAGAGAAGATGGATAACGATAAAGAATAAATTTATTTAGAAAAGGGTGTTGGAAACTAAAAAAATGTGTTTACATTATAAAATTGCCATTGATTATTGATAACGATAATGAATAAATTTATTTAGAAAAGGCTGTTTCGCTTGTAGGGAACTAAAAAGTGTTTACAGTATAAAATTTCCACTGATGAGTATGATTAAGAGAAGATGGATAACGATAATGGATAAATTTATTTAAAAAAAAATTCTTGGGGTTCTCTGACATATTCCGACAACTCAGTCAGTAGAATAAGAAGATGAACTGTTGGAGTATTATAAGAAAAGTCCTTTCTCTGTCTATTGGCCTTCCTTTCTACCTAGTCCGTCTGACATATACACGAAGGTGTAAGGTATTTGTTTGGATGGTCGTGAAAGTGCCACTCAATTTAGATCGAAATCAAATGAGGATGGCAACCACAGGAACTCTACCCTCTCCTAACATATCATCTCGGTTAGACATGCGGATCAACAGAGTTATCGCGCCCATACTTGCGTACACAAGGGGATAATTTTAAGCGTCGTAGAGGATGGAACACGGGACTACCGCGTGCAATTCTCCTGCTTTAATCAATGACGTATTCTGACTCCTTTGTCAGTCTGTATGTCTGACACGCTTGGCGGCAAATGTGGTGATTTCGGCCATAAATTTGGAGCAATATCTTCAACCTTGCTACTACTGGTAATCTCGCCAAGTTAACGATAGTTCAATATTTCTGAAAATCAAACAAGAACTAGATATAAACCTGTATCATGCTTTCTAATCGAATGAATTTATGTTTACCAGTATTGTAAATGCAGCAGACTGTTGTCGAACAATTTTTGTTCAGAATTTTTCTCATAAATTGTCTAACAGTCAGTGCCGAGTGTCTAGTTTAGAAGCCGGAAGAGCTGCAGTCGCTTGATAAATGGCATGATTTATCTTTTAGTTTAGGCTCTTCAACTATTTTTGAAAAAAAATAAAAAAAAAATCACCATTGCGTGCTCGTATGAATAAATTATTCTTTGCAAATGGTATGGAAAATAATTCTTTATGGCAGTAATTAATTTATTGGCGATTCATTACTGTTTAGAATATACGCACTACAAGACATGATTGCCTAATTCTTAACAGACCGTTTTTTGGCACGCTAAGCGCATATTGTGGCACGCAGACAGATTAATAAATTGCCTTTTAAACAACCACACAATCATAAATTTCTGTTAGTAATAAATATTGAATGAGCAGCAATCGTACAAGAATTATATGACAATTACACGTCAGCATACCTGCATAAAGAAAACATTCAAGGTTACCTCTTAGAGCTACAAAAGCAGGAAAAGCTAGTAGGAAAGCGACTATACCCAATCGATTGAAAAACTTTGCAGCTCCTCTAGTGGCAAATTGATGAAGTTAGAACTCCTATCTCGGAAACGAATCAATATACAGTGCCTGTTTACACATTTTTTAGAACTATGCTAAAGCAATATAAATAAAGTTTGAAGCAACAATATTTATTTCTTAAATATTCTATTTAATGGCTCTTTCTCTGGACTAATATTCTACATCTTGATTTCCAAGATAGAACTTTTTCTGGAGTGGTATTTAGCTATGAATGGTATTTTATTCCACTCCTCTTTCGCAGTTTCTCATAGTTCATCCATTGTTTTAGGTCTGCGTTTCGAAAGTTCTCTTTTAACAATCCAAAAGCATAATAATCCATTGATGACACACCAGGGGACTTTGAAGGAATATGGTGCAAAAGTTATAGCTTTAATACCTGTATCCTTTGTCATGTTTTCAAGAAATTTGCAGTAGATTTTGATGTGTGACTGGTATCTTTATCCTGATGAAGTTCCATTCTATTAAGACTATGTGGATAAAGGGTTGATATTTCTTTTTAAACATTAACTCGGTGGTATGTTGAATTGATTTTGACATTTATTTGACTTTTCTGAGCTTCAATGTACCGTTGTACGAAAAGCCAGCAATAGTCATGAATCCTTTACCAAAACCTTCTTTTGATTCTTCGAATCAATATTTTAGGTCTTTTCTCCTCTTTTTCAATAGTAAATCTATATTTTTTTGTTACAGTGATTTAAATAGATCCATGCTTCATCAATTGTCACAATATATTTACACCTGTCACCTACTAAATTATGTTCATAGAGAATTCTACAGCGTGTTCTGCGTTCAGCCACATGTCTAGACAAAATGCAGTGAACATTTTGCTTTCTAGCATTCAAAAATTTAAATCCTAATTTAATATCTTATATACAGTCACTACAGAGGCATTTAAAGACACTGCAATTGTGAGTCGGTGGGTTTTCTTTATAGATATGATACTTTATTTTTGAAATAGTCGTAAATGTATGCACCTTCTTTGGGTATTCATTTGTTGTTGTTTTTCTGGTTAAATGCAATGCATTTTTTTTTATCATTAATAATGTTGCGTATTTTGCATTTAGAAATGTGATTGCTATGGTTTTTACAGCGTCTTTTAATGGCAGAATAAGAGTATTTCTCTTCAGAAAGAGCAAAAAAGTATCCTCTTCTCATAGTTTAATATAAGAAAGAAATTTGTTTACATACGCCATTTTTAGAATAGACAAAAAATTTAACTAGAGCAAACGATAATTTAGTTTCTATAAAATGCTGTTGCCAGGAATTTATTTTGAATCAATTAAAATTTTGCTATTTTTTCAATAAAATCGTTTTAAAAATGTGTAAACAGCCTCTGTAGGTGAAAAATTTCAATTACAAAGTTGTGGAATGTTCTCTGTTTAGTGTGGAAATACGTACAGTTTGCACATAACAAGTAAATATGAAAATGTTCCGTGAGATGAAACTATGCCGAGTTTTAGTTCTTTGCTATGGGAGCCCAGACCGAGCCCGTCGAAACTGTTGAACTAAAATACAAAGAGAGGTAACGTGAAGTTAGTAAGAATTGGTGTAGGTAAATATTATTTCCATGATGTCAGGAATTGGCTGGCGTCTTATCGAAAACTTTAATTCGAATTTTTGATCAATTTCCAAAATACAGGGTTCCTAGAAAAGTTCTTAAGCATCCCAATAACTTTGTAAGGATAGGTGAGTGAGTGTTTATGTTAGGTTTTTATATAGTAAAGTAACCATGTCCGATCGAATAAAAGTGATTGTAGCTCCCCTAGTGGAGAACGTTGAAAGTTAGGACAACAAATTCGGTGAAAAAGCGAGATAGACGGAAAAAGCCAATTACAACGTTGTAAGGCATTGTCTAATTTGTAAAAATCTATAATAAAAGTGCCACAGAAGGCATGTATTTCGCACAACATGGTTATTGGTAAATGGCTGTCTTCTTCAGGAATCTTAACAATAAAGGAAGATGTTTGTGTGTGTGCATGCAGTTTGTAGCGGGGAATATAAGCGTTGTATGATCATGAAATTTGGTACACAGGTACATAAGGACCCGAATAAGCGCACCTTGGCGTTATTTTATTAAATTTCGAATTTATTTTTTAGCTGCTCGCGCAGCAGGCGATTAGGCCTTTGAGATTTTTTAATGAATTGAATTAATCTCTGTTATAAATCCCGGGTACAATTTCTAGTGTTTTAATAAACAGCACTTAATGCACAGGAATCTAATGCACAGCCTGTTTAAAATGACTTTCGTCGGCAACAATGCATAGTTGAATTCGAGAAAGAATATTACCGTGTACTTTAACAATCATTGCAGGTGTCATCATGCTACAGTCTCAGATGATACAATTTTTTGATAGTTATTTATTGTCTTCCATATACGTGTTTCGATTGTTCTTGATGGTGATTCTTCTTAATTAGTTAATCCTCCACACCTTTGCAATTTAAGTTTGCTACACAAAATTTTGAAATTCTCCATTAAGGGCGCTGCAATCATCTTTATTCTATCGGGCATGGTCGTTTTACTATCGTATACACTCATGGACAGTTAGTTCCTTACTATCGTATACTCTCATGGACCTAACGTATACACTCAAAGGCAGTTCCTTACAAAGATAATGGCGTGCTTAAGGGCTATCCTAGGAACGCTGTATGTAATTCTTATGAGTTTTTAACGATTTTAAAAGTATTTGAAACCAGAACAGCGTATAAATTCAACCTACCCTAATAAACATACCATATTTAAAGAAAGAGTCTGAAAATATGTCAAAATGAATTAGGGGCTCATATGACAACGATGCGAAGTCATGCAAGAATTTATTGAGATCTCCCATACTTCCCCTTGCCAGCTTGTTAATAATGAATGGAAAAAATGTAGTAAACGCAAATGATTGACAATTAAGTGGTTTAACATTATAAGTATCGGCTTACCGAAAAAAGGAGATTTAAGGATCAGAGCATGTATTCACATCACTTGTTGGTGGGATATAAAATAAAGATTTAGGACAGACACAGTTTATTGTTAGTATTACGCTTAAGCATAATAAGCATATAAACGTTTTGAGAATTTTATTTTTACTTACATAGGTTAACCCAAGGGAAATACCAGAAAGAGAGTAGGTGAAAATTAATTTCTTAAAACGTTGCATTTTAAATTTATTTATAATCGCTTTTGGTGACCAGTTTGGTCGCTTTTTAAAAAGTTATAAACTTACTATAGTTGGTGATTGCGTACAGGCGTTCATGCTTATGCGCCAAGCCTCCAACGCTTACTTAAAACGCCTTAAATAAGTGCCTAACACTCACCTTCATCCGCTGTACGGTGGCAAAATGCACCTTTACTTGGTACGCCCTAAATAAGTGCACAGGATGCATGCAAAGGAGCATACTAAACTTAAAATCAACACTACGTTCTCAATAATAAATGACAATACTTGCGATGGCAAAAAAATGTCAGTAAATAAAAAGTACCTTTAGCAAGAGAAGATTAAATAATTAAATGCCATCTCCGAAGGTTTTCAATCAAAGATCGAGCGCAATATTATAATGAAAATATTGGGAACGTTTAAATTTCGAAACGATATATATAAAATTTAGAAAGTTAGAATTTTGAATTTTAAAACCAGCCCTTTTAGCATGCCAAAAGTCTGCGACATTTTCGTAGCTGTCGGCGTTGAGCCGATGGTCTTTTTGATAAATTTGATTTGAAAATGGCGAAATTTCGGCCAAATTTCGTTCATAACTATTAAACTAATTCGAATTTAAAATGAATAGATTGTCTAGGAATACCTACCTCTGTATCAAATTTTGCGGCTGCCGCTCCGCGCGATAGACATACATCTTTCTTTATTATGTTAGATGTTCTTTGCTCAGGTATAATTACGAAAATACATTGTCATCAATTCAATAACTTTCATCATCCTAGATACTAAGCACAAGCTCTCACGCAGTTGTCTATGTTAAAGCGTGTAAGACTTTGGGCTTTCATCAAGGTCAAAGCATCATGAATGTTGTTTAATCTTTAATAACATTACCAGCCATTGAACCACAGGCATGGCCAGGGTCTCGGAATTGGGGGGGGGGGGGGGCTGTGACTGAAAGCCAGGAGGGCTTATAATGCTGGATTTCGTTCCTCAATATGGGTCCCATGGAGAACTAACGTAATTGTTCTTTCAGCAAAGGAGGGTTATAACTAGGGCATAGGGCAGTAATTATTTCGTGGTGCGAATTTCCGTGATATTTTTCACGAATTTTAGGGGATTTTTCTGAAGTTTCAGGTATATCAAATGTATTACAGAATTTCAGATTTATCCTCTTATTATTGTCGAATTCATATTATAATTTTAAAACAATTGCTTCGTGGCTTGAATTTCTGCGATTTCTTTGCAAATTTTACGATTTTTTTTTAATTTCGCGAATATCAAATAAATCACGTTCTTGGACCTTTTATAGACGATGAAGAAGATTTGTTTATTTTCATACATATTTCCTATGTTCGAAGATGAGAACCATTACAGTGTGAATTTCGTTCATATAAAGCGAATGCCAAACAATTTTCGTTTCAGCAAAGGATTGTTATATTTCTGAAATACGATAGAAGGATATTTTTTTAGTTACATAAAAGCGCCCTTCGTTGTCTGTCAGTAACCACAAACAGTGTCGATGCCGGACGAGCCTTTTCTAAATTTAAAAACGTATTACAAGACAACAAACACTGCATTAAAGAAGAAAATATGTGCATGTACATAATGTATCAAAACGCGGTCCACTTAAATGAAAATATCGATCTCATGTAAGGGTGTTGATAACATTGCCAGAATTTTAATGGTTTATGAATGTAAGTTTAATGGTTCAGAATGCAATTTAATATATATATATATATATATATATAAATAAAAATTGAAAAATTTTAATCGAAAATTATGCATAAACTACTGTATGTACAATATATATATATATATATATATATATATATATATATATATATATATATATATATATATATATATATATAATATGATGCAAATTGAGTTACTTAGGTAGTTATTTATATTATTGCTTCGAAACTGGTAAACTTTCCTTGGAAATATTATTAAATCTGCAAATTTTGCAATTTATCCCGCAACTGTCCCGCCAATTTTGTATTTTCTTTCTGCAATAAAGTTACTGCCCTAGTTATAACCTACACCCTTCCACCACCCCTTTCACCTGTGTTACTAAACCTAAGTAGAGCCTATAGTATGTGTTACTAAGCTTTGAAATATTAAGCTTTTAACTATCCTTTATATTTTTGTTTCATAGAAAACAAACTCATAGTTACTGAACCATTCACATTGAAATATAATTAGTGCTTCAATCAATCTGCCTAAGCCTGTGATTCATGTTTAACCATGTTCTGACTTTTCGGAATGGCACAGTAAGCTGTTAAAAATGTAATAAATTTACTGATCTTAGGGAAATAAAGGTGGCACTTAAAATTGCTTTATTTTCTTCATAAGTCTTGATTTACCTTCCTAAATCTCCATAGATGACATGAAAAGTCAATTTATTAAGGGACATAGCTGATAAATTATGGACTTAAATATACAAATTCCGCAATTTCAATTAAACGAAAATTGCCCCAAATAATATTTTTTACTATGGCTTTAAATATTTATAACGCATCAAAAGTTCTTTCTCCTATATCAAATTTAGCTTATTAACGCTATACCCTGTCGCTTACTAATTTGGATTTTTATATAAGTTACCAGCATGCCCTCCCCCTTTGTTATTCAAAATAGGTGTCCATTTTTATCTCTTTAATAGCATTCGAGTAATAAATTATCTACTCCGAAGACTTTTATTTGTCTCATACCACCCCTTAAAAGGGAAATTTATGTCTGAACATCTACGTTAATCTTTTTTGACGTTTTTGCATCTGCGCTTTCGACAATATTAGTCTTTGTTTGAACGTAGCAAGCACAACGACAAATCATCAAAACTCTTTTCTAGTTTTATGAGGGAAAGATTTAATGCATAAAATGATCTTATTCATGCTGTTATCTATATAAAGGAGAAAATGCTTGTGATCTCTTCAGCTTTATTTTTAGAAAACGTTTAATTTTTGTTTAGAAAATCTAGGCACTTAGTTAGATAGGTGAATGAAAGTAGTATATAGGTGACTGAAAGTGACATAGTTGAAGACTGAAAATAGAAAAAGGAATCCGCAATAAGAAGTTATATTTACTGCAGAGAAATCAAAAATAAGTTATGCGCTAAAAGGATCCCTGGATTGTGATCAAATGTTTTTAAAACTTCTCGTTACTGATTGGGGATAGTCATGCTAACGACATTACTGATTGGGGATAAATATGCTAATGTGTTTGCCATGAATGATTGAGGATAGTAATGCATATAGTACCTATAATATTAGGCATATAGTATTCTAAGCACTGTAGTCATGCTTATAAGTGCGAAACTGGTCCATGTAGGCTGATATCCTCAATGAGGGTCTTTCGTATTTTTGGGGACGCCTCTTATAGATGGGATTTGTGTTTTATGAGCTCTAAAAATATTTTCCTGAAGAAACCCAAACCAGGCTATGAAAATGACAGATTGATCATATTGAATATTTTTTTATAAAATTTCATAGGATTGGCAACAGTTTCAACAAATAGGAGAGAAAAGTTGATTGAAATGCCAGCAGGTGGAATCTTGAAACTTGAATTTTTTTCGCAGAGTGTAGATTAACTTTGGATTAAAAAAAATGCACGACCACCCAGAGCTTACAACAGAGGCTTTAAACATTTTTATACCATTTGTAATATCATTAAATATGTTTTTCAAATCACAACTGATTGGGAGAAGAACAAAATCACACCTATATAAAGTAATAAGACCTACATTAATTTATGCTTCAGAAACCTGGACTCTTACAGGACATGGTTGTTGTTGAAACCCAGACCGTCCGACCTACCAGAAAGGTGTAAGGTAACTGTTTGGACGGTCGGGAAGTGCCACCCAATTTAGACCGGAACCCAGTGGGGGAGGCATCCACAGGGACCGTACCCTCCTTCCCCTACCACCAACCTCTCGGAAGGACTTTCGGACCCACATGTTTAACGTGATCGTACTCCGCATGAACACGGCGGCAGTTTTGGCAGTGGCTGGAATCGAACCCGGGCCTACCGAGTGCAACTCCAGCGCGCTAACCAATGGGCTACCGCGCCCCTCTTACAGGACATGGTGTAAAAGCTTGTTGCATCTTTGAGAGAAAATTTTTGCGTAGTATTTTAGGTGCAATTTAGAAAAGAGATACAATTTCAAACTATACAGATTATATAAAGATTCTGATATAATCAAGTACATTAAAATTAAGAGAATGACATGGGCAGGTCATTTGGTAAGAATGGATAACAATATAACCACATGGAAATTTTTTATGCCAATTCCGATCTGGAAAGACCTAGAGGAAGACCTAAGCTGAGATGGATTGAATGTGTGGACAAGGACGTTGATGTGTTAAAGATAAAAAATTGGAGAATCATTGCTCCAAGGTGGAATCGCTTGAAAGGAACTTCTGAGGAAGAACAAGGCCCACAGTCGGTTATCGAGCCATTGATGGTGATGATGATTTGTAATATCGCATTTATAAGAGACTTTTTTTGTCTATGGCTACCATAACAAAAACTTGACTTGAAAATGATTTAATCCTAACCGTGTCGAATACTGAGCCCAGATTTGTGACGATAGCTTCACAAAAACACGTTTTTTTCACTTGTAGCGCTATTTCATTAAAATTAAATAAAACAAGAAAGATCAATCATGCATAAGCATTGATTATGAAACACTTTCCAACTGAAATGTAATTTCATTTAAAAATTTCTAAAATGTGATTCATTCAGTGGTAATATATTTTACATTATCACAGTACTACAGTAATTTATTATACTTAAATATTTAAAACTGTATCGAAATATAAATCATCTGATTCTTTATGCAAAATCAATGAATATTTCATTCATATAACTTGTATTCCAGACTCCAGAGCTAAATAATTTTGTGTGAAAAAAATTCAGCAATTCTTATGTAATTCATCTTACAATCGCTTGAGATATTTGCATTTATGTTAAAATTAGGCTTCCTTGAAGAAATAATAAAAGTTTAGGGATCATTTAAAATCACAACTATTGTAATTGCATAGGCACGGAATTTAGATACACAGATAATACACAGATAATATATATGTGTATGTGTATGTACTCAAAGTATTGGAATCGTGCCGAAGATCGGAACTCGAAATTTCAAAGTATCTACACGTTTTGGGACTTCTAGAACACGAAAAAACTACTTTTAGGAAGACGTCTGTGTGTGTAAGGGTGTATCTGTGTATGTTTCTGTGTGTCTGTGTGGATATTACATCCACTCTAATTGAAAAACTAATGGACCGAATTTCATACAATTTGGTAGGTATGTTTTTTGTGGGAAATCCTGATGTTCATTAGATTATAGTACGATTCGTAATAAAAGAATCTGCCTTCTTTGCGAAATGGCCGCAGAAATTGCCTTTATCCACTCTAGCTAAAAACTAATGAACCAAATTTAACAAAATTTGGAGTATAATATTTCAATAACCTACAAGTGATTTATATACCAAATTTAACAAAATTTTGTATATAAATCATTTGTAGGTTATTCTACTACTATTCGGGAAAAAGGAACGGGCTATTTTTGCGAAATGGCCAGCAAAAATCGTTATATATAAAAATAAAAGACTACGTGTGCTCAATTATATCAATTAAATTCCTATATTATATGTGATTTTTGACAACAAAAAGAATAAGACTAACCCCATTACTCTAGGACTAGCCGTTCTTGAGATATTCTAGTTTTTTCGCGTTTTCGCTACGCCACCTTTGACAATAAGTCTAGCTATCAAATCAGAACCAAATTTAAGTTTAACGTGTAAATTCAATGTCATTTAAAATACTTATGTTGTGCAGATAAACCCAAATTATCATTGAATAAATAAAGAGAACGAATATGAGTCTGCAGAGAAAGACATGTGCTGTCCACATCAGAATTTTTAACAATATTACACCAATGATTTATAGAAGTGAACGGGGATTATTTTCAGGTCATTTCGAAAAAAATGTATGATCTATATTTAAAGATCCATCAAATTTTTGTCGAATAAAATGTTCAACAAATTTAAGCTGTGTACCAAATTTTAACTCTCTAGGACGTAGGAAAGTGCATTTAAAATGCCATCAATTAAATTTATCATGAAGAGTTATATAAAATTTAAAAAAAATGAAAAATTGTTATCTACCAAATTTGTTTTAAAATATGAAGCCACTCCCATATGCAAAACGTTTAAACAAATGGAGAGATATTTATTATATAATATCTCTCTCTTTTCTTTCTGGAAGATATCCCAAAGTCAGAATTTAATTGAATTTGTTTTTTTCCCTATATTAAATAATTTTTTTTATTAAAAAACTACTTAACATATTTTACTGAATTTTTTTTTATATATTCTATGGGATAATGTGAATATTTCCTAAAAATTTCGAAGCAATTCGTGAATTTTAAATTTACTTAAAAAATGTTTGAAAAATTAGGTCCCATAGGGTTTAATGTATTTCATTTTTTCAACCCGGGTTGAATAAAAAACTAATTGGGTGATATTATTTATTTATATTCCCATAGGTCCTACAGACCGTCTGAACAACATACTAAAATTTCATTTTGATAAACTCATTTTTACGGCAGTTATCGTGCTAACGGACAGACAGACAGACAGACAGACAGAATGAACAAAGTCATAAACACTTTTCAACTTTGTTGTAAAGTGTTAATAAAAATAATTGAATAAATATTTTTAGCAGCGTATTTTATTTCTCATGATTCCCGGAGGAGGATCGAGACCCACACTTGACGCGACAAATCTCAATTTCCACTGATCTATAGCTCAGCAATAAGAAAGTTAAAGACTTTTTGTTTTCTCTCTGTAGCACCGTCTTAAAGTTGTGGGGAAAAATTGTTTCAGTAGCAATTGACAAAAGAACTTTAAAATGTCACTTTTTACGCTTACCGTTCCTGTGTTTTCCTTTTTCGTCAGCGTTGACGGGCCTATGGTCTTGTCTGAACTGATTTTAATGAATAATGGTTCATTTTGTGTGTTATGGTGGGAAGATAAATCTGATTCAGAATTTCAAAAATTGAAAAACATGAATAAATGGGTCGTCTCGAAAAGTATAATTTACAATACCTGCTATATAATTGTCACAGAATCATGTTGATAAATATTTCTACAAAAAGTACTGAAATCTCACAAGAAACACCACTTCATAGAAAACTCACTGCCAAGTACAAAAATGGAAGCCTCGGTCCAAAAAAGTTATGAGAAATCTCACAATGGTTTATGTTAAGCCCTCGTAGAAATGAAGCTGTACTTTCAGGTCTATGGTACCAGGTTGAAAAATCCTAACATTTATTTGAAGAAGGGCCATGATCCTTCAATAAGTTACTATACAAAGAACAGCTACGGTCCTGCTTAGACTTGTGCAAACCATTTTGAGATTTTATAATTTTTTTGGAAAGAGGTTATTTTTCTTGTACTTGGCGGAGAGTTTCTGACCATGAAGTGGTGTTTTTCGTGAGATGGAAAAGGTACATTTATTATTAAGTAAAAACATTCTATGTAAAGGATGGGAAAAAATTAAACAACTTAATTATACCTGAATTATTATACAACGCAGTATACAGTTGTATTGAATATATGTTGGATTCCCTCGCCAGTGATAAACAGATCAGCGAATCCAAAGTTAAAAAGGCGAAATGGACATAAATTTTAGAAACTAAGGGGTATATATGCACAATGGAAGATTCAGAGTCTACATGAAATAGCCAATCAGAAAACAAAATATAGAACAGATCAGCCAATTTTATACATGGAACTAACACACCAGGTGGAGTGCTAAAAAATTTGATAGAAATGTTCCTCAAGACGAGATAAGTCCCAACAGGACGACAATGAGTCCGAACAAGATGACAGCAAGCCCAAACGTCACAGAAGAAAGAATTGGGAACAAACGGAACATATAAAGAAAAAAAATCGGAGTACCCAGATATACCAGCTGTGAAATAAAATGATGTACTGGATAAGTCATTAACTACATTACTAGAATTTTTCTGAACATAAAATGTTTGAAAAAGCGAAGACTATATATAGATCGACATATAATTTTGCATAATCATAGTGGAAGAAAACTCAAGAAGCTGGTAGGAATTTTAACAATGTTGAGCAATCAAAGATTTACCAAATTCCTATTTTTTTTGTCACAGTTTACATGTTCCTTAATACAAAATGTAAGAACATATTTAGTTTGGAAAGGCCACATTGGCAAGAAATATTGTAGATGTTTCAACTGTATTGATATTAGTCTTAAAATTTCCTAACCCCCTACAGATTGAGTGGAATTTATGGCATTCCCCTCTGAAACAGTCTTTCACCGAAAGGGTACATCGAACTATCCCCACAAATCCATGTTTTATGAATGAGAATCAAAGCTCTCCATATCACTGCCACATTCAGCATTTTAGTAAGCACTGTGGCGACGGGAAACGACTGTAGGTATTACGAATCCAGTTAGGAGTCTCGTCACGAGCATGACTCATATTAGAATCGATCCAAATATCACAGACACCATCAGTAATGCTCGGGTGCAAACAGCATAAATCCGTATTTACCCATCGGTCGCTTAAGTACCATTTGTTCAAGACAGAGGAATCATTTAAATTGGCCCACAAGAAGTCTGCTTCGAAAAATATTAGCTTGGGTACAATTTTTTAACTTCCGCCAGAAGCTGGCAATCTTGAGTAAATTTAATAGTCTTGCCGATACTTAATTTGTTGGAAATCAAACAGCTGGTAAAAGAAGCAGGATGATGGTTATAAATGAGAATGATGATGGTTATAAAGTGATCTGCATAAAATGCTCTTTCTTATTATTTTTCTTAGTTTCGGAAAATGTAATAAACAAACATATAAAAATATTTTCGGAGATAAAACAACCTAGCCCAAATACAGTAAAAAGTACCTGGTGTGCTTTAAGTTGATTAAAAAGTGAGGGGAGAAATAAAATGTGTAAAAGTGGAAATTAAAAAAAAAAGGTCAAAATATTCGAGGAACGTGTCAAATATAGGATTCATAAGATTAGTAAAAGAAAATTCAATTTTTCATTTTTGCATTCACTGTGAAAGGGGGTTCAAGAATTGTCAATTTTTCGATTTTTTTTAGTTTTAGAAAATATAATCAGTACAAACATCTGAAAAGTTTTCAAAGTTTCAAATAATTTTCAAATGCAAACCTCCCCCCCCCCCCTTCGTCTGGATAATTCTACTCGATTTAAAAAAATAGAATACGAAATGTTGAGGTAGAAATTTAGGGGAAAACTATTAGACTGGATATCAAAATATAGAGCAATACTAAGAGAGAAATATAAAATTTTCATTTTTGAAGTTAATAGGGGGTGACGGCCAAAACTTTAAAATTTTTCTTTCGTCGCGAACTTGAGCGCATAAATGCTTTTATCTTTACTTAAACGTATAGAAATCTACAAAATGTTTCAATAAGTTTTATTTACCTGCGGAACCTGTAATGAGTGCCATGGATCAACAGATTTACTGCCTATACTAGTTAAATTATACGATGATAAAATTTAAAAAATATTTTCTTTTGCATTAGAAGATGGTCCATTTGAAATTTCGTCATCGGCAACCTCCCGGACAGATCCGGTTTGAGATTCTTTGAGGTTTTGAGTATAGTGTTTTGAGTGGTTTTGAGATTTGGAGTATAGTGTTATTTATATCTGTATTATTTAAGTAGTGGCCACATATTTTGTTGTGGCCAATATATAAGTTGGTTTAATTGTGTTGAGATTATTGAAATTAAATGTTGTAATTTTCTCTATTTATACTATTAAAATTTATTTATTTTGTTATTTTATATAACTATCCTGATTTAACTCCAGGGCAACGATGGGTACATTTTCCAGTCTATTTATAAATCTAAGAGGTGAATAGCCAAGAAAATGTTAGTTTTTGTATCGTTAAGAGAACAATACAATTTTGATTCAAGATTACAGAAGTAAAATTCTATTACACACAATTCTATTACATATAAGGAAATCGGAACTAACAGTAGTAA
This sequence comes from Amaurobius ferox, assembly GCA_951213105.1. Taxonomy (NCBI): domain Eukaryota; kingdom Metazoa; phylum Arthropoda; class Arachnida; order Araneae; family Amaurobiidae; genus Amaurobius; species Amaurobius ferox. The sequence goes on along the minus strand of OX578142.1, from coordinate 76,570,048 downwards.
GGCGCACTTGCATGCAACTGACATGAACGAGGTGATGTAGAAATCCCTTCAAAATTGAAATCTTATGCAATCACGCAATGTCATTCGGTGTTTTATGATCCTCCGTAGTGACCTATTTTGAACTTCTTGCCGTGTTTTAGTAAGAAACTCTAAAAGATGACCTGTATTGCTAGAGTAAATGCGACTGCCTGTAGTAGAAATGTTGATTTCATCATTAATACTCAACTAATATGAAAAAATTGTAAAATAATTCATGATTTTAATTTTTTTTTCATAGTATTCGAATTTCATTTGGTTCATTTAAGCTTTATTTATCATGCTCTAGTTTGGTTTTTCTTATTTCAGGAGTAGCGTAACAAAATATTAATAAGACATTTGTGGAGACTTCATATGGGGGAAAGTATTGTGTACACTTCATTTTCAACGAAACTATTAAGCATTTTGCACACTTATTTTGTATAGACATACGAATTTTAGGAAAAACGGAAAGTGTGTATCTAGAACCAGAAGTGAAAATCCTTATTCTGCATCAAATTCTGGAGCGGGGTAGAGAGTTTACCCGAGGATTTTCACTTGAGTTTTTTTTCCATTCCATTTTAAAAATTTTACTTGAAACATCTATTCCTCGAGATTGATTATAAATAGAGCTTATATGATGACATATGAATTCGACATCGAATTTTGTAAGGGGTTGGGAGATTCACTAAGGATTTTTTCTTCCGGTTCCAGACATGCCCCTTTCAAATTTGTATGACTGTATGAAACAAGTGTATAATAGAGGTTATAAATGCTTAACAGTTTCATCAAAAATGAAGTGTACACACCACTTGCTCCCACATGAAGGCTCCTTCACAAATTTCTTGCTTATATTATTATTTATTGAAATATTTGTAATGATGAAGATTTCTTACACTTGAAAAATAATTTTAAACCAGTTGAAATCTGCAAGTATGTTACTGGATCAGGGATATTATTTTATACTCTGTTCTATACGTTTTTATATCCCATATTTATAGTCCGTATTTTGAGACCCTTACAAGAGCATCACATCTGAAGCGCATATTTCATATAAAGCATATTTTCATCAAATAATTGTTCATTTCATGCATCGGCGATAACTTATGAGCTGTAATTGGGGGCGATACCATAGTAACGCTAAATAAAATTCCTTTTTGCTATTTGTATGGGAATTACGAAATTACCCGCACCTGTGCAGACCGCGTGGGTGAATTCATGTTCTACTAGGGATTGCTATCGAATGATATGGAACAGGAGCAAGCAAAACCGTGTTTTCCCTCTTTATTTGTTTCATTATTCTTAGTAATAATCGCGAGGCAACCCCCAAAATCAAGTATAGATATAGAGTAAAAAAGAAAAAAAAGACTATTCATGAAAATTTGTTGTCCGTATATCTGAATAAGCAATGCTTCGAAATTTGTACAGATGAGAGTATTGCATGGCACATAGTGATTTTATCCATTTCCGTCATCATCTAAGCTATGTCTATATCCGATACTGAGAAATAGATGTTTTAAGGAAATTCTATAACCGGAAGTGGATATTTTTAGCAAGCTTTACCAGCTCTAGAATTTAATGAAGAAATAGATGTTAAATTTTGTTTGATCCGGAAGTAAGAAAGAACCGGCAGTGGAAATCCTTAATGAATTCCTCATTCTCTTTCAAACTTAGATGCTGAATCCGTATCAGTCTCCATGTAAGATATGTCTACAGTTGATCCCGGGAAATAGATGCTTTAGGGAAATTTTTGAATTCCAAGTAATATCTCCCGAACCGGAAGTGAAAGTCCTTGAGTCCCTTAAACCCTCCGGAACTTGATGATGAATTCATATTCGTCATTATATAAGTACTATCTATATCCAATCCTGAGAAATATATGTTACAAGTAAATTGAAAATTTTTTAACTGGAAATGTAACAAGTAAATATAAAATTTTCGTTTTTTGGATAAAAGTTTTTGTTTTTAACTCGCCATGAGCAACGATATAAAACAGCAACTAGACGGATTGCCAACGGCTACATCAGGATTTCCAACGGTTACAATAATAAAAAGTTTGACATAACCATTGAGATCAATCTATATAGTGACATTAGAAAGTTGGTAGTGTTTAATTTTTCATTATCACTTGTTAAAAATTTTCTCTTTTATATATATAGAAGCGAAGCTGAATATCGTTATATTGTTCGTTGATCGTTTGTTAGATCGTTAGAGTGTTCAACCCTACCGACCTACCCGAAGGTGTAAGGTATCTATCTGTTTGACCGGCCACCCAATTTAGACCGGAACCCAGTGAAGGCGGCATCTACAAGGACCGTGCTTTCCTTCTATCACCAATCTTTTGGAAGAACACACGGACTTATAGATAACGCGCCCATACTATACGCGGGAAGACATGGACAGTTTGGGCAGAATCGGAAATCGAATTCGGGTCGTCCAAGTGTAATCGCCATGCGCTAACCACTGGGCTGTACCACTTCGTGAAGCTGAATATTGGGCTCTTTTGTAACTATCTTATAACATTGGGTTTTTTGTGGGCTCTTTCGCAACAAGATGCCGCTTCTGTTTTTCGAGGACTCATCAAATTTTAATAGATTAAAATGTTCTACTCAATTAAACTGTGTACCAAATTTCAGCTCTATAGCACGTAAGAAAGCATATTAAAAATGACATCAAAGAAGTTGAAAAATAGATGTTTCAACGAAAAAAAATTCATAGAAAAATTCATTCAAATATGCCATGGCAATTTTTTCGTCATCTGTAATGAAGATTTGAAATTGTTCGGGTATCTTAGCTCTGATTATAGCTAAGCTATTTTTTTTTCGTTGCGCGAAGCAATAGATAAACTCACTGAATTCAAAATTTATTGAAACATTGCTATATTTCAACGTGAACGATTCTGTAACAATGTGATTTTATCCTATAGAATTACATATAGAATATGGCTAAAAGTATAAAATTTTAATTTCTTGGATTCAGTAGCAGCATAGACAGGGGGAGGTCATAGCCCCTTTACAAAGTAAAAAAGTAATCACAGAAGGATAATATCCCGAATGAACTTGTATATTGTAAAAGCCAGCATAGAAAATTTCTGATAGCTCTCTTTTCCACCTATTTTGAGGTGAAAATTTTGAACTTAAGGAAATTAATTTGCGGTAATTTGTAATTTAAAATGTAAACGATATATCAGGTTTTACAGCATGTGAACCTAAAGGTCAGATAAAACCATAAACCAGGAGTGTCAAGACAGAGGGGGGCCGAGCGGGCCCTTGCGAGGATGTTAAGTAGTGACATTGGATAAAAGGTTGACCAATGGTAAAGCTGCTTGTTGCGTCACCTGAATACTGCAAACAAGAGAAAAGGGGGAGTGATACCCCCGAGGAAAAGAGAGCCACAACCTGTGACTTAAGAACGACACTTGGGCAGATAACTTTCAGACGATGACTTAATAACGATACTTGTGGAATAACAGTTCGAGTTCGACATTACAATAACAACGATGACTTGTAATAGATAGCTAGATGTACGGTCGACATTATGATGACTTAGAAAATATAGCACGACGACTAGAGATGTAGAGTCTTCCGTAGATGTTCCAAAAATAATGGCTAGATCTATTGATGTGTGCAGTGCAATCGGTAGTACGAGAAGGAGCCAAACACCTAGAGTTATGGCAAGTACAAATGACTGAATCCAGCATTTTGATATTTGATCAAAGTCCAAGACAGACTTGAAGATATGTGTTCATCAGTAATCAAAGGTCGTAGACACATTTTAAGTAATTTTATTCATACTGGTCTCACATATTCCCCCCGCCGAAATAATATGATTAAATGTTGTAATTGAATAATTAACTATTTATGTTTTTAATAAATGTTTTATTGTTAAAGTTAAAATGGTGTGTAGTATTTAGTACTATATTAATTAATAATTCTTTTACAGAACTCGCGCGAGAGTTAAATAATTGGAGGGTTTTATATAGCGGCACAACAAAGCAATGTACTACAATAAATGAGTTCCACTATACGCGTAATTTACGACCATGTATATTAAGTTTAATTTAACAAAAGTATTAAAATAATAATAAGTAGTCTTTAAGTTCTTTTTTTCGCGCACCACAGTATTGTTGCTAGATTTTCTAAATTATCCGTAATTCTGTTTATCTCGATCATCTCCAGTCCTATCAAATCCGAATAATTGCGATTTCTAATGTATTTTACGAGGGTGTAGATTTGGTATTGAAATGACAACGCTTGTCGTGCCAAAGAAGATAGCGTGTTCACAAGTAGTAGTTTTACCCTTTACCGTGTGTGTTTGACAACATCCTGAGAGTTCGCCAATGAAAATCGACATAATTATCTAGTCGGAAGTTGAGTAGTTGAATGCTGCTCGTCATTTATATGTTATGAAGCCAAGCGATTTATGCTCACCGTAATTCACAAGCGACCGTTTAGAATGGCTCTTAATTTTGAGAGTTGACAAGAAAGACAAAGTCGAGTGAGTGAGCTCGCCATTAAAGATGGAATCCATTTTTTGTTGTTTTAGTATTTATTTTTATGAAGCCTAAACCTGGGAGGAGTAAATCATATCGTGCATTTAAAGTGTCTGCGAAATATTTATTGAAAATGCCGAAACGAGAAGGATCTGGACGTAATAATTGAGCTGTAGTTTGGGTGCATATTTTTGGAAAGATGTAATATTTATGGAAGTGGGAGATTTGATAAATATGTTGATGTTTCATTTGTAAGTCACTATAATGGCTTGCACATAGGAATTGTTTTAACATTCTTGGATATAATAAAATTATTTTAATCTTCAAAATCCATACATTTATCGGTAGAGTTGTTCAAACATAAGAGCCTAGATAAAAATATCGGTAGTATTTCCAGAGGCTTAAAGTCGCTGGGGTGTTGCAAAATATTTAATATAATATTGTTAATTATTGAAAATAATTATTAATCGTAGAGGTCAATAACTGATAGTTATTGAATTACGTAGTACTTGAAATTAAATATTCATTTAATATTAGTCATTAATATCAGTTATAAAAATGTTCACAAACATCTTTCAACCAATTTAAAGAAAATTATTAAAAAGTTCTGCTTTTATTTGTAATAATTTCTGCATTTTTAAATGATAATTGCACCTTTTCTTTATTGTGCTGTCTATTGATCATTCTTGGATTGTCCTAATAACACATTATGGATTTTTAAGTGCTTTATGATTATACAAATTCGTTCGTACTTTCAGTTAATTGATTTAGTCTGATAAAATCTCTCCATTTGGATACATTTTTTATCTACTTTTCCAATTGTGAAGTCAATATCATTCATATCATATATAAACAACAAACTATTTCACTTACACGATAAAAACCGATTTTTTTACTTTTCGTTTTTAAAGTGTAAAAATGATACACAAGAAAATCTTACTCTTGTATATTTCGTATACATAGTTACATATAATAATTGTATCTTGCTAAAGTCTTGCTAAAGTAGCGGGCACTTGAAGGACAGAGATTTTACCTCTCATGAGTGTCCGCTATTAAAAAGGTTTACTAAATTGCTCTAGCATGTTTTTACCTGCACCGATTGCAAAGAACCTTGCTGCCCCAACCGGGAATCGAACCCTGGATATCTGCACTTGCCTGCCGATGCTCTACCGTTGAGCTACTGGGACGAAATTGCAAGCTCTTATTGCCGAAGTGGACTCTGCAACTTATTAACTTCACGTTACCTTTTTTGTATCTTCTTTCAACATCTTTGACGGGCTCTCTCTCGGCATAGAGAGCTGAAACTCGACATGCAGTTTCATCTCGCCGAACATTTTCATCTTCAAAGTTTCACGTCATGATTACAGTTTTTGACCTTTTCCATGCAATTTCTTTGCAAATGACGGTTCAGTGGTTTTCAGAAGAAATGTACTCCTGGAGATTAAATATTTGAGAAATTTAGTTATTTGTTACATAGAGCTAAAATCCAGATTTCTGTTCTAAAAATTCTGCGACAAATCAGGTTATGTCAAATTTTCGACCCTCTAAACCTTTATTTATTCTGATGAATATATCATAATGTCAACCTCATTCTTTTATTCTTCTCATTATACTTTATGCATCCCTTCCGAAACCCTGACCATTACAAATCTATGCAGAATATTTTACCACATAAAGTAAAAGGGGTAAAAGGTCTATGTTAATAGATGGTTTGTATTCTGTTAAACTTCAGGTCTCTTTGACTGGATAACCCAGACCCTTCATTATGGTCCAGGAACCATGCTAAAATAGGTCAACCGTTAGGCAGCCGCTGCGCTGGCATAGGACATTTGGAACTATTTTTTCGTTTATCTTAATGGAAATATGAGACAGTTCATCACTAATTCATAAATGCTGTGTTATATCGTATACCGGAATTTTGCTTAGTGTTGCAATGTTATGGGGAAACAATTATCCTTTTCTACGTAAAGAATATTAAAGATTAAACTTTAGATCAGTCGGAATCAGCCGACCATCTTCGGAATTTATGTTATAGGTCATCTTCCGTAGAAAATAAGAAGTTGGAAGGTAGGTTAATTGGGAGAGCGTTGGCTGGCCAGTATGAAGAATTATGGGTTGAGCCCTGCATGGGTCGTGTAAAAATAACTGATGTCCAGCGGCGTAACTCAGAATTTTAGTCTGTGAAGTTAAATATGTATAAAGGCCCCCATAAATAGTTGAATTCCCTAAATTTTGTGTTTATGTGATATGTGACGTCATGAAGTGTGACGTAACCAGCTCGTTATACGCTATGCGTAACGCAATCAGGATAATCATTTGTAAAGCTGAAAACGTTTATAATCGGTATTTGCAAATTTAGCAGAAAATATTCTTAAATTTGGTAGTTCCTTCATTAGATCCCTAAAAACTTCTGAATTTTTCTAGATCTTGTAACACTGCTGTGAAGTGAAGGCAAGTGAAGTCAAATGAAATCATCGATAGACGTAGGCACACATATGTGATCTTGTCCTGATTCCCGCGTCGTGCTTTTTAAACTTGTAGAAACATTTTGATCTATATTTAACCACTAATGGTATTTTGTCTAAAATTGTTTTGGTATTTACCATAAAAATAATTTTAATTAGTTACAATCAACTTAATACAACATAATTGCTATAATAGCGACAACATACTTTTCGATAAAATTTTTAATGAAAAAGTGTCTTGTTTGGGGAGCCGCATATATCTCATCTCTCTCTAGGCCGTCTATATTTCTTAGATACTTGAGCCTCGGATAACTGAGCCTAATGCTAGTTACGCCACTGCCAATGTCCCTCGAGATATCGGTGGTAAAAGTAGCAGGAGATGGTTAGTCAAAGATTGTCAAGTTGCACGTTAATTTGAAATCAGAGGTAGAAGAATATAAAGTCTACTTCGACGATAAGAGTTACAATTCCGTCCCAGTAGCAATAGGGAGAGTGTCGGCTGCCCAGTATACTGGGTAGCCGACGATCCACCAGGCCGTAGATCTTACTCCCGGCTAGGACAGCAAGGTTCTTAATGTCTTTATAGTTATGGTTAACTTACTAATTTGACTGCAAACCTGATTTTATACGCATTGTATTACTTTTGGAGTTCAAGAGAGGTTGACTAACCCCTGGCTGACTAACCCCTGGCTTCAATTTGTTTTTATCTCCAGTTGGTGACTTTTACAATTTTTTCGAAAGTTGAAACATCTATACATCTGGAAAATTCAGTACAAATTGCAAATCTTTGATATGATGGGTTTCCTTTGTATAATTTATACTAATTAAGCAGAATACAATGTTTACCGAAGAAAAGAACACAAGATTTGTGGATTAATGCTTTATAACTGAATTTTATTATATCAATCCTTATCTAACTGTCAAAACTACTCAAAACGTATTTCATCATGTCCGTTTCTAGGTTTCCTGCTCATACTTAACCAAACCAAGTACAAACGTTATGCTTAACCAAATAGCTTATTCTGTGTGTTTGTAGTGATCAATTTTCATTTAGAAATTCCATCACTCAAACATTTACATTCAATTGACAAGCAGCATTGCCACAGTTGATCTTTGCACAATAGGCATTGTAGTGTCTTTCCTCAATATGCAATTTCCTTTTTGATTTAGAAAGGGAATTTTTAAGAAACTTGACATTTGGGAGGGGGGGGGGGAGGGCTGTCTATGTTAATTTGAAAAGTAATGTGTTCAGGTACTCTGAAATTGTCCCGTCATGAGCAATGTGTCGTAATGTTAGGAAAATACGCTCCTGATTCGGTATAAAAATAAATAAGTTTAAAAATTATTTGTGTGCACGTGGTGATATGTCATGCACAACTTGTAGTATCCAAATATCCCTTCCACTTAAATCGAAATCGATGTACTGTAATGTTTTTTAACAGGAAATTCGAATATAACAACAAATTTCATCTAATTTATTCATATGCATATGTGTTTAAAAAAAAAAATCTCGTTTTTCTTTGATTGCAAGAAATATGGCACAAAGAAATGTGCTGCAATCGGACGTTAAAATTAAATGTTAGATATGATATAATATATGTTGATTTGTATGTTAAGTGAATATATATAATTTTAACATAAATTTAATCTGTGTCGTGTGCAGAGTCCACTTTAATCATATGATCGTGTAATTAAGTTCCAGTAGTTCAGTGCTGGAACATCGGCTGACCAGTTTGAAGATCCGTGGTTTGATTCCCGGCTGCAGCAGCAAGGTCACACTGGTGCCCGAACCAATTAATTCTGTTGGTTAGTGCAGTGATGTTAGGGGTCTGATAGTAACTCTAGTACGACTTCGGGATGTTGAGCATTGATTTCAAAAATCGGGAGGCCAACGGCCATGCACGAAACTAATATGGAAAAAATTAAATAGCACCAAGAGACTAACTTGTGGTGCAAACAGCAGGGGATGGTCATTCAGACTGCAATTTACCTGTCGATCTGGCATCAGAGGGAGGAGATGCAGAGTTCACAATACGAGCTTGCAATTTCGTCCCAGTAGCTCAACTGATAGAGCGTCGGTTGACCAGTACGAAGATCCGTGATTCGATTCCCGGTTGGAACAGAAAAGTTCTTTGCAAGGATAAGGGGTGTCATGCCTCCCATTAGCATTTCTTTTTTTAGATTCCTCTTTTTTCCTCGCAATTTAAGTTTTAAATTATTTTTATTTTACTGAAGTATTTTATCAAGAACTAGAATATCATAAGCTTGCCCGTATATTTGATTCAAAATGAGTACTTTATTAGAAATTAAAATATTCCCTATTCCACAGTTGTTGTTGTTGAGACCCAGACCGTCCGACCTACCAGAAAGGTGTAAGGTAACTGTTTGGACGGCCGGGAAGTGTCACCCAATTTAGACCGGAACCCAGTGGGGGAGGCATCCACAGGGACCGTACCCTTCTTCCCCTACCACCAACCTCTCGGAAGGACTTACGGACCCACATGTTTAACGTGATCGTACTCCGCGTGAACACGGCGGCAGTTTTGGCAGTGGCTGGAATCGAACCCGGGCCTACCGAGTGCAACTCTAGCGCGCTAACCAATGGGCTACCGCGCCCCCCTATTCCACAGTGACATTTAAATGTTTTATTAAGTTCTACAAAATATGGAATTTGCACTGCACTATAATGATTTGCACTGTCTCCATGGAAGAGGTGTTTTCTGTTCTAACAAATCTAAAATGTCCGAACATAAAATTCGTTTAAATAAACCAACTAATAATTAACTACATTTATCTCATTTTAATACTATTCAAACAAATAGCAGCTATCAGCGAGATAAGTTACTACATATCTAATTTCCCAACTATCAAAATGGGCAATTTTTACGCTCATCTTACCTATTGCCGTGCTCAAATAGTAAAACCACGTTTTCCTCATAAAAATCTACCTGAACTCGTCATTAAGTCTTTTTATTAAAAACAAAGCAGTGATTTTCCTGGATGGTAGTGCATTGCAATGGATTATGAATAGTGTATAAGAAGGGGGCTACACTGACTCTTAATAGGTTGGCATTTGGGTCAATTGCTTCATCGTTGGAAGATGAGAAGGTCGAGGGAGTCCAAAAATGCCCTCATGCGAAAATCCTTGAATATTCAGGAGCTTAGCTGACACAGGAATAAAGCCGAAAGATTTATGGCCGTATTTTGTCGGTCAACAGTCATGAAATGAAGAGCGACTTTGTCAATTATAAACACTAGAAATGTGAAACTTGCTTCGAGCTATTTTGGCTCACTATACATACCTCTTGAAAGTAATGTAATAAAAAAATTGAATGTAAAATTATGACTGTTATAATAGAATTAGGTTTCAGACCTATCAAAGACAGGGAAGATTACCCCTTTGAAAAAAAAAATGAAGTTGCAATTTTTTTAAATAAGTTTTAATTTGGACATTGTATGGAGCTTAGCGTCAAATACAGTCTTCTTAGAAAATTAGCCCAATTAAGTTCTGTTTCGTTGTAGTTATTGCACGAGTGCAAAAGTTTAGCCTTCTTGAGGTAACCGGAGGGCTTTTGGAGTGCCTGGAAATAATTTTCAATATTCCCATTTTGTCCGTGATTGGGGGGGGGGGATGAATAGAATATCCAGTTCTGATATAAGATTTTCGATCGCTGAAGAACTAATTTGTGCAAAAAACACTCAAAATGACTCTACAACATAAAACAACTAAAAAATTAATTTGAATTAAAAAAAAAAAGAAATATCGACAATGTGTTTCTATTTTACAGCGTTCGTATGCCTCCTGGAAATCCCTGAAAACTCTTCGATTTAAGATTTTTCTTATAAGGGCCCTTGAAAACTCCTTATTTTATTCATTTTGGCTCTAAACTCCTGAAATCGAAAAATACTCCTGGCAAATCGACATCGCGATCTTTTATTTCGTAATATAATCAATAGGTAGCGCGTTCACAAATACTGATGTTGGAAATACAAAGATGCCAATTATTACGGATTTTTCGTAATTCTTATGGATTTCTGAACAAAATTACGGACTGGGGAAAGACCTGTAAAATTACGGAAAATTCCTAATTTTTTTTTTCCATCCATCCTGGAATTATTGCACTTTAAATTGACAAAACTTGCTTATTTATATATGTTGTGTTGGTTTATTAGTCATGTAATAAATATTTTAATTATTTTGACACATTTAGTATGATTGCGCAATTTAATGAATTGCATGGGCGTTCCTGGGCAACCACAAGTATCCTTTTCCATCGATCACTATCCTCTAAATATCAGCCATTAGATGAACTGAGCTAGCCTATTTTCACATTTTGGTTAATTATGAAGGCTATTTTTTTAATTATTTTCTTATAAGTAGAGGGATTGCGTAATTCCGATAGTATCGCGCACATTGTCGAGCGTTGACTAGTATCTTTTTCTATCCATCTCCATCCTATAATTATTGCACATTAAATTAACAAAACATGCTTATGTTTTAGTTTATTATTCTTGTTAATTTTGTAATTATTTTGACGTATTCAGTACGATTGCGCAATTCAGGGAATTCTCGTGAGTCCATAAGTTTCCTTTACTATCCATCTCCATTTTCTATATATTAATCATTAGATTGACAAAACTAGTATATTTTCACATTTTGTTTATTTATTAAGGTTAATTTTTTAATTATTACCTTTTGATTTTTTATTTATTTACATAAATAGTGCGATTGCACAATTCAATTTGCCCAGAAGTTAACAGTTTATGTAGAAGAATTTAATATTATCTAGTGATGAAAGAAATATTATCTGTTCCCAATAAAATAATGTTGTCTCAAGATGTATATTCTGTATTGTTGTTAGAAAACATGGGCTGATTTTAAGCTAAATTTAAGTGCAGACACATTAAATTTTTTTATTACTTAGAAAAATAAAAACCATGTCAAATGTTCTTTACTTTTCATGTTTTAGGTAGAAATTATTAAAGTCTAAGCTAAAGCAGGCTAAAAATAAATAAACAAATACATTTAGCTTAAGCTAAACTGTTTTCTAGTAAGCTAAGCATGTTCTGTTTCCTACTTATTTTTTAGTTTAAGCTAAGCATGTTCTATTAAGGATTTTGGAATTTCCCTTTTGTTTAGTAATGAAGATTAATATATTCATATTTTGTTTGTTTAGTTTAAAAATTTGAACATTTCATATAAAAATATATATAAAAAATTTTAAATATTTAATCAAATATTTTTCTGATTATCATTGCAAACAATTTTTTTTATCCCAATTCGAACCACTCTAGTCATTACTGAATGAAAATTTCCTATCTAGATTACTGAAATTATAAGCAGTCATTCATTATTCATATAAATCTTGTGAAAATACAAAACAGCAATATACAGCAGTACAAAGCAAATATGAGCAGAGGCATTGCTGAAGGAGGAGGGTATGTGGGTCATACCTCCCTCTTCAAAAACCCATTGAGTTTCAACGAAATTATATAGAGAAGTGGAAAACAAAATATTTGGTTACCAACCATACCAGCCAAGTTGATGTTGGATTCATTTAAAAAATTATTAAAAAACATAGTTAAGAAGAAATTTGTTAATGGACCCTGTTCCATGATTGATATTTAGTAAATTATAGAGTGTAAACTGGCAAACTTTTCCTTTATTGGTTCATTGTAATTCAGGACAAAATTTTATATGGCCAGAGTGGTGTAGTTGGTATAAAATTAAGCGACATGTCTGAAAGAGAAACATCTAGAATCTTGGTTTTGCTTCTACTTTTAATGTGTAGAAAAACTCCTGGAAAAATGCTCGAACCCTCCTGGAAAACTCCTGGAAATGGGTTCTTGCAAAAGAGTATGAACCCTGTATTTAGGAGTTTGAAGTTCGCTACTAAATTTCAAGGCTGTGAGTAGCTTAGATTTTCCTCTACGCGACCAACAAACATACATGCAGACAGATAGACATACCCTTTTATTATTATAGTAGAAGTGCGAAGTAACCGGTGTAATCCAATGGTGGGATAAAATCAGGTTCTTATTTAAATCGATGTAAAATTTGGTAATATTTGAAAACACATTTTATTTTACGTAAATTCTAAAAATATACATAAACGGTATTTGGTATAGTGTTTTCATTATTAATAATTATTTAAGGAAATTCCAGCAAAAATAATGACAGTGAATTAAGGTGAATATTAAATTTTCATAGTTCAGTTTTAGGTTGCAAAACTCAAAGAATTAACTAGAAGTATGGCTCAACTCGACTTTTTCATACCAGAATATATTTTTAGTAGCTTTTTTTTCAAATTTTACAAACAAAATTTTAAAGAATGGATATCATGGGTCCAAATGATTACAATTATAGCGTGTTATCCTTCACTTAAAAGGCTTGAAAAAAATATTGAGATTGATACCATACTTGACAATGTACCCACCCTCCTGGGAGCGGAAACTTGCCCCCCCCCCCCCCCCGAGGAGGGTTAATGACGTCGCGAATAAAAAATTGTATCGCGGTTATTTTTCACAACAATGATTGAAACTACTCGGGATGATTGAGCCATAAATGAACCCTTTTATGCATGATAATGTCAAATGTTGTCCTATGTTGCTATGTTAAAAAAAAATAATATTTCAAATAAATTTCGAAAGTTTTCGATCAAATTAAAAAAATTTCTATCTAGTTCTAGATTTTTTTTATAACAAAGCAGGATATAAAGTGTGGTGAAAATCCATTAATATTTGTGGCCGATATCGTGCGCCCAAGAAATCGACCACAGACGGACATCACTCCAAAACTAGTCAAAACATGCTCAGAAGGTTTTAAAACATATATTGGCAACAAAATCTCGAAATCGAAAATTTTCATGTAAACAATACTTTCTCAATACTACGTATAAGAAAGTAAAAATATAAATCATCATCTTCTACATTACTTCAAGCTTTGATAATTCAATTTCCTCATTTATCGTACTGAAGTCGGGAGTCAGAACGAGTAGTTGTCGATGGCCCGCTGTTTTGCATTGAAAAAACAAACAAAACAGTACGTCGTTGAGGCTATGTTCAACCTACAAGTTTAAATTTCGCTATTCGCTTTCATCGAAAACTATAATAGAGAAGCTGTTTTGTTAAATTTTTGTAAATGGAAATGAAGAATTTTTGCAAATGAAAAAAAAAATTAAAAATATGCTGATATATGATGCTAAATGAGCAAATATTTTGTTTTTTATTTACAGTGAGTGGTAGTGTCTTTAGCTAATATTCATCGCTCTTGAGATATTGCACGTTTATAATATAAAATATGAAAAATAAATCACAAAAGATTAAATATATACCTCATTATCAAAAGAGTGAATGCTTAGTGAATGCTTTTAATCACGAGAAAGTGAACGTCATTGTTTAGGAGGTACCACACACAATTCTTCAGATATTAGACATTTTAATTTTTCACAGGGAGTGCAATATCAGACGATCAATTAAGCGATTTTCATGGGATTTAGCAAATTTAGTTTAATCGGTATCAACAAAAACCCTATTGCTTTTCAGTGAGATCCACTTGTAAGAAAATTCTAATTTGCGTTGTTGTTTTCCGATAATATCAACATTTCTTATTCTGTAGAAAATGTTACGTGGCGATCATATCAAATTGTCATTACAATGCTATTTGATGATCATTAAATTGAAAAGTACATCAGGTAATAATGACCGTGTGCAGCGTATAAATCGTAGCGATCTTAAATCCTGAGCAAATTCAAGAATCTTAAAAAGTCGATTTATTTTTATGCACGATTGTCTGGTGCCTTAGAAAGCCACCGCTTGGAAGTAAATGCCTATGTAAGTATAAAACTCGGGTAGTGCACTTCACCATAACCTGTTCATAAACCTGTCGGGAAATGATGTAGTTTAATAACTGCAGTTTATTGTTTATTGAAGTTAAATCGCCGTTTTTTGCTAGTTACTGAGCCTCTATGAGGCCATTGAACCAGTCTGAGGATGGGTTAGGTCTCTCGAAGTTGTTTTGTATTACATGAAGTTGCGGTATTGGTAGAACG
The DNA here is from genome assembly GCA_951213105.1 of Amaurobius ferox. NCBI lineage: Eukaryota > Metazoa > Arthropoda > Arachnida > Araneae > Amaurobiidae > Amaurobius > Amaurobius ferox. The sequence continues at coordinate 76,555,025 of OX578142.1, read as the reverse complement.
TAAAATTTGTAATATCATTCTGACGATTTTTACATTCTGTATATTTTGAAATATATGGAGGATAAGTATATTTTATTTTTGCTTTTATTTAAGGGGTCATAGGACTGTTTAAAAGTGAAAGAAAAGTTCATCCTTACTCTGTATTTAATATCGTATAAAGTATACATTTCAGAATCACACTTTTTCTTTCAAGTGATAAATCTATATTTTTTTAACGTACATTTTTTTTTAAAAACATATTATAAAGAAATAATTTTTATACTGTGATTAAAAATATGAACTATTTGACGAAGAAAGAATTGATATGGCAGTTTACGTGCAAGAGTAAATTTTACATCCAAAACAAAATTTTTGGCAACTAACTAAACTTCAGGAACGATTGTTTATTGTGAACTAAATTAATTTCTATTTAAAGTAAATTTTCTACTATTTTTTCACAATGTTGCATTTAGCTTTTATAAAATTTTAAAATTTCAACAACATAACCTGTTAAAATATTTTTCTATCAAGAAAACATAAAAAAAAAATTAGGTTCGTTTTGAAGAGACTACAATGTACATTATTTTATATATTTTGAAAATTCCATTAAAATATTGAAATGTTTTTGAGTTATATTGAACGCAATGCCACAAAATCAGATTTTGAGAAATATGGCTTTAAAATTATATCTTAATGAATTTTCTTATATATGACCGGAAACATTTTGGGCTATAAGAAAACATGAAAAAAGAATTAGGTTCGTTTTGAAGAGACTACAATGTACATTATTACTTTCCTTATATACATAATGTATAAGGAAAGTATTGTGACGGGGTCGAAAATTCGAATTCGAGTTTTCGACGGGAGAGCACGTTTCAAGCATCCCTGATCACGAATCAAACATTTTTGAAGTGATGTCTGTGTGTGTGTGTGTGTGTGTGTGTGAAAGTATGTGTGTGTGTGTGTGTGTCAGTGAGTCTGTGGAGACGATAACTGACGAACGAATGGACCGATTCGAACCAAATTTGGTACAAAAATCACAATCCGTAAACACTAGAAGCCTATTGCTTTTATATGCAATCGAATGTTAAGAACCCCCCTAAATTTTCGAATGAAATTTTGAAAAAATCGTCAAAAAATCAAAACCACTAATAAAGTTACGCAAATAGACATTTCTTATGTAATTTTTCATTAGAAAACGATTGACATAAATTTTAGAACGCTAACATGAACCGTTCTCGAGATATTGTTCATTTTAAAAAAAAAAATTATCAAACAGTCATATAAAAAAAAAATTCCTATTGAGAAACATGTTCACTTTTCATATGTAATACCATGCGATAAATTGGGTTACATCATTCTCATGGAACTAGCTCATTCCATTCATGAAAAAATATACTTTTAGTAATACTTTTGTGTTTGAATGCCAATAGTCATTTATCTGCTGTAAGAATAACTTATTTCTTAGTGCATAACGCTTGGCGAGATTTTGGCGACGAATTTGGCGGAATGTCGCCAACTTGGCGACTTTTTGAAATGTTACCAAATTAACGAAAATCTCGCCAAATGGTAAAAATGACGCTATATCAATGAAAATGACGACTCATTGTCGAAAATTCAATATCTTGGAAAGAATATTAGTATCTACTATAAGGAAAACCTATTTTTTTTTTACTTTAAAAGTAGTAAATTCATTACATTATATAAGGAAAGTCATGTGTTGCCCACATCAGATTTTTTTATATATTTTGAAAATTCCATTAAAAACAGTGAAAAGTTTCAGAGTTATTTTGAACGCAATGTCAGAAAATCACATTCTGGAAACATGACTTTTAAATTATATCTTAATAACTTTTCTCATATTTGACCTGAGACATTTTGGGCTATAACTCCAGAAATTATAGGAATTTTTTCCTGCTGATTATTTTAAAATGTTCAGAAAAATTTATATTTTTATATATATTTAAAAAAAAAATTGAGGTGGGCAGCACATGTCTTTCCTGACTTTCTGCCAAATTTGTCGCCAAAATCTCACCAAGCGTTATGGACGAGGAAATAAGTTCTTCTTATAGCAGATAAATGACTATTGGCGTTCAAATACAAAAGTATTACTCAAATATCTTTTCTCATGAAGGAAACGAGTTAGATCCACGAGAATGGTGTCACCAAATTTATCGCATGATATTACATATGAAAAGTGAACATGTTTCTCAAGAGTTAATGTATTTTTTTAATTTATGGAATTTTTTGATAAATTTATTTGAAAAATGTGCAATATCTCGAGAACGGTTCATGCTTGCGTTCTAAAGTTTATATCAATTGTTTTCTAAGGAAAAAGAACATAAGAAATGTCTATTTGCGTAACTTTATTAAAGGGTTTGATTTTTTTATGATTATTTCAAAATTTCACTCGAAAATTTAGGGGGGAGGGGTTCTAAACATTCGATTGTATTTAAAAACAATAGGCTTCCAGTATTCACAGATTGCAATTTTTGTACCAAATTTCGTTCGAATCGTCCCATTCGTTCGTGAGATATCGTCTCCACAGACTCACACTGACACACACACACGCGCACATATACTTTCACACACACACACACACACAATATACTTTTACACACACACATACATATGCTTTCACACACACACACATACATATGCTTTCACACACACACACAGACACAGACATCACCTCAAAAATGTTCGATTCGTGATCAGGGATGCTTGAAACGTGCTCTCTCGTCGGAAACTCGAATTCGAATTTTCGACCCCGTCACAATACTTTACTTATACATTATACTATGTATATAAGGAAAGTAAAAATGGGGGGAAAAGTAAAATTAGTTTATAAATATCCTCCTTTTTTATGTCTTACGTTATCATTATTTGAATAATACAAGAGCGGAATTATCATATCACGAAACCCCGAAATGCAGGAAGGGGGGGGGGGTGCAGAGCATGTAAAAATAAAATTAAGGAATTAGTCTAACACAGCTATTAATCATAATTTTTTGGGGGAAAAAATGGTGGAATTGGCAGTTATTTTGACTCCAACGTCAATTATATTTGATCATTATTAACACTTTTTCAATTCGAAAATGAACTTATTTTCGTTATCTAGAACTGTTTATGTATTTCTAACAAATCATTGATTTTGGTATTTATCTGAAGGAGAATGATTGTTAGTTTAACGGAACTGGTTCAAAATTAGTTTAACGCAACTGGTTTCAAATATGTAAAAAAAATCTGATTCGCACAAATGACTCTGTACCATATAGTCACTCACTTGCTGTTTGAATACTTGTTTCTACAAAAAGGTTTAATTGGATATGCATTTGAATCGACTTAAAAAAATAGAAATTTCCGAGGAAAATTCTATAAAACGGGAACTCATTGAATTTTTGTAGCGGTTCCCAATCTTTTACTGTATAGGGTTCAATTATCAAATTAAAAAAAAAAAATTCTTTTGAAATAAAATACTAAACTTCAATTTTGTAACGTAACGCGATAGTAACTTTTTTGGTGAAAAATTAATTCAGTAAACATTTTGTGGAAATAGTTTATTTCAAATTTTTTTATCCAAAATGTATGATAAAAACTTACCTGCAGAAACGTTTTACTGAGATGGATGCTGTTTTAATGCTGCCAGACAGGCATTGATTATATGCTTGTAGTGATTTCCAAGTTCAATTTTATTATAAATCCATCACCTAATATTCAGTGATACTTTCATTTATGTTTTTAAAATGTGGAAAAACTCGTTTTCATAAGCCTGCCAGTGTAGTTAGCCAGTGTAGCTAGCCAGTGTAGCATACCAGGGTGTAGTGTAAAAAGCCCGCATGTGATTCTCGGCTCGGTCGATTGCTATTTTGAGTAGAAAGTTAGTCTCATACTCTACAATTGATGCTGAAGGTGAAACACATTGTTGTTTGGGCACCCGCTACCTTGTTTTGAAGGAGGGAATGAAAGTACTTCAAGGGAATTTATTGCGTGGCCTGAGTAATGTATCTGGTAACATAACCGGGAACAATATAACTGGTAACATAACCGGAAACAATATAACTGGTAACATAACGGGGAACAATATAACCGGGAACAGTCCCGGATATTATTCCTGGTTCTGACCGATTGTTATTTTGAGGCGAAATTAAGTCTATTTTTCCAAATATTTAAGAAAATAACATAAATTTCCAAGTTGAAACATTTAAAGAGCTATTGAAAAACGTTCAAAACTACTTACTGTTAAAAAAAAAACCTATATTATAAAAAAAAAATCTGTAACTGTCACTTAGTCAAGAACTTAAATAAATATTTGCTTGAATAAATAAGCTCGCTCTACTTGTTTGTTCCATAGAGGAGGGCTGTTTTTTGCCTTTGAAATCGATTGACTTTCACATTTTTTATTGTATGCTGTAGTTATACGAATTTTTTTTATCATATTTAAGAAGCTTTAATGTATTATTTTCTAGAAGAATCAATTTAGAATATAATCATTTTAACACAGACAGAAATAATACCTCTGATGCAGAGAGATGTATTATCTCTGATAGAGGTATCGAGGAAAGGTATAATCACCGAGAAATAATACCTCTGATATAATTTGAGCAGGGATACTTCCTCGGACACAGAGCCATTATCTCTGATAAAGGTATCTAAGTGAGGTATAGTCACAGATAGAAATACTTCTGACATAATTTGAACAGAGATAATACCTCTGATACATAGGTATTATCATTTTATAGAGAGATGCTATCATTTGATAAAGATGATTATTCTGATACTGAGAGACGCATTATCTCTAATAGAAGACCGAGAGAGGTACCGCTGATATAATTTGAAGATAATACCGATATTAAGATAATACCGAAGATAATACTGACAATATTTGAAAATTTGAAAGATAATACTTTTGATATAATTTGAAGTATTTGATTTATCTCCATGGCAGTTAGTTATTCTCTTTTTTTGAAGGCGTTGATAACAGTAATTTATTACGATCGTTGATATTTAATAAACGTGTACATCTAGTCTTGATATATGATAATAGCTGGATCATGACTATGGCATATATTTTGAATAAATTTAATTTTTGAACAATATACATCTAGAATATTTTTATTTTCAAATTTTATTAAAAATAAATATTCCAAATTCCGAGTTTATCTCTTTGAAATCCCTATACCATGCATTCTGATGTACTTATTTTAAGTTTTTAACCATCTACATAAATAACATCAAAATGTGGGTTTAGGTAAATACAAGAAAATAAATGTTGCAGTTGATTTATGGAACAAATACAATTTCATGGCCACAGAGGGAAAGCAATCGTAGAACTCCGTCTGAGCAAATGCATTGCGCCCACTTGCAAACAAGAGTTGGCTGCTAGACATAAAAGAAACGGATACTAAAATCGAGAATATTCGCAATTCCGTAAGCTAAATAAATTGCGGCATTTCATATTATGTCAGAATATGCAATTTCCAAGAAAAAGGCGGCTTTGATCGAAGATAAATGCAAAATCACGGAAGGAATGTGTTATATGGGGCTCACATTTTCTAATGCATGGAAAGATGTGAACTGTTTACTGTATAGAAGTTTTCGTTCATCTGGTATTCGTCATCGCGTTTATATGCTTAGATGTCATCATGTATGTATGTCTCTACTTGACCTAAGACCTCTTAGTTTTTAATGTAATTAATGATCCAGGAACTTGCAGGAAACATTTCCGGTTCGAAAAATTTAATTGATTCTTAAATATTTTAAAAAATCTCAAAGCCCTTACATGTATGTTCCTAAACCCTTACTTAAAATATTCGATATTTTGAAACGTTTTAATATAATGTTAAGTATTTCTATAAAACCTAAACCAGAGGTATGTTCTCACTGAAAATCTATCTTCTATCACAAAATTTGCGCTGCAATCTCGATTTTTGTTACACGAAATCTAAATATTTTTTAAAGGGCCACATGGGTAAAAATTTTCATAGAGTCGATAGTTTTTTTTTATACAGATTTATAGAAATGAAAGAACTAGTATTTCGAAAAATTCAATAATTATCTGCAATTTTTATTTTAAAATTATCACCTCGCCTGAAGTTCACAAAATTTGTCACCATCAAATGTAAATCCGTAACTGGTGGCTTTCTTTTTTTGTTTAAAAATTCATTGTTAAAAAATGATTGTTAAAAATAGTGACCGCTAGGTTTATTATAATTATTTTTCTCTTTTAATTTATATGTATTTTCAATTTATTTATCTGGATATACAGGGTTGTGGGGGCAGCATTGTTACCAACACACTGCTACTAACTGATGGCATCACTGCTACTAACTGATGGCATAGCGCGAGATCAGCAATCTAAAGGTTCCGAGTTCGAACCTATCCCCCACCATCAGGGATCTGTGGCTCCCCACTGGGTCTATATAAAAGAATGCTCACATACATAAAAAAGTGTAGTTTGTGTCCTATGGTTTTTGCCATTAATAAAGCTAGAATGGAAGTTACTCCACTGAAGGACCATGACAGTATAGCACCTGCATATTAAAAATGAAGTGCTTAAATTATTTCAAAGTTGTATTGCTTTCATATGGTATGGATTTTTTAAAGCGTAAATATGAATATTTATGTTTGCTATTTTCATTTTTAGTATTTTGTGAAGATACCACAACCGAAACTAGTGCTAGTGGAGATGGAGAGGCATTCATCTCAATGACGTCATCTGTCACCATGATTGATGACAATGGAGATATTCCTAACAGCTCTATTAATCCATTGCTATCAAATATTACAATGGACAGTGAAGACACAAATTCCACTGAACAAACAACTGAAACAACAACAGATTCGATAATGACTACTACAATGACGCCTATGGTGACTACTGAAACAACTGTCATGGATACTACAACTAATGCTCCTACTACTACTACTACTACCGAAGCGACTACAACTACTGCTGCTCCAACTACAACCACACTACAAACAACTACTACAACTGAACCTACAACTGTCCAAACTACAACCCAGAAGCCACAAACAACATCAACAACTAAAAGTCCAACAACCAGAATGGAGCCCAAATCGACTACCGCTGTCAACATTCCTCGCTCTCCAACAGTGGGAACAACGTACATTCCAGACCCTGAAGGTATTATTTTATTTGGCTAAAAATATTTTTTGATATCTAGGATGCCACAGAATATCTCATAAAATTGCAGCTAGGTTTTAATTTATCTCACTATTAAAACTATGAAACAGCGTACTTAGGCAATGTGCGAAAAATTCCGTGAATGCCAAGCATAGAAAGTCGAGGTTTGACTTTAATAGTTATAAATCTGGGATTGGGTATGATATATTAAAGATTTTGAAAATTAATTAATTTTTAATTATTTGTAAGAAGCTTATTTGAATCTGGGCAAAAATGTCTCGGAAATAAGGTTTCCGTTTTTCAAATTCTGGTCGCAGAAAGTTTAATTTGCTATCATAGAAAACTACAAATCTGATAAATTGATCGGCGTATTCAAAATCTTGAAAATTTAATATATTTTATATAATGAAAAATAGTGTTTCATTTTTGTAAAAATTAACGTAGTTCAATTAAAATTTTGACCAGATTATAGCTTCAGGGTTGCCACCTGTCTGTCTTATCACCAAATGTCTGGTATTCAAATACTAGTCGGCTTTTCCCCCTATCGGTCATTAAATGTATCAAGCAGTTTTTATAGCAAGTCCTACTATCTTTTCCTCAAAAGAGAGCATGAAAGAAGGCAGAAAAAACGCGAGTAGAAAGTGTTAGTGAGTTTCCGGATTAAAGTTATTTCATCATGAATTTGATGGTAAATAATTAGCAAATAAAGTGTCAATAAAAATAATTGAAGTTTCGTAGAGCTAAACCATGAGACTTTATGATGGCAACCGATGGTACGATTTCTATATTTAGTAACCGCTAGCTGCCTTCAACCAGTTTTTACAGCAATCAGTTCTTTGGCAAAATCTGCAACCACTGCTCGCGCGCAACACCCCACCACCTTTCACATCACCCTTTGTTTTCCCATGTCGCCCCTTCTCACATCCCCTTCATTTGCCCTGGCCATCCCCCTTCTTGCCCTGAAAAACGAAAACGTAAAAGAAAAGTTCATGTAATAGAAAATCATAAAGATCCAATCTCGAATCAATAGATAGACAGCGACTTTTCGGAAAAAGTTTTTAAATCAGGAATTCAATTGCAAATAATTAACAAATAAAGTGACAACAAAAGGAATTGAAGTTTTGTAGAGCTAAAACATGATAATTTATGGTGACAAAATTTGAAGACCCTACCTCGAAGACATTTTGTAACGGAATTTAAATTTTAAGCATAGAATCGCATTGAAATAAAAGTTATCGAATCCTTAATTTAATTGTAAAAATTAGTAAAGTTATGACAAAAAGGATGGAAGTTTCCTAGAGCTAAGACTTTAAAATTCATGTTGACAAATGTTGAAGGCCGTACCTGGAATTTTTCTTTAATTTTTATTTTGAGCAATACGTTGAATAGGCGTAAAAGTCGAGGTTTTCTTCGAAGCACCGAGATTTTTTTAGAAAATGCTTAAAGTACTGTTACAATCTTATATTTAAAATTTCTATCTGCAAATCTCGAGATTTTAGCAATCTGTTATTTTATTCGCAGTACCCCAGATAGCTGTCTGCCACTCTTAATTTCGATCTTCGCGAAGCGATAAGGATAAAAGGGAATGAAAGCGGAAATTGTGTCTTTTTTCTGAATGAATTCTAGTGGGTTTTTCGGGATTTTTAAAAACCTGTGCAAAAAAACTACCAACTTTATCAAAATTTTGGCTTCTAGAACGTCCTGCAAGATTTATCTGTCTCCCGTTAAAAAAAATCCGAGATATTCTACCTTTATTTTTGTATGAGGATATAGCTTTTTCGGACACACCTGGTTTTACTCTAAAAAATGAGGGTTCTTTTTTTTTTTACAAATATTTAAAATATCTATCAAATATTTCGAATCTTCGGGACCGTCTCAGGTTCAATAGCTACGTTTAAAAAATAACCGGCTAGTATGTCTGGACTATTCCGAAGCTTCTAGGCCGAGTAAAAGCTTTGGAATAGTCGAGACATACATATATACATACACACGCGTTTTTAATAGTATAGAGGTTCGAAAAGAAATAAATGTAGTGGATAATAATTTTCTTATTTCTAACTTTTCAAATTTTTAACTTTTCTTATTGGCATTTTTTGACAAAGTCTATTTCACTACATCAATGAATTGCTTAAAAATCAAGTAATTAACTAAAAATATTTTGAATGTGGTACTGTTTTTTTAATTAATGTATCACAAACAACAGCTCAGTTCAATTTAATTGGATAAGATCTTAAGAGTAGTTGCTTGATGAGAACCTCATCCCCTGGCCGCTCAATTGTATATATTGAACTTTCAGCAATTATCAATTTTCGGTTGTATATGTCTGACTTCATGCACGACTGAATATATGTTATATATTTTGACTTTCCCAGCACAATATCTGGAGAGTATTTCAATGCAGTACTGTAGCCAGTCAGTGGCCAGAAGGGTCTGAGACCTACAAGAGGTGTACCGTATATCCTAGTGGAAAGATATATAACAGAAGGCTGTTTTTCAGTTCAAGTTCTTAGGTGGGTGGTCGATTGGATCGACACGTATGATTCGCACTGGTAGCCGAGGGTCAAATTTCTTCTAATCCCATTAGCGTAAGAAGTGAAGACGTGGACAATTGCAAGTGGTTAACACATGGAGTTAGAAAGGAGGAGATAAAACTCCTATGGATGAAACGCTTGAAAATGCCATAATGCTTTGAGAATTATATCTAGGTGTCGCTAGTGTTAGTAAAGTAGTTGCTATTGTTAGTTGACACTATGGAAAGACGTAGTATTTAGTATATGTATTTTTGATTATTTTTAAATTAAAGGCTGCCTTATTATCAGTATAATTAACCAGTATTTTTGCATAGCTGTAGGAAAGAGTACAGAATATAGGGAGATAAAAATTAATTAAAAGGGAAAATTATTTTGAATACTTGGGAATATTCTTTATTGCTTCAGTTCTACTTTTCATTGCACTAATAATTTATTTTTACAAACTTGACAGTTTAAATAAATATTTTAGGTCTTTCGCCATAGAAATGCATACAATACAGGACTACTTATCTTATCCCAGCGCCACCTGAATTATTGTCTCAAACGATATTGGCGTTTTCTTAATATGAAGATTTAGCTCATTACTTTTACCTCCATGGCTTAACACTTGACGAGCAGAATGTCAAGTAAAAATAGCCAATCAGAGACAGATGTTTGACATCTTTTCGTCAAAACCACGCACTGGCAGAGTGAGATATCCCCAGATTAATAGTATTGTGAAAGATTATAGTATCTGTTCTAGCGTAACGACAAGGTATGCTCATCTCCCTTGGATCACAGATTTACGTACATATTCAATTAAAAAAATGGTAGAAGTTTTAAAAGTTAAATTAAGACAATAGTATTTAGAGTACTTTTAAATTATTGCGGAGTTAACTGCTATACACTAAAATAAACTGATGAGTAGTTATAGAGTAAATATTGAGCGTTAACTTGTATTATTAGAAATTTTCCTTGATTAATAACTTCACTACTAGTTAATGCTTATATTAAAATCAATTAAAATTATATATTCATATTGTGTGTATAGTAACTATGAATTTTCACAAGCAACTATTAGCTTACAAGTATAGCTATGTAATTAGCCATTTGCTAATAATTGATATCATAATTTATGTGAATTGAAATATATAATAATAACCATTATATTTTACAGATGCGAATGATTGCTTTGCCTCAATAACACATAAAATAGTGGTTCCTAATGAAAAAGAGTACCGTATTTAGTTATAATTAAAAAAATATTTGTTAATAGAGAAATCAAATGAAAGACTAAAATTTTATATTTTAGTGCATTCCCCTCTACCCCCTCCCTCAAAAAAGTTTGTAGTGAGCCCCTCCTTCAGGACAGTTAAGTCTCCCTTGAATTTCACTTTAATTTTATATTTTAGTGCATTCCCCTCAACCCCCTCCTTCAGGACTGTTAAGTCTCCCTTGAATTTCACTTTAACCCCTCTTAGATTTCATTTCCGGCTATCGCTCTGTATTGGAATGCCAGAATGCAATCGTGTAAAAGCAAAACCTGCAACTCCATCAAAATTTGATATTTGTATTTTCCCCTTTATCGAAATTTTGTTGAATACTACTAAACTATTATACAGTTATATATAACGGGCTCCTGTTTATGATACATTTTATTAATGCAAACTTCGTTTTATTGCAATTAGACTTCATTGCTAGCCCTTCAAACTTTTTGAGCCATAACGCTTACTTTCTAAGTTGATGGATGACTTCAGCATCAAACCGTAGGCACGCATGCTTAATTATTGTGAGAGCAAGTGACTGAGCGGTGACCCAGTTCGAAACACAAGAGGAATATGAACAATGTGTCGGAAATTATTGACCTCTTATGTGTTTCAGTAGCATTTATTAGTTTTACGATCAACCAGCTGATGTATGTTTAAACCACGCCTCTACAACCCTTAATTGAGGAGCTACTGTTCAACTTCCAAGATAATGTTCCTCATACGTAATTAAACCGTTCTTTATACTATAAGACAGTGGTCGTCAAACTTTTATACTAAAGGACTTCTTAATAAGTGATTATTGCAAACCTCTTTGACATCATAAAATGATTTTATAACAATTAATAGACCCTGTAGTTATCAATTGGCAGTCGACAGAGCATATGGTGTTTATAGCAACTTACTATCACCATATTCAGGAACGGGAAAGAACTGCGGGTTAACACACACACACACACGCATATATATATATATATATATATATATATATATATATATATATGTATACCCATCTAGCCTAGAATTAATTCCTAATGAGCCTAGCGTTAGTCAAACTGTAAATTTTTATTTTTTAGACCTAAATTTAGATACCCTCAATAATCATGTAATCACCAATCTATATGATAAAAAAGATTCTTACCACTATCATAAAGCTGCTATCATATCATTCTTGTAATTCTATTCAATTGTTTAGAAACATCATTTTAAACCAGCAATTTCGAATACATCGACTTTCTGATCCTCGGTTTCACTTTCTCCACATCAATAATCTTAAACGCATTTGTCAAAATTACCAATATCCGGAAGTATTTATAAATAATATTATTAATAATTTCAAATATACCACGTAATAATTTTACACATGCATTATTTATCTTTAATTGGATAACTCAATTTTGAGAATTCACCCATTCTTATCACCTATCTTACCACTTGGCCTGAGTCTCATACCGTTTACTATTTCCGAATGACTATTTTCCACTTGTCCTGAGTCCTATACTGATTACTATTTTTGAAAGTCTCCATACATATTATGTATCGTTCAAATGTATTCATTCTGGTGCCCACTCACATTGACGTAGTGAGGTGAAATGCTCAGTCGCTTGTTGAACTTACATGTGGTAACAATGCTTGTGAGTTCATATTTCTGTTCGAGGAGGTATTATTTTTCTGATTTGTAATTCAATTGATTTATTTTTTCCCTTCCACTAGCCAGTAGACAGTTCCAATGGTGTCTATAGTTAAATACTATCGCCATTGTCAGAAACTGGCTATTCTATCGGTTTTAATTCGAATTGTATGGCTGTCCTGATGAGAATGCAATTTCGAACTAACCGCCATTTTTTGTGTAGTTTCAATTGATTGTTCTCTATGTCTTAATCTTTTATCTTGAGCTTATTATTATTGCCTTTTCTCATTTTTGCCGTGTTTTCTTTTTTATTTTTATTTCTATTTATATACTTTTAATTGTGAATTTTGTATCCTAACATTCTTTTCATCCCCCTTTCCATTGTAGTGATATGCTACCTTCTATCTTTATCCCTAGTCTTGGTCTATAGTTACTCATTTGTAACAGATATGCTAGAGATGGGTTTTATTGTATATACAGTAGTTTATGCATAATTTTCGATTAAAATCTTTCAATTTTTAATTATATATATATATATATATATATTAGAAATATGTAATAATAAAAATTTTTATTTAATAAAAAAAAATTCAAGTAATATTAACATCACTATGGAAGCAAATTCACGGCCATAATGCCGATAAGAGAAGAGAACAGTACCAGCCCAAATTCGATGATTAGTCAGAGTTAAATTCCTCCTCAGGTCTGAGTATTTAACTCTAACTAACCCAAATACTTGCCTGTTTCAGATAGAGCAATAGTACATTGCTATAAATACTCCAACCCAGACTACAGGCATCAAAAAATGAAAATAGGATACATTAAGAAAATTTGTATTACCATGCGGCATGAACCCTTCTTCTTCCACCACGTGTATACACGATGTATACACACACACACACACACACATATATATATATATATATATATATAATTGAAGAATTTTAATTTATTTGTATTATATATACCTGAGATTGATCATTTATTGAAAATTTCTGTATAGCAAAAATGAAAAAAAAATGTCTGAAGTGATTATTTGAAATCAATGGTGATTATACACATACGACAAGCTTGTGAAGATGATAAAGAGAACATTATAAATAAAACATTATAAGTAAAACAGGCACTAAATTGGTATAAAATACCCCTTTTTTCCTATTCTATATATAAGTTAAGGAATTGAAAAAGAATGACCTGTGGAAAAGATGTGTTAATATATCCCTTAACTACACTCTTAGATTAAATTTTTTATTTTGTGTTATAAATCATATATGTAATACAGGTACTTAAGGTACTAATCCCCTTGTTCCCTGCATAAACATACATGATGTAAAGCAAGAATAGTGTATAAGATGAAAAGTTGCAAAACAGAAAAAAAAAATTTTGCAGTTGGAGCTATCTATGCCATTCCGGCTTCCAAAACTTTTTTTGAATATGAATAAATTGAAAAAATTGGAAAGCATTAAAGCATTTCCGAAACTATGTACGTTATCAAGGGCCATACCTGGTTTGTTAATATATACTATATCATAGCAGGGATTTTATGATGATTTGATAATTCAGATGAGACATTAAAGAATTCCCATAACTTTCATTTTAGGATATGTTTTTCCTTGTTCATTGTGTCAATTTTAGGATACATCGGTTATGATTATGTATATTGAACTCATTCAATCTATCCTCTGCTATACGAGATTTAAAGTGCATTTTTATGCCAACTTAACTGACTTTATTACCCTCTGAAATAAAATAGATTAATTTTTTTAAGATCAATTAAATTAATATTTGAAGAACACATTTTCAGAAACCTGCTTGAGTACGGCACTACACCGGTCCATGTAAGACTGTCACTTCGGGTCTTGGGCAAATGCCCATATTGTCAGTATGCCCATGTTTTTGAATACAATAGCTCGGAAAAGAAATAATTTTCCAATCTGCAATATTAGTATTTTCAAAATTAAGGAATTAATTCGTTTCTTTAAGTAGAAAATTTCCCTTGAGCGATATCCCCACAATTTCTGTCTCATTTATGGGGGGAGGGGAATCGGCGGAATTATACGGTAGTATATGCATTCCTTTTCACCATTAATATAATAATTATTTTAACTTTACAAAACTTTTTATCCCATTTGTTTGAATTAAGGCTAAAGAATTTGATTTCAAATTCTGGTTACAGATATACTCAAATTTTTCCCATTTAAATAAAAATCATAATTTATTCATAGTAAATTCCATGGATGATTGTGTGAGAATATGATATTTTCATAATGACATATTTGATATCAATCAGTTCGTAGCCTCAAAATTTATATAGTTTAACTGTAGAATTTTAAATTTTACACAGTTAACCGTTTCATAAATAAATTTCCATCAAAAATCCACATGATAAATATTTTCAGAAACTATTTCATGATATAAGATAGCACCAAATAAATGAGCGCGAATACTATGGTGCACACAAAAGCTCCTTATTTATGAGTTACATATAGGACTCATAATGCATATGATCAACAGGTTACCTAGAATGCGGGTCAAAGGGATGCATATGACTCTTCAGTTTCACTGGCGCCATCTAGTATTTATATATGCATCTATTGGTATAGAATAAAGCTGCTCCAAATATTTTGCTTTTCGCAGTCCTCATGAATTTTCTTTTGTACAAGGGTAAAATGTCCAGACGTTTGAAGTCCCACTTTATTTTCTTCAAGCCATCTCTTATTCGGGTAAAGAAGCTTTGATAGCGAGTTGAAGGTACACATTCAGCACAAATACTTGTTGAAAGTAATGAAGTTTGCTTTGTGTGCCGAGAAATGCTTCAGTAAAATTCATTTTTGCTCATAAGAAAAACTTAGACATAAAAGCGAAAACCTAACATTCGATAACAACACTTATTGATAACTGATGTAGTTTTACGCCATGTCATAAATATTTCGAATTTCTAAAATGTAAGTAATGTACAATATTTATACAGGGTGTTTCAGTATAGGTGTTTTGGAGTTTTGAGCTTCGAGAATTAGTTTTAGACACGTACTTCCAATTAAAATTTTGTTGAAATTAAATGAGATATCCTTTCATATCATTTTTTCCGGTATGTGGTATTTCATATAAATAGAGGGTCTAAATTTTTATACTGCTCCTTCAGCAGAAAAGGTTCAATTAAAAAAAGTTACATATTAATTAGTCTAAAGAAAAAATCCCGATGAAATTATCTGTAATATTTGTTGAGTATATTATGGGGAATCCTCAACCTACAAATTAGGGGCAACTGCAAATAAAATTGCGCAAATCTTTTACGTAGAATCTGGTTTCAGTTTGTAGCCATCCCCTGCAGACGAGTCAAATTCGAGAAAAATTAAAATTTTAGCCTATTTTGGTAGTGTTTTGTATCTTCATGAAAATATCTTTTTTCTTTTGACTAAATACTAATACAGAGCAACTTTTTTTAATTGGGCACTTTTTGCCCAAAGGATAGTATAAAAATTTAGACTCCCTATTTTTTAAAAATGCTACCTACACGAAAAATATATATGAAAGAATTTTGCATTTATTTAAAAAAGCCCTGTCAAATTGGAAGTATCCGTCAAAAACAAATTGCCGAAGCTCTAAACGCGAGGTCAACTAAGCTGAAACATCCTGTATACTGTGATAATTCAGAAGGTCAGAAAGTTTGTGTGAGTTTATTTTAACAATCCTAGTCCAATGCAGACAAACTAGAGCTAACTGCATTTAATATATATTGCTAGATTCAGGTCAAATTATTTTTCTTTTGCACTTTTAAACATTTAGAAATTTATCGTAACTTTCTTCTCGGAAAATTAAGACTTTGAATTTTGTTCCTAGAATTATTGATTACGCAGATTTCCGTCGATCCGCCCTTCCCGGGAAAGCGTCCCCACTTTTTTGTCTCAATTTCAAATTCCAAAATATTTCGCGAAAATGCTGCTCCTCCTCTTAAACACCGGAGACATAAAAAATTTCGTCGCCGGATAAAATAAATTTATTCATAAAAATATATGTTGCTTCTTTTGGTTGACAATTCAGAGTAAGCCTTCTCTCCTACATACTTCGCGTTTTCCCGCCGCGTTTAATGGGGGTAAATCAACGAATTTTACTTGTTTCTTTTAGCAAAAAATTATCAGAAATCGCCTCCTTACATTTTACGCGATTTTCAGTCACTGGAGGGGGGGAGGGGCGGATGAACGGAAATCTTACTGTAAATATTTTGTAATTAAAGCGTTGCAAAGAACCTTGCTGCCCCAACCGGGAATCGAACCCTGGATCTCCGAACTGGCCAGCCAACGTGCTACCGTTGAGCTATTAGGATGAAATTGCAAGCTCTTATCTTCGAAGTGGACTCTGCATTCTCCACCCTCTAATGTCAGATTGGCGGGCAACTGACAATCTGACTGACCATCTTTTGCTATTTTTACCTCCTGTTACTACTATTTTTACCCAAGTTAATATCCTGAGTGATCTTTTTCCTCTCAGTTTGAAATCGGCGCTCAATCTTGCAGAGTCCACTGAATCCGTGCTAGTTCACTAGGGTCAATTTCAGACCTCCGATATTTTTGCACTAACTTACAGGGTTGATTTGTTAGGGCGCCATTGTAAAGGGCCTTGCTGCCCCAACCGGGAATAAAACTCTGGATCTCCGAACTGGCCAACCGATGACCTTTGAGCTACTGGGGCGAAATTGCAAGCTCTTATCGTTGAAGTGGACTCTGCAGCTTGACTAACCGCAATGTTATCTGGTGCTTGTCCCGCATTTCGGTTCAGGAAAAATGATCATAGCAAATAGCAATTCATACTGAACTGGAGTAAAATACAAGGACTTGTTTTACATCACATCCATTTAAAATGGAGACCACCTTTGATGCTTATAGTGAACATTTTTGTACAGCCGATAATTTCCAGAGTTTTATTTTTTATGGCCTGATAAAGAGCAATTACATGAAGGATTGCGATATCATTATTAAAATAGAGATATTGGGCAGGACAAGGTTCGTGGAAAGCGGCATGCCTGACAATTGGAAGGAACTACACGATCGTAAAAGATCATTTCGCGAGAATCTATTGAGTTAGTTTGGTCAGTGGGGGATTATAAACCCCAAGTCAATGGGGGAATTATGAATCATAACACTCTTAGTTACGCCACTGGAAATTGAATGCGTACGAAATACGTATGAATGTGTCGAAAACCCAGACCACTCGACTGACCTGAGGGCTTACAGTAGCAGTTTGAGTGGCCGGGAGCGATGTTTGAATGTGTGAAAGAAATGTGCAAAAATGCTTCTGTCAACAATTGAGTGTACACATCAATATGAAAGGTTCTTCATATATTTCTTGATTTTTTATTTTGTTGTTGATTGGATATATCAGTATTATATAGTAAAGCTCATTTTCAGCAAATAATAGGACATAGAGTGTAAACAATTGCTATAGTGTATACGTGAATTGTTAGAATGGAGTATAATGAACAATAAACATTTCAGAAGAAAATTTATTAATAAATGTTTTATTCCCCTCCTAGCAAAATATTGCACATTCATGGACAATAATTTCAAGTGCAATGAAGAAATTTCTTGCTATGGTGAAGGAGAAATCGATTGCACTGAAGAGATGGGTAAGACATTTTTTCACTAAAAATTCTTAAAAAAATACGAGAAGATGAAACTTTGTGGAAATCGTCTTGTTTCTAATAATGAAAAAGTAAGGGGACGGTACACTTTTAATATTTTGAAATATGGTATTTTATATAGTTTCAGCATTTTGTAGCCTATTAAATTAAAATAAAAATAAAACCATTTACTTTTTCGTATTTTCATTCTATTGTGACACATTAAAGATAATGAAATACTAAACCTGTTACTTTGATACTTACCTAGGAACTTTAACCGCGTTTTATCTCAAAAATCCTCTGAAACTTCACGGACATATTGACGCTTCAAGTGAACAATTATCTTTTCTTTAGCTAGTAAAATAAAAAAAAAATGTCCCTTATATTGTTAAGAAAAATAAAGTTTTTTACTAAATTACCTAATTAAAACACTAAAAATAGAGATAGCGAAAATTCTGTTTTTCATAAACTAAGCACTGAAGATATATATCCTTGTTTAGATGTAATAATTATTTAACCCTGCTAAAGTAGATCATTTTTCGGGCAATCAAATATAGAAATAAAATAAAATCACTTTCATGTAAATTTTTTTAAGTATATGACTTAATATTTTACCTTTTTGAAACATTGTCTGCAATTAAATATATAGGTTTCAATAAATCTGAAAATTTCATGCATTACTCTCAACTAGATGATTCATAATAATAACAAATTAAAAAAAAATTCAGACTTAATAATCAGATTTTAAACGTTTGTTATATGTTAAAGGTGTACTGTCCCATTAAGGAATCAATAAAATATAAAATAGGTCTCTAATAAATAGATGGTATAAAGCTTAAGATGGCGCATCAAATTCTCCAAAAAAATCTTACAGACTTCACAAATCAACGTCTAGAATAAAAAAATATCAAAATGAAATTTTAGTATGTTGTTGAGACAGTCTGTGCGACATATGGAAATGTAAATGAATAATATCACACGATTAGGTTTGGATTGAACCCGTGTTGAAAAAATGAAATACATTGAATCTTATGCGACCTAATTTTTTAAACATTTTTTAAGCGAATTTAAAATTCACAAATTGCTTTGAAAATTTTAGGTAATATTTAAATTGTCCCATTAAATATATAAAAAATAATTAAATATATAAATTTCAGCAAAATATGTTCGGTAGTTTTAAAAACAAAATTTAAAATAATTGCACCCATATTATATGAAAATATCATGTGATCCACTTCAAATTAAAATATGGCATCTATCTTGTGTCAAAATCGTGATTTTTAAAGTCCCCCCCCCCCCCGTATTTAGTGTTGCATCCGTCCTAAAACCGCTTTATTTCTGATTTTTTTTTTGTGCATCTATATACTGCGTCAACGCAATTACAATATTAAGTTTAAATGATCCAACTTTGATCATTTCTACAACGAATCTTTATTTTCACGTATGGAGAATGTAAACACATCAAGCTGTAAGATGAGTTGTATAAGAATTGCTGAATTTATTTCACTCAAAAGTATTTAGCTCTGGATTCTGCAGTATAGCTGATAGGAATGAAACATTCATTGATTTTACAGAGAAGCAGACGATTCCATATTATTGCCTTTTTAATGAAGTTTAAAGCATGAAATTAGAAAGTAATTTTACCTCTATGGTTTTGCGTTTTTAAGTAAAATAAATTATTATAGTATTGTGATAATTTTAAAAATATCGCCGCTGAATGAAAGGAATGGAAAAATTTATGAATGAAATATTCACTGTTTTTATATAGAGGGCCAGACGATTTATATTTCGATGATGTTATTTGAATAAAGTTCAATTGTTTTCGATGAAGTTTTCAAATATAATAAATTATTGTAGTATTGTGATAATTTAAAAAATATTACCTCTGAATGTAGCACATTTTAGAGATGTTTAAATAAAATTGCATTTCAGTCGGAAAGTGTTAATCAAAATCTTTATATATTTCTTGTTTAATGTACACATTTTTTAACTCTGCTAAAGATGATCATTTAAATATTATGTTAAAATATACATCTACATATCCAACGGGATCGAAAGATGTAACATCAGGTAATAACGGTATTTCCCTAAGAAGACATTTTTCGATTAATACAAGAGCTCACACCTTACACGTCTGCACAAGTCTAAATTTACTAATAGAAAAACTACTTTTAATCCTGAATAAATCATTTAACACCTTAACTAAGATTTTGTGAATTAAATCGCATTAAAGTCTTAGAAGGCTGGAAAGCATCTAAATTGTTATCCATGTCAAAAATGGATATCAACCCCCCACCTGGAAGACGAAAAATTAGCCCTTGATCACTAAAAACCTGATAGGTGGGGCTCCCGTTTATAAAAATTACCAGTTTTGAAATGCATCTAAGTCGTTAACTACCAATGAAAAAGGAAGGAGGGTCCCCCAGGAATATTGAAAATTCCCTCTTCCCTAAAAATCCACCAGGTGGCGCTTCATTTCTGTCTTGACTTTTCATATCTCAAAAATGCATGACATCGCCGTTCATATATTGACATTGCCAGAGGCCAAGCTTCGTTTCAAAAACTACATTATTATGTCATTGGTCAAAGTTTGAACACTGTTTCAGATAGGTAAGAGCTGCTGACGTCATAGGTAACTGTAGAGCTCCACTACTACAGGCTGACTTATCCATAAGCCCATAGGGTTCCATACTACAGTTACAGAAATTATAAAATAAGTGTTTAAAATAAATACTTGATATAAAAAAAGAAGTTTTAATTAGAATATTGCAGAACTTTGCTCGCACAAGTATGCTCCAGTGCCGGGTATCCAATTATTTATTAGCCATTGTTTTCTTCTTTCTTCGTTTCTAGGAAAGCGAAATAGCCTAAAACTCTTTCTAGAATGATTAGAGCAGTTCGGTGCAGAACAACCACCCATAATCATTTCAATTATACTTCCTAAAGTGAAAATACGAATAGAGCTAATGCTAATGGATTGCGCTTCCAGGTATGGTGGGCTTCAATATGCTTGATAAGTCAGCTCGTATATAGAGGAGCCTTAGGTAAGTGATATCCCTAAAGGATGACGTCATCGGAAAGGAAATGTGGTGGGGAGCATGCTTCCTCTGCTCACTGCCACAAAAGCGGGGCAGAATCCTCCTTTTGCTACTACTAATCACATAGTATATTTAAGCTCCACCCCTCACACTCAAGCTTATGTTATAGCAAGGGAAAGTATAGCTGCGGTTGAGTTCGAACTCCTACTTATATTTGACGGAGGTAAGACTATCATACTTTTCTCATAACGAACCTATTATACGGATTTAAAATGGATGGTTATTGATTTTAGAATATTTATTAACAAATTTACGGACTTCTGTCATTTATGTTTTGAAGTATGCGCTGACGTTCTTTGTATCTCTCTACTTAGAGACCTGGCAGTATGAGCAATAGCTTCCTCCTGTTGAAATCAGGTAATCCGAGGAACTCCAAAGCTCCATTAGGATTAAATGGCATACGCTAAGTAACAGGATGCACTTACAATTAGTTGTCTCCTACTCCACTAATAGTGAAAAATATTTCTTCAAAATCGCCCGTTTTCCTGACGGCACGGACCCTCTATAACCTTTTTATTTATAAATGTTTAAAAATAATATAAAAAATCACTGAACAGAAAAAAAATGGAAAATATAACATTTTACCACCTTTTTATGTCCATTTTGATATTGTCTAATCACCGTACCCTTACTTTTCTTTTATTTATGCTTTTACTTCAGTTTTTCTAATGCCACCAAATGCACAATATATCGATTTTAAAATAAAACTTGATGCCACTGCAGAATTCAATTAAATAAGTCGTTCCATTTGCTGCTGCTTGACTTTCTCATTAAAGAAGGAATTCCTTTGGAATCAAAAAGTCAATGATGTACACAAAGGCTAATTTGGGCATTTATTGAATTACTACAGGAGTTCATTAAAAAGATATCCCATTTATAGAGTAATTTCCGATTTTCTCCTTACTGTTTTACTTTCCCGACAATACATGGTAATGTATATATATATATATATATATATATTAATTATAATATAATATATTTCAGATATAGTTCCTCCCGAGACAACATTCATCGACAAAATATCCCTGTCTTCTATTTCTGAAGATTACTCTGATTATGATGCTGCTGAAGGTTCAATTGGTACCTTCCCACCAAACCTAGTTGGTGTTATTACTCCCAGTAAGAAATTTCCTTTCTTGTTTAAAATGAGATCTTTGGGAACTACAGATATTAGTTCTGACGACAGCTCTGAAACAACCCAAGAATCTACATCTACAACTACTGTAATGACTTCAACTGTGCCACCAACCGAGGAAACCTCAAGCATTCAGACTACAGGGCAGGTTAGCACTACAGTGGCCATTGACGCCGAGATGACAGATTTTGTTTCAGATAAAACACTTAATGGTATGCATTATAATTTATATTATGTACTTGACTTTACAATTTCAATTGTTAGTGGTAATCAAATTTGCCATCTCTGTTATTACAAAAATATTATTTGAAGAATCCATTTCTCAGGATGTATTATAGATAGAGTTTAGATGATGATTGATATGGATTCAGTGTAGCTTGAAATGTGCGTTTTGAAGCATTATAGTATCTGCCCGTTGTAAGTGACATGGTTTGGGTGCCATTGGGGTCCATTTTCAATTTCGCCTGATACAAATTCAAAGAACTCCCAACATTCAGAAATACATCAGGGATGTTTTAGAGGCAGAATTGATACCCTTCCTTCAGAGTTGTCTTAGTGCTATATATAGTATTTCGGCCCAGAATGTCCAAGACGTCTTTTGAGCACGCAGATACCATTTCTTCCCTGACCTTCTTGGTTGCCAAATATGTCTGGGACGTGGTAACTATAAAACTGGCACTGAAACGCTACTGCCATCCACCACAAATGAATTATTTACTCGTACAGAAACAGCCTGTATTCTCTAGAACAATACCACCCCGCTCCCCTCTTTTACTATATGGAATGCCATATAGAATATGTTATTGCTGTTCGAGGTGACTTTAGATCTATTGTAACATGAGTAATCTATGAGATAAATTTGGTAAAATAGCGTGATTCTTTCGTAATGCTATACTTTTCACAAATATTAGTATTCTTAGAGCAAATTCTTTTCTGATATACTTGTGTGCATATAATTATTTTATGGATTAATAAAATCACTTATATATAATTATCTCTTAAAGCCCCTACAGACGCCGAAGTAGCAACTGATGCACCATTAACAATTTCTGCCACGGATACCACAGTCGTTACAGAAATGGCTGCTGAAACATCTTCAAATGGAGCAAATACGACACATGATCCCATAACTACAGCAGAATATGTGATATCTAGAAGTATTTCCACTACAATTTTGCCAGAAGACGTTTCAGCAGCTATAATGGAAGATAGCAGTGAAAAGCCGGTGAGTAAAACATGTTTTTGCCTAATAAATATATATTATAATTGTCTAACGTGTTTGTGTGTTTCTAGACCCTCCAGAAGCCCCTGGGGTCCTAGGAAAGGACTTTGGGCACTTATAATATCGAACATAAGAAAATACACCACAGAGTCGAATTCTTATTGTTTTCTCAGGCGAAAACAAAGGGGAGGGGTTAAACAAGAAAGATCAATCATGCTTAAGGCATTGATTATGAAACACTTTCCAACTTCAATGCAATTTTATTTAAACATGTCTAAAATGCAATACATTCCTCGGTAATATTTTAAAACTTATCACAATACTACATTAATTTATTATATTTGAAAACTTAAACCTTCATCGAAAAAAATGAACTTCATTCAAATGACGGCATTGAAATATAAATTGCCTGGTTTAAACATCTCTAAAATGTGATACATTCTTCGGTAATAATTTTAGAATTATCATAATATCACGATAATTTATTATATTTGAGAACTTCATCGAAAACAACTGAAATTCATTCAAATGACGTCATAGAAAAAATAACAAGCCTGGCTCTCTCTATAAAAGCAGCATTTCATTCATAAATAATTTCCCATTCATGTTATTCATCACAATACTATAATAATTTATTTTATTTAAAAATTAAGACCATGGAGCTACAAGTAATTAAACTCTATGCGTAAAACTTCATCGAAAAAAAATCGTCCTTCTCTTTGTAAAATCAATGAATATTTCATTCATATCAGCTACGCAGACTCCATGGACTAAATGATTTTGTGTTAAAGAAATACAGAATAATTCTAATACAACGCATTCTACATATTTTGCTGTTTACAGTTTACATAGGTGAAAAATAGGCTTCGTTGTAGAAATAATCAAATTTGGATGAGCATTTAAACTCAAATATATTGTAATTGCGTTGTTTCAGTATGTAGATGCACAGAATTTAAGCAGAAATAAAGTGGTTTTAGGATGGATACAACACTCAATATGAATTAAAAAGAACTTTAAAAATCACGATTTTGGGACAAGATGGATGCCATATATAATTTTGAAGTAGGTCACGTGATCTTTTCATACCATGGTCATGGGATCGCTTCATATAAGAGGTGTTATTATTATTTTAATTTTTATTTAAAAAGTACTGAATATATTTCGCTGAATTTTTTTTTTATATATTTTATGGAACAATTAGAATATTGCTTAAAATTTTCGAAGCAATTTGTGAATTTTAAATCCGCTTAGAAATGCTTGAAAAATTAGGCCCCATAGGGCTCAATGTATTTCATTTTTTCAACCCGGGTTCAATCTAAAACTAATTGGATGATATTATTCATTTGTATTCCCATAGATCCTACAGACCGTCTGAACAACATACTAAAATTTCATTTTGATTAAGTCATTTTTACGGCAGTTATCGTGCTAACGGGCGGACAAACAGACAGACAGAATGAATAAAGTCATAAACACTTTTCAACTTTGTTGTAAAGTGTTAAAAATGTTTCAAGATAAAAACTTAATGGTAAAAAACTTAACGGTGCTGGATTTTTGATTCCCCTTGCCCTGGCGAGCGTAGAAAATGGAGTGGTTTTGAAAAGTTTTTCCAGACCTTCAAAAAGCCTCTTGGTGACCTAGAAGGCTAAATCTTTGCATATTCATAGTATTGACCATGGGACAGAACCTACATCAACCGGATTTCTATTTTTCTCATTGGGACTGAAAATAGCGATTTTCAAAAAGTCTTTCCAGACTCTTGAGAAAGCCACAATGACCCGAAACAGGTCCACAACAAAAGTAAGTTTTAGCATAAAATTTTTATAGTGAAGAACGTTCATTGAGCGCAGAAGATGGGGCCCCAAAGCTCAGTGGGCACCCAGCATTTACCTCCTTTGCCCAAGGCCGGATTATTACTTTGTAGGCCCCTGTGTCTAGGTCCTGTGAAGTCCCACATGACTCCTGTGAGTCCGTTCGATACTGTGAGGCATCAGCCAGCTCTCACTGACCATCTAGTTTTTGGTGCTCGCTTAATTATCAGTGTAGATTTACTTCTACTTTCAGATGTAAGCATTACTGGACTAGCCTTGAGTTGAACCAGAAAAGTTTTAACACTTTGCAACATAGTTGAAAAGTGTTTATGACTTTGTTCATTCTGTCTGTCTATCTGTCTGCTCGTTAGCACGATAACTGCCGTAAAAATGACTTTATCAAAATGAAATTTTAGTATGTTGTTGAGATCGTCTGTGGGAACTATGGGAATATAAATGAATATCACCCAATTAGTTTTGGGTTGAACCCGGGTTGGAAAAATGAAATACATTGAACTCTATGGGACCTAATTTTTCAAACATTTTTTTAAGCAAATTTAAAATTCACAAATTGCTTCGAAGGTTGCAGGAAATATTCAAATTATCGCATAAAATATATAAAAAAATTTCAGAAAAATATATTTAGTAGTGTTTTAAATCAAAATTAAAATAATAATTACACTCTTTATATGAAGAGATCACCTGACCATTATATGAAGATATCACGTGACCCATTTCAAAATAAAATATGGCATCCATCTTGTGTCAAAATCGTGATTTTTAAACTTCTTTTTAATTCATATTAGTGTTGTATTCCGTCTTAAAACCGCTTTATTTTTGCTTAAATTCTGTGCATCTACATTCTGAAACAGCGCAATTACAATATATTTGAGTTTAAATGATCATCAAACTTTGATTATTTCTACAACGAAGCCTTATTTTCACTTATAGAGAATGTAAACACCAAAAGATGTAGAATGAGTTGTATAAGAATTGCTGCATTTCTTTAACGCAAAATTATTTAGCTCTTGGAGTCTGTAATATAGCTGATATGAATGAAACATTAATTGATTTTACATAGAGAAGCGGACGATTTTTTCGATGAAGTTTTAAGCATATAGTTAAATTACTTGTACCTCCATGGTTTTAAGGTTTTAAATAAAATAAATTATTGTAGTATTGTGATGAATGAAAGGAATAGAAAAAAGTTTATGAATGAAATGCTGCTTTTATATAGAGAGCCAGGCGATTTATATTTCGATGACGTCATTTGAATAAAGTTCATTTGTTTCCGATGAAATTTTCAAATATAATAAATTATTGTAGTATTATGATAATTTTAAAAATGTTACCGAGAAATGTACCGCATTTTAGTGATGTTTAAACCAGGCAATTTATATTTGAATTCCCTCATTTGAATAAAGTTCATTTTTTCGATGAAGTTTTACGTTTTCAAATATCATAAATTAATGAAATATTGTGATAATTTTAAAATATTACCGAGGAATGTATCGCATTTTACAGATGTTTAAATAAAATTGCATTGAAGGTGGAAAGTGTTTCATAATCAATGCTTTATGCATGATTGATCTTTCTTGTTGTATAAGGCCAAGAATTGAAACTTCCCAATGCAACAACACGCTTCACTTAATCTCAGGAGGTCTTTTAGCTGGCCTAGGATCCTGGACTGCCGTCGATAAATCTCATGCCTTAATCCTCTCCTGACTTTACCAGCGATCCCTGAAATTCAGGTGATGCACCTGTATTGAACATACCTTAAAATGGAGGAAAAGGTGAACACTCGAGATTAAGTTAGCGTGAGTTAAGAGACGTGAAGTTAAAAGACACATGTTAGCACCACTTGATATATTTCAGTTGCAGAATTTTAAATATGAATTTCCAGTTAATATATTATTGAGCAACCTCCATATATAATTTGCAGATAAATATCCGAAGAAAGCGAGAAAACAACATTATTTCATCAGGCTCTGAGTCTTCTTCATCTTCTATGTCTATGTCTTTCCATGTAGCAGCCTTAGAAAGCTCAAAACCAAAGATGAAAGTGAAGACATGCAGGATCACTGGTAATCTGTTATGCACCCCATCACCAACAACTGTAATGTGTAAAGGAAAAACTTCTTGCAAAGGTTAGTGTACAGTTATATATTAATTCCTATATAGAGATAGCTTTTTATTTGGGGTATATGATATAAATATTGGAATTAAACATTTATTTAAAATATCGGATTAGAGGTAGACATAACATAAATATAATGAACATTATAATAATTATTGACTCGAAATTTGAAAAAATATCTAGGAAAGTTCTGAAGCCCCCAATAACTTTAAGGGAAATTCATGGATGTATACATTTGGTTTATCTGTAGTAAATTGGCCATAGCCGATTGAATAAAAGTGATTGCAGCTCAGAATTAAAAAGTTAGGATAACGAATTCGGCAACAAAGCGAGATATACGAAAATGCCCTTTACAAAGTTATAAAACATTGCCTAATTAATGAGAAGCAATATCAGAAACCTGTATATGAAAGGCAATAAATACTTATCAAAAAGTCGTATTATCAAGGCGTGGAAGACCCAGACCGTCCGACTCGTCCTAAGACATGAGCAGCTGTTTGGACGGCCGGTATTATCAAGGTGTTGTTGTTGAGACCCAGACCGTCCGACCTGTCAGAAAGGTGTAAGGTAACCGTTTGGACGGTCAGGAAGTGCCACCCAATTCTCCGTACTCCACATGAACACGGCGGCAGTTGTGGCAGTGTGCAAATCCAGCGCGCAAACCACCGGGCTACCGCGCCCGAAATGTGCCAACAGCACGCGATGTTCCCAGGTGGTCAAGGTGTTGAAGACCCAGACCGTCCGACTCGTCCAGAGGACTAAGAGCAACAATTTGGAAGGTGGTCAAGGTGTGTAATACTGTGACACCTGCAATTTTTGTCAGCATTTGAATTCGAGGAAAAGTGTTACCTGGTACTATCACCGATCACCGTGCAACAGTCGCTCATGATACGAGTTTTTGACAGGTATTGTTTGCCTTCCGTATATAAAAGACACGTAATATGGAAGAGCTGATTTGAAAAGCTTGCCAAATGTAGAGGAATGGGTTTTTTAAATAAAACAAACTTCAAATCACGAAAAAGTTAATCAAGATTCATATGTGTATAAGGAATGTATCAAAGATGAAAAACTTTTCAGTTATACTTAAGGTAAAAAATGTCTATTTCGTCGATATAAAAAAAATGATATTTAATATGGAACATCCAAGAAATTTATAAAAACACACAAAATAAACTTCATTTTTTATATCAAAATTGCACATTTATTTCATTCAAAAGTACAATGAAATAAACAACTTTCTTGTTTTCACATTTATCTTTGATTACATCAAACTCTTCTTTTGCACACTGGCACGTGAATGGTGCACCTGAAGCACCGCACGCTTCGTGTTCTCACTTGGGTTTCAATTTCCTCATTTTTTTCATATCTTCGTACAGTAACTTTAAGCACTCCATACGTTTCACTTGCAGCTAAATATCCCATACGACCTTCACAAATAGTCATCGCCGCGTCGATCATATTTGGTTTGTCCCATAATTTTCTTTTACCATGAGTTTCTATCTGTGCAAAGAATGATAAGAACAATAATAACATTGAGCTACATAATATAATATGCAGTATAACAATATGATATGATATTACAGTATAATAATATGATGTAATATTACAGTATAATAATATGATATAATATTACAGTATAGTAATATGATATAATATTACAATATATTCTATAATATTAAAAATGCACGCAAAATGGAACTTTCCATATTATGTGCTGACGACGTGTTCTATATTGTGTTCCCAGGAGCTTCGATGGAAATATACACTTGTACGAAAAAAATCTGATGAGGGTAGCACATGACTTTCCTTATATAATGCAATGAATTCATTTTTTCCACAGTGAAAAAAATGACGCTTTTTCCGGATGACAACATGTTTGAACATGACAACTTCTTCGAAGTAACCAATTAACTTATATTTTATGCAACTCTAAATTGACAATTATCAATAATGAAGTGGGACAGCCCAGTGGTTAGAACGGGGGAATTTCACAAGGAAGACACGAATTCGATTCCCGGCTCTGCCCGAACTATCTCCAGAGTACGGACACGTTAAATATGTAGGTATGAAAGCCCTTCAGAGAGGGTGGTGGTAGGGGAAGGAGGGTACGGGCCCTGTGAATGTCGCCCCCACTGGGTTCCGGTCTAACATGGGTGACACTGTCCCGGCCGTTTAAACAGATACCTTACAACTTAAGTAGGTCGCATGGTCTGGGTTCAAAGAAAGATTTATCAAATTGATAGCATTCGCAATAAGCAACATATACAGGGTGTCCCAAAAACATTGAGCTCGGCTTTTATTCCGTAAATACTGATCTTAGACATAAATAAATTACAAAGTTGCGTAAACAAAGGTACAGAATTTTATGAAATCGATTAAGATTTTCAGGGGATTAAATTTGAAGAAATACAAAATGTAAATTTTTATACGGACCCCGTACAAAAACATTTCCAGTGAGTAAAATGTGCCCCATATACCAATAAAGTGATGTACAAAAATTTCAGCATTTTATCATAAAAAGTCCCAGAGATATGAAAAGACAAAAATGCTGGCTTAAACCACTTTTCGTTACATCGACATGGGTTCTCAGAAGGGAAAAATCATGTCGGCAGATCGCGTTTCAAGGGTCATACACAAATTACGAAAGAAAACAATGATTACATAAATAAATAATAATTTTGCTATAAATATATTTGCTACTAATAAGTACAAAGGTATCTACTCTGTGTAGAAATAATAACTATACACAACGATTACAAAGCTTATTCAAAATGTTTTCCATGCATGCCAAAGATCCATTAAAGATAAGAGGCAGATATCATTTGCCTATGAGGCATTTCTGCGTTGTGTCACTTGCACTCTTGCTGTAAACATTTACATTTTAATTTGTGATTAATCTGTCACCAACTTTGTTTAAACATATCTCTGGGACGTTTTATGATAAAATGCTGAAATTTTGCACATAACCTGATTAGTATATGGGGCACATTTTACTCATTGGAAATGCTTTTGTACGGGTCCGTATAAAAATTTAAATTTTGTATTTCTTCAATTTTCATCCCCTGAAAATTTTTATCGATTTCATAAAATTCTGCACCTTTTTTTACGCAACTTTGTAATTTATTATATATGTCTAAGATCAATATTTAAGGAATAAAAGCCGAGGTCAATGTTTTTGGGACACCCTGTATAGTCCATATAATCAAATATTTTAGTAATTAATTCATCAGTTTGGCGTTCATTTAGAATAACTTTTACAATTTTGAAGATATTTTCGTCAATCCGCGTCAATCGCCATGTTAGCGATATTTCGCCAAACTAGTCAGCAAGCGCTGTGTGATTTTTTAATGGGTTTTTTAAAAATTTCATTCGAATATTTGTGGGTCTTCCGAATATTAGATTGTGTTCAGTATTCACCAATTGTAATATTTGTACCAAATTTTGTTCGAAATATTCCATTTGTTCGTGAGATATCGCCTACAAAGACTTACGGACAGGCGCACATACATACACACATATACATACCCACACATACATCACCTCAAAAACGCTCCATTCGAGTTCAGGGATACTTGAAACGTGCTGAAAACTCGAATTCAAATTTTGAACCCCGTCACAATACTTCCCTATACAATATACTACGTATATTGGGAAAGCAATAATTTTAACGGCAAACTAGTATCCACAAACATTTAACGATGAATCGTGCAATAAAAATATTTTTGATATTACCTTCTCTTAAATAGTTGCCTATTTCAATCAGCTTCCAAAACATTTTCAACACCTCGAAAAACAAATATTCCACCCGTTCAACAGAAGATTTTAATTGAAACTCAAAACACAAAATTTCTGTCTTCTACCTACACAGAACTAATTTATATGGATTTTCTTCGGTGCCGCTATTTACCTGTCGAGATATTGCGTGAGCTCACCGTACTTGCGCTTCGTTCGTTTCTGAGATCGATTCCTCCTAATTAGATAATCCTCTACAACTTTGTAATTAACATTTTTCTTCTATCTCGGATATGAAGGGCAATAAATATCTGTCAAAAAGTTGTATCACCAGGGCCTGTGACATCTGTAATGCATGACAATGTACGCCGTGAGATTTGTAAGGAGTCCCAAACTGGAATCGAACCCTGGATCTCCGAACTGGCCAGCCGACGCTCTACCTTTGAGCTGCTGGGACGGTATTGCAAGCTCTAATCGTCGAAGTGGACTCTGCATTCTCCACTCTCTATGTCAGATTGGCGGGCAATTGACAATCTGACTGACCACCTCCTGCTACTTTTACCTTCGGTTAGCTTCCTGCTACTTTTACCTTCGGTTAGCCTCCTGCTACTACTTTTTTTACCCAGGTTAGTGTCTTGCTTGGTCGTTATCCTCTCAAATTGAAATCGGCGCTCAATCTTCCAGAGTCCACTGAATCGTTACTAGTCGTACTAGGGTCAATTTCAGACCTCCGACATCTGTGCACCAACCTACAGGGTTGATTTGTTCTTGCGCCATTGTAAAGAGCCTTGCTTTCCGAGCCGGGAATCGAACCCTGGATCTCCGAACTGGCCAGCTGATGCTCTACCGTTGAGCTACTGGGACGAAATTGCAAGTTCTTATCGTCGAAGTAGACTCTGCAGATTTTTTTTCGAATTCAAATGTGCATTGTTGCTGATGTAGATCATTTTGTTTACTTGTTGTTCCTGAATATAGCAGCAACTCTCCAATAACCACATTGTGTCAAAAAAATGCCTTCTGTTGCAGCTTTATTGTCGGCTCCTAAGTAGACATTGTTGTACAATTATAACTGACTTTTCACTGGTTGAGTAAGGGTTGCTCTAAGCCTTATTCTTCTGTTGTAATTTATGATTTATCTGCAAAATATGTTTTATCAATAGAGTGGGATGACACAACAAGTACACCCCCTCGAAACTCTTCATTTAAAAGACAGATTAAATTATATATGCATTTTTTATTGTCGTGTAACAATTATATCATGCCTTCCAGAACATATTCTTCCAAGTTTTCCTTATGACTTATGTGTTACAACAGCAGCCTGAACAAAATTCTACATAAATGTGATTTTGCACAAGTGTGAATTTCTTGTTTTATTTTACTCAATAAATCTAGCTAATAACTATTTAAGATATTACAGTATAAAAATATTTTGAAAAACTAAATGAATAGCATAGATGAGAATCAGTGATTTATTAATTACGTATAATTTTATTATATGCATAAGTGTTCAGCACATGCATTTTATAAAATTTTGATTGTTGTTTGAAGTTTGCAGATGAGTAATTACTGATGAATATTCTGTTATGCATAAAATACTTAATATTTTACAGTGATGACTAGCACAACTGAACCATTGGAGAAGTCCACCAGTGCTAAAGGCGTAGAAAACTGGGCCATTGCTGTAATTGCCATCTGCGCAATTGCTGCAGCATTGACTGTTTCGCTCCTTGTCTACTTGGTTGTTACCTCGTGAGTATTCTTAATCTTATCATCGTCATCTTATCAATCTTATCATCGAAAGTAAAAAAGAAATAATTCCTCGTTTGGTAATTTTGCTTATCTTTGATGGAATATGCTATTTGCATCTGCTTCTCATAGATGAAGCAGTTTATTTTCTTATTGAGGACATCAGCTGTTTGGGGGTTATTACATGATGTAATTTATAAATTATTCATTTTTAATGTGGCTGTTTCAATTGATAGATCGATGTGATTTTGTCATATATGATAGTTTACAAGAAAATAGTCCAGTTGTTGCAGTTGTTAGTAATTTTACTTAGAAAATGTGCCATAATAAATAGACATCATACAAACAGTACCCTTTTAATTTTTCAGTAGATTTTTTATCAACAAGAGTTAAAAAAAAAGAACGGGTTAAAATATAAAAATAAAAGAACATGGTTCAAATCAAACAAAACCACGATTTAAATCAGCGAGCATGGGGGGGGGGGGGTTAAACGTTTAAACCAGTTAAAGCTGTTTTTCTCTGTTTTAATACCTAGCATGAATAATAATGCAAAATTTGTAAGATGAGTTGTCATTAGTGTACAGACAGATGGAGGGGGTGCTCATATAAGAAATGACACAAAATGAAACAAATAGATTACAAGTATATTTGAAAGTGCTTTTATGTACTTTTATGAATGCAATCAAACCATTTAAGACAAGATTAAAAGATAATTATAATGCATAAAAATTATCTTTATTGGTTTCATGTCAGTATTATAGTTATTTTTTATACATATTTATAATTAAAAATAACGTATTTTAAACATTAAATATTTATACTTTATCCTTATATATATATAATATTTCCTTGAAGAAAACACGCATAGGGAAATTAGATGACAGATATCAGGCATAGGAAAATTTCGAAACTTAGAAAGCAGGCAGACATTAGAAAGTTATATTCTCACAAGAAGCAGTTTGATTTATTGTGATGTTTAACTTAACACAATTCAAATAAAGAATAATTATTTTCCTAGGTGGAAAAAGTTGAAGGTTCAACCTCAGAATGGAGTAACTACTTTGACCTATGTAAACAACTCCCCTCCATGAGTTACATGAACAGAAATGAGCAGCATTGTTTTAGAAGATGTGGACAAAATGTGATACAAGATTCCTTCATTATTGTGAACTCTCTCATTAGGTCTTTTGAACCAGTCATCACCAAAGAGAACACATCTTATGTTTGTAAAGCTCATGATTCATACTTAAAATGTACATTCCTCTTGTAGATTAAGATTGAAAGCCTTTGTAAATGAAGAAAAAAGAAGATATTTTTACGCTGTGAGAGCAAGTGCTGTTTTTATCAAAACAAAGTTAGTGCTTCTGAAGTAATTAGTACCGATTTTTATACCAGAGAAGCCAAAACAGCATCCATGTTTAAATTTATTAGGTTTTATTTGTTTATTACATATGATGAATTTACAATGTGCTGCATTTTCAGTTGTATTATTTTATGTCAGAAAATTTCTCTTTTGTAAAAGATGAATTAAATTCTGAGGCAATAATTTTCTTTTATTTTTTTCTCAATCAAAGCCCTGAAAGGTCTTCCAAGCCTTTAAGTGTATCAGAATTAAGAAAAATATTATTCTAGATTCTATAAAATACATCTGTTTCAAGTTTCAGTTATAATTTGATGAATTTATTTCTTAGATTATATTTTGCATGATTTTATTCTAAATCATGCAAAATATAAGCAATATATTTGTAATTATTTCATTTTATTTGTTAAAAATTGTTTTGTTTTTTGAAAAAGCTAGAAATAGAGATATATACAGAATGAATTAAGATGATAGTTTTCAAAACACAATTGATGATCTGATTGATGTATATACTTGTTGTTAACTATTTTATGAGCAACTAGTGATTGAATATATTCTTCCTTTAAGTTTTATTGTTTTGTTTTCATTCAATTAAACATGAGTTTAATTCATTCATTTGATTCATTCAATATTCTATACATCAGATTTAATGATATACATTTAGTGATATAAAATGGGAGTTAAACCTTTAGAGAGTTCAGAGAGTTTTTATTTTAATGCTGCTCGCTGTATGGAAAACTATTACTAACTTCCTGTATAAGCAGCTACATTATCAAAAATGCATTCTGGGTTGAACTGAAACAAGTTTGCTCGTAACAGTAATATATGAGTTTATATTCATTATTCTCACGAATGATGAAATAAATCAGCTTTATCTAGAAACATGCATACTATATGTCTTGAAAGGTTATTGTAAACTGTATTTATGTATCTTCTTTCAATGTTATAGCTAATTCTTTTTTTTTTTATCTTTATTCTATTTACAAGTATGAGTCCTCCAATTCAAATGAACAGATCCAATTGTGTACTTTCCATTTGTGTAATAAAAATTGTAATAATTATAAAATAAAAACTTGTATATGTGTACGCCTTTATAGTATTTATTTATATTTACAACACTAAATCAATGAAATGCAAAGGGATTAACTGCGATGAAGTCAATATTACTTTTTGTGAATCAGTATAGATAGAGGAAACAATGACTATTTCATCTAATTGCCATTTACTCGCATTTAGTAGTATAAGTCGATTCCTAGGAACACTTTCAAGCAAAACTTGGTTGAGTGGTAAAGAGACATCTGAATTAAGTTATACACCAAATAAATCAATACATCATTGAGAAATTAATTAATTAAAAACTTCTAAATTTAATAGAAATGATCTGATTTAAAATTTCCATAGTGAGATAATCACTAGGTGATGGTAAGGACCTGCTTATCAAAGATAATAAGGTTTAAAATTATGTTTATTTGATGAAATCTTACTTCTTTACATTTAAAGATATATTCAAAATATAAGGGAGGTGAAAAAAGGGGAGGGGGAGAGATAAAATACATTATGCCTTGTTCCTTACCAAAGCCATACCAGGGGGCAGTAGCTTCCTGAGGTTTTCTGAGGTCTAAAGCTAATTTTTTTTAAATGCCCCACCTGAACAGTAAATCCAGTAAAGTGTCACGAATTTGGGATATGATAATCCTGAAATGTGATCATCCGACAATTTATTTATGTTGTTCGAAATTAAATACGCATTCAGAAAATTAGTCTTTCACTGATTCTAACATAGGTTTTCGAAAGAAAGTGGGAGAATAGAATAATGGCTTTATAACAAGATCTGCAATTAACCTATGATATAGTCATAGTATGGGAATACAGGTCAACATATAAGAAACACACCATCTGTATTAATTACTACAATAATATTAAAATTTTTACTACTTAATAAAAATTTTAAGAGTCCCTGAGTAAATAATATTTTGGGAGTTGTTTATATTATAAAAATGTTTCAATAATTTTAATTAACAAATTGTTTGAGAAATAAAGCATATTCTTAAGAGCAAAACTGCTTTAGTCATATAAATAATATAGCCACAGATTTTTAAATTGATCTTCGATCTAATACTAAAATATTTACTTATAGCTTAGAAAGGGAGTACTAATTGGTAAAGGTTTTGAGGCTGATGTAAATTAAGCTTCTTGGAGTCCCTGAAATCGAAAAATATTAAACCCGAAGATCCGATGTAACTAATATAAAATGCTATAGGGTATATGCAGGGTTTTTTACAGGGTGTTGCTAAAATCGATTCCATTCAAAATTTGGAAATTAATATTAACATTTCACTTTTAGAGTTTCGAAGTAAAAAAAACAAAACAAAAAAACAGGAATCTTGTTTGCAGATGCCGGCATTAGTTTGTACTCCCCCCCCCCCCATATTTTAAATCTAACCTGTTTATTGGATAACCTTGAAAATTGGCATGTAAATGTAGATTTAGAGGTTCAATAACAACAAACTGATAAAAATCGTTCAAAAAATAAAACACATACAAAGAAATATAGTAGGATATTAAAGAAATGGGCATATGTAAACATGGAGAAAAAATACGAATTTTTTCTTTTATGACTGCACTGGGGGGGGGGGGGGACTTCAACTTTTTATTTCCAAGAAGTAATGAACGAAAAATGCTAAAATAGCGTTTAGGAATCCCAATCTAATAAATAACAGGTACGCTTCAGGTCGATTAGAAAAAGAAGGGAGTGAGGGTTTAAAAATAAAAGAAATAATAACAAATATTGAACTGAGTGGGGTATCAAAAAATCGGTCTTCGAGACTAACAGAAAAACAATATTTTTTTTTATTATCTCAGTAACTGGAGAAGAATGAGGGAGGACAAAAAATTCGTTTTTTCTTTGTTGTGGAAAGTAATGGACAAAAAAAATTGGAAAATTTATTTGGAGATAAACCCAAACAGGAAAAATATCACGGACACTTCAGGTTAATTACAAAAAGAGAATAAGAGCGAGTAATAAAATGGGGTGTGGAGAAATAAAGAAGAAAAATATTTGAGTGTGGTAACAAGACACATCGAAACTAAGAGAAAATTATCATATTTTTAACTTTTTGGGGAGGAGAAGTAAAATATCAATTTTTTTTTCTTAGTTGTAAAAAAAATGTGTTCAAACCTCTTTCTATTAAAGTTGACTTGTGATGTTATTAAAATGAATTCTAATTAAATTAACAGTTTTCCAGAGGGGGGCTTCGCCCCCCCCCCCCCGACCTACCTTCTAAATACGCTCATGCTACAGAGTCTTCATTGACACCACCAAGACCAAATGAAAGGCACCGCGAGGTTTATAGTATCGTAATCCTAGCATGTTCAACACCAATTCAGTAAAAAAGCCATAGTTCAACCGTGGTATACACAGAGGTATGTGAAAACTGATACTCACATGAAAAGGCGAAATGCAGAAAATACAAGAAAATGTTGGATTAGTCAGGCTGCATTAATGAATCTGAAGATTGATTGACAAAATGTCTTATAAAAATATGTCCTTCTAAATACGCTCATGCTACAGAGTCTTCATTGACACCACCAAGACCAAATGAAAGGCACCGCGAGGTTTATAGTATCGCAATCCTAGCATGTTCAACACCAATTCAGTAAAAAAGCCATAGTTCAACCGTGGTATACACAGAGGTATGTGAAAACTGATACTCACATGAAAAGGCGAAATGCAGAAAATACAAGAAAATGTTGGATTAGTCAGGCTGCATTAATGAATCTGAAGATTGATTGACAAAATGCCTTATAAAAATATGTCCTTCTAAATACGCTCATGCTACAGAGTCTTCATTGACACCACCAAGACCAAATGAAAGGCACCGCGAGGTTTATAGTATCGTAATCCTTGCATGTTCAACACCAATTCAGTAAAAAAGCCATAGTTCAACCGTGGTATACACAGAGGTATGTGAAAACTGATACTCACATGAAAAGGCGAAATGCAGAAAATACAAGAAAATGTTGGATTAGTCAGGCTGCATTAATGAATCTGAAGATTGATAGACAAAATGCCTTATAAAAATATGTGCAGAGTAAGTTTTGAGACCCTTTGTAAACATAAGGTTCCAAACGCCGCCTTTGCGAGAGAGCAGCAAAACCTACTAAGCAGATTTACTAAATACTGTCATAGCAAATCCTACCTACCTAAAAAGGGAGCAGATGATGGCACCAAACTACGACAAAAGAGATTGCCACTAAAAATTGACTGTCGTCGGCTAAAACATAAGTCAAACCAAGAATTTCTGCCCCTAATTTTAAACGGATGTCAAATTAGGAACAGAAAGTCAAAACATACTTTCCCTCAAGCACTTGGGTGTCGGTCAAGACTCATTCCATAATTAAAAGACGTCTCATTGTTTTATTTCCTTAAATATTCGATTATATTCTTAATACAAAGTGCTGGAGGACATACTACTGCGCCGTAGTCACATTACGTGCTAGGAAATCCCCCTAAAATTCAGAAAAGGCACTGCAGAGAGACAGATGAAAAGGATGCTAAAATATGATTTCTTCTGTTCTGCTAACTAAATTAAACCGACCTGAAAAGATACACAACTCTGCATCGAAATGTTACGATACAATAGCGAACATCACAAAAATATGCAATTTGCATTTTTGTATAGAGGACGACGACTGATTGATCTATAATCACTTTCAATTGTTCCACCAAATAACTGCATGCATATGAACCTAGACTTCATAGTCAAAATGAATTTAATCCAAAGACTCCATTCACAATCGTGATCCTGAAAATAATGGACAAATTTGGGAGAATTTTAAGATGAGAGCTGTCTTCCACTTGAGGAGGGGGGAGGGGCAGATTGCTTTAGATACGATATGTTACTCCTGGCATTAACTAGCTAGTGGGCATTATCTCAATCACTATATATAATTGTCTATCGTGGTTTTGTCTTTCCAGACCCTCCAGAAGCCCCCTGAAAAGCTGAATCTTCGCACATTTATAGTATCAACTATGGCGCAGAACTAGTTAGTGACCTTTCAGAAGGCCAGGTGACCTATAAGGCTAAATCTATGCAAATTCATGGTATCAATTATAGGACAGAACTTAATCAATTATAGGACAGAATGAAATTTCGACTATCCTCTAGGAGCAAAAAAAATTTTTTTTTTCAGAAAAGCTTTTTAAACCCTTCAAAAGCTCCCCTGTTGATCTAGTAGGCTGAATCTTTGCACAATTATAGTATCAACTATCGGACAGAACAAAATTGATTTTTCAATTGCCATTTCCGGGGCGAAGGTTATGGGGGTTTATTTTGAATGCCTTTCCAGACCTTCAAGCAACCCTCTAGTGGTTTAAAAGGCTGCACCTATGGGCTCTTATAATATTGACCATCGAGCATAACCTAATAAAGTTTATTTTTCACCAAGACTGGACATAATGGAGGCGTGGGGTGAGTGTAAAATCTTTCCGAAGCACCCACCAGGATCATAAAAGGCTGAAACTCGACTACGGGACAGAACCAAATTGGCTAATTTTCAATTGAGGCAACGGTTTTCGACGCCAAGCGCCATATATTGTTCAACAAAATAAAACTTGATAAAAAAGAGTAGTGCTAGTTTTCTGTCTTTGGCAGGCTTAAATACTAGTTGATATATATTAAAATTAGATCGTTCTTCTGAACCTGAATTCTAAAATTGTTCCGGTAGATTAATCGCTTAATATTCGATTAAATTCCTAATGCATAATATAGATTGTGCACCCTTCTATTACTCGACTGGCTATATTTCAACTGACAGGAAGCCAGAATCATTTCTTTCTTTCCTTGCAGGGTGCCTAAGTATTATCCTATACTATTATATAAGTAAGTTATTGCAAGTATGAGTTTAAGAAAGGTAATGTACAGTCTCTCAAAAATGAATCTGAAAGCAAATCGTTATCCAAGCCCATCGGGTCGTATACTTGAACTAAATGCACCTGACTCATAAGCAAGTTGACCATATAATTTATTATCTAGCTCGGGACCTTTTCAGGATCAGGGGAAGGTTTAAAATATTTAAAATTACATAAACTTTTGCAATACTTATTTTTGAGCAAAATGTTCATTTTATTATATTGTTAGATCTATAAAATATTTTTATCAAAATCTATTTTCGAACATTAAATTTTTTACAAAGACAAAATATTCCAAAAGTATTATATATAAAATAAAATATAATACAGTAACTCGATTTTCCAGAACAAAACATTAAAAGAATTAATTTTAATAACATGTATCAAAAGAACTCATAATGAGTGTAATTTATACATATATATATATACATACATATGACAGGTTAACAAAGTAATGACTATCTGAAAATCAAAATTTTTTGGTTAACCTGGTATGTCCAACAAACGACTCACTAAAAATAAAAATTCTTTATTTAACCTGGTACACCCAACAAATGACTCTGAAAATCAAAACTATTAAACTGATTAATCTGGTGTGC
Organism: Amaurobius ferox; assembly: GCA_951213105.1. NCBI lineage: Eukaryota > Metazoa > Arthropoda > Arachnida > Araneae > Amaurobiidae > Amaurobius > Amaurobius ferox. The sequence goes on along the minus strand of OX578142.1, from coordinate 76,514,126 downwards.
TCAACAAATGATTCTCTGAAAATCACATTTTTTTGGTTAATTCGGTATGTCCAACAAATGCCTCTCCGAAAATCAAAACTCTTTGGTTGATATGGTATGTCCAACAAATGACTCTGAAAATCAAAATTATTTGGTTAATCTGGTATGTCCAACAAATGACTCTCTGAAAATTAAATTTAATCTAGTATTTCCAACAAATTACTCTCTGAAAATAAAATTTTTTGGTTAATCTGGTATCTCGAGCAAATCCCTCTCTGTAAGTCAAAAAATTTTAGTTAATCTGGTATGCCCAACAAATCCCTCTCTGTAAACAGAAATTATTTGCATAATCTGGTATGTCCAACAAATGACCATCGGATAATCAAAATTCTTCGGTTAATCTGACATGTCCGACGACAAATGGCTTGCTGAAAATAAATATAGATGCAATGTGAAGATAATTTTGTAGAGCGAGAACAGAGATTCTTATACTTCTTTTTAGGAAAATTGTGGCACTAAGTTTCCATTTATCTGTAAGCGGCGGAAAGGTACTACATATTCAATCAAATAAAGAAAAAAAACAATTCATAGAAGAACAACACACATGAACCAATTGTTATTTTCTGCGATAAATGTATAGTTTTATTCACAGGTTAAATGTTTACAACAGTGTATATACATACATTATATAAACACTTCAATTTGTTCGAGCTAATGGGCCAATTTTGAGTTTCCTAGAAATATTTTCAAAGTCAATTCAGCACTAATTAAATCTATCTTAAGATCGTCCGGAGGGGTAAGACAGGGGCATTTGCGAAAATTTAATAAGGGGAGGTAAGAGTGAAAAGATCACTAGTTGTAAGTGCATTTGGCACTCTGTGAGCTGTGAAGACCAGATTTGCATGAGGGAACGCCACTGAATTGGCAATTTCGCATCCTTTTTGCATCAGAGATATTTTTTATACTTTTAAACAAATGAACACATTTTCAGGCACGCATTTAAGAAAAAACAAGAAAGATCAATCATGCTTAAAGCATTGATTATGAAACACTTTCCAACTTCAATGCAATTTTATTTAAACATGTCTAAAATGCAATACATTCCTCGGTAATATTTTAAAACTTATCACAATACTACATTAATTTATTATATTTGAAACCTTAAACCTTCATCGAAAAAAATTAACTTCATTCAAATGACGGCATTAAAATATAAATTGCCTGGTTTAAACATCTCTAAAATGTGATACATTCCTCGGTAATAATTTTAGAATTATCATAATACTACGATAATTTATTATATTTGAAAACTTCATCGAAAACAACTGAAATCCATTCAAATGACGTCATAGAAAAAATAACACGCCTGGCTCTCTCTATAAAAGCAACATTTCATTCATAAATAATTCCCCCATTCATGTCATTCATCACAATACTATAATAATTTATATTATTTAAAAATTAAGACCATGGAACTACAAGTAAGTAAAACTCTATGCGTAAAACTTCATCGAAAATTATCGTCCTTCTCTTTCTAAAATCAATGAATATTTCATTCATATCAGCCATGCAGACTCCATGGACTAAATGATTTTGTGTTAAAGAATTACAGCGATTCTAATACAACTCATTCTACATATTTTGCTGTTTACATTTTACATAGGTGAAAAATAGGCTTAATAGTAGAAATAATCAAATTTGTATGAGCATTTAAACTGTCATTGCGTTGTTAAAGTATGTAGATGCACAGAATTTAGGCCAAAATAAAGTAGTTTTAGGATGGATACAACACTCAATATGAATTAGAAAGAACTTTAAAAATCACGATTTTGAGACAAGATGGATGCCATATATCATTTTGAAGTGGGTCATGTGATCGTTTCATATCATGGACACGTGATCGCTTCATATAAGAGGTGTTATTATTATTTTAATTTTTATTTAAAAAACTACTGAATATATTTCGCTGAATTTTTTTTTATATATTTTATGGAACAATTAGAATATTGCTTAAAATTTTCGAAGCAATTTGTGAATTTTAAATCCGCTTAAAAAATGCTTGAAAAATTAGGTCCCATAGGGCTCAATGTATTCCATTTTTTCAACCCGGGTTCAATCTAAAACTAATTGGGTGATATTATTCATTTATATTCCCATAGGTCCTATAGACCGTCTGAACAACATACTAAAATTTCATTTTGATTAAGTCATTTTTACGGCAGTTATCGTGCTAACGGACAGACAGACAGACAGACAGACAGAATGAACAAAGTCATAAACACTTTTCAACTTTGTTGTAAAGTGTTAAAAACAGCGAGTGAATTTTGAAAAAGATTCTTTTTGGGAGCAGGGCAAGGTATTTAGAAAGAGTAGGGGGAGGGGGAAGGGGGTGATATCACAACTTGGCTCCTAGCCACTGGTTGGTTATTTCACTAGGATGCCCATTGGCTTGCCCTAAATACTGGTGATTGATTGGTTTCTTTTGGTTCCACCTCAGATGCTCGTGGTCAAACCCGAGCGGGTAGACTGAGAGACAGCCCCTTGTGCTGGCAATAAATTCGATAATAACGTTCATTGCTTGCGAGATTTTGTAATCTCACTTTGCCAGACTAGCTGTCGTCAAGCTTTTTGATATTATATATTCCGTACGAACAGCGGGTATACAGCTAGTAAATAAATAAAATTAAAGCAGTTTTGTGATTAAATGCTAAAAATATATATAAAAAAAATTGGTGCATTTTTTAAAACAAATCTGCTTACATATAGTTATTTCAATTTAGGTGGAGGATGTTATATATGCAAATAATACAATATGATTTCAAATTTTTAAGATTCCGGGTTAATTAGTTTTGACGTTACAATGCACGCAAGGATGAAAATAACAGTTTTGAGAAAAGTAATTTCAAAGTCAGGGAGACTTGCTTGATTTGTGCATGGATTGCCTCAAAAATTTTATGATAAAACGCGTTCTAATTGGAATATTTTGATAATTTTTTTTAATTTTAGTATTTTATACAATAAATTAAATTTAGGAAATAAAAGTAAGTGGATTTTTTTTTTTGGGGGGGGGGGGGGGAGGGTTAAAGGTCCCTTAAGACCAAAAGAAATCCATATGCTATTATCTTCGTTATATTGGAATTTCCCGCTATGAAATTCTGTCTATTCCTCTAGATTTGAAACCCTTTATTAGAGACTCATTTTATTTTTCGTGACAAACTAATCACTTTATCCTCACGATCGAAGTTTCCGGCTAGGCCAAACAATAAATGTGACATTCGGAACAACAATAACACATAAATAACGTTCATAACGGTAGTGAAGATGCAAGTTTTAGCAGAAAGCGACCTTCTTCACTGTTTTCTTGGTGAAACATTCTTCCAAATCTTCCATTCAATTCTAGACTCGAGATGGGAGATACTTCCAAGAAAAATGTTTCTGCAGTCTTTACCGGAGGTAAGGTATTAGATTTTAGAGGATATTTTTTAATTATTTATGTTTCAATTATTGCAGTTACCGTTACCTTAGCATTGGTGAAATATAATCGAGAATTCTAGTTATCAACAATTATATACAAAGTTCCTAGAAAATCGTTACCTTATTGTTGGTGAAATATAATCGAGAATTCTTGTTATCAACAATTATATACGGAGTTCTTAGGAAAGTCTCCGTAATAATTTTGGAAAGCCAATAATTTTGTAAGGAAAGGCCCATGAGTGTACACATTAGGTCTGTCTAGGCAAAATGGGGATGCACGATCGAATATAAGCGATTGAAGTGTTCTTAGCGAAGAATTTAAAAAGGTAGGATAACAAACGCTGCAACAAAGCGAGATAGAAGAAAAGTGTCAATAATAAAGTTGCACAGGATTATCTAATTAATAGAACTCGATACCAGGAATGAAATGCGTATAAATACCTATACCTATCACAACGTCACTTATAATTGCGGGATGGAGAAAAAGAAGTTCAAGATTACATTGTAATATCTATATGAGTCTGATTTCTCAACGTCGTTTGTAGTGCTGCCACCTATTGCGAGAAATGTCAGTAAATTTAGCACTATGAATCATTTTTTACCTTTCCAAAACAAAGCAGTCCTATTACAGGTACCTAAATCCTCAAATGAGTATTAACATACTTTTAAAATACAGAGGAATCATGTAGTATACAACAAAAATTTAAAAAAAAAAGGAAACAAGTTGTACTTGGAGTTGTATTTGGTAGTTGTACTAAATGAGCAACTTCATCAAAAAATGCTCAAAATAATTTTTGCGCATATATTTTAAAATTGATTAATGATGAAACTCATACAGTTTTTAAAACCGGTTGTTTTCCTATTCATTTTATCATAAGGTACACAAGTTCGCAGTTCTATTCACTGAAAAAGTTTTTGAATTCATTAAATGATTTACTTTTTTTCTGGGTTACTATACTCCTTCATAAATTTGTTGTGCATATTCTTTGAAATTTATGCCCCTTCTACATTTGGAGACCGCTATAATTTTTTCACTCAGCCACTATATAGGGCCATGGACATAGCTTTGTTACAGTACTGCCGACAGAATAATCTTGCCCCTATGCAATAAATATGCCCCTACTATCCTACTGACCTTCTCATAAACTGCTTATTCTACTCATCTTCCTAAGTCTCTCGGGACCCTAAGCCTTTTTGGTCCCTATGAAATGCATTTTTTTGCCTCCCCCCCCCCCCCTGCCGACGGCCCTGCACGGTTCTGAGATATGAGGTGAGGAATTTACGGTATCAGATATTGTTATGTGGCAATGGTGATGCTTGAATATGAAATGAGGATAATGATTTTAAATCCCCCATTCACTTCTCCACTGGTTACTCCTTGGACTACTAGTTCAAGATTTGATGTCTGCATATCGAAGGTAAATAAAAATTGAGATAAAACTATTCTTTTTATGACATAAACTTATGGAATTTCAGGTAAGTTTTCCTGTAGTCGGTTACTGCAAGTTACATTGAGTTTACAAGTATCTGGGATCGTGTTTCCATATGTGTTCAACGTTCAGCGAAGTGATTTTGATCCTCCACTACCATTTATAAGGTAATGAATGTGCCATTTTTAAAAATATGATTTCATTTTCACTCATAAAATATAAATAAAAGTTTTTAATACATAACATGTTGTACTTTACCGTATTCAAAAGCAAACCGTAATTTTTTTTTTGGATGATTTACTGCTTTTTAATGAGAAAGCACATTTAGGTGTATTTGAAAATACAAAGTTCGTACTCTAAGGTTAAATGTTATATCTATCTGGTCGGTCTTGATCATAATAATGAAATTTTTATGAGATAGAAAACGGGAACTTGAAGTATGCGCAGACATATTGCGACGAGGGATTCTATTCTGGAGGATATTTTTTTAAACTGGTCTGTGATTGCTTTATATCATCAACGCCATTTTTCATTATAGATTTTTTTTTCTTAAGCAGCTACTCTATGCAACTACGCTAGTCCATGTAAGTTTAAGCTGCCGTCTAAGTTAAGAGATTTAACATTTTTGCTCTTTAGATTTAACACAATTGCTCCTTAGATTTAACACAATTTCTCCTTAATCCATCGTATAGAGATAGACTAACAGATTTCGTCACACAAACGGACGAAGTCGAGTTCAAGTATGACGCATAAGGACGAAGAAAACCCAATTAGTATTTTCAAACCATAAGTGCGAACTGTCCCATAAAATATCCTGTTGGTCGAAGTTCTACTTTCCAGTAAATTACTTTACCCTGGATTACAGTGACTCACAAATTTTTTTCAAAGAAACCGCCTGAAACCTCTGTTTAGAAATTGAAAAATTGTAGACAAGACAAACTTCGTTGCTGGAAAAAGCCTTTCTCCCGCAATCTGATTAGGTTGAGTGTCGTTAATCATTCTCTAATTCGTAAGCTCCATGTAATGGTTGAGGTGAGAAAATTCGCAAGGCAAGAGACAGTTTTAGGTTGTGGCCACACTGATGAAAAAAGGATGACCGTCGATCTTATGTAGTAAGTTTCGCAGTCAATGACAGACGCCCGTAATGGGGAAAGCGTAAGCACATAATCTTCGTTCCTGTAATAATGCAGTCCTTGAGTTTTTATCTCTCTTCCACCGGAGGTAATTCATACAGTCAAACCTACGTCTCTCGGTATAGTGACGTGACCAGATCTCTCACGCTACAGGGCTTGGATATGACGTCTATTTAAGATTGAGGGTTTATGGGAATACCTTTACTGGGTAGCTGCTTCCTATTTAATTTTGTTTAAATACTGTAGAAATCATAAAACCATGTCACTCAACATATGTATCTTGACAGAGCTTGTTAGATGAATGTTGGGTCGAACGGCCTGTGATGGTACTGCTTCCAGTATATCAGTGATTAACATCCTAAATATAATAAACTTTTAAAGATAATACGTCCAGTGGCATAGCCGAAACGTTATGATCCCCCTATTTTCTAGATCCTAGTCACGTCTTTAGGTGTCATCGTTATAAAAGTAATTTGTATTTATTGACACCATAAAACGCGTAGACATCAGAGGAGTTCCATTAGAGGAATGAAAGCCTGAACACAGGATCCAAATATCAATACATTTTCCTGTAAAAATAATTGTCTTACTAATTTAAATTGATGAAATTGTTTACAAGCCTTTTAAAACTAACCGTGAGTTTCAGACAAAATGTCAACGGATACCTCTAAATTTATGATTTCAGAAAATTCATAGTGCTAATCGATATTTGGGAAAGGTCGTACTTGGCGGTTAAATTTGAAATAATTTCTCAAACAAAATCACCTCCTTTTATCTGGTAACTTGTAAAGTCTGACCTCTTATATATACATCTGTCAAAAGTGAAATTGCAACACTATGAAGGAATGAACGTAGCCATATGCAAATCCCAGTACCGGTAGAAGTCTTATGCAAATGATAAAGTTTTCGTACGTATCGGGTGACATGACACCCAGTTTCGAGTGATAATGACCATCAGACGGCTCGTCCCGTAAATGCTATCAGCGTCGATTTCCAGTATGAGAACTTTCAAAAAAGTGAAGAAGCGATGCTTCGAAAACGTCAACAAGCTATATACCAGCAATTGACGATTGGGGAGCGAGACCGTATCCTGAAGCTGCGTGATATGGGTTTGTCGATGTTTGAAATTGCCTACCATTCAGCGATGTGTGACACGATGGATGCAGGAACATCAGAAAACAAGCCGAAGAGGGAGTGAATCGAACAGACCGGCACAGACAGAGCGTACACAGACCGGCAGATTCGCCGAACGGCTCGTTCGAAAGGACAAGTGACATCCGAAACAGCTTGTCGCTATCAACGGTTGCCCCTGCGTGCACCTAAATCATTCGTAACAAGTAGCATGAAGTGCAGCTTCTTGCACGGCTGCCAGCCACTGGGGTGCCATTAAGCGCTCGGCACAGGGATGCACGTCTGGCGTGGTATCGTCGTCATCGCAACTGAACCAATGAATGCCATTGGGTATTGTTTACAGATGAATCTTGCTTCTGCTCTGTGGAGGAATGACAGGACGGGTGTGGCGGCTTTCCGACGAACGCCACTTGCTAGCCCATATCACTGAGCGTCGCATCGGTCCACGCCAGGCATCATGGTTTGGGGAGATATTATGTTCGACCATCGGACAGGACTGACAGCGGACCGGTACGTCAAACAAGTTGTGATGCCTGTGGTACAGACCGGCCACTGGTACAGACCGTCCCCGGCACGGTGTTCTAGCAAGACAATAGCGCACCGCACGGCGAACCCTCAACAGCCTGAACGGAATTCATATCCTTTCCTGGCCGGCAACCTCGCTGGATCTCTCTCCCATTGAACACGTGTAGGCCCTCATCGGACTTCAAGTGCACCGTAAATCCCCAGTACATACCGTAGATGAACTGTGTGCCGCAGTGGACGCTGCTTGGCAAGAATTACCTCAGACAACCACATTATTTACTGAATAAACAGGTTTCTTTTCATATATTTATCAGTTTTTTTTAATCGTTTGCATATGACTCTCTCTTCTACCAGTAGTGTTAATTGTATATGACTACGTGCATACACACACACACATATATATATATATATACAGCAGATAGATTGATCTTGCCCGTATCATAGTTTAAAGCTTATTACTGAGATCAATCGCGAGACTCGGCGATAAATACGTCCTTACTCAACACGACGCAATAAATTACGAAATGATCAGCGCTTACCAAACTACATCAACATGTGCACAAGTGCACTAGCGGATACTAGATCCTTCCGATCATCACTATACCCCACTCTAATATCGTATACACCAACTTCGTATAACATTCGAGTGAGCATACTCACAGCGGATCAGCGTTCAAGCAATCCTTTCTTGACTTACGCGAATCGAAACTTTATCCTACAAGAACGCAGAAATGTTACTTGTCTCGATGATTTATCTGCATAACGGAACCAGTCAGAAATTGTTAATTTAAAGTAAAACATACATTAGAATGTAAACTAAGTGAAATCATAATGAAAGGTTATATCGACCTTATAAGCTCCCAAATTTTATCATCTATGTAATATAATTCTTCATGATAATATGTTTCTCGCATCTTACAGCCATGCTGTTGGTTGTGCTCCAGAGAACGGCATGTTTACATTTCTAATGATTTCTGCGTGTTTCCTAGGTGAGTAAAAGGAAAACAAATCATAACAATTTCCTCTTATATCATCATTTACATTAACATCATTTTAATTAAATCATTTTCATTAGCACCAATTTCATTAACATCATTTTCATTAAATAGTTTTCATTTATATAATTTACATCTTTCATTTCATTTTTATTTACATCGTTTTCATGTACACCATTTTTATTTATTTTACATCATTTTCATTTAGATCATTTTTACTCACATCATATTATTACATATTAGTTTTATTTCAGTTAAAAATATATATTTCTATCACATGTTCTTATTTTCACAGGTTTCATGTTAAGTTTAGTTGTCAATTCAGATATGAAGAATGCTGAAGGATCCACTAGGCTTGTTAATGTACTTTCTTTCTGGTGTTGTGTAGTATATTTCCTTAGTTGGGTCCTCATAAGTGCCTTTCCATTCACATTCACAGATGTTCCTAACAAATCCGAATGGGTGAGCAAAACTTTTCTATCAATTCATATTGGGGTAAAATATTTGATTGATTAATTCTTTAAGTCCACGAATTTCATTTCCTTTTATTTTTAAATTGAATTGCCAGTATATACTTTATTTAAGCCACACTTATGTGTGTGCAATAATGAAATATATCGTTCAATAAAGTTTTGGCATTATAGAATTCTTATCAAATTTTTTGTTATCATGGAAAGACGAAATAGACCTTCAAAAATCTTTAAAAATAAGCATGCTCTTTAATATCAAATCTAAAAAAAAATTTTAAAAATAAATCTTTAAATCCAAAAAAAATCTTTAAAAATAAGTAAGATCTTTAATATCAAATAAGTGAATGATTTTTACACAACTTTACTTCGAAATGAGTAAATATTATAGTTTAGAAGGCATTACTAGCTACTGTTGAGATATTGCAAATTTATTTTTCTAAAGGGAGCATGATGAGAATTGGCTATTTCATCCAGAGAATCTAGTTAGCCGTGCCTAGACAGACTTTTCTTGGCAGTCTAGTATTGAAAGTTAGCGTTTACAGGGTCTGGAGCTTAACACAAGGTTTGGCACAAGTCTAAAGACTAGTAATTTTTCCTTGCGATCTGGGGAGAGGTGGCAAACGCGTCGATATCTTTAAAAGGTAGATTGCCTATAAAAGTCTGTAAAAGGGGGTTGGACCTTAACAATACAAGTTTTCTGGATGACCTCCTACTTCCGCTAAGTAATAAATGTAGATATCTACTGTAACAAAAAGGGGAGAGGATCGGCATTTATGATCTGCACGGGTGGTCAAGGGTCAAATTGCTTTTAATAGTCACTTCTACTAGGATTTCTACGGACAGAAAACGCTAGAGAAGACACCGATGCTATAAGAGACACACTGATGTCTCACGTCTTTTTAGACATCAGATAAACTGAGTGGGACGTCGGTGGGAGAAGATGGGGGACTAGTTTTCCAAAAGATCTATGGACTAGGCATACTATAGAATTAAGGGGGGGGGGGTCAAACAAGAATATTGGGTTTGAGATATTGTCAACATTTACCACGCCTATAGCTTGGTCTATATATTAGAAGTTGTGGCAACCAAAAGAAAGTTATTTAACTTTCAAGTTATAATTAACATTATTATATTACTACGTTGTGTTTGCAAAAACCCTCCAATTATTTATCTTTGCGTGAGTTCGGTAAAGGAATATTATTAGAATAATATTAAATCGATTACTCCATTTAAACTTTAACAATAAAATATTTATTAACAACATAAGCACTTATTAATTCATTACACAATTAATTATTAGTTTTGGCGGGGGAACATGTGAGACCACTTAAATTGCCTAAACGTTTCTAGACCTAAAGTTATTTGAGGAACACATACCTTTAAATCGTCTTATACTTTGTCACCACCAGGTACTACGCAGATCATATTACTAGAATTTAACTCGAAATATTTATTCACCACTCGTAATTCGACGATAATATTATACTGCTGACCCGACACACGCACTTAAGTCATTCTCGTAGTCGACATATCTTTCTAAATTTCGTGCTCCTAAATTTTGAGCTGTTAATCTCTTGCCAAGTCAAGTCATCGTATTCTAAGTCATAATGCCGCCCGAGTATTAGCACAAGTCATCTTTCTAAAAGTCGTTCTTAAGTCATCGTCTCGAAGTTATCTGAGCAAGTGTGCTCAAGTGTCCTTCTTAGGTCACAGGTTGTGGTTCTTCTTTTCTCAGGGGTGTCATTTACCCCTTTGCTTTCATTTGTAGCATCGAGAGTGACGCAACAAGCCCATTTTCCATTGGTTAATCTTTATCCAATGGAACTACTTCACAACCTCGTAAGGGCCCGCTCGGCCCCCTCTGTCTTGACGCTCCTAAATTTATGGTTTGCTGTAAACCTCGGCACCATCCAGACTACAAGTGTTGTTAGATGTTTTGGACCCAATAAATAAACGGCATAAATCTGTCTCACCAAAACACATATGAGATCTATTTCTGGTCTCACAGAAGTCTCCTAGGGGTAATTTGGCAGGTAGAAGCTGTTGGAGTGGTTTAAAATTCTGTAGACATTTTTTTCGTTCAACAAGCATATTAAGAATACAATTACATGCAACTCTTACATGTAACTATGAAAATGGAATGTTGAAGGTAATGCTCGATTTGCAGCTTTACAATATTCTTTTTGTGAAGTGCACTTATCGTTCTCGGTCGATTGTTTTGGACATTTTTATTTTTAAATCTTCCTGAAAATAGTTTGACGTGATCATGGTGACAAAGAACGGATTAGACACAAAATACAAAGTATTTTATAGGTAGAGGTGGGATTCTCAGTTATTATGTTGTTATATGAGAAATAACCATGTTTTGGAGCCGAAATTTAAAGGTTAAACTCGTTATATCGCCTAAGATGTAACCAAATTTTAAAAATACGTCTGGTACTCCCAAGAAACGGAGTGCACGTCTGCTAGTGGACAATAAATATGTAATTTTCTTGTCACAGAGGTTAAGAATATATACATTTTACTATGAAAGTGTATATAATTGCATTATGTAAACTATAAGATAAAATTGAAATAATGAACTGGAATCTAAAAATAATTTGTTCACAGTGATTTGTATTTATTATAGGTTTGGTTTGTATTGTCGGAACACATGACAGGAGCTCTCTTGATGCTGGGATGTTGTGTTCTCTTCCCCATTTTCCAGGCCATTTTATGTTGCATTTTGAAGACACGTTCAAATAAAACTGTTAGGATAAAGACAGCGACTCTTGTAGTCCCGGTCGCAATCATTGGTAATTATATTTTAACATTTTCTGCCCCACGGTTAAGAAAACTATTGTTTCCATTTCGAATACACGTTTAGGTCAAACAGGAAATTTAGACACTTTAGCACGTACATATAAAAAAATTATATCAGAAAACCATGACATACAAGGTAGGATAAAAAAAGTTCGGAGACTGTGCTGATATCTCCAAGCTTGATTGGAGAAGAGGGAACTATTTTACCGTGGAGTAAAGGCACATGTGACCCGAGATGTAGAAAAGAAGAAGCAGGTGTTTTCCAGACAATGAGTGTCCGTGAACTGTAGTCGTTCGCGTACGTCGAAAACGGAGATGGCGTTTGAAGAATAACGTGCGAATATCAAATTCTGCCAGCGTTTGGGGAAATTGCCGACAGAAACTATTTCTGTCGACGATTTCCCCAAACTCTGGCAGAATTTGATATTCGCACGTTGTTCTTCAAACGCCATTTCCGTTTTCGATGAACGTGCTTCTTCCCTTTCACATCTCGCGTAACATGTGCTTCTACGTCGCAGTAAAATAGTTCCCCTCTCCTCCAATCAGAGTTGGAGATATCAGCATAGTCTCTGAACATTTTGATCCTACTTTGTATAAAACATAATAAGAATGAAAAACAGTTCACGTTTTATAAAAAATTTCTCTTTGAATATTACCCATATAAAATACTTGCAAGAAATATTTTGTAACAAATGTTACCTTATAAGAAAAAAAATGTCAATGGACTAAATGCAATACTTTGCTTAAATGGAAAATTAATGACAATATAAATGACATTTTTGAGGTCGAATTTCAAAATAGTGTAGTTGGTCGATGAGGTAAACTTGCTGTTTACAAGGAAATACTTGGATTAACTGTTTCACTAGGGATATTCACGTAGAATTTTTTTGTGTGAAATTCGGAAAGTAATTTGTTTTCAGTTTTTACAGATATCAATAATTTTTCGCGATTTATCACGTAAAATTGAATGAGTCGCAAAAAATTAGATAACTCTGATGTATAAAGACTTCAGATGAAGGTAGGCAAAAATACAAATTGCTCAGCACAAAATACTCATACGTTTTCCCAGCGTCACCTGTGGCGCGACCTCGATTATTATATGTAGGAAATATTTTTTGTTGCATTTTTTAGACTGACTTTCAGTAGTTTTATGTAGTACATTACCTATGATATTTCTCGAAACTTATTTTCTTCAGATATTTCAAATTTAACTTTGGCATTCTCAAGAACAATAAAACGTAGTTTATTGAAGGCAATTTATATCAAACCACAGAACACTTCATATATTCATACATATAATATTAAGGTTTGCACTTTCGAGCCATTTGTTGCAAAAATATGTATTTTTTCAATATTACATATAAATATTAACCATGTTGTTTAGCTCGTGCCTTTTTGCTGAAGGGAAAAATGTTGCCATACTATTGTTTTTACGTAATATTTTCCTTTGAAACATCTATTTTTCAGGATCTGCTATAAACAGAGCTGAGATGATGACTGATTTGGATTCAGCATCAAATTCCGCAGGGGTTAGAATTTCCACTTACGGTTTTTTTTCCTTTTCCGGTTCAAAAATTTTCACTTTACATGAAACCTCAATTTCTCAATATTTGCTATAGATAGACCTGAGATGATAACTAATAGAGATTCAACATCATATTCTGGAGGAGGTTGGGTGGTTCACTAAGAATTCTCGCTTCCGGTTACTGTTCCATACTCGGTTCAAATATCTTTCTTGAAATATCTATTTCTCAGAATTGAGTATAGATAGAGCTTGACTGATATGGCAGCATCCAACTCCGGGATGGGGGATTCCCACATAAAGGGTCTTACTAAGGATTTCCACGTACGGTTCCAGAGATGTTAATCAGTTTTCCAAATATTCGTATAACTGTGCGAAATACGTATGTAAAAAAGAATAAAAATGCTTAATAGTTTCGTCAAAAATGAAGTGTAAATACCATTTACCACCATATGACGGTCCCTTCATAAATTTCTTGTTTCGTATGTTATGTGGCATTTAACACCACATTTGTAAAATTTTGTTTAACGTATAACGCGTTCACGTAAAATTTTGTTTAACGTGTAATGGTTATATGGGGGTATATACGCAGAATATTTCAGCATAAACGCCATATTACGTACAGCATAAACGTCATACCTTACGCCTTCTGGTAGGTTGGACTGTCTGGGTCGAAAGAAAGTAGAAATTTTATTAGCATGATGTTGAGGGCCATCATGCATGACCTGATGACGTGTAGTATCTCTCAACGGAGTATGATTATATCAATGATTATTTAATATGTAATATATCTTTAGGTATATACAGTCTTTTAATGTTGGCTTTTGAAGAACTTTCTGTTGAAGGACTATCAATGAAAGATACGACATATCAACTTCCTTCTAAAGTAAGTACATATTGAATCTTTTTTTTGTTGAAAAAGGTAATAAGGCCTGCACTATAAAATTTTTTTTCATATAACCAGTAACTTACATGGGCACATTAATTTTCCACGCAATTTCCAACTTTGTGCTGGCATTTGTTCCATCGATACACCAAGGAATTGATATTAGGAATGATACTAACATTCTCTTATCAGTATGAAGGTCCTTCAAGCAAGATATTACAAATTATTGAAATTGGTTGTCGGTTGCATATAGCTTTCCAACTTTCGATTACAGCGCCTTGAAGAGTCTAAGCACTGTACTTCGATGGTCCCAAGAGACAAAAATAGCTAGGCGCTAAGTCAGGTGTGCAAGATGGGAGCTCATGAACGTCCCAATGGAAATGCTGTAACCGTTCGCTCATATGGCTGGCAGTGTGGGGCCAGGCATTATCACAAATCATACACTTTAACAAATTGGAGATGAATTTTAGGTGGTGTTAATTCCTGAACTCCCAGAAATCTTATAACATTACGGATTTCAATGTTTGACCGCGTTTCCACAAGTGCCATCACTTTTAAACGCTTGTTAAACTGTGCACCTTATATGTGTTTTCCTCTAGTGGCTGGGAAAACTGAGATTTGAGTAATTAATACTAACGATAACGAAACTTATCCATCCAATAATGAATTTCACGAGTGCAGGTTTTGTTACTTCATTTAATGAAATGTTCTCTTATAATGCCCAAACTGATAAAATTTCCTATACTTCAGAGATGAAGCAGATATGAAAATTAGATGAATATATCTGGTTCTATCAAGAAAGAACAAGGAATTCGTATTCGCACAACCAGCAGTCACTTTTATTGTGTTCATTTGCTTTTAATTTTATGATTTATTAATTAACGTTGCAGTGATAGCAAGTTACCACTTTAAATTCTAGAGTCTTAAGAAAAGATAGTAATATCGAGATACAAATATGCAGTAAAACCTCAAGGAAGTTTTATTGAGCATCATAATTGATTGATAAGATTTTAAAGTATTTTCAATAAATCTTTTTTTTTTAAATGTTATCTGAAACCGTGAAGAATTTTCTTCATTAAATTACCTCTTTATATTATATAGGGTGTTCAGTTAATGCGCGCGCGGTGACAAACTCAGAGGGATGTTAATAGACATCAAGAGGAACAAAAATTGAAATGGAACACCACGCTTAGTAGCAAACCACGTTCAGTCGGTGAAAATCATGAAAATAAGCATGCAGATTCTGACGTCACGCGGGGACGACAAAAAGTACAATAATAATTACAAAAACCTTTATTTGACAGCATGTTTACAGCACAGCTTGTGGTGCATAGTACAATACTGGAAAAGGAACGATGAGAATGATGTGAACGAAATCATTAAAGATGTTGTTCGAAGCGACGGCCTCGGACGTCATTGCACAGTCTACAAAGACGTAAAAACGATTCCCGGACTCCTCGAAAATACCAGGTGTGCTATTAATGTCTGCTAAATCGACGACGACTGGGGTCGGGTCTGCGGGACCATCTTCGGACCTCGTCCGGTGAATGACTCCGCTGATCTCGCTGACCTGGTTGCGGTTTCGCTGGTTAAGAGATTAGAACTCTTCCGTCCTCCTGTCTATGTGCGTAAACCTTAACGGTCGCCTGGACGGTATGGCTAACTCTGCAGCGACGACGATCTGCGCTATGAGACCCTCCGGTGTGTCCACAGGTGTCTCATGAACGAGTGATTTAAGGTGACCCCAGAGGAAGAAGTCCAACGGATTGAGATCTAGCGAACGTGGAGGCCAAGCAATGGTTCCGGGGCGTCCAATCCACCACCCTGGGTATGTAGTATCGACATGGTTACGCATCAAGCGGAAAAATGTGCTGGGGCACCATCATGTAGGAATCACATGCCTCTCTGCACTGCGGCCGGCACACTCTGCAGCAATTCCGTGAGGGCGTGTTGCAAGAAACGCGACCCTGCTTACGTCAGACATCGTGAGCGAACCCACGAACGCATTCAGTGATCAACTGACATCCGTCTTCCCTCTCCTCTGGAGTCAGAGCCTGCATAATTATTTTCGCGATTTTCACTGACTAAACGTGGTTTGCGACACCCTGTTCCATTTAAATTTTTGTTTCTCTTAATATCTACTAATAACCCTCTATGTTTGTCGCCTCATTATCTGAACAGCCTGTAGTTTGCAATCATGATTCTATGCTGTTATTAAATAATGCCATCAAATAATGTATGCCTCTTTGTATTGTTTCTCACATTATATATACTGTAATAAATGTAAGGAAAATCATTAACTACTTTCTGCGTTAAAGAAAGTTTTCGTAATAGAGTTGGAATCGCAACCAGGTCGAATTTATTGGGGAGCAACAGAAAAATAGAGTGGCTTTCTCTTTTAAAATATAGGCCAAGCAGTATGTCGGTTTGGTATAAAAGAATATTTAAAAAGAATGATTTGCTGTTAGTGAAGCACCTATGGAAGAAAAAATTAAATATATTCAAACAAAGAGAAAAATAATAGATTCATTTTACGCAATTTATCTATATTATTTTCATATTGCAATACTTAGAAAAATCTATAGTTTTAATTAAATATCAGCCATATTAAAAACATTCATATTTAGTAACAAAAGCTTCATTGTTTTTGATACTGCAAAATATGATGATCATAAAATCATGCGATGCTGTAGTAATACCCTTATTGCAGCTTTTAAAATAAGATCGGAAAAATACCTCTTAATGTCTTTATCACAATGGACATCACATATAATATTTGTTTTCGACGGAATGTAATGCTTTAAATTCAAAGGCAGCGTGTGATTTTAAAGTAATACAAAAACTTTTGTCTGTTTTTCGATAGTGCAAATATATATATATATATATATATATATATATATATATATATATATATATATATATATATATATATATATATATATATATGTATATATGTATATATATATATATATATATATATATATATATATATATATATATATATATATATATATATATATATATATATATATATATATATATATATATATATATATATAATATATATATATATATATATATATATATGATGCAGACAGCACATGGCTTTCCCTATACTGACTCATGAAAATCGAGAGAGAATCAAGAAAATGAGACGGATACATATTTGATACTGTATTCAATTTGCAGTTTTGAGAAGTTTTTAATTCTTAATTTGGAAACTTATAGAATTTCAAAATGTTGCCACCTTTTCAAAATTACGAAAAATTAAATAACTTCATAACGGTTCATTCTAAAGTAATGACGCTGGACTTATTAGTTTTGCCAATAAAATATAAGCATAAAACAAGCATTTGATTCATATATGTCAGCACGTTTAGTCTTTAATCTGAGATTTTGAAGATATTTGCGGGCTGAAGTGACTTCAAAGTATTTTCTAAGGTGACTTCAGTAGTCTTTTTAGTAGTCATAAGTAATTTTTATTTTAGATTTTGATGATTTTTTTTTTTTGGGGGGGGGGGGGAAGGCAATTTATTATTTCGCAAATCGCATCAAAATGTAATGAACAACAGGGTAACCTATGTATAAGTGATTTATCTACTACATTTTGTGAAATTTCGTCGAACAGTTTTTGAGCTAGAATAGATGCATACATTACACACACACACACACACGAAATGCTGAAAATGATTTTTTAGTATTCTAGAGGATTTAAAATGTGTAGATCCATCAAACACTCGAGTTCTGATTTTTGACACTATTCCAATATTTTTCCCTACATATATTACCATGTATTGTAGTGGAAGTGAAAATGGTACGGGAATAGTTCTTTTCACCATTTCATCTTTTAATTTCCCTGCAATACATGGACGTATAGGGAAAGTATTGGAATTATACCGAAAATCGCAACTCGAGTTTTCGACGAATCTACACGTTTTGGGACCTCTAGAATACGAAAAACTATTTTTAGTGTGACGTCTGAATGTGTGTCTGTGTAATGTATGTATCCACTCTAACTGAAAAACTAATTGACAAAATTTTATAAAATTTGGTAGGTAAGTCCCTTATGGGTGACGCTGGTGCTGATTAGATTTTGGTACAAATTGGGATAAAAGAATCTACCTTTCTTTGCGAAATGGCCAGCAAAAATCGCCTGTATCCACTCGAGCTGAAAAACTAATAGACCAAATTTTACAAAGTTCCATAGATGAGTCACTTGTGGTCTATCCTGGTGCTGATTAGATGTTGGTACGATTTGGAAAAAGACTTGCCCTTTTTTGCGAAATGGCCAGCAAAAGTTGTCAAAATCTAAAATAAATGACTACGTATGCTCAAATATATCAATTAAATTCTTGTTTCATACGTAATTTTTGACGCCGAAAAGAATAAGATCAACCCCATTATTCTAGGATTAGCCGTTGCCGAGGTATTTCAGTTGTATTGTATTTTAGAGTTGTATCGCATTTTAGTTTAAATAAAATTGTATTTCAGTTGGAATGAGTTTCATAATCAAAGCTTTATGCATGATTAAGTTTTCTTGTCTTTTTAATATTGGAATTAAATGCAATATTATAAAGGAAAAAGCAATATGAGTGTATTTAGAATTTGCACATATTTTAATTCACGAGCAATTCTGAGCATATCTGCTAGTTTTTAATTAATTTAATTACTAGCTTATATAAAATATTTTTACTCATGAAAATATAGAAGACACCCAAAAAAATTATTGGGGGGACCGGACCTCTTCAGAACTCTTTGGCTACGGACCTTTGTAAAATATCTGTTTGAACCTCGAAGGGAATTTTTGTAAAGAACTTTCTACCATGATATCTTATTGAAAGGCAATAATAAACACTTTTATCAACACGGAAATTTATTTTCTGTAATAAGGAGAGTTTTCTAGGATTATATCTTTTAATCTTTAATTAATCATGTATAAAGAAAACATTGTTGCTTGTATTTCTTATATATAGTTGTTATTTTCAGCTTAGCATCTACTACATCACTACATCTATCTGCGAGTGGATATTGGTCTGTTCTATGTGGTTTTCTCTATTCCTCTTTCACGATGAGTTGAAAAATAGTAAGATTCGAATATGCATACGCAAAAAGTAACCTCTGGTCGTCTTCACAATCAATATGAGTAAACAGAAGTAAAAAGACCTTCACTGACATCTATGTATATTTCACATATATAGTTCATCAATAAAATATTTGACATTAGTTTTTAAATTTCTCTATCACAATTAAAAAACTAGTGGATTTGAGAATTTTCGAGACTTTTTAACCAAAACAAGTGGGCATTCGACCTTTGAATCAAACTACGTATTTTTTTTTTAATTTCTTAACAGCCTTCGTATATGGACAATATAAACAGTGCACCAACCAAATTTGGTCCAACCCGTTTCAGCGATTTCTTGTTGATTTATTTTATTTTTTTTTATAATAAAAACATGAATAGTTCTTAATTTCAATTTCCCTCGTTTGTCGAACGGCCTGGTAAAAAAAAAAAGGCCTGGTTAAAGTACTGGATTGCGATCACGTAGATTTTTTAGTAGCGAATTCTGCTCTGACCTCCCACGAAATGCTTTTTTCTACAATAACATTCCGTGGATTTTGGGTTTAGAGCATGTGCACTTTTTTTGATCAGTAGACACATTGTCGGTAGCCTCAGGTTCATTCCAGGGCTCTAACCAGGTTCATTGCAGGACTCTAATCAGGCTCGTTACAGGGCTCTAACCAGGTTCATTCCAGGGCTCTAACTTCTAGAGTCCTGGGTTCATTCGGCCAGTAGCTCCACTGTAGCGCGGCAATTGCCCCCCCCCCGAACCTTCAGAGCCAATGTACACCTCTTATACCATTATCGCGTGCTGCTCCTCACTTTTCACATCGCTTATTCTCAATGATGCCATTTCTCCATTGAGGATACACTTAACCACAGCAGCAAGAGAAAAGTTCACAAACTGCGCTGTTTCGGAAATACTGCCACCCTTGGCACGAAACCCGATAATCATCCTCTTTTCCAAATCTGATAAATCGCTCCTTTTAGCCATGACAGCAACGAGTGATATGGTTTCAGAATGCCCACACCATACCCTCCAATCCAGCTCACGACAAAAGTAAGAGGTGGTGGTCACAATAATGTGACTCGACTCTGTATAATAACTGTATAATTATTATTTCAATTTTTATTTAACAAACTACCCAGCATATTCTGCTGAATTTTTTTTGCATATTTTACGTGATAACTTGAGTATTTTCTAAAATTTTCGAAGTAATTTATGAATTTTAATGCCACTTAAAAAGTGTTTAAAAAATTAAGTCGCACAGGGTTTCAATATATTTCATTTTTTCAACCCTGGTTCAATCCAAAACTGATTGGGTGATATTATTCATTTTCATTTCCAAACATCCCGCAGACCATCCCAACAACATACTAAAGTGCCATTTCGATAAAGTCATTTTTACGGCAGTTATCGTGCGAACCCACAGCCAGACAGACAGACAGAATGACCAAAGTCATGAGTTTTTTCAATTATGTTGGAAAGTGACCTGCCGTATAAACGGAATGGATTTAAATCGGTTGCTAAGCGACAAGATTTAATTTTCTTCAAATAAATTGGCGGAAAATATATCGTCTGCATAATGCTATCTCTATGGAAGGTTTAAGGGTTTTTCTTAATATCTCAACAACCCCTGGTTGTAGAGACTCAAAAAATGGACTACATTTTAAGAGGTGCAATTTCACGGCTGCCCACAAAATTTCATGAAATTATGATGAGACAAACATACATACATACAGACAGATTTTCAATTTTATTTATAATACATAATCTATTTTCTTCTAAATTCTTCTTACAGAATATGCCGACTTATTTCTTTTCTTCATTTTCGTTTTCTTTTTTAAAGACGTTATAATTATGTAAATACCTTAAAATATTTTCTAGTTCACTATGCCTTTCCTCTATGCAAATTTTCAATGCACTGTATAATTCCTCAGGTAGTGGAGTGTCCTGATCTTTAAGTGATTGCAACATAAAATATTTATTGTTACATTTTCTGTTGATAAGTTGGAATCTTTTCCACATAATGCCTCCTTAGCCAGCTTTATTGGAAGCAGAGTTGATACAGTTTTAGATATTAAATCGAATTCACTATCGGAAAAATTAATTTGTAAATTTAAGTCAATTAATGCTTTCTGAATTGGATTTTTTAATTTCAAAAATCGGTCCATCATTAAGAGCAAACTGTTCCAGCGTGTTTTAGAATCTAATATTAGCATAGTTCTTTTTTCATTTCAGTAAATATATATTTTTGTAAAAATGCATTTTTAGTAGGGAAACGTTTAAATATCTTAACAACAATTTTTATACGTATTTTTATAAATGCGTACAAAAATACGTATTTTGATACGTATTTTAAACATTTTTATTTATATACGTATTTTTAAAAATACGTATTTCAAATAACAGTAGATGTCCATTAAGTTAAATTAAACCCTTTAATAAAAAAAATATTTATTATAGCTAATTCCGAAAATACCGGTATTTTACCTTAGCAAATACCGGTTTCACGAAATTACAAAATAGCACGAAATACCGGTAATCGGTATACCGGTATTGCAATCACTAAGTAGAAGGTATGCCCGTCATATGAGGGATATCAGAATTTGCGAAACATTACTTCCCGTTTGGCGTCATTTTTATCAATTTGGAGATATATTTGTCACTTTGGCAACATTTAAAATAGTCACCAAGTTGGCGAAATTCCGCTGAATTTCTCGCAAGCGTTACGGCGGACCGAGAAATTGGCTATTCTTATAGTCTACTCTTATGTTTTTTCCAAGATATTGAACTCAATTAGTCGTCATTTCATTGATTTTGCGTCGGTTTCATCAATTTGGCGAATTTTTATCAATTAAGTGACATTTTCGTCAATTTGGCAACATTTAAAAAGTCATCAAGTTGGAGATATTCCGACAAATTCATCACCAAAATTTTGCCAAACGTTAAGGATGAAAAATAGGTTATTCTTATAATAGATACTTATAATCTTTCCAAGATATTGAATTTTCGCCAATTAGTCTTAATTTTCATTGATTTAGCGTCATTTTTATCAATTTGGCTATATTCTAGTTAATTTGGCAACATTTACAAAAGTTGCTAAGTTGGCGACATTTCTCCAAGTTCGTCGCCAAAATCTCGTCAAGCATTTTGGACGGAGAAGTAAGATGTTCTTATAGTAGATAAATGGCTACTGGCGTTCAAATATAAATGTATTACATAAAGCATTTTTCTTAAGAATGGAACGAGCTAGATCCACGAGAATGATGTTATCAAATTTATCGCATGATATTACACATAAAAATTGAACATATTTCCCAATAGTTAATATTTTATTTTATTTTATGTGATTTTTTGATACATTTATTTGAAAAATGCACAATATCTCGAAAATGGGTCATGCCAGCTTTCTAAAATTTATGTCAATCATTTTCTAACAAAAAAATTACACAAGAAGTGATTATTTGTGTAACTTTAGTAAAGGTTTTGATTTTTTGATGATATTTTCTAAGTTTCAGTCGAAATTTAGGGGGGTTCTGTACATTCGATTGCGTTTAAAAACAATCGACTTTCAGTATTCACAGATTGTAATTTTTGTATCAAATTTCGTTCAAATTGCTCCATTCGTTCGAGAGATATCATTTCCACAGACTCATTGACACACACACACCTCAAAAACGTTTGATTCTTATTCAGGGATGCTTTAAATCTGCACTCCCGTCGAAAACTCAATTTCGAATTTTCGACCCCGTCACAATACTTCCCGTATACATTATACTATGTATATAAGGAATGTAAAAAGGCAGGTTCTCTTATGCCGAATCGTACCAAAATCTAATCAGCACCAGAGTAGCCAACAAGTGACTTATAAAAATTTTTAAAATTAGTTTTTGAGTCACTGAGAGTGGATACATTTATTGCACACAAGCGTCACGCTAAAATTAGTTATTTCGTGTTCTACAGGTCCCAAAACGTGTAGGATTCGAAAACTGAGTTGCAATTTTCGACATGATTTGAATGCGTTCCCTATACATTACCATATATTATAGGGAGACTAACAATGAATGGGCTATGGAAAACTGTGACAAAGGAGTGGAATAAAACACCCTTCATAACTTTGAGAAAAGCTTTCTTATCTTGGAAATCAAAACGTAGAACGATAATCCAGAGAAAGGGTCATTAAGAAATAAATATTGTTACTTCAAACCTTAATGATATTGCCTTAAATTTGTTCTAAAAATATGTTAACAGCCTTTACATTACTACTTTTCTGGAATAAAGGCACTAAACGTTGCCTGGAAGTTATTAAATGCTGCAATTAGTGAAATTGGGTCTGTTCCCGGAATGAAAAAGTGACATAATGAGTGAAAAATGTAAGCGAGTTCTTTAAGCTAATAATGGCTTGAAAGAGAAAATAACTATTGCGAAAGTATTCGATGTTGATACTGATTATTAAGCTCTTATTAAAATGGGTCCTCACAAATGGCATATGAGTTAGTTACGTTCCTATTATCTTCGTAAAAGTCGAAGCATCATTTTCGATTCTAAAACAAATTCTAATTGGCAGAAAGTAAAATTTTACTTTCGACAATTTAAAAAGAAGAATTCCAGCGTAACTCCCAAAATAAGTAAGTGATAATTAATTTTGCAAAATGAGGTTAATACTTCTATATAATTTGAATTATTTCAAACACTATTCACTTAATAAATGCCTATTTTTTTGCCTATTTTGATGTTTAATTTTGTTTACTTGATTTGTTTGTTTAATTTTGTTTATTTTAGTAGATTTTACTGCTTGAACTTCCGGGCTTTAGTTATCACATAAGTACTGGTTATAGCTAATCTTGCAAAATAGATGTTTCAAGGGAAATAAAAATGTATGGAAAAAGAGAGGGCGAACGGGTAGTGGAAATCTTTGGTGAATCCCCTACTTACTTCAAAATTTGATGTTAAATCCATATCAATCATCATCTAAGCTGTATCTATAGTAATACTTGAGAAATAGTTGATTTAAAAAAATTTTGACTCAAAAATAAAGGGTATATTTGACTGCAACCATATGCGCTTGTAAAACTTGTAAAAATGACGCCAAGTTAAGGAAAATGGCATCTAATTGATGAATTAATTACATATTTTTATATATGGACTATATTGCTTATTGAGGATGCTATCAATATTGATAATTGGCAATTTAGAGCTGCGTAAAATATAAGTTAATTTGGTGCTTCAAAATAGTTTTGCATGTGCAGGGAATTAATCCGGAGCCGGGCCCGAATCAGGGACCCGGTGCTTACAAGACCCACATTATAAGATTAGAGCAAAAGCTAGCTTCGACTCCGAACTTATAATTCGGGTATCCTAGCATCTTCGATCGATGTCTTTGGCAGAAGCAGAGTCGTCTGCTGCCACACACTCCCCCACCTGATGAGAAGCCCCGGTCGAATTTCGGCGAGGAGGGGGGTCACCCAGAAAACCCCCCTCGCGTCCCCATCTGAAACTCAGTCGAGAGGCTGAGTGGCAGAGAGGCGTGTCGTACCTCGGGCGTGACGCCAGTCGTGGTCAACCAGGAAGGGAGTGGTAGGGTCTTTGGCTCCGTGGGGTGCTACCATCTTGTGTTGAGATGGTGAGATCGTTGGAGAGAGAAGGTTGGTGCTCGTACGTCCAGGGTCATCTTTTGTAGGGCCTCTGGCTCCGGAGTCGGGCTCGAACCAGGGACCCGGTACTCACAAGACCGACATTATAAGATTAGAGCAAAAGCCAGCTTCGACTCCGAACTTATAATTCGGATATCCTAGCATCTTCGATCGATGTCTTTGGCAGGAGCAGAGTCGTCTGCTGCCACACATGTAATCCAGAAAAGCGCACAATATACAATTCAACGTTAAAAATACTGTGCCGTGGAACTTCTATATTATTTTTGCATTGTGAAAGAGTTAAATGCATTGCATTATATAGGAAAAGTTATGTGCTGCCCCCATTATATTTTTTGTCTTGATTCCAATTTGTCACAAATCCATCTCTTTTACAATACTTTTAAAATAGTCTCAGCTATAATCCTGATGTTACACTTAACAATTTGTGGAGACGAATGGCATGGGGATATTTTAAATTTTATAATTGGTGTTTTTCTACACCAACATTTCCTGAATATCTTTATTATGTGGACTATTAATTACGTAGGCCGTAATTGAAATTAAAAAAAAAAGTGTGTTTCTAATTTCAATAATTGCTAAGGCGGAAAAGCTGCTTTATGGGCCATATATGTCGAACGAAATATTTTATCAAAATCGTCGAAAATTTTTTCGAGCCTTTCTGGGGTTGAATGTTTATATAATTGCTTAAAACTATGAGGAAAGCGAAAATTCTGTAGAAAAAAATGATCCGATTTTGGATTCCGGTCTGCGCGAAAAACTTTTTTATAGGCCCATTACATTGCTCAAAAAATTTCATCTAGATTGTTGAAGACTTTGCCGAGCCCTATGTCTCAAATTTAATTTATTAACAAATATGATATATTGTGAAATATACTTTACGTTATTTTCTGGTTTTTCATAGTTCGATTATATTGTGTATGTCTTAAACGCACAAAAATATACTATGTTGTAAATATATATATATATATATATACACACACACACACACACATATATATATATATCCATAAAATATTAAGCTACAGCCGCGGATTTCGGTATGCAAATATCGTTTTAAGATTTATGCAAATGATCAAACTGTTAGCGCCAATGATGTTACAGGGCTTATGCAACGCGCATGAGAACTACGTATCATACCGTATTTCAAACAACCGATGTTCTCCCTCACGAGGAAGTGGAACTAGATTTTCTGCTTTAATACTGCGAGTTATGTACAAAGATGCCGTTAAGATATACTCGACGGCTCTACGAACAATTGCCAGATTTAGAGAGAGAGGTCGCATCATAGGCCTAAGGGAAGCTGGTTGGACCAACAGACGCATCAGTCGCCATTTTGGTCGTAGTGATATGGTAGTTACTCGATATTCGCAATACTGGATCAGAAAAGGCACGTGTAACCGTCGCAGAGGTTTAGAACGCTCCAGACAGACAGCTGCTCGAGAGGATCGTGCAGTAGGGTGAGGAGCCACGTCCATCCTCCATGTAACATGTATTCAGGGATACTACTCGGAGTCGACTGACAGAAGGTGGGATTAGGGCTTCATTAAGGTACCTATCACTGATATGGTAGTTACTCGATATTCGCAATACTGGATCAGAAAAGGCACGTGTAACCGTCGCAGATGTTTAGGACGCTCCAGACAGACAACTGCTCGAGAGGATCGTGCAGTAGGGAGAGGAGCCACGTCCATCCTCCATGTATTCAGGGATACTACTCGGAGTCGACTGGCAGAAGGTGGGATTAGGGCTTCATTAAGGTATCCATCACTGACCCCTTGACATAAGCAAAGCCGTTTGGAATGGTAACTAGCTCGGTCAGCGTGGACAGTATCCAATTGGAGGCGCGTTATCTTCAGCGACGAATCCCGCTTCTCCCTCAGTGCTGATGACCGCCGCATACGTGTCTGGAGGAGGTCTGTCCTGCCCTTTGACCCCGCATTTTTTGTCGAACTGCACATGGCCATCACACGTGGTGTGGCTGTCTAGGGAGCCATTTAGTGGGACAGCTGATCTCCTCTAGTTGTGCTGCAAGCCAATCTGACGACTTGCTTGTACGCCGACAATATTCTGCAGCCGATTGTTCTACTTATGCTGTCAAGCCGACCAAGTTCCATTTACCAATAAGAGAACGCTCAACCACATACATACTGCATGACTTTCTCAACAGAGGATTTAATACCTTCCTATGGCCATCTAGGTCCCCAGACCTATTTCCAAAACAGCACGTCTGGGACGGTAATTGCAGCCTTCTCAAAATACCACTGAGTTAGCTGACCAGTTACAACATTTGTGGCAGAATCTGCCGCAGAGGACATAATCAACTTCATTGACTCTATGCTATACCGAATATTGACTTCCATAGCTGCCAGGGAGAGGATTTAGCACTTACTAAAATCATTTCTTGCTACCACCACATCTTAATAAAACGATTATTTGTCCCCAATTCTAGTCATTTGCATATCTCCTTAAACGATCCATTCATATTAAGTTTCGCGACTGCAGCTCAATTTCATATGGGTGCATATATATTTTTACAACATAGTGTATAATGAACTTTGCTGTCCAAACTGTGAATTAACCCTGGACCTTCGTACTAGCCAGCCAGAGCTCTCTACCGTTGAGCTACTGGGACGGAATTGTAAGCTCTTATCGTCGAAGTGGACGATGCATTCTACCCCCCTCTAATGTCAGATTGGCGTGCAACTAGCAATCTAACTGTTTACCTCCTGCTATGTTTACCTCAAGTTAACCTCTTGATGCTATTTTTATCCTCCAGATTAGCTTCCTGCGTGGTTGTCCTGCAGATTTCAAATCGACGTTCAATATTCCAGAGTCCACTGAATCCATGCTAGTCGTACTAGGGTCACTTTCAGACCTCTGACATCTCTGCACTAACTTACAGGTTGGTTTCTTCGGATGCCATTGTAAAGAACCTTGCTGCCCCAACCGGAAATCGAACCCCGGATCTCTAACTGGCTAGCCAACGCTCTATCGTTGAGGTACAGGGACAAAATTGCAAGCTCTTATTGTCTAATTGGAATCTGCAATTTCCTTTGAGAAAATTAGTTATGATACGTAAAGAAGACAGCAACATCCTAAGATCATTCTTCCTGAAGCCAAAGGTAAATTTCAAAGAAGAGGATCATGTTAATTACTAGAATAAATGCTTATTAACTAGAATAAATGCCTAACTACTGAGCCTCCTTGAATAGCCTACCTAATCAAGATATTCGAGAAATGCTGAAGTGTAGACAAATGCCAGCTAAATAAAATTCAAAATGAACTTATGCCATCCACAAAGTGTTAAGTGAGAGATTAAGATAATCTCTGAGACTATTTCAAAAGTATTTAGTGATAGAAAGGGATACATTCGTCTTGAACTGAAATCAAACAAATCATCCCTTCTGTTGGATTCAAAAAATATTATTCAAAGCTTTGATAAAAAATTTTGTGCGACACATTTAGCCCATCAGCTTTTCCGCACTAGCCGTAATTAAAATCGAAAAAAAAAGTTTTTTTGGCCCGGCCTAGGGCAGTATATATCAATGCCTTTCGTTGGCATCATCTGATTCAAGCTCTTAAAAATCGTTATAAAAGCATTTTTTCTGTGAAAACTGTTACTTATAGAAAAAATAATACTATAATGACCCAGATCTATTTATTTATCCATCTATCAGTCAGTCTGTCTGTGACATTAGGCGGAAACTTTGACGATGAATTGGCGACTTTCTTACATGTCAGCAAATTGACGAAAATGTCGATAAATTGATTAAAAGGATTCTCAATTAAAGAGAATGACGCCAAATTAATAAAATTTAAATCAAAGCATAGATGATATTTTCCTTTTAAATTGTAGGAATGGATTGAAATTCAAACTAATTAACAATTAATATTAATTATGCCAAATAATTTTGTATAGCAAAAACAGATATTCTCATAATTTTCATTTTTTATAGGGCAATTAAATTCAATATTATAATGGCATTGTCAAAAAAAGCAATACGAATGTATTTAGAATTTACACACATTTTAATTCTCTAGCAACGCAGGGCATATCTGCTAATTTTTAATTAATTTAATTACTAGTTTATATAAAATATTTTTACTCCTGAAAATATAGGAGACACCCAAAGAAATTGAGGTGGCCGGGCCTCCTCAGAACTCCTTGGTTACGGACCTTCGTAAAATGTCTGTTTGAACCTCGCAGGAAATTTTTGTGTAGAACATTCTGCTCTGATACTTTACTGACCGGCAATAATAAACATTTTTATCAACACGGAAACTTATGTTCTGTTATAAGGAGAGTTTTCTAGGATTTGCTCTTAATCTTTACTTAATCATGTACACTCTAAGACAAAAAAATCGATGCACCAAGAAATAATTATCCAAATCAGACAAAATTTGTTGCGTGTAATATGGATATATAGAAAAAGAAATAATTAGAATTTCAGAACAGTTACATGATTTATTGTACTGAAAGATCTGAACAAAGTGAGCGCGTCAATTAGGCGTTGGTTCACCCCTGGGCTTGATACAAGCTGTTACCCGACGTGGCATTGATGCATAAAGTTGCCGGATAGTGTTCTGAGAGATGTCGTTCCAAATGGCCTCTAATTAACGAGCTAATTCGTCTACATTCTGGGATGGTAGCAGACGACGCCCCAACTCAGCCCAAATGTGCTCAATAGGTGAGAGATCTGGGAACTGGCTGAACAAGGAAGTGTGTGTGTCGTAAGCACGCACACAATCAATAGATAGACGTGCCGTGTGTGGTCTGACATTATCTTGCTGAAAAGTTAGCCCGGGACTCGAAAGGAATGGCAATACAACTGGTCTTAGAATGTCGGCAACGTACCACTGTGCTATGATGGTGCCATGGAGGACCATCAAAGGGGTCCGGCTATCAAACGAAATTGCACCCAGACTATAACTTCCTGTTGTCGGGTCGTGTGGCGTGTGACAGTAAGAGCAGGATCCTGACGATGTCCGGGCTGTCTCCAGACACGTCTGCGCTGATCATCAGGAGTCAGATCGAAACGGGACTCATCACTGAAGACAATTTGTCCCCAATCCGAACAATTCCACTTTAATCGGGCCCGGCACCATTGCAATCGCTTTTGACGGTGCATTCGGATCAGTGGTAGGCGGCGTAATGGGCGCCGTGAGTATAGATTCTGCTCAGTAGTCTTCTATATTAATGGTCCGGGTGAAAACTTTCGTGTTTGTCACACGTTGGATGGTCCGGCCGCCCATTTTGCTGCTTCATGTCCTCGGACGAGTCAGTCGGCCTGAGTTTTCGACACGTTGGATGGTTGATAACGACGAATCTCGTGCTGTCACAGCTGCTGTCGGTGGGTTGGGAGCTGTCGGTGGGTTGTTTTGTTTTTCTGCGAAGTACTTGCTAAGACACACTGACGGGTCTTTTTGTAAATATTTATTAACTTGTACTTTAATTAAACACTCTGTATTATCTTCTAAGGATAATTAGTGGATTCCTTTTTGAAAGTTTAGTCATTAGAGTTGAGAGTAACTTAAAGTTACTTAAAAGAGTAGATAAAAGTTAAGTCCTTTGAGTTGAGCTGGCCCGAATTCGACATTTCAGTAAGAAACTACACCTTGGCTCTTGTTTCCCTCTGACAGGCCTCCCGGCCTTCTTCAATTATTTGACAAGTATAATCCATTTTTAATCATCATCAGCGGTTTGACGAACCCGGACATGGATTAGTTGGGGTGACCTTGTCTTCATCCGACTTGGATTTCTGCAAGTGGACTTTCGCGTTCCAGGGTTTTTGAGATCTATGGACTCTGGTTTTTTCTGAGTGGACATTCACGTTCAAGGACTCTGGTGATCCTCTAGAGGCTGGTTTCCCGTTTTACTTTTCCTGTGCAACACCTGCTCTAAACCATTGAGCGCATTCGAGAATTACAGATTCCAGTTTTGTTTTCTATCCCATCATTGTCATCAGACTCTCCTGGAAAGTTTTGAATTAGTCAACAGCAATTTTTCCTCCCTAAAAGTTCAGGGTATCTTCGTTCTGTGTTTTAAATTTATAGTGAATACTTTAAATGTTTTAGGAAAGCAGGTAGAGATCTCTGAACTGTTGCTAACAAGAATAACTTTCTAACATCCACTGTTCTCTGTGATCTCTTGGAACTTCGGAGGCAAACGAGAAGTTTGTGAAATTTTTGGGAAATTCCCTTGTGTTCATCGTAATAATTCATAATTTTGCTAACTGTTAACTATTAAGGTGACAACAATAATTATGTTGGTTGAGATTAACAACAAGTGTTCACTGCTGGCACTGAAAAAGGTAAGAATTGTCACTACATACAGTGATTGGTGAATAGTAGAATTCTAAGTTTCCAAAGCTATAACAATCATCTGTAATAATTGGTGAATAGTTGAAATCTAAATGACTAAAGCTTCCACATTTTTAGTGCTTTGCCAGATTTGTGAATGGTTTATTTAAGAATTTTGTGTTCACGGGGTGCAACAACATTTGTACAAAAAGACAACTTAGTGAAAGGTGAAACAGAGATTTTAGTGCTCAAAATGAACTGAAACAGAAAAAACTTATCTCCACTGCAAACTTAGATTTCTAATCTGTTTCATCTTGCAGAGATTTGTTTCATCTTGATGAACTTGTACTATCTGGTTATACACCTTAACTCTTATTGCACTTGAGTTCACCTACATGTGAAAACAGCTTGCCTGATCTCCTTATGTGATTTTAGACAGACCTTATCTCAGACTTTGGTTTAATACTAATTACATCATCTAGAAAGACTGATCAACTTAATGAGTTCTTGGTTCTGCTTGAACTTTTTCACGAGAAAAACAATTACTAGCTGTTATAATCCTTCGACTATTTTGCACTGTTGAAATTTATTATATGTTAAACCTGCACAAAGATATGCCGTTGAGCGGAACTGGCCGGTGGGCTTATGTAACTCCCATGTAATACCCTCATACTTTATTGTTTTACTTGTAATAAATGTTGGGTCGTCTTCCTCGCTGGACCCGCCCGCCTGCTCCCTCGGAATTGGTTTCGCTGGAATATTAGATAGTCTGTTCCATGGCGGTTTATAGGTGTAAACCCTCAGGTCGTCTCGAAATGGGGCTTTAATCTGTCACAGCTGCTCTGACAATCGCTCTATCTTCCCGCCCTATCTTATCGCTCTATCTGTCGTCGCTCTAGGCCGTCCGCTGCCCATTCCTGCCAATTTCTGAATCGCTCCTATCCAAATGCCGAGCGATTCGTCGGTGTGCTCATCCAGCCTCATGCAGTCCGACCGCATGCGCTCTTTTAAACTCTTTCATATGCTCGTAGTGGCCGCGAATTCGCCAACGAGGTATTGTTACAATCAAGGTACGTAAACGCAATCGAAATCCACTGCACGTTTTGTTCCTGAAAGCGAAGTTCGCTGCTTATATACACCACCATGGTGCTCAGTTTCAATGCGCTGTAGTTCCGACTATTAATTCATTGACTGCGAAATTTTGATCATTTGCATATTCGGTCGAAAGGTGTTTGCATGTAAAGTTTCATTACTATAGGATTATTTTGGTTGGTGCGTCAATTTTTTTGTTTTAGAGTGTATAAAGAAAACATTGTTGCTTTTATTCCTTATACATGGTCGTTATTTTCAGCTCAGCTTCTACTACATCACTATTTCTATCTGCGAGTGGACATTGATCTGTTCTATGTGGTTTTCTCTATTTCTGTTTTACGATGAAGTGAAAAATAGTAAGATTCGAATATGCCTCCAAAAGTAACCTCTTGTCGTCTTCATAATCAATGTGAGTAAACAGAAGTAAAAATGCTTTCACTGGCATCCGTGTATATTTCATATATCATTCATTAATAAAATATTTGACATTATTTTTAAAATTTCTCTATCATAATTAAAAAACTAGAGAATTTGAGAAATCCCGTGTAATGTCGGGATTCGAACCCGCATTACTTCTGTGTATAAGTTTTAAACTCATCCAATATATTTATAATATATAGTTCTAATACATTTATAAGTCATCTAATTTATTTAAAGCCTTTTAATTATTTAATTCTGGTTGAAGCCCCCTCTAGTCATTCCTTTATGTAATTGATATATTTTAGAACTAATCAACCCTTTAAACTATAATCTGAATTCGTCTTAAAAGTATTATTTCTGCGAGCATTCGAGGGGCCATTTTTCTTCCGTTGAATCTAGGTCACCGTTTTGGCTGATGCAACAGGAAACTCAATTTTCGTTTATCATTCGATTAATAAAGAAAATGTAGAAGGCGTATCTCGTCGAAATTTCCCTTTTTTGAGTCGCGACTAAGTGGCATCTGTGTTGATTGCTTGGGAATAATTTTGGCGGTAAATGTTTGAATTTGAAGCGTGACGTCCACGAAGTGTGTATAAAAGTTTCGCACACGATTTTTCGGCGCGCATTTCCTCCTTGAACTACTTTATATGTACGGTTGTCCGGACTTCGGCCCCGGTGTTTCGATGCCTACTGCGGGCCTCGGGAGCTAGGCCCGATTGTCGGTTCCCTGGGTTCGTGGACGAATACTCCCTGCTGCTTGGATCTGGGGTAATGTAAACCTGAGATGTCCGGAACGATCCGAGGCCATGCCGGATAAAAATCTGAGGATCTTACGATGATGCTGAGCTGATGACCTAAGGATGACCCGAGGCCATGTCGGGTCGGTTGTTGACGAAGCCGGGTTTGTGCTGGCTGCCCTGGTCTGGGAGAAGGAAGCCATTCCTTGTTCATGACAGCGCCTGCCCGGACTATGTGACCTGCGTGGCACCGTTAGTGTGCAGGCTCCGTTTTATATGGGGGCGATTATTCGCTAGGTATAGTATGTTGTTCAGAAGGTCTGTGGGACATATGGGAATGTAAATGAATAATATCACCCAATTAGTTTTGGATTGAACCAGGGTCGAAAACGTGAAATACATTGAACCCTATGGCACCTAATTTTCAAACATTTTTTAAGCGAAGTTAAAATTCACAAATTGCTTCGAGAATTTTAGGAAATATTCAAATTATCGCATAAAATATATAGAAATAATTTCAGCAAAATATGTTATTAAAGTAATAATTACACCCAAATTAAAATAATAATTACACCCATATTATATGGAAAGATCACGTTACTCACTTCAAAATAAAATATGGCGTCCATATTTTTTCCCAGTGTTAAAATCGTGATTTTTAAAGTTCTTTCAAATTTATATTTAGTGTCCTAATAATATATATATATTTAGTACAAATTTATATTTAGTGTCCTAAAACCGCTTTATTTTTGCTTATTTTTTGTGCATCTATATTCTGTGCCAACGCAATTACAATATTTTTGAGTTTAAATGATCATTCAACATTGATTATTTTTACAACGAAGCCTAATTTTAATGGATACAGAATGTAAACAAGTGATTGTAAGATGAGTTATATAAGAATTGCTGAATTTTTTTCATGCAAAATTATTTAGCTCTGGAGTATGAAAGAAAAGTGATATGAATGAAATATTCATTGCTTTTACATAGAGAGCCGGACGATTTATGTTTCGATGACGTCAGTTGAATAAAGTTCATTTTTTATGACGTTTTAAGTTTTCAAATATAATGAATTATTGTAGTACTGTGATTATTTAAAATATATCAGCGCTGAATGTATCGCATTTGAGAGATATTTAAATAAAATTGCATTGCAGTTGGATAGTGTTTCATAATCAATGCTTTATGCATGATTAATCTTTCTTGTTTTTATTCTGATTTCATATTTAAATAATATTGGATGTAGCTATCCATACAAATTTTTTCTAAATCGCTTCGTCGGTTTTGATATTACGAAGGGACAATGATTTTAACAAAATACCATTTTCTAGCTAAGCTATGCACATTTTTCGGAATTTTTGTCTGCGTTCACTTCTACATAATATATGAAATTTGCTACACAAATTTGGTCCAAATCGCTCCAACGGTTTACTTTACGCCAACTTTTCTTTAAGCCAACTTTACTTTATGGCAACTTGGCAACTTTACTTTACGCCAACTTACTTTACGACAATGACTTTACGCCAACGATTTGACACCTACCCATCCATAGACCAATAAAAGTCATTTCAGTTATCTAAGGATCTCACTGATGTATATGAGGTGAAAATTCGAGTTGTGATCGTCTTTATTCACGATCACCATACTATCCCAATGCTACCCCAATGCTACCCCAATACTATCCCAATCATATCACCATACTATCCCAATCTGTTAAATTAAAAAGTTTGCTGAATTTACTGCTGAAAGCACATCTGTCAAGAAATTGGTACAAGTCACAATCACTATCATCGTACATTTCTCTAGCTTAGAGCGAGGGAAGTAATAGATAAAATCATAAAAAATTCCATATATATTATATTTTTTTCAAGTAATAGTATTTGCTTGTAAATAAGTATGTCTTAATGCAACGTTCCCCAAGATGTTTTGGACGAAACACTGATAATGGGTGAAATGCAAATAGGTGTTCCTTCATAATATAAAAGTCTAAATAAGTGACTAAAATCACTGATATTTAAAAAAAATATTTTTACGTTTAACGTTACGTTTAATCTTTTGGCACATAAAATACACTTCAAGACAAAATGTAACCTAAATCATGTCATTTGTATTCTAACAGATGCTATAAAATTAAACGTATAGGAATAGGTTTACTGCACTTATGTGACATCAAATTTTCCATTATTATTCGTAATATAAAGGAAATTTCTGATTCTAAATGCAAAAATGTAAATTTCATTTAAATGAAACTTTTTGTTGTGTATTTTGCTTATGAAATCGATTTTTCTTTTAAAAATTTAATTTACTACGCTTTCTGTAAATGAAATAAATTCTTGCAATTGAACTTTCATAATTTATTCATGTGACTTTGAATTTATTAGTTATGCATTTATGTAATAAATATTTATGATTTGTAAATTAAATATATTTGAGCACAAATACTGGTGCTCTTGAAAAGAAAATAAGAATAAAATATAAGTGTTTCGTAATTGTATTCTACGATAAAAACATTCAGTCGGAAAATGTTTGGGAACAGTTGTCTTAATGTATAACATTTTGAGTTTCAATTCATCAGAATAAAATAATAACTTAAGGAAAGACAGTGATATGTCATAACATTTTTTATAAAGGAAATTTATTTAATAATTTAAGAAAGTATACAAATAGCTTTTATGTACAGAGAGAAGCATATTTACAAGTGTATAAAAAGAAAACGCTACAAAAGATAGAAATTTTCATATATCAATTATTAATACATCAAATGATTGTAAGTACATTCTGATATTCATCTTTTTGACAGAAAGTATTGGCATATGAAGTGAAGCATTGAACATGGAATGTAATACATATTTTAAATCTAAAACATAAGTGGAAATTAACCAAAAGTACTGTTAAAATTAAATGCTAACAGTAGTTTGATGTTAAAGAAAAATCAATTAAAAATTTTATTTGGTACACATTTAACAATTGCACATAGATTACTAACATTATTCATTAGTTGCTCACTTTTATATCGATGACTTTCTTGATATGTAGTACGCATAAATGTTATTAATGTGAGCTACAAACAAAGAAATGTAAAGCTAAGTACAATGCAAAATGTATCCAAGAAAAATATTTGTATAACAATGGCACGAAATATTGTCAATAGAAGAATTGCATGTAAGGGTAATTTGCAGCAGTTAAGGTGACAAGTCGAATATCTGCATAAGCTTCGTTGTTATTATATTATTAACTTAATGAACAAATAACATGAATGTTATATAGTGTAAATATAGCATAATACTGAAAGTGAAACTTCAAGAATTTCTCAGTGAAAACAAAATTTAATGTAATATGATAATGTATACCTAACAATTTCAACAAATTAAACATACAGGATTCCTTCTTAAAGTCCTTATCCATGCATTTAACTTTAAATTTAAGTGGTCTAGAAATGTATATGTAGAATATACTAATAGGAAAGTCACTATGCGATATCAGTTGAGAAAGTTTACAGCGCCTCTAATGGTGAAGTGAAGTAGTAGAATTTCCTATTTTAAAAACAAAGCAAGATCGGCAAAAATTTTCAATTATAAAGTTGTAGAGATTTCTCTATTTGGTATAAAAAACGCGTAGCTTGCTCATAAAATGTATATAGATGATAAAAAAATGAGGTAGGTGAAAGACTATAATTATGTAAATGTCTCGTTTACTATTGAAGAAAATGCGAGAAATACACATTAAAAATAATAATCCATTTAATAAGATGATTTTAATTTATTTAGAATTAAACTTTTCTGTGCACAATAAATGTTGTATAAAATTTCAGACAAACGATGCCGTACAATAATTGTCCCCTTTTGTTGCCCACAAAACGCACTTCTTTCTATACTAAATCGAGAACGTTTTACAATTTTGTAATTAAAAATTGTCACTTTTGTACTTCGGAGATAGTAATATCCATTTCTTCAATTCACCGCTAGAGTCGCTGCAATCATTTTCAATAGGTAACGCAGATAACGCATGGTATATTTCCTATTAGTAGACTGCTTATGCCACTCTAGAATAGTTAAATGGCAATCGGAAGTTAAAGGACTTAAAAGGGAATCCTGGATATCACTACATGCTGTAATATCCAGACTTTTTCACAGAAATAACCTTAAACATTTACAAATTGCCACCGTTTTGACAAAAATGATAAATTAAATGTCATCATATAGTAGAATGAGTTTTGTAAGAATATTAAGCCATTTCAAATATTATTAAGAAACAAGAACAGAAAATCTGTTCATAAAATGCAGGTAAAAAGAATATGACAATCGACCTATTTAAGCAAACCTACCCGTTTATAAAGTACCAATACTATTTATATTTCACATTTAAAATAACAAAAACTCTTTTCATGATATTGCAATTCATTAATTTATTGTTCAATATCTCATTTTTATATATGTTTCTATACTATTTGCATAATATAGTTATTTAGGAAGATCTATATTTTCATATCCGTGCATTTACAGGAACTATAACAGAAATGTTTCATGGCAAATTCAATATAAAATACGTTTGATGACCTTGTGAAATGCCATGCAATTTCATATGAATTACTTATTCTGAAAACTGAATAACGTTCTTGTAAAATCGTTGTATA
This sequence comes from Amaurobius ferox, assembly GCA_951213105.1. Taxonomy (NCBI): domain Eukaryota; kingdom Metazoa; phylum Arthropoda; class Arachnida; order Araneae; family Amaurobiidae; genus Amaurobius; species Amaurobius ferox. The sequence continues at coordinate 76,475,880 of OX578142.1, read as the reverse complement.
TTAATTTTCAATGCTTCATGATATCGACAATTATGTACAGAGTTTTTTTGTTTAAGAGGTAGTAAATCTCATTTTAACTCACCACACATTTACTTATTATTATCATAGCTTCTTATCAGAGAAGAAGGTATTTATCTTCCACAAATTATCGCATAGCATAGTGCTATAATTGGAATATTTGAGACCTACCAAAAACTGTTTATACGCTTACATAACAATGAAAATAAATGATACAAAGGAACTTCAGATATGTTGTGTTTACACACCACACCATTGTCATTTTAAAGTTAAATCCACTTGAAACCAAACACAACTTCTCTGATGTCCACACTGAATTTAGTAGATTTCAAGCAAAATGATGAACAATGTTTAAAAAACGAAATCTACCACGAGCAAATGGTTTATATCTGAGGAGTCCAACCTTTCATCATTATCACAGCAACTTTAAGGATATACACAATCTTCCTTTTTGATGAAAGATTAATAAACACTTCTAATGAATTTGTACAAGATGAATGTTAAGTCTTTAAGTATCTATAAACATAAAAACTTCAGAAGTAGACAGTGAGGCCAGGTTGCTTTGATCCATCATTACAAGTCTTGCCTAAAGGAGTCACACTTACGTCAGGATCCAATTCAGTCTGGAAAAAAAAAATCAACATTTATCTTAAGTATTGTATTTCTATCTATATTTTCTATGCATGCATATCTATGTATGTCTTGTTTATGTGTATTGTTATTTTTCCTATAAACATACTTGTAGTATAATGTATAGGGAAAGTATAGTCACAGGGTCAAAAATTTGATTTGGAGTTTTCGACTGTAGAGCACGTTTCAAGCCTCCTATAACTCGAATCTAACGTTTTTGAGATGATGTCTGTGTACACACACACACACACACACACACACACATATATATATAAGTACATGTATATATGTGTGTGAGTGTGCGTATGTGCGTGTGTGTGTGTGTGTGCGTATGTGCGTGCTTGTGTGTGTGTCCTTGAAAATTTCACAAACGAATGGAGCGTTTCAAACGAAATTTGGTAAAAAAAATTTTAATTAGTGAATATTGGAAGCCTATTGATTTTAAAAGCAATCGAATGTTTGGAAGATCCCGAAATTTTCAAATGAAATTTCATTATTAAAAAATGAAATGAAATTATTAAAATTTCTAACCTTTAATAATGTTGCTTAAATAATCCTTACTTATGTAATTTTTCATTAGAAAACGACTGATTCAAACTTTAGAACGCTAGCATGAACCATTTTTGACATATGACACTTTCTGGAAGGAAGACGTTAGAATTCCTGTCTCGTAAACTAAGCAAGATAGGTGAACATTTTTCAGTTTTAAAGTTGTAGAGGGTTTTCTATTTAGTATGAAAATACGTGCGGTTTGCACATAACATAGACACACATGATAAAAAATGAGGCCAGCGAAAATGGATAATTATTATACTGCATCATTTGTATGCAATTTAATGTAACATTTATTACTTACTGTAAAAAGGATAAAAAGAATAAAGATAAAGTAAAAAGATAATTACTGTAAAAAGGATAAAGAGAATAAAGTAAAATATAATTACTGTAAAAAGGATTACAGAGATGCATACGGACTTAAGAAGGAATCTTGCATGTACTCATCATTGACCATCATGTCCAGAGGATGGATATCAATCCAGAAAGTTTAACTATTTTTAATCCATGAGCGTTAATTAGAAACGTAAGATTTTATTACTGAAAATTTGAATTTATCATGTACTATATCTGAAACTAACTAAATATAGAAAACACTTTTTCTGTTTTCAGTGATAGTAATTGCCAGCAATGCTTTGTTTTGAGCTGTTCCTATTAATGTTTCTTATTTTTTTAGTAATATGAACCTTATAATTGCAACTACTTTTAGATCTCATAATTATCATAACTATGTAACACGTTCAATGTTTTACTAAGTTGTTAGGTAGGGCTCACATATACGACATTTTAAAATAAACAAAATTAAAATATATTTTTTGTTTTGGAATTTTCATTCTACTTCTAAGTTTTTAAAATTAAACTAAAGATAAATTAAACTATGTAACATGGGTTACATACATCTTATTTGTCTTGTATAAAATTATGTAAATAAAAATATTACCGATCCGGTCGTCGAGCGATCAGGGGCATGCGTTTCCGTCTGATCGCTGGATTGCCGGGTTGTGGGTTCGAATCCCGCCAGCGGACATGGATGTTGTGTAGTCGAGACAAAGTTTGACTTCTGCCCTTGGGGAACGTCAATAAAAGTGAAGCTGTATATTTTCCCCTTCGCCATGGGACATGGGGTCTAATGGACGTGGTGCTAGGCGCTCCTTACCACGGAGGATAAGTCACAACAACAACAAATAAATATGCAAAAATGATATATTACACAGGTATTTTTGCAGTTGATTCTATCTTACACACAATCTTTTAAATTTAAAACTTGGCTTTTCTTTGTAAACCCTATACATCTATTTGTAATAGATAGTTATTAAGTTTTGGCAAATATTACAGTAGAGAAAAATATGAGACTCAAACTTTAAGAATATTCCTGCATATTTTATTAGTTTATATTTACCCTATTCGGTTGCTCATCCTCCCAACTTAACTTCTTTACTCTCCTTGGAATAGATCCATTTGGCCAATAAATGTTTTGCACCTTCCCATTACTGATTCCACTGCCAGGCCGGTTGGTAAAGTTGCCCATTGGGTGTTCATCCTTCAAGGTCCCATTTCCTTGCCAAGCACTGACTTCAGAAGGTGCTGGTGGAAGCTGTCCTCGGTGGACAGTTCCTTGATAATTGTTGTCTGCCATATTAAATACAGGATTTTCTACTCCAGCTTGACGTTCGACGACATTTGGCCCTTGTCCTCCCTGAGGTTTATTGTTGTTATTGCCGTTGAGAGTGCTGCCGGAGATATATGTAGCCATCTTGTTGACCATTGGTTGACCGGTGGCTGATACAACATTGGGTATCCGATCTCGATACTGCTTTCTGAAAATCAAAATATATGATGAGTGAATGATACGAATATGAAAAAATTCTTTTACTTTGAAAAATTATTATTTAATAAAGAAAATTCCGTTGAGCCTGTCTTACCATAAAATTTCTTATTTACATAAATTTTTAGTTTACGTAAAAACACATTGGGATATTTCAGTTTCTGTAGTTATTAGTTAAACATTCTTTAAAACCCCATTTACACATATCAGGTATTAATTCAGAAGGTATAAGTGAAAATTGTTCGCTAAGGCCAATTTCTGCCAATATCGCTGCTATATTGCACTCTGGATATTTTTCAGGTAAGATTTTATTTTCAGTTCAACAACAATTTTCTCATCCCAGAATCTTGTTATTGTCATTGCCTGGCAAGAGTATTGCATCAATAATAGTGATGATTTAAGCATTTTGGTTTTTAGTTTTTAATGCAGTTTTACTTTAATATTTCCTACTATATTCGATGCAGAATTCTTATATCCCAGATGATTATTAATATTTTTAAATAGGCAGACTTTCTCTACAACTGTGTATATTAAAACTTTTAGAAGAATTTCTTATATACATCAGTGTTCATTATTAAAATTCTCAAATCATATTTTAATAAATTACATATTTATTGTTGAACATCGTTTTAAAATTACAAATGAGGATTTCAGAATTTAGAATTTCAATATGAAAATACACTTACGTTTTGAGGATATAAATTGTTAAAGTTATTATGACAATTATAAGTGTTCCTAGAAGCACCCCAAAGACAATCATGAGGAGCAAAGAACTGTCAGTCTTTTTGATACTGAAAACACTGGATTGAGCAACATCTTCAGGAAACTGTACGGTCACAGGAACAGAAGACTGTCGGGGTGGCACACCGTTGTCAGTAGCGACGACAATCACAGTACACGTACTTGAATTTAAAAATTCAAGGCTTCGAACTCGCAGCTCCCCTTGATGGGATATTGAGAATATCCTGTAGCAAAAAATTAATTTTTCATTAAAATGTTTTTATTTCTAAAATGCATCTTTAAAATAATTTTTAGCAGTTAAATATTAAAATCATTTATAAAGGATTTGTTAGAATGTTCCTTGAAGGCAATAATATGTATATAATATGGAAAACGGTTGAAAAGAAAACTTTTTATTGCAGAAGTGAGTGAAAACGTGCATCAGGAAATAATGGGTATATTCATATAGTGAGCTATTAATGTGAAAGGTTTGCCACATCTGTCATAGCATTAAACTCCCGTTGTTAATAAAACGTACATCAGGAAATAATGGGATATTCATAGTCAGCTATTAATGTGAAAGGTTTGCCACATCTGCCATAGCATCAAACTCCCGTTGTTAATAACTCCTTTCTTTTAGATTAAACAAATTCACATCATACCGTAAACTTCACCAAATACTGGTAATATATCCTTAATGCAATGAAAGTATATATTGAGAACAAGTAATACTTATTTTCACACCTTAAAATACACAAACACGCCTTAAAATACACATGCATGATTTTTAAGCAATTTTGAAACGTATCTAAGATCTAAAAGTATCTGATCTAAAATTACCTGATCTAAAATTATCTGATCTAAAATTACCTGATCTAAAATTATCTGAGTTCTACAAGTTTTTAATCCCCCTTATACTTTTAATGTATAAGGGGGCTATCATATAACTCATATGTAAAGCATTTCTTTTAAAACTTCTTACATACATGTATAGAAAAAATTAAGACGAGCATAAAGCAGAGAATGTGTATGTTTCTCTGCCATCATTATAGGTTTTATTAACATTCTAATGTTTATTTCAGAAATATTATATTTATTTGTTCAGTTTTAATGTATACAAGTGTAAAAATAGCTTCCCCTTTAACTGAATACTTGACAGTAAACATTGTCTTTAATGTGCAGAGTAGTAATAGCCATTTCTATAACAAAAATTATATTTTTAAAATCTTTTATTGAATTGATCATGACCGATGGTCGTTTGTCTGTCTATTTCAACTGCTTTGATGGCATTTTTAACATACTTTTCTACGTCGTAAAGATCTGAAATTTGGTACTCAGCTTAAAGAGAAAACTGTATATGATTTTACACCAAAAACGAAGTTTTTATATTTACTTGTATTGCCTTAAGTAAAAAAAAACATGTTTACTTACCTAGCAAAAGGACCCTTGACATTCAGTTCAATGGTATCATTGACATCTCCATCTTTTACCTGAAACACATTTTGAATTAGTCAAATCTCTAAATGCCTAAAACATGCATAATTGGGTAGACTTTGTACTGCAGACTTTGTTTTACGAACGTTTCAATATCATTGGTATTGAAATATAAAAATCATATAACTGTGATAAGTTAGCTTTGAGTTTGATTCTATCGTTTTGAATTTAATTTCATAGCTTTGAGTTTGATTACATGTTGTTTGATTATATTAATCACATTTTTATTAATTTAAAATATGACTAATAGAAAAGTATAACACTTTGAAGTTTTTATTAATCATTTATATTGAACTATTTGGTGAAACAAAGGAATGAAAACGTATATAATACACATTCTAAATTTAATATTAAATTCAATTATATATTTTGGGCATCCATGTTATATACAAATGACCAACATATGAGACAATTTATGTGACCTCATAAAAATCCTAGATTCATTTTTTTACCTGTTTTGTTATATTACTTGTTGAACAATATTACATCTTGACACAAAATATTCATTTTTTAAACCTTTTAAAGCACTCTAATAATAAACTTATTCGTAATTTTAATTTTTTCCTTCTAATGCAATGATGATGTTATATAATCAAATTCTATTTTTTATAAAAATACTTTTCATTAAAATAACATGAAAATAAACTCGTAAAATAGGCAATCTAAATTTGATTTGTGGGAAGTAATATATGTCAGAACTTCTTAATATTTTATGTTAATTAGTGGTTCACGGCTTTGATTCTAATGAAAATTTATTTATCAAATAAAAAGGGTGTAAAACTAAAACTGATATTAAGTTTCTTGAAAAGAAATATATAATAATAAATAATAAGTTTTCTTAAAGAAGAGTTACGAAAGTGCAATTCGTAGAAACATTTTAATTAAGAAAAGTGAAAGATATTATGCATCTTTAATAAGTTTAATAAATATCAAATAAACATATTTCATGACAGAAGTTATGAAATTTTTTTTTTGAAAATTTACCTTGTCTATATTAAAGAGAACTCCTAGATGATTTTAATTTCAGTGAATTATTTTCTGCTTTTATTTTGAAATCTAATAATACAACTGAATTGTAGGAAATGTAACAATATAATTTGGAGAAATTAAATAATTTAAATAAGAGGGAGTATTAGCAGGGTACTATTTGCAGGGGGTGAGGGGAATTCCACTTTTCTTTTTTACAATTCCCTCCTTTATGATGGTCTAGATATGATGGTCTCTGCCTTTATGATGGTCTCTGCCAAACAGGGCTGTAGCCCGAAAAGAAACCCAAGGGAGGGGAGGGGGCAACAGTCCTGATGGAGGCGGAGGGTCTCCTTAGAAACTTCTTTTTGGGTGTGGGGTGGAGAAAATTTAATTTGACTTTATAATGTATAACCGTGAACCAACCCCACAATAATGCAAAAGTACCCTAAATACTATTGTCTTAGTGTTTTATTATAGCAGGGGTTTGAGTTGTACGTCTTAATTTCATTTTTAAATTTTAAAATATTTCAAAATTAAATGTGTAAATAAATTGATCATAATCAGTAAAATCACAAATTCAGCTAAACTAAAAATTCCTAGTTTTGTACTAAAAAGAAGTAATTTAAAAAACAAATTCTCAAAAAGCAATTTTTCATGAAAAATTTGGATGGGTGAAATTTTATATCATTACTAGAAATTCAATACATATTTTATCAGGAGGAGGTGAATATATTTCTTGAAGGGGATTAACCCCCTCTGGTCCCTACCATAGACATATATAATAATATATGTCTATGGTCCCTGTTTGGCTACGGCCCCGCTGGAGAATAAGATGAAAATATTGAAAATATTAAAATTGAATATTGAAAATATTGAAAGTCTAACTGCCACCGATAAGAACACTCCTCCCCTCACATAAAATATGACAAACATCACTCTAAGAAACAACAAAAGTTCTTATGATTTATAATGTTTCATATGACTACTATTGAAGTTAAAAATGCATTTTTATACTGATGATAAGAAATGTCTTACTTCTATAGTTCCTATAAGACTTCCAATGCGGACATCGTCATGCTTGACCAAGAAATTATACTGTGATTGTGCGAATGTTGGATCGTTATCGTTCACATTCATGATTGTAATATTCACGCGTGCAACATCACTCTGAAAATAGAAAAATAATAGTTAATATTCTTAAAGAAATTCTAGTGTTAATTTAATGAGACATGAGAAACAGCCCACACTCACAAAAAGATGCAATAAACGTTAGAAAAAACTGTATTGTAAAGCATACAGAAAAAATAGAATTGTGGGAGAATTTAATATGCAAAGACTAGATCCAAAGATGCGTTGGATGCGGGCATCCAAAGTAGGGATGTCAGATGCGGAGAACTTTTAATATGTAAACTGCTTCATTTTTACGTTACATGCTGGAAAAAGTACGAAAATCTAGTACGTGGAGAAGATTGTCAGTACCACTTAAAATAAGGATTGAACCTACACCCGCCAATTCACTGACAATTATTCAGCAATCAGCATAGCAATCAGCATAGCAATCATTAAGTAAGGGATCGCTCTCGGAAACCTTTTTCATAATAAAACCCAAATCAAAGAAATGCAACAAAATTTATAAATTTGGGAGCCTCAAGATATAAAATTACGCATTCACTCAAGCTAATATTAAAAAAATCAGGGAATTTAAAAAAAATGTGGTATCTAATCTTCCTTATACTTATTTCCATTAGTCTAACTATGTCTTACTTAATTCTGAAAAATATATGGGAGTCACACAAGGAGTTGAGTTATGAGATTTTTAAATGCTCTCTTTTATCAGAATTCAGAATTGAAAAATACACACTATCCTATATCCCTGCCCTTCTATATAATGTCAAGTACAGGGAGGAAATGTGGAAGCTGAGATCTACAATTCCACTCTTTTTCTATTCACGCTTATTTTTTATGATAAAGAATGTATTGATACATTAGTTGTTTTTTTTCGAGCTTTTCTTGACAGCAATATTTCTTTTTCTTATAATCTGTGTCATTTTTAACGATTTGCTTTTATAAGTAGCTGTACTACCTAAATTTCAAAGCAAAGAAATAATTTTATTCGTTTATCAAGACACAAAATTTGATGTATTTCAATTGAATAAAATATATATTTTATAACAAAATTGCTAACAAGATGAATTTTCACAAATAAAATAGAGAAGCAGCGGAGTCGCATGCGTTTCTAGTCGCATATTTTCATAACTAGATATGCATACGACTCTGCTGCAGGTTTTCAATCCCTAAATTAGGCAATGGTTTCACAATAAAACCTGCGAACGCATATAGATGTCAACGACTATATATATGTTTCCATGTGGTTTGATCTCTATGAGTTTAGAACCAATTTCCGTTGTAGAACATATAATGTTGACGTACAGGGCTTTAATAAGCTATCGGTTGATTTTTTTTTTATATTATAATACAGATCAGAATTTCTCAAAGTGTACTACGTGCAATGCTTGTGAACCTCATCAGCAAGGCTTTACAGATGAGATCTCGTCATCAGAGCCTTATACCAACGAAAGATGGGGTTCAGAGCCTAATCATGTGTGTGTGTGATGGCTTTCAGGGTTCCTTACAAAATATTTGAAAATTTACGTGTACCTTTAAAAGTAAATAAATTTTTAAAACAAATAGGCAGAATTATGACCCAGACTCTAGTGAAATATATCACGATGACATAAATTTCGCTTCAAATCACAGTAAAAATTTGTTACAGAAAATAATATGTCAGAGGAGATTTTCTTGCACATATCGCTCATGTTCTCCATTATTATTATTATTACTGTTGTTTTAATTTCGGACCTTCATAGCAAATTTAGGGGATTCCTCCTGTATGGGGGCAAGAACCCGTCCTCGGTGGTTTGTGCGTAAACCCATTACATGCTATTAAGGGGCATATATTTTAAATTCTAGCTTAAAGGCCTTTCCATTAGGAGATTAAAGCTCATGAGATATTTGGTCGGTTATTCACATTAGGAAATTCCAGCATTTTGCAATTCATTACCTAATCTAACGGTTCGTGCAGAGCCGCCCATAGGGGAGAAGAACACCACTGGATTAGGGAGGATTGTCAGAATGAGGAGGAGGCGAACCGATTTTATTAGAGGGGAAGGTGTAAAAGACTTATAAATCAAATATATAGGGGACCAACATTTGTATGGGCGATCCTGGTTTGAGTGGGGCCAGGAACGCGGGGCGAAGAAAAAAACATTCCCCCTGAAGTACAAAGTATCTTCGAGCCACGTGTATATAAGTGACAACTGTTCGGTGAAAGGTGCAATTGGTCAAACTCCCCCTCCACAATAAATCCCTATACTTTAATTACGTAAATGCCCGAACTGAAAGAGTTCAAAAATCCTCCTTTCTGCAATTTCATTTACACCCCATAAAAAAGGTAAACGGTTACTTTACAAGGAGACCCGCATGGCAACTCTGGTTCGAATTGCACAATATACACAAGCCTTTACTGAATGGTTACTTGTAAATAAAGATACTGGCGCTATAAATCGGAGCAAAAATAGTGCCGGTTGCACATACATGTGATTCGATACGTATATGAATAAGTAGGTTACATAATTGAAAATTCTTAACATCTGGACACCCTAGATATACAGAGTTTCAATTGAGTAAAAATTAGACACAAGCAGTTAATATATTACAAAAAAATATTTAGGAACAATAAAATAATTATATTAATGAATAAGATTGAAAGTAACTCTATAGAAAGCCGCGGCATAATTACCGTTTTGCCGTCTGATGCCACAACTCGTAAGGAGTAAAGAGTTTGCTTTTCATAATCCAAAGGTTTGGCAACTATAATTTCTCCCCTGAAGGAAAAAAGTTTATTATCACTAATTACAATAAAAACTTATCACATACATAACAGTAAAAATGCAAAAACTGAAGTATATTAACACAGGCTGTAGCCAGAGATGAAATTCAAGAGGGGCTGAAGTGAAATTCAAGGCGAACTCACCAAAAACACAAGGTATCATTAGCATTTATAAACCTCAATAGTTACTATCATATATTTAAATCCATACAATTTATTAACAAATAATTGTATATTTATATTTTCAAGCTAAGAACTGATTATTAATATCCATATAGTTACTATGCACCAATATTAATATAAGGTAAGTGACCCAAATATGGGCACTACACCTAATATGGGCACTGCTGTAAAAAAGACACAGATATTCATCAATTATCTATCTCCGATATTTTAAAAAGACCAACAGAAAAAAGGCTTTAAAATATCGAGCTGTAAGACTGGTGAAATCGCTTTTTCCAGAAAGAAAGGTACCCGAGCATAAAGCAGCTGGTAAGTCCAAACAAGCAGCTAAGCCGAAACTAGCACCCAATCCTAAACCCAAGACAAATGTAATATCAACTGCTACAGCTCAGCCGTCCTGCAATGGTGTATCCAGCTCAAAAGAGTCCTGCTATTGTGTACTATGTCGTCAAGAAAAACAATTAGACATGATACAGTGTAATACGTGCCGTGTTTGGGTACATGAAGAATGTTGTGGCCTTACAAGTAAGGAAAAATTTTATATTTTTGTATGTCCATCTTGTGCCGACTCTGATTAAAGTTTTACGTTGATTTAAGTTTTTTTAGCATGATTTTTATGGGTGCCCATATTAGTTGCAAAGGTTCCAAATATGGGCATAGGTTCCCAACATGGACACTGTCCATTATTAGCACCTATCTGATGTTTTTAACTCAATTATCATTTTTTCCCTGTTAACCCCTGCAAGGAGAATACATCCACCAATTTTCAAATTTTTATCTGCTAAAAAAAACGTTATAATAATAAAAATGCTTAGGGCCCATGTTTGGGTCACTTACCTTATAATAATTACAATTGATTTTACTATAAGCATTAAATAGTGGTAAAGCTGTTAATTAACCGAAAAAACTTTTTAAAAGCTAGTATAAGTTAATGTTTAATATTAACTCTTAACTACTTATCAGTTGAATTTGACTCTATAATGTACTAAAACAATGAACCTCGCAATAATACAAAAATATCCTAAATACTGTTGTCATAATTAAAAAAAAAATTAAATATTTTTGAATTAAATATATAAATAAATTGATCATTAGTATAACCACAAATTTAGCTAAATTAAAAAATCTTTAAAACAAAGTAATTTACAAAAAAAATCTCAAAGAAATTTTTAATGCAAAATTTGGCTGACATTTTAGATAAAATTTCATATCACTACTAAAAATTTAATATTTTTATTAGTGGGCTGAGTATACCTTTTGAGGGGGGGGGACTTAGCCCCCTCTGGCTCCTCACTGCTTACGGCCCTGTATGAACATCACATGTAATAAGGATTTACATCTAACAATACAAAGACTTAACATGTTCATCTCTTCTGATGGTGTAATAATAGGGTCACGCCGTCCTTTAGTTACCACGATAAAAGTTTCTTAGTTGCTTGTAAGCTACTTGTTAAGGACTTTTAAATGTACATGTTGGGTGATATTGTTATAAACAGACAAAAAATAGCAGTAGAAATGTGAAAAACGTTGCAAGTTATAAAATATCATCTCTGTTGTTGTACTTACGTATTCTGAATGGCAAACTCTTCTGAGGGGTTTTCGAGCAATTGCAGACGTACGTGCTGGAAAAAAAATAAATAAAATAAATTTCTGTGCAGTTTCTTAGACATTTTAATTAAATTTATGACATTTAGTTAAATTTACGCCGAAAAAGAGGTAAAGAAAGTTGAATGAGCTCCTGGAATAAGTTGGATAAGGTGTATCTTTTATAATAATAAAATAAGATGTCTGTCTGTTTGTTTGTGTTGTCTGCAGCGGAAAATCTAAGCAACTTACAGTCATGAAATTTGGTACAGAGGTACCTCGGTTCCTGAAAGGAACACCTCGTCGATATTTTTTTTTTAATTCGAATTAGTTTTTTAGTTATTTAATGTTGAAGCACCATTTTGAGCATTTTTTGCACAAAGCGGTTTCTTAGTGATCTAAAATATTATCACAGACTTTCCATCTTGACACCATTGGAAAGATGGAAAAACGGTCATCCAAAAATTGAAGAGACGTGCAATTACAATTGTTGGTATGATAGAATCATATCTTCGTACTCTGATAAAAGAATAACGATTATTCTATTTTTAAATTTTCTATAAATTAAAAAAAAAAATCATGAAAGTTGACTCTTCAATTTCTTTGGAGAGTGGAATTCCCCCCCCCCTCCCATGCAATTTAAGGTTCCTATGTATACTTCTATATATAGGAGCCCTACATGCAAAGCTATGCTTCAAAAAGTCACAACCTAGGTTGTATCCCTTAAAAGCTCCTACATATACAGGCTAACGCAACCCAAGGTTAATAGAATATATATAAGATATTCTACGGACCTTGAACGCAACCGTCATTTTAACTCCAAATGGCCCAGTCAGTCTGTGCTATTTCAATGGCGCCCGCATGGCTGGTATTTGATGCGCAATTTAACTGTAAAATAGATGCTACTGCTATCTCTTCAACTGGGAGTCAAGATGGCTGCTGTTGCGCCATCCTGTTTATATAGGGGTCTTGCCCCTTACTACAGTGGCCAGAAGGGTAGTTCTAGACACTGTACCCTTACTATGGCGGGAACAGTAACGCATTTATAGAGTCGATAAGTACTTTTGTTTCCAACAGGTGTTTCTGAAAGTATGTGGTGTCATTTGTACATAATCATTGCAAACCTTCGGGTCGGTGCCTGTGGGTGGTTAATCTTTTAACTTACCTGTAATATGTACCCGATTATTTAGATTCTGGTTAATAAATTCTGAGTACATAAAAGTTGTTTTATCAGTGCGCTTTATTGTGAAATTGAAGTATTATTTCGTTTTGTTTTCTCTATGTGAAGTGTTCTGAAAATAACGTAAAGATTTTCAAATCGTGCCTTCCTTCTAATTTTAGTCATTTCACAAATGCGATCATATCTCAGATTCTAATTATTCTGGAGCTTAATTTTAAAGACTATACTTTTATCTTGAGCAAGCAAAGGCCATGTACCCAGATTGCATGTCCAAGCATAGTTATTTAGGTTGTATTATGCCAGCGCGGCAAGTCATTTTTTGTTCTAAGTGGGCGTATTGTAAAAGCGTCATTTGGTTTTCCAGAATTTGCTGTATGTTCCGGTGTAATTTTAACCAGACGTTTGCATCTTAAATCAACGTTGGGCACATTTTCTAGTGTGACAATACTAATGTGCCGACGTGGTGGCTGAGCTGTCAAGGCAAGCGTTTCCTCGTGCTCGCTCGGATGCCGGGTTGAGGGTTCGAGTCCCACCTGCGGGCATGGATGTTGTGTTGTAGGGCACAGTGTGTTCCACCCTCACTGGAGCGCCGAGGCAACGTCATGTGACGGCTAAATGGTTCACGATGCTGGCCGATGTATAGGCAAATGATGGGTGTATCAAGTGCCTGGTCATTTGTAATAAATATATACTAACAAATATAGATAACATACATTTAACAGATTACACATATATTAACACATTAATACTACGAACCTTATCATTTGGCTTTGTTGTATGTACAGTAATAACAACTTGTCCGACTGGGGCGCTCTCGAGGACCGTCGTAACGTATTCCCTTTGTCGAAATTTGAGATCAGTTGGCAATTGGTTATCACTTTCCACTGTTAAGGTTGTCAGTGAATATCGGTCAGGATTGTCCATTTGGGTGGCTTTGATGACTAATGTGATTGGCAGCCGCATATCTTCAGGCAATGACTTTCGAATGCTGACTTGACCCGATCTACGGTTCAGCTCGAAGAAGGAATACTCAGCAGAATCTGAAAAAAAATATATATATATATATTCAATTTAAATAAATATGCTTTAGAGTGATTATAAAATATATGAAACCTAAATGAGAAGACAATAGTATGGATCTATTAACGTATTGTAAGATTCTCAAGGATCTCAAGGACGGGGTTTAATGAAGTGCTCCCCCCCCCCCCTTAAACTTTGAGCGAAAAGAAAAGATCAGAGAGGAAGACTAAAGTGTGTATTTACAACTAAAGTGTGTATTTTAAAATTGAAAACTACTACTATTAGGGCAATCTGAAGACCTTCCTCGAGAAACAAGTAGGCATTCGATTTCTAAGCCAAACTATGTACATTGAAATTTTTTTTGAGTTCACATCTGCATAATACATGACACTTGCCACTCAAATTTGATCTAAATCGCTTCAGTGGTTTTCGAGGGATCCCACTCATATGCCTACAGACCCACAAAACTCCTTTTGGGCATCTAAGGACACCGCCCCCCCCCCCACACTGATATATTTACGGTGAAACTTCGACCTGTAATTAAATCACGATCATTATACTTTTCTTAGGCTAAGCTACATCGTTTAATGTAAAAAGTTCACTAATTCCACTTGTAAAAGCAGGACCTCACCAATATATATTTCCCGTTTTAACTCGACTTGTGACTAAATCACGATTCCACACTTTTCTTAGATTACATCGGTTAAAGTAAGAGCCTTACTCAATCCACGGCAAAAAGCATATCTATCAAGAAATGTGGTACAAGTCATAATTAGTATCAATATACTTTCCTTTAGCTCTCTGCGCGTGGAAAGTAAAATTTATGCATTTCTTATAGTGATTTTCTGGAGAAACAATTTACAACTTCAAACAGGCAATTCCAACAGTTTATTTCATTTATATATTTAACTGTCAACGACGTCTACGCAATAAACTGCATTATTTTTGTACAAACATGATTTAAGCGTAAGAATGGTGCAATTACCTCTTTATAGAAACTTTTAGTTACAACGAAATAATTTTTAAAATCGCTTTAAAGATTTTTTTCCAAGTTGGTAAAAACTCAGTCAAGTGATAAGTTTAGTCATAGTTCATTTATGTGGGTTGTTTGTCAATAAACACCACTTTTATGCAAAGTAAAGATTAAACCATGTTTCTCCATAGAATACAATATATTATCAAAATCAAAAATTATAGTATAAAAAATCATCACGGATTATTTTCCTAAAATTCAAAATTTTCACTTAAAAAATATAAACGGAAGCAATTTTAATACAATATTCAGGGCATAGGAATAAACGGAACTTAAATGATCACAGACAAAAAAAAATACTCTATGCAACATGTTGCATTTGAATTAAGAGTCATATATATATATTTTTTCTAATTATACCTGAATTAAAAGAATATTGTATAGCTGCCTGGATTCCTTCATCTGGATCTTCGGCTTTAATGGGAGCTGGGGTTGTGACTAATGGCGTTCCCTGTAATTAAAGAAAAATATAGAATGTAAGCAAAGTGCACAATGTAAGTAACAGTGTAAAAGCTATATAAGTAAAACTATATAAGTATTTTTACTTTCTCATATGTAGTATCCAGAAAGTATTGTTTTCCCGAAAATTTTTGATTTCGAGATTTTGATGCCATATATGTTTAAGACCTCCTGAACACGTTTTGACTATTTTTGGAGTCAGCCACGATAACAGCCACAAATATTAATCTATTTTCACGAAAACCTTACATCCGGCATTGTTATCAAAAATCTAGAACTAGATAGAATTTTTTTTTTAAATTCTAGCGAAAACTTCGCAATGTATTCGAAATTTTATATTTAGACTGACATGACAGCATAGGACAAAATTTGATATAATCATGCATAAAAACGTTTGTTTATGACTCAAAGATCACGAGACTTAATAGTTTGAATCACTGTTGTGAAAAATAGCTGGGATACAATGATTGTTGTGAGAAATAGCCGGGATACAATTTTTATGTTCGTGACGTCATTAAACCCCTTGAGGGTGGAGAACAAGTTACCCCCACGGGGGTTATTTTGTCAAGTGTGACATCAATCGAGATTTTTTCAATCCTAAAATTAAAGTGAAAGGTAACATGCTATAGTTGTAATCATTTGGACCCACAGTACCGATGTTTCAAATTTTTTTTTGTAAAATTTGAAAAAAAAAAATGAATTTTGGTATGAGAAAGTCGAGTTGAGCCAAATTCCAGTTAATCAAAAATGTCTTAATTGCTTTTGAGCACAAAGTACATAGTTATAATTTAAATTAAAAATATTTTATATAAGTAACTAGAAAGAATTACCTATAGTCCGAGCTCCCCGAAAATCAATGGGTGATATTCATCGATTGTCCACTTGATATTTGGGGGTATGTCCTCTGAACATCAAGTGATACAATTTTATTTACAACAAACAAAAAGTATCCAAATCAGTCACTTTAATAGTGTAAATATTCCAAAGATATTTGGTACCAGCTGTACCAAACATCATTCAATTTGGTAATTTCTTTAGCGTTATTGGATCCAAACTCATATATAGATACACAGACACAGACATTGAAAAAATAGCTTATTCGTATTCAGGGTCCAGAGATGCTCAAAATTGAAGATCCATCAAAATCCGAGAATGCGGTTTTGGGCCTCATAGCATACGTATACATCCTATTTATTATGGAGAAATAAAAAAAAAAAAATCATTGAATTCATAATAAATGAATTATTTATAAAAAGTTATAAAACCTTTTTTTTATAAGTCTAATTTTTTTTTCAAGTTAACGAACATTGGAATTTAATCATAACTTTCAGCAGCAGAAAATAATGGGCTGTGAATATAAAAGAATATGAACATTCTTCTAGAAAGGTATCACTTTAGTCACGAAGGAGCTAAACTTTCTGGTAGCATGTCTAAATAACAATACACTAAATCAGTCACTTTGAGGTTAATGTTAAAATACTACAAAAGATGGCAGCACTACAGTAAAAGATTCGAATAGTAAAAGAAAGAAAGTCGGTAAAAGAATTGAAGTTAACGAATGTTTTGAAATATAACATAAGGAGTTAAATTGATTCATTTTTATGTAATAAAAAACATTTAAAAGGTGAACGAGTGGCTTTATATATTATCTTGATTAAATAGGGGAAAATAATATGTATTAAACATTTAGTGTTAAAAATGTACAATAGATGGCAGCACCAGAATACCACATTTCGGAGTTTGTATAAATAAAATTGAAAATTTGTTTGTTTATTCGTTTGAGTCTCATCATCACGGAAAAACAGCTGCATCGAATGTCATGAAATTTTGTAAATAGCCGTGAAATAACCCCACTTAAAGTTTAGTCCATGTTTCGAGTTTTTAGGACCAGGGGTTGTTGAGATATTAATGATAAACGAACTTTCCATAGAGATAGCATTATGCAAAAATATTAAATGATAAAGTTTATTTGAAAAAAAAAAGTTCCTAAGCAACGGAATTAAACCCAATTATAGCTGAGAAAAAATGACATCGTGTTGCTAAGCAACGGAATTAAGCCCAATGAGTTTATACAGCAAGCGGTTTTTATTTAATATTTTACGATTTAAATAATTAAAAAATATGTATATAACAGTGAATTTTATCGGAATTACAGTTTTGACTGGATTAGATCAATCAGGTTGAAAGGTTACGGGGAATTTTGATAGTTTCAATTTCTTAAGTCAGCTGTTTCATTTTGGCAAAAATTGTTCAAACTCATGTATTGAGTTTAGCCAATTGTTGAAACAGAATAAAAATGGTACGGGTATATCTTCTAATATCACATTTCAGCGCTTTTATTTTGGTATATGTTGATCCAGTTTCATAGCGCTTTCATTTTGGCATATATTTATACAATTTCATATTTTTCGTAAATTTGTTAACAAACAGAACCAGGATGTTTTATCCTTCTGATCTGCCTGTGAAAATAATTTTGTATACAAAGAACATTATACTTCTTTTCAGGGGAATTAAATTAAATATTTTAATAGAATGTTTTGAATAACAATGTCATTTAGAATACTATAGGAATTTTCACATAATTGTGAATTTTAAGTTTCTTTATATTAATGTTCCGAATGAAGAAGGTGCATACTGCTTGTCTGACTCTAAATTTTGCCTGACCATTTTACTCGTTTGAAAGAAGTTTTAAGGAATATTTAGATCATTGTGTTAAGAGAATCGTATTAGAAAGAAGCACAACGAATAGAGAGAGCATCGTCTGCTCAGTTGATGATAGGTTTGTTTTGATTTCTTGAAGAGACATGAGCTCTTTATAATAGAAATCTACCGAGTTATATATAAATCGCATAATTGAATCAATGTAATTTAAGTGTGGCCAAACATAATTCGACCATTTTCTTCCAGAAGTCACTACAATGTTATGTACCACATTACTATAATAATAATAATAAGAAGAAGAAAAATTTTGCTTATAATATTTTTTATTGAGTTGTTTTTTATATATTATTTTTCGGTGACATGGAGCCTTATCAAAATTACGTATCAGTCAGTTTTGAACAAATGTATCAAAGTGAACAAATAGAGTAAATGTAAAGGATTGAAATCTAGAGGCTAGCATAAACCGTGCACGATATAATATTAAAAAACAGTGCAATTTTGAATAAATGTTCAGTTTGCATAAAAATTTACCTTAGATAAATTAATTTGATGTTTTACTAATAAATCATAAAGTTCCTGGTCAAGCCCGGGAATTCCAGTCGGTAGAGAACTTGACCCGAGATCACAAGGAAGCAGGTTCAGATCCTCAATCGGGTAAAACTTCATAAGTACTTCGACACATTAAAATATAAATACTACAAAACGTAGATCATTTCTTACACCAGCTTGCATCAGATTGTGTTGTTAAAGATTTAAGTGCAAAATGAAGCTCCGAACGTTTTAAATATTGCATAAATTGGAGCTATTATACAATGACTTTAAATTATGCTATGAAAGTACGAAAAATGAAACCGAAATTTAATATTCATGAATTAAATATGACCCATAGATAGTAAATGATTTTGGAATGGAGGAGGGGCGGTCAACGATCGAATAGATGTTTGCAATGCTAGATATCGTTTAGCTAATTATGGATCCATTGAAGAGCCAATGTAATTGTTCAGCCAAACAGGGGAAGGCGTGTTATTAACCCTAACTCCCTAACTAAGCCACAGGTCATACTTCTAAAGTATTAATGGTTTTCATGGACGACTTTTCTACGAAAACTATTGAACATAATAATTTTAATCTACATTTAAATTGGGAATGGAGTCGGGGAATATAAAGCGTATTTAATTTTTTCTGCATTTGCATATTTGAGTAGCTATAGAATTTAATGGGCATAGTAGTTTTCGAGGATGAAAACTACATATATTTTGCTATGACCTTGATTTTGAATAAATTAGTTTCTCATATTTTTAAATTAAAATTATTCGACTTCAACATTTGGATGCTGTGATGAAAATATTGCTGTTGATTATGAAAATATTACTGTTGATTATGAAAATATTACTGTTTTATTAATGCATATTTCAACGAATTTTTAACCATATAATTTCGGAAATATGTCGTAGCTCAAGAAAAGAAAGAAAAAATTATAATACAGTTTTCACTGAAAGCATTTTTTTAAAAATAGAGTCACCAGCTTATTTTTATGTCACTAATGTGAAGTTATTTAATGCATCTAATATTATCTAGTTATTTAATGCAGGGCCAGATTGAAGCATGGGCTGCAGCTCAGGGGGCCTTCGTCAGCTGGAGAGCCTGAAGAAATTAGATGACAAGCTATTTCATTTGTGAATGCTGTATTAAGGTATAAATACTTCAAAATATCTATTTAAAAGAGGTTTAAATTAATATACTGTTTATATATTTACAGCATTCTCAAGGAATTCGAGAAACTTCGAGGGCAACATAATTTTTTTTAACTTTAAAAATATTACTAGAGGCCTCACAGTACCTGTAGCCCAGGGGCCTAAAAATCAAAATTCGGCCCAGCTTCTAAGAACTAAACTTTAAACATAAGAATACGTGTTCCAAATAAATATTTTTGAAAAATCGTAAATACTAAAATTTTCATAATTTTAAATGCTAAAATTTTTATATTTTCTTTTCTAAATCCGACGAAAATATATATATATATATATATTTATTTTGATAATTAGAAAAAAGACTAGATTTAATCCGTACATATACTTATTAGTTGAACATATATATTAATTTATAAGAAAAGATAATATTTTTTTTATAATCATGCAGACAACCTCAAAAATGTGAAACTAAGTTAAAAGGATTTATTGAAACATTCTGGGGGAAATTGCAAAGCATACAAATATACTTTTAATCACTGCATGCTTAATTTATCCCCGATTTTGGCGCGGTTTCCTTTAAAAGAATATTAAAATGCAATATATTTTTAAAAATAAAATAAATAGAAATCACTTTTTAGAAAACTGACAGTTGGGATATCCCCCTTAAAAAATAACGAATGTCCTGAGATGTATTCAGATATTCAAATATATTGACCTGCAGACTCCTTTATAAAATTATGTGCAGCCTGATGTGTGACACCCAATATTCTATCTTCGTACATTCAATATTCTAACACTTCGCAAATTTTTACACGCTTGTGTTTAGGCTCATATTTATTTACTAGAGTAAAAGCAAAACTTAACAAAACAATAAATACAAAACAGCATTGAAACGAAGCACTTAATTAAAGGTTAAGAAGGGGACTCAGCGTTCCGCTACGTGAGATAAAAAGCCTGAGCAGCAAAAGCGGAAACTGGACGCATGCAGCATGACCCTGCATCCGGTACTGGCCATTAGGGGGCATAGAAAAATGAACATAAAAATGCATTGCACGTCAGTATCTGATATTCAGTGAAAACTTCAGAAGAAAAGTCTCATAAAATTAAGTGGCCCGTCTGAAGTTGACACGCGTCTTGGAGCTTAGGTTTGCATATATATCACGCATGATCAGCATGCTCATGCTGGCATTATAGGCGCGCACATCTTATACAGGCAGGTTATTACTTTCCCAGCAATGAATAGTACATGTAAGCGGAGAATATTGGTGCATAGGATGCTAAAACTGATGGGGGCAGCACATGAACTTTCCTATATATAATGCAATTAATTTACTTCATTCACAGGAAACAAATAATGTATATATAAAATCCACGGTACAAGGTTTTTAACATTGAATTGTACATTTGCCGATATTCCGGATGACAATATACAAAACTATTTCAAAGTACCCAATTAACTTATACTTCGCGCAATTCTAAATTGACAATTATCAATATTGATAGTATCTGCAATAAGCAATATTGTCCATATTAAAATATTTTAATAATTAATTAATTAATTTGGCGCTTTTTCCATTAATTTCGCGTCATTTTTGCAATTTCGACTATATTTTCATCAATTTGGGGCGACATATAGTCAAGTTGGTGATATTTTGCTACATTAGTGGTCATGTCCTCAAAATTTATAGCCCGTCGTTACACACAGATGAAGATAAGAGTTTTTCTTATATCTATATATGACTAGTGGCGAATTGTTGGTTGTAAAAAATACAAAACTATTTTGTCCTATGCTGAAATGTTAAAAAAATATTAAATTTTAAATAAATTTCGAAGTTTTCGCTCTAATTTAATGGCTCAGGAATGTCAAAAACTCGAATTCCAATTTTCGACCTCGTCATAATACTTTCCCTATACATTATACTATGTATATAGGGAAAGCAAAAATTTGACTCTTGGAGTTTGATGAATAGAAGTGGCGGACAAAGAAAAGAAAAGTCATTTGTAACTCAGTTCTTTTTGTCCAATGCAATTTCAATCACAATTGCAATTCAACATGTGCATTGAAAGGATGTGGTACTACGGACTTGTGTTACCTTATATCCAGAAGTTGAATCACTGCATGACAGACTGTTCCAAGATTTCAATTGCAGCTGA